>JAZKJV010011400.1:4679668-5992058 GCA_037367405.1 Ottelia alismoides | reverse complement strand
CACTGCGGGCATGGCTGTGCTGCTGGCGGTCGTCGTGTGGCTCTTGCCTGTCAAATACGATTCGGACGCTCAACTGCTGGTACGTTTAGGCCGCAACACTCTCTCGAGCGACCCAACCAGCAACATCACTCCCACTGTCTCGGTCCAAGAGACGCGTGTCTCGCAAGTCAACTCCGTCAAGGAGATGCTGCAAAGCCGAGCACTGGCTGCCAAGATCGTCGAACAAGTCGGGGCTGAGCGTATCCTTGAACCGCATGGCATCGTCGAAACCACTTTGCAAGGCTTGCTGTCCCTGATTCCTTCTGGCAGTGTTGCCGGCAGCGATGATGCAGAGGGCGAACTGACCTCGGAAGAAGCTGAACTGCATCTGCAACAAGAAGAAGCGATCGCCAAGCTGCAGAACAATATCGAATTCACCACTGCCAAGAATGCATACACCATTCACGTGCGTGTCCGTTCCGGCTCGCCCTATCTCTCGCAAGATCTGCTGAGCGCTCTGATCGAGCAGTATCAGATCTACCATGTTAACGCCTATCGCAACGGCGGTGCCTTGGGGTTCTTCGAGACGCAAACCAACAAAGCCTACGATGAAGCCGTCGCTGCCAAAGAGATGGTGCGCAAAGCCAAAGATGACATGGGCTTGATCGAAATCGAATCGGGCCGGGCCGCCCTGCGTGAACAACTTTCGCAAGCCCAGCGCGAACTGGACCAGGTGGAAGTCGACCTGGCTGCCACCACTTCCGAAGTCGAACGTTACCAGGTGGAAATGAAGTCGACGCCTGAACGCGTCAAGCTGGAAACGATCACCGGCATCACCGCCAATACGGGTGATGGCATGCGTCAACAGTTGTACGCGCTGGAGATGCAAGCCAAGGAGCTTGCCTCGCGCTTGCGTGAAGATCATCCGCAACTGAAAGCGGTGCGTGAACAACTGGAAGCGGCCACTGCGATTGCCAAGACCGAACGCAAAGAACAACCCCAGAATCGCGAAGCGGTCAATCCTGTTTATCAGCAGCTGGAGATTGCCTACCGCTCGGCCCTGGTACGCAAAGATGGTTTGGAGGCTCGACGCGATTCGCTCAAGAATCACCTGGTAGACCTGGATGATAAGATCGTCAAGCTTAACAGGAATGAGTTGGAGCTGACCAAGCTGAACTGGCAAGCCACGCTGGCTGAAAACGTTTACCTGCAGAACGCGCAAAGCCGCGACAAGGCCAAGTTGCTCGAGAGTCTGGACCGCGAGGGTTTGAGCGAGATTTCGATCGTCCAGCCGGCTTCGCTGCAACTGAAGAAGGCCAGTCCCAAACGCGCGATCCTGCTGGTCGCTTCGTTGATCCTGGCCGGTGGCATGGGCGTGATGCAAGCGCTGGTGCGATCCCTGATCACCCGCTCGCCGCAGCCGCCCGCCCAAGGCCCCGAGAACGAAGAGATCGACATGACCCCAAGAATCGTCTCTGAGTCGACCGTCAACGAGCTAAGCCTAGCTCGCCCAGTCTCTCTTCGCGTCTAGAGCGTCTCTCCCGAGCCGCTAGTAGCACGCTACAAGCCTCTGCAAACCAACCGACCGAACTTGCTTTAGAGACTCTGGTTACACCGGGTGCACAGCGTCTGAGACAGACGCTCTACGCTGCTCTAAAACGTCAATTGGCGAAGCCAATCAAGCACTTCATTCAGCTTGATCGAGGTTCGGTAGGTGATGACGTTGGGCAGGTGCTCGAAGGCGGCTTCTGCCTGGTGAGAGACCACCAGCAGGATGCGGTGATCGGGGAATTTGGCCAGGGTGGCTTGCTTGTGCTTGAGATACTCAGGCGTCCAAAAGCCAACGATCTCCAGCATCACGCGGCGTCCTGAGGTATGGTGCAGGACAAAGTCAGGCATGAACACGACCTGGCCTTGATGGTAGATCTCTGATTCACGCGTTAACGTCCAACCCTCGCGCGGCTCCGTTCCCCAGCGCTCGGCAAACTTCTGTTCGACCTGGCTGTCAAACTCTTGCACCTCGGCGGCCTGGCTCGACAAGCCGCAACGATCGTCCAAGCTCAACTGGATATATCCGCGCCAGCGCGGTGGACGCAACTGAGCCAACATCCGCCAACCTCGGCACGCGAGTAACCCGGGCAGAAACCTGGCCATCGCTACGCCATATCGTTGCGTGTGGGCAAACAGCGAAGCCGGACCGCTCAAGTCGAAACGGTAGCCATCGGCCGTGCGATGAATCATATGCATCAGTCGCGCTAGCTTGGCATAACGCAAGATGGTTTTAAAGTCGTCGGTGGCCCAGATCGTCAAACGCGTGGCATCGAATAAAGCCACTTGAGTTTGAGCCACGTTGTAGCGAGCCAACAACTGCCGCGGTTCGGCATAACCGGGGAAACTTTCGAGCCGGTGAAACTCGATGATGTCCGAAAACAAGCGCGCTTCAATCTCAGGCCAGGTCATCCCCAACTGCTGGGCGATCTGATCTTTGGCCAATTGCTCGTCGTGTTCAAACCAGGGATCGGCCTGGCTGACCAGCGGATGCAAGGCGGCAGCCGCTTGAAAGACTTTTTGTCTCAGCCTGGCAACCGAGGCTGAATCATCATGCTGGTAGACCGAGACCTCATCCAGCAATTTACAGAAAGCATCGATGCGTCGCGGCGGGCAATCCATCTCTTGCTCGAAAATCCGCCGAATCGCGCGATGAATCTCGCGGCGCGTCAAGCCGAGGCTCTGCTGATAGACCTCGCACATCTGCTGCGCATAGGCCAGGTAATGCCCATGCTTCTTGGCGGTCAATTTGTCAGGGAGCGCTTGCGTTCCCTTATACTCGACGATGGCGAGTTCCCGCGTAAGCATCGGTGGCTCGGCGTTTCCTTGATCGGGTGGCTTCGTTGGTGTCCTGGCAAACGACTTCGTAGAGGGTCGCGGAATGCGAACCGGATTTGCGCAGGATTCTACCTAATCGCTGCTGGGCTTGCTTGGTGGATGCCATCCCGCCAATCACCACCGCCAGTTTCACGGCGGGAATATCCACGCCTTCATCCAAGACCTGGTTGGCTACGATCGCCGGATAGACTCCGTCGCGCAAACCTTCCAAGTAGTCCAACCGCTCGCGTTTGCCGCAATGACTGAGCAGACATGGAATAAGAAAACGCAGCGACACAGCTCGCGCCATGGCGTTGCTACCGGCAAAGATCAACATGGGTGATCCCAGATGCAATCGAAACAAGTCTTCCAGGATGCGCAGCTTCTCTTCGGCTCGGTCTTCAATCGCTTGCTTGGCTCGATAGGCCTCCAGTGCCCGGCGACTACCGACATCAACGGCCGAATTAGCACACAGTTTTTCCCAGGTAAAGTCAGGATCCTTTTCCATGGCGTCCAGCATGAACTGGCGCACCTCGCGTCCCAAGGCTTCGTAACGCGCTTGCTCTTGCTCATTCAAATGCACCGGTATGCGGATCACCGAATACTCAGCCAGCGTGCGTCCGCGAACTTCGTCTATCTTTAGCCGATAAAGTTCCGGGCCAATCAGTTCTTCAAAGAGCGCATGTCGGCCATCGGAACGCTCGGGAGTGGCCGACAATCCCAGCCGCCAGGGCGCGATCGACATGCGCGCGGCATCGCTACGCATCATGCCGGGCAAGTGATGGCATTCGTCGAAGATCAAAAAGCGAAAGCGATTGCCCAACTTGGGCATGTGGATACAGGCGCTATCATAAGTGGTTACCGAGACGGCTTTGACATTAAACGTGTTATCGCCGATGATCCCAGCATCATAATCGAGAGCCCGCAAGATGCGCGCGTGCCACTGATACATCAAGTCGCGCACCGGCGCGACGACCAGGGTGCTGCAGCCAGTCTCGGCCATCAAACGCAGGGCGACTTCTGTCTTGCCCGTGCCCGTTGGCATGACCACCAGGCCGCGCCGCGCAGCCAGCCAATTCGATACGGCCGTTTGCTGCTCAGTACGCAGCTCAGGCAACTGCACCTTGGCATAGTTGACACTTTGCCACTGAGCCACTTGATCCACGGTGCCGACCGATCTCTCGCTGAGCGCTTGCGCGATGCGCTGGTAATGTATGGCTGGGGCGCGCCAACATTGACTGCGCGGATCCCAACTCCAAAGCTCAGCCGGAAAGACTTTCTCCAGCGCGGCCCGGTTCCAGTGGCTGAGCGTCAGCGTTCCTTGATCGAATTCCAACTGTGGTACAGGCGGCATGCAATGGCCAGGCAGTTTTTGCGAAGTTGGTTACCAATCCTTGAGTATAACTCAGAATTCGTCAGTATCCGTCAGTATTCGTAGCCACCGCCGCCAGGTTTTGACGTTGCGCGTTTTTGTGTCACCTCTCCCAAGCGCAGCTTGGGGGAGGTCGAATCGAGCCCTTAAGGCGAAGATTCGGGAGGGGGCATTGCGCCAGGGATGAGTCAACCATGGCGCATGGCCCCCTCCCGCAGTCTCGGCTAAAGGCCTCGTCTGCGACCTCCCCCAGCTGCGCCGGGAGAGGTGACATGAGGTGACATTCACAAAAGTCGCAACATCAAAACTGCCAGGCGGTGGGGATCTTTGCCTTTCGCTTCCACTGTCTGGCGACGGTGGCTACCATGCGTCGGTCCACCGTCTGGCGACGGTGGCTACACCAATCGACAACTCACTGACGAGTGCGTTGAGCGCAGTCTTACTGGGCCAGTTCCTTGGAGCGCGCGGTTGCGGCGGCTATCGCTTCGATAAAGCCGCTGCGCACTGCCGCTTGCTCCAGGGCGCGGAGGCCGGCGATGGTCGTACCACCGGGGCTGGTCACTTGATCACGCAGCACGCCAGGATGCAGACCGGTCTCAAGGACCATCTGCGCAGCACCAAGAACCGTCTGCGCAGCCAGCGTTAGCGCCAGGTCGCGCGGCAGACCTTGAGCCACAGCCCCATCGCTGAGGGCATCGATCATCAAGTAAACATAGGCTGGCCCCGATCCACTTAAACCGGTTACCGCGTGCATCAAGCTATCCGGCACACGCACCGATCGACCGACCGAACCCATCAACTGCTCGACGAACTCGATATCCCCCTGCGTCGCGCCTGAGGCGACTGAGATACCCGCCGCCCCATGACCCACTTGCGCTGGCGTATTGGGCATGACACGAATGACGCGCTGACTACTCAGGAGCGATTCGAGTTGCGAGAGCGTGAACCCGGCTGCAATCGAAATGAACAGGTGTTCGGAGGTAGCTGCTTTCTTCAGCTCCGTACAGACGGCTGACAGAACTTGCGGCTTGACCGACAACACGATTCGCGACGTCAGCGACAATGTCTCGGCTGCGCTGGTGACCAGGTGAGCTTTGGGAAAACGAGCTTTCAACTTTACGCGCTGAGCTTCGTAGGGCTCGGCCAATACGACCTGCGCCTCGTCGAGCAACCCGCGGCTAATGGCACCGGCCGCCAAGGCTGTGGCCATCTGACCGCCACCAATAAACGCTAATGCATAAGTCATAGAGAATTCCTAACGAATGTAGAGCTCCTATCATAAACCAAGAATGAATGCCCGAAGAGGCCGGGAGGGCGAACCTGGGAGGGCGAACCTGGGAGGGCGAGGTTCCACCTGAGCCTCAAGCCCCGAGCACGGTTTTTGATGTTGCGCGTTTGTGTGTCACCTCTCCCAAGCGCAGCTTGGGGGAGGTCGAATCGAGCCCTTAAGGCGAAGATTCGGGAGGGGGCACTGCGCCAGGGATGAGTCAACCATGACGCAGTGCCCCCTCCCGCAGTCTCGGCTAAAGGCCTCGTCTGCGACCTCCCCCAGCTGCGCCGGGAGAGGTGACATTCCCAAAAGGCGCAACATCAAAAAGCGGGGCAGAGCCAAGGCTCAGCGGGAGCTTCGCTCTCCCACGGCTTCACCCTCCCGGAGCTTGCGTTATCGCATCAGCAAGCGATCGAGCAGTTGACAAGTTCGTCCAGTTGCACCTTGATGCGAACGGATCAGTTCGATGGCGTTGGCGGCGCCGGAGCGGCCCAGCTGAGGATCGGCCAGGTGCTCGCGTAACCAGGGTTCGATGGCGGCCAGGTCTGGGAGTTGCCAGGCGGCCTGATGCAAGAGTAATTGCTTGACGATCTCACGAAAATTCGAGGTATTCGGACCAAACGCGACTTTGGCGCCGTACGCCGAAGGCTCCAGCATATTCTGGCCGCCTCGCGCACCAAAGCTACCGCCGACGATCGCCAGTTCTGCCAATCCCCACCACCACTTCAATTCTCCCACGGTGTCAGCCAGCAACACTTGCCAACTGTCGCTGGAAACTGCGCCTGTCAACTGACTGCGCCGCAAGACCTTGAGCGAACTCCGTTGCAACAATTGATAGACGTCATCAAAACGCTCGGGATGTCGCGGCACCAAGATCAATTTCAGATCGGGATAACGAGGCAATAGTTTCTCCACCGCGCCGATGGCCGCGACTTCTTCGGGATCTTGCGTGCTGCCGACAACCAATACGCGTTGGCGAGCGGTCAAGCCCATCAGTTGGGCACGGCGTTGGACCTCCGGGTGCTGGCGATCGGCATTGACGTTATCGAACTTCAAGGAACCAGTTACATGCACTCGATCGGCGGGCACACCTAAACGTCGAAACCGGTCCGCGGTGGCCTCGTCCTGGGCCGCCACCAGGCTCAGCTTGCGAAAAGTCGGACTGAGCAGACCACGAAAGCGTTGATAGCCCGCAAAGCTGCGATCGCTCAGTCGTCCATTGACGACAGCCACGGGAATGCCTTGTCGATCTGCCAGGCCAATCAAGTGCGGCCATACCTCCAGTTCACCCAAGACAATCAAGTCGGGCCGCGTGCGTGTTAGCGCTTGACGCACAGCCCACGAGAAATCGAGCGGGCAATAGAAACTGGGAGTATCGGGCAGCAACTTGCGAGCCACTTGCATACCAGTGAGCGTCGAAGTCGATAAGAGTATTTGCCGCTGCGAATCGGCTTGCGATTGCTGGAAGTACTCAACCAGGGGGCGCAGCAACTGGACTTCACCCAGCGAGACACCGTGCAACCAGATACTGCGTTTATCAGGTGCCAGTGTCGGTACACGCCCCAAGAGTCGCTGTTGCCAACCGTCGCGATATCGACCTGTACGAGCCGCTCGCACTGCCAGGTACGGCGCAGCGGCTGTCAATAGCGAAGCGTACCCTACATCCAATGCCAGGCCCATCACACTACCCTCCGTGTAGAGCAGCCATCGCTTGGCTGCTGGCTAGCTGGACAGCACCTTTCCACCGCTTGGCAGCGGTGGCTACGAATACTGATATGGCTAGTCTTGAGTCATATGGCAGTTCTTGTACTTCTTGCCACTGCCACAGGGGCAAGGATCATTACGACCGACTTTGCCGCCGACGTTGCGAATCGGTTCGACCTTCTCTTCGCTCTTACCGGCGCGATCGGCGGCGGCCAGGTCGCGCGCTTGTTCGCGCGTCGGTGCCGGGGCAGCCAACTGTGCGGCTGGTGGTGGCGAGTCATGGCGAGCCTGCGTTTCACGCATCGAACTGCGCACGTCTTGTTCGTCCAAGTGTTCCATGCGGAAGATCAAATCGGTCATGCGCTCGCCGATCGAGAACCACATTTGGCCGTACATCTTCATGCCTTCGCGCTTGTATTCGACCTTCGGATCCATCTGGGCATAGCCCTTCAGGCTGATGGCACTGCGCAGGTGATCCATCGCCAGCAAGTGATCCTTCCAGGATGAGTCAACGATGCTCAGCAGCAGTTGCCGCTCCATCTTGCGCATCTCGGGAAAGTAACGATCATCGATCGCTTGTTCGACATGCCGCTCCAGTTGCGTCTTATTGAGCTTGGCCAGTTCGTCTTTATCAATCTTGACCGACAGGTTCTGATCGAGCCAATCGCTCAGCGAGTCCAGGGCACCATTGCCGCCAGAGACTTCGCGAACCGTGGCCTTGTCGCGCGACCCAAAGAGTTCATGCAACTTGGCCTGCGCGTGGGCCGCTTGCTTGGTACCAGCCTCGTAGTTGTTGATGCTGTAGGTCAGCAGCGCATCCTGCAGATCGGCCAGCGTCGTCATGTTCAACTGTTCCGGCGTGATCGGTGTCTCAAAACGTTCCGAGGCCCAGCGCGCCAGTCCCGCGCCATCCAGTTGAATCTGGTTAGCGCTCACTTGCTGGCCAAAGTGAGTCATGCCGACGATTACTGGATATTCGGACTCTTTGCGGCGGTAGGCATCTTCGGCCATCGCTATCAGGCGCTGCTTGATCTGATCGGCTTCCAGCGACTTGACTTGTTCCAGTTTCACATCGATGCCGAACTTGTGCTTCATCCAAGCGATCAGCATGTTGATGCCGTAGTGTTCATCCAGCAGTGTCGCACCTTCGGACAGGTCGACTGCATGGACTACCTGGAACGCACGCTCGATCAGCAT
This sequence comes from Ottelia alismoides, assembly GCA_037367405.1. Taxonomy (NCBI): domain Eukaryota; kingdom Viridiplantae; phylum Streptophyta; class Magnoliopsida; order Alismatales; family Hydrocharitaceae; genus Ottelia; species Ottelia alismoides. Next base: position 5,983,671 of record JAZKJV010011400.1, on the reverse strand, counting down.
CTCGTCGATGCTCTCGCGCGGAACTTTCTTCAAGTCGCTGACCCGGTAGTTAGTACCGTAGCGCGAGTTCATCCACTTGCACAGCGCTTCCCAGTTCCATTCCGACTCTTCTTCGCCTTCGGGCAGATTCTCTTCGATGGCATCCATCACCTGCGTTTCGGCGCCGCGCTCAGCCAGGTCGATGGCAAAGGCAGCGGCTGTCTGCGGATCTAGGTTGCGGAAGTCACGGGCCTCTAGTTGGCAAGAGAGTTTGCCGCCGGCGTACTTGGCGTAGGCTTCCGCGCCGAAGAGCGGATCGGTATAGGTTTTGACGAAGTGATCGATCTGTTGATGGATCTGCTCCAGGACCAGGTGCCGGCAACTGACGCCTTCCAGAATCTGCTGGCGATAGCTGTAGATGCGTTTGCGCTGCTGGTCCATGACTTCGTCATATTCCAGCAAGTTCTTGCGGATATCGAAGTTGCGTTCTTCGACCTTCTTTTGCGCGCCGGTGATGCGGCGGCTGATGAACGAGTTTTCGATGGCCTCGCCGTTGCCCATGCCACCAAATCGTTCCATCCAATTGCGGACCCATTCGCCGGCGAAGATGCGCATCAGGTCATCTTCCAGCGACAGGTAGAAGCGGCTGCTGCCGGGGTCGCCTTGGCGACCGCAACGACCGCGGAGCTGCAAGTCGATGCGCCGCGACTCGTGACGCTCGGTACCGATAACGTACAGACCGCCGATCTCGCGGACTAGCTGGCCCTGCTCTTTCATCTTCTCGCGCTGGTCGATCTCGTTGACCAGTGCATCCCATTCTTCGCGTGGTACATCCAAGCGCGTAGCGTATTTGTCTTGGAGCATGGCCCAAGCCATCGTCTCGGGGTTACCGCCCAAGATAATGTCGGTACCACGACCAGCCATGTTGGTAGCGATGGTCACCGCGCCCATGCGGCCGGCCTGGGCAATGATCTCAGCTTCGCGCCGATGGTGCTTGGCATTAAGAACCTGGTGTGGGATGCCGCGCAGATCCAGCAGATGGGAGAGCTGTTCGCTCTTTTCAATCGAGACCGTACCGACCAGGACTGGACGGCCGCGCCGCGACATGCGGGTAACTGCGCTCTTGGCAACGGACTCGGGCTGACGGGTCTCTCGGTTCTTGATCGTGTATTCCTGGTCGGTTTCCTTGGTGATCTCACCGATGATCTCGGTGCCATCTTTTTGAACCAGGATGTCCCACTTGCTGGTGCGTTCGATATCGTCAGCAACCGCTTTGTACTTTTCCTTCTCGGTCAAGAAGATCGTGTCAGCGTATTCGATGCGCTGCATGCGGCGGTTGGTCGGGATGGCTACCACGTCCAAGTGGTAGATCTTCCAGAACTCGGACGCTTCGGTCATGGCCGTACCGGTCATACCCGACAGCTTGTTGTACAGCTTGAAGAAGTTCTGCAACGTGATCGTGGCGAGCGTTTGCGTCTCTTCTTTGATCTTGACGCCTTCTTTGGCCTCGACCGCCTGATGCAAGCCATCGCTCCACTGGCGACCTTCCATCAAGCGACCAGTGAAGTCGTCGACGATGATGATCGAGTCGTCTTTGACCACATAGCGGACATCGCGCTGATACAAGTAATGAGCCTTGAGCGCATTATCGAGTAAGTGCGGCCATTCCATGTTGCCCGCCGTGTAGAAACTCTCCACACCGGCCAGCTTTTCGGCATAGCGCACGCCTTCGTCGGTCAAGTTAACCGTGTTGTCTTTCTCGCTGACAATGAAGTGCTCTTCCTTCTTCAATTGCCGCGCGATGCGGTCGGCTTCCGCATACTTGCCAATATCTTGATGGGCCGGACCGGAGATGATCAGCGGAGTACGGGCTTCGTCGATCAGAATGTTGTCGACTTCGTCGATGATCGCGTAATGCAGCGGTCCTTGGACCTGTTGCATGTAAGGCGGAAAACGTTTGTCGCCGCGCGCAGCCAAACGCATGTTATCGCGCAGGTAGTCAAAACCCAGTTCGTTATTGGTGGCATAGGTAATGTCACAAGCGTATGCCGCCTGACGCTCGTCATTCTCCAGCCCGTTTTGAATGGCGCCGACGGTCAAGCCCAGCCCCATGTACAGTGGAGCCATCCATTCCATATCGCGCCGAGCCAGATAGTCGTTGACCGTCACGACGTGACAGCCTTTGCCGGCAAGCGCATTCAAATACGCCGGCAGCGTGGCTACCAACGTCTTGCCTTCACCGGTGACCATTTCCGCGATCAAACCGCTGTGCAAGACAATACCACCGATCATCTGCACATCGTAATGCCGCATGTGCAGGAAACGTCGACCACCTTCGCGGCAAGTCGCAAAGGCCTCGATCAATAGATCATCCAGCGTCTCACCCGCAGCCAAACGCTTACGGAACTTGACCGTCTGTTCGCGCAACTGCTCGTCGGTCAGAGCCTTCATCTTCTCTTCAAGCGCGTTGATCTGCTGGACTTTGTATTCAAAGCGCTTGATCTGACGCGCATTGGACGAGCCAAAAACACCCGTCAATCCGCGTTCGAAACCTTGCAGGATACTGGAAAAGAACGTCCCAGTTCCTTCCCAAATTCGTTCGAGACTTTCCATGGCCACCCGGAGCTTTGCAGGAGCGTAAGCGCGTTAACGTAAGTTTCGCAGAGCAACTAATTTACCGTTTCTAAAGGTAGTGGTTTTTCCGGTATCGGTCAACCGCGAACTAATCAGCTAAATGCTGGTACCAGCGACTCGCCGGCACCCCGGACTGACAGCCTGCACTACCAAAGAGGAAATGAACTATACTGTACCGTAACTGAGTACCCAGTAAGGTAGATATGTCGCACAACATGCCAGTTGACGTCGCGCAGTAGCCACCCTCCCCGTAGCCACCGTCGCCAGACGGTGGATTGGGACTGCCGAATGTGACTGCGTGGTGATTTATCGCTGCATAGCCACCGTCGCCAGACGGTGGATTTAGCCCGAACCATCAACAAACGATTTTGAGATGCCAGCGTAGTCCATCGCCTGGCAGCGACGGCTACCCACCTACCCACCTCCGACCCACTCACTCGAGAGCCCTACCACCATGAGACAGCACTCGCATATTCGCGCCCTTGCCTATTTGTTCGCAATTCCCGCCCTGCTCTTGGCAAGCGGTTCGACAGTTCAGGCTGAAGACCAGGCCAAGACAGACCAGGCCGTCAGCAGTGGCCCTTGGATTACCGCTGTACGCTGGGTTGATGACAATCAACTGGTCGCAGCCGAGTCGCAAGGCTTACTCTTGCGAGCTGGCAAGATACATAAACTGCCGGCCGCCGATCCAGCCAAACTAGAGCCTCTGGGTGAAGAAGAAACGTCAATCTGGGCAGTTTTGCCATTGCCCGATGGCAAGGTATTGGCCAGCAATTACAAGGGCGAAGTTTACTTGCACGCACCTGGCGAAGCCCAGAAGTTCGAGTTGAGCGCGCGTTGGATTCGCACTCTGGAGAAAGCCCCAGGGGATGGCCAGGTTCTGGCCGGTACCGAAGATGGCAAACTGGTCGTGCTATCGCTTGGCGATCGCAAAGAAGCCAAGCGAATCGACGCTCACCCAGCGGCCATCTTTGATATCGCCGTCAATGCCGCCGGTGACAAAGTGGCCACGGTCGCCGGTGATGGATCGATCAAGGTTTGGACCTGGCCAGCCCTTGAGCCCGCTGGCTCGATGGCCCTGGGCAAAGATGCGGTCTGGGCTGTGCAGTTCTCGCCCGATGGCAGCAAACTGATCACCGGTGGTGCGGAGCGCCGCGTTCGCTTGTGGGATCTAGCCAAATCAAAACTGATCATGAGCATCGCTGTCACGCCCGACTGGGTCACTTCGCTTTCCTTGGTGCCCAACACCAGCCTGGCGGTGGCCGGGTGTATGAATGGCAAAGTAGTCGTGGTCGATTACGCCGCCATGTTGCCCGTGGCGCAGCTGGACGGACCAGGTAGCGCTATCTGGTCGGTAGCCATATCGCCTTCGGGACAAAAAGTGGCCGTCAGCACCCGCAAGCACGGCGTGGCTTTGATGGAAACCAGCAAGTGGCAAGAGGCAGCCAAAGCGGTCACCGAACGCGCCGCCGCTGAAGTCCCGCCAGCGCCATAACACATGTGCATTACTCGTAGCCACCGTCGCCAGACGGTGGATGATTGCAAACAAACGTACGCTTTATGCAACAGACACGGATTGGGATAACGATGGGCGACCCGGCGGGAGTCGGGCCGGAGATCGTATTGAAGATGCTGGCCGATGCTTCGGTGGTTGAGCATTGCCAGCTGACAATCTTCGGTGACGCAGGTGTTCTGGAGCGCTGTGCCCAAGTCACCGATCAAGGATTCGATTGTCGCGTTCAGTCGCTGGAAGAGTATCTGCAACAGGAAGCGGCTGATGCTTCCGTGGCTGGTCACTTGATTGTGGATTGTCGCGCTATTGAAAGTGATGCCTTTGAACCGGGGCAAATTTCGGCGGCGACTGGCCAGGCCAGTTATCAATACATTCAGCGCGCCATCGATGCAGCGCTGGCCGGACGCATTGCGGCGGTTACCACTGCCCCGATCAGCAAAGAAGCCTTGCACGCTGCCGGGCACCACTATCCCGGCCATACCGAGATGTTTGCAGAGCGCGCCGGTTCCAATCGAACTTGCATGATGCAGTACTCAAGTGAAATCACGTGCACCTTTGTCACGGTTCATTGTGGTTACGCCGAGGTGCCCAAACTGCTCACCCAGGCACGCATTCTGGAAGTGATCGAACTGACCTATGATGCGCTGCTGCGACTGAGAGGCTATCCACCGAAGATCGTCGTCTGTGGGCTCAATCCGCATGCCGGCGAGCATGGGCTGTTCGGAGATCGCGAAGAGGAACGTCTGATCCAACCGGCCATTGAATCGGCGCGCCAGCGTGGCATGCAGATCGAAGGCCCGCTGCCGCCCGATACCGCCTTTCTGCCTTGGAAACGTCAGACCACCGATGCGTTTGTCTGCATGTATCACGACCAAGGGCACATACCGGTCAAGGCGCTGGCGTTTGATTCCGCAGTCAACACGACGCTCGGCATCTCGATCGTGCGCACCAGTGTCGATCATGGCACGGCTTGCGATATAGCCTGGCAAGGCAAGGCTCGACCTCATAGTATGCGAGCCGCGCTGGAAGTGGCTCGCAAGCTGGCGACTCCCAGGTCGGAGTGATATGTTTCACGTCGTGCTCTATCAACCCGAGATTCCGCCCAATACGGGCAACGTAGTGCGTCTGACCGCCAATGCCGGCTGTCGTCTGCACCTGGTGCGACCCTTGGGTTTTGAGCTCTCGACCAAACAACTGCGCCGCGCGGGCATGGACTACGCCGAGGTAGCCGACGTGCAAATTCATGATGATTGGCTCAGTTGCCGACATGCCTTGGCCGATCGACGGTGGTTCGCCTTCAGTGCCCGAGCCACCCGCTCGTTTTCTCAAGTTGCATTTCAGAGCGACGATGTGTTCCTGTTCGGGCCCGAATCAACCGGCCTGCCAGCCGAGATCCAGAGCCAGTTTGATGATCAATCGCGATTGTGCCTGCCCATGATCCCCGGTTGCCGCAGCATCAATCTCTCCAACACCGTTGCCATTGTGGTGTATGAAGCCTGGAGGCAACTGGGTTATCGCGGCTCGCAATTCGATTGCCCGTAAAGCGCCTGTCCCCAGTCGCTATTTGCACAGCCACTTGGCACCTCCCCCCAGCGGTCACGGCATGGGAGGGCGAGGTTCCACCCGAGCCTTGGGCTGGTAGCGCCAATGCGGTCCCATTGGAATTTGAGTTTTGAATCATGGCGCGAAGCGCAGACCAGCGTCCGCAGGCCATTTATGCCAGGCCGTTAACACCCATGAATCTTTGGTTGGTGATACAAACCGAAAGCTCGGCGGGAGGGCGAGGTTCCACCCGAGCCTTGGGCTGGTAGCGCCAATGCGGTCCCATTGGAATTCAAGTTTTGAATCATGGCGCGAAGCGCAGACGAACGTCCGCAGGCCATTTATGCCAGGCCGTTAACATCAATGAATCTTTGGTAGGTGATACAAACCGAAAGCTCGGCGGGAGGGCGAGGTTCCACCCGAGCCTTGGGCCCCGAGCGCGGATGCGGTCCCATTGGAATTTAAGTTTTGAATCATGGCTGAAGCGCAGACGAACGTCCGCAAGATTTTGATGCCAGGCCGTTAACGCCAATGAATCTTTGGTTGCGATGCAAACCGAAAGCTCGGCGGGAGGGCGAGGTTCCACCCGAGCCTTGGGCCCCGAGCGCGGATGCGGTCCCATTGGAATTTAAGTTTTGAATCATGGCTGAAGCGCAGACGAACGTCCGCAAGATTTTGATGCCACGCCGTTAACGCCAATGAATCGTTGGTTGGTAATGCAAACCGAAAGCTCGGCGGGAGGGCGAGGTTCCACCCGAGCCTTGGGCCCCGAGCGCGGATGCGGTCCCATTGGAATTTGGGTTTTGAATCATGGCGCGAAGCGCAGACGAACGTCCGCAGGCCATTTATGCCAGGCCGTTAACATCAATGAATCTTTGGTAGGTGATACAAACCGAAAGCTCGGCGGGAGCCTCGCCCTCCCTTTAGCCGCGTCCTAGCGCGCAGATTGTCTCGGCCTGTCGTTGCTGAACGAAATGTCTGGCGCGCTGGACTTTCGCGGCTGCTCGGGTTGGGTTGGTCAACATCTCCAGCACAACATCGGGAAAGCGGCGAGTGTCGACTTGCGAGTCGAAATCGAACAACCAATCATCCAGACCAATATCTCGCCACATGTAGCCTTTGCTGGTCTGTTCAGCAAAGCGACCGACGATGGCTGGGATGCCATTGCCGATGCACATGATGGGGCTGTGCATCTCCAAACCGAAGATACCGGCGCTGCGCACATAGGTACTCAGGGCTTCATCGGTCAGCCAAAACGTATCGCGCCACACCACCTTGCTCTGCACGTCGTCGGGCAACTTGTCGTATAACCACTCGCGACCAATAGCAACTTGCGTTTGATCTTCGGGGCAGATCAAGACCTTCAAGTCGGTTTGACGCACGATCTGGGTAATCGCTTGCCGCAACGGCGCGTGGTCGTGGTCGAACATGGCGGCATTGCGAGCCTCTTTATCGGGATCGACGGGCGTGCCCTCGCGTATCAGCCAGTAAGGTGTGTAGCGGGCGCGAGGCAGACAACATGCAAACTTGCCTGGTTGCAGCTCATGCTGTTTCAGCCATTCTTCAGCCGCTGCATCATTGCGCAAGTCACAGGCAAAGGCACCATCGGGCGCGAACTCCATGCGCGGGCAAGCGACTTGTTCCGCGCGGGCTTTACTGAGCGACACCGAATCGCGAAAGAAGGCAAACTCTGCCTGGCCGATCAGACTGGCGGCCGCTTGGTTACCACCGGGGTAGGTAATACCATACACGCCCCATGGTTTACCGACATGTGCGATGAAGGCGGACACATCGCGCTGGGCGACCAGGAACGGCCCCGATCCATGCAATAGAAAATCGCACCACTGGAGGGCTTCAGCCAGCTCTGCATTGCTAGCGTGCCCCTCGGCATTGATCGATCCTTGAACAATCTCCAGGTTTGGAAAACGCTGATGCTCCATGGCGATGACTTCAGGCGTCAGGTCGGCTGAAGCCCACAACCGTACCTCGGCCTGTGGCAAGTGCTTTTCGATCAGAGCCAGTACACCAGGTGTATGCGCGATGTCGCCGATGTTGACGACTTGCCACGATGATCGCAACAAGATGCGTTTGGCTACGGGCGCTGCGGCCTGGGCCAGGCGGGGCCCAGCCAGGCTGAGCGTGCCGGCCACAGCGCTAGTCAGTCCAGCCGATAACGTCAGGCCGAACTGACGTCGATCGAGCCTGCTCACTTTTTGCTGGCCCAACTGCTGGCCGGGTATTTGGAGGTCAGGCGTGTGCGAGCCTGAATGCCATGTTGTGGATCGCCAATCTTGGGGAACAACACGGTCAACTGATACAAGGCTTCCGCGTGTAGTTCAGGCGAACTGGGAAACAGCAGGTCCGTTCGCAGATAGGCCAAGGCTGCTTCGCGGTCTTTGCCCAGCGATTGATAACAGATGCCCATCGCGTTGTAGATGCGGGCAAACAGCAACTGATCGGAGGAATCGTTTTTCGTAACGAGTTCTCGCAGCTTGCCGAGCGCCTCTTCGGATTTGCCTTCTTTGGCATCGCACACTGCCAGTCCGACTTCGGCCAGATTCTTCAAAGGTGCGATCGCCTTGGCCGCATCTGGGTCAGCGATCTTGGCATTGATCAGTTGTTCAAAGAACTTGCGCGCATCGGGTAACTTGCCCGTGGTCAAGGCGACGTCGCCCAGTTTATAAGCTGCGGTGGCTTTGACTTCGGGGGCTTTGCCGGCGGCCAGCTCTTTATAAAAATTGTTGGCCGCGTCAGGCAGGTTCATAGCCAAGGCCAGATCGCCCAAGGTCTCGGCGGCTTTGTAGGCGTTGTGAGAATCAGGATTGGCTTTGTGGGCGGCCATGAGTGTACTGGCGGCAGCTTTGGGATCGCTCATACCGGCCAGCGCCATCTTGGCGGACACGTAACCTCTGTAGAACGCCAGTTCCTTGGCGATGCGTTCATCTTTGGGCGCGGCGATCTTCTTCAGTTCCGACTCAGCCTGGTTGAATTGCCGGTTGGCTATCAGGGTCCGCGCGTTCTCCAGCGAACTGGGTTCATCATCGAACACGACCTTGCTGATTTCATTGGTGTTGTAAGTCTGGGTCTTGCCTTTGACGGCGATCTTGACCTCATCGCGAGTGATCGATTCGATCTTGCCAATCGCTGTCACCCCTTTAAACAAAAAGACCTTATCTTTTTCCTGAGCCTGCGTGGGCTGAGCCCAAGCGCACAGCGTAGCCAGCAGGGTGAGTGCCAAGGTTGGAAGCGATGTCTTCATGGTTTTGCTCTTAATGGTCACTTCGTTTGTGAGCGTCGATTTTTTTACTTCGTAGCCACCGCCTGCCAGACGATGGACAGGTACTTCGTAGCCACCGTCGCCAGACGGTGGATGTGAAAGCCAAAGGCTTTCCACTAATTTGCAGTTCGGCTGTTGCGTGTTTTGTGTCACCTCTCCCAAGCGCAGCTTGGGGGAGGTCGAATCGAGCCCTTAAGGCGAAGATTCGGGAGGGGGCACGGCGCTTGGGATAAGTCAACCATCGCGCATTGCCCCCTCCCGCAGTCCTCGGCTAAAGGCCCCGGCTGCGCGGGCAGAGGTGACGTTAATCTTTCTTGGCCGTTGCCAGTCCGACAGTTTCCTTACCAAGTTCCTTTTGAATACTCTTCATTAGGGTGTCAAATTTCTTGAACCAATCTGGGCCGCCCAAGTCTTTTTTGAGGTAGCGGGTGGAACCGATCTCGCGGGCGGCCAGTTCGAGCAATTCGGTTTTTCGAGCCGGGTCTGCCAGGGCTTGGCGCATCAAGGTTTGTGACAGCCGGTAGCGTGCGTTCAAGAAAGGTTCAGCTTTGGTGGGATCGGCGATGGAGCGTTGCAGTCGCGACGAAATACCTTTCCAGCCCCAGATCTTGCTGCTCGATTGCCCATTGATGGCTTTATCAAACTTGTCTTTATCACCTGACTCGGCCCAGGCCGTGAAGGCTTCAGCGGCTGCGACCTGGAAATCGAGCACGGCTTCTTTCTGAGCTAACACTTTGGCCAATTGATCGATGGCCTCTTGATACTGCCCGGAGTTCCGCAGTCCTTGCGCCAGCGTGGCCCGCACCGCCAGTTCACCATTGGGTGCGGGAATCCAACCGGGGGTTTGAGCGCCTTTGGCCAGGATGGCTTCCAGAACATTGGCCGATTCGCGCTGCAAGGCTTGCCGCGTCTTGCTGGCCGACGCGTCCAGCTTGCCCGCAACGTTACTGAGCGTGCTGCCGGCCCAGAACTTGGTGCTGTATTCCTCAGAGTTAGCCGCTACTTGTTTGCATACCAGGATCATGCCTTCGGCCAGCTTCTGCCGGACATCGTTGCTCTTGGCACCGGTGACCAGGTCTTGCAGGTCGCGAGCCAGGCTGACAAAGATCCCGGTCAGCAGTTTCGCACCTTCGGTATCGTCGCCGGCAGCGGTTTTCATCTCAGCAATCAAGCCTTCGATCTCGGCCATGCTGCTTTCACCCTGAGCGCCACTGGCCAATTGACTGACAGAGAACTGCAAAGCGGTTCTATAGCTGTTGAGCTTGGTCAAGCGATCATCGACCAAGGCCGGGTTGGCTCGGATCAAGGCTACCGGCGCGGTATCGGCATTGGTCATCCACTTGGCCGCGTCTTCAACTTTGCCCGTAGCCAGTTGCAAGCGGACCAACAGGTTGATGGCTTCTACCGCCCGGGCATCGATCTGTTCTTTTTTGATATCCCGGAGACCTTCGTTCAGCAATTCCATGGCCGAATCACGCTTGGCCAGATGCTCGGGGGCTGGCGGAGTGGCTTCATCTTGCTTGATGTCTTCCTGGAAGAACTCGTATGCCAGGCGCACGCCGATGTCGCGGCGGAGCGCGCCGGCGCTACCGGTTTCGTTGGGCAACTTGGCCAGATAACTGCGAGCCAATTCCATATTGCCCGCATTCATGGCCAATTGAACCAATGTCGCCGTGGCCGATTGAGTTTCTTTGGCATCGGGCCAGGTGGCCACCATGAACTCCGCAAAGGGCTGCAGTTGCATGCCGACTTGCATCCGGGTGGACTCGTCCGCTGCATTGATCAGTTCGCGATAACCAGCCAGCGAAATCGTGGCGGCTTGCAAGCCGGTGGAGGTACCAGCCAATTGCTGAGCCAGGAACTCGCCGATGGCAATCGCCGCCCATGGATTGCCGCGCTGCAGTTCAATGTAGGCCAGGCGATACCGCGTTTGATTCAGGTCACCAATGTCGCCGCCTTTGGCAAACATGCGAATGGCCAGCATATACAGTTCAGCGGTTTGTTCTTCCAGCCTGGCGACGGTGGTATTGGTCGCTTCGAGTTGAGCCTTCAGTTCATTCTTCTTTTCCGGATCAGTTTCTTTGTCCAGCGATTGTTGCAGCGTCTCTTGCGTTACCAGCTCGGTTTGCATCGCATCGAAGCGGCTCTCGGCCTCTTTGACGGCTTGCTCGTAACTGGTGACTTTCGGCAGTTCGACCGGTGCATCGCTCTTCTCGCGATTCATACCCAACTCTGCCATCAACTCGCGAGCCGCTTTTTGATGCGGGCCGCTAATGGCCGTGATACGTCGCAAATCTTCGCGCACATCTTTGCGCAACCGGCCGACGTTGCGATCGTCTTTGTCCTTGGCCTGCAGAACTTGAGCGTACTCGAGCTTGGCTTTGACGGCCGCCATTTGGAAATCGATGACATCCTGCGAATTGCGTTCATCGGGACGGATCAATTTTTCCCAGCGTTCGATCAGCTCCACAGTCGCCGCGAACTTGTCTTGATCTTTGGCCGTCCAGAGCTTGATCAGTTCCGTCAGCGACTTGAACTGCAAGGCTCGCAATTCATCGATACCGTCGATGCCCAGGATGCGCATGTAACCGTCGGCAGCATCATCGATCTTGCCCATGTCGCGCTGGATGCCCGAACGATAGAACAGAGCGATGTTGCGAGCTTCTTCACGTTCGCGTTCGTGCGTATAGAAGTCGGTGTAAGCCTTCTGTGCCAATTCCAGATCCTTCTTCCACTCCGCGCTGTCTTTGACGTAGCTGCGGCCGCGGTGTTCAGTGGAAAAAGCGGACAAAAGTTCTGCGCGGCGATAGTCGGCTTGCAGTTTGTTGCGCAGCTCTTTCTTGGCTTCGTCTGTTGGATCGATTCGGGCGCCGAGCATCGGTTGCAGGACCGCCTTCAGTTCCTCTTGAGTGGAAGCGAATACTTTTTGAGCCTGGTCATAGAAACGGGCCGCTTCGGGATTCGCAGCCGCAGGATTGCCCTCCGCTTTCAACTCTTCGGCTCTGGCCAAGAGCAAGTTTCCCAAGCCCAAGCGGGCTTCGCCGCGACGCGGATGCTCCTTGTGCTGCTGCAGAAAACTATCGAAGGCTTTCTCAGCTTCATCCAGCCGTTTGCCGCGAGCCGGACTGCGCTGCATGGCAGCGGCTGACTCCTGAAGCAGATTGGCTCGTTCAAGCGGAATTTCTTGCACAAAGGCCGAATCGATCTGCGGATTGGTCTGGAGATCTTCCAGATAGAAGAGCGCCAGATCGAACAAGCCTTCGCTCTTCAGACGCTGCAGAAACTGGCGATACGGTTCTTCGGCCGGGGCCATACCAGCCCACATTGCGAGAACGCAAACCCACAACCAGGTGGTCGCCCAGTTCCGCCCCATCTGTCAGCTCCTGCCTTGTGTTGAACGATAAGAGAGAGTCTTTACTAGTATAGTCGACTGGCTGCCTGGTTGGCACTGGCACGGCTGAAAGGCAGCCGACGCGGCGCGTCGGGTTTACATTTTCCGACGCAGGCGCGTCGGGCTAAACTGGCGCGTCGGGCTAAACTGGCAGCTATTGAGTGCATATGGGGGCTTGATTAGCCTAGCGTTAGGTGGGCAGCGCCACACCGCTTGGCAGTTTTGATGTTGCGCGTTTTTGAGTCACCTCTCCCAAGCGCAGCTTGGGGGAGGTCGAATCGAGCCCTTAAGGCGAAGATTCGGGACGGGGCACTGCGCTTGGTAGGAGTTAACCATAGCGCATGGCCCCCTCCCGGAGCCTCGCTAAACGCGGGCTCCGACCTCCCCCGGCTGCGCCGGGAGAGGTGACATTCCCAAAACGCGCAACATCAAAACCTGGCAGCGGTGGCTACGAAAACTTCATCCAGTGAAATTGCACAGCTGTCCAATTAGGTTTTCACTGAGTCGGTTGGGTTGGTGGAGATTGGTTCGTTGAACATCAGCACGACAGGTGAACTTTCGCCCAGCCGGCCCTTGGACACTTGGAATGTGTGGGCCTGGCAACTGATGCCCGCGGCGGCTCGTCTGACTTTGTTTATGTCGGTGCTGGGCAACGGAATCGATATCGCGCGGGTGACCGACCGAGCCGAAGGAGTGACGTTCAGCTTCCAGGTAGTCCTGCGACTGCTGATCACCGCCATGGCGACGGCCTGTGGAGCCTGGGGCTGGTGGCGCTTGGGGCAAGTTCGCCAGGCCCTGCTGACCTATCGAGGGGTTGTCTCGTTAGCGCTCATTGGACTGGCCGTGGCGGGTTCAGCCACCGCGCATGATCCCAAGGTAGCTTTCTTCGTGGCTTGGGCGATCGGAGCTTATCTACTAACGACGCTTACGTGCTTGTCGTTGTTCGGTATGCAGCGTACGCTGCTGGACGCGCTCCTGGGACTCTGGGCCTATGTCTTGATCAGTTGGATCTTGACCGTGGTGTCGCCCGAGTTGACAGTCTTTATCGAGTATCTAACGGCTGAAGAGACGCTGCCGCGCTTCGGTGGGCTGGGGCATCCTAACGTGCTCTCGGCCATTCAGTGCCTGGGCATGTTGTTGCTGCTGGTCTGCGTGCGCGAGAAGTTAGTCAATCCGCTGTGGATCATGCCTGCGGCAATTGTCGCTATCGCCACGTTGGTCGCTACCAAATCGCGCACGCCCGTAATTGCCTTTGCCGCCGCTTTGGCTGTTTACAGCTTGCCGCTGCTGCGATACCGCGCGACCTATCTGCTGCCTGCAGTGGCCACCTTGGCGATCTTGCTGACGGCCGGTGTGCTCGAAGCTACCAAGGGAATAGATCGCGTGATCGACCAGGTCGCGTTGAAGGTTACCAAGACGGGTTCGATCGAGGAATTGACGACCGCCACCGGGCGAACCGAGATCTGGAACAGCGCGATCGCCTTGATCATGAAGTCGCCTTGGACCGGTTACGGAGGCGGATCGAGCAGCCAGGTGATGGTCGAGCATTCTGGGCATGCTCACAATTTGTTTTTGGAGACCGCTTTGCTGTTCGGCGTGCCGGCCGCGCTCTTGTTCGTGATCTTGATCGGAGTAAACCTGCGGGACTGTTTCAATCGTCGCGCCTTATTCGTGCGCGAGTTCACCGCGTTTCTGCTGGTACTGGGCTTGGTAGAAAGCCCCTTGTTTGGCCTGGTGCCCGATCCATCGATGTGCATTTGGATGAGCTGCTTGTTCGGCCCAGCAATGCTGGTGCGTAGCGAGTAGAGCGACTCTCCCGAGCCACTAGCAGTACGAATCAAGCCTCATCAAACCAGCAGCCAAAACTTGCCGAAGTGACTTTGGTTGCGCTGGCTGCAAGCAGTATTCGTAGCGACCGCTGCCAAGTTTTGATGTTGCGCCTTTTTGAATGTCACCTCTCCCGGCGCAGAGGTCCTCTCCCAAGCGCAGGAACGCTGGGAGGGCGAGGCTCCGGCCGAGCTTTCGGTTTGTATCACCAACCAAAGATTCATGGGTGTTAACGGCCTGGCATAAATGGCCTGCGGACGTTCGTCTGCGCTTCGCGCCATGATTCAAAACTCAAATTCCAATGGGACTGCATTGGCGCTCGGGGCCCAAGGCTCGGGGCCCAAGGCTCGGGTGGAACCTCGCCCTCCCATGCCGTGACCGCTGGGGGAGGTGACATGCGCGCTCTAAACCTATCCAAGGAAACGACTTAAAAGCTGGACGACCTCTGCGCTCGGGATCTACGCCGTGACTCAAAGATCGTCATCGCGAGGTATGAACTGCTTATCGGGCACATCGCTTCGCTTGCCATGCGGTGTCAACAAGGCCTGGTAGACGCGATAATCCATCTCTTTGGATAACGAAGCTACACTGCCACCCAGGAAGCTGGCGTTGAAGATACCCGTGTGGTTGGAACTGGGCCGCGCCCACTGAACGTTAAAGCGAGGCTGTTTGGACCAACTGCTGGGCGGTGCTAACTGGATGAAGTCGGGCACGCCGGCCACTGCTGGTTGTGCTTTGTATAGCCACACCAGCCCCACATGAGCGCGTATCGCATCCTGTGGCGAAGCCTCATCGCCGTAATAGGTTTGCTGGCCGATCTGAGTCTTGGCCCAGCCTGGATGCCTGCCTACGTAAGACCAGCTATCGGTATACAAGTTCTCTGCCATGCAGAGCGTCATGGTCAAACCATCGCGGATATCATCCAGGCGTGTGGGACGACCGTTGGCCGAACCCAGGATCAGGGCGCGGGCGTGATGGCTCATCACACTACGAGCTTCGGCCGGCAACTGATTGGTAAACACGCCATTGGCTGAACGGGATGAACGGAGGATGACCTGGTGAGGATCGAGCCCTTCATAGTCAGGCGGCAGCGTATCAGCGAAGAAGCCGCAGTTGGCGGCGAAGCTGAGAGGCGCTAGCGGCTCGCCGGCGTTCTCATCGCGGTTGCAGATCAGCAGGTGGATCTTCGGATAATAGTCGTCGTTCAGCGGATGATTGCCGCCGCGACGATTCCATTGTTCTGTTAGCGACGAGTCTTGCCACAGATCATAGAGCGGTTCTTGCGCGATATAGGGCAAGAGGCTGACCACCCAAGTTCCAACTTTGACGGCGCCGGCTTCGTCAGCGCCAAAGCCTTCGACATAGCCTGGATAGCGCTGGTAGGTTTGAACGAACTGCTGAGTAGCTTTGGCCAGCTCACCCAAGTGGTGAGCGCATTGGATTCGCCGAGCACTGCCCTGGTTACCGTTGATCGCTGGCAGCAGCAGACCCAGCAGCACGACCAAAGCCACCACAGCTACCGCCAATTCCAATCGAGTGAAAGCATCTCTGGCCACTGAGTCCTCCCTGGTTACGTGGAGACATGCAAAGCTCCCAACGCGAGTATACCCGATCGCAGCCAAGCCTTTTGGATGGCACTGGCATGCTCGGGTGGCACTGGTGGCACTGATGGCACTGGCATGGCGCAGCCTGGCCAGCTTGGGTGGCACTGGCATGGCGAAGCCTGGCCAGTGCAAGCCGAAGCGCAGTAAGTCAAGCATCTCCAATTAACTCCCCAACACGTCGAAGTAATCAGACGTCCACAGCTAACCAAACGTCCCAAAGCCAAATCACTCAGGCTATTCTGGGTGGCACTGGCATGGCGCAGCCTGGCCTTCGGGGTGGCACTGGCATGGCGCAGCCTGGCCAGTGCATGCCGAAGAGCAGGGGTCTAGAACCTGCAAATCACTCCCCAACACTTCGAAGTAATCAGACGTTCACAGCCAACCAAACGTCCCAAAGCCAAATCACTCAGGCTGTCTTGGGTGACACTGGCAGGGCTGCAAGCCTGGCCAGATTGGGTGGCACTGGCATGGCGCAGCCTGGCCAGTGCAAGCCGAAGCGCAGTAAGTCAAGCATCTCCAATTAACTCCCCAACACTTCGAAGTAATCAGACGTCCACAGCTAACCAAACGTCCCAGAGCCAAATAACTCAGGCTGTCTTGGGTGGCACTGGCAGGGCGCAGCCTGGCCAGTGCAAGCCGAAGCGCAGTAAGTCAAGCATCTCCAATTAACTCCCCAACACTTCGAAGTAATCAGACGTCCACAGCCAACCAAACGTCCCAACGCCAAATCACTCAGGCTGTCTTGGGTGGCACTGGCATGGCGCAGCCCAGCATCACCCATTAACTCCCCAACATGCCGAAGTAATCAGACGCCCCAGACCAACCCAAGCTCCCAAGGCCAATCAAGCCTGCATGGGTCCCAAGGAATACCCCAAGGCATTGGCAAACTCTTATTAGCCCTGAACGTCTGATGACTTCGAAGTGTTGGGAGAAGTAGTGGTGAAGCTGGATGTTTGCGCTTCGTTCTGCACTGGCCAGGCTGCGCCATGCCAGTGCCACCCAAGCAGCCAGGCATGGCGGCCGCACCCAAGAAAAGATCTACGGCCAGTCTGGTGGCTGGGCCGCCAAGATAGTTTACATGTAAAGCAAATTGGTTGACATGTAAATTAAATTTGACAGGCTAACGAAAAAGGCCCTGCGATAACGCCGGGCCTTTGTCTTGGTTTGGTGAAGCTATCGACTAGCGATAGTCGTCTTCTTTGAGGATATAGGTCTTGTTTGGGGCATCGCTGGCCTTGGTATGCGGTGTCATCAGCGCTTGGTAGACTAGGTAATCGACCTCATCACTCAGCGAGCTAACACTGCCACCCAGGAAAGCGACATTGACCAAACCGGTATGGCCGGACGAAGGGCGCGCAGTTTCAAAGCTCAGTGGAATCGCGTACTTGTTGTTTCCAGAAGTATCGCCACCGTTGATACGATTCTGAGACTTGACAGTCGTTCCAAGCCGCGCCAACCACAGCATGCCGACATTGATGCGAGTTGCGTCGGCTGACAGATCATCGCCCATAATCGGATTGCTCTGAGGATCGTTTCCAAAGGTACTCCAACCGGCCGCTGGACCTGAATAACCCCATGCGTTGGCGATCAGATTTTCACTGAAAGCGATTGTTTGGGTGAGACCGTCCTTGATGTTGTCAGCTCGCGTCGGCTGTGCTGCGCGAGAACCTAGTACACGAGCTACGCCACCGCTGTAGCATGTGTTGATGAGCGTTGGAAGTTGATTCGAGAAAACGCCGTTAACAGGTGCAGTCGCTCTCTGGGCAATCGCCTGTGTTGGCGAAGACACGCCTTCCGGCATCAGACCGGCATTGACCACATAGCTGTTCTTGGCTGCAGGCTCATCCCCCACAGTATCGCTGGAGCATGTCAGCAACCGAATATTGGGATAGAACTGAGCAGTGATATTGGCCTGGGTGAAGCCTGCGCCAGCCACCCAAGCACCTGTCGAACTGGGATCTGCCCACAACTCGTAGGTTGGTTCTTGTTCGATATAAGGAAACAGTGCAACTGCCCAGGTACCAACCTTCGACAGTCCCGTGCCCTTGTCGGTTCCGAATGCTTCGAGGTAGCCAGGGTAACGCTTCTTGGCAAGTTCGAACTGTTGAGTGGCTTTGATCAGTTCACCCAAACGTGAGGCACACTCGGTTCGCCGAGCGGCTTCGCGGGCGGCTTGAACGGCTGGCAATAGCAAGCCTACCAAGACGCCGATAATGGCGATGACCACAAGCAGTTCAACCAGCGTGAACGCGTGGCGTGAGGAGTGACGCATGAGATTCCCCTTTGTGCATACGGACGGGCAGAGAGACGATGAGATTAGACCGGTCTGAAATTACAAAACTCCCCAGGTAACATTCTTGCAGGAGCTTGGCTCCAAGTCCAGTCTCTTGTAACGCATTTTCCCTATATCCCGCCACCACAGTCGACTATCTCCGCTTTCTGCCCCGCTTTCCCCAACCCATACCGCTTGCCTGAGCCGAAAAACTGGCGGGTTACCAACGGCTCGGCCAGCTCTACCATCCTGCAATTTTCGCCGAGGGCTGTGGGGGTTGCCGCGATGAAATTACAGGGGAATTCTCGATGAAGCGACTTATCCTCAGCCTGGCACTGCTGCTTCTTTTGGCTGCCCCCTCCCTGGCCGGCTCGCCCCGCTTTCCCTGGCGTTCGAGCAACGCTCCGACGATCCATCGCGAACAGGCTCGCCCGGTCGGAACAGTTCCCGTCCAAGCCCTCGGCAGACCAGCCACCGCCCCAGTTGAAATGCTGCAACCCAAACAAGCTTATCCCTACGGCTGGTTCGGCCCCAAACCCGAAATCCATTTTCACCGCTCTTTCGGTAGTTCGAAAGCGTACACGCAGTGGGCGCAGGAGTAGAGCGGCTGTCCCTAGTTGCCGCAATAGATAAAGACGACTGCTCGGTCGGCAGAGACTTGCGTTAGTACTACTAGCGTCTCGGGAGAGACGCTCTACCAATTGCGACCGAGGACAGAAGCTCGACGCGTTGCTATAATGGGGGCCTGTTCTCTCTTATCAACCGCTGTTGGAGTTTATCCATGCTTTACGGACTGGTCCGCGGAGCGCTTTCTGCCTGCTTGACGCTGTGCTTGTTGTCCACCTGCCTGGCTGCTGATGCCAAACCATTAAAAGTGCTCTTCCTGGGTGATCAAGGTCATCATCAACCGCGTCAACGTGCTGACCAATTGATTCCGGTCTTGGCTCCACGCGGCATTGATATCACCTACAGCGAAAAGATCTCCGAACTGGCGCTGGACAATCTCAAGAAATACGACGCACTGGTCATCTACGCCAACATCGAAAAGATCTCACCCGAGCAAGAATCAGCTTTGCTGGAATACGTGGCCACTGGTGGCGGCTTTGTGCCGCTGCACTGCGCTTCCTACTGCTTCTTGAACTCACCTGCATACATCGACCTGGTCGGTGCCCAGTTCAGCAAACATGGCGGTGAAGTCTTTGCCACTGAAATCATCCAGCCGGACCATCCGATCATGCAGGGCTTTGGCGGCTTCCAAAGCTGGGATGAAACCTACATCCACACCAAACACAACGAACGTAATCGCACCGTGTTGGAAGTTCGCAAGCAAGGCGGACAAGCCGATGGTCAACAAGCCGAGCCCTGGACATGGGTGCGCACGCAAGGCAAAGGTCGCGTCTTCTATACCGCTTGGGGCCATGACGCTCGCACCTGGTCCAATCCCGGTTTTCATAACCTGGTCGAACGCGGCATTCGCTGGGCTGCTGGTCGCGATCCAGGCGTGGTGCCAGCTTTCCGCGACAAGTCGCTATTCGCCATCCCGGCACTGACTGCCCAACGCACCGATGTGGCCCCCTTTGAATACGAAGATGTCGGGCCCAAGATTCCAAACTATATCCCGAGCAATCGCTGGGGCACGTTGGGTGAGAACTTGACCAAGATGCAGAAACCGCTGCCACCGGCCGAATCGATCAAGCATTATGTGACACCGCAGAAGTTTCACCTCGAACTGTTCGTCTCCGAACCCGAAATCCAAGGCAAACCGATCGCCATCAACTGGGATCATCGCGGTCGCCTGTGGATTTGCGAAACGATCGACTATCCCAATGAACTCAAGGATGCAGTGGAAGGTCGCGATCGCATTCGCATTTGCGAAGATACCGACGGCGATGGCCGAGCCGACAAATTCACGGTCTTTGCCGAACAACTGAGCATTCCCACCACGCTGGAGTTTTATAAAGACGGAGTCATCGTCCAAGCCGGTACGGAAACTCTCTTGCTGCGCGACAAAGATGGCGACGATAAAGCCGACGAACGCGTCAAGCTGATCGGTGGCTGGGCGATGGGCGATACGCACGGTGGGGTGAGCAATTTCATTTATGGCTTGGATAATCGCTACTGGGCCATGCAGGGTTACAACGATTCGCATCCCGAGTATGCACGCGGCAAACATCCCGGTTTCCGCCAAGGCCCGTTCAACTTCACCATGGCGCTGGACAAGCCCGAAGTGGCCGATGTCGAATTCGTGCGCTCGACAACGAATAACAGTTGGGGCTTGGGCATTTCGGAAGAAGGGCTCATCTTTGCCTCGACGGCCAATCGCGCGCCCAGCTTCTTTGTGCCGATTCCCAATCGCTACTACGAACGTGTCAAAGGTTGGACGCCCAGTTTGATGGCCGACTTGATCTCCGACACGCACATGTACAACAAACCGATCACCGACAAGATTCGTCAGGTCGATCAGCACGGTGGCTATACAGCGGGGGCGGGCCACGCCTTGTATACCGCTCGGGCCTATCCATCGGATTGGTGGAACCATGTCGCGTTTGTGTGCGGACCAGAGGCGCACCTGGTCGGCGCGTTTGTGATCTCGCCCGAAGGTGGTTCGTTCCGCGATACCAATGCCTTCAACCTGGTCTCCAGCGACGATGAATGGGCCGCCCCGATCATGGCCGAGGTTGGTCCCGATGGTCATGTATGGATCGTCGATTGGTACAACTACATCATCCAGCACAATCCTACACCGCAAGGCTTCGAGACTGGTAAAGGCAATGCCTACGAATCGGACTTGCGCGACAAGACGCACGGCCGCATTTATCGCGTGGTCTACGATGACGCGCAGCCAGAAGCCACGCGATCCGCGCAGCTCTCGGTCGACAAGCCAGCGGAACTGGTCGCAGCCCTCAAGCACAGCAATCGACTGTGGCGACGACACGCTCAGCGCCTGCTGGTTGAACGTGGCCAAACCGATGTCGTGCCAGAACTGATCAAACTGGTGGCCGATCAACAGGTCGACGCCATCGACTTGAATGTCGGGGCGATCCATGCACTGTGGACGCTAAAGGGATTGGGGGCATTGCAGCAACCTGGTTCGCCTGCGTTTGAGGCCGCAGTCGCGGCTCTGCGTCATCCCTCAGCCGGTGTGCGACGCAATGCAGCCCTGGTCTTACCCTCGGCCAAGGAATCGGCGATGGCGATCGCCGATGCTAAACTGCTGGCCGATCCTGAACCTCAAGTGCGTTTGGGTGGATTGATGGCGCTGGCGGATATGCCAGAAGAAGCTGCCGCCGGCAATGCCTTGGCCGCGGCTGCTCGCGACCAGGTGAATATGCTCGACCGCTGGCTGAAGGAAGGCATCATCTGTGCCGGTGCCTCGCAAGCCACGCCACTGCTGATGAGCTTGCTGACTCAAACCGATAAACCCGCCGATGCCAAAGTGGTCGAAGGACAAGTAGAAATGGCTACGGTCCTGGCTGAGCACCTGGCTCGTTCTCAACCGACCAGCGCCCAATTGATTTCGCTACTGAAGTCGCTGAGCACTGGTGACGGAGCGCTAGCCGAAGCGATGGTCAACGGCCTGGCCCAAGGTTGGCCACGCGACTTCAAGCCCGAACTGACCGGCGAACTGGAAGAGGCACTCGACAAGCTGGTAGCCAAGCTGCCGCTAGGGGCGCGCGGTCAATTGGTATCGCTAGCCAGCGGTTGGGGCAGCGAGAAACTGAAGAAGTATGCCGAGGAAATCATCGCTGGTTTGAACCAGAGCATTCAAGACAGCCAGAAACCGGTCGATGCACGTTTAGAAGCGGTCAAGCAATTGCTGCAGATCAGCGGCGGGACCGATGAAGTGATCGCAGGTCTGGTCGAAATGCTGACCCCGCAGAATCCTCCGCAACTGACTTCGGGTATCGTGCACTCGCTTTCGTCCGTCAAGTCCGCCAAGATCGCGGCAGCCCTGATCGGCCGCTGGGCAGCCCTGACTCCCAAGCTGCGCGATGATGCGGTGGCCACGATGCTGGTTCGTCCCGAGTCGGCCAGGCAACTGGTCGATGCGCTCAGCAAAGGACCGATCACAATCCAAGACCTGACGCTCGACCAGCGACAAACGTTGAAGAATCATCCTGATCGCTCGCTGCGCGACGCGGCTACGAAAGTGCTGGCTGCTTCCGGCGGTCTGCCCAGCGCGGATCGCGTCAAGGTGATCGAACGCTATATGGCGACAACCCATGCCAAGGGCGATGCCACCATTGGTAAGGAGTTGTTCAAGAAGGCCTGCGCCAATTGCCACAAACATTCCGGTGAAGGCCAAGAGATTGGCCCGGACCTGACCGGTATGGCCGTGCATCCCAAAGAGGAATTGCTGGTCCATATTCTCGATCCGAGCCGTAGCGTCGAAGGCAACTTCCGTCGCTATACCGTGCTGACGACCGATAACAAAGTGATCGCCGGCATGTTGGCCGCCGAGTCGCTGTCGGCCATCGAAATCATCGATGCTGAAGGCAAGAAGCAATCGATCTCCCGCGATGATATCGAAGCTATCACGGCGACCAACAAGTCGCTGATGCCCGAAGGCTTGGAAGAAACCTTGAAAGAACCCGACATGACCAACTTGTTGGAGTTCTTGACCAGCAAGGGACGCTTTGTGCCACTGCCGCTGGCAACAGTCGCTACCGCGATCAGTACCAAGGGGCTGTTCCATGATGGAGATAATGGACCGGATCGCATGATCTTCGCCAACTGGAAACCCAAGACGTTCCAGGACGTACCGTTCCAATTGGTCGATCCTCAAGGCAAGAGCCGCGCTAACATCGTGATGCTGTACGGACCACAAGGCACCGTGCCGCCCAAGATGCCGCGGAGCGTCAAACTGCCATGCAATATGCCGGTAGGCAAATTGCACATGCTGGGCGGCGTGAGCGGTTGGGGCTACCCAGCCAGTAAAGAAGGTTCCACGACGATGATCGTCAAGTTCCACTTTGCTGACGGCAAGACCGAAGAGCACAAGTTGATCAACGGCGAGCACTTTGCCGACTACATCCGTCGCATCGACGTTCCCAAGTCAACCTTCGCCTTCGACCTCCGCGGTCAGCAAGTACGTTACCTGGCGATCGAACCGACCAGCAAGGAAGTGGTCAAAGAAGTCGAACTGCTGAAAGGCGACGACAACTCCGCCCCCATGGTCCTGGCCCTGACGGCTGAGCAACCCTAGGTGTGGCCCGACGCGCCTGCGTCGGAAAACGTATCCCCCACGCGCCGCGTGGGCCATTAGCAAACTACGTAGCCACCATCGCCAGATGGTGGACGCGAAAGTTGACGCGAGTGTAGCCCGACGCGCCTGCGTCGGAAAACGTATTCCCCACGCGCCGCGTGGGCCATGGCTGCCGAATGTTGACGCTTTCCACCGCTTGGCAGCGGTGGCTACGAATAACGAACTAGAGGTTGGACTATAATAAAGGTTGACGCCATTCTGTTCCCGCCTCACTACTGATCCCTCCGATGATTGTGCGAACGCTACTTATCGCGCTTGGCTGGCTGGCAGCAGCCTGTTGCTGGGCTGACCAGCCGCTGGATTTCAATCGTGATATCCGGCCGATCCTGGCCGAGAACTGTTTCTACTGCCATGGCCAAGACGCTAACAAGCGTGAAGGTGATTTGCGGCTGGACGTCCGCGCTGCGGCGGTGGATGCCAAAGCGATCGTACCGGGCGAAGTCGGCCAGAGCAGCTTGATCGCGCGTATTCTGAGCGACGATCCCGAAACGCAAATGCCGCCGCCAAAATCCAATCGACGCTTGTCGCCGGAGCAGAAGGAACTGCTGCAGCGCTGGATAGCCAGCGGCGCGGAGTATCGAGATCACTGGGCATTTATCGCTCCCACGCGTCCTGTTCCGCCTGAGATTGATCAACCGCTGGTTGCCAGCTCGCCGATCGATCGCTTTATCGTGGCTAAACTCGATAGTCTGGGACTGGCATTGTCTCCCGCAGCGGCACGCGCTGTTCTGGTCAAGCGACTGTCGATCGATCTGCTGGGTGTGCCGCCGAGCATGGAACAAGTTCATGAGTTTACCAGCGATGAACGTCCGGATGCTTATGAACGTCTGGTCGATCGGATGCTGGCTAGTCCGCGTTATGGCGAACGGCTGGCCTTGCCCTGGTTGGATGCGGCGCGTTATGCCGACAGCAACGGGTTCCAACAAGACGGTGATACCTGGCAATGGTTGTGGCGCGATTGGGTTGTGCGCGCCCTGAATGCCGATTTGCCCTTCGATGAATTCACCATTTGGCAATTGGCCGGTGATCTTCTGCCCGATGCGACCGAAGATCAAAAGATCGCCAGCGGCTTCAATCGCAATCACTTGCTCAATGGCGAAGGTGGTGCGATTCCTGAGGAGCAGCGCTGGGTCAACTTGTTTGATCGCATGGATACGACTTCGACCACCTGGTTGGGACTGACGATGGCCTGCGCGCAGTGCCACGATCACAAGTACGATCCGATGACGATGAAAGATTACTACAGTATGTTGGACGCGTTTAATCGTGTTCCCGAGTCTGGCACGCCGCAATACTTTTCGTCGCGCATCCGCCTGGCTCCGCCGCTAATTGAATTGCCGACGGCGGAGAACAAAGCTCGCATCGCCGCTTGGGAGCAGCAGATCGCCGCTCTGCAACCTGCCGCCTCGATTCAAATCGACGCGGCCCTGAGCGGTTGGCTGGCAGCGGTAAACTCCGAAGGTGCCGCCGATGGACTGAAGAGCCTGCCGGACCGAGCCAAAGAACTGCTCAAGAAAGCGATGGCTGATCGCAGCGAAGAAGAGAAGAAAGAGCTCGATAACCTCTTGCGCAAACACTTTGACGAAAAAGTTCGCCCGACGCTGATGAGCAAGCTGCCCGACTTTGCCCAGCAAGAAAAGCTGCGCAAAGAAATGGCGGATTACAAGGCGGATCAAATTCCCCGCGCGATGATCATGAGCGACCAGCAACCTCGCGAGACTGCGATTCTCGACCGGGGTGAATACCTCAAGCCCACGACCAAGGTCAGCTTTGCGACACCCGAATTCTTGCCACCACTACCCGCTGGCGCGCCGGCCAATCGCTTAGGCCTGGCCCAATGGTTGATGTCGCCCGAGCATCCACTGACGGCTCGCGTGCAGGTCAACCGCATGTGGCAACACTTCTTTGGTATCGGCATCGTCAAGACCGCCGAGGATCTCGGTGTGCAGAGCGAATATCCGCTGCATGGTGCCCTGCTGGATTGGCTGGCTGTCGAGTTTCGCGAGCATGGGTGGAGCAGCAAGTGGATGCATCGACAAATCGTGCTGAGCGCGACCTATCGTCAAGCCAGTCGCGTGACGCCCGAACTGCGAGCGATCGATAGCGAGAATAAACTGTTTGCTCGAGCCAGCCGCTTTCGCATGCCCAGTTTATTGCTGCGCGATTGGGCGCTGGCGGCCAGTGGACTGCTGGATCAACGCTTGGGGGGCGTACCAGTCTATCCCTATCAACCGGATGCAGTTTGGGAAGCACTAGCCATTACCAAGGAACGCGACTTCACATATCCTGCTTCCAGTGGTGCGGATCTGTATCGACGCAGCCTATACACTTTCTGGCGACGAACCGTGGGGCCAGCCAATATGTTCGATGCGTCCAACAGACAAACTTGCCGCGTCCGCGCCAGCAACACCAGCACACCACTTCACGCGTTGACTACGCTGAACGATCCCACGTGGGTCGAAGCTGCGCGAGTGCTGGCCGAACATGCACTGCAGCAAGCCGGTGAACTCTCGGCGCAGTTGCGGTACGCAGCCGAGCGGGTCTTGTGCCGGCCAGTCAATGATCGTGAACTGGCAATGCTGCACCAGGCATATGAAAAACAGTTGACCATCTATGCCGCTGATGCGGCCGCGTGTGACCAGTTGCTAAAGGTCGGTGCGGCCGCGCGATCAAGCAATGTGCCACCAGCGCAGCATGCAGCCATGACGCAAGTTTGTCTGACGATCCTGAATCTAGACGAAGCCCTGTCGCGCCAGTGAGAACAGAGACGCGTCCGATTTCGGGTAGCCACCGTCGCCAAACGGTGGACACGAAAGTTAACCCTTTCCACCGCTTGGCAGCGGTGGCTACGACGGAACCGGTGGGTTGAGCCATGAACACTTCATCCAAGCCCAGTTACCTGATACCGATCCTGCTGTTCGGAGCCTTGATCGTGGCGCTTCAGGGACCGCAGATCATGCGGATGATCTGGCCAGAAACCTTGCCCGAACCGGCCTTCGCCTGGCAGCATGACTTTCAGCAAGCTCAGCAGTCGGCCAAAGCTAGCCAGAAGAATCTGATGGTAGTCTTCAGCGCCAGTTGGTGTCCGCCCTGCAAAATGATGAAGCGCGAGGTCTGGTCCGCGCCAGAGGTGGGGCAGGTCGTCGAATCGGCTTTCGTACCGGTCTATATCGATATCGACCAGCCTGAGCATGACGCTCTCTCAGAAAAATACAAAGTCGATTCTATCCCAGCCATCTTCGTGATGGACTCTAGCGGCAATGTGCTGGCCCGGCGCATGACCATGGGCAAGAGCGACGCGATCCATTTCCTCACGCAGGAGTTTCCTGCGGTGAATCAATGAGATTGGCGAAGCTGAATTTGATGTTACGGTCCGGCGGGCAATTACAATGGTCTCATGACTACAATCGTCTCATGACGCGTCCACGTGTTTCGTAGCCGCCACTGCCAGGTTTTGAGGTTGTGATTTTTTGAATGTCACCTCTCCCAAACGCAGCTTGGAGAGGTGACACGCAACGTCCTAACTGCCAAGTGTTGGTGAAGTGTAACTTTCGCATCCACCGTCTGGCGACGGTGGCTACGTGGCTGGTCCATCGTCTGCGACGGTGGCTACGCAACTTGCCGAGTAGCGCTGCTTGAATAGAAACAGGGACGCCCCGAGAAACTGTCCATGTCCTGGATTGCTTTGATGATGCGCACGCTTGTCGCCTTGGTTTGCACGGCTTATTGCCTGGTCATTGGCTCTCAGTACGCTGTCGCCCAAACCGATCGGCCCAACGTAATTGTCATTCTGACCGATGATCAAGGCTGGGGCGACTTGAGCCTCAATGGCAATACGAACTTGTCGACGCCGCACATCGATTCGTTGGCGCGTGATGGTGCCCGCTTTGATCGCTTTTATGTTTGCCCAGTATGCTCGCCTACCAGGGCGGAGTTTCTGACCGGACGTTATCATCCGCGAGGTGGTGTGTACTCGACGTCTACCGGTGGCGAACGGCTCGACCTGGATGAGAGGACTATTGCGCAGTTGTTCAAAGCGGCCGGCTACCGCACGGCGGCCTTTGGCAAGTGGCATAACGGCTCGCAGTATCCCTATCATCCGCTGGGCCGCGGCTTTGATCAGTACTATGGCTTTGCTTCGGGCCATTGGGGTGATTACTTTGCACCACCTCTGCAGCAAGACGGCTGGCCCACCACCGGCCAGGGCTTTATCGCCGACGACTTGACCGATCATGCGCTGAAGTTCATCGACAGCAACCAGGCTCAGCCATTCTTTCTTTACTTGCCGTATAACACGCCGCATTCGCCCATGCAAGTTCCCGACAAGTATTGGGACCGCTTTCGGGAACGTTCGCTGACGATGAAGGGCGGACCAGAAGAAGATATCAACTTCACGCGCGCTGCCTTGGCGATGGTCGAGAACGTCGACTGGAACGTGGGACGCGTGCTGAATCGTTTGAAAGAGTTGAAACTGGATCGCAACACGATCGTCGTCTTCTTCTGCGATAACGGTCCCAACAGCGATCGCTGGAACGGCGGCATGAAGGGGCGAAAAGGTTCTACCGATGAAGGCGGTGTGCGCTCGCCGTTGCTGGTTCGCTGGCCAGCGCGGATCGCGCCCGGTCGCTTGATCACTCAAATCGCCAGCGTGATCGACCTGCTGCCAACGTTGACCGATTGCGCGAGAGTACCGATCGTTGGTACCAGGCCTTTGGATGGTCACAGCCTGCGAGTGTTATTGGAAGGCACCGCAGCCGCCCTGCCCGAGCGCATTCTGTTCTCAACCTGGGACGGTAAAGTCAGCGCCCGCACCCAGCAGTTTCGCTTGGATGCCGCTGGCCAGTTGTTCGACATGACTACCGACCCCGGGCAAAAGAAAAACGTAGCCGCGCAGTTTCCCGATATCGTCGATGAACTGGAGGTCCACGTGCAGCAATTCAAAGCGGACGTGTTGGCCGAGCGACCAGATGAAGATCAACGCCCCTTTCCGATCGGACATCCCGATTTCAACTACACCGAACTGCCTGCCCGCGACGGTCGCGGCTCCGGTAATATCCAGCGTTCCGCCCAGGCACCCAACTGCTCGTACTTTACCCACTGGACGTCGACCGAGGATTCGATCGCCTGGTCGGTGGAAGTACTCGACACGGGCAACTATGCCGTGGAACTCTTGTACGCCTGCCCAGCTCAGGATGTTGGCTCGGAGTTCATCCTGCAATCTGGTTCATCACAGCTAAAAGCGGCCATCACCGAGGCTCATGATCCACCCGCACGCGGTCAAGAACACGACCGAGTACCGCGCAAGAGCGAATCGCTGGTCAAGGATTTTAAACGGCTGCCGATCGGCAATATTCAGCTCAACGCTGGTCGACAGGAACTGACCGTCAAGGCGCTAAAGGTCGCTGGCCAGCAAGTGATGGAACTACGAAGTGTCGTCTTGATTCGGCTGTAGAAGCAGCCATCGCCTGTCAGACGGTAGACACAGAGCTCAATGGGACCACTTGGCAAGCTGCGTAGTCGCCGTCGCCAGACGGTGGACGCGAAAGTTAACGCTTTCCACCGCTTGGCAGTTTTGATGTTGCGCCTTTTCGCATGTCACCGCTCCCGGCGCAGCCGGGGGAGGTCGCAGACGAGGCCTTTAGCCGAGGATGCGGGAGGGGGCAATGCGTGATGGTTGACTCCTACCCGGCGCAATGCCTCCTCCCGAATCTTCGCCTAAACGGCTCGATTCGACCTTCCCCCAAGCTGCGCTCGGGAGAGGTGACAATTACGAAACGCGCAACGTCAAAACCTGGCTGTGGTGGCTACGAAAGGCTGTCCAATTAGCCCAGGTCGGCAAAGATCTGATCGAGCAACCGACGTTCGGCGGCTGGGTCGCGATGAAACTTCAACTGTTCTTCGGCGGCGGCGACTTGCGCGAACTCTTTGAGTTCAGCGACTTCCATCAGCAGCTGCGAAGCCAGTTCAACTGAATCGATCGCGGGCAGCGACAGATCCTGGGCGGGCTGGATGGACATCGACTCGCTCGAGTTCGCATCCTCATACCGTGTAGTCATTACTGGCTGGTAGCCAGGCCATGAAGCCTCAGAAGACATTGGTAATGTGGCCAGATCCGAGTTGGTCTGTAGCGGCGGGGCTGGCAGCGATGTGCCGTCATCGATACTGCTCAGCGAGATTGGGGCGAGCGTTTGCGACTGGATGCTGGACGCATCAGGGATCGATTGAGCCAGGCCGTTGACGAAGGCTTCGGTTCGTTCAAAGCCCTGTGCGTTACGACTCCAAACGCCCTCGTTGAAGCTGACGAAGTCGCTGCCGCGCAACCACTGCGTCTGTTGGTTGGAGCCAAACAACTGGGCCACATCGCGGCCGCCAGCGCTGGCATGGGCGTGGACTTGCTCGAAGTATTTGGTGGAGCTGTGAAAGCCGGGGCCGACTATCGAGGCTGAATCACCGCTGGTGGCAAAGCGATCATCGCCGGCCGAGTCATATAGATCAGCCGTATCGCGACCGCCGGCATTGGCATAGACGAACACGCGTTCAAAGCCGCGAACCGACACAAAGTATTTGTCGCTGGAGAGACTGGTAAACTGTGGTCGTACGCTCAAGTGATCATCGGCGGTGGAATCGTACATGAAGGCCACATCCTGGCCTTGGCCTGTGGCATTGACCAGGTAACGATCCATGTTGGCAACCGAGAATTTGAAACCCAAGCCGGTCAGTTCAGCGCGATCTGAGTTGACTGTCAGAATGTCGTCGCCTTCGGAATCGAACATGGCCAGGCGATCTTCTACGCCCAGGCCACTGTCGAAGTGGACCGTCTCCATCAAGGTGGCTGATAAGACGAGCTGAGTATTCTCGAGCGTGAACGATCCCAATTTCATCTCGACCTTGTCTGCCAGGGCCGAACCTACGACTTGCAACGAGTCGCTGTTAGCCGCGCCAGAGATCGAGATACGTGAGATTTGGCTAGTCTGAAAATCGTATTGCAGGCTGCCGACATTTAAGGCGACGCGATTGTTGAGATCAATGGCCACTTGATCCTGGCCTGCGGTATCGTGAACCAACAGTTCGCTGCCGCGCAATTGCACCAGGTCGACAATGGTCAATTGGCCCACATCAGACTTGGTACCTGGCAGCAGAATATCAAAGGCTTGTCCGGCCGTGGCATTCAGATCCAGCCGTAGTTTGCCATCGGTCCAGGTAGCATCGTTGTGCCACACGCCGGCAGCATCCCGCACTGCCAAGACGCCGCTAGCGGCATCAGGATTGTTCCACTGCACCGTGAAGATGCCGTCGTTATCGGCCACCGCGCGATAGAGTGAACCGGAGGATACTTCGCGCGACAAATAGTCGACCGTGCCCAGGTCCGTGGCCGGGCCGGGCGTGGGATTGGGTGTGGGTGCAGGCGTGCCGGGCGGAGTTTGGTTGGCTTGGAATGCCAGCTTGAACTGGAACGGGCCAATCTCTTGATCGGCTGAGACACTCAACTCGTAGGTGCGCCCGGCTTCGATGGCCAGTGATTGGGGCGCCAGCGAAGCACTGCCCAGCGTCTGATCACCGCTGGTCAGTTTCCACTGCAAGCCCTCCAGCCACTGGCTATCGGCATCAATGGTCAAGCGGCCCGATTGCTCTGCAGTGAAGCGATACAGGTCCGTGTCGCCCAGATGATTGATCCAACCATCCAGCGATCGGCTGGCAAGCGAGAGCGGCTGGGCCTGGCTACTGCTGTTGCCAATTGTGTCGTCAGGGATCAGCGTATCAATCGCATTCTGCAAGTCCAGGCGATCATAGCTAGCGCGTGTGACCGAGTCATAAACCGTATCGGCGGTTTGATGCAGCCAATCAAAGATGCGGCCTGGTGTGATGTCTTGGATGCCCACCATCTGCATGGCTTCGCGCACCAAGACCGAGGCACCGGCCACGTAGGGCGAAGCCATGCTGGTACCTGTGGCGGTACTGAAGTCGTTCACGCGGCCATCGCGGCCCAGGACATGATCCGGTACCGTGCTCATGATACCGCGACCCGGCGCGGCCAACACGCGGCCGCTGCGCTGGCTGAAATCGCTTAGTGATCCATTGTCATCGACGCTGGCTACCGGCAAGACATAGGAACTGGCCGCCGGATAACTCAAACCCGGCGCGTTGTATGTTTTAAACGCATTGCCGGCTGAAGCCGTGACTACGATGCCGTCGTTGTAGAGTTGTTTCAGTTCGTCTTCCAGCGTGGCCCAGCCGGGAATCGTATCGGAGTTCCAAGCCGACCCCAGCGACAAGTTCACCGTGGTGATCGGGTTGGCAAAGGCATTGCGATTCTGATGCACCCAATTGAGCGCTTGCTCGACCCACTGCAAGTTCCCTTGACCGGCATCGTTGAATACGCGCAGGCCCACCAGATCGACATCGGTGGCTACACCTGGTGTTTGCGGGCTATCGCTGCCAATGATGCCCGAGACGTGTGTACCATGAAAGCCCGTTGGTCCATCGTCATAGGGGTTGCTATCGTTTTCAGCAAAGTCCCAGCCGCCGACGACGCGGTATCCAGCTCCGAAACCCTTGCCCAAGGCCAGGTGATCCCAAGCGATACCACTATCGATAACCGCCACCGTCTGACCGGTGCCTTTGAGTCCAAACTCTTGCTGTACTGCGTTCCAACCGGTTTGTTGATGCGCGTTGGCTGTTTGTGGTTCGACGCCTGGCGCAGAACCGATGTCGATACTGGGCAAGTTCAAGTCGGCTGGCGGTGCGTAATGAGAACCTAGCAGACCATGATGATGCAGTTGCCAAGGGTCGACGAGATCACTCAGTAGCTGCGCCGAAAGGACCAGCCGAGGCTCGCAGGCTTCCAAGCTGATGCTGCCCGGTGCAGACAGTCGTCTACGCAGCTCGAGACTACGTGCCGATGACGCGGAGTTGGTGGTTGAGGGTTGCATCGCAGAGCCAAAATGCCTGGCACACCCCGTCGCACCGGGGCTGCACCTACAACCGTCACGTCTGTTAAAGTCGACGCGCCGGTAGAGACTTACTGGTCTAGCTTAGGTCAAGCTAAAATCGATGCCGGCAGATTGACCAGAAATAATGGCCCCGACGTAGCCCGACGCGCCGCGTCGGAACATTCACACCCCACGCGCCGCCATCCGCCTAATTAGCGGGTGCGCAAGTTATCGCGGATCTCACGCAGCAGAAGAATATCTTCGGGTGTTGGCGCAGGCGCTGCGGGTGCTTCCTCTTGCTTCTTCTTGGCTGCATTCATCAGCTTGATCACCAAGAAGATGGCCGCGGCCACGATGGTAAAGTCGATGATCGTTTGTGCAAAAGCACCAAATCGGATCGCAACCTCTTCGACTTTATCAGCCGCCGGTTTGATCACGTACTTGTACTTGCTGAAGTCGACCATCACCAGGCTACCAACAGCCGGCATGACCACGTCGCCAACCAGCGACGATACTATTTTTCCAAATGCGCCACCAATGATAACGCCCACGGCCAGATCAACTACGTTGCCGCGCATGGCAAAATCACGAAATTCTTTCAACAAACTCATCGGGCTAATCCTTTGTCTTGAAAGTTGAGAATTGCAGGCGCGGCATGGTAGCAGAATCAGCGTCTCATTCAAAGCCCCTGGGCGCTGGGCACGGCGGAAGTCGCAGAAGAGTCGGCTCCTACTGCTGCTTGTGTCTGCTGCAGCCAGATTTCGATAGCTGGAGATTGATGATCAAGGTCTTCGTAAAAGTTGGCGACGGCCAAATCGACTCGACCGTCATCATTAAAGTCGGTGGTGCATAAAGCAGGATGCAGACAGTTTCCCACTTGCAGCGGACGCGCTTGGAAGACTTGCTGGCCATTATTCTCCAGCCATACCAAGGCCATCGGCCCATTGCTCGGTACAGATTGGCTGAGGCCGCGCGGCAGGAAAGCTGCCGCCACGATGTCCCAATCACCATCGTTGTCGATGTCAGTAGCGACGGCCTGGTGGACGCCGGGCATCTGAAAAATCTCACGAGACTGAAATATCAGGTTGCCCTTATTCTCCAGCCAGCGAATGGAGTGGTAAGGCTTGACTTCAAAACTATCGAACGAATCACCATTGGTCAGGATACAATCCAAGTCATTGTCGCGATCCAAGTCGCACCACTGCATACCGCTGAAGCCGAACGCAGGGTCTTCGGCTGAGAACAGCAGTCTGGGCTGGAATCCACCTTGCCCATCGCCCAGGTAAGCGACCAGCATTTCAAACTCCTGCGCGATCAGTGCCATGATATCCGCGTGGCCATCGCCATTGAGATCGGTGATAAAGCTTTCCAGTGCCCCCGGTCGCTTGTCCAGCGTATGAGCTTCGAAGCTCTGAGCGCCCAGCGACTGGTTATCAACGCGTTCCAGCCATAGCAAGCTACCGGTTTCATGCCATCCAAAATCCGCAACCACCAGGTCCAGATCACCATCAGCATCCAGGTCGTGGGATTGCACATCGGCCACGCGTCCACAGTTTTCGAGCAAGACTTCGCTCTCAAAGTTGGTGCTGCTGCCGCTGGGGCGCGATAACCAGACGACGCGGCCGGCTTGATGATCGGCTGGCAGGAAACTGCCCAGGTCGGCTACCAGCAATCCCGGTGGTCGATCCTTGTTCAATTGACATACATGCACACGAGAGGGATGACGCAGTTGGCCGAGCACTACTGGACCCTGCAACTGCCCGGCATGGATGCGAGCTGCGGCAAGAGTACCGCCACGCATATCCGAGAAGACCAGCGATTTTCCGAATCCCTCACCTAGCTCGACGACCTCCAGGCCCGCGATAGCGACCGATTGCTGGGCGAAGCTGTGCGACAATGTAGTAACTTGAAAACGTTTGGCCGCTGCGGCATCCAGCGGCAGCGGCGGGGCAAGCACTAATTCCTGCGGAGCTTGTTGAGCAAAATAATCTTTAATTTCGCTGGTCTTGGGAACACTCAAATCAGCGCGGCCGCTGGCGAAATAGAAATCAAAGCCGCGCTGTACTTCGCGTCCCCAATGCCTGGCCGAAAAACTCTCGGGTTTTGGCATCGCGTGGCAATTACCACAGAATGTTTGGGCGGAATCTGCAATTTGGGATTGCTTGACCGGATCTGCGGGACGGTGAATCTGCTCAGCCTCTTTCAATTCTTCTTGGGGCTGTAATTTGTCATTGGATGCCGCGGGCCCCTGGCATCCAGAAGTGAAGGCTGCCAGCCCGATAAAGAGCAAGGCCATAAATCTCATACGGTAATTCCCAACACGTTTATTTATGGGGCTAAGCGGTGGAACCTTGAACTATCGAGTCCAAGGACTGGCGGAGGTGGCTAAGTAGTTTGCCAAGTGGCCAGGGCCTACGGCAGCTAAGGGTTGATTTATTTGATGTTGGGGGCGGCCGACGCGGCGCGTCGGCTATACATTTTCCGACGCAGGCGCGTCGGGCTACATTCGCGGTCGGGCTACATTCGCGGCGAGTCTGGGTACGATTCACATGAGCCAATAAATTCCGTGATGAACCAAAAAAAGTTTGACATTTGCATTTAGAAGCTGTAAAGTCCGGTTCCCACTCATCATCAGCGTTCCGCGACGGGTAATCAACCCACAGTCGAACAATTGGAAACGTCTCGCCATGACTTCGCGTTTTGCCTATTTCGCTGTTGCGATTACGTCGATGCTTGCCGCATTGGCGTCGTGGGTCAGCGTTTATTATGGGCATCCATTGCTGGCCATGCCTCCCGATTTATTTGGACTGACTCAACCGTCTTCTGAGCAACTGGTGAGAATTACTGCTCATTTGCGACTGAACGATACACTCGCATTAATGATCTTTAGCGGGTTGGTCATTGTCTCGGGCGTACCATTTTATACCCAAGGTTTGTCGTGGCCGTTAAAGCTGGTGGCTGCCGTGGCTGGCATCGCCATAGGAGTTGGGGCAGGTTGGTTGATGGGACTGGTCGGTTTTTATTGTTACGACTGGTTGCCGATCACCTGGGATGTTTTAGTGCGCGTGTTGGTTAGATTGGCGATCATGCTCCTGCCTGTGGCTCTGGTAGCTGCATTGGTGACGGTCTTGCTTCAGCGTCAGATGCGCAAGCTGGGTAGTTTGGTATTGGCAGCCTTGATTGGCAGCGTGGGCACGGCGCTTGTCTACACGTTGATCACAGCCACGCTCTTGCCACATGCCAATGCGGATGCGGTACTGCCGCACAGCGAAGTTTGCAGATTTTTACTATTTGCTCTGGCGCCATTGACGATATGGTCGACGATTATCCATCAGTTTTATGCGGGAGTGGTCGCTCAGTCGACTACGTCAGCTGAATTGAAGGCTGCGTGATTGCCAAATCTTTTCGAATGTAATTCAAGGCTTTCGCCTCTTTATTCTTTTGCTTTTTGGGAGACAGGTAGATGAGACGTCAAGACGCTGAAAGGCGGAGCGGTTTCACGCTGGTGGAACTGCTGGTAGTGATTGCCATCATCGGCATTCTGGTTGGACTATTGTTACCTGCTGTTCAGGCTGCTCGCGAAGCTGCTCGGCGCATGGCTTGTTCAAACAATCTCAAGCAGTACGGGCTGGGATTACAGAACTATCACGACGTGCACAAGACCTTCCCAACTGCCGGTGCTAACTGGGGCAATCCACAGATCGGTTGGCAGGTACAGATTCTGCCTCAGATGGAACAGACCGCACTATTCAGCGCATTGAACATGAATCGCGAAGCCTGGGATACGATCATTCCTTCGCCGACCGATCCCAATCGCCGAGCTCGCCAGGTTCAAGTGCCCTATGCACGCTGCCCCAGCGATGCCTTCGTCGGCAACACTGACTGGGCGCAATCTAACTACAGTGGTAACCTCGGCTCGCAGCGCACACCATCGGCCGATGGCACCTGCAATACCTGGTTGACCGGCGAACGTGTCAACGCCAACAACTACAACTATGATCTTTATGGCGAGTTGGATCACGGCAATACGCTCTCCTCGCAACAGATTTCGGGAATGTTCGGCCGCTTGGGACCGGCCAAGATTAACATGGCCGCTGTGAAGGATGGTACATCCAACACGATTATCGTCGGCGAGATTTTGCCTGAATGTAACGACCACGAAGCTGGCTGGTGGCACTACAACGGCATGGGCAACGCACACGCTTCGACTTCCGTGCCGCTGAACACGATGACCACTTGTGCTCAAACACAAGCCCAGGCGGTCGCCCGTGGCTATCCCAATCCACAATGTTTCCCCAAGTCGAACTGGAATTACTCATGGGGCTTCCGCTCCAATCATACCGGTGGCGCACAGTTCGTCTTCTGTGATGGCAGCGTTCACTTCATCAGCGCGAACATCAACTACATGACTTACCAGTACCTGGGCGGTCGTACCGATTCGCGCACCTTCTCGTTGGATTAGCATTCTTGCTTCTTGGGTTAGTCAGGTTTTCGCGACTAATCACGAAGAAGGAAATTTTTCAAGAGATTCGACCCGTCGTGACCGGTAACTGGCGCGACGGGTCTTGATCATTATCTGCGTTCATAGTTCGTTTTGAATCTTGTGGAGATTTTCTGTGAATCGACGCTTTGCTGTGCTTGGCTGCGCTCTGTTCGGCTTGCTCATGATCGTACCTGCTTGCGATTCGAGCGGTCTGAAGCTGGCCCCTGTTACTGGAACCGTGACATACAAGAATGCCCCGTTGAAGGCAGCCAACGTCAAGTTCATACCTGAGAATGGACCGATGGCCATCGGTATGACCGATGATGAAGGCAATTTCAAACTGACCACCAATGGCCGCCCCGGAGCTGTAGTTGGTCCGCACAAAGTTGCCATTACGAAAATGACTGGCGGTACTGCCTCTTCCATGCCCAGCAATCCCAAGCCAGAGGACATGATGAAGATGCAGAAGGAACAGATGGGCAGGAAAGCCTCTGGCCCCAAGAGCGAGATTCCGGAAGCATATGCCAACCCGGATTCGAGCAAGCTGACGGCGGATGTGTCGGCCAATGGTGCGGACAATACCTTCACCTTCCCGCTGCAGTAATTCCAGCCGCAGCGAACCGTCGATTTTGGTTTGCACCATGACTTCCGTCGGCCCAGCGCCAGCCATTAACTATGGAACGAAGCTGAGCCTGCTCCTATTCGTGCTACTGGTAGGAGCAGGCCTCGCCTTGCCTGAAATAAATGCCTACCAACAGTGCGTCCAAGTCGAGGCGCTGCTGTTGGATGATCAGCTCGTACAAGCCTCTGGCAAGTTGGATGCGGCACTCCTGCGAAGTCGCGATCATGGCCGGCTCTGCTACCTCAAGGCCGTCCTCGAACGACGCTTGGGGAACGAACAAGCTTACCAACAGTGGCGCCAGCGCGCCGCCCAATCGGGCATCCCTGCAGCCCAATTGGAACTGCAAGACTCGTTGCTCTCAGTCCAGCAGGGTAATATCAATCGCGAACTCGAAAGCCAACTGTTGGCTCAAGCCGACCAGCAGAAATCTGATCAGGTGGCAGCCGAAACATTCGAAGCCATCTCGAAGGGTTAT
Organism: Ottelia alismoides; assembly: GCA_037367405.1. Classification (NCBI taxonomy): domain Eukaryota; kingdom Viridiplantae; phylum Streptophyta; class Magnoliopsida; order Alismatales; family Hydrocharitaceae; genus Ottelia; species Ottelia alismoides. The sequence continues at coordinate 5,945,856 of JAZKJV010011400.1, read as the reverse complement.
CTCTCCTCGTATCGGTTGAAGGAAGCCTGGAAGTGTATGGAGTATTGGGTGGCCTGGCGACCGGCTGCGATCTCCGCACGTATGATGCGTGGGGAAATCTTGATTCGCACCGGCATCCCGGCCCAAGCTGTCACAGAGTATCGCGAAGTCCTGAAAGTCGATCCGCGCCACGAGGCGGCCAGCGAACGGCTGGCCAATACACTGCTGAAACTAAACGAAGTTGAAGAGGCCACTAAACTGCTCGAGCAAGCCACCCAGCTCAATCCCAACCACGCCCCGACGTGGATCGACCTGGGCGAAGCCCAGCGGCGCAGCGGTGATTTGGAGAAGTCCGCTCAGTCCGTTCGAAGTGCGCTCAAGCTGGGAGTGGATACTCGCCAGCGCGGACAATGTTCGTCGATCTTAGGTCAACTAGCCTTGGCCGAGCAGCGTCCACAACAAGCCGTCGAACTGCTGTTGGTGGCGACTGAACTGATTCCGGAAGATGCAACCGCGCATCAAGCTCTAGGCAGTGCCCTGGCGCTGACTGACCAACCCGAAGCAGGCGCCCAGCATCGCGCTATCGCCCAGAAGATACGCGAGAGTTATGAACAAGTTCAAACCTGGACTCGCAAAGTGATCGATTCGCCCGACGATCCACAATTGCGAGTCGACATCGGCCAGGCGTTGTGGGAACAAGGCCTGCGCCGGGAAGGTATCGCTTGGATCAAGACAGCCCTGGTGTGCCAACCAGAGTTCGAACCAGCCAAAACGCTCCTTGCAAAGTTGTCGCCAGGCGATGCTCAAGCACCTGTTCCATAATCGTCCGCAAGACCAGCCAGGCCAGCCTGGTCGTTCTATCAGTGAGCCAGGCGCGAGCTATGTGGCTGGATTGGCTCTGTGCGCGCTGCTGCCACTGCTACTGTGCGCTTGTGATGGCAGCCACCGCGCCATGCCGAAGGTGGAATCCAAGCCTGACGCGGCCGCTTCCCAACAACAGGCGAAGAAGACTCAGCCAGCCACCGAGCCTGCTAAAGATCTGCCTCCAGCTCTATTGGAGTTATGGCCTGCGCCGGTCCTGAATGGGCTGAGCTATGAGACGGGCGAAGCAGCCGGTTTTTCATCGATCCTCGAGTCGCTGGGGGGCGGAGCTGGAATCGGGGACTTGGATAACGATGACCGCCCCGATATCGTGCTGCCCGGTGGCGGTCAATTGGCTCAGCCCAACCAGATTCGCGGCCTACCGACTCATTTAGTGCGCAACTTGGGCGAAGCAGGTTTGGTCGATGTCTCACGCGCGGCACGCATCGACTTGCCGCTGGCTTATACGCATGGAATTGCCCTGGCGGATGTGAACAACGATGGCTTTATCGACTGCCTGGTAACTGGTTACGGTCGCTTGCAATTGTTTCAGAATCAAGGCGATGGCACCTTGGTCGAATTGGCGCTGGCCGCCGGCCTGACCGATTCGCAGTGGAGCTCGAGCGCTGCCTGGTGCGACTTCAATCGCGATGGCAACTTGGATCTGTATGTTTGCCATTACGTCAATTGGTCGTTTGAACATCATCCGTACTGCCCTGGCCCGACCGAACAGCAGCGCGAGATCTGTTCGCCCAGAGACTTTGCGGCCCTGGACCATGTGCTGTACATAAGCCAGGGAGATGGTCTGTTCGTCGATGGCACCGAGGCTTGGGGATTGGTGCGCGGTGGTAAAGGTCTGGGGGTGGTGGCTGGCGATGTCGATCAAGATGGCTGGCCTGACATTTACGTAGCCAACGATACGACGGAGAATTTCCTCTATCGCAATCTGGGCGATCGCTTCGAAGAGATTGGCCAATCAGCGGGCGTGGCCTACGATGATGAAGGCATCCCCAACGGCAGCATGGGAGTCGATCTGGCAGATTACAACGGCGATCTCTTGCCCGATCTGTGGGCCGCCAACTACGAGCGAGAATCGTTTGCGCTTTACCGCAATGAAGGACGCAGCATGTTCTTGCATGTCAGTCGTCCAGCGGGAGTGACGGCTCTGGGTGGTCTGTTTGTGGGCTTTGGTACGGCTTTTTTGGATGCCGATGCCGATGGCGATTTGGATGTGCTGGTTACCAATGGACATGTCATCAAGTATCCCCAGTTCGCACAGCGTCAGCAGATCCCTTTGCTGCTGGTCAATCAGAACAATCGCTTCACCAAGTATCCCTTTGCCAACGATCACTATTTCATGCAGAAGCACGAAGGCCGTGGCCTGGCGGTAGGTGATGTGGACGGCGATGGTCACCTGGATGTGTTGATCAATCACGAGAACAGCCCACCGGCGTTGTTGCGCTCAACCCTTGGTCCATCGAATCGCTCACTCAAATGCGAACTGATTGGTACAAAATCCAACCGCAGCGCCCTGGGTGCTCAAATCGTTCTGCAGCATGCGCAGGGCAAACAATTGCGACTGCTCAGCGGTGGCGGCAGTTACCTGTCCAGTCATCAACCGTCAGTCGTTTTCGAGTTGCCCAGTGCGTGGCAGACCGAAAAGCTGACGGTGAAATGGCCGTCGGGCAATCAGCAGGAAGTGAACTTGGCTCGCGACGCAGCCGGTACACTCCAGATCATCGAAGCTGAAACAACCAAGACCAATTAAGGAAACGTAAAAATGGGGCTGCTCAGCTGGTTATGACCAAGTCAACCAACGCAAACCACACAGTACCGCCAGAGCCGAACAGTGAGTCGGTCTCTGGGGTGACGGCACCGCGCCCCAGGCAAGCACAACCACTGTGGGTGCGAGCCTTGGTGATTGCTGGTTTGATCTTTTGTGGTGCGCGCGTCGTCCCGCTGCTACTCCCGGTCGGGCCAGATATTGCCGGCGGAACCGGCCAGATGCCGCTGTCGCTGACGGACTGGGATATTGCCATGCGCGAGTTGGACAAACGTCAGACGGCTTCGGCGGCTGAGTACATCATGCGTTCCTTTGGCAACGACGCCTTGCAGGCTCAGCGCGCGATCCTGCAAGGACGGATCTATTTGGACTCGGGCAAGTTGCTGGCAGCCCGCCAAACGTTGATGGAAGCGATGGAGAGTTCCGCTTACGCGCCGATCTCACAGTTCTGGTTGGGAGCAGTCAGTTATGCGCTGGGTGATTCACGATCGGCGGAAGGATTCTGGTTGCAAGCCATCCAATCGATGCCGAATGATCCCGGTGTGAATCGTTCGCTGGCCATGTTGTATTACGATCGCGGCGCGATTGATCGGGCAGTGGTGCATTTGAAGAACGTGGCTGCCGCGGATGCCACCGATGCCAGGCCGCTGCGGCTGTTGGGGCTGATCCATAAAGACTACGAACGTTATGGCGAAGCCAGCGAGTTCTACCGGCAAGCGCTGCAGCGCGGCCTGGTTGTCGAGACGCGTGAACAAGTGCGGCGAGAGCTGGTCGAGTGCTTGCTGAAGACGCGCGAGTATGATGCAGCCCTAAAGATTCTTGACGATACATCCATGACCTATGACGCCATTGCCCTGAAAGCCGAGTGCTTGCTGGGATTGGGGCGAGTCGGCGAGGCGGAAGCTCTGCTGGATGATTTATTGGCGCGCGATGCGCGCCATTTTCCGGCTTTGATCGGTCGCGCGGCGATTCACATGGAGCAGCGCCAGTACGCGCCGGCTATCGAACTGCTGCGCCGGGCCATCGAACTGAAGCCCAGCGACTACCTGGCCCACTTCCGCCTGGCCCAATGTCTACGGAGCGAAGGACGAGCCGACCTGGCCGAAGCCGAGGCCAAGCGGGCGGACGAGATCAAGCTGATGCGAGAACAATTCTCCAAACTCCATCAAGAGGCCAACGAGCGTCCGGAAGATGCCGATGTACGTTTTCAGCTCGGGCAACTGGCTGAAAAACTGGATCTGCCTGAGCTGGCTGTGGTCTGGTACAAGTCGACACTAGAGCTCAAGCCGGACTACGCGCCAGCGACTCAAGCCATGCAGAAGTACGAAAGCAGAGCGGCTCTCCCGAGCCGCTAAGCGCAGTTGATCAGCCCACAAGCTGCCATCGTAGCCACCACTGCCATCGTAGCCACCACTGCCATCGTAGCCACCACTGCCAAGTGGTGGACAGCGTCAACCACCGCATCCACTGTCTGGCGACGGTGGCTACTTCACCACCACACAGTAATTACGCCGTCACGGTGAAATCGCAGCGGATCGACTCGACAAGTTGCTTGGGCTGGATCGGTTTTTGGAACCAGCGATCAACGTTCGGTCCACCGGTGGAGGCCAGAGAGTCAGCGGGCAAGCCGGTCACGGCGAAAACTTTGATGTCGTTATATTTCGGGTTGCAACGCAATTGGCCCAGCATGGCCTGGCCGGTCAAGCCGGGCATGACCATATCCAGCAGAATGACGTCGGGCTTGCGAGCAATGCACTCCAGCAGTCCCAGGGCCGCCTGCCCATCGCTGCTGAGAGCGACCTGGATACCCACGTGCCGCAGATAACTGGCTAGGAGTTCTGCTTCGTTGACGGCATCGTCGACCAGCATCACAAAGGGAGATTGCTGTTTGCGATCCAAGTGGGCCACAAATGGATTGGGGGACTGTTCGCAGGCGACGATTTCTTCGATCGTGTGCAGCTCTTGCAGCGCTCGGCTGAGCGTACGCGGGTCAATCGGCATACCGGCGGCTTGATACTCCTGCATCAGTTGCAGGCAGAGAGCGGTAGCATTCAAGCGATTGCGCAGTTCATGGCCGAATTTCTCGCCGGCATCGCCGCTGGACTCGGTCGACAGATTACTGGTGTTCAACTCACCTCGCAGGATTGGAATATCTTTGGGGGCATCGATCCCCAGGCAAACGGTCGAGCCCCGAATGCGGGTGACCTCGATTGTTACACCGATGGTAGGAAAGACGATTTCTTGATTGAGTTTGCGAGACAGAACTAACATGGCCAGACTCCCTTCATGGAGCAAAAATGTAGATCCTACTAAAGCTTATTTCGTGACAGTTTGAACGGTTGTGTAATGCCGAGTTCGCGGTGACGCCCGAGTTGGCTTGGCATTAACTCACATTTTTTCGCGGCGCGATCACTTGTAAGAGTTCATCTGGTTTCAGTGGTTTGACGATGTGCTCGTCAAAGCCTGCCGAGCGGACTTGCACACGATCGGTAGATTGGCCATAGCCGGTGAGGGCTACCAGTTTCACATTGTTGTATTCGGGCAATGCCCTTAGTTCACGAGCGATTTCAAAGCCATTACGTTTGGGTAAGCCGATATCCACTAGCGCCACATCGGGAACTGCCAGCTTGATCAGGTTCAGCCCTTCATCGCCTTCGCTGGCAACTTGGACCGTATGACCTTTGAGTGACAAAAGCTCTGCCAGCATCTCGCGGGAGTCGTCCATATCTTCGACGATGACGACTTTCAATGGCCGCGTCTTGGCTGGAACGGTGGGACGAGCGATCGGCAAGTTGGCTTCTTGATAGGGCAGCTCGACAATAAACTGGCAACCTTTGTTCAGCCCCTCGCTTTCTACGCGGATGGTACCGCCGTGCATTTCGATGATCGCTTTGACCAACGTCAAGCCGACCCCCATGCCTCCGTTGGCGCGATCGAGGGTGGCCTCTGATTGGACGAACAGATCGAAAACTTTGCTTTTCATGTCCTCGGTCAATCCGACGCCCGAATCACAAACGCCTATGACCACCCGGTCATCGCGGGTACCGAGGGTAACGCGAATTTCGCCTCCAGGCATCGAGTACTTGATCGCATTGTTGAGCAAGTTGACGGTGACCTGCTCCAGGCGCTGAGCATCTCCTACGGAGCGAATGCGGCTGCCCGGTCGTTCATAAACCAGGCGCTGGTTGCGCTGACGGGCAGTGGGCTCCAGCGCCTGGATGGCTGATTCGACAATCTCATCGAAGTCCATGGGACGCTGGACCAGTTCGAATTTATTGTTGGAGATACGCGAGACATCCAATAAGTCATCCAGCAATCGAGCCATCTGCTGCGACTGACGCTGGATAACATGAAAGGCACGTTCGTGATGCCGCTCATCTTCTTCAAACAACTGGATAGCGCTCAGGACAGCCCCCAGTGGATTGCGCAGTTCGTGTGAGAGCATGGCCAGAAAGCGGTCGCGAAGTTTGACTGCCATCTTAACTTCGTCTTGGGCGATCCGCCGCTCCGTGACGTCTTCCAACGAGCCGGCCATGCGCACCGGCTTGCCAGCCGCATCGCGATGCGAAGCTCCGCAGATGCGTACCCAGCGATACGATTGATCTGATCGCTCGATGCGACATTCAAAGTTGAACGGGCCACCCGATTCGAGCAAGCGTTCGAACGGAGCTCGATCGTCCGGATGGATCAGATCAATCCAAATCGAATGCGTCAATTCAAAGCCTTGGTCGTTATAGCCCAGAATGGAATATAAACGCGGCGAGCACCAGATCTTTTCTTCCTCGACGTTCGGCCAGTCCCAAATGCCTTCGCTGCTGCCTTGGACGGCCAATTCAAAGCGTTGTTCGCTGCGGAGCAACGCATTCTGCGCATTCTTTTGCGAGGTAATGTCGACCAGCGTAATGACGACACCGTCCACATTGCCACGCGACAAATAAGGTGTGATGCGCAGCACAAACCAGTTGCCTTCTTGGCTCTGGACTTCGCGCCGCAAGACTCGGTTCTCTTTCAGCACCGTGCCCGCCTCGGTGGCTAGTGACACGCCTATCAAACTGTGATTGAAGGTCGCAATATGCCGCCCGATGTCTTGAGGGATCAGACTGAACAAATCGACAATGCGGGGAGTGAACAATCGCAGCCGGAGGTCTCGCGACAGGAACAGCGTATGGACATTGCTATTGGTCAGCAGGTTGTCCATGTCATCATTGAGGGCCGTCAGCTCGTCAATTTTGCGTTGATGTTCGGCGTTGACTGTGTGCAGTTCTTCATTGACCGAGTGCAGTTCCTCGTTGGTGCTCTGCAGTTCCTCGTTGGCACAAGTAACTTCTTCGTTGATTTCCTTCAGCTCTTCATTGGCAATCCGCAAATCCTGGATGGTCAACTGTAGATTCTCGCGTGTCAGTTCCAGTTCGCGTTCCAAGTCGGTCACGCGTTTGGGCTGCTGCGTGGGAAATTCGATAGCGGCAGTAGGCGGATGCAAGGCTGATCGGCTGGCGATGGATTGAGGCAACAGTTTGATCAAAATGCCACGCCGACCACTTCGCGTCTGCAGCGGTTCACCGCGCAAGCAGAGCAGTTGACCATCGGTGCCGTCCAGGGCGATGTGATTGATATCCAGAGGCGATTGCGTTTCTGTCACTTGACGAATCAGCAACATCAACGGGCCACGCAGCTTTTCAGTGGCCAGCGAGACGATGTCGGCTTTTGAGCGTCCGCGAGTCTCGATGTATTGACCTGCATTCTGGAAAGTGTGAAGCAGTGTACCATCCTCGCTGACCAACCAGCCTGCCGGCATGTGCAGCTCGAGCATGCTGTCGTACAGTTCCATCAGGTCACGCTGCGATAGTCGCGCGTCGACCGCGTGCCTGGCCACGGCTTGATCGCGGCCAGGCCTGGCCAAAGAATGCCCGCGCCGAGCCGCTACCAGTCGATGTTTGCGGTAAATGCCTTGCTCGGTATCGAGGGCTTCGAACTCCTGCACCATTTCACCCAAACGAGCTTGGGGCGACAGCACCAAGGCGCCATCATCGCGGAGTGCAAAGTGAATCAGAGCGAGCGCTTTGGATACCGCCGAAGCTGACAAGCGGCTCATCAAGTGTCGGCAGAAAACCAGGTCCATGCGGGTAAAGGGGGCTTCGTGCAGACAGTTGTGAGGTGTGAAGACAACCATCTTGCGCAGTTCGGGCACCACGTGATAGCCGTCGGGACGCTCGATGAAATACTTCTCGATCCGGTCCGGGCGCATGCCGCTGAGGTCATCGGCCTTGTACACCGCTTTGGAAGCAATCGCCAACGATTGTGCGTGCACGTCCGAAGAGAAAATCTTGACTCGCAGCGGCAGACCATTCTGCTCGTGCCACTCGGCCAGCAAAATGGCCAGAGTGTACGTCTCTTCACCCGTGCCCGAGCCGATCACCCAAGCTCGAAAATCGGGTTCGTCCGATGCGCCGGCCATCAACGCGGGGATAACTTCCAGCGCCAGTCGCTCGTAAGTCTCGTCATGACAAAAGAACTTGGAAGGAGCCCCGCGTACAATCTCAGCCAGCAAGTGCTGTGACTCCGCCGGAGCAGCCAACATGGCTTCGGCGTAGTCCTCGATTTTGCTCAAGCCCAAATGCACTGTGCGATGATGAATCGCTTCGTAGACTAGGTTGGGCAGGTAGTCCCGATAATCGATGCCCAGTTTGGCTCGCAGTACGCGCAAGACTGTGACCAGACCAGCATCAGCTGCTCCATAATCGCCCGGTATCTCTTGATCGCTCAGCTCCAACACGTGCCGAGTGCGATCGATCTTGCGCAGCGTAGCTTTGGCTGACTCTACAGGCGAGAGCACCAGGTCGACCTTGCCACTGGAGACGGCGCTTTTGGGCATCCCCGAGAAACTGGCCGTTTCAAGCGATTGAGCAATTACAAATCCGCCAGCGGCATGAATGTCACGTACACCGCGCGAACCGTCCGAGCCAGTACCTGAGAAAATCACTGCGATCGCTCTGGGCCCTGCCTCGTTGGCCAACGAACGCAGAAAATCATCCACCGGGTATATCACATTGCGTTCAAGACTGCGATCCGTCAACCGCAGCTTGCCTTGACACAGGATCGCCTCTTTGTTGGGCGGCAGCACATAGACCATCCCGGGTTCGACCTGCATGCCATCGGCCATGTAATGCACAGGCAAACGCGAATGTCGTTGCAGCAGCTGGTCTAGAATGCTTCGATATTCAGGCGAGAGATGCTGAATAACCACGAAAGCAGCATTGGGATCTGCCGGGATCTGGCTAAAGAACTCTTCAAGCGCCGACAAGCCGCCCGCCGAAGAACCCAGGGCCACAATCCAAAAAGGTGAGCCTCGCGTCGTCGGCTGCACTACCAGGTCAGACGCCGCTCTATCCTCAGGGGCTGATTTACCGTGAGGCGTTTCTTCAGCTTGAGGCGCTCCTTCGGATTGACGCGCCGCTTCGGATTGACGCGCTGCTTCGGATTGACGCGCCGCTTGTGCAGACTGTTGATCGCCAGGTTCCAAACCAGGTTCCTTTGTGCATCGTGCAGGAAGCCAAATCGCTTGAGCAGTCTACAAGGAGACCCGCGTTCAAAGTGCTCAAGTAAGCCGGCAGGGTGGCTACGTCATTACGCCTCACCCACACAGGCGGGGCGATATCACTCTGAATTGAACAGGCCGCTGACACGCTGTCAATCGAAAAATATTGGCGAACTTACGCCACATGCTTTAGATAACCCATGTTTGGCCTTGCTTTGAAGGGCCGGCCCTGGATGGGATTGCCTTGGAATGCGCTCCGGTTTGAGGAGCATCGGTTCGCCTTGAAAACGGCTCGGCACCGCCTCACTGCGACTGAAAAACAAAACCCAGCAGCCTCCATAGCAGATCGCTTCAGGCGCTCGATTGCGGACACTATGGAGGTGCTGGTTAGCGAGGGGCTACCTGGAATTATGCGGAATTTCAGACGTTAGCGGAACGGGAGATTGACAGATTTCCGCCCAACCACTGGCAATCGAAGTGAACTCCAAAAGTAGCGCAGCCAAGGAGATATCCTACATGTGGCGATAGGAACCGACGCTGAGTGTCGGGCTGCGTTTGCGTAGAGCGGCTGTCCTTTGACGCTGTGCGTTTCGCGCTTTGAATGATCGACGCGGCGCATCGGGAATACTCTTTCCGACGCAGACGCGTCGGGCCACATTTGCGGGCCACATTTGCGTAGAGCTACGATTGCGAAGGGCGGCTGAGCTGTTCCAAGGCTAGCTTCAGGGCCTGCGTGCCGCTTTTGGCATGGCCTTGTGCGGCTAAAGCCACGTAGAGCTGCTTGGCTAACGCCAGGCCGGGCAAAGCCAGTTGCATGCGCTCGGCTTCGGCAAGCGCGATGCCCATATCTTTAATAAAGTGCTCGACAAAGAAGCCTGGGGCGAAATCGCCTCGGATGATGCGCGGACCTAAGTTAGAGAGCGACCAGGAACCGGCTGCTCCACTGCTGACCGATTGCAAAACCGTTTCCAAGTCCAGCCCCGCCCGCTGGCCGTATAGCAAAGCTTCACACACGCCGATCATGTTGGTCGCGATCAGGACCTGATTGACCATCTTGGTGTGTTGGCCAGAACCAGCGGGGCCTTGATGCACGATTGTCTTGCCCATCGTTTGCCAACAAGGCATCAAGGCATCCACCACCGGAGGATCGCCACCGATCATGATCGACAATCGGGCTTCGCGAGCTCCGATATCGCCACCCGATACCGGAGCATCTACCGCATGCACACCCTTGGCTTGAGCTGCGACATAAATCTCTTTGGCCAGCGACGGTTCGCTAGTGGTCATATCGACCAGCACTTTGCCAGTAGTCGCCGTGGACAATGTGCCTGTCGGCCCCAGCGTGATCTCGCGCACATCGCGAGGAAAGCCGACGATCGAAAAAATCACATCCGCTTTTGCGGCCACTTCGGCTGGCGAACCGGCCAATTGGGCACCAGCCTCGACCAGGAGCCGGGCTTTCTCCGGGCTGCGATTGTAGACCACGCAGCGATAACCGGCTCGCAGCAAGTGACCACACATGCTTTGCCCCATCACGCCGGTACCAATCCAGCCGATGACGGTGGCCCCAGGGGACACAGTTGCAATCGTGGTGGCCATGAAACTAAACCTTCGCAGTCGACTCGGCTAAGGCTTCAGCAATGGCCGAGCAGAGTATGGGCAGGTTGTCGGGAGTTATGCCCGCTACATTCATGCGCCCGGTGCCCACCAGATAGATGGCTTTGTTCGCTTTCAGCCAATCGACTTGCATCGGAGTCAGGCCGCTGTAGGAGAACATGCCTTTCTGGTCCAGCAAGAATGAGAAATCCGTCTCGCAACCGGCTGTTCTCATGCCGCTAACAAAGCTGTGACGCATTTCATGGATGCGCTTGCGCATGCCGGCCAGCTCCTGCAACCATTCTTGCTTGAGTGCGGCATCGCCAAGAATCGTGGCCACAATGGCGGCCCCGTGGCGAGGCGGGTTGGAGTAGTTGACGCGAACGGCTTGCTTGAGCTGACTGAGCATCCGCGCAGCGTTATCAGTAGTGGTACTGACGGCCAGTAGCGCGCCAACTCGTTCGCTATACAGACCAAAGTTCTTGCTGAACGAACTGCATACCATGTATTCCGAATGCTGAGCAGCTATCGCGCTCAAGCCAATTTGATCTTCACTGAGACCATCGCCGAAACCTTGATAGGCAAAGTCCAATATAGGCAGCATGCCACGCTGAGCCGTTAGCTCGGCAATCTCTTGCCACTGATCAGCCGTCGGATCAATGCCGGTGGGATTATGGCAGCAAGCGTGCAGCAGCACAGCATCGCCGGCGCGACCTTCGCGCTCGAGCGTGTCCAGCAAGCCCGCGATATTCAACGATCGCTTGTCATCAGCCAGGTATGGGTAGGTCTTGGTTTCCAAACCCGAGCGTTGAAAGATGCCCACGTGATTAGGCCACGTCGGATTGCTTAACCAGACCCGCATGTTCGGAAAGCTGACACCCAAGAAATCACCGGCCACTCGCAGAGCCCCCGTGCCACCAGGGGTTTGCACAGCCGCCACGCGCTCGGCGGGAACCAGTTGCCCCAAAGACAACTCAGTAACACTACGCGTGAAGTCCGGTAACCCATCAATCCCCAAGTATCCCTTGGTTTTTTCGTCCTGAACCAGCCTGGCTTCGGCCTTCTTGACGCTGTTCAGGATGCAAGTCTTGCCCTGCGCATCTTGATAGACGCCAATCGTCAAATTGATTTTGCCTGAGCGTGGATCCTTCTGAAACGCTTCGCCCAAGCCAAGGATAGGGTCCGGTGGTGCCGCGGCAATCGATTCAAACATGGTTGTTGGTTCTCAAAACTCACAAACACTGAGGCAAACAGGTGGGCAAGTTGCCCAGCACGCTGGGGATTGTTCCAGACACTTCCCCACAAATGGACGGATTATCCACGACTGCCAGCAGACCAGTCGCACTGGAAGTGCCCCCCGCTTTAAATGTATCGCAAAGGGGCAGTCGCGGGCATTGCCCCTGTCAGATTTACCCGGGGCTAAGGAAGCCCACCAGGTGGGTCGGGTATCCACAATCCGGCGGCTGGTTCGGTCTCTAAAAAATATCAAGTTTCGCTTCTTTTTTGATTTCAAATCAGCTGGGTTCTATTTATGCTAGTGCCGAATGTCCATTCATAAAGTTGGGCGATCAATCATTTTTGAAGTCAGTTCCCGTGCGAGCTTCAGGAGACCCGTCGTGAGATTTGCTGCACTTGGTTTGTTGGTCCTTTGCCTGATGGCTCAATCTGCCTCGGCCGCCATTGTTTTCAGCATTACGCAAGACACTCCTGGTCCGATCAACCTGGGTGACTCGGCGGTCTTCAGCGTAAACATCGCTTCTGATGCGGGCACGATCAACAATCTGGCGGGGATCGATTTCGTGATCGACGCCAACGACCCCACCTTCACCGGCAGTGTGATCACCGGTGGTACCTTCACAGCGGGCACGAACGACTTGTTTGCGCCCAACGGTGGCTTTTTTGCACCCTTCCCGGGTTCGTTCCAAGTCTTCGGAGCTAACGCCGGTGCTGGCTTGACGATCACTGGTGTTCCAACCAAGGTCGCTTCGCTGACGCTGAGCACGGTGGGCGCAACGGCTGGCACGTACGCGTTGAATCTGACAAATCTTTCAGCGGTCGATCCTATCTTCAATGCTCTACCAACTGTGGGGCCAGCTGCGTTCAACTACACAATCCAGGCGGCAGGTGTCCCCGAACCAAGTTCATTGCTACTGTTGGCAGGTGCTGGCCTGGTCGGTCGCCGCTTCTTGCGCCGACGTTCCAAGTAGAATTTCTTTCCAGCCCGCGCATTCTTGTCGCGCGGGCTGCTCTAGCTTCGAAAGATCTAGTGCTCGGGAAACGAGCCGCCAGGAGCCGCACTAGATCTCTGGCGGTCGGATCGAGGCTTGTTTTTTCTGTTAAATGCGGCCTATCTTCCATTTACCCTCTTATGGAATTCCGACTGAGCGACAAAAATATCGCTCTAGCAAGGAGGATCAGGAATCTGGAAAATGCCGCAGGCGTCAGGGCAGTCCGGTTCAGTCGGCGATCCTGAATGCCTTTTTGATACACACTACTAATGGCAATCACTACGCCCTTGCAAGGCTGCAGGGCCATTTGCGAGTGCCCGTGTTCCACTGTTCTTGCGGCTGAGTACCAATTTTATGCGTCGGGATGATCTTCGAAACATTGTCATCATTGCTCACGTTGACCACGGAAAGACTTCGCTGGTCGATTGCTTGCTAAAGCAGTCGGGACAATTTCGCGAGTCGCAACTGCAAGCCGATCGCATTCTGGACAGCAATGACTTGGAGCGAGAACGTGGAATCACGATTCTCAGCAAGAACATTGCTCTCAATTACAAGGGCATCAAGATCAACATCATCGACACGCCTGGCCACGCTGACTTCGGTGGCGAGGTGGAGCGGGTGGTGCGCATGGCTGATGGTGCATTGGTCTTGGTTGACGCGGCCGAAGGGCCCATGCCACAGACCCGTTTTGTGCTCAGCAAAGCGCTCGAGGTAGGCGTCAAGCCAATCGTGGTGATCAACAAGATCGATCGCCCCGATGCGCGCTCCCATGAAGTGCTGGACGAAGCCTTGGAACTGTTGGTCGATCTGGGTGGCGAGCATCACTTGGAGAGCTTCCATCACATTTTTGCTTCGGCTCGCGAAGGTTATGCAACGCATGATCCGGATGTGCGCGGCAATTCGATGGAGCCACTGTTGGACATGATTCTGGAATCGATCCCGGGCCCCGAGGTCGAACCGGAAGCGCCCTTGCAGATGCTGGTAACCAATCTCGACTGGTCGGAGTATGTCGGTCGGATTGCCATCGGTCGTATTCAAGCTGGCCGTATCAAGAGCGGCCAGTCGGTCGATTTGGCCAAAGACAAGAATGTGGTCGTGCCAGCGCAGGTCGCCTCGCTGGCGGTCTTCGATAAACTTGGACGCGTCGAGGTGCCTGAGGGGTCGGCCGGTGACGTGGTCGCGGTGGTCGGTCTGGAGGATATTGAGATCGGCGATACGGTCTGTGCCCGCGGCGATGTCCGGCCGCTGGAGCGACTGAAAGTCGACGAGCCCACGCTGGAGATGATCTTCAGTGTGAACAACTCGCCCTTCGTAGGCAAAGACGGCAAGTACGTTACGACTCGGCAATTGAAAACGCGTCTGGATCGCGAACTGGAAAAGAACGTCGCCCTGCGCATGTCGATCGTCGACGGCCAAGAAGCTTATGCCGTGCGTGGTCGCGGCGTGTTGCACCTGGCCGTCTTGATCGAAACGATGCGTCGCGAAGGTTTCGAAATGTCGGTCGGCAAGCCGCGGGTCGTGACGCGCTTAGTCGATGGCAAAGTCCACGAACCGTTTGAAACCTTGACCGTCGAAGTGCCGACGGAAAAGGTCGGTCCGGTGATGGAACTGGTCGGCTATCGACGCGGTACGGTGGAAGAGATGATCCCGCGCGGCTCGTATACGTTGCTGCGCTTCGATATTCCCGCGCGTGGCCTGATCGGTTTGCGCACGCGGCTACTGAACGCCACGCAAGGCACTGCCATCATCCACCATCGCTTCTCAGGATACAAACCACAAGAAGGCGAAGTGCCTCATCGCACCAATGGTGTGCTGGTTTCGATGGTGACCGGCAAAGCTGTGGGTTTTGCGCTCTTCGGCTTGCAAGAACGCAGTGAGCTGTTTGTGGCGCCGGGCGATGAAGTGTACGAGGGCATGATCGTCGGCGAAAATGCTCGCGATAATGACCTGGTCGTGAATCCTTGTCGCGAAAAGAAGCTGACCAATATTCGGGCTGCTGGATCCGACGAAAACATCATTCTCAAACCACCTCGCATTCTCTACCTGGAGGCGGCTCTGGAGTACATCGAGGACGATGAACTTGTAGAGATCACGCCCAAGAGCATTCGCCTCCGCAAAATGCAATTGCGCGAAGCCGAACGCCGCCGCGGCGGCCGCGCTGCCTCGCTCGCCGGACAATAGGCAGGCCAATGTGATGTCGCCTTGAGATGGCACTGGCCGTGGCGGAGCGAGTCGTTGCGGCCGGCCAGTTCCAGCGGCTAGTCCAACCTGCCAAAGTGCCCAACTTCCGCGCCAGTTGGACTCCCTCTGTCCAAGATGCCAAGCTGTCGCGCTGCGCGTGCAGTATGATAGAGCGGCAATGATAAAAAACGCGCGGAGGGCAATGGTATGTTCGTTCGATGGTGGATGTGTTGGGGGCTAGTGGTTTGGTGTGCATCAAGCGCCGCGGCCTCCGAACCCGCTTTTGGTCTGGACCAGCGGCCGGACTGGAACAATGAACGACTGAACGGCTTTCCCGATCCGCTGCCTCCGTACCGCACGGTGCGCGCCTATCCCGGTCTGGAACGCAAAGGCTTGCTGGCCGTCGGCTCGTTTCCTGATCGACAGGCAATGTGGCTGGTCACGCATCGCGAAGGTTACGCGGGACCAGGTGTTATCGAACGTTTTGTCGATGATCCCGCAGTGGGTCAAACGAACAAACTGCTCGAGATACCTGAGATCATTTACGGCCTGGCCTTTCATCCGCAATTCGCCATCAACGGCTTTGTCTACATCGGTTGCAATGGCAAGTCAGAACAGCTGGACAAGGTAGCCACCAAGGTCTATCGCGTCACCGTCCAGCCACAACCGCCCTATCACTGGGACAGCGAGTCGCTGAAACCGATCATCGAGTGGCCTTCGGATGGGCATAACGGTGGCGACCTGGCGTTTGCAAGCGATGGCATGCTGTATGTCACCGCTGGCGATGGTACCTCCGACTCGGACGTCAATCTAACCGGGCAGGATCTAGAGACCATCAATGGCTCGGTGATCCGTATCGATGTGGACCGTGAGCCTGCCAGCCCATACAGCGTGCCGCCGGACAATCCCTTTGTGAACCTACCCGGTGCTCGGCCAGAGATCTGGGCGTTCGGGCTGCGCAATCCTTGGCGCATGACGTACGACCACACCTCTGACCAACTGTGGGTGGGCAACAATGGGCAAGACTTGTGGGAGACGGCTCACCTGATACGCAAAGGCGAGAACTACGGCTGGAGCGTGATGGAGGGCAGTCATCCGTTTCAGCCGCAGCGTCAGCAAGGTCCCGCGCCGCTGGCAGCACCCACCGTCGAGCATCCGCATTCCGAAGCTCGATCGCTCACCGGCGGCGTCGTCTATCGAGGTGAGCAGTTTCCCGAATTGGTCGGTGCTTATCTCTACGGTGATTATGCCACTGGCAATATCTGGGCTGTGTTGCATGATGGCCAGCGAATCGTGTGGCACAAGCATCTGGCCCGCTCTACTCTGCAGATCGCAGGTTTCGGTGTGGACACGCGAGGCGAAGTAGTGATTGTCGATCACGAAGGCGGGCTGTATCACTTGCAGCCGCAACCGGCACAGACTGCCGCGCATCCCTTCCCGACGCGGCTGAGCCAAACTGGGCTGTATACCGATGTCGCACGCGGCGTGATGAGTCCGGGGCTGATCTCGTATTCGGTCCAAGCGCCACTGTGGTCCGATGGAGCCGGCAAGAGTCGCTGGCTGGCAGTGCCTGGACAAGGCGTTATCGAAGGCACGGACAATTGGGGCTGGAACTTTCCCAGCGGTAGTGTGTTGGTCAAGACTTTTACACTGCCCGTGGTGCGTGATCAGCAAGTCATCGATCAGCGCATCGAGACCCGGATCATGACCAAAGTCGACAAGGAGTGGTTTGGCTATTCCTATCGATGGAACGACGATCAGACGGATGCTACTTTAGTGCCCGCGGCCGGTGACCATGAGACCTATCGCGTAAGCTTTACTCGCAGTCCAGACCAGGTCAGCCAGCAGCAGTGGCGATATCCCAGTCGCACCGAATGCATGGTCTGCCATTCGCGGGCTGCCAATTATGTTTTGGGCTTGTCGACTGCCCAGATGAATCGCGTGCATGATTACGGGCAAGTGCAAGACAATCAATTGCGGACCTTGGCCCATATCGGTCTGCTCAAGATGCCGGGCGCTCGCGAAGAGGTGATGCCTGGTGGCCAATTGCCCAAGGCACTCGCTGATTATCCGCAACTGGCTGATCCAGCCGACTCTACTCAGCCACTGGAAGCGCGTGTGCGTGGGTATTTGCAAGCCAACTGCGCGCATTGTCACACTGAGGCTGGAGGTGGCAACTCACGTATGGAGCTCTCGGCTCACACGTCGCTGGCCAAGATGCAGATCTTGGATGCGACACCGCAGCACGATGCCTTCAAGATCCCCGAGGCTCGCTTGATAGCCCCTGGCGATGCCGCCCGCTCGTTGATTCCACTTCGGATGCAGCGACGCGGCCCGGGCCAGATGCCACCGTTGGCCACATCGCTGGTCGATGAAGAAGGCGTGGCCTTGATGCAAGCCTGGATTGCATCCCAGGCAGCGCGTTGATCGTTGGAAACGGAAGGTCGGTGGCGAATGCCCAAATACATAGCCTTTGTGCGTGGCATCAACGTGGGCGGCAAACATGCCTTGCCGATGGCCAGTTTAAAGGCGGAACTCGAGTCGATAGGACTGACCAATGTTCGCACTTACATTCAGAGCGGAAACGTCGTGTTCGAGGCTGGCCGCCAGTCGACGAGTTCCCTGGCTGCGCAAATCATGGACACAGTCGAGCAGCATCACGGCTTTCGTCCGGCAGTCATGGTACTGACCGGCCGACAGTTGCGCCTGGCCATTGAGAATAATCCGTTTCCCGGTGCCACTGCGGAACCGACGACACTTCATTTTTACTTTTTGGCCGCTGCGCCTGGTAAACCCGACCTGCTGTCGCTGGATAAAGTGAAGGCATCTGATGAGAGTTATCAGTTGACCAAGGCAGTTTTCTATCTCCACACTCCCAGCGGGCTGGGTCGATCGAAGTTAGCCAATTGCGTGGAAAGGTACTTGGGTGTTGCCGCCACCGCGCGCAATTTCCGCACCGTAGAGAAGGTCCACCAGCTGTAGCCACCGTCGCCAGACGGCAAACGAACGCCTGAAAAGCCACGACAGCCAATCAACGATGGCGCTTTTGGCCCAGCTCTTTTTGCCGAAGTATTTTCCGAACAATCGCGCAGGGGCGAAGCGGCACAGCCATGGGAGCGGATTCTTAACTTAAAGCAAGGTTTTTTGTTCCCGAAAGCAGGGAAAAATACAAAACCTTCTGCAATTCCGTTGACTACGGGGCGGTTCGGACCCTACATTAGATATTAGTGGGAAAATCGGACATGCCGTTAGGCACCGACTCCTCTAGTTTCATTTTTTGTATTGGTTTCTTGTCCTAGTGAGAATTGGGCCCTGTACATGAAGAGAAAGACAAAAGGCTTTACGCTGGTAGAGCTGCTGGTGGTTATCGCGATCATCGGTATCCTCGTTGGCTTGCTGTTGCCTGCTGTTCAGGCAGCACGCGAAGCAGCTCGTCGTATGAGCTGCAGCAACAATCTGAAGCAACTCGCTTTAGCAGTTCACAACTACGAATCGGCGACCAAGTCCATTGGCCGTCTGTCGTCTCCGGGGCAAACCGATTGGGGACAAGATTCAAACTGGAACGGCTACTCGCCGCACACCTGTTTGCTGCCTTACATCGAGCAAGGCGGCTTGTTTGCCCAGGTCTTCTTCGGTAATCACCGAACCTACCCGCACTACCAAGGCCATCCTTGGCAAGCTGACGTGCCCAATCCTCCGGGCAGCAACATGAGCATCAAGGCTCAGTTCGCTTCCAAGATTCCTGGCTTCAAGTGCCCATCGGATCCGGATTACCCTGACCAAAACTATCCAGGCAACAATTACGCCTTCTCGGCTGGTACGAACCTGGGCTGGTATGTGGCTGCTGGTGACCAGATCGGTCCTTACAACCGCACGCGTTACACCAAGTTTGCGGACGTTCCAGACGGACTGTCTAACACGATCTTCTTGGGTGAGTTCATCAAGGGTGATGCTTCTTCGTCGTTGTTCTCCAACAAAGGCGATATCGCTCGTGGCCTGTCGTTCCCCTCGGGAGCCGGTGCACGCGCTTGGACTCAAGCCCAACTGGATGCCTTCGAGATCACTACCAAGGCCGGTGGCGGCAACCACGTCTCGGGTGCCGGTTCGCACTGGATGGGTCCTGGTATGTACAACACTGCCTTCAACACCATTGCACCGCCCAACTGGCGCGGTGTAGCGGGGAACAACTGCGGTGGTTGCGGTGAAGGCGATAACGACGGTATCTATCCGGCTCGCAGCCGACACACCGGTGGTGCCATGCACGCCATGGGTGACGGTTCTGTTCAGTTCATCAGCGAAACCATCGCTCTGCAGGTTTACCAGGCTCTGGGAACCGCTCGCGGTGACGAAGCTGCCAGCCTGGAACAGTAAGCAGTTATCGTGACTCGGCCCCGATTGGGACTGAGTTGTCACGAGAACCACAAGCAGGCTGTGCCTTGGCACCGCCTGCATTGCTAAGAGTAGATCAACAAGTTAGAGTTTCCTGTCCGAGTGTCAGGAAACTCTTGTCATTTATCGGGGTTAGTCTCTGGCGTGCTGACCTGGCCACCGCCGACAGTCGGCGGTTCCCTCTTGAAGTAGCCACTGCCACTACGCAGTCGTTCACGTTGAACTGGCCACTGCCACCAAGGCGGTGGTTGGATTCAGAGGTGATCAACCACCGCCTGGCGGCGGTGGCTACTATCGAGCAGGTGGCAGAGACTACAACCATTTGTCCGTAGAGCTTTTTTGGAGATGGCTATGCGTTTGGGATTCCTGCTGGTTGGTTGTCTGTTGTTTGCATCACCGATGATCGGTTGCGGTGGAGGTTCGGCCAACGACTTCGAACAGAAGGTCGACATGGACTTTTCGGCAGTGATCAAGTCCGATCTGGAGGCCATCGCCAAGAGCGGACGTTTGGGCAGTGGTATGCAAGTGCTGATTGCCAACGTCAATGCACTGAAGGAAAAGGATCCGACCAAGGGTGAAGCGGTGAAGGCCGGCCTCGACGAATTGATGAAGGTACAAGGTCCTGACAAGATCAAGGCCAAGGCGAAAGAGCTGTTAAAGCTGCTCTAGAAACTTGTTAAACGAGCCGTAGATGCACGGCACACGTTGTGCGCTAGGGTCGATCGGTTTGTCATGGGCTACTGGAACCAGAGGGCATTGAGTTCGCGCTGATGAGCCGCAAAGAGACGGGCAAGCCGACGCCCAAGCGTCGGCTCTTGCCTTTAGTGATCGTTCTGATTGTGTTAGCCGGCCTATTTCTCGTGCGAGGCGGCGTCACGGGCCTGGCTGTGTCGATGGCCGATAACGCAATTCTTTCTCGTAAGCTCCCCAGCGCTCAGCGGTGGCTGAACATTGCTGAAGTAACCTTCGGTAATCAGGCACCCGTGGAATTCTTGCGAGCTCGCATCGCGAGGCTCAACGGCGATAACTCTGGGATGCTCAAGCACCTGGTGCAGGCTCATCAACTCGGGTTCGATCCAGAGATGCTCGACCGCGAGCAAGATATCGCCAACTTGAGCATCGGCGAAATGGACGCGGCCCTGGAGTCTCGGGCGCGCCAGTGGATCGCACAACTACCCAAAGATATCGGGCTGGTGGTCGATGCCTTTGCCAACGGCCTGGCCAGCCAGTCTCGATTCAACGAAGCCTCCAATCTACTGGACGATTACGAACGAGCCTTCCCGCATGACCCAATGGTCAACTATCGCTTCGGCGTGTTGCACGAACACATTCGCGATACGGCGAAAGCCGAAGAGGAATACAAGAAGGCTCTCAAGAAGGATCCCCGGCACATCCAGGCCGCCTGGCGGCTAGCACGTTTGGAGTCCGGCAAGAATGCCCCTCTGCAAGCGCTCGAGATTCTCAAGCGATTCGAAAGTGGACCGCAAGAGCTAGCCGTCAAGACTTTTATGGCTCATTGTTACCAACAGGCCGGCGAGTTGGAAAAGAGCCGCGAACTGTTCAAGTATGTCGCCGACCAAGGGCAAGCCGCCGCCCTGGTAGCTTACCGCATCGTCGATGAAGTCCCCGAACGCTTCCTGGCCGCTTCTGAACTGGGCATGTTGGACGTCAAGTTGGGTAAATGGGAAGAAGCCAAACACTACTTGGAAATGGCTCTGGAGGAAGATCCGCGCGACTTCGTGGCCCGCAACTCTTATGGTCAGGTGCTCCGCCGACTAGGCCACCACGAAGAAGCTCAGAAAGTGCTGGCCCAGATTACCGAAGAACGCAAAGAGTACGATAAAATCACGGTACTACGCGATCAAATCAACCAGGACCAACACAACACGGCTGCCCGAATTCAAATGGGCAAGATATTGTTCAAGTACGAATCGGAACGCTTTGGCCTATTCTGGATTCGCAGCGCCTTGGCCTATGACCCCAAGTGCCTGGAAGCCCACGAATTCTTGAGCGAGTACTACGCCAACAAGTCGGCCAAGGCCAAGGAGCCGAACGAAAAGAGAATGTATGATCAACGAGCCAGTTTCCATCGCACCCAGGCCGATGCCGCTCGCGCCACCCAGCCCGCTACCGCCTCGACCACAACCACAGGCTAGCTGGACAGCGTCACTTGGTAAGCTGCGTAGCCACCGTCGCCAGACGGTGGACGCGAAAGTTAATGCCGTCCGCCGCTTGGCAGCGGTGGCTACGAAGACTTCATCCCGCGAGCTTGCCAACTGGCGCTGTCCAACTAGTTACCCATCGGTTGCTGTTGGTAGACAAGCCACCCTATGTCTGCTGGCGCTCTGCGGTCTGCTAACCGGCTGCACAGATTCATCTTCGTCCAGCACTGCACCAAACGCCGGCATTCCACCGAAACCCGCGGCATCGCCCGTGGTTCTGCGCGACGTGACCGCCGACAAGCATCTGAAACATTACTACGATAATGGTGAGAGCGCGGGCGAGTATTCGATTCTGGAAACCATTGGCGGTGGCGCAGCGGTGGCTGATTTCGATCGCGATGGTTACGACGATCTCTACTTGACTTCAGGTGGTCAGCTAAAGAACAAACAAGTCACCGGTCTGGGCGGCGCGATGTGGTGGAATCGACGAGGACAAGAGTTCCTGGACACCACTTCACTATCGCGCACCGCGTGCAGCGAAATCTATTCGCATGCTGCTATCTCCGGTGACTTGAACAACGATGGTTTTGCCGACATGCTGATCACCGGCTACCATGCGGCAGCCCTGTTCATCAATCAAGGCGACGGAACGTTTGTCGAGACAGCGCACGCTGCTGGCATGGACAAACCCAGTTGGGGTACGAGCGCCGCGATGGGCGATTTCGATGCCGATGGCGATCTGGATATCTACGTGGCGCATTACGTCGATTGGTCCTTCGACAATCATCCCGATTGCAAGTCACTGGGTAAAAAAGACGTCTGCGCTCCCGGCGGCTTTACAGGCATCACCGATGCCATCTACCTCAACAATGGCGACGGCACGCTCAGCTTGAAACAGCAGGATATCGGGCTGGTCGAACAAGGTAAGGGACTGGGCGTCATGGTGATGGATGTCGACCAGGATTCCAAAGTCGATATCTATGTTGCCAACGATACGACCAACAACTTCTTGTATTTGAACAAGGACGGCCGCTTCGAAGAGTCGGGCATGGCCTGCGGGGTAGCGGTTGATGACATGGGCACGCCCGAAGGCAGCATGGGTTTGTGCTGTCTGGATTACGATCAAGACCTGTTGCCTGACATCCTGGTATGCAATTACGAGAACCAGGCTTTTGCGCTCTACAAGAACGATGGCGATGCGAACTTTCGCTATGTGACCACCACGGCCGGTTTGATGGCGCTTGGCAAGACCTATGTGGCCTGGGGGACAGTCGCCAATGACTTTGATCTGGATGGCGATGAAGACGTGATCATCGCCAACGGTCACGTCATGCGTTCCGAACCACCCGAACAATCTCCGATCTATTTGGAGAATCAGAGCAGCAAAAAGTTTCTCAGCCAAACGTTCGATAGCGCTAGCTACTTTTCCAAAAAATGGCGCGGTCGTGGCGTGGCCGCCTTTGATCTAGAGCGTGATGGAGATATGGATCTGCTGTTTACGCATGTCGATCAAGACGCTGTCCTGCTGGAGAACCAGTCGCAACTACCGGGCAACTGGTGGCTGCTGGAATTGGTCGGTACCGTTTCCAATCGCGATGCGATTGGCACGCGTCTGGTGATTACGTCCAACAAGCGAAAGATGTTGCGCAACGTGGTCTCTGGCGGTAGTTACTTGACCCAGAAGCCGTATTATGTCCACTGGGGCTTGCCCGCTGACGAAACTCTCGAGCAGGTAGAAATCACCTGGCCCGATGGCAAACAAGAAGTTTTGAAAGACCTGTCGCCCAAAGCGCGGCACTTGATTGTCCAGCCACACTGAGTGTTTCGTCTCAGGCAGTTGCCTCTTGATTCCATGGAACCCATCCAAGTGCCCAAGCCCTACCGTAGCCAGCCAAGAGCCCGCTCTGCCAAGCCGTTGGCCCGCCTGGTTAGTTGGATAACGTCACCTGGTAGCCACCGTCGCCAGACGGTGGACGCGAGAGCTAACGCATTCCACCGCCTGGCAGTGGTGGCTACGAAGCCCCGTAGCCACCGTCGCCAGACTGTGCTAATCGCGGGGTTGCTATGCCTGGCGGTTGTGACGCTGGGCTGCACTCCGAAAAATGAAAGCACCAGCGGTGTCTCCGATACTGCCAGCGGCACTAGTGCGCCGTTGGCCTTGCCACAGCAGACCGTGTTCCTGGTCGAACAGTTTTGTGGCAATTGCCATCCCGTGCCTGCTCCGTCTTCGTTTCCCAAAAGCAATTGGCCAGCCGAAGTGGAACGCGGCTTCGGCTTCTACTTCGAATCGGGTCGCAGTGATCTGCAAGTACCGTTGATGATTGACACGATCAATTACTTTCAAAGTCAAGCACCCGAGAGCATTGATCTGCCAACCCCCGAATCGTTTCCGACGGCTCCCACATCCACGCAGTTTGTACCTGGACCATTACTACTGTCAGGTGACAAGATCTCTTTGACGGCTGACATCAAGTGGGATAGCGTTAGCCAATCAGTATTTTTCTCCGACATGGCCAATGCCAGGCTGCGTGCCTTGAGCCTGCCGAGACTTGTGGAACTGGGCAGAGGTAATGCCGATCAACCCGTGACGCTGGGGCCTGAATGTGTCGTGTCGGAAGGCAACTACCTGTGCAAGATGACCGAGTGCGATTGGAATCAAGATGGCCAGCGCGACTATATGGTGGCTGAGATTGGTTCGATGATCATCAGTGATCAACGCTTGGGTTCGGTGGCTGTGCATCTGGGACGCAGCGATGGCAGCTTTGAGCGTCAGGTGTTGGCCGAGAAGCTGGCTCGACCAGTGGAAGCGGTGCCGCTGGACTATGACGAAGACGGTGACTTGGATGTACTGGTCGCCGAGTTCGGCTACAACAAAGCGGGCTGTCTGAGTCTGCTGAGAAATGAATCGATTGCCTCGACAACCGCCACAGGTTCGGCCACTACTAAACCTGCGGCCGCTGAAACTGCGGCCAAGGGCGCCGCGGTAAGCGAGGTTTCAGTCCAAGCGGCCAACTTGAAGTACGAAGTAGTTGATCCGCGCCACGGGCATTTGGCGATCCTGGTGACTGACATCAATGGCGATCAGAAACTGGACATCGTGACCGCCATTGGACAAGAGTACGAAATGATCCAAGTGCGTATCAGCACAGGCCACGGCCAGTACGATAGTCATGTGGCCATGGTCTTGGGTGATCCAGCGTATAACACTAGTTCGGTGCAAGTGGCTGATGTCGATCAGGATGGCTTGCCCGATCTGGTGCACACCTGCGGAGACATCTTCGATAGCTTTGTACCCAAGCCTTACCACGGTGTGCGTTGGATCCGCAATAAAGGTGACGGAGTGTGGGAGACTCGCGAGCTGGGTATGTTGATCGGCGCGATGCAATCGGCAATTGCGGACTTCGATGGCGACGGAGACCTGGACATCGCTGCCGTCGGTCTTTTTCCCCACAGTACGCGTGATACAAAAGGTGTCTCGCTCGACTCGGTGTGTTGGTGGGAGCAGCAGCCGGAGCTGAAATTCGTCAGGCATTCGATCGAGCGAGATCGCAGCTTGCACTCCAGTTGCATGGCGCGGGACCTGGATGGTGATAACCGTCCCGAGCTAATCGTCGGCGAATGGGCTCAAGGTCAAACACCCGCTTCGCTCCGGGTCTTCTGGAATTCAACTTCCACTTCTCAATAACCAACATCGTCTCCTGCACGTAGAGCGGCTCTCCCGAGCCGCCAGCACCTGCCCACAAGCCCTGCAACAGAGTACAGCTTCTTCTCCTCGCCCCGCAGTGCGAGATTAGCAACGTACTATCCACTTCCTCGCACGCATTGTGGTAAACTCGCGACTTGCCCCGACAAGACCGAGACGCCCACAATGACCGCCTGTATCGATAGCCATACGCTAAAAGCCTACTCGGAGTCCAAGCTGCTCGAACCGGATGCCCGGCATGTCGAAGAGCATCTCGAGCAATGCGATCGCTGTTGCATGGAGTTGAGTCGGGTGGCTCAAGGCTATGAGCCTTCCGCACATCCGTCGACTGGTAATGGTTGGGACGTTGCTAGCCTCGATTCAAGCAGTAGCCGAAGCCCTGCTTATCAATGGTGGCGAAACGTGACCGCACCAGAGCTCGGCCAGCCGGCTCTCCATCGAACTCCGGTGCGGATTGGTCGCTATCGAGTGCTCAAGCAATTGGGTTCAGGTGGCTTTGGGCGAGTCTTGCAAGCCGTGGATGAGCAGTTGGATAGACATGTGGCCATCAAAGTCCCGCATGGGCCTGCCACTGGACCGGGCAGTCATCTGCCGCTGATTCTGGCGGAAGCCAAAACGGTTGCCAATTTGGATCACCCTAGCATCGTACCCATCTACGACGTTGCTAGTTGCCAGCAGTTTCCGCTTTACCTGGTCACAAAACTAATCGATGGCGTGGATCTAGCGCGTCACATGGTCGATGGTGTCAGCCAGGCCGATGCGGTGCGGTGGATCATTCAGATATCCGATGCACTTTCGTATGCCCATGCCAAAGGGATCATTCATCGAGACATTAAACCTCACAACATTTTGATTGAGCAAGGTGGCCATGCTTGTCTGACTGATTTTGGATTAGCCTGGCGACTTTCCGAGGGAAGCGCCCAGCACTCGAGAGCCGGTACGCCTGCTTACATGAGTCCAGAGCAGCTCGACGGTACTCTTCCGCTGGATCATCGCGCCGATATTTATTCGCTGGGCCGAGTCTTGATCGAACTGCTCGGCCAAGATGTAGCCTTGGGTAGTTCGCGCGACCCATCGCGGCGCAGCGGCGGCCATGAATTGCCGGTCACGGTGCCAGCTCCGCTAGCCGCCATATGCCGCCGCGCGACCGCGCCGAATCGTGAGGATCGCTACTCATCGGCGCATGAGTTGATGCAGGCGCTGCATGACTTTGCAACTGAGAAGGGCTGGTCCAACTTACCGCGTTCGTACTCCACGGATGTCGCCTCACACGCGGACTTATTCACGCGACTGGGATGGGACTGGCGGACGTGGGCGACTCTGGTGGTCCTAGGTGTGATGGTTGCTGGGGGAATGAGCTTCTGGAGCGCGGGGGCCCGCAGGCGAGCAGAGATCGACCAGGTAGCCGCCTACCTGGCTGCACCGCCCGGCGAACTGAGTCTGCGGCTGGCAGACTTTGAGGAGTTCAGTCCTCCAGCAGAGCAGCTATTGGATGCGGCCAGTCGTTCCACGGCCGCCGGCGAGCGTATGCGGGCTCATGCCGCGCTACTCAAGCTTCGTCCGGACATCGCCAGGCAAGTGGTTGACGATATGCTCGAGGCCTCGCCAGAAATGGCAGAGGTCCTGGCCAAAGAGTTATTGCCTTTTCGCGGCTCGCTGGAACATGACTTGTGGTTTGTGCTTTTTGACCAGCAGCGAAGTACTGCGTCGCGCCTGAATGCATCGCTGTTTCTGGCCCATGCGTTTCCCAGAGATCACCGCTGGTCGGATCTGGCCGGCGCGCTGGTCGTCCGGTTGATGGCTAATGACCAAATGACCGTCTATTCGCAGTACCATAAACCAGTAGCCACACATTTGATTAAGAACGTCAAAGGTCTGCTGGCCGGGCCAGAGATTGAACTGGATCCAGGCGTTCTGAACTTGTTTCATATGTGGTACGCGCTGGCTCACGATGACGCCGATGCGAATGTCGAACTACTGATGGAGTGCCCGGTCGATATGACCGAGCAGGTGCTCAAACGAATCGATGACAAACAACGTTTGATGGCAGTCCTGCGACAAAAGTTTCACCAACTACCCACCGATCCTATTGATCCGATGTCTGGTAGACTGCATCGTCAGCGTTTCCTGGCTGCTCATGCGCTGCTGAAGCTTGGATCGCCTGATGAGTTCTGGAGTATTTGGCTTCACACACCCGATCCAGATCTGGCAACCGTTTCTGCTTACCTGGTCAGCGAATCGCCCAGCACCCTGGGGCTGTTGGCCCAGCGTTTGATTGATCTGAATTTACTCGAGCCCATTACCAGTTCGAGCCAGAAGCTGGAAGAACGCTTGTTCGATCCAGCATACTCGCATCGTCGGCAACTTGTGCGAGCCCTGTTTCGTTCGCCCAATTGGCAATCGCTCGGCGAGCAGCAGCGCCAGGTCATTGTCAAACAAACCGAACGGCTACTCTTGGAAGACTCTGATGCCGGGATGCAAGCGATCGCCTCTTGGGTTGCCAAAGCGGTCAACCCTATCTCGACCTGGCTGGATGAACCCTGGTTCCCCAAGGAGCAGGTGTCCGCGGAGCCCGGCAACCGCAACTGGTCGCTCAACAGTTTGGAACAGGTGATGGTACATATTGATAACGCACCCGAACTAGCGCACAACTTTTGCCTGGCGCAGCGTGAACTGGAGACGCGCTTCTTCTGGCAGTTTGTCGAAGAAACGGGGCATCCATTTCCTCTCCCGCCAATCGCTTCCCAGGAACGTTCCAACCCGTTTGTCGTTCAAAGGCCTCAAGCTCACGTTACTTGGTACGACTGCGCGGCCTTCTGCAACTGGCTCAGCCGTCGCGAAGGATTGCAGGAATGCTTTCAGCCTAATGCGCAGGGCCAATATGCCGAAGGCATGACGATCAAATCTAATGCGCTCAGCTTGAATGGCTATCGCTTGCCAACGTCGCTGGAGTGGGAGGTTGGTTGCCGAGCCGGTGCGCGAACGCGCTTCGCTAGTGGAGACTTGGAACGCTACCAGGCTGCGTTTGGCTGGACAGCCCTGATCGCTCGCGAGGTGTCACCTACGGGTCACGTGCTGCCCAATGCGCTGGGGCTGTATGATATGCACGGTAACGTCGCTGAGTGGACGCTAGATGATCCCAATGCCCAACGTTTCGACTTTAGTTTGAGCGACCAGACATTTCGGGCCACACGGGGCGGCCACTATCAATCACCACCCAGTGAAACGGTCGCCTCGGGTTGGCGGCCTCAACAGGTTTGCGAGCGGAAACCCACCGTCGGTTTCCGGCTCGCCAGAACTCGTTGAGGGCAAATGGGCCACGACCGACGCCTCTAGGCTTCGAAGTGACTTACCAGTGGGACCAGGTCGCGATAGTCACAGTCGTCACCGGTGGCTTCCAGAATCATAACCGCGCGGTCCAGATCGCGCTCGGTATGCAACTGGAATCGCAGGTCGGTATGTTGCAAAACCGAGGGTAGCGGTATCAGCCGAGTATGGAAGGTCTCGGGCATCGATACCAACATTTGCGAGAGACTGCGAGGATCATCGCGATGGGCTTGTTCACGCATCAGTTGCTTCAGCACGCGACGATGACAAGCATCACCAGCCAGGCCGGCCGCCTGTTCGCACAGGCCACTGGTCTGTAACGACATGAAAGCCACCATATCGCTCTTGGGGTCGCCCCAGGCGGTTGCCAACAAGCGATCAATCAAAATCGGATCGACAAAGACGCTGGTGCCATGCACCGAGACGATCCACTGAGCGTCATACTGCTGAGCGGCTTGCCAGGCTCGAGCCACACTGGAGGCTTCATCACAAGGCAACCATACGGCTGGCTGTGTAGCGCCTTGTGCCACCAGGCCCGAGAACTCGCTGTCACCCACAATGACGATCTGATCCAGGAGCGACGATTCGCTCAAGCGACGCACCGTGCGCTCCAGCAGTGTTTGACTGCCCACACGACGGAATGGCGAAACAGCTCGTTCTTGTGCGGAACGATGAACAGAGCCACCCAGGTCAATCAACGCGATCGAATTAGACTTTTGAGACATATCCAGCTTCCTTTTTATTCGGGTCTCGGCCGAAATGGCAAATAGTGCGCCCAAACTCGGAGCACGTTGCCGTTGCTGGAAGTCTCAGAAGTCGCAAACTCGGTGATCCATTCCGCCAGCATCAAGCAACAAACGGCTAGTTGCCTACCAGTGTGCACCATTTGACCAAGAGCCAACCGCCGGGTCAACTACCTTCGCTTGGGCCAAGGGCTTGAGCACAGGAACGCTGAGAGAGCGAGGCTCCCGCCGAGCTTTCGGTTTGTATCACCAACCAAGGTTCATTGGTGTTAACGGCCTGGCATAAATGGACTGCGGACGCTGGTCTGCGCTTCGCGCCATGAATCAAAACTTGAATTCCAATGGGACCGCATTGGCGCTACCAGCCCAAGGCTCGGGTGGAACCTCGCCCTCCCGCCGAGCTTTCGGTTTGTATCTCCAACCAAAGTTCATTGGTGTTAACGGCCTGGCATAAATGGCCTGCGGACGTTCGTCTGCGCTTCGCGCCATGATTCAAAACTCAAATTCCAATGGGACTGCAATGGCGCTCCCGGCCCAAGGCTCGGGGCCCAAGGCTCGGGTGGAACCTCGCCCACCCATGCCGTGACCGCTGGGGGAGGTGACATGCGCGCTCTAAACCTATCCAAGGAAACGACTTAAAAGCTGGACGACCTCCTGAATAGCGGGCAGGAGTGCCCAGGGTACGCTAGTATTGGGGTTGCAGCAGTTGATCCCACTGACGGCCGACTTGGGACCAGGTGTAATGGCTTGCCAGGCGGCGACCAGTCTGCGCAATGGCCGCGCGGCGCGGACTGTCAGACATCAACTTGGCTAATGTGCTAGCAATAGATGCGGCATCGGTACCGGGACAGACCACCAAGCTTTCGGCGGCTGCCAGTTCGGGTAGGGCTGAACTGCACGGCGTGCTGACACATGCAACTGCCGAGCCCATCGCTTCCAACATTGCAACTGGAAATCCTTCGTAGATCGAGGGCAAGACAAACAGCTCGCTGGCAGCCAGCAGCGGCTGGGGATCATCGATCCACCCCGGCAGTTCGACACGCGGCAACGCGAGATGCTGAATCAATCCCTCCAGCTCGCGGCGCTGGGGGCCATCGCCCGCAATCACCAGGTGCCAATCAGGAAAGCGCGAGGCCAGTTGCTGCCAGGCTTGCAATAACTGAGGCAGATTCTTTTCAGGGCTCAGCCTCCCCAGGAAAACCAACTGGTGTTTGGTTCCGGCCTCCGCCTTGCCCCTGGCCGCAGCAGTTGACGCCGGGATGGTGATCGCTGGTGGGATAACTCGTAGCGGCAAGCCGGGAAAGCGGGTAGCCATTTGCTGGGCGATGGCTCGTGTCAGGACGACGCAGCCGCCAGATTTAGCGCGGGCCAGGGCGCGATAAGACCACTGTCGCCAGGTTTCCCAGAATACGCCCAGCACTTGACGCTGGGGATCGGAATGCTCGGCAATCCAGATCGACATCGAGGGGCAAATCGGCTGCGGCCAGATAGAAGGTAGCGCGGCTGTGATGGCGACGATGTTCATGCGGTCGCAAAAGCTGATCAACTGATCGGGCTGCAGTTCGCGCAGCTTGCGTCGCAGACTGCGCACTCGGAGCCAATTGGCCTTGAGCGCCGACCAGCGACTCCGGCTGGGGCTCATCAGATCAAGTCCATGTCGAGTCACTTTCGAGTCCACGCGGTATTGATCGGTGCTGGTCGCCGCCAAGGTGATCAGATGGACTTGATGCCCCGCCTGAGACCAGCGATTGGCGAGTTGGCTCATCAATCGTTCGGCGCCACCGCCGTGCAGAGCGTGGATCACCAAAGCCAACTTGCGCGGTGGTATGGGTTGCTGGTTGGAACTAGCGACTTGACTGTCAGGTGCATCCATATCCGGCTAGATACTCTTAGGAACCGTAAAAAAATAAATGACCGGACTCACAGTGCAGCAGAAATGCAGGCGAGGCCATTGCAAAGTGTTGCATGTAACCTTGGTGGGGCACTTCGAGCGGCAGGCAGACGGCATTTCGACAATCAAAAAAAGGCTGCATTTTGTTGGGCGTAGTCGTCGAAACGACACGTCTTCTGCATGCAAGTTAGTAAGATCCACGCGAACACTCGCAGTTGGTTGCTTATACAGAGTGCTTGACTAATTTCCTACGATAAGTCCGGTCATTTATTTTTTTACGGTTCCTTATCATGTCGCAGGTCGACCCAGCGCCGCGCCTTGCCTTCGCTGCGTGGCAACGAACCGACGGGCAGCAAACTGGTTTCAATTCGCAAACCGATGGCCACATCCAATTGTTGACCGATAGCCTGCGCCGTTAGCTCATCCGTTTCCAGCTCCAGCTTCAGGTCGTCCAACTGCCCGCGTCGACCGATGGTGACGCGGTATTCAGCGACCGAGGGAAATCGTTCGACGACGGCCGCGATACTGCTGGGAAAGACATTTACACCGCGGACCACCACCATATCGTCGGCTCGACCTACGATGCCACCATCCAGCCACAAGAAGTTGCAGCGAGGGTCGGTCGAGGGCCGCGCGCGAACCAGGTCGCCCGTGCGATAACGAATCACCGGAGCCCCCCAGCGTCCCAGCGAGGTCAGCACCAATTCGCGCAGGTCGCTATCGTCCAGGTGCTCCAGCGGCAAGAGCTCGGCGATGAAGCAGGTCTCGATCACATGGATGCCGCACACATCGGGCCAACCGAAGCCCCAAGGTCCGATCTCCGTGGCTCCACAATGATCGATCACTTCAGCCTGCCAGAGCTGTTCAATGCGTGACCGGACGGCCGGTATACTGCCACCAGGCTCACCGGCCACGACGATGCGCCGCACGGGAATCGAACGCAGGTCCAGGGAGTTCTGCTGGGCAACGGCGGCCAGTTGCAGGGCATAAGATGGCGTGCAGGCGATCACCGTAGGTTGGCTTTGACGCATGAACTCGAGACGAGCCAGAGTGGACAGACCGCCACCGGGAATGAGAGTCGCGCCCAGTTGCACGCACGCTTCGTAAGCACTCCAAAAACCGATAAACGGACCAAACGAGAAGGCCATAAACACGCGGTCTGAGGCGGTGATGTCACCAGCAGCCAAAACATGTTGCCAGGCATCGGACCACCATTGCCAATCCTCGGGCGTATCTTGAATCAGCAGTGGTTGCCCTCGCGTGCCGCTGGTGCGGTGCATCCGCACATAACACTGCGGAGAGAACGTGTGATGTTGGCTAAGACCGGCTGCTTGCTGCGAGGCGACCAGCTCGTCTTTCTCAGTCAGCGGCAAACTCGATAAATCTGCCAGGCTGGTCAATTGCAATTTCTGAGCATGGAACTTGCGAGCATAGAACTGGTTGGCTGGGAGGATCTGCGCAAGCTGTTGGTTGAGCGCATCCAGTTGCCACTGCCGCAGCTTGTCAGGCGACCAACGCCACGCTTCGATCGGGCGATGGCAAGCAGGACGTGTTGGGCTGGCAGTGGGCATCGGTGTTCCAGGTGACGGGTGTAACATTCTGGCAAGGAATTTTAGTCTAATCAGAACTCGCAGCGTTAGAGCTGACCAACTTAATGTTGGCCGGAAAGACGAACATCGTAGCCCGACATATCGTAGCCCGACATATCGTGGCCCGACGCGCCGCGTCGGAAAATGTATTGCCGACGCGCCGCGTCGGCAGTCATACCGCCCAAGCAAAGCCAACCGCGCACCCCCACCGCGCTGCCCCACCACCGCGCCGCGTCGGTCCATTAGATTACAAACAGTAAAGCTCGTCGCTCGCCGCTCTGATAACTAATCGATTTCCGAGCTATTGTCGGGTACTCTCTAACACGCGTCGGACACGCGCCCGGTATTGGCTGATTCGACGGGCTATTGAGTCAACTCTTGCTTTCACACATCAGTTCTTTGGGAGCCGCAATGCCATTTGCGCGACATGCAGGCTTGTTTGCTGCGACGTATACACCTCTGGACGAAACCGGGCAGGTTCATATCGAGCCGATTGGGATGATGGTCGATTGGCTGCTCAAGCGTAGTGTCAGCGGATTTTATGTGTGCGGGACAACGGGTGAAGGCGTGTCGCTGACCAGTAGCGAGCGTATGCAAGTAGCCAAAGCGTATGTCGATGCGGTCGCGGGCCGTGCGCCGGTGTTTGTGCAAGTCGGGCATAATTCGCTCCGGGAAGCGCGGCAACTGGCGATGCATGCCCAATCGATTGGAGCCAGCGCCATCTCCGCTAGTTGCCCTTCGTACTTCAAGATACAGAGCGTAGAAACGCTAGTCGCCAGCATGGCCGAGATTGCCGCTGGGGCGCCCGAACTGCCCTTTTATTACTATCACATTCCTGCCCTGACCGGTATGCAGTTGGAGATGGTCGAGTTTCTGCAGTTGGCGAGTCTGCGGATCCCTAATCTGGCAGGCATCAAATTCACCTCGACCGAAGTTCACCAATTACAACAGTGCCTGCAGTTGGCGGGTGGACGCTTCGAAATGATTTGGGGGTGTGACGAGATGCTGCTATCGGCCCTGGTCGTGGGATGTCGGGCGGCGATTGGCAGCACCTACAATATCGCTTCGCCGTTGTACGCGCGAATCATCAAGGCCTTTGAACGCGGTGATATTGCCACGGCCGCCGAGTTGCAGGCTCAGGCTGTCGACATGGTGCAGATGATCCACAACTATCCGTTTCATTCAGCCATGAAGGCCATCCTTAATCGGCTGGGTTTTGACCTGGGGCAATGCCGCTTGCCACAAGTCAATCTGACCGAATCGCAACTGGCCGAGCTCCGCCGCCGCATCGACGCCATGCCGCTCTTTGGCTAGCGGCCAAAAGCTCAGCGACATTCCCAACTCCCGACTACCGCTACCAGGGCGGCGATTCTGTCGATATCCTTTAGATGACGAGCAAAACTGGCCGAGCCGGTGTCAGAATCAACTGCGAGCACTATGGGAATCTACGATCGCAATTATTACCGCGACGACGAGCCGTCCTTTCGGCCCTGGGATCGCGCGTCGATGGTCACTAACCTGATCGTCATCAACGCCGTCTTTCTGGCGTTGAATTTTCTGTTGACCAATCGCGACAACGCGTTTTCCAACATCCTCGTACTGCGAGCTGAGGATCTGTTTCAGCCGCTGCAATGGTATCGATTCTTGACGTATGGGTTTGTCCATGCCGACATCATGCACTTGCTGTTCAATATGCTGACATTGTACTTTTTGGGCCAGTCGGTCGAGTCGCGGTATGGGCGCTGGGAGTTCTTGCGTTTTTACCTGGTGACGATCGTGCTCTCGGGCTTGGCGTTCTGCCTGCTGCGGCTGGTGGTGCCTGATATGGTGGGGGGCAGCGTGCGCGGGGCCTCTGGAGCAGTGGTCGGCGTGGTCATGTTGTTCGTTTACAACTTTCCGCAGTCGATCATCATGTTATGGGGCATCGTGCCGGTGAAAGCCTGGCTGCTGGGAGTCTTAACGGTGCTGGCCAACCTGGCGGGCACCAGTCGCGAAGTTGCCTACGATGTGCACATGGCGGGCGTGGCGTGTGCGACGATCTATTTTTATGCCGGCTTGAATTTCGCCTTCTTCGAGAACATCGGCGACTTGACCAGGTCTTTCAAGCGTCGGCCAAAATTGCGTGTACATAAAGAAGACGACGAGCCCGTCTCGACCACTTCGCGCGATGAACAGGAAGCCGATCGCCTGCTGGCCAAGATCTATCGCGATGGCAAGGATAGCCTGACTGCCAAAGAACAAAAGTTCCTCGAACGCTACAGCGTCAA
The DNA here is from genome assembly GCA_037367405.1 of Ottelia alismoides. Classification (NCBI taxonomy): domain Eukaryota; kingdom Viridiplantae; phylum Streptophyta; class Magnoliopsida; order Alismatales; family Hydrocharitaceae; genus Ottelia; species Ottelia alismoides. The sequence continues at coordinate 5,910,622 of JAZKJV010011400.1, read as the reverse complement.
GATTCGCGAGAAGAACCAGCGCTAGGAACACTGGGAGAGCGAAGCTCCCGCTGAGCCTTCGGCCCGCAGCGAGAACAGAGGCCCAGCGGGACCAGCTGCCCGCATCAACATCCCTTGCGGATGCTGGTCCGCCAAGACGGCCTCGCCCGCCCGGCCCCTGCTATTTCGATTGAGGTGGTATGTTCAGATCCTGGCGACGAAAGCGCTTGTTGGCCCAGCCCGAGCCCAGGGGCTTGCGCGAACATTTGCGAGATCATGTCTGGCAGTGGTCCTATCTGCCTGATGACCGACAGGATGCGGCTATCGATTGGATCCGTATCTTTGTGGCGGAGAAATACTGGGAGGGTAGTCGCGGTTTGGAACTGCGTCCGGAACATCAATGGACCATTGCAGGCCAGGCCAGTTTGATGACGCTGGCCTTTCCTGCCTGGCATTTCGAACGTTGCCAAACGTTGTTGTTGACTCCTGTGCTCTATACCACCGACGCAGTCACCGTGATGCTCAGCGGTCAGATCGGCTTGCATGGCCAATCGACGCGACTGGGACAAGCGACCGATGGCGGCACGGTTTTATTGAATTGGCCCGCCGTGGCAGCAGCCGGCCATAGCTCCAACGATGGCGAACATCTGACAATTCACGAGTTGGCTCATGTACTGGACTACGACAATGGCCCCGGGGCTGATGGAGTGCCCCCCTTGCCGCGCGAGGTAGATGCAACCAAGTGGCGGGCCGAGTTTCACAATGAGCTGGAAGAACTGAAGGATTGGGTCGCGCAGGGCTATGACGTACTGGTCAGCGACTATGGACTTGAATCACTGACCGAACTGTTCGCCGTCAGCAGCGAGCTGTATTTCCAAGTTCCCCACGAACTGGCGCGGTATCACCCGGAACTATTTGAACTGCTGCTGAAGTGCTACCAAATCGACTGGCGCGAGTGGTTACCAGCCTTGCAGTGAATACCCAGGGCTGCGCCCCTTTTGAAAACCGCGAGGGCTGCGCCCTTTGGTAACCGGGGCTAGCGCCCTGCGGCTCGCCTGCCTTGGGTAACCGGGGCCAGCGCTCGGCTGGCAAGGAAATAGGCCAGCCGATGGGCGCTAGCCCCGGTTTTAAAATTGCCCGCAGGGCAACCCAGACGCATCGCGTCGAATTCCGCGATTGGGCGATGATTATGGACCTGCGCATTGAAGAAACCGGGGCTAGCGCCCTGCGGCTGGCATGATACCGGCAAGCCGATGGGCGCTAGCCCCGGTTTTTACGAATTTGCCCGCAGGGCAACTGGCCGAAGGACAACAGATGGCGAGCACATTCAGTTGGGCCAGCAAATACAGGGCTGCGCCCTTGGTAACCGGGGCTAGCGCCCATCGGCTCGCCAGCTCTTTGGTCAACTGTTCAGGCCGCGTCTGCAGGTTTAGCCTTTGCCTTCCAAGTGCCGGACGGTTTCGTCTAATGTGTACTCGATGAACGGGTCCATATCGTGGTTGAGTACTTCCAGAACTGCTTCTTCCATAGCTTGCCTGGAAAAGAAACTGGCAGCCCGCACGGCTTCGATCCGCACGCGCGGGTGGTCGTCGTTGAGTCTCTCACGCAGCAATTGATCGGCGGCTTCGATTCGATCGCGCCAGTAGCAGAGCACACGCGTGGCCGCGGCGCGCGCACGTGGTTCGGAGCAGTTGAGCAATTCTTTCAGCAACGCTTCGTTGGGAACATTGTGGGCCTGGTGCAGCCATAATCCTTCCAGCCGGGCGGAGATCGCTGCGGCCGGATCCCTCTTGGGCTGGCCAAGCCACTTGGCAACTTCGGCCAGTACTTGCCGGGTATCACGCCCTGCCAGTTCTCGACGGGCGCGGTAGCCGGTGCGATCTTCGGGGGAACCGAGCAGTTCCAGTAACTGGGGAATCGACTGGTCAGCGACCACAACTTTTTCCACCAGCGGCCGTCCCTTATACGTGATGCGCCATATCCGACCATGCGATGAATCGCGATTGGGATCGCGCAGGTTATGTTGCAGGTGACCGATGAGCGCCTTGTGCCAATCGACCACGTAGAGCGCTCCGTCGGGTCCAAACTGCAGATCGACCGGGCGGAAGTTGCCGTCTTCGCAGTACAGCAGCGGCGTAATCTCTTTGCCTTCGTAACCACTGTGTGCGTCAGCCATCGTGTGTTGCAATACAGAACGGTCACCGATGACGTTATTGATCAAGAAGTTGCCTTGTGCTTCTGGCGGAAACTGGCGGCTGGAAACGATTTCACAACCCGAGCTTGGTCGGGTACGTTTGACGATAAAGTGAGGGGGCTCGCGCTTGATGATTGAACCTGGATTGGTCAATCCGCCGGCCATTGCTCCACCAGCATGTTTGTCGGGATAGTTCACCTCGCCGGAGATCGTCACGGCCCAGTAATTGAAACCGGACGAAGCATCACAGATAAAGTTCTGCCCCCAGCGATCAAATACGTGGCCCCATGGATTGGCGAAAGCCAAAGATGCATGCACTTCCAGTTGCTCGGTACGCGGGTCGTAACGCCAAACACCCGAATCGGCCAGGCGCTGCACGCCGTACGGTGTTTCGACTTGCGATTGCTTGAACGTACCCTCTTGAAAATAGAGCGCGCCATCCGGGCCCCACTCAAAGGCGGCCAGGCCGTGATGTGAGTCGGCCGAATCAAAACCAAAGAGTTTGCGGACCTTGACGTCGGCTTTGTCATCCCCATCGCTATCTTTCAAGAACAAGATGTCGGGCTGCTCAGCCACATACACCCCACCGCGTCCGATCTCAAAGCCCGTCGGTTGGTGCAGTCCGGATGCAAAGACCGTGCAGCGGTCGGAAACGCCGTCGCCGTTGTCATCATCCAGGATCAGCAGTTTGTCATCCAGTGTCGACTTGGGTTTCCACTGCGGGTAACTGGGCATCGTGGCTACCCACAGGCGACCACGGCTGTCGAAGTTCAAGGCCACTGGATTGACCATCTCCGGAAACATCTCTTCGGAAGCCACCAGGGTGACTTCGTAACCTTCGGGGAGTTTGAACAGCTTGCGCTGCTCTTCGGAGCTCTTGTACTCCAGCGAGCCCAGCTTGCCGGCCTTGGCCTCTGCATCGTTGGGGCCACCGACGTTGGTCTTGGGGGTAATGAACGGCAGGGTGTTACTGTCGTCGATAGGGCTGTCATCTGGTTTGCCTTGCGCGGCCAGCCAGATACGTGCATCGCGGTTAGCGCACATTTGGTCCAAGATCTCACGTTCGCGCTCCATGACTTCGCGATTGCGATAGGTTCCATCAAAACCGGCTTCGCCTCGCTTGCCATAGATCGAGTATCCGTTGACAGCGCGGTAGCGGTGCCACCAGTGGAAGTCCTTGTCGGCAATGGCTGCGCGCAGTTTGTCATTGTTGGGCAGCACTTCAGCCGGCCCAAACAGCTGGCTATTGAGAATCAAGCTGAAGACCTGGTATCCAGTATCGTTCAGGTGGGCACCGTTGAGCGTATAGCGGACGTCGCTGGACTCGAACGTTTTCAGTGTCGGTTGGAACACATCGGCAAAGGCCACGTCCAACTGCTCGGCCACTTCCTTCATCGCTTGGGTGATCTGCTTGAGCCGCGCGTTATGCTCCTTGCCATCGGGCAAATTAGGATCGCCCGTGTTTTCAAAAGCGATGGGAGAAACCAATGCTATCCGAGGCTTGCCTTTGCCGCTGTAGTTCTGCGCGAGCATATGCGAGACGCTAGCGCTGAGATCTTTCTTGAATTGCTCGATCCCCGCCTGACCGGCAAATGATTCATTGAAGCCGAAGAAGCACAAAATGACGTCTGCCTTGGAGTGCTTTAAATGCACATCGGGCTCGCCGAAGTTCATCGATCGCAAGCGAAAGGCAGGTTCATCACCTGGAAAGCAGAGGTTGCGAACGCTCAAGTTGAGTTGGGGAAAGCGTAGTTGCAGCACGGTTTCCCATTGAGGATGATGTTGCAAGCGTTCACCCAGCGCATTGCCGATCAGGCAAATCGAGTCACCTTTTTGTAACTTCAATCCTGCTGCGCATAGGTGCGTTGAATTTGAAACCGATCCTGCAGCCACCAGCAGGCTGATAACTGTCAGCAGTGTTCTCCACAGGCTACGCATCTGTTGTTGGCTCCGGCGGGGATATGGGATGGTTGATTTGTTCGTAGCTTGGCCACTCTTGGCCGACTTGATTCCTACAGGCGGGCAAGAGTGCCCGAGCTACGTCACCAAATAACGGGCATTGGCAGTTGGCCTCACGCAGTTCCTACTCCTACTCCTACTCCTACTCCTACTCCTACTCCGCTTTCAGCGTGACAATCGAGTAGGAGTAGGAGTAGGATGAAGAGCAAGCATTAGTTGACATGTAAAGTGATTGGCGGTCTGACAGCGGGAACAGGCATGTATCCAGCTAGCCTATTGTAAGCAGAACTGGGACCGTTCCCAACCGTCTCATCCGCCATGTTGCGGATAAACAGTACTTATCGACTATCGGTCCAAATCGTTCAGGCAAACTCACCGCGGTCGAGCATTGTAAAACCAATCGGTGCAAAGCGGTCACACGCTGAGCAAAGCGACAAGTTTGCGCCAACAGTTTACCTTGCGTAGCTCCGATTCTTTACGCCAGTCGCCAAGCGGGCAAGGGGCACCGCGCTGCGGCTTGAACTGTCGTTAGGAATATCCTGTCGTGGGAATCGATCTATCTGTATTTCGGGAGTCGTTTTTCGTTGAGGCTGCCGAACACTTGGAGGCCATGGAGGGAGCGCTGCTGCAACTGGACAGCGCACCGACGGATCGTGAACTACTAAACACGATCTTTCGCGCCGCGCATACCATCAAAGGTGGCAGCGGTACTTTTGGCATGCAAGGCGTCTGCCGCTTCACGCATGTAGTCGAGAACATGCTCGACCGCCTGCGCGAGGGCAGCTTGACGGTCACCGAACACCTGATTGAACTTCTTTTTTCGAGCGTGGATGTGATTCAGGGATTGATTGCCGCTGAAAAGGACGGCAGTCCCTTACCCGACAATCTCGACAGCGTGCTCTCAGCCCTTCAGGCAATCCACTCACCCGACAACGAACCGACCGTGGTGACCAGTTCACCAGCGCCGATGGACGCCGTGGGCACATCGCCGACCAGAGCCAGCATGGCGGCCAGCAATTCGTTTGAGTCTGCCAGCCAGGCTGTGACTACATCGCTTTATGAAATCATCTTTCGGCCATCGACGGCCTTCTTCCGTTTTGGCCAAGATCCTCTGCTGCTGATTCGAGAGTTGTCGGAACTGGGCACGATCGAAAGCAGCGTGCTCGATGCCAGCCGAACCCCCGAACTAGCCGCTTTGGATCCCGAGGAATGCTATGTGGGCTGGACCTTGCATCTGCGAAGTTCCGCTGGCCAGTCGGCTATCGAAGATGTATTCATGTTCATGGATGAACAATCAAAGCTCGCAATCCGGAAATTGGATGCAACTCCCGCTGACGCAGAAAACCAAGCTCAGCCAGCCAACGCGGCGGCCAGCCCGACGAAGTCCGTGCCCGATGCGTCGGCCGAACCACCGGCCAACAGGCCCGCCCCTAATTTGCCAGCTATTGCCAATCAGGCGAGCACCAGTGCTGATTTGCCACCAGGCAAAGAGGCAACCTCGGCAGACAAACGCTCCGCGCCGCGCGCCACTGCCACCGGCGATAGCGAGACGGTGCGCGTTGATCGCCGCCGGCTGGATGATCTGATCAATCAAATCGGCGAGTTGGTTATCGGCGTATCCATGGTCGAGCGAGAGGTATTGGCCGCCAGCAGTGGCACCGAATCCAGCGCCATGATGCAACTGGGCAAGATCGTGCGCGACTTGCAAGAGCTCAGCTTGTCACTTCGCATGGTGCCGATCGCGGCGACGTTCCAGAAGATGGCTCGCGTGGTACATGACATCAGCCGCAAACTTGGCAAGCAAGTTGAGTTTGTAACCGAGGGTGACGACACGGAACTGGACAAATCAGTTGTCGACAAGATTGGTGACCCGCTGATTCACATGGTACGCAACGCGGTTGACCATGGAATTGAATTGCCCGCTGCCCGCACGGCTGCCGGCAAGGCACCGGCAGGTCGCGTGACCCTGCGAGCCTTTCAACAGGGTGGCAACATTTTTATTGAACTGAGCGACGACGGGCGCGGTCTGAATCGCCAGGCGATTACGGCCAAAGCCATTGAACGCGGAATCATCGCCCCCAACGACAACATGTCGGATGCCGACATCTGCAACTTGATCTTCCAGCCAGGGTTCTCGACGGCCACGGAAATCACCGACATTTCAGGTCGCGGTGTGGGCATGGATGTCGTCCGACGCAACGTAGAAGATTTGCAAGGTAACGTGCAGGTGCGTTCCACCGAAGGACTGGGGTCAACGATGACCGTGCGGTTGCCGTTGACGCTGGCGATCCTGGATGGATTGTTGGTGCAGGTAGGCAGCGAAGTCTACGTGATACCGCTGCTGTCGGTCGTCGAATCGATCAGCATTGGCCCCAAGGACATTCGCGAACTGGTCAGCGCTGGTCAGGTGATCATGTTGCGCGGCGAAGTCGTCCCGGTTATCTGGCTAAGCAAGCTATTGCAAAGTGAAAACGACTGGCGGCAAGACAGCAAGCGCTTATTAGTAATCGTTGAAGAGCAAGGCCGACGCATGGCGCTGGTCGTCGATGAATTGATCGGTCAGCAGCAAGTGGTCATCAAGAATCTCGAAGCCAATTTCCGCAAAGTACCAGGTGTAGCGGGCGCTACAATTCTGGGTGATGGCTGCGTGGCCTTGATTCTGGATATGTATGGCATTGCCTGCTTGTATACCGAACGCAGCCAGGCGGCTCAGTTCGAATCGCGAATCACCAACAAGTCGCAGTCAATTACTCAGGAAGCTTCAAATCTAGGGAAAGAACTCAATATATGATGACCAATTCCAGCAGCCTCGCGGTGGGTACAAGTGGTCAGGCGGAAATCACCGTTTCCCCAACCAGCTTTGCTCATACCAGTTCAAATCAATTCCTGACGTTCCTGTTGGGAGGTCAAGACTTTGGCGTCGAGATCTTGCAGGTGCGCGAGATTCGCAACTTCACCAAGCTGACGCCGATACCGAACATGCCCGCTTCGATCAAAGGAGTGCTGAATCTGCGTGGTACCGTCGTGCCGATCGTGGATCTGCGCATTCGATTGGGTATGGCGCCTGTGGAGTACGATCGCTTCACGGTCATTATCGTGGTCAACGTTAACCAGCGCGTGATGGGAGTGGTGGTCGACGCCGTATCAGATGTCTTGAATGTAGATGCTGATGCGCTTGTTGCGACACCCGAGATGGGAACAGGTGCGGATACTTCTTTGGTGACAGGGCTCGCCAAATCCGAGGAACGCCTGGTGACCCTGCTGAACTTCGAACGCTTACTGGATGTTGATGCCAACTCTGGTAAAGGGGAGGGCAGTCTGCACGTCAAATAGCGAGCGTCAATGAACTTATCCATCACCCGTCGGAAACAATTTTAAATCCACAACAACCAATACTTGAAATCGAATAAGAGCAATAATCATGGCCGCTTCCAAGAAACCTACTTCCAAGTCCACCAAAACCTCTCGCGCCACCAGCAAAGCCAAAGCTACCAAGGCGCCAGCCAAATCGCGATCCATTTCGACGCAAGAGTTGATCGATCTGAATAATATGAAGAATGCGGTCGATGGCGCGCAAACAGCCATGATGATGGTCGACCGCGATTTCATCGTGACCTACGTCAACCAGCGCACGCTGGAATTATTCAAGACGCACGAAGCTGGTTTCAAGAAGATTTGGCCCACGTTCAATCCCGATGCGATGATTGGCCAGTGTATCGACATGTTCCACAAGAATCCGCGTTATCAGCGAGATCTGATGGCGGACCCGAAGAAATTGCCGCACAAAGCCGACATCCGCGTAGGCGATCTGGCATTCTCGCTGCAAGTCTCTGCCCAAATTGACGTTGCTGGCAATTACATCGGTAACCTGTTGGAGTGGGCTGACGTCAGCAAGCAGCGCCAACTGGAAGCTCTCGACGCGGCCATGAACCGCTCGCAAGCCATGGTGGACCTGTCCTTGGATGGCACAGTGATCAGTGCCAATGAGAACTTCTTGAACCTGCTGGGTTACTCGCAGAACGAGATCATCGGCCGCAGCTACACCATGTTCGTCGATTCCCGTTATGCCAACTCGGAAGAGTACCGCCAATTCTGGACGGAACTCAAGGCTGGTCGCCATCGCGCTGGTGAGTATGCGCTACAAGCCAGAGGCGGTCGCGAAGTCTGGCTGCAAGCCGCCTTCAATCCGATTCTCGATCAGCGTGGTCAGGCCTTGAAGGTGTCGATGTCGTCGACCGATATCACCGCTGCCAAACTGCGTAATGCCGACTTCGAAGGCCAAATCTCCGCCATCAGCAAGTCGCAAGCGGTGATCGAATTCAACCTGGATGGCACGGTGCGCACCGCCAACGACAATTTCTTAAGCACCATGGGCTATAGCGCCGACGAAATTGCGGGCAAGAGCCACCGCACATTCGTGACTAGCACCGAAGCCAGTAGCGATGCATACCGCACCTTCTGGGACGATTTGCGCAGTGGCAAGTCCCACTCCGGCATGTACCAACGCGTCGGCAAGAACGGCCGCGAAATCTGGTTGCAAGCCTCGTACGCTCCCATCCTGGATCCTCACGGTCGGCCATTCAAAGTCGTCAAGTTTGCCACCGATGTAACCAAGTCGATCCTCGAACAACGCGCTGCAGAAGCTGCCGAGCGCGAACGCAACGAGCAAGACCGCCGCAAGGCCGAAGAGCAACAGGCGAAAGTGTCCACCCTGTCGGAACTGGTTAATGCCATCGCCGATGGCAACTTTGCAGTCGAGATCCCGGACATGGGTAACGACGCTGTTGGCCAGGTGGCTTCAGCCTTGCGTCAGGCTGTCCACGCAATCCGCAGTACGCTGAAAGAAGTCCGCGAAGTAGCCGGTACCGTCAACATGGCCGCAGGCGAACTGAGCAGCGCTTCACGCGAAATCAGCACCGGGGCTCAAACGCAAGCTTCCAACTTGGAAGAGACTGCCAGCAGTCTCGAAGAGATCACTTCGACAGTCAAGCAAAACAGCGACAACGCTCAACAAGCTCGACAACTCGCCACCAGCTCGCGAGACGTCGCGGAAAAAGGCGGAGCCGTCGTGGGTGATGCAGTGCGAGCGATGGGTGAAATCAATGAATCGTCCAAGAAGATCGCTGACATCATCACCACCATCGACGAGATTGCCTTCCAAACCAACCTGCTGGCTCTGAACGCCGCGGTCGAAGCCGCGCGTGCAGGTGAGCAGGGCCGAGGCTTCGCTGTCGTCGCAGCCGAAGTTCGCAATCTGGCACAGCGCTCCGCTAGCGCTGCCAAGGAAATCAAGACGCTCATTCAGAACTCAGTGCAACGCGTCGAGAATGGAACCTCGCTGGTCAATAAGTCTGGTGAGACGCTCAGCGAGATAGTTACCAGTGTCAAACGCGTCACCGATATCATCGCCGAGATTGCCGCGGCCTCCAAAGAACAGTTGGCAGGTATCGAGCAAGTTAACAAAGCCGTAGCTCAAATGGACCGTGTCACGCAAGCCAATGCGACCCAGACCGAACAAGTCTCGGGCACCGCTGGCTCGCTGCTGTCACACGCTGAACAATTGTTGCAAGTCGTCGGACGCTTCGACTTAGGTAAAGAAGTTAGCAGCGCCAGAAACAGTTCAGGTGGTGGCCAGCACGATAACCATCGAACGGCTGCCGCCTCACAAGGTCGACGCAGCGGGAACGTGATGCCCGACCTGGGCATGTCACCGAGCAGCGGCAACGAAAACCTGCTCGAGTTTTAACGAGTATGTTTGATTACGCATCGTCTCACCCCGAAGCGTAAGTTTTGATGTTGCGAGTTCTTGAATGTCACCTCTCCCAAGCGCAGCTTGGGGGAGGTCGAATCGAGCCCTTAAGGCGAAGATTCGGGAGGGGGCACTGCGCCAGGGATGAGTTAACCATGACGCAGTGCCCCCTCCCGCAGTCTCGGCTAAAGGCCTCGTCTCCGACCTCCCCCAGCTGCGCCGGGAGAGGTGACATGAAGTGACATCCCCAAAAGGCACAACATCAAAAAGCGTCAGCGAGGGAAGGCAAAAGTGCCTGAACAACGCGACGGGGTACGATTAATTGTTGATGTTTGATTTTTTTACCGCCCGTTTCCTCCTGATACCAAAATTGCATCGTCCATGACTGCGAACTTTGACGTCGAACTGAAGGACAGCGAGTTTCACAGGTTCCGCAAGCTGATTTATGAGCTGGCCGGAATCTCGTTGAGTGAACGCAAGCGGGAACTGGTCAAGGCCAGACTGGCTCGTAGACTGCGAGCTTTGGAGCTGGATTCTTACAGCACATACTACGACTTGCTGCAAGATCCCAAGCGGGCACAGGACGAGCTCGAACATTTCATCAATTCACTTACGACTAACAAAACAGAGTTTTACCGCGAACCGCATCACTTTGACTATTTGAAGCAGGAGTTTCTGCCTGCGCTGCGAATGGCAACTTTGTCTGGGCGCGAGAAAAAAGTTCGCATCTGGTGCGCTGCCTCTTCCACCGGACAAGAACCATACACCTTGGCCTTGACGCTGTACGATTACTTCAGCTCGCAGACCGATTGGGACTTGCGCATCCTGGCTTCCGATATCGATACTCAGGTCCTGGCTACCGCCTCGGCGGGCATCTATCCCGAAGCCGAGCTGGACGCGGTGCCATCCCAGTCGCGTTCCAAATACTTCACGCGACATACCCACGGAGAGAATGTCAGCTATGAAGCCCGGCCCGAGCTTAAACGCTTGATCACCTTTCGACAGATCAATCTGAACGACCCGGTTTGGCCAATCAATATTCGCTTCGATGCGATCTTCTGTCGCAACGTGATGATCTATTTTGATCAGAAGACGCAAGCAAAAGTTGTCGACCACTTCAGTCAGCACCTTACTCCTGGCGGCTTGCTGGTGATTGGCCACTCCGAATCGCTGTTTTCGATCACCGATGACTTCGAGTCGCTAGGCGAAACGATCTATCGCATCAAACCTCAAGTCGCTGCTCGTTCGCTGGCCAGGGAGCGAGGTGGGAAAGCCGCCGTGATCCCGCCAACTTCATCGGTGGCTGCCCCGAAAGCGGCATCAGCCAAACCATTACCCGTTGCCAGCGCTAAAAAGAGTGAAGCCGGTGACGACAAACTGGCTCAATATCGCCACCTGCCAGTTATCCCGCTGATCGTCGGAGAATACGAAGCGTCGGCAGAGCAGTGCTTGCTGAAGACCACGATCGGCTCGTGTATCGCTGCCTGCTTGTACGATGGCACCAATGGTATCGGGGGCATGAATCACTTCATGTTGCCCGAGTCGAGCATGCGAGGGCGGGTCAATACCAGCTATGGCGTCCACGCGATGGAACTGCTGATTAATGCCATGATGAAACTGGGAGCCAATCGCCGACAGTTGGTAGCCAAGATCTTTGGCGGCGCGCAGGTGGTTGATACGCTGGTGGCCGTATCCAACGTCGGTGCCAGGAACATCGAGTTCGTGAAGCAGTTTTTGGACACAGAACGTATTCCAATTGTGGCTGAGAACGTAGGGGGACAATTTGGACGTCAAGTGCACTTCATTCCCAAAACAGGCAAGGTCCTCTTGAAGTTGCTAGACGGAGTTGCCTCCACTGCCATCGACCAGGAGCAACAAGCTAGCTCCAGCCGCATCCTGCAATCGCTGAGCACCCAAGCCCAAAACTCCGTAACCTTGTTCGCCCCAACATAAACGTCCGTAAAGCGTCTGTCCTCAGACGCCAGAACCCGCTAACTAAAGTCTCTTCAAACCGATTGTTCGGCTGTAGACGCTTGATGCGCTGCCTTTCAGCGGCTGGGGACAGCCGCTCTACGTCACCCCGTCGTCGACGGAAGCCGTCGCGGCGCACAGCGAAACGGGTGGACTTCGATCTTCTGCCAGACGTTGCCGACGACATACGGATCCGTGCGCAGCCACTCATCCAACTCGCTGGTCTTCTCGAACTGGACGATGCAGGTCGAACCGATCATTTGGCCTTGGTCATTCAGAATAGCTCCGCCTTCTTTCATGCGACCGTCGGCAAACATGGGGGCCACGTTGTCCAGATGCGCATCGCGTACCGCGGCTCGACGCGCCGGTGCATCGGCATCGGTACCATCCCAGGCAATCACTACATACTGAGGCATAAACGTTTCCTTGATAAAGCCGCCGGCGGCGGGTGGCCATGCTTTCGGCTATGAAATTTTGCAGTTATCATCGTGTCCAGAAATTCAACATGTGTCCATTGTTGCAACTGGTGAAACTGTGAAATACTGGCTGGCAATTGTTGGTTGTTGGTGGGCTGCACTGGTCTGCACCGATTGGGCAGCCGCTCAAACGGCGGATGAGAAATTGCAGGCGTTCTTCCAAAAGCACTTGGAAGAAGTCTTTCAGATGCGGCCACTCGATGCCACCATGCTGGGCGATCATCGCTATGACCATTTGCTGGACGACATCTCCAAAGAGGCTCGCGCCGGTTGGCTAGCGCACACGCGCAAGCAGCTCAAAGCCCTCGACGGCCTGGTATCGGTCGACCAATTGTCAGCCGACGGCAAGATCGATTTTGAGATCCTACGGGATGACCTGGAACGCTCGATCTGGCTGACGGAAAACACCAGTCCTTTCGAGGAGGACCCCAGAACCTACGGCAGCTACATCAACGACAGCGTCTATTCGTTGCTGACGCAATCCACTCTGCCTAAAGAAAAGAATGTGGCCAACGCGCTGGCTCGGATCAAACAAATCCCGCGTATTGTCGAGGTTGCCCGGCAAACAATCGGCCATCCACCCAAGCCAATCTTGGATACGGCTATCCTGCAGAATCGCGGCGCGATCAGTTTCTATGAAAAAGACATTTTCGATCTCGTCGGTCCCAGCGATAAACTGGACGAACTGAAGCAAGCGTGCGCGGCCGCCGCTAAAACGCTAACCGAGTACCAGGCGTTTCTGGAGAAGGAAGTCACTCCGCGTGCCACTGGCCAATGGCGATTGGGCAAAGAGCGCTTCTCACGCAAGTTAGAACTGGTCCTGGACGCAGGTTGGGATGCCGATCGCGTGCTGGCTGAAGCCGAAAAAGAGTTCGACCGGGTGCAGCGCGATATGTATGTCGTAGCTCGTCAACTCTGGTACCGCTATTACCCCGATAAGCCCTTGCCACCGGATGATGCGACTGGTCGACATTGCACCATCTCGCTAGTCACCAAAGCGGTCAGCCAGGAACATGGTGCCCCGGAAACATTGATTATCGATGCGCGCAACACGGTCAGCGCCATCCAGAAGTTCATCACGGAAAAAGACATTCTGCGTTTGCCGGAAAAGGATCGCTGCCAGGTGATCGAAATGCCCGAGTTTCGACGTGGCAATTCGCTGGCCTATCTCGACAATGCCCTGCCCTTGGATCCGCAAGGCTTCAGCTACTACGCGGTCAGCCCACCGCCCTCGGTATGGGGAGCGGACAAGGTCCGCAGTTTCCTGGAAGAATACAACCGGCACATGCTGCAGATCCTCACGATTCACGAAGCCTACCCCGGTCACTATGTGCAATTGGAGTACTCCAATCGCGAGCCGTCGCTGATTCGTCGCGTCTTGCAGTCGGGTGTGTTTATCGAAGGCTGGGCTGTCTACACCGAACAGATGATGCTCGACCAGGGCTATGGCGGCGGCGAACTGGCTTTGCGACTAAACCAATTGAAGTTCTACTTGCGAGCGGTGGCCAACGCGATTCTCGATCACAAGATGCACTGTACCGAGATGACCGATGAGCAGGCGCTCAAGTTCCTGGTGGAAGATGCCTACCAATCCGAAGGCGAAGCCCGGTTGAAGGTTGTGCGAGCCAAGCAGTCATCGACTCAATTGAGCACCTACTTCGTTGGTCGAATGGCCCACTACCGCTTGCGTCAAGAGATCCAACGTGAACTGGGCGACCAGTTTGAATTGGGTCGGTTTCACGAAGCCGTTCTGGACCATGGTTCGGTGCCAGTCAAGTTCTTGCCGCAGTTGGTGCGAGAACGCTTGAAGAAACCACGCTAAACTCGACTGCCCACTGAATGCAGTTCCCCCCTACCCTACAGTTCCCGCCTTCGGAGAGGTTCCATGCGCTGCCTATTGCCAATTGTCTCACTGCTTGTGCTGCTGGTCGTTCCTACACAGCTGCTCGTTACTGCCCAAGCGCAAGAGGCCAAGATCAAGCCAGTGCGGGCTCTGCTGGTTCTGGGAGGCTGCTGCCATGACTATGTCACGCAGCAGGAGTTACTCAAGCAAGGTATCAGCCAACGCGCGCATGTCGAGGTAACAATTGCATTGGATCCAGACAAAGGCACCACGCATCTGAATCCTGTTTATGAAAAAGCGGACTGGGCCAACAACTTTGACGTCATCATTCATGATGAATGCACCTCCGATGTCAAAGACCTGGCCTTGATCGATCGCATCCTGGAGCCGCATCGTCGTGGCCTGCCTGCCGTCATTCTGCACTGCGGCATCCATAGCTATCGCAGCGAGGGTTACCCGGAGAAGGTTACGCCCTGGTTCGAGTTCACCGGCCTGCAATCGACGGGACACGGACCGCAGTTGCCCATTGCGATCAGCTATGTCAAGAAATCCGGCCCGATCACCGAGCCGCTAAGCGACTGGACAACGATTAACGAAGAACTCTACAACAACAGCTCCGGCAAACTGCTCGATACCGCCACCCCGTTGGCTCGCGGCAAACAAACCATCAAGGACAAAGCAGGTCAAGAAAAGGTCGAGGACTGCGCGGTGGTATGGACGAATCTCTACCGCGGCCAGACCAAAGTGTTTGCGACTACCTTGGGCCACAACAATGATACGGTCGGTGATGCGCGCTACCTGGACCTGGTTACCCGTGGCTTGCTCTGGTCCTGCGATCGCCTGAACAGCCAGTATCTGAAGTAAACCAGCGATCTCTTGGCAAGGAACGGCTCGAAGCAGAAGGAAGCCATCGTGAGTAAGTTTGCAGTTATCTTGGCTGCGGCTGGGCGCAGTGAACGTTTTGGTAACCAGTTCACCAAGAAGGTATTTACGCTGCTGGCCAATCGACCGATGTGGATGTATTCGGCCGAAGCATTTTCCAAACGCGATGACGTGGGCCAGATTATCCTGGTAATCGCCCCAGAGGACCGCGAAGTGTTCGCGGACAAATTCGCGGCTAACGCAGCCATGCTGGGTATCCAAGTCGTTACCGGTGGAGCAGAGCGAGCCGATAGCGTGCTGGCCGGGCTGAAAGCCGTGCGTGATGATCTGCCTTTCGTAGCCATCCACGATGCGGCTCGGCCTTGCGTGGCCACGCCTTGGATCGATGATGTATTCAAAGCGGCCAAAGAAACCGGAGCGGCCGTCCTGGCTTGTCCCATTCACGCGACCGTCAAACGCGTCGATCATAAATCAGTGATCACAGAGACCATCCCCAGGGCTGGCTTGTGGATGGCGCAGACGCCGCAGGTGTTTCGCACCGAACTGTTGCGTCAAGCCTATCAGGATCATCCTGCTCCCAGCCAGGCAACCGACGAAGCGTCGATCGTCGAGCATAGCGGCCAGCCGGTAAAAATCGTCCCGTGCAGCTTGCTGAACATCAAAGTGACCACCAAAGAGGACATGCGCATCGCGGAACTGGCTCTCAAGGCACTCCCGCGCGCTAATCCGTTTCCGTTCTGACACGCAATCGCGCCAACTCTGGTTGCCGACCGATTGCCTGTAGCCATCCTCGCGTGGGCGGTGGACGCGCGAGTTGAAGCTTTCCACCACTTGGCAGTGGTGGCTACCAATTCTACGCAACAATTATCAACCAGGTGCTGCACGAGCAATTTGCTGAGCAGAGCAGTAGGTCGCCCTTGGCACGGCAGTTGCAAAAATGATGGGCATGGAAGGTGCCGATCATGTTGCCCAGGTGGTTAAAGCGTCCGAGCGAGGCTTGCGAACTGTTGGCTTACGATGATGGCGATCAGGTCGCTTTCTTTCGTTTGCACAACGATGTCTATACCTTGCCGTACTCGTACTTGGATTTGTGCGACGAAGATGCGTACGCACAACTGATCATCGTCGTCACCCGCTTTGGCAGGTGTGTGGCTCGAGGCAGTTCGCAGGCTACGAGCCAAACTGTATCGGAATGAAGCGTTCTTCTGGTGGCAAGATCGCGCTGACACGCAAGCCGAACTTGTCACCCACTTTGACAACTTCGCCTTCAGCGATGGTCTGGTCCCCAACCTCTACCGTCAGTGGGCTGTCACATCCTTTGTCAAAGGTGATCATCACCCCAGGGACCAGTCGCAACACATTCTCGACTGGCATGCTAGTACGAGCCAAGGTGACGACAACCGGCACCTCGACGAACAACAAGCTTTGGCAGAACTCTTTCGATACCGGCGAACGGGACATGCACCAGCGCCTGAGCGGTTGCTAAGCAGAAAAATCGTTGGGTCGGTCTTGCAGGGACCAACCCGTTTTCTTGTTCGGCCTACTGCGGGTAATTTCATGAGGAAAGTTCCCTAGAGCGTCTGTCCTCAGACGCTGGCAGGCTCTCCAGGCTTGGCGGGCACCCTCGCCGGCTGGCACTCTGCCTCCCATGTTGCGCTCGATTGGCACGGATTTTGCCTACTGCTTTCGATTACCGCTGTAATGCTGTCAAGTCGGCAGATTCCCTGGCTTAACCCAGGTACAGCCCACAGAAAACCGTAACCAGGAACGATATCCCACCCAAAAAGCGGCCCGGAAATGTCCAGTCGAATCCCCAGCACCGAAGTGAAACTGCCTCTGAACGGAAATCTGTTGGTAGCAACCCACCGCTGCTTAGAGGGTGGGCTGCAAGGCAGTGTCTGCTTAATCTTGCATCATGGCGCCGAGGGTTCGATGGGACTGGTGCTGAACAAAGCCATCGACATTGATGTGGACGGACTGTGGAAATTTCTGCATGCCCCGGAAGGCCGCGAAGGGCGGGTAGTTCGTTTCGGTGGACCTGTATCGGGGCCCATCCTCGCCCTGCACAACCAGATCCAGTGGGCCGAAGCCGCGGCTGGCGCCGGCGTCTATATCGCTGCTCATTTGGATAAACTGCAGCAACTGGTCAGTTCGCACGACGGCGAAGTCCGCATCGTGGTCGGGCAAGTGGTCTGGAAAGGCGGTCAACTCGAGAGTGAAATCATCGACGGCCAATGGCTGCCAGTGCCCGCAACTCCTGAACTGGTTTTTGCTCCCGAAGAAGAGATGTGGCGCCGCGGCATGATCGAAGTCGGCAACCGCTTCGTATCCGGCCTGGTCAATAGCACGCCGCCCGCGCACATTAGCCTCAACTAATTGGACAGCTGGGAGGGCGAGGCCACCGCCGAGCCTGCGGTTTGTAGCACCAACCAAAGATTCATTGGCGTTAGCGGCCTGGCATCAAAATCCTGCGGACGTTCGTCTGCGCTTCGGCCATGATTCAAAACTTAAATTCCAATGAATCCTGAACCGCGCTACCAGCTTAAGGCTCGGGTGGAACCTCGCCCTCCCATGCCGTGACGTGAACGCTGGTTAGTACTCTAGCAAGCTGAATAGCGGCGCCTTGAGACGTTTCGCACCGCCGAGGGCTTTCAAGTGGATGCAGAATGCACAGCCGACGATCTCGACTTGGAAATTTTCCAGTAGCTTGCAACAGGCTTCGACTGTTCCACCGGTGGCTAACAGATCGTCCATCACCAGGACGCGCTGACCGCTGCGCAGCGCATCGGTGTGCATCTCTAGCGTATCGCTACCGTATTCCAGGTCGTAGGAATAGCTGTGCTTGGCGTACGGCAGCTTGCCCGGCTTGCGTACCGGCACAAAGGCGGCACCTAAGGCCAGGGCCAAAGGAGCGGCGAAGATGAAGCCTCGACTCTCGGCTGCGACGATGCTATCGACCTTTGCATCGCGATAGTGATCAGCAAACTGATCGATGGCGTACTGAAACGCTTCGGGCGCCGCCAGGAGCGGCGTGATGTCGCGAAACAAAATCCCAGGTTTAGGGAAGTCGGGAATCTCACGAATATAGTCGCGCAAATCGATGATCATCTTGGCTCGTGGCTTTCCGGAAGCTATTGGCGTTTGGTTGGACAGCGCCACCTGGCACACTGGGCAATTTCACTGGATGCAGTCTTCGATAGGGGTAGGGAAGACGCATTGAGTTGCGTCTCCCCTCCCTCCGAACCGTACGGGCGGTTTTCCCGCATACGGCTCTCCAGTGAGTAGGTTCATAGGGACTGAGCGAATCGTACATGGGCATCGTGCAGGCTATAGAGCCCTTGTTCGAAGAAGTATTGATTTGGCCAGCGCTGATGCGGTGGTAGGCGCTTCGGATTGCGTCGATGACGTTTCTGGAGGATACGCCTCAGGCGGCGACGGATCATTCCATCATAGGCACCGAACACATTCCAGAAGCAGTGGCGAAAGTAGTTGAACCAACCGCGGAGAGAGCGATTCAGGGTCGTTATGATCTTGGTCATGGAATCGCCAGACGTACGAGGCGTAAGTTCCTTGATGCGATCAACGACTTTCTGATGGCTTTTCTGTCGTGGGAAGCGAAAACGCCCCCGGAATGAATAGCCCAGAAATGAGAAGCTCTGCTCACGACTGTCGACGATGTGCGTCTTCTCTGGATGGAGCGTCAGCCCTGCTTCATTAACCCATTGGCGTACCATCGCCAGTGCAGTCTCTGCTTCTGATTGGCTGCGGCATAGGATGACGAAGTCATCTGCGTAGCGAACCATCTCAAAACCTTGGGCTGACATGTGATGATCCAGTGGATTGAGGTACAGGTTGGATAACATCGGAGAGAGAACCGCTCCCTGGGGGACACCTGCTTCGGGAGTCCAAGTTGCCAGTTCCGACATGATCGCCTGATCCAGGTACTTTTTCACCAGTCGTATGACTGCACTGTCGGAGACCTTCTGTTGGACTAAGGCCAACAGGCGATCCTTCGGTATCGTGTCGAAGTAACCTTTTAGATCTGCGTCCACGACGAAGACATAGCCCTCAGCCAAGAGTTGATCTACGCACCGTAGTGCGTCGTGACATCCTCGTCCGTGGCGAAAGCCAAAGCTGCGTGGATGAAATGTGTGATCGAAAATTGGCTCTAGTACGTGAACCAGGGCCGTTTGCACGACTCGGTCACGGACCGTGGGAATGCCTAGGGGGCGTTTTTCTTGACTGCCGGGTTTGGGTATCTCTACTCGACGAACTGGAGCCGGTCGATAGGTCTCGGTTTTGAGTTCGTGTTGTAGCTGAGCGAGTTCCTCTTGGTTGTTGGTCCAGAATTCGTCAACTGTTTGTCGGTCAACTCCAGCGGCACCTTTCTTCTCAACGACCTTAAAGGCCGCGTGACTCAGGTTCCGCTGATGCCACACCTTGTCATACAGCGTATGCCATTTCCCTCCTCTCACCTTGTTTTCCAAAAGTGTCGTCAGCATGCTTTCTGTCCAGACCGCGAGCGAGGCCCATTGGTTTATTGCCGGTGGCTCCACGACTGGTGTAGCCGTAAATGGCACTGTAGTCGTTACGTAATCTTTCTTGCGTTCTCGTGGTTTGTTCATAGTTGCATCTACCTTCCTGTCGCCCTTTGCTCGACCAAGTTATGTTGTCTTGGCTTCATCGCTACTATGACGACTCTGACTTCCATTCGTGCGATCTACGCGCGCCCGTGTGGCCCTATGGGGGAGGCTGGTTTCGCTTGCGTATGATCTGCCTTCACGAAGGGGGGATCCCTTCTTATCTCGTTTAACCTTCCTTCCATTCCGTCTCCAACCACCGCATTGCCATTCCCTCACTCCAGCATCTGCGCGTTACTGCACCTGGTGTAAGTTCCCCATGTCTATCCTGCTGACAAGTCGATACATAGGACTACAGGATGGTCGTCGCACGAAGAAGGGTTCGGATTATTGTTTGCCAGGTACCTCCCCGGTTGGCTTGGCCGAATCGAGTTCGCTTGCGCTACGGACTGGAGTTTCTCCTCAGGTTGCTCTCCACCTTTCCTCACGGAAACGCAGTTACCACTGTCGGATACAGGGCGGTAACGTTACCCTGACAGGGACTTTCACCCTGCTGATTAAACGCCTTCAAAGGCGCACTAGCCACCGCTGCCAGGCGGTGGAAAACTTTAACCTTCGTATCCACCGTCTGGCGACGGTGGCCACGCAGCTTGCCAAGTGGCGCTCTTCATTTAGTTTTGTGCAAAGCGTTCTTGGAGCGATTCGACAGTCAGCTCTTCTTCTCGCAGCGCCTCCATGGCCTTCAGGGCTGCGACCGCCGCAGCCATGGTGGTGATGCACGGCACTCCGTACTGCACAGCTGCCGCCCGAATGCGGCCTTCATCGGTACGCGCACCTTTACCGCTGGGAGTATTGAGGATCAGCGAGACTTCGCCGTTCTTGAGATAGTCGATCAAGTTTGGATTGCCTTCTGCAATCTTTTTGACGCGCGTCACCGGAATGGATGCCGCCTCAATCGTGTCGGCTGTTCCCGAAGTCGCCAGCAGCTTGAAGCCCAAGGCATGCAGGCGCGTGGCCAGGTCGCCCACGCCGCTGCGCTGCCGCGAGTTGATGCTCAGAAAGACATTGCCTGATTTGGGCAAGACCACTCCGGCAGCCAACTGACTCTTGGCAAACGCGATCGAGAAACGCTCGCTGATGCCCATGACTTCGCCCGTGCTGCGCATCTCCGGCCCCAGCACGATATCGACCCCGGCGAACTTGCGGAACGGGAAGACGCTTTCCTTAATCGAGACGTGTTTGGGCAGCGGTTCCTTGGTAATACCCAGTTCGCTCAGCTTGACTCCGGTCATCACCTTGGCCGCCAGGTTGGCCACCGGCACGCCGGTGGCTTTGGCTACAAACGGGACGGTACGACTGGCTCGCGGATTGACTTCCAATACATATACGTTATCGCGACCATCTTCGTGCTTGATGGCATACTGCACATTCATCAAGCCCACCACGCGCAGGCGTTTCGCCATCGCCCAGGTCGCTTCGCGAATCTCTTGAATGACCGACGTAGGCAAGCTGTATGGCGGAATCACGCAAGCCGAGTCACCCGAGTGAACGCCGGCTTCTTCGATATGTTCCATGATGCCCATGACGACGACGTTATCACCATCGCAGATCGCATCGACATCCACTTCGATGGCATCTTCCAGGAAGCGATCGATCAGCACCGGTTGGCCCTGAGCCACCACGAAGGCTTCAGCTACAAAGCGCTCGAACTGGCTCTGGTCGTAACAGATCTCCATGGCGCGACCACCGAGCACAAAGCTAGGGCGCACCAATGACGGAAAGCCGACCTTCTGGGCTTCGATACGGGCCTGGGCCATGGTGCGGACGATAGCGTTGTTGGGTTGTTTGAGGCCCAATTCGACCAGCAGCTTTTGAAACTTCTCACGATCTTCCGCCGCTTCGATCGTATCGACGCTGGTACCGATGATCGGTACGCCGGCGGAACTGAGAGCTCGCGAGAGATTCAGCGGCGTCTGGCCACCGAACTGCACGATCACGCCATCGGGCTTGATCTGATCGCAGATGTTCAGCACGTCTTCCGTGGTCAGCGGTTCGAAGAACAGGATGTCGCTGGTGTCATAGTCGGTACTGACAGTTTCTGGATTGCTGTTGACCATCACCGATTCGATGCCCAGTTCGCGCAGTGCAAAACTGGCGTGGCAACAGCAGTAGTCGAACTCGATCCCTTGACCGATACGATTAGGACCACCGCCCAGAATCATGACCCGTTTCTTATTCGGGTTCTTGCCAGGCGCTTCGTTCTCTTGTTCGTAGGTGCTGTAGTAGTAGGGCGTATAAGCTTCGAACTCGGCCGCACAGGTGTCGACCGATTTATAGGTCGTAATGATCCCGTGCTGCTTGCGCCAGTTGCGGACCTCCAGTTCATCGCTCCCCAGCAGTTTGGCCAACTGCCGATCCGAGAAACCAAACTGCTTGGCCAGGCGAATCATCTTGGGATCGGCTGCTGAGAGCGAATCGATCTTGGCCAGTTCATCTTCCAGTTCGACGATCTCTTTCAGTTGATCGAGGAACCACAGGTCGATCGCCGTGATCTTGTAGATCTCTTGAATCGACATGCCGGACTTGAGAGCGTAACGCAAGTACCAGACTCGGTCGGGATTGGGCCGCGAGAGCTTGGTGCGAATCTCGTCCGCGTCTGGTTGACGATCGGTATCCCAGAGGTCTTTACTATCGCACCCAAAACCGAACGCGCCGACTTCCAGGCCGCGCAAGGCTTTTTGGAAAGATTCCTTAAACGTGCGGCCGATGGCCATCGTTTCCCCGACGCTTTTCATCTGCGTCGTCAGCGTCGAATCGGCTTCGGGGAATTTCTCGAAGGCAAAGCGAGGGATCTTGGTGACAACGTAATCGATCGTCGGCTCGAAACAGGCCGCCGTCTTGCGCGTGATGTCGTTGGGCAATTCCCACAAGCGGTAACCGACCGCCAGCTTGGCCGCGATCTTGGCGATCGGGAAACCAGTGGCTTTGCTGGCCAGCGCGCTGGAGCGGCTGACGCGCGGATTCATCTCGATGACAATCATGCGACCGGTGTTGGGATGAATCGCAAACTGAATATTCGAGCCGCCCGTTTCTACTCCGATCTCGCGAATGACGGCCAGCGAAGCATCGCGCATTCGCTGGTATTCTTTATCGGTCAACGTCTGTGCTGGAGCCACCGTGATCGAATCACCCGTGTGCACGCCCATCGGATCGAAGTTTTCGATCGAACAAATGATGACCACGTTGTCGTCCAGGTCACGCATCACTTCCATCTCGTACTCTTTCCAGCCGATGATGGATTCTTCCAGCAAGATTTCGCTGATGGGTGACTGGGTCAAACCGTTGCGAACCAGCGCATCGAATTCGTCGCGATTGTAAGCGATGGCCGAGCCGCTGCCGCCGAGCGTAAAACTGGGGCGAACCACACAGGGCAAACCGATCTTGGGCAAGGCCTCGCGGGCAGCTTCCAACGTGCGGACGACCACACCATTGCAAACCTCCAAACCGATCTTTTCCATCGCATGCTTGAACTGCTCGCGCTCTTCAGCCTTGGCAATCACCGCCGGGTTGGCCCCGATCATCTCGACGCCATACTTTTCCAGCACGCCATGCCGGGCCAGATCCATGGCTACGTTCAGTCCCGTCTGGCCGCCAACAGTGGGCAGAATCGCGCAAGGACGCTCGCGCTCGATGATCTTGGCCACAACTTCCCAGGTCAGCGGTTCAATATAGGTACGATCGGCCAGCGCAGGATCGGTCATGATCGTGGCTGGATTGCTGTTGACGAGTACGACCTGATAACCTTCTTCGCGCAGCGCCTTGCACGCTTGAGTTCCCGAATAGTCAAACTCGCACGCTTGACCGATCACAATCGGGCCGGAACCAATCAGCATTATCTTCTTAAGGTCTGTACGTCGTGGCACTTGGAGTCGTTTATCCCAAAAAGCGAGCAGTGACCCCAGCGTGGGGGGCCGAAAAATAAAATTTCCCAAGAGTATCATGATGCCGAAGAGTTCGGCAAGGGGTAGCAACAGATGCAAGCCTACGATTCTGAACGACAGGTGAGATTTGGATGATTAGTCGTAGAGCGGCTCTCCCGAGCGCAGGAACGCTGGGAGGGCGAGGCCACCGCCGAGCCTTCGGTTGTATCACCAACCAAAGATTCATTGGGACTGAACGCTGGCAGCATGATGTTCTGCCTCTTGAGTCCGCCAACAGGCCATGACTCAGGCTCAAACTTCCAATGAATCCTCAACCGCGCTACCAGCTCACGGCTCGGGTGGAACCTCGCCCTCCCATGCCTTCGCTCCGCATCACCACACAAGATTCATTGGCACGACCGGCCTGCATCAAAATCTTGCGGACGCTTGTCCGCATTGTTCCATGCTTCAAACCTAAACGCGAAGGAAGGCTCCTCCGCGCTCCAGGCGGTAAGGCTCGGGTGGAACCTCGCCCTCCCATGCCGTGACCGTCTGGCGACGGTGGCTACATGGGCGAGCGGGCAGACTTATAGCGCGGTGCCGCGTTCGTCCATCTCTTGAATGTATTGCCGCAGTCGAGCCAGTTCGTCGGTCGTGTCTTTAAGACGCAGCATGTTCTGCACACGCTTGAGCAGCTCGAATTTGTTGACGGGTTTCGATAGAAAGTCATCGGTCCCCGACTTGACCGCTCGCTCGATATCGCCCAGTTCATTGAGCGCTGTAACCATCAAGACCATGATCTTGGAGGTTTGTGGATCGTCCTTGATCTTCCGGCAGACTTCAAAGCCGCTCAGCTTGGGCATCATCACATCCAGCAGGATCAGGTCCGGATCGAAGCTGCGGACCTTGTCGAGCGTATCCTGACCATCGACTGACAGTTCGATATCACAATCGATCGAAGCCAGGTAGGCTTCGAGAAGTTCGCGATTGGCTGCGTGATCGTCAGCGATCAGTATGCGGTTTGTTCGGCTCATGCCCGCCTCTTGCTTGTTTTGGCTTTCGCTGGCTCGGTTTCAGACTCGACTAAGCATCCACCAAGGCGGCCGCTGGTACGGGGAAGTTCTGGCACATCAGTCGAACTTCTTCGCGAATGGCTTTGTGCTGTTCCGCATCTTCCGGATGTCGCAGGGCTTGGCTGATCCAGTTGCCGATCTGCTTCATCTCCGTGGTGCCCATGCCGCGGGTGGTCAGCGCCGGAGTACCGATACGAATACCGCTAGGATCCATGGGCTTGCGAGTGTCGAACGGAATCATGTTCATGTTGACCGTGATGCCACACTCGTCCAACGTCTTCTCAGCCAGTTTGCCACCCAGACCAATGCTGGTTACGTCGACCAGCATCAAGTGGTTATCCGTGCCACCACTGATCAGCCGCAAACCATCGCGCATCAAAGTTTCGGCTAGCGCGCGGGCATTATCGATGATGCGCTGGCCATAGCGCCGGAAGTCGTCGGTCAGGGCTTCGCCAAAGCAGACGGCCTTGCCCGCAATGGCATGCATCAGCGGTCCGCCTTGCAGTCCAGGGAAGACCGCGCTGTTGATGGCTTTCAAATTGTCCTGCTTGCAGAGAATTACCCCAGCGCGAGGACCGCGGAGCGTCTTGTGCGTCGTTGAAGTAACGTAGTCGGCCACTGGTACTGGGTTGTCGTGAACCTTTGCCGCTACCAGGCCCGCATAGTGCGCCATGTCAACCATCAGCTTGGCCCCGACGTCTTGCGCAATCTGCGCAAACTTGGCGTGTGGAATCTCGCGAGGATAGGCGCTAGCACCGGCCACGATCAGTTTGGGTTTGTGCAACTGAGCCAAGCGAGCCACAGCATCAAAGTCGATGCGATGCGTTTGAGGATCCACGCCATAGGGAACGAAGCGGTAGAGTTTGCCGGAGATGTTCAGGTGCATGCCGTGGGTCAAGTGACCACCTTGAGCCAGGTCGAGCCCCAGCACCGTGTCACCCGGTTGCAGCACAGCCATATAAACTGCGGTGTTGGCTTGGGAGCCGCTGTGCGGCTGGACGTTGGCCGCCTCAGCCCCGAACAATTGGCAGACTCGTTGAATTGCCAGTCGCTCGATCGTATCGACGTGCTCGCAACCACCATAGTAGCGTCGGCCAGGGTAGCCTTCGGCGTATTTGTTGGTCAGTACGCTACCGACTGCTTGCATCACCGCCGGTGAGGTGTAATTTTCGCTGGCAATCATTTCCAGACCATCTTGTTGCCGTTGATACTCGGCATCGATGGCAGCAGCGACGGCAGGATCCTGGGACGCGAGAATGTTCATGCATTCCTCTGGTAACATCGGATAGTGGCTAGACCAACCAGGCTTCTGATTGTCCGTTACCAGGCTCAAACCGTCAACGTGCAGCCCAAATCACTGCCCTGAAATTGTATTGGTTTGCAGGTACAGCCGGCCCCGTAGCCACCGTCGCCCCGTAGCCACCGTCGCCCCGTAGCCACCGTCGCCAGACGGTGGACGCAAGAGTTATCGCTTTCCACCGCCTGGCAGCGGGTGGCTACGAAGACTGGGGCACAGGACCGACAATCACCGGCCTGGTCGGCCAAAGAATCGCGGTCTTCCATGGCCCCGCTGTTCACCCGGGCCCAGGTTCGTGGTGCCGCTGACGGTGGCATTGTCGGCTACCGTCAGGGTGTCGTCAGCGTTAAGACTGACAGCGCTAAGGTTGCCTTCAATGTTGCCATTGAGCTTAAAGCTGTTGCTACCGGCCCCCAGTTTCACATCCACATTGCCAGTGATCGTGCCTTCTGCATCCAGCGTGACAGAATCGTTACCACCACTGCCTTGATAGTTGAACTTGCCGGTCACATCGGCTGCTGAGGTCAGCGCATTATCGCCAGAGCCCAGGTTGATCGAGACTCCGCGGCCCACCGTGGCTGTCGCCAGCAGTTCAATCAAGTCGTCGCCCACTCCAGCTTGGATCGATAGCGAGCGACCGATGGCACCCGCGGCCGAGACGGAGTTGTCACCATTGCCCAAGTTCAAATTGACTTCGCGCGTCACCCTCGAACCAGCCGCCAGGTTGATCGTGTCATCGCCGCCACCGGCTCGAACATTCAAGGAACGCTCAACCTTTCCAGCCAGAGTCAATTCGTTATCGCCGCTACCCATCAAGGCATCGACATTCTTGGCCACAATCGCGCTGGCTTCGATGGCCAGCGTGTCATCGCCCGCACCGCCTTTGTAAGTCAAGCTCGACTTGATCGTGCCATTCTTGACGGTCAACGAGTTGTCACCTCTCCCTAAACTGACAGTGACTGCATCGACGCTCTGGCCACCCAAGTCGATCACGACCGATTCGTCGCTGCCCGCACTGTCGCTTGAACTGTCGTTATCAAGCGTGACTTTGATGTCATCATTGACGCCCGTGTAAGTACCCACGGTAGTCGTGCCTTCGGTGACGACATAGCTGCCATCGGCTTGCGCGGTGATAGCGACCTGGCCTGTAGCTGTCCCGCTGACGACCAGGTCGCCGCTGAGGACTTGAACATCGACCGCCATCAAGCGTCGGTCTTCCAAACGTTCCCATCGCCAACGACGTGACTGTGACTTGCGCACTGGCATCTTTCTTCCCTCGCATGTAAGAGCCGACGAGCAAAACCAAACCCGGGGCTGCAAACCCAAACAATGCTCGTTCTCGTCTAACTAGGAAGAATTCTCGGCAAAGAAGTCACGGGAGGCTTAAGGTGTAAGGTGTAAGGTGTAAGGTGTAAGGTGTAAGGGGTAAAAGGTAAGGGGTAAGGGGGGAGGCTTCGAATTGCAGATCTCAAATCTCAAATTTCGAATCTCAAATTTGAGATTTGAGATTTGAGATTTCAAACTTCAAACTTCAAACTTCAAACTTCAAACTTCAAACTTCAAACTTCAAACTTCTACCTCACCCAAATCTTCCGGTTACGTAGTCTTCGGTTTCTTTCAGGTGGGGTTTGGTGAAGATTTGCGAGGTGGGGCCGTATTCGATCAGGCGGCCCAAGTACATGAAGGCTGTGTAATGACTGATGCGCGAGGCTTGTTGCATGTTGTGCGTGACGATCAGCACGGTGTATTCGTTCGTTAGCTGGTCGATCAAGTCTTCGATCTTCAGCGTGGCCAGCGGGTCGAGGGCCGAGCAGGGTTCGTCCAGCAGCAGAACTTCGGGATCGCTGGCGATGGCCCGAGCGATACAGAGTCGCTGTTGCTGACCGCCCGAGAGGCCCAAGCCACTTTCATGCAGACGATCCTTGACCTCTTCCCACAGGGCGGCTCCGCGCAGGCTCTTCTCGCACACCTGCGAGAGCACCGTCTTGTCGCGCTGGCCATCGATGCGCAGCGGATAGACCACGTTCTCAAAGATGCTCATCGGAAACGGGTTGGGCTTTTGAAAAACCATGCCCATGCGTTTGCGAAGTTCGATCACATCCACGCCAGGAGCAAATATCGATTCGTTGGCTAGCAGGATATCGCCACGCGTGGTCAAACCATCGATCAAGTCGTTCATGCGATTGACGCTGCGCAGCAGTGTTGATTTACCGCAGCCGCTCGGACCGATCAGGGCGGTCACTTTGCCGCGAGGGATGGGCATGCTGATATCGTGCAGCGCCTGTTTCTTGCCATACCAGAGATTGAAATGCTGGATTTCGACCGATGGATTTTCTTTCAGCACCTGCTCATGGATGACCGCTTCGACCTTCTGACCGGCCGCGATACGGGCTAGCCGATTGGGCTGGTTGGCTTTCGACTTGCCGGAACGAGCGTCGTCCATCGATCCACCGTAACTGGGAGTGCTGGAAGTAAAATGCGGGCTGGGCGTCGACATAATGGTAAGGAACCGTCAGGAATTAAACTACCGGGCTCCGCCCTGGCTGGCAAATTAGTTGATATGTAAAGTATTTCAGCAACCGACTAGAACTGATTGCCCAGGAAGCGTTTGCGCAGCCTGGCTCGCAGCAATATGGCCGACAGGTTCAGCGAGATCACGATCAGAATCAGCAGTAGCGTACAGGTAAACACCAGCGGTTTGGAAGCTTCGCTGTTCTGGCTTTGGAATCCCAGCCAGTAGATCTGGTAGCCCAAGTGCATGAAGCTGCGCGAACCGTGAAAATATGGGAACTCACTGTCCAGCGGCAAATCGGGGGCCACCGGCAATGCTCCCACCAGCATCAGGGGCGCCACTTCGCCAATGCCGCGAGCCATCGCCAGGATAGCACCGGTCAGGATACCGGGCCGAGCATGCGGTAAGACGATCCGGTAAATGGTTTGCCACTTGCTCGCACCACAGGCCAGCGAGCCTTCGCGCAGCGAATTGGGCACTGCCGATAACGCCTCTTCCGTGGCCACGATAACCACAGGCAATGTCAGCAAGGCCAGAGTCAGCGATGCCCACAGCAGACCTTCTTTACCGAACGTAGGTGCGGGCAGCCGAGCTTCATAGAAGCCATCGAAGAACGGGCTCTTGAACAGCAACACACCGACACCAGCTAGCGACAGTAGCCAGGCCAGCGGCGCCAGCGTGGCCATGCGTTGTTTCCAAATGGAGGTCGAGCGATCGCGTCCACCGCTCAGCACACTGAACATAAACGCGATCACACCCACCAGTACCGTGGCCGCCAGCGTGGCATACCAACTGTTGGCCGGCAATACTCCAAACTGCGCGTTGCGCGCCCCGCCATCAATAAAGGCCCCCATCGAATAGCAGAAGAAGGCCAGTCCAAACACACCATAAACAATCGATGGCACACCGGCCAGGTTATTGATCGAGATGCGTACCAGCGAAACAATCGGACCACTGCGGGTATACTCGCGCAAATACAACGCAGCAATGACACCAAAGGGCACGACTGCCAAGGTCATGATCAGCGTCATGACCACGGTTCCCCAGATCGCTGGGAAGACACCGCCTTCGGTATTGCCTTCGCGCGGATTGTCCAGCAGGAACTCACGCCAACGCTGAAAGTACACGGACAGCTTGCCGCTAGTGCTCAAGCGATTGGCGGGAAACAGTCGCACAATTTCGCTGCAATTGACGCTGCGCTGTTGGGGCAATAACCAGGTGGCCGGTTGGCCTGCAGCGGGTTGGCCTGCAGCGGGTTGAATGCACCACAGAGCCATCTGGCCTTGTTGGGCTGAATTGAACTGGACCGTGGTAACTTCGTCGGTCAACCTGGCGACCTGCGGCGCGGCACTGGCGGGCTCGAGCGCTTGAGCTGCCAGCAGACTCTTGAGGCTATCGGTCCACTTGCCTTCGAGCAAGGCCTGGCTGTCTTGGCTGCTCAACTCCAATGGTACCGCTCCGGTGGGCACCATCACCAGCAGTTCATATCCAGCGCTTTGAGCTTCCAGGGCTCGCATGCGTTCTTCCAGCGGATACTTGCTCTCCGCCACTTCGCGCCACGTCCGCGCAAACTCGGCAGTGGCCGCTTGGATCTCGGCCGGTTCACCTGCAAACTGCTGATGCCACTCATCCAGCAGCACCTTGAACTCATCGCCGCGCGGTACCAGAACTTGTTGCTGATAGCGCGTCAATAGCTCGCGCAGTTGCGCGGCAGTCGCCTGGTCGGCCAGTTGTCCTTGAGCAGCGGCCAAGGCCGTCTCGACACGTTTGAGAACGCGGGCATGATTGACCAGGTTATCGACTGGCGCGGCGACCGAATCGATCTTGTCCAGGACAGTGCGACCGGTATCCAGTTCGGCTTGACGCACAGCGATACGAGCTTCGGAGAGTTTACCGTCCAGCATGCCGATCTGATGCATCAACTGCTCGACCTGGCTGCGCGAACTGCTCAGTTGCGACAGCAGCGCTTGCAGACGCTCCAGAATCTGCTCCGGTGTATCGATGACGCGGCGCACGGCGAACAGGTTGGCACCGGAGATGGCTTCCGAGCTTGGAACCGATTGCCATGGGCCATTCTCTTCGGCTTGGATTTGAAGGCTCGACACTGCATCACCGGTTGCTGTATTGCCGGGTGCTGTATTGCCGGGTGCAGCATTGCCGGTTGACTTGTTACTGCTGGCCTGTGTGGCCAGCGCTTGCAAAGCGGTGTTGCGGCTGGTGACGATCTGCTGGTTCAAAGCGGTGGTGAGTGCTTCAATCGAGATGGCCGGTTCAGCCGAGGCGACGCTTTCCAAATCACCGACCAATTCGCTCAGCAAGGCCTGGCTGTGCAGCAAGCCAGCAAGCGTCTGAGCCGTGGGATCGGAATCAGCAGGTCGCATGGGTAGAGCCAATCGCGAGGGCAGGGCATACATGCGCCCCCAGGAATAGCGCTCGATAACCAGGGCCCAGTCGGGCACGATGACCCGCGAGGCCACCAACTCTTGAGGTTCCAGCCAGCGATAGTGGCGATTGGTGATATCGAAGTTGGCGGTACGATAAAAGTAGCTGGGCGCCTGCGGAGCGGCAGCTTGATCGCTGGATGGTCGTACTTCTTGACGTTGTGGCTCACCGACTTCCAGCTCGCTGTTGCTCAGCACCAACCAATGCACCGGGCCAGGCCAGAATGTTGATAGACCATTGATGATGATCAAGCTGAGCAGGCTGACGATCATCGCCAGGCAGATGACCAGCATGCCACCGGTTAGCCAAATCTTCGGTTCGCCGCGCGACATCAGGCTGAAGCCGCTCTGCAGTGTGCGTCGCTTGCTCATAGTTGGCTGCCTCGACGCCGAAAGCGGATGCGAACGTATTCGGCAAGCGTGTTGGCTACCAGTGTCAACGTAAAGAGCAGCAAGGCGGCCAGGAACAATGTGCGAAAGTGCGTGCTGCCCTTGGCGGCTTCGGGCAGTTCCGTGGCCAACGTAGCGCTCAGCGTGCGGAAGCCGTTAAAGGGATTCCACTCCATGATGGGCGTATTACCCGCAGCCATCAGCACGACCATCGTCTCGCCCACCGCGCGGCCAAAGCCGATCATGATGGCGCTAAACATGCCGCTCATCGCGCTGGGCACGACCACGCGCACCGTTGTTTGCCAGGGTGTCGCGCCGCAGCCGAGCGAGGCGCTGCGCAGTTGCTGGGGCACAGACTGCAGAGCATCTTCAGCCAGCGTATAGATCAGCGGTATAACGCAGAATCCCAAAACCGCTCCGACCAACAGCGAATTGCGTTCTTGGTATCCCGTGAACAGCGAGCTGCGCAAATCCATGCCAGCCGCAGCCAGCACCAGGCTCAGTCCATAGGTTGCCACAACGACACAGGCGGTCACGACGATCAACTGCACCACGCCACGCAGCGCGTACGCCTTGGGCGACATGTTGATAGCGACTTGACGATTCCACTGGGCCAACGGACCGAGCATCAAAAACGTGGCCAGGGCGCTAACCACCGGCAGCAGCAACAACATCCATCCGCCCACCGCATTACCAACCGATCCCCACATCCACTGCGCGATGTTATCGGCGAACAACCAGTGCTCCACGATCGGAGCGAGGCTGAAGGCGATCAGCAGTGCAATAGGCATGCACAGGATCAAGAACCACAATCGCCATACATGTGCGCGGACCAGGAACTCCAGTGGCAACAGATTCCACAGGTGGGCTGCATAGATAAAGGTGACTGGAATCACAAAGATCGCCAGCAGTACGGCGCATAGGTGTTGTTGCAACAGCGGAGCCAGTACCAGGGCGGCGATGAAGCCCAGGATCACGCTGGGCAGACTGGCCATCAGTTCAATAATTGGTTTCACGCGCGAGCGCAGGCCGGGCGTCAAGAATTCACTGGTATAGATGGCAGCCAGCAGAGCCAGTGGCACGCTGAAGACCATCGCATAGAGCGTTGCTTTGAGCGTGCCGAAGACCAGTGGTATCAAGCTGAGCTTGGGTTCGGATTGTTCTGTACCGGCCGATGATTGCCAGATGTACTTGGGTTCGGCATGCCCTTCATACCAGACCTTGCCAAAGAGCGCTCGCAGCGAAGCCTCAGGGTACGCGACATCCAGGGGTGCGGTTACCAGGTGTGTGCCTGCCAACGCTACGATGCCATCGTTCTTGGGAGTCAAAAAGGCTTGCGCGAGGCGCGCAGGTTCGACCAGTTCTTTGGGCGGTGCGATCTGCTTGAGCAAGCTATCGGTGGTGGTCATCACTAGCGAAGTCTGACCGCTTTGACTGGTAACGATCGCCAGGTGGCTGGTACCGCTACTGTTGATCGAGAGGATCGGTTCGGCTGACAAAGCCACTTCGTGAGTGGCGGTCAGACGATAGCCATCGCTGGCCGCACCTTCGATATTGTTTTCTGATGAGGCTTGGATAATGTTCCAACCGTGCAGAGTCCCGGCCGCGTCGCCCAGGACCAACGTTTGCCGCGCGAGCATCGTGGCGGCAGCGGTGAACTTGCCACCGCCCGGTAAACCGCTAGCCGATTCGAGACTGCGCGGGCCTGAAGAGGTAAGTGCATATCGATCCAGCGTACCGGTGTCCCAAGCCACAATGACATGCATACCGCGATTGGCCAGCATCAGACCCAGCGGTGGTTGCTCGCTGCGTATCTCGGCTGGACACGATTGAGTGGTCACTGTATTGGATACCGCGCCGGTCATGAGGTTCTCGCGCGATTCGATACTGGCGATGATCAGCGACTTGCCAGCAATGGCGGCCAGTGTGGAGACCGTCGACTGCGAGAACTGATTGGTCGCATCGCCGGCCGCATAATCGATGGCCAGTAGCGGCTCGGCCGCAATCTTCTCTGGACTGGACCAGCTCAACGGTGACACGGCGAGCTTGCGGATCGAATCGGTGCCAAACAGTTCATAGACGGCTTGCTCGTGGACCACGCGCGGATGGTCAGCATCCAGCAGCACACCAGCGGGCAATTGCTCTGCTACCAGCAGTTCCGTAGCGAACTTGAGCGTGGCTGTTTGAAACGAGCCATCGCTAAAGCCGAGCGCAATCAAGTTGCGATCGACGCTGAGGCTGTGGCATGTAATCTGTCGACCTTCGCCGGCTGGGGAAGGCAAGATGGCGATCTGGGCTCCGTCGCCGGTCGCATGGATCACGATGCGACCGTCGGGCAACAGTTGCCAGTTCATCAAGCCGAATTCGTCGCTACCGCAGGGTGTACGAATCTGTGAGGGAACAGCGAGGCTCTCGAGGGCATCGCCGGCCAGCTGCGTGACTTGCCACTTGGAGACACTGGGCGAGCGGAGCAGTGGCCAGGCGGTGGCCAACAGGACCAGCACGACCAGCAGCACAGCCGCGATCGTGCCCATACCGCCAATGGTAATCAGCTTCGATACCAGGGCATCGCCAAACTTCACGCGCCAAGGCGTTTGTTTTCCTCGTCGCACGCCTGCGTATGCGTCACTGGACACAAGTCAACCTCAGATGGTTTGTCAAAGTCCGACAGACTGCAACGCCTTTTTCGCTACCGGCGCGGGCAGCGGCAGATATCCGTCCTTGACAACTTGTTCCTGTCCTTGCTTGCTGAAGATGAACTTCAGGAACTCGGCCCGCAACGGGTCCAACTTCTTGCCACCGCGCGCATCGTAATTGACAGCGATGTACAAGAAGCGAGCTAGTGGGTAAGTGCCATCCAGCGCGTTGGCAGCTTCCGGTTTGACAACTTTGCCGTCGCCTTTGTCCAGCGCCAGTGCCTTGACGTTGGCAGTGCTGTATCCGATGCCGCTGTAGCCGATGCCATAAGCGTTTTCACCTACGGCTTGGACCACAGCCGAACTGCCGGGCAATTCGCTGACCCAGACTCCGTAGTCGCCATCGCCGAGGACTTTTTCTTTGAAGTAACCATAGGTCCCCGAAGCCGCGTTGCGACCGTAGCAGGTAATGTTCTGAGCGGCTGCATCGCCACTGGCGCCCAGTTCGCCCCAAGTCTTGCTCTGTTCTTTGGCGCCCAGCTTGCGCGTGCTGGAGAAGATCGAGTCGATCTGCTGGAAAGTCAGGCTCTCCAACGGATTATTGCGATGCACGTATACAGCCAGCATGTCGATACTGGAGGGCACCAGGGTCGGTCGATAGCCGAACTTCTGTTCAAAGCTATTGATCTCCGAAGCCTTGGCATCGCGGCTCATCGGGCCGAAGGTGGCGGTACCGGCTACCAGAGCGGGGATCGCGTTGGAGGATCCTTTGCCATCGACTTCGGTTTTGACTGTGGGATAGATCTTCTTGAATTCGGCTGCCCAGAGCGATACCAGGTTATTCATGGTATCGGAGCCCACCGACTTGAGCGTGCCGGATACCCCGACCGCTTTTTTGTAGTCTGGCAAAGCTGGATCGACCTTGACGGTGCCTTGGGCGACAGCCAGGGCAGTGCCTAAAACTCCATTATGGCTGACCGCCAGGGCCAAAAGTAATAGAAAGCGAACGTAAACCATCAAATTCCTCGTGGAAAACGGGCTCCAGTGGCGAGCCACGTTTTGCTGTGCAGGGTTGCCGGGTGCTGGAACTGGGGGTGTTTTTGCCTACCAGCATAGCATTACCGACCGAGTTCCAAACCCCGCCTCTTGGAATGTTAAAATGAAATGAAGATTTTCCCGGATCACCGCAAAATGCATTGTTGGTTACAATGATGTGCTTTTCCAGGGCAGCGCAATCCACCGCCGGAAGATTTATGTCGGAATCAACGGAACAGAATCCAACCAAGAAGCTGTATATCGAAACGGTCGGCTGCCAGATGAATGTGCTGGACAGCGAGATGGTCGTGGCCAGCCTCAAGCGTCAGGGTTACGAACTGACCGGCTCGATCGATCGCGCCGACACGATCCTGTTCAACACCTGCAGCGTGCGAGCCGGGGCTGAGGAAAAGGTCTACACCAACCTGGCTCACTTGAAGAAGATGAAGCTGGCACACCCCGAAAAGATCATCGGGGTCATGGGTTGCATGGCACAGAAGGATCAGAAGCTGGTCTTCGAACGCGCACCCTACGTGGACCTGGTCGTTGGTCCTGGCCAACTGCAGCGCATTCCTGAACTGCTACAGAATGTATCGGCCGGTCAAGGCCAGCAGATGGCCGTCTCGCTGGGCCGGCGCGATGGTGCCCAAGAAGAGATTCGTCGCAGCCACGAGACGTTTGATCCGCTGCGTGATCCGACCATGCGACCGACACCCTTTCAGGCTTACTTGCGCATCCAGATTGGCTGCGACAAATTTTGTACTTATTGCATCGTGCCCATGACTCGGGGCCCCGAGCAAGGTCGCCAGCCCGGCCAGATTGTTTCCGAGGCTCAGGTGCTGGCCGATCAAGGCTGCAAAGAGATTATTCTGCTGGGCCAAACGGTTAACAGTTACCGGTATGTCGAAGGGGATCGCACCACTCGACTGGCTGACTTGCTGCAGATGATTCATGCGATCGATGGTATCGAGCGCATCAAGTTCGTGACCAGTTACCCCAAAGACATGACGGTTGAATTGCTGGAGACGATCCGCGACTTGCCCAAGTGTTCGCCGTACCTGCACGTGCCTGCGCAGAGCGGTTCGGATGAAGTGCTCAAACGCATGAAACGCGGTTACACGGTGGGTGACTACCGAGAGATGATGGCTCGCATTCGCACGATTTTGCCCGAGGCTGCGGTCTCGAGCGACTTTATCGTCGGCTTCTGCGGCGAGACCGACGAAGATTTTCAGCAGACGGTGCGACTGGTGGAAGAGTGCCGATTCAAGAACAGCTTCATCTTCCAGTATTCGGTCAGGCCAGGTACCAAGGGGGCTGAACTGTATGCTGATGATGTTCCGGCCAACGTCAAGCAATCGCGCAACAACGAACTGCTGGAGGTTCAGAACGCGATTTGTCAGGAGGACAACTTGAAGTTTCTCGGAAAGCGGGTGGAAGTTCTGGTCGAAGGTCCAAGTAAACTGGCCTTCAAGCGAAATGAAGTTGGCGAACTGTGCCAGATGACCGGTCGAACTCATTGCGATCGCATCGTCGTCTGGGACGGTCATCAGCGGCAGGCCGGTGCGCTGCTGAACGTGCTGGTGCATGATGCCAGCAGCCATACGCTGTTCGGTTCAGTGGAAACGGTAGAAGAATCGACAGCCCCGAGCCAACTGGTGCAACTGTCGACGCCATGACGCTGTGCGCGCAGTTGGTGGACCAATCACAACCTGCAGGGCGTAGCTGACAAGCGATGAAAAAACCGCCGGGTTGGGCAGCCAAAATTGATCGAGCGGTCGAATGGATGAAGTGGCCCGTGGCTGCGATCATGCTCTGCGCGTTGCCGCTGTTCGCCTGGGGCCTGCTGCGCCTGGCCTTGCATATTCTGTATCAACCACTGGGCTTTTTGCCGGTAGCTCTGGGGGCAGTTGGTTTTGTACTGGTATGGCGGCGCTGGTTGGATCGCAGTTCGATAGGCCGCTGGTTAATCACCGTGGAACACGAGTTAACGCATGCACTCTTTGCCTGGATCACCGGCCATCCGATCTTGTCGATCAAAGCAACCCTGGGGCAGGGGGGCGAAGTGACCTTTGTGGGCAAAGGGAATTGGTTGATTGCGCTGGCTCCTTATTTCTTTCCCACGGCTGCGCTGGCGCTGCTGCTAGTCTCGTGGTTGATGCCGATTTCGATTTTGCCTTGGCAAGCTTTCTTCCTGGGGATTGCATTAGGTTTTCACATCGTCAGTACTTATCGTGAAACGCATCGCGATCAGAGCGATCTGAAGAGCGTGGGTGCGAAATTCTGTTGGATGTTTCTGCCGACAGCCAATCTGGCCGTGCTGGGTTTGCTGCTGGCCTGGTCGCATGGCGGCTGGTCCGATGTCAGTGTGTGGGCCGGTTACATTCGCGAGCCGATCGACTGGCTACGGGGAACTACCGGGAACTGATCGATGACGGCGGAACTGATAACTGATCCACGGCGAGCCGCGGCGCTGCTGTGCGCTGGCAAACTGGTCGCCTTTCCAACCGAGACCGTGTATGGCTTGGGAGTGGATGCGACCAGCTCAAGTGCCACCGAGCGGCTCTTTCGTGTCAAAGGTCGACCTGGCAACAATCCACTGATCGTGCATGTGTCGGATCTCGATCGAACTGATTTGGCTGCGCAGTCGCTGCCGCCGGTAGCCAGGCAGCTCTTGCAACGATTTGCGCCTGGCCCTTTAACAGTTGTTGTGCCCAAGCGTGAGACGATTGTTTCGGCCGTGACCGCCGGTTTGAATACGGTGGGTATTCGCATCCCGGATCATGCCTTAGCGCTGGCCATGCTCAGGCAAGTGACCGTTCCCATTGCGGCCCCGAGTGCGAATCGTTCGGGGCGCCCGAGTGCTACGACCTGGCAAGCCGTTCTGGAAGACTTTGGCGATACGATCGATGGCATCTTGATGGGCGAGGCGGCTCGTGTGGGCTTGGAGTCGACGGTGGTCGATTGCATCAGCCAGCCGCCGCGGATCTTGCGACCTGGAGGTTTGTCTTGGGATGAGTTGCGAGCGGTGGTGCCCGAGATAACGATCGCCGGCCCGCAAGCTGAGCCGGGCGAGAATTCACCGGGCCGTTTGCATCCCCACTATCGTCCACGCGCTCGCGTGCAATTGATCGATACTGCCGGCCAGGCCGAGCCGGCCCATGATGCCGCTTATGTTGGCTTGGATGCTCATCCACAAGCCAGCTTGTTTGGTTGGGTGGAAGTCTGTGATTCGCTGGAAGCTTACGCGCATCGACTGTACGAAGCCCTGCGTGAAGTAGACCGTCGCCAATTGAAGATCGTCTACCTCCAGCGCGTCACCGCCAGCGGCCTGGGCATCGCTCTTCGCGACCGCATAGAACGCGCCGGCGAACAAGGGCCATAGACCGACGCAGCGCGTCGAAATCGCTCAAGCAGCGCCCTGCTAGTAATCGCAGCTCAGCCAACGCAGCGCGTTGGCCATACATCATCCGACGCAGCGCGTCGGGCCACATTGCGCGCCAGGCTACGCCGCCAGCCTATCGATACGCCCACTGCTTCATCAAGCGAATATTGGTTTCGACTTCGGGGTTGCCTTTACCTACATAGACAGTCATATCGCTATCGTACATCGCCTCAGGTTCTGGGCCGGGGTCGTGAGTGGCGGTCAGCCAAGCATCGAGTTGTTTGCGCAAGTTGGCCAGCGCCTCAGCGTGTTCAGGCTGGTTGGCCAGGTTGGTCACTTGCCAACGATCGGTTGGGCACAGGTACAGCTCTTCGGCCGGGCGTTTGTCGGCAAAGAGCAGTTGGTTGGCCAGCTCTGGTAGTTGGCCAGCGGCATGCAATTGACGGAGCTCTTGCAAGATACTCTTGCCATCTTTATAGGCGTTGGGTTGCAGATGAGGTTGATCGGGATAGAAGTTGCGAATGTACAGGTAACGTTCGGTGCGGATACTGCGCAGGCGTTCAATCGTTTCATCGCAACGATCACGAGCGGCGAAGACGGCGGTGCGCGGAGTGTAGTCCTGGGCCAGGATGTTTTGGCCCTGCATGGCCGGTGGCAATGCAATACCGGCTGCGGCTAGCGAAAGCGCGGCCAGATCGATGTGCTCGACCAGGTCTTCGCGCACCTGGCCTGGTTGCACTTGCTTCATCAGCTCCGGAAAGTTGCGCGGTCCGCGAATCACCAGTGGGACATGCGTGCCTTCGTCGTATAAGAACTGTTTGCCGCGCGCGTGGCTGATACCATGGTCGGTCATAAAAATCACCAGCGTATCTTCCAGGATGGCTTCGCGCTGTAAACGCTCCAGTACCTGGCCAACATGTTTATCGGTCAAGCGAACCGCATCCAAGTAAGCGGCCCAGTCGCGCAGCATGACCGGTGACCGTGGATAGTAGGGCGGCAAGGTCACATCGCCAGGTGCGACCGGGCTACCAAACTCGCGGGCCGCGCGGGCGGAAAGCTGGATAGCTGCCTGGTCAGTGCCGCCGCGCAATTTGCCGCCCGGTAACTGGACTTGCATAAAAAATGGCTGGCCCGCTGAACGCCCCGACCAATCGGACGAATTATACATGCGCTCGTCGTGATCAAAGTTGTAATCGGTCTTGCCTAATCGCGTGGACGGCTGCGACTGCAAGCCATCGCCGATGCAGGTGTAATAGCCAGCCGATTGAAAGAGTTCGGTAATAGGACGCACGCCGGCGGGCAATTGAATCTTCAGTTGACCTCGGCCACTTCGATGCTGATGCGCCCCGATGGTAGTCTGGTACATGCCTGTGATAAGCGCTGATCGACAAGGCGAACAGACCGGTGCGGTGACAAACGCATGACGGAATCGCAAGCCTTCGCGCGCCAGCCCATCAACATGCGGAGTGGTGATCGTCTGCTCGCCATAACAGGAGAAGTTGGCCGACATGTCGTCGACGATGAACCACAAGATGTTGGGGCGTGACTGGTCCGCGCGAGCACTGGCCACTAGCAGCAGCGCCAGGCACAGCGGCAATGTCATCCATCGTATGCATCGCATTGAACTACTCCCGGAAAACCCACTCACCAGATTATCTAGTTGGACAGCGCCACTGTCACCTCTCCCGGGGCGCAGCTTGGGGGAGGTCGAATCGAGCCCTTAAGGCGAAGATTCGGGAGGGGGCACTGCGCCAGGGATGAGTCAAGCATGGCGCATGGCCCCCTCCCGGAGCCTCGCTAAACGCGGGCTCCGACCTCCCCCAACTGCGCCGGGAGAGGTGACATTCACAAAACCAAGACTTCATCCAGTGAGCTTGCCCAAGCTTCCTGGGCAAAGCGAGGATCAGCTATAATGCCGCCGCTCCAAACCGACGTCTGGACTTTAATGTATGGATATGTGTTGTGCCGCAAGCTCGATTGAGCTGGGCACTGTAGAGGGAGATTAACATAAACGAGTTTCTGGGAATATTGGTGTTAGTGCTGGCTGTGGCCAAAGTATGTGGTGGCCTGGCGCAGCGCATGGGACAGCCGGGTGTTCTAGGAGAACTGGCCGCTGGCGTGATCCTGGGTGCATCAGGCTTGCAGTTGCTCGACACGCACGATCCCGTGCTGCACTTTCTGGCTGAACTGGGCGTGATGATCTTGTTGTTTGAGATCGGGTTAGAAACGGATCTCAATCAATTGATTCGCGTGGGCGGCAGTTCCGCCATGGTGGCCTGCGTTGGCGTGGCCTTGCCGTTTCTATTTGGCTACATGGTTGCTTATTGGCTGGGATATTCCAATCTCGTCTCGATTGTAGCTGGTGCTACACTGACGGCCACCAGCGTAGGCATTACGGCTCGGGTGCTATCGGATTTGAATCGACTGGGTGAAGCGGAGAGCCAGATCATCCTCGGCGCGGCGGTCATCGACGATGTCATCGGTCTGGTCATCCTGGCGGTGGTCGAGAAGTTGACCGATGGGGCTGAGGTCACAATGTGGATGATTGGTCAAACCACCCTGGTAGCGTTTGGATTTTTGCTGATCACTATCCTGATTGGGACGCATGTTTTGCCCAAGTTGATCGACTTTGTAGAGCGCAGTCGATTCGCTGGTACGCCGACGCTGATGGCGATGATCTGCGCGATTGGCCTGGCTTTCCTGGCCTACAAAGCTGGTTCTGCGACGATCATCGGCGCCTTTGCCGCCGGCTTGCTCTTGCGTCGGTCGGATAATTCGCAGGTTATCGAACACGGGGTTGCTCAACTGGGGCAGTTCTTTGTGCCCATCTTCTTTGTCTATGTAGGCGCGTCGGTCGATATCCGAGTGCTCAATCCATGGGTTGCGGAGAACATTTCTACTTTGCAGGTTGGAGGTTTATTGATCGTAGCGGCCATTCTGGGCAAGTTTCTCTGCGGCTATTCGCCTTTCTGGTTCAAAGGCAAGAAACACGTCATCGGCATCGGCATGATTCCGCGCGGGGAGGTGGGATTAATTTTCGCTCAGAAGGCACTGGCTTCGGGCGTCTTTGATACGGGGCTTTTCAGTGCGGTGACCATCATGGTGATGGTCACGACGTTCATTGCTCCGCCCCTGCTGCGCTGGACTTTCCCGCCAACTAAAGCCACCGGTCCCAAAGAAGAGCAAGGCATTGAAAGGCTGGTTAATTAATTGGACAGCGCCACTTGGCAAGCTGCGCAAACTCACTGGATGAAGTCTTCGTAGCCACCGCTGCCAAGCGGTGGACAGCGTTAACTTTCGCGTCCACCGTCTAGCAGGCGGTGGCTACGCAGCTTGCCAAGTGGCGCTGTCCAACTAATCGAGCGTCTGTCCTCAGACGCTGGCACCCGCTAACCAAAGTCTCTTCAAAACCAAAGCAGTCTGGCCGTTGGGTCAGCGTTACAGCAAGCCGCTTACACTGGCTGCCAGCGGCTCGGGAGAGCCGCTCTACGTGGCAGAGCCGCTCTACGACCGTTGCAAAGTCGCTTCAGTTTTACGACAATAACGCATTCGATGCTTCTTCTTTCTCCCCCCAGAACACTTCCCTCCTGCCCTATGAAAGGCTCTGCTTAATGAACCAACCTCCAGAGAAGGCTGACCTGTCTCGTCGGCTGTTCGTGAAAGAGACAGGCATGCTGGCTGCGGCTGCCACGATGATCAGTGCGCCACGCGTGCACGCGGCGGAAGATAATACGATTCAAGTGGCCCTGATTGGTTGCGGTGGCCGTGGAACGGGTGCAGCGACCAATGCGCTGCGCGTCAACAATGGCCCGATGAAACTCGTGGCCATGGCGGATGTGTTTCCCAACAAGCTGGACAGCAGCCTGCAACAACTGACCAAAGACACCAATGAAAAACTGGACGTACCTCCAGATCGCCGCTTTATCGGTTTCGATGGCTACAAGAAAGCCATGGACGTGCTCAAGCCGGGCGATGTGGTGATCCTGGCAACGCCACCGGCGTTTCGCTGGGTGCACTTCACCTATGCAATCGAAAAGGGCTTGAACGTCTTCATGGAAAAACCCGTGACGATCGATGGCCCAGGTAGCCGACGCATGTTGGAACTGGCCAAGAAGTCGGTAGAGAAGAACCTCAAGGTGGGCGTGGGTTTGATGTGCCGTCACTGCGTGGCGCGGCAAGAACTCTATGACCGTATCAAGGCCGGCGAGATTGGCGATATCGTGTTGCTGCGAGCCTATCGCATGGCTGGTAAGACCGGTAACTCCGATGTGCTCAAGAAGCCTGAAGGCGAATCGGAATTGCTTTACCAGATCCGCAACTTCCACGGCTTCTTGTGGGCCAGCGGTGGCGGCTTTAGCGACTTCTTGATTCACAACATCGATGAGTGCTGCTGGATGAAAGATGATTGGCCAGTGGAAGCCAAAGGTTCCGGCGGTCGTCACTTCCGCGGAGACTACGTCGATCAGAACTTCGACTCCTACTCGGTGGAATACACCTTCGGCGATGGCACCAAGATGCTGCTCAACGGCCGCACCATGCCGGGTTGCCACAACGAGTTTGCCAGCTATGCGCACGGCACTAAGGGCTCGGCCATCATTTCGACGGCTTCGCATACGCCGGCCAAGTGCCGCATTTACAAGGGCCAGAAGTTGAGTGGCAAGGAAAACCTGGCCTGGCAATATCCACCTGATGAACCCAATCCGTATCAGTTGGAATGGGATCACCTGATCGCAGCGATTCGCGAAGACAAGCCGTACAACGAAGTTGAACGAGGCGTCAAGGCGAGCATCGTCACGGCGATGGGCCGCATGGCTAGCCATACCGGCCAGGTTATCACCTACGATGATATGCTCAACTGCGAACACGAGTTTGCTCCCGAGCTGGACAAACTGACCATGGAGAGCGAAGCCCCGCTGAAGGCTGATGATCAAGGCAAGTATCCGGTACCACAACCGGGCATCATCACCGAACGCGAGTTCTAACAGACGCCGCGTACGTCTCGAGCTCTGAACCAACCGTGAACGCAGAGTGCGTCCTGCCACCGGCTCGACCAGCTCTGCGTTTCGGCTGTCATGACCGGCACAAAGCCCTATGGTACAATCCAACTCTCCCGATTCTGGCCTGGTGCTGGCCACTTACGCGCTGCAACTGGGGCTACTGTCGCGCGAGCAACTCTGCCAGGCATTGCAGTTTTGGCTGCAAGATACCTCGCAGGCGCTCGCACAAGTCCTGGTCACGCATCGCTATCTCTCGGAAGAAGATCGTCGAACCTTGGCCGGGCTGGTCGAGCGTCACTTGCAACAAGGGGCTGCAGTCGTCGAAGAGTCGCTGCGGTTGTTTCAACCGCTTCCAGCAGCCCAGCCTACTTCCGGCGATGTCGTTGACAAAAAACCTCGCCCGGCCGGTAGCCCCGAAGAGCTGGCCAGGTCCATGCTGAGAACTCTGCGCGAGGATGGCTCAGCCGGCGAGCGTAATCGCCGAATTCCGCTGTCGGTGTTGAACGTATCGCA
Organism: Ottelia alismoides; assembly: GCA_037367405.1. Classification (NCBI taxonomy): domain Eukaryota; kingdom Viridiplantae; phylum Streptophyta; class Magnoliopsida; order Alismatales; family Hydrocharitaceae; genus Ottelia; species Ottelia alismoides. The sequence continues at coordinate 5,866,793 of JAZKJV010011400.1, read as the reverse complement.
CGAACGCTTCCGAGTTCTGCGGCCTTATGCCATGGGCGGCTTGGGCGTGGTGTCGATCGCTCACGATATCGAACTGGATCGCGAAGTGGCGATCAAGGAGATGTTGCCAGGCAGCGATACCAGCGCCGAAGAGTTCCAACGCTTCTTGCTAGAGGCACGCCTGACCGGGCAACTGGACCATCCGGGTATTCCGCCAGTTTATGCACTCGGCTACTTCGAAGATGGCCGCCCGTTTTATGTGATGCGGCTGATCGAAGGTCAGACCTTGCGCGATGGAATCAAAGCGTTTCACAGTCGCTATCCTTTTCCTCAGTCCAGTCCAGAACGAACGCTGGAACTGCGGCAATTGCTCGGTTCGATTGTCAGCGTTTGCAACACGCTGCGTTTTGCGCACTCGCGGGGCATCCTGCATCGCGATATCAAACCCTCGAACATCATGCTGGGCGAGTACGGCGAAACGATCGTGCTCGACTGGGGCCTGGCCAAGACGCGCCAGCAGTCCAAGCCGCTATCGATGGTGGATCTGCAATCCGATCATGGCAGACATCGAGTCGACGATGACCTCGAAAGCGAAACCGGTTCGGTCATGGGGACGCCCCACTACATGAGCCCCGAACAAGCCAAGGGAGAAATGGAACTGGTCAATGTGCGCAGCGATGTCTATTCGGTTGGCGCTACGCTGTATCACTTGTTGACCGGCAAAGCCCCGTATAGTGGCTTGTCGCGCGACGAGATTTTTGAACAGCTCAAGAGGGGCCAACTGACCAGGCCGCGGACCATCGATCCTCGCATCCCACCAGACTTGGAAGCCATCTGCTTGAAGGCGATGGCAATTGAACGCAGCGAGCGTTTCGCACATACCGGTGAAGTGGCAGCCGAGTTGGAGCGCTGGCTGGCTGACGAACCAGTCGGCTGTTACCAGGAGCCGCTGACCAAACTATGGGGCCGCTGGTTGCGAGCTCGCCGCGTGCTGGTGGCCGCTCTGATGGTGCTGATGGTAACCAGCCTGCTTGGCATGATCGTCGGCACCGCCTTTGTCGCCTGGGAACGCTCCCAAGCCATCAAGCAAGCCGACCTGGCCAGCCAGGCTCAACAGCGAGCCGAGCAACTAGCCGAAGAATCACGCGACGTAATCTCCAAGTGGCTCATACTGGGCTACAACAGCCGCGTTGAGCAAATTCGTGGAACAGAATCCGGCCGATTGGAATTCTTGAACAAGACATTGCCACTACTGGCCAAACGAGCCGCGGACGTTCCGTACGACGTTACCAGTAACGTCGACTGGGCCCTAGCCTTAGGAGAACGGGCACGTCTGGAGTTTGCTCAAGGAAACCTCGATAAAACATGGCAAGACTTTACTGAGGCACTCGCAATATTGAGAGATTTGAAGGAACCTGTCAAAGACACCGATAGCGGGTATGTGCGATTTAATCAGCTTTATATGATGATCGACTTGGCTGAGTTTCTGCTATCAACTGAGCCGAACTCAATCCGAACCCAAGAACAGATTGCACAAGTCACTTACGCCGCCCGAGTTCACTACGAGAACCAACCGACGGCTACCAACACGCAAATCGGATACAGTCGCGCATGCATCCTGCAGGCAAAGTGGTTGCGACAACGTGAACCTGTTGGGGCGCTGGAGCATGCGAGTCGGGCAACCACGATTTTGTCGTGTATCGATCTAGCTACAAACCTGTTCGATGATCGAATCGTCGATGTCCAGAGACATGTTCGTGAATTAGCCTGCTTGAGTGAAGGGTTGGAAGCCTCGATCGCCGCACAACTCCATTGCACTAGTCAGGCACTGGAAAGAGCACACCATTCTCTCAGTGCATCGCTGAGGTTACGCAAGCAGAATCCCGAGTTAGTCAATCTCAAGCTGCATGAATTCCAAATGCGTTGGTTGATCTGTAAGCTTGACAATTACATGCCTGGTAAGACTTCATCGAACGTCCAGTCACTCAGAGCACTCCTTGCTGAGGTTGCCAACAGTGAGTATCGATCGACCGAATTAGCAATGCAAGTAAGACTGGAACTTGCAAGAACGGAACTTGCAATGGGCCATCTACTGTTAGCCAAGCGCTTGCTTTCATTCCTGGGAACCCAAGAACTTCAAAGCAATTTAGAAGCAGGCGCTGTTTCACCAGACATCGCATTAGAAGGTCATCAACTGCTAGTTGAAGCAGCTAGGCTGGAAGGCGATGTACTCGGCCAAGAATTGCATGAGTTCAGAGTCACTGCACTCCGGTGGTCGCCAAGCAATTGATCAGTGCGAAAGCAGATCCAGATCGTTCTGCTTTCGCGGTTTACCTTATTCGTCCGGTACGAGCTCAGTCAATCAATGGGAGTTCGAAGTAGGCACCTTCGTAGTCCGCGAGATCCCAACCGCGTGTTGCAACAGATATGAATCCTTCGCCTGGGCTACCGGTTGCGTAGGCGGTGATATAAACGGTGTTGGCGCTGGCCGACACGCCGGTTACGAACCATTGGATTTCTGGTCCGGAATCAAGCGTCACTTGATTCACGGTCTGTAGGTTGCTACCACGAAGCACAATTTGGATGGGAGTTCCAGACTGAACGCTCAGCGACAGGGGGACAGTCTCGCCTGTGGATAACTCCATACTAGTTACGGTCGGATTGGGCACGGTCGACTTCTCCAAGACTTACAACTGGATGTACCACCCAATGGTGGTGAATAAGCCTGTTGTCTACTTATTCCAGAGAAATGTCAAGTCCGAAAGTTGGTTAGAAATTCCACCCAAATCGTACTTTCGGCAAATTCAGTCCAGCCGTACAGTCTGCGTAACCGATAAAGTTTACCAGGCGGCCGCCGTTTTATACTTTGCAAAATCAGGTGACTTACTGTGTCGACCGAGTTGGCTCGGACGAAGAATCCTTCACTGCTTTCCGGTTGGGTCAGCGACTGGGGTGGCGTGGCGATTGATGCCATCACCACGGTCGGCGATATGGCGATCTTTGCCTGGAAGATGTTCGTCTGGCTGTTCACCGCCCGGCCGCGCCGCGGCACTATCCTGCCCAACTTCTACCACGTAGGAGTGCTCAGCCTGCCAGTGGTCGCCTTGACCGGGACCTTCATCGGCATGGTGCTAGCCGTTCAAGGCTATGCCCAGTTCAATGAGATCGGTCTAGAAAGCAAGCTGGGCGCGGTCATCAACAGCTCCTTGGTCCGCGAACTGGGACCGGTGCTGGCCGCTACGATGCTCGCTGGTCGAGTCGGTAGCGCGATGGCCGCTGTGCTGGGGACCATGCGAGTTACGGAACAGATCGATGCGCTGATCAGCATGGGCGCCAATCCAATTCATTACCTGGTCGTGCCTCGCTTTCTGGCTTGCATCTTGCTGATCCCAGCGCTGACGATCATGGCCGACTTCATGGGAATCGTCGGTGGATACTTTTATAGCGTCATCGTCTTGGATATCGATCACTATCAATACCTGAGCAACTCGCGTAAGTTCGTAGGTAGTTGGGACTTCTTCACCGGTATCTTCAAGAGCTTTTTCTTTGGAGGCACCATTGCGATTGTCAGTTGCTATCGTGGCTTTCATTGTCAGGCGGGGGCCGAAGGCGTGGGACGCGCTGCCACTGCCGCTTTCGTATTCAGTTTTGTGTTGATCCTGGCCCTGGACCTGGTGCTGAACATCTTCCTCAATGGTATCTACACGCGAATCTGGCCACGCAGTCCAGGCTTGTTCTAAGGTGGCAACTCAATCATGAATGCCAAAGACCTCGCTCTCAACGATCTGACCGCACCGGATGGCCAGCCGCTATCCACCGCCACCTCCGCGCAGCCACTGGTCGAACTGCGCGATGTGACAGTGCGCTTTGGCAAGCAAACCATTCTGAACAAAATCAACCTGTCGATTCCCAGGGGACAAACCCTGGCGGTGATCGGCGAGAGCGGTTGTGGCAAGACCATGCTGCTGAAGATCGTTGTCGGCCTGGCGAAACCGACCAGTGGACAAGTGCTCTACGACGGCGAAGATCTGACGCAACTGTCCGATGTGGAGATGACCAAGCTGCGGCGCAAGTTCGGCTTTGTCTTTCAGAACGCTGCCCTTTTTGACAGCATGACGATCGGTCAGAACGTGGCCTTTCCGCTGCAACAACAAGGCCTCTTCGGCGGTCGTCGAGCTGAACAGATGGTGCTCGAGCGGTTGGCCGAAGTTGGTTTGCCCGACAATGTACTGGCCAAACGACCGGCTCAGTTATCCGGGGGTATGCGGAAACGCGTCGGCCTGGCTCGAGCCTTGATTCTGCAACCGGAACTGATGCTCTATGACGAACCGACCACAGGTTTGGATCCAATTATGAGCGATGTCATCAATGAACTGATCATGCGCACGCGCCAGCGTCAGCCGGTGACCAGCATTGTGGTGACGCACGATATGCATTCGGCTCGCAAAGTCGCTGACCGGATCATCATGTTCTATCCTTTTGCCCGCATCCGTTCGGGCGAAAGCCAGATTGTCTACGATGGTCCGCCCAGTCAGATCGATCGCGCGCCGGATAAACGAGTTCGGCAGTTCGTCAAAGGCGAAGCTGGCGAGCGTCTGATGGAATTGCGTCAGGCTACCCAGAATCAATTTGATGAAACCCCGATGGTAGACGCCCTAACATAGAGAAGCCTGCTCATGGACGAACAGCGTTATCGTTTTGGTGTAGGCGTCCTGGTTGTCGCCTCAGCCGTGATCGGCGTAATCCTGATCATGTTCTTTGGAGCTGCGCCTAACTTTCTCACCAGCCGTTATCGAGTGACCGTCAACTTTCCGGCCGCTCCTGGCGTCGCCCCAGATACTCCGGTGCGCAAGAACGGAGTGGATATCGGTCGCGTCAAGCTGGTCAAACTATTGCCAGACGATCAAGGTGTGGATCTGGTGTTGGAACTGGATGCCGGTTTCCAGATTCGCGGGGCTGAGCAATGTCGCGTGGCCACTGGTTCATTGATCACGGGCAACGCAGTGATTGAATTTGTTCCACCGACTCAGGCCAGTTTGCTAACGCGTTTTGATGGACGCGATACGATTCCAGCCGATGGACAACTGAGCGAAGTAGAGAAAGAGATCGCCGCCGCCTATTTGAAGGATGGTGACTTTGTTCGCGGTGGTACAGTGGCTCCCGATCCGTTTGAGTCGTTCGTCACCTTGCAAGAGAAGTTCACGCCCACGTTTGTGGCGGTCGAACAGGCGGGCAATCAAGTTGGTTTGCTGGCCAGGGATTTGCGTTCGCTGATCAATGGCGATTCGGGCCAACTGCGTCAGATTGTACAAAAGACCGAGCAGACGATCGACAACTTCAATCAGACGTTGGATGCGATCGAAGGAGTCTTCGGCGATCAGGAGCTGCGAGATACACTGCGCGGCTCTGCCCAGCGCTTGCCGCAGTTGCTCGATTCGGCTCAAGGCGTGCTGGATGAAACCAAGCGGACGATCGCCTCCTTTGAAGGTGTTGGCAGAGCGGCCGAAGAAGCCATGGAGAACGTGGCTGCCTTTACCGAGCCTCTGGGGGCCAATGGCGAACGGATCGTGGGCGATGCGATGCGCACGCTGAACAACCTGGATGGGCTGCTCTCCGATCTCCGCACCATCTCCATGCGGCTCAACAGCGGCCAGGGAACTCTCAATCGCTTGATCAACGATGACGAGATGTACTACACCCTGAAGACCACGCTGGAAAACGTGGAGCAGTTGACCCGCCGGTTGCAGCCGGTTGTCGACGATGTCCGAATTTTCTCGGATAAAATCGCTCGCGATCCGCGGCAACTGGGCGTGGCCGGGGCCATCCAGGGACGCTCGATAGGGCTGGGAACAAAGTGACCTTTGCGGTAGGATTTTCCCTGGTCAAACGTTACTTCGCAAGCACTACACCGCTGAGTTCAAATGCAATTCACCAAGATGCACGGCGCGGGCAACGACTATGTGTATGTCGATTGCTTTGCACAGCCTGGTCCGGCCCAGCCCGACAAGGTGGCCATTGATATCTCCCATCGTCGCTTCGGCGTCGGGGCCGACGGTCTGATCCTGATCGAGCCCTCCAAGATTGCCGATGCCCGCATGCGGATGTTCAATGCTGATGGCAGCGAGTCGAACATGTGTGGCAACGGCATCCGCTGTGTGGCCAAGTTTGTTTACGATCATGGCATCTGTCAGCGCGAAAAGCTAACCATCGAAACGGGCGCTGGCCTGCGTCACTTGCACTTGCAAATCGAGGGTGGCAAAGCCCAACTGATCACGGTCGATATGGGCCAGCCGCAAACCAAACCCGAACTGGTGCCCACGACGCTCGATAGCCAGCCGGTTATCGATCTGCCCGTCAGCTTCGCTGGCCGCGAGCTGCGCGTGACCTGTGTGTCGATGGGCAATCCTCACTGCGTCATCTTCGTGCCACAGGCCAGCGACGAATTGGTCCTGGGACTGGGACCGAAGATTGAAACCGATCCGCGTTTTCCACAGCGCACGAACGTGGAATTTGTCGAAGTCATTTCCCCCACCGAAGTCAAACAGCGCACCTGGGAGCGAGGCTCGGGGGAGACCTGGGCTTGTGGTACCGGGGCCAGCGCGGTTTGTGTCGCGGGCGTGCTGACCGGGCGGACGCAGCGTTCCATCCTGAATCATCTGCTGGGTGGTGACTTGCGTCTGGATTGGGATGAACAAACCGGTCGCGTCATGATGACCGGTGGAGCCGTCGAGATCTTTACCGGCGAGTGGCCTTGAACCGCCTGAGACAGTATCTGCGCGATCATCCGCCACAGAGACTGATATGGCGTGGCGGCGGTATGTTGCTCATCCGGCTAGTGAACGCTTGGATGTCGACACTGAACTACCGCTGCGCTTTTTATGGACCCGGCGTCGATCCCACCTTGCCTGATTACGGTGGCCCGGCCATTTACGTATTGTGGCATGAGTACATTCCGATACCGCTATATCTGCGAGCCAATTGTCAGTTCGCAGTGCTGCTCAGCCAGCATCAGGATGCGGAACTGCTGACACAGGCAGCGCACTTCGCGGGACTGGAAACAGTGCGAGGTTCTTCGTATCGAGGCGGTACGGCGGCCTTGAAATCGCTGTTGGAACAAGGGCGAGGGCGCAGCCTGGCCATCACGCCCGATGGGCCGCGCGGGCCGCGGCGCAAGCTGGCCGCGGGCTGCATTTATCTCTCTTCGCGTTTGCAGATTCCGCTGATTTGTCTGGGTGTGGGCTACGATCGGCCCTGGCGTTATCGTCGCGCTTGGGATCATTTTGCCATTCCCAAGCCCTTTTGCCGAACCAGGATTCTCACCAGTCCGCGCCTGCAGATTCCCGCCGACCTGGAACGCGATGATATCGAGGCCCATCGCTTGTGGATCGAGAATACGCTCAATCACTTGTGCGATACGGCTGAACAATGGGCCCGAGGCGAGATACAATTAGAGGGAGAGAGACCTTTGACTCGCGGCTCGCGGTACATCTAGTTGGACGAAGATGCAGGTCGCCAGTCCAGGTCATCTCCCCTGCCGTTAACTCACTCCTACCTTTTGTTGCCAGCCATTGATGTCGTACGACTATTCTCAAGACGATCCGACTTCGGGCCCGGGGCTGGACCAGGATAGTCCGCTGAGCGTTACGCAACTGACGCTATGCATCAAGCAACTGGTCGAGGGGTCGTTGCCCCAAGTCTGGATCGAAGGGGAGATCTCCGATTTGAGTCGGCCCTCCAGTGGCCACTATTACATGACGTTGAAGGACAAAGACTGCCAGATACGCGCCGTCATGTGGCGCTCGGCTGCGGCTCGGTTGCCCTTCCAATTGGAAGATGGCCAGGCGATCATCTGTCTGGGAGGCGTCGAAGTTTACCCGCCGCGTGGCACCTATCAATTGGTTATTCAACGCGTCCAGCCCAAAGGGCAGGGCAGTCTGCAGTTGGCCTTTCAGCAATTGCACAAGCGACTTGCGGCCGAGGGCTTGTTCGATCCGGCGCGCAAGCGACCGCTGCCACGTTTCCCGCAGCGCGTCGGCTTTGTCACCAGTCCCAGCGGCGCTGCGGTGCATGATTTTGTCGAAGCGGCGCGACGACGCTGGCCGATGATGCAGTTGACCATTATCCCAGCCAAAGTTCAGGGCGTCGGGGCTGTAGAAGAGATTGTTCGCGGGATTCAATTGGCCAAACGCCTTCGTCCCAAACTGGATCTGCTGGTCGTGGGTCGCGGTGGCGGCAGCTTGGAAGATTTATGGTGCTTCAACGACGAACGCGTGGTGCGAGCGTTGATTGCTTCGCCCATCCCAACGATCTCGGCGGTGGGTCATGAAGTGGATGTAACGCTGAGCGATCTGGCCGCGGATGCGCGCGCTCTGACGCCCACCAATGCCGCGGAGGTTGGCCTGCCGAGCGTGGCGGAACTGAGTGGCTTGCTTGCGCAAAAGCGAATGCGGATGGCTTCGATTATGCACGCGCGCGTACGCCACTTGCAGCAGAGACTGGAGCATATATCGTGCTCGCGCGCGCTGGTTGGTCCTCATGAACAAATCAACATGCGTCGTCAGATGATCGATGAATGGGAACTGCGCCTGCGCAGCGCCATCTGGCATAACTGGCGTTCGCATGGCCAACGCCTGGAAGTTCTGGCGCGAGCCGCTCACGCGCTCAGCCCGCTGCAAGTCATCGGCCGCGGCTATAGCCTGACCACGCAAGCTGTCGGTGGTCAAGTGGTCGAAAGCCTCGATCAGTTGGTTATCGGCCAATCGATCACCACGGTTTTGAAAGATGGTAAAGTCACTTCGCAAGTAAATCGCCTGGAGCGAATAACCTGATGAATGCCCCGCATGTCGACCATTCCACGCTCGCACGTACCTTTGCCGGCAATGAGGCTAGGGCTCATTGGCATGATGGTGCACTCTGGTTTGTGCGACAGAAACGCGATCGCATGGCCAGATCGTTGCCTGAGTGGGAACAACTGCGTACGTTGGCTGCGCAGATCAAGGCTCACACTCTGGCGCGTTTGCCCGAGTATCTCGAGCAGTTCGAAGCCAACGCAACTCGACTGGGCGCGGTGGTTCACTGGGCGGCAGATGCCCAGGAGCATAATGAGATCATCCATCGCATCCTGGCCGAACGCGGGGTGAAGAAGGTGGTCAAGAGCAAGTCGATGCTGACTGAGGAGTGCCATCTCAATCCCTACCTCCAAGACCGCGGCATGACCGTGGTGGATACCGACTTGGGTGAGTGGATTGTGCAACTGCGCGGCGAGTCGCCCAGCCATATTGTGCTGCCGGCGATCCATATCAAAAAAGAAGAAGTCGGCGAGACCTTCCATCAACACATCGGCACGCCGGCTGGAAATTCAGATCCCAGTTACCTGACCGGCCAGGCGCGCGGGCATTTGCGTGGCAGATTCATGGATGCCGAAGCGGGTATCACCGGGGTCAACTTTGCGATCGCTGAAACCGGTGGGTTTGTCGTCTGCACCAACGAAGGCAATGCCGACTTGGGTGTATCGCTGCCCAAGATTCATATCGCTTGCATGGGTATTGAAAAGTTTATTCCACGTTTGGTCGATCTGTCGGTCTTCACGCGTCTGTTGGCTAGAAGCGCGACGGGCCAACCGATTACGACTTATACCTCGCACTTCCATGGTCCGCGGCCTGGATGCGAGTTGCACATCGTGCTGGTGGATAACGGCCGATCGAAGTTGCGGGCCAGCCAGACATTCCAAGAGTCGCTGCAGTGCATTCGCTGCGGTGCCTGCATGAATACCTGTCCTGTCTATCGCCGCAGCGGTGGTCACAGTTATTCAGCCGTGGTGCCTGGGCCAATTGGTAGTGTGTTGTCACCTGCCAACGATGCGGCTCGCCATCATTCGTTGCCGTATGCCTGTACGTTATGCGGTTCGTGTACCGATGTGTGTCCGGTGAAGATTCCACTGCATCATCAACTGCTGGCGTGGCGCGGCGAGTTGGCGGGCCGCAAGTTGATACCCTGGACCAAACGCATATCGATGAAAGCTTTGTCGCATATATTAAAGCGACCGTGGCTCTTCCGCAGCGTCGGGGCAATTGCTCGAACCAGTCTGCGATGGCTGCCCAAAGCTCTGACCCATAACCCACTTAACACATGGGCTCGGCAACGCGACTTGCCCGACGCTCCGGCCAAAACCTTCCGCGAGCTTTACAACGAGCGCAAACGCGATACATGAGCAGTTAGTCTTGCCAGCCGATGGGCGCTAGGTCGCTAGTTCCCGCTGTCAGGCCACAAATTCCTTTACACGTAGACTAATGCTTGCTCTTCATCCTACTCCTACTCGAGCGTCACGCTGAAAGCGGAGTAGGAGTAGCAGTAGGAACTGCGCCAGTCAAAACAGGATGGCGGGTTCATGATGAGCATTCCGCGATGGCTGCGACCGACCAGCGCAATCGGCAACTTCGGCCTGTCTAGCGATCCTTGCCCCGCGGAGGTCCGCCGTTTTTCCTGCGCTCACCCGCGCCAGGACCGCGTTGGACATAGGTTTTGGATTGAACCTTGCCTTGGCCATCTACATAGTCAAACTTGACCGACCCGTCTGCGTTCACAACATAGTTAACGTAGCGAGTCTCGCGGCCGACTTCGATTTTGAGGCTGAAGCGTTGGTTGTCCTGCGATTGAAAGCCTGTAATCTTCGCTCCACGTAGCGGCGGGAGCGCCTCGCGCAGGCCCTCGGCCCGCGGTTGTGGGTCCACCTGGCCGCCGACTTCTTTGACTTCGCCATGAAAGCCGCCATTTACATATGGATAGTTCTTGGTTGCATGATAGTGATAACCCAAGGCAGCAGTTGAATGACCATTGAAGGCGTCCAGTCCTTCAACTAGAGCACCGTCGGGTTCGGCGTAGCCATAGATCGGATAACCATCCAGTGCATAGGCGATCGGCTTGTCGGCACCCACGATCGTTTGGAGATGCGTCGGCGCAATGTGATAGTGATAGTCGTCAGCTCGTCCACAGTGGCCACCGAACTCATCCAACTCCCCGGCCAGCAACGTATCGGTACGTCCATCATTCTTGATGGGATTAAAGATTGGCACACCATTGGCGGCCAAGCCGATGGCACCACGGAAAAAGTGGGACCTGGCCGAGAGGGGATTTTTGGCAACTACCGGTTCCAGAGGAATTCGCCAGGCGTTGTCTCCAACGTAAGGTTGAGGCAAGGGAACTTGCTGCTGCCAGGCGGTGATGCCAACCATCATCCGGTGGTCGGGCATCGAATTGGACTCAACATAGAAGAACTTGTCATCCTGTCGATACTTTATGGCCTTGAGTCTCGCAAAGGGCTCAAAGCTCTCGGCGATCGCCGGTTTGTTGTTTGCTTGAGTCGTGACGAGTTTTGTGTTGGGGGCATCTGTCGCTATGACTGCGTTCAGTTCCAGCACCTGGATGACCCGTCTGGCAATCCATTTCTGATCCAGGATTGTCAGTCGCTCGATTTCCACTGAGACCAGAATGCCACCCGCGCTCTGTATCTGGACCTGGCCATCGCGCGAGGCCAGGTAAGCGCCATGAACGTGTTCTCCACTGTCTGCCAAAGTCCAAATCCGCGCGGTCGGGTCATCGGTTACTGGGGCATCAGCATCATGAGCCCGGATACTCGAGCCCACGACCAGCCAGACCACTACAATCGACCACGACCACGTTCTTGTGGGCTTCATTTTCTGTCTGCTCCTGCCTTCCTCAGCCGTATGGTCCACCCAATGACTCACCCCAGTTTCTCACTTGTGACGGCTGTTACTTTGACAAACTCTGGCAAACGTAGTAGAAAAAAGCGAAAAAGTTTGATAAATCAAAAGTATTTTTGTCGCATGACACGTACAACCAGCCAGCGATCAATGATCGCCACACGGCCACAGACGCTGGCGTGGTTGCCAGCCTGGCCAGTGCACGCTGGGAGAAGCCATCCGGTGATTGAGCCAAGCTGCGAAGTAACCATGGTGCCACTCCATGGATAGTACGAAACTTCGAGAGGCTGAACGGCTCGATTGGACGGATGGAAACGCCATCTAGCCAGGGCGTAACCTCTCCCAAGCGCAGGGCATGGGAGGGCGAGGTTCCACCCGAGCCTTGGGCCCCGAGCGCCAATTCAGTCCCAATGGAATTTGAGTTTTGAATCATGGCACGAAGCGCAGGGGAACGTCCGCAGGCCATTTATGCCAGGCCGTTAACACCAATGAATCTTTGGTTGGTGATACAAACCGAAAGCTCGGCGGGAGCCTCGCCGCCTCGCCCTCCCAGCGTTCCTGTCGCCGCGTGGGAGGGCGAGGTTCCACCCGAGCCTTGGGCCCCGAGCGCCAATGCAGTCCCATTGGAAATAGAGTTTTGAATCATGGCGCGAAGCGCAGACGAACGTCCGCAGGCCATTTATGCCGACACCCAATCAGCAAATGCTTATTTGAGGGCTCGTACTCCTACTCCTACTCCTACTCCTACTCCTACTCCTACTCCTACTCCTACTCCTACTCGATGCGTCACGTAAATTCATCGAGTACGAGTACGAGTACGAGTACGAATAGCAAGCATTAGTTTACATGTAAAGTATTGCGATTGACAGCGGGGACACCGTTATCTATCTCGTCCACCGTCTGGCGACGGTGGGTACAGAGTTGTCAGAGATGCACCCGCTTGGGTTCTCAAGCGTTACTTGGATGTCAGCTCCAGCTTGATGTCGCTCTTGCCGGTGCTGGGTACCGTACAGGTCAGACCGGACGTGACAACCGAGGAATACTTTTTGGGCAAGCCGAAACTGATGGTGACTTCAGCACTCCCACTGTCGTTACCCTTGAGCAGAGTCTTGCTAACCTGGACCTTGTAATCGCCGGGCACCGCGCCCTTCTTTTGCCCGTTGTGCATCAAGCTGAATCGCCCTTGGGCATCGGTGGTGGCCGAGGCTGGGTTAGAAGAGTTATTGTCGATGAAGATCACCTGTGCCTTTTCCACAGGACTGCCATCGAGCGTGACAACTCCTGAAGCCTCAACTGTCTTGGGGCCCTCTTCCGGTGCGCAGCCAAGCGAAACCATCAGCAGAACCAACAACAAAAATCTCATGGGCGACACCGCGATCCTACGCATTGGAAATATTGGGAAACGTTTACTGAACGCTGGTAAGCAATCGACGCAGTGTCCGCGGACACTGCGTCATTATTTTACTGAGCTCTATTCCGGCGAGCTCTATTCCGGTGAGCGCTGATCGATGACCCAGCCGCTTATTCAGGGGCTGAAACTGGTTCGCCACCGGCTTTGGTACCCAGCGCACCCCACACACCGAAAGGACTTGGTCCACCCATGGTCAGCAGCGGAGCCACGACACCCAGGTTGCCAGTATCAATACTGTCGCCGATGAAACGCACGCTGCCGTCGGCCATAGCGACTTGAACGCCGCCGGTGTGCTCGCTGCCGGCTGTCCATATGCCGTTGGTGTGGTGATACGAGATGCCGCCTTCAGCAATCAAACACGAAGCTGAGTTGGGAGGCAGAATGGTCGATACTGCTGCAAAGTAAGCGTTCCCACCAAAGCCTCGGTAACCAACTGCGTTATCACCCACTGGAATGGCCGACTGATCGATGTAGCGATTGCCAATCAACGTGGCTCGACACACAATCGGTTGCAGCGTCGTAATCGATCCAGCAACGGCTGTGACCATACCGCGATTGACGATTTCGTGAGGACGTTGTCGTTCGGCAAACGCAATGGTGTTGCTAGTCCCGTCGGTAATCGTAGCCATCGAAGGATAGAAGTAACGGCCGAAGATACCTCGATTGTTGATCGGTAACTTCTGAATGGCTAACGCCGCGTTGGTACGTTCACCTGGGTTCACTTGCGTCGAAGCATAGTTGTCACCCACGCAGAATGCGTAGCTGCTGAGCGTATTGGTACGCTGAGGTCGCGATGGATCCGTTTCCCCTGTGTCGCTAGGACATTGCAGGAATGGCAGCCGCGTAGCGATGAGCAAGAAAACGCCGGTTGGATTGTCAGCCCATGGTGTGATTTGAGCCGATTCGATGTTTTGATACAGCGGTTGTTGCTCCAGGTAGGGGAGCAGCGCATGCCAGCCGGCATACACGCCGCGCTGACCACCGATAACCCCCGCCGCGATGCCTGTGTTCATGTTACCAGCACCCATGCAGTGAGCCGGAAAACGCTTGAACGCGGACTCGTAATTGTGCAGGGCCAAACCCTGCTGCTTGAGATTGTTGCTGCAGCTCATCCGCCGAGCCGCTTCACGCGCCGCTTGCACTGCCGGCAACAGCAACCCAACCAGGATCCCAATAATAGCAATCACGACCAGAAGCTCGACCAGCGTAAAACCGCGGCGATTGATTACCGCTTGACCGACAGCCCTCATACCTCACCTCGTGGGGATTATGACAGAACAATAACAAGAAGAGATCTCAGCGAGTATATGCACTGGGATTCCACCGCACAATCCCTACGGCAGTCAGAATGCCATCAAGGCAAGTTCACCGTGCTTTAGACTCCCGTAAACCCACCTCGCCTCGCCCTTGAACCAAAGAGTGGGTCAAGACACCCTGAGGCAGGGAAAAATACTCAACCACCCCCCCTGGCCAGTGGATTACAACTTCTAAATCAATACGATCGCGCACAGTCACATGCAAATGCGTGCCGTAATGGCTTTGATAACCGCGACCAGCCAGGGCCGGACGCACGGTCTGCGGAATTTTTTTCAAAGACAATTTCGCGCCGATACCGCCACGGTTGTGCTGGACTCCGACCAACTGTATCAGCACGGCTCCAGAGGCCAGCTTCGAATCGTTTCGCAACAGGCCAGGCCGCGCGTTGGCATTGAGTACGACCACGTCGATGTCCCCGTCGTTATCGAAGTCTTCGAACGCTGCCCCGCGACTGCTCTGGACCATCTGCATGCCACTGCCCGCAGCACTGGTGACGTCGACAAACTTGCCTCCGCGATTCTCGAGCATAAAGTCGCGCACCTTCACCGCGGTGCGGTCATCGATGTGTTGAATGTTGTCCATAAAGTGACCGCAGGCTACGTATAGATCCAAATCGCCATCGTGATCGAAGTCCACCATGCCACATCCCCACGTAACATGCGGATGCAAGCGGTGGTCTATTTGGGCGACGTTGGTTTCATCCATAAACAAACCGCCGCCCAGGTTCCTATAGAGCACAGGCATCTCGTCCTGATACGTAGTGGTAAACAAGTCCAACAGCCCATCGTTGTTGACGTCTCCTACTTCGATACCCATATTGCCATTGGCTTTGCCGGTTCGATCAAAGGCGACGCCGCTGAGCACGGCATGGTCTTCAAAGTTACCGCGCCCATCATTGATCCATAGTGTGTTGGGTCGCTGATCGTTAGCCACCATGATGTCTGTGTCGGCATCATCATCGACATCCAGGGCAACTACGCCCATGCTGTAATTGCCTTGCGAGGCGATACCCGAGCGTTGGCTCACGTCGACAAAGGTACCGTCGCCAGCATTGAGAAACAGCGCATCGGGGCTGGCAGGGTAGTCCGTGGGGCCAGGATGAAAGGCATGTTGCCCGATCCATCTCTGCTGGTGTTGCGCGAGCGTGAACTGAACGTAGCTGCCCACATACAGATCGAGATCACCATCGTTCTCCGCATCCAGAAACGCACAACCAGCCCCGACGCGATCTGGCAGATTCAAGCCAGCCGCAGCAGTTGAATCGACGAATGTCCCATCGCCATTGTTGCGATAAAGAATGTTCTGGCCAAAGTTGCTCACATACAGATCGACATCACCGTCTTCATCGTAGTCGGCCGCTACGGCGCCCATACCGTAGGTTATACGGTCCAAGCCCGCCGCTTGGGTCGCATCCGTGAATTTAAAGTCACCCAAGTTGCGATAGAGCGCCGGTCGGAAGGCACGCGCCTGGACTGGATCGCGCGGCAATTCGCGCCCCAGCGGTGCACCATTGGGAAAAAAGATATCGACCCGGCCATCACCGTCATAATCAAACGTTGCCAGGCCACCCACGACCGATTCCACGATGAATCGCTGGCCGCTGCCGCCATCGGTATGCACAAACTCAATGCCGCTGGAATCGCTGACATCGGTCAGTCGAATATGGGTCGTCTCTTGCCCCAGCAGGTTGCCGGCCAGCACTAGCAGGCTCAGCCAACACCAGCCTGCCCTGGCGGCCAGTTGAACAGCCGACATCCAGTAGCAATGGCGGGCTGCAGGTATGATGGTGCCTGGCTGTGAGCGATCGGGCTGGTTCACGGTTGATTCTCGGCGGCGCGGGTAATGTCAGCGACCAGTTGAGCAGTGGCGGCCGTTTTCAGCAATTGGTTGGCTCGCTCTGCTATGGGTAGCGCTTGCTTGGGGCGATTCAGTAGCATCAGGAACCTGGCGAGCAGTTCATGCAGCCGACCATCCTCTGGCAATCGCATGCAGGCCAGGCGCAGCGCGGCTTCAGCGTCGTGCGGTTGATTCAGCTCCATATACAGGTTTGCCAGGTTCTGATAATGAGCCGGTTCTTGAGGGGCGATCGTCAACAAGCGACGATTCAGTTGCAACGCCCGTTCGAAGTCGCCCAGCCGTCGCACGATCGCGGCCCAACTAGCCAGGGCGAGAGCATCCTGATCGTTGACTTCCAGGGCGCGAGCCAGCATGGTTTCTGCATCTGCGGTGCGACCGAGGCTTTGATAGAACAGCCCTAGCGAGCGAAAGATGCTGCCTAGCACGCGTCCCATGTCCTGCGCATGACGCACTTCAAAGGCCGCTTGCTCGGTCGATTTGGTAGCTGTGCTGACCAGTTGCTGCCAGCTCTTGAGGGCTTGGCGAGATTGTTCAGTCTTCTGCTGCAGTGCCAGGGCTCGGCCGAGCAGTTGCCAGGCTTCGGCGGCTTGGCTATTGAGCTCAAGGGCTCGCCGCGCCGCAGCCTCTGCGGCTTCAGCCTGCGCGCGTTGCAGCTCCAATGCACCCAGCCTGATCCAAGCCGGTTCGCTCTGCGGGTTCAGTTCTACGACCTTCTGCAGACCGGTTCGCGCGGCTTCCAGATCGCCCAGTCGTTGGTGACATTCGGCCAAGAGTTCATACCAGGCCGAAGGCAATGAAGCGTTGGTCTTAAGGCTATCCAGAGTGGCGAGTGCTTCCGCGTTTCGTCCCAATTGCATCAGCAGTTCCGCGTAATCGATTCGCATTTGCCAGTCGCTTGGAGCCAACCGGATAGCCGCTTGCAAACTGGGCTCGGCCAACTTCGTGCGTTTGAGACGCATTTGAGCCACGCCCCATAAGTGTTCCGCTTGGGCATTGCCGGGATACTCGCGCCGCACTTTATCCAGGGCTTGATCGGCTACCGTTTGCCAGCGCTCAACATCGATCACTGGCCGATCGCCAGGCGCACCGCGGCTGTCCGCGTTTTCGATGCCCAAGCTTGCTGCCAGTTCCGCCTGCGAAGCCTGCTCGAGCGTGTGACGAGGCTGCCGCGACTGGCGCGGTTGCTTTACCGCCTCGGGCCATAACCATGACTGGCCCAAGTAAACACCAACCGCGACAACGGACAACACAACCCAAGCGATCAGAATTCTAGGCTTGATCAATCAGTTGCTTTCCTTGAACGAATAAATGGGGTCAGGTCTCAATAATCGAGCTTGTGGACTTCCGTGGTCGGCCTCTTGGTCGCTTTGAGGTTGGCAATCCTAGCCGTTGAACTAATTGTTCGATCCAATTTTGGCTGCCGAACGGTTGGCCGCGCTGGGCGCAATTGCGAATGGCCTCCAGTTCGCTATCCGTCAAAGGACTGTTGACCCGTTGCATCCAGTCATCTGGTCTGGCTATCGGCCACGGGGACAACAGTGGCGGACAGCGCTCGGGTTGATTGAGCCAGCGGTTAAGCGATCCCCAGCGCCATGCGCCCGCCGTCTCTACCAAGCCCGCACGGAGCGCATTGCGTTCCACGTAACGACAAGCTGTGTAGAAATGCGAATCATCCTCAATTGGGAAACTTTTAAAGCGTTGCTGATAAACGTGCCCTTGACCAACGGCCTTGTAGTGAAAGTTGTATCGCGTAGTATGGGTGCCTCCAACCCACTTCATAAATCGCCCCATCTCTCCGTCAATTCCCGGACGAAGGATGAGGTGAAAGTGATTGGGCATCAACTCATAGGAAAAGATCTCAACTCGATAACGTTCTAGACCTTCGCTGAGAATGTTCTCGAAAGCCCAATAGTCTGCATCCTTGTGGAATATCGTCGCCCGTCGATTGCCTCGATTCAGTGCGTGATAGATCCCTCCGGCCTCGTCAGCCCGGCGTTGTCGCGCCATCGCTTCACTCCTTTTAAAGAATCTAACTCCATCTACGAAAAATGAGACCTGACCCCATTTTTATTGCATGAGTTGCCGGTCGAGCATGCGATAGTTGATGGCTTCGTGGAGGTGATGCAGTTCGATGGTGTCGCTGCCGGCCAGGTCGGCGATCGTGCGGGCGACGCGGAGGATCTTGTCGTGAGCCCGGGCAGACAGCCCCATCTCGTGGACACTGTCGCGCAGCGCATTCCGCGAATGGTTATCCAGCACGCAGTACTTGCGCAGTTGTCGACTGTTCATCAGCGCATTGGTTTGGATCGATTCATCTTGAAAGCGATCGCGCTGCAGGCGCCGGGCTGTCAGGACATCGGCTCGCATTTCCTCCGAGCCCAGACCGGGCGTGCCAGCGGATAAATCTTGAAACGGCACGGCAGGCACTTCGATGTGAATATCGATCCGGTCCAACAGCGGCCCAGATATTCTGGCCATGTAGCGCTCGATCTGAATCGGGGTGCAGTTGCAATTGCGCCGTGGATCGGTGCGGAAACCGCAAGGGCACGGATTGAGTGCGGCCACCAGCATGAAGTTGGCTGGAAAGGTCGTGCTCCGCAAAGCTCGCGAGATGGTGACAATGCGATCCTCCAGCGGCTGCCGCATAACCTCAAGCGTCCGCCGATTGAACTCAGGCAACTCATCCAGGAACAACACGCCGTGATGCGCCAAGCTGATCTCACCGGGCGAAGGTGGACTGCCACCACCGACCAACCCCGCATCGCTGAAGCTGTCAAAATGTGCGGAGATCGACGTTTCGTTTTCCGGCGAGGAAATGCTTGAATCTCCGGGGGAAACCGTGAATGCCGCATACGTTGCTGTTCGGCTGAAGCGTACCACGACAGCAATTCGACATTTGGCGAGACGAGGAACGATCCCAGCGGATTGCATTTCGCAGGACACATCGTCTGGTGGAAATTGGCAATTTGATCGGAGCAGGATCGACAAGTGGATCGAAGCTCGGCTCGGTTCTACCAATTTCGATTGCTGAACTTTCTTGCAAAAACTCCAATCTTCGCCATGAAGTGAAGCCACGAATACTAGAAGCACTACTGCGGCTGAAATCGCTTTCTGCATCTAAAGCCCATCCTCACACCACCGCCCGATACAGCACCGGGTCAAGCTGGCACAATTCCCGCAGCGACCCGTGAAGGATGTAAAGCCTGGTGTCACGGCCAAAATCAAACACCCTGAACAGGTTGTACTGTTCCGGGATGTCCTCCGAGCAGCGTACCTCATTTCCGGTGACGTAAAACGGGAAGAATTTGCCAAGGCCAGTGGTTTTGACCTCCAGCATTCTTTCGGAGTCGTCGGTGTCGTCAAAGGACAGGATGTCAAAACCCAGCCCGTCGCCAATATCCCTGGAAGCCCAAAGTACCCTCTGCGCCAGATCATCTCGGCCAGCAGCCTTGAGCCGATATTGTTCCAACTCAAAAACGAACTGTTCACCAAGTTTTCCAAGTTGACGATTGGCAGCATCAATTTCTGCGAAATCTCGTCGTCTTGTTTTTCGTGATAGCCACGGCTTGCTGGTCGCTTTCGGCAAGACCGACTTTTCTGGTGGCGATTCGATGATTTGGTCCAGATTCGGTGCGATGATTGTCTTGGGCTGCACTGGATTAACCGCTGGCGCAACTGCCAGCTTCTCCAGGAAGCCAGGATTAGCATCCAGGAAGCTCTCGACCTCTTTAGCAAGTATCCCCTGGTAGTTACTTCTGGGCTTGTAGCCCTCGATATAGGGCAACCCAAGTTCGACCAAAACGCCGCTGACATTTTGGTGCTTAAACTCGATGGAACCTGATGAGCGATTCTGGAGTTTCGTCGCCAACTCCTTGCGGTGGTCAGACTTTTTGTATGGTTGCCCCAAAAGCTCTAGTTCGAGCATCTTGAAATAGTCAGTAACGATCAGACTAACTTCCTGTTCTGTCCAATTGGCTGGCTTCTCCTCGTCCTCTTCACCCCTGCGAACGACGTTGAAGCCGAGTTTCCGTAGAACATAGTTTGCCTGACCAGGAGCTTCACCGCCACTGAACTCTTCAGGCGTGAGCATTCGACCAATTGAGTAGCGACAAGCCAATCCAACAACTGCCTTGGGTGCATACTTCTTGCCGTCATGAACCAATTCATACCCAGTTGCCTTACCAAATGGATGCGCAAGACCATCATCAATCTCCGCAAGAGTTCGGAGGATGTGTTCTTTCGTTAGTCCTGGAGGTATGGATTGTGGCATGATGGAATTCTACTTCAAACCGGCCAGTCTTTCTCAATGAATCTCTTTACCAGGGCAGCATGAGACAATGGCATGCTGAGATCGTCCAAGTCGCCATTCGTCGTGTAATCAAGCAAAACCACCTGTCTCTCTGATTCGATCTTTCTTAGGCTTTGAACTTCCTTTTGGACGCAGTTCTCAAGCATCCATTTGTAGATTGGCAGGTAGATCAATTCACGAGCCTCACGGTACGCCAGCAGTTCTTTGCCGTTCAATCCTTTGCGATGTCCACGAACATTGCCAAGACTCCTTACAGTTCGCTTTAGCCCCTTCATGTTGGTGACGTGCAACTTGGACTCGTCAACGTCTTGGGACTCAAACACCTTGAGCGCCTGCCAGACTCCTTCAACACAAGTTGCTATTACACCGTCTGAAAATGGAACAGGAATATTGCCATGAGGCCAAAATGGGCTGAAACGAACCCAAGGTTCAACAGCCTTCGATGTTACGTCGATGATCTCGATGTCATCGCCGAATTTTTTACGAAGGTTGTCGGGCTTGGACTTCTTGTTGGCAACGATGATGGTCATTCTTCGTATTGATCTTCAATATCATGGCTCTCAGGTTTTGCGGCGTAGGCTTCAAGCATAGAAATCGCCTGCTCATACCCACCACAATCAATTACGAAGTACATTGCCGCCTCTTCATTCGTCATGGACCAGAATTTGATTTTGTCACTCGATGGCCCCTTAGAAAACAAATCGTCCACGGCCTTTTTTAGCTCCGCAACTGCTTGCCCGGTTTGCCTTAACTGCAAAAGAACTCTACGGGCTTCTTCAATTGAGCCGCATACACCTACAAAGTTCTCAACGATCTCTATCCAAAGCGTATCTTTGGTTTCAATATTCCTGACGTTCACTCTTTTGGTAGAGTTTGAGCTTGTCGCAATAACACCTGAAGGTTTATCGCATGACATGGTGAGTGCTTGGACTAATTCATCCTGCATCTGAATCAAAGCGTTTGGATTCTTGATCACTTTACATTGTGAATAGCTACCAAGTCGAATACTCAAAACAGCCGACAACTTACGAAAGGCATCGAGGAACTGCTCTTTATCATGATCTGAATTAAGAGCCTTCTCTGGCACAAAAGGCGCTTTTGTGGCCCGTGTAGGCTGGGCTTCTCCCAAGTGTCGTACTCGATGCTTGTCGGTCCAATATGGCACTTCAACCAAAGCAGTCCCCTTGAGGGCATTATCGAGATCAATATCGTACATTGGGGATGGGACACCAAATGCAACAATGTTGAGCGCCCCATCTTCGCATTGATCTAACTTTCGTTCGATTGCCGAACGTATTTTGCTGCTTAATGGAGCATCTTTTGGCGAATCGGGCAAATCGGCAGACGTAACAACTCCTGGTGGATTCGGAAAATCTTCAAACACATAAGCTGGCGTTAGGTTTCTTACGATGCAAGGATGTATAATCTCTCGAAGAGAAGCTGCGTGGGGAAAGTCTGCTACGCTGTAAAAGTAGATACGTTCGATGGGGGATGCCCTATTCTCGGTTTGATAGACGTGACCATTCCATTCCAGAGTAACGCCCTCGAATTCAAACTTGCTGCCACCTGTCTTGTCGTGATGGTCGTGCAGCAACTCGATGATCGACTTGGTTCGTTCTGCTTGTGCCTTGTCGGTTACGATTGCTCCAAGCGTAACATTGAAGCCTGATGATATGATTGAATTAGTGATTATTTCATCAACTTCAATGTCAATACTAGGAGGCAACTCCTCGTGGAGTACGGTTACTTCAATTCTGACTGGATGCCCCCTAAACTTTCCATAGATATCTGAGTTCTTCCAGTCTCGCACCTGTTTGCTACTATCCGCTATAGGATATTCGAGTTGAATCGAGTTTTTGTCTAATACCTTGCAAGCCTTTGCTGTTACAGACACTTCGTATCGAACGTCTTCAAGTTGGTCTTTCGCAATCTTGCGACTCTTGTTTGAACTTTTGTCTTTCATTGAAGCCTCGACAAGAAGTTGTCTCTTGAAAGCGTTGCGGGTCGCATCAATACCAACGGTTGACACAATCACGGCCAAGTTGCTTTCAAACTCAAGTGCATCTCCGATCCACCATTGCGGGTAAACTGCACCATAAAGCAAGGCCATCAATTCGTTAAGTGCGTATACACCTGACTCAATAGCTTGCTCTAATTCCTCTTGCGAAAAGCCACTAGCCGCCATTGTGTCCTGCTCAAATTCGGTGCCTTCCAGAAGTTCACACAGCGTTGGAAACTTCTCTTCAAAAACATTCATAACTCGAACCTCAACTCTATTGGTCTGTGATCGCTGGTCGTCTTGTCATCTGGAAAATCACCATCACGAACAATGACCTTGCAAACTGGCTTCCAATCCTTTGCAGGACCAAACACAAACGCAAAGTCCAGCATCGAATCTGGATAGTTGTCTTTACCATCACCATCGTTGTCGGCCCAATTGGTGTCAATCAGTTCAACGGGCCTAACCCAAGTGAAGATATTGTCCCTGATGATCTCAGGAAACGCTTCGTTGCCACGTTCAGTACGAAAATCAAAGTCCATGTTGAAGTCACCGATGTTGATGACCGCAACGCTTTGATCTCTAGCCCATTCCCTTAGACCAATAGCTTGTTTAGTTCTCAGGTCGGCGTTTCCACGAGCAAGGTGATTGTTCATTACAATGAACTGGAGTCCTGTTGTTTTGTCCTTGAGCCGAGCATAGAGCGGTGATCTATGCGTTCCATTATTCAAGATGAACTCTCGATATTCCATCAACTCCTTTTGCTCCAGTAACTCAAATCGCTCCTTGTTAAAGATGATTTGCAGTCGATCATCTCTGCCAGTGTTCCCATTGATTGACGTGAACTTGCTGCCAAGTGCAGTTACATTCTGGTCAAAGGTCTTAGGATCAACTTCAGACAGGCAGTAGATGTCATAACCGCCAAGCTCACTGAGTTGCTTTGCGATGACTGCGGGATCACTTCCACCTGATTCGACATTCCAGCCTATCACTGCGAGTGTCACACCTGAAACTTGCTTAATTAGCTGCTGCGTAACTGTTGTTGGTGCTGGCGGCTTTGGGGCATCGCAGCCAAACAGCCCAGCGGCAGCAATAACCCAGACAATCAATCTCAACATGAACCTTATCCTATAAAATGGTGTCCGAAGCGAATCATCTAACAATAGGCTTGGACATGCTTGATCTTGAAAAATTGCGATCACGAATCTCAAACGGCGAACAGTTCGAGTACCTGTTTTTCTGGGGACATCAACCGCCGAAGGACGGCAAGGTTTCCAAGTCTTGCTTCAGCCAGTGGTACGAATCCCCATTCGTGATCGACAAGATAGTCTACCAGACAGCCGAACATTGGATGATGGCTTCTAAAGCACGTTTGTTTGGCGATGACGAATCTTTGGCAAAGATTCTTGAGTCATCTGATCCTAAGACCGCCAAGGCTCTTGGCCGAACCGTGAAGAACTTTGATGACGATCTTTGGAAGGCCAACGCACGGCGGCTCGTCACCGAGGGCAATCTAGCCAAGTTTGAGCAGAACGGTGAATTAAGGGCATTTCTGGTTGGTACTGGTAACTTGGTTCTTGTTGAGGCCAGCCCCTATGATCGCATTTGGGGCATTGGCTTGATGGCTGATGATGAACGAGCCAAGAATCCAGCGACTTGGCAGGGACAGAATTTGCTGGGGTTTGCATTGATGGATGTGCGGGACAAGTTGGTATAAGCAATTGAATCAACGGCAGGGTAAAATAGCTCAATCGTCACATCACCTTGCCGTCTAATTGATTAACCAATGACTTGGCCCTTACCAACTCCAGAAGAACAGGTTCTATTTCTGCGCAACATGCAAAGGTTGCTATCTGAAGGCTTGTTCGTGGCCAGCTACAAGTTCGCTTTGGTTCATGCCTTGGCTGATCTTGCAGTTCTGAAAGGTGATGATTCGGGTTCGCCATTGGAGCTATCGACCAAAGACATCGCTGCCAAGTTCGTTGAATTGTATTGGCGACAGTCCCGACCATTTCCTGTTGGTGGTCAAAGTTCTGGGTTGATTCTCCAGCAGAACACTGGCAAACAAGCCGCTATCATCGCAAAGATTGCTGAATCTCAACAGGAGTTTGGTGGATCGCTATTTCGTCTCAAGCAAGGATCACCTGAACATTGGCGTGATCTAGTTGCTGAAGTTGATACTGTTGTCCGAACAATGCCTCTTTGGAAGCTCCAAACTGTTGGCAATGAATCATTGGAGGTTTTGTACGACAATGTGGGTAAAGGAACCAAGATCACACTCAAACCAGGAGTGAGCTACTGTTTGCGTGCCTTCTACGAACTCATTCGTGATCTGATCGAGGGTGCATGGGTTAGGTTTGTTCAGAAGTTGAACGCCAACAAGCTCGGTAACATCACGGACCTTGGATCGTTTCTGTTTGGCAATGAAAGAGCTTGCCTTGATGCCTATCGACCAATTTTGATGGATGTCCAGAAAGGCACTTGCCTCTATTGCCAGAAGTCACTTACGCAGCAATCACAAGTGGATCACTTCATCCCTTGGTCACGATTCCCTGCTGATCTAGGACACAACTTTGTGTTGGCTCATGACAAGTGCAACAATGCGAAGTCTGATTTTCTTGCAGCAGAACGTCACCTTGAGGCTTGGCTAGATCGAAACCAGGAACACAAGGTTGAACTTCAGGAACGATTGGTTGCGTCTGCATTGCCGTGTGATTTAGTCGCTTCGATGAAGGTCGCTAAGTGGATGTATCAGCAAACGGAAAAATCAAACGGCCAAGTGTGGGTCATGGAGAAGGTGCTGAAGCATCTTGATCCAGCTTGGGAGAAGTTTTTTGCAGCGTGAGGAAACTAAGTAATGGCGGACCAGAGAAAGAATGCCGGAAACATCGGCGACATAATCAAACACGCAATCTTGTCGGAAGTTGTTGCGGATTTTGATAGTCGCACGGATACCTGGACCTACGTTGAAACCCACGCAGGATTCTACAACTATTCGTTAGAGTCTCTGAAAAACCAGAGGGGCGATTGGTCAGGAGAACGGGCTTGGGGTATTGGGATGATTCAACCAGATCATTACACGGTACTTGGAAATTACGGAAAGCAACTTAGTAATGCTACTTCCTTGGAGTATTACCCTGGCTCTATTTGTCTCGTCCAGTCAATCGCCAAAAAGATTGTAAGAGTAGTCGGCAGAGACATCTGTGACGAACAGATTGCAACATACCAAGGCCAGCCCAAAATCGAAGTTACAAAGGGCGATGGCTACTCCATCACAAACGACATCCTTACGAAGGAGAGGCTTGTCTTTTGCGATCCATACTGGAAAGGAGATAATGAGTTTGCAAAAGTGAGGGAACTGGTCGAGCGTGAACAGAAAGTTATCGTATGGTATCCATTATCGAATGATTCTTATTCATACCGTGATTGGCAGCAAACAAACGGCTTACCTCACATCGAGCTAGAGTTCTCAGACCACAAGCAACGACAGGGAGGATGGGCTGGTCAGGACATGAAGGGAGCGGGAATGACGCTGAAGGGAATAGGTGCCGATGGTATGCTAAAGGCAACTGAAATTGCCGTCTCCCTCGAAAAGATTTTTTCTGGTAAGACTGCAAACGGTCGGAAACTCGACTTGCACATTTCACTCTCATACTGAATTTCGTAAGCCATATTTCCCTGGACTTTCCACCCTCTTCCCCCAAACCACTTCCCCTATCGGACAGAAATCTGTTTCCAGATTCACCGCCATCCACCCAGCAACATCCGTGATCGAATCATCAACGAATGAGCGCCGGCATTGGGGGCAAATGCTGACGAAATTTGGAGTTCGATTGAAGACACCTACCTGACGATAACCAAAGTTGACCAGGATTGATGCGCCAGAGCAATTCAAGCATGAGTTTGATTGCGACCGCTGCCATGCACTCTTTAGTGCGCACCAGGGAATTTGTCCCAATTCAAGTCCATCCCATGCCAACCCAGAATTGGTCATTGGTACAGCTAGATTGTCATCAGCTTCTTTATGGAATCGGTTGTTCCATTTGCTCACGAATAGCTCAACGGGGAAGTCCTTGTCGATTGGTTGACCGTACAGGAAGTCGTCACCAGTTTTGTTTGTGGCGATTTCTTTTTTGCGATCAACCAGAGTGACTTTGACATCAGGACTGGTTAGCCGATGAGCATTGAAGAACGGTCCTAGATCGGCAAGCTGCTCCGACCAGTGATGGACCGTTACTTGGTTTAAGTGGACATCAACCAAGTTCAATCCACAACGCCTTACGACAAGCCTGATGATGCGATCCTCATCATTTACGGACAGGTTACAAAGACCGTCAAAGGCTCGTTCAAGGATGGGATCATGCTTGTGATCCAAACACCATTGAGCTGGATCGGTGACAGGCCAGGAGGTGAGGGTGGTCGTTTGGATGAAATGGAAGGTGGGGGTGGGGGAAGCAAAGAGTTCGTGGGGAACGAGAGATGCCCCTGCGAGTGTTGCGGTGGCTTGAAGGAATTCACGGCGGTTGGTCATGATTAGCTCCTTGGGAAATGGCCAAGGTAAAGACGCAGGTGGTGCGGGAGTGGTTCACAGCCTTTTCGTATTAGTCAGTCCACTGAGTCCAATAGTTGGTCCATAGTCCAAAGTTCGATTCGTGGCTCACATCGGTCAGCAAACTCATACGCCGACTTCGTGAAACCAGAAGCCGAGATCAGAATCCCATGGTCAGCCCCTTCTGCGTATACAACACCAAGTAACGCCCGAACCTGTACAACTGAAACCTTGCTGCTAATGTTTTGCTTCTTAATCTCCACTAGAGTTGATCGTTGTCCTCTAAATCGCTTCACTGCCAGATCATACCCACTGTCTTTCGCACCTTGAACTGCGTCTACCGCTTCCCCTTTGTGAATGAACCACTCCATTACGCAACGCTCAAACTCTGCGCTATCAACCGAATCGAACTCCCTCGGATCATCCCTGAACAAACGTAGAACCTCCATAAAATGGCGACCTTCGGTGAAATTTAATTCCTCTGAAAATTGGTGGTGTTTAAGGTGTTCAATCACCCGGATAATGGTGTCGTCAGACAGAGATTCAGCGATAATGCAGTTTACGGATCGAAGATCGAAAGGCAGCGTAACATTCGGCGCTGACACTAAAAGCACCGGCTTCCTCGCCCCCATTGCAAAGCCTATCTCAAAAAACACATTTGGATCATTTCCTGCGACAACCCCTAATACAAAACCACACCTACGGATACTTTCGATAAGCGGCACATCCGAATCTGAGTAAGCATCAAACGTAGATAGAACTTCAAACCCTTGTTTTTGCATTTCGCTAGTTAGTTCATGCAAAAAAGAATGGCCGGTCAGCTTGATTGAGCCTGCAACGAATATCCGCTTCATTTGAAAGCCTCCGTAGCCCTAATCAACCCCCAAAGATCATAAAGTAGGCGGGGAATATCGCTCGCCTCCTCTTGATTCTCTGGCTTATGTTTCGTGTGACTGCTCAATGAACGACAACATTCGTCCAATTTTCGTTTCAACAACTCAGCCACTTTACTTCGTACAGCGTCTATAGCCCTATCTTTCCTTTCATGAAGAGTGGCGTCATCAATACTCATGTAGTCCCTATGAATCTGCGCATTCCATCCGTTGCAAGTGTTGTGCTTCCACTGGGCTACAGTTGGCAAGTAGGTCAACTCAAGTGAATTAAACAGAGTACGCAGAAGTTCCTGAACCTCTGATTTTGTCCAAGTTACTGCCCCTAATTCCAGATGTTTATTATGCAGTGACTCCATGTCGTACACGAATAGTAGCCCAGATGTAGATAACCGAAGCAACGATTCGACGATGATTGACGCAATCTGAACAGGAGCAACTTCATGCACAGTATTTGTAAAGGTAATCAGGTCAAACTTTTCGTTGATTAAGGTCGGAAAGTCTGAGAGCAGTCCTACCTTGAACTGATTCGATTTGAACTTTAAGGACTCTGCTTTTTCTTCCGCAGCCGAAAGCATTTCGTGCTGTCCATCGTATCCCATATATCGAATCTTGCTTCGGGCATTATCAGAGAGGTTTTTTTCGAGTTGCCCGATGATCTGCCCACGCCCACATGCGAGGTCAAGCCATCCAAAGTCCGAAACACTCGGATCGTCGAGCTTCCCGTGCATCACCGTGATGATTGCCTGATGCTGTATGAGCATTACCTCATCCAGATAAGCATCTGAAGCTGCTATGATTCCCATCTGAATTGCCCGGCATTGAAACTCACTTGGGAAGAAGAGCCGTTATCAAGTCGCAAGTCTTCAATAGTCAAGACTGTGTAGGGATGTGACTTCAGTGGCATCGAGTTCATTCTACGTCCCGCTCACCACTTATTGCGTTCATCAACTTGTCCAACGTCTTATCATCGCACTTAGCAATTGCGCAGAAGACATCTGGTCGTTGAAAGAACCGCTGCTTCACTGGCTCAGGAACTCGCTTGGCTAAGATCAGCAACTCTTCCTCATCTGCTTCCAATGCGTCGGCAAGGCGGTGGATTAAAGAGTCCGATGGGTAGTCCCCAAAGTTCAGACGCTCGTTCTCCACCCGGCTCAAATAAGTGAAGCCAACATCGACTTTCTCGGCCAAATCACGAAGGCTCCATTCCTTCGCATGACGAAGCTCACGAACTCGTTGACCAAAGGTCATCGTAAAGTCGCTCCTCAAATACAACTGCTGGTTGCTGGACGCACCCCATTATCGTAAGATATTTGCACTTGGCAGACAACACCCAAAGGACGCAGAAAAGACAATTCATGACAACGCCGTATCACGCCCGATACTTCGCTCACGAACTAACCCGGCAGCATGGTCCGGGCGGTGGTGATCGTCTATCTATGGCGTTATTCGATGCCTGCGTTGATCTCAACCCGCATCAAATTGATGCTGCAGCTTTCGCTCTGAGAAACCCTGTTTCAAAAGGGGTTTTGCTCGCTGACGAAGTTGGCCTTGGCAAGACAATCGAGGCTGGTCTTGTGCTTTGCCAGTATTGGGCTGAACGAAAGCGACGGCTAATTGTCATTTGCCCTGCAAGTTTGAGAAAGCAGTGGAGTCTTGAACTTGAAGAGAAGTTCAACATCCCCAATGTTATCCTCGATGCGAAAACATACCGGCAATCGCAAGCAAACGGAAATCCAAACCCGTTTTCTACTGACCGTGTTGTAGTCACGTCGTTGAACTTTGCGAGTACGATGCGAGCGGACATACGAGCGGTGGACTATGATCTTGTTGTGATCGACGAAGCTCACAAGCTACGAAACGCATATCGCCCAAGCAACAAGATGGGGCAAAACATCAAATGGGCCGTCGAGGAACGTCGCAAACTTCTGTTGACCGCAACGCCTTTACAGAACTCGTTGCTCGAATTGTTCGGTTTGGCAACTGTCCTTGATGACATGATCTTTGGAGATGTTAACGCATTTCGCTCCCAATACGCCACGAGTGGGTCCGACACCACTGCATTAAGAGAACGACTGCAACACTTTTGTCAGCGGACCCTCCGAAGACAGGTGATTGAATACATCCAGTACACAGAACGACGACCGCTTACCTTCAAATTCAATCCGACCGACGACGAGCAAAAACTCTACGAAGCTGTCTCTGAGTATTTGATGCGTGATAATACTTACGCATTTCCGAAGCGCCAACGACACCTGACGACACTCATCCTCCGCAAACTCCTGGCCTCTTCGTCTCACGCCGTCGCCAATACTCTTGAGACGATGAAGAATCGACTCACCCAGATTCGGGACGGCCAAAGCATACCGGAGCATCTTGCTGAAGACCTGATCGAAAATGAGGAGATCGAAGAAGATATTCTGGACGAGATTCTTGCCGACACGCATGACGAAGCGAATGATACTGAGTTTGATGAGCAAAAGCCTGATCGCAAGTGCCTCGAAACCGAGATTGCCGAACTCTCTCGCTATGCTCAATGGGCTTCAAGCATAGGCATCGACACCAAGAGTCGGTCCCTGCAAAAAGCACTGGATGTTGGCTTCGCCGAAATGGAGAAGATGGGAGCCAAACGCAAGGCATTGATTTTCACGGAATCCCGTCGCACTCAAGAATACCTGCGCAATTTCCTTGAAGCCAATGGGTACGCAGGCCAGATTGTCTTGTTCAATGGCACCAACAACGATGCTCAATCTCGTGAGGTAATTGACAAGTGGGTTGAACGCAACACAGCGACAGGTCGAGTTACTGGCTCAAGACCAGTTGATAGCCGCACTGCCTTGATTGAACATTTTCGTGACAATGCCACTGTGATGATCGCCACTGAAGCTGCGTCCGAAGGCGTCAATCTTCAGTTCTGTTCACTGGTGTTGAACTATGACCTGCCGTGGAACCCACAGAGAATTGAACAGCGAATTGGTCGATGCCATCGCTACGGTCAAAAGCATGATGTCGTGGTCATCAATTTCCTTAACGAGCGAAACGAAGCAGACCGAAGAGTACACGAACTGCTGTCCGAAAAATTCAATCTCTTCAACGGGGTATTCGGTGCGTCGGATGAAGTTCTAGGAAGTATTGAGTCAGGAGTTGATTTTGAGCGCCGTGTTTTGGCCATCTATCAACAATGCCGATCAACCTCCGAAATTGACGCTGCTTTCAGGCAACTTCAGTCTGAAATGGAGGATTCCATCAAAGAACGCATGGACGACACTCGCAAAGTGCTTATGGAGCAGTTTGACGAGGATGTTCATGGGCGACTAAAGATGCGTCTCAGTGATGCACGAACAAACCTAGATCGCATAGGCAGACTTTATTGGACGCTAACTCGCTTCATTCTTTCCCAGCACGCAACCTTCGATGACACGAATTTAGCTTTCGATTTGGAGCAGCCACCGCAGCCCCAATTCAAATCTGGTCGCTATCACTTAATCTCAAAGTCACAGCCAAATGTTCCGGGAGAGTTTCTTTATCGACTTTCTCACCCGCTTGGCGAATGGGTAATTAACGCTGGCAAGGATTGTCCGGCTCCGCTAGCTTCAGTTACCTTTGACGTGAGCAACTATCCCGTAAAGCTCTCAATGGTCGAGGCACTCAAGGGCCAATCAGGATGGCTCAACCTGCAACGATTAACAATCGACTCATTCGAGCAAGAGGACTATCTTTTGTTCTCAGCTTTTACCGATTCAGGTAAGTCTTTGGATCAAGAAACCTGTGAGCGAATGTTCCACTGCTCGGCAACTTACGTTCCTTTGGACGAAGTGCCGGAGTCCGCTAAAAATCGCCTCCTTGCAGAAACAAAACTCCATGCTGATGCGGCGGTTGCAGGGTCGTTGGAGGACAACAACCGTCTTTTCTCGGAAGAAAGAGAACGGCTTGAAAAATGGGCAGAGGATATGGTGTATG
Organism: Ottelia alismoides; assembly: GCA_037367405.1. Taxonomy (NCBI): domain Eukaryota; kingdom Viridiplantae; phylum Streptophyta; class Magnoliopsida; order Alismatales; family Hydrocharitaceae; genus Ottelia; species Ottelia alismoides. Next base: position 5,834,802 of record JAZKJV010011400.1, on the reverse strand, counting down.
CGGCAGAGAAAGACCTAGCAGACACAAAGGCGCAGATCAAGGCAGTTCGCCGCCAGTCAAGGCTGGCAACAACCCTAGATGAGCAGAACGAACTACAGCAAAAGATAACTGCGCTTGAGAAGAAACAGCGCAAACAGAGACAACAGATTTTCCAAGTTGAAGATCAAATCGCCGAAAAGCGTGACCAACTGATCGACGGCCTTCAAAAACGAATGAGTCAGAAAACTAAGATCACTCCACTATTCACCATTCAGTGGCGAGTGGTTTAGTCATTAACCCCAAGGATAGACGACGTGGCGACGAATCTCGAAAAACTCCGAGGACTACTCCAAGAACTGTTCCAGTTGGATCAGGCAGACTTGGACTTCGGCATTTACCGCATCATGAACCAAAAGCGTGATGAGGTTGTACGTTTTTTGGATAAGGATTTGCTTCCTCAAGTCCAGTCGGCCTTCAAGCAATACAAGTCGGCAGACAAGTCAGTTCTCCAGAATGAACTGGACAAGCTGATTGCTAACATCACCAATGCGGGAATGAACCCAGATGAATCTCCAAAGGTGAAGGAACTTCGTCAGCAGCTTGAAGGCTCCGCTGTGGATGTTACAGCCTTGGAGAACGAAGTATTCTCGCACTTGTTCAACTTCTTTCGCCGCTACTACAGCGAAGGCGACTTCATCTCGCTGCGCAGATACAAGGAGGGTGTCTATGCCATTCCATACGAGGGCGAAGAGGTCAAGTTGCATTGGGCAAACGCAGACCAGTATTACGTCAAGAGTAGCGAGACATTCCGAGACTATACCTTTAAGGTTGCAGGAGACAAGCGAGTTCGAGTGCATCTCGTAGCGGCATCTACCGAACAAGACAACAACAAGGCTGCCCCTGGCAAAGAACGTCGCTTCGTTCTTGCGGATAAGCCACTTTCAGAAGAGAACGGTGAATTATTCGTTCGCTTTGAGTATCGACCATTTGAGGGCAAGGAGAAACAAGAAGACCTCAACAAACAGGCAATCGAAAAGGTCCTGAAAACTCCTGGATTCGAGAAGTGGTCGCAAGAGTTGGGTAAACCCGCCCCGACCGATAAGCGGCGAGATCGCACAGTGCTGGAAAAGCATCTTTTCCAATACACAGCCCGCAATACCTTCGACTACTTCATTCACAAAGACTTAGGCGGGTTTCTTTGTAGGGAACTAGACTTCTTCATCAAGAACGAAGTTATGCACCTAGACGACATCGAACACGAATCGACACCGAAAGTGGAGCAGTATCTTAGCCAGATCAAAGTGATACGAAATATCGGCCACAAGATAATCCGTTTTCTGGAACAACTTGAAAATTTCCAGAAGAAAATCTGGCTCAAGAAAAAATTCGTGGTTGAGTCGAACTGCTGTATCTCACTGGACCGAATTCCAGAAGAGCTTTACCCCGAGATCGCTGAAAACGACCGTCAGAGGGAGGAGTGGGTACGGCTGTTCGCCATAAATACAATTGAGCAGGATTTGACTCATCCGGGCTATTCAAAGCCATTAAAGGTTGGTTTTTTGAAGGCAAACCCGACATTACCGGTCGACACTAGGTTTTTCTCGGCACAGTTCAGGAACGCACTTTTTGCAAGAGCAGATGCGCTGTACGACGCCCAACCTCGCTGGATGATCCACGGGGACAATCTTCATGCCCTATCATTGCTACACGATTCGCTAAAAGGAAAAGTTCGTTGCATCTACATTGACCCTCCTTACAACACTGGCTCCGACGAGTTCCTTTACAAAGACCATTACCAGCATTCAAGCTGGTGTTCATGCTTGCATGATCGAATAGCTCTCGCTCATGACTTGCTCTCCGATGATGGGGCAATCATGGTCAGCATCGGTGGCGAAGAACTCGGAACTCTTCAAGCCATTCTCGACTTGCTATTCGGTAGAGAGAACCGTATTTCGATCATCACGGTGAAACGAGCGAGTGTCACAGGCCACAAGGTGATTAACCCTGGTGTTGTAAACGTATCGGAATATGTATTGATCTATGCAAAAAATCGAGATGTTTGGACTGGAAACACGGTCTATGCAGAGAGGGAGCGTGATGAACGCTATAGCACTTTCGTGAAAAATCGAAATGCCCACTACAAACATTGGGAATTCGTTTCTCTGCTGGACGCATTCTCATCCTACGTTGGTGTAGAGAAGCGTGAGCTTCGGGCGCACTTGGGCGAGCAGTACGAGTCAAGTCTAACGTCTTTCGTCTACGAGAACGCCGATGCTGTATGTCAGCCAGTAACGGTGGACATCGCCGGTGTTGGTGCAGAATTCCGAGAGTGGGTTGAAAAGTCAGCCAAGTCTGGCGACGACGTTTTGCTTTACAAGCGTGAGGGTTTCGCCGATGCTTACCTTCGCAACGGCAAAAAACTCATCTTTTACCGAGATAAGCTAATGCAGATTGGCGACCGGCTCGCCACAGCCGAACGTGCTTCAGACATTTGGATAGATGTGCTGCCCAATGACCTGCACAATGAAGGCGGTGTTGATCTCCCTAAAGGCAAAAAGCCGGAGGCGCTGCTTAGTCGCCTAATTGAGTTGGGAAGCGATGAAGGAGACATCGTTCTCGACTTTTTTGCAGGCACCGGGACAACCGCTGCCGTTGCTCAAAAAATGAATCGCCGGTGGGTGATCGTCGAATCTGCTATTTACTTTGGTGACAAACCACTCAAGCGACTGAAGGCGGTCTTGCACGGCGAGGATCGAGGAATTAGTCGCACTGTTGCATGGAAAGGCGGTGGGAGTTTCAGCACGTTTCGTCTCGAATCATACGAAGATGCCCTAAACAACCTGGAACTAAAGCGTACCAGCCAGCAAGACTTGATTTTGGAGGACGATCCTGATGTTCGTGAGCAGTACCTACTGTCCTACATGCTCGACGTTGAGAGTCGTGGTAGCCAGTCATTACTGAATGTCGAGTCGTTCCGCAACCCGTACGAATACAAGTTGCGGGTCGAACGAAACGGCGAGACTCAGTTGGTAAATGTCGATTTAGTCGAAACTTTCAATTGGCTCTTGGGTCTGACGGTGAAGCACATTGATGTAATCCCTCTCAAGAAAGACGGACCATCGGTACGAGTGGTTGAAGGCACTGCTCCTAATGGCGACCGAGTATTGGTGCTTTGGCGCAACATTGACCAAATGGACAATGACACTCTCGACAAGTGGTTCGAGAAGCAAGATTACAATACCCGTGAAATGGTTTATGACGTGTTCTACGTCAACGGTGACAACAACCTAGAGAACCTTCGTCGGCCAGATCAAACTTGGAAGGTCCGATTGATTGAAGAAGAGTTCCAACGCCTCATGTTCGATGTACAGGACGTATAAGGAGTCGAATATGGCAAAACGAAGAACATCTCGCTCAACAACCGCAACGCTAGTGCCTGAAGCGGTCCCGTTGAAATTCGATCAGAAGCTCGTGCTTCTTCAATGGATGCTTTGGCTCTTTGACAAAAAGAGCTTTGAGCAACTTGCCGAACCGTTTAAGTCGGCGGAACTTGAAGGTCTGAATGAGGATAACAACCACAAATTCCTTGCCGTGTTCCGTGCGCTGTGGGAACTGGAGGAGTTTCCTGGTGATGTGCTGCTTGGACACGACCAAAACATCGTCAAGCATACGCTCAGACTTAATGAACGCCGCAACGAACCAATTAGATGGAAGTATTTTCAATGGTTGTCGCTGCTGTTCACGGAAGTCTATCTGGACCGTTTCTTTCGTGATCCGACTAAGCTCCTGAGTGACCTAAACGAGTTTGTGACCAAGTTCAATGCCGACAAGCTAGACAAAGACAAGATTCCAGCTTACGAACTTGCTGACCTGCGAAAGATTGCCTTTTGGAATGCTACTGGCAGTGGCAAGACACTGCTGATGCACGTCAACCTTCTTCAGTACAAGCACTACTTGGAACTACATGGCAAGAGCCGAGAGCTTAATCGAATCATTCTGCTTACTCCCAATGAAGGACTATCCAAGCAGCACCTTCTGGAATTCCAAGCAGCAGGATTGGATGCCGATCTTTTCTCAAAGGATGGTAAAACGCTTTTTTCGGGGAATACCATTGAGATTATCGACATCCATAAGCTGCGTGAGGATATGGGGGAAAAGACCGTAGCTATCGACGCTTTTGAAGGCAAGAACCTCGTGCTTGTGGACGAAGGCCATCGTGGTTCAAGCGGAAAAGAGGCCGGTCGGTGGATGGAGGCCCGTCGCAGACTTTGCGAGCAGGGATTTTCCTTTGAGTATTCCGCTACGTTCGGACAGGCAATGAAGGCCAGTAGCAACAAGGCGCTGGAGCAGGAATACGCCAAGTGCATATTGTTCGACTACTCTTACAAGTATTTTTATCGGGATGGATTTGGTAAAGACTACCGCATCCTCAACCTTGCAGATGACCAAGATGAAGATAAGCGTAAGTTGTATCTCACCGCCTGCTTGCTCGCCTTCTACCAACAGCAAAGACTTTACCGAGATAAGCCTGCTGAGTTTCGTCCATTCCTCCTTGAAAACCCACTTTGGGTTTTTGTTGGAGGTAGTGTGAATGCCGTCCGATCCGAGAACAAAAAGAAAGTTTCGGACGTTGTAGACATCCTTCTATTCTTAGCCGAGTTCGTCAAAGACAAACGCCGCACAGTCAAGCTGCTAGATCGGTTACTGAGTGGTAAGCCAGGACTTCTGGATAATCGTAAAAACGAAATCTTCGCAACCGCTTTTGGCTACTTGAGCCAAACAAAGCAGACTGGCGAAGAGATGTACAGCAGCATCCTTCAACTTCTGTTCAACTCACCGACTCAGGCCAAGTTGCACGTTCTTAATCTGAAGGGTACAGACGGTGAGATTGCTCTCCGTCTCGGTGAAAACGAAGCCTTCGGACTAATCAATGTTGGAGATACCTCTAGCCTTTGCAAATTGTGCGAGGAGCATCCAGACTTCATGACGGTGGACGACAAGGAGTTCTCAGGCTCGCTGTTCGCAAAGCTAAGTTCCGCTGATTCAACGATCAACATCCTCATCGGTTCAAAGAAGTTTACGGAGGGATGGAATAGTTGGCGTGTTAGCACGATGGGCTTGATGAACGTCGGCAAGTCCGAAGGGTCGGAGATCATTCAGCTATTCGGACGTGGAGTTCGGCTCAAAGGCTTAGGAATGTGCCTAAAACGAAGCAGCCAGCTTGATGGGATTCAAAAGCCGCAGCACATCAACCTGCTCGAAACGCTGAACATTTTCGGCATTCGTGCGCAGTACATGCAGCAGTTCAAAGAGTACCTGGAAGATGAAGGACTCCCAGCCAACGAGGATCGCATTGAGTTTGTTCTTCCTGTCATAAAGAACCTAGATGGCAAGAAGCTGACGAGCATTCGACTCAAGGAAGGAGTAGATTTCAAGCGCCAATGCAAACAGAAACCAACATTGGATGAACCGAATTCGTTTTTGCTCAAACATCCTGTGACAATCAACTGGTATCCCAAAATTCAGGCGCAGCAGAGCAAGGGGGTTGGCGCACCGACCGATACGGCGGTAATGGAGCAAGGTGTTTTTCTGGACAAGCACTTGGCCTTCATGAATGTGGATGCTATCTACTTTGAATTGCAACACTTCAAGAACGAGCGATCTTGGTACAACCTGAATCTGCCTCGTGAAAGCATTATGAAGTTGCTTCGTAATCCCAACTGGTATCGGTTATTCATTCCATCAGCAGAGATGGAGTTCAACCGATTTGACCGAGTTCGGAAATGGGAAGAAATAGCTGTTGCCTTGCTCAAGAAGTACATCGACCGATTCTACAAGCACAAAAAGCAGGAGTGGGAAGCGGACCACTTGGAATATCATGAGCTTCGGGAGGACGATCCGAACTTCGTGCAAGAGTATCGTCTGCTAATTGACGAGTCAGCAGAGAACATCAAGGTCGGCTTAGAGGCACTCAAGGACCAGATAAACAAAAAGGCATTCAAGGCCAACTGCGAGATCGGCAACCTTTCAGCCTATTGGTTCGGTAGCCATCTCTATCAACCGCTACTGCATTTGAGCAAAAGCAAGCTGATTGAAATCAAGCCTGTTTCGCTCAACGATGGCGAGGCTGATTTTGTGCTTGACCTGAAGAAGTTCCGTGAAGAAGACGAAGAGTTTTTCAAAGACAAAGAGCTTTTCTTGCTACGCAACGTCAGTAGGCGTGGTATTGGCTTCTTTGAAGCAGGCAACTTTTACCCGGACTTCATTTTGTGGTTGCTAGTTGGCAAGAAGCAATACGTCACCTTCGTTGACCCTAAAGGGTTGCGCCAGCTTGACGACGGCTCATCAAACCCCAAGGTTCAGTTCTATCGAACCATCAAGGACATCGAGGCCCGTCTGCACAAGAGTGATACTTCCGTTGTACTTAACTCGTTCATCGTCTCACCTACCCCCTACCAGAACATACCGATGTGGGGCGAAGGTATGACCAAGGCTGAACTCCAAGAATGCCATGTTCTGTTTCAGCGAGACGACAAAGAGACGTACATCAAAACGCTGCTGACGAAGGTGGTGGCAGAATGACAATTCTGTTCACACAAAGCCAAGTTCTATCAAGAGGTGGCCCACGATATGGACATTGACCTACGAGGACGTATCGGCAATACCAAATTGCCACTTTCCAACGGACTATTCCCCTTATTTGAAGCAATCAGCAACTCAATCCATTCGCTAGAGGAAGCCAAGACAACTGACGGTCAAATTGATATTGAAGTTATTCGAGATACCTCCCAAGGCAGCTTGATTGACGGCGAGCTTTTACCCAATCAGCCGATCATTGGCTTTGTTGTGCATGACAATGGAGTTGGATTTACCGACGAGAACTTCAAGTCATTCCAAACATCGGATAGCACAAAGAAAAAGTCGAAAGGTGGCAAGGGTGTTGGAAGACTTCTTTGGTTGAAGGCATTTGAGAAAGCTGAAGTTAGCAGCGTCTTCACAAAAGGCGGCAAAAGCTATTTACGGTCATTTGAGTTTACGCTGAGCAGTAGTGGAGTCGAGAACACGAAGGTAATTGAAGCGAACGGCGATCCAATCAAGACCACAATTCGTCTGGTTGGATTCAAAGCCGATTATCGAAACCACCAAAGCTGTCCAAAATCCGCCACGACTCTCGGCAGACGCATCGTCGAGCATTTTCTTGGAATGTTTATTCTGAACGGATGTCCCGACATTCGGCTTCATGATGCCTACGAAAAGACTGACATCAAGCTGAAGGACTTATTTGCCAGGGAGATGCGGCTTGACTCTAAAACCCAAGATTTCAAAGTCAAAAATCAGTCCTTTCGGATTACCCACGTCCGCCTACTTCCGCCTCAAGATATAGGTCATTCATTGTGTTTGTGTGCCGTCAATCGAACGGTACGCACCGAATCGTTGCCAAAGATTTTGGCAAACTTGGAAACACAATTAACCGAGCCTTCGGATGGGAGACGCTTTCTCTACGTTGGATGTGTGTCAAGCAAGTTTCTTGATGCAAATGTCAATCAAGAGCGAACCAAATTCGACATTCCCGACCATGACAACGACGGACTTTTCTCTGACGAAGTAACCCTGCGAGATATTGTTCTTGCAGCATCCGATAAGGCTAAGGAATACCTTGATCCATATACGAAGCCCTTAAACGAAGCAAAGAAGGTGCGAATCAGCGAGTTTGTTACGAAGGATGCACCACAGTATCGTCCTCTCCTGAAGCACAAAGCTGATCGCATTGATTCACTTCGATCCAATCTATCCGAAGAACAACTCGATGTGGAACTCTACAAGATAGGTCAGGAGTGGGATTTGCATCTACGAGCAGAGTATAAGAAATTGCTCGCTGAGAAAGATGCAACCGCAATTGAGCAAGAGAGCTTTCGCCAGCGATACGAACAATTCCTCGCTGAATGGAATGAATCGGGTATTTCCAAGCTCGCACGCTATGTTGTTCATCGCAGAGCGACGTTGGCTTTCCTTGATGAGCGGTTGAAACTGAAAGCCGATGGAAAGTATGCGTTGGAGGATGCTATCCATGAAATCATCTTCCCACTCAAAACGACATGCGATGACGTTCGTGTAGAAAACATGAACCTATGGATATTGGACGAGAAATTGGCTTATCACTACTATCTTGCATCCGATAAGCCACTGGAGCAGGTTGATGTTGTCGAGGTAGATAGCAAAGATCGTCCAGACATTCTCATCTTCAATAGGCCGATAGCCTTTGCGGATTCCGGCCCACCTTTTTCTGCGATTGTAATCGTTGAGTTCAAACGACCTGCCCGAGATGACTACACAGAAAAAGAAAAGAAGAATCCTATCACTCAGGTCTATGACTATATCGACTTACTTAAAGAGGGCAAAGCGTTGGATAAACGGGGGAGGCCAATTTCCATCCCTTCGCATTTGCCCATCTATGCGTACATAGTCTGCGATCTTACTCCGTCGCTGCACAAGCAAGCAAGAGATTACCAGTTAACCAAGACCCCCGATTCGCAAGGTTACTTCGGATACCATCGGGATCATGGAGCGTACATCGAGGTAATGTCCTTTGACAAGCTGATCGCTGATGCACAGCGACGAAACAAAATCCTTTTCGACAAGCTGGGAATGGAAGGGGAAGCTCATGGCGACCTTTGAACTAACCGTCTAATTGAATCATTCCCGTAAGCACATTCATGACTTTCCAACGGACTAAATATGGCACGCATTGAGAACCACAAATACACCGTTTCAGAAGCCTTCCAGGAGTGCTTCTACGTCGTACCCGATTATCAGCGAGAGTATGTCTGGACCGACAAAGAAGTACAGCAACTCCTGGAGGATATTGATGAGCAGATTGATGCTGGCTCAGATAAGGAATACTTCGTAGGAATGGTACTTGTCTCACCGGGGTCGCAAAAGAACCATTACGAGGTCATCGACGGACAGCAACGACTGACGACGTTTTACTTGTTGATGTGCGCCTTGCGTCATCGGTTCAAAGGGACGCCACAGCATCAGGCCATCAATGGCCTGATCTCAGCTAGCTACGCTACCAAAGACGGTGACATCAAGACTAGTCTGAAGCTGGAGCCGAGATACGAAAATGCAGACGAGTTGATGCAGTGCCTTGTCGCTCAGGATGATGAACCGACAAAGGTGCGTTACGCTGTTCAACAGTCGGGAATCGCTCAATTCGGCTCGCTCGAAAACTTGCTGAATGCCTATGCCACGGTTTATCGGTATTTGCTCGACAACTATGAAGACCAAGCGAGCCTCAAAAAGCTGTGGGGATACTTGGCGAACAACGTCGTCTTCATCCAGATTTCAACGGATGTCAGCAGTGCGCTTAAAATTTTTGAGACGATCAATGAAAGAGGCGTGGGGTTGAACCCAATGGACCTGCTCAAGAACCTGCTATTCACTCAGGTCGCTCAGAAGGACTTCACCAAGCTCAAGAACGAATGGAAGAAGATCACCGCCCCACTTGAAAAGGCGAAGGAGAAGCCGCTCCGTTTCCTGCGATACTACCTGATGGCAAATTACAGGATCACGAATAAGGACTCGATAGTTCGTGAAGATGAAATCTACGATTGGTTCGTGAACAAAGATAATGCCAGGATGTGTGAGTATGATGAGAAGCCGTTCGAGTTTGTACGGAAGATCATCCGCAATGTAGATAGCTATCTAGCCTTTTCAGAGGGCCAGGGAAACGACGGCCACGCCAGTATCCCAATGGCGAACCTCAAAAAGATGTGCGGCGGTGCATTCAGTTTGCACTACGTTCTACTGCTGGCCATCGCCACCCTGCCCAAACCTCTGTTCGATCATTTCGTCGCACAGTTGGAGAGTTTTCTCTTCTATTACATTTACACCAAGACGCCAACGAAGGAACTAGAACGCAGCTTTTCATTATGGGCTGATGAACTTCGAGACATTGCCGCATTGAAGGACGCCGCAACTCAAAAGCAACAGTTGAACGACTTTATTGACAAACGATTCCGTGCCAGCATGGATGGCAAGCGGAACGAGCTTTCTGACGCTCTCAAGCGTTACACGATTAAGTCGATGCAGCAGTATCGCACACGTTATTTTTTTGCGAAGCTGACTCAGTTCGTTGATATGGCATACAAGGGGGTGACAACTCCTGGCTCCCTCGATGACTACATGGTACTGGAAATGGAACACATTCTACCCAACACGCCAGAACCTGAACTGCGACAGAGTTTCAGTACCGATAATCCCGAAGCTGATTACGACGAATACAAGAACAAATTGGGTAATTTCACGCTGTTGGAGAAGCCAATCAACATCGTAGCCAGCAACAACTTCTTTGATGCAAAAAAGGTCGAGTACAGGAAGTGCAAGCACTATCTGACCAGCAGTATCGCTGAGTTGACGGTTGTTGGAAAGAACAGCAGCATTAACCGAATCAATGAGAAATTGAAGGCGTTCGCTAATTGGAGCGCCGACAGCATCGACCAAAGGCAGGCCATGCTTATTGAGTTGGCAAAGGAAGTTTGGAAGACCTCTTTGATCGAAAATGCGTAAAGGCACGATAGTGATGACCACCGACAGCGAATCAGCGCCAACACCACAGCAACAGCCAGAACCTACTTACGACCTTGAACAAGGGATTCGAAACTTTTACGCATCTCAAGCAAAGGCGATCCTCGCTCAGTGGACGAACATTGAGAACTTACTTGGTCCGACGAACGACTTTACGGCTCCAGGAACCCACTGCGAAGTTCTTCTCCGTGATTTCTTGCGTCGCCAATTGCCATCGTGGGTCCGAGTAGACAAAGGATTCGTTTATGGACGAACGAAGCGATGGTGTACGGTCAAAGATGAAAATGGTTGTTTAGTTGATAAGGAATGCGAACTGCATGGTCCTGAGATTGATCTGTTGATCCATGACGAACTGATGTTTCGCCCAGTTTTTCGACTTGAGGATTTCGTCATTGTGCAGCCAGAGGCGGTCCTGGGAATGATTCAGGTAAAGCGATCATTTCAGGCGGATGAGTTTGCGAGCGCCGTGGCAAACATCGTAGATGGCAAACGACATCTATTGGAGTGCTACTTTGCCGCCAATAGCAGCCGTGAGCATTTGCCAATCGCTGATGTATTTTGTGCCGCAGTAGAGTTTGAGGAATCCAACCGCCAGGACGACACGTTCCGCAAGAGAATTACGGAAGCGTATGAATGGCAGTCACATTTTGCGGATCACGAGAAACAGAAGGTCCATGCGAAAACATGGACCCTCCCGGACTTCGTTGGTTCAATCGGGGGCAAATATGCGATGCACGCTGCTCGCAATGAGAACAACGGGGAAGTCATTTACCAAGTGCTGAAAGGGAACAGGGAAAGTGCAAACATTGCTTTACAAGAACTGCTTATCAAACTCACTTCCGTCATCTGGGAACGAACCAATACGGTCTTGCGACAGGTGGCACATGCGAAGCCACCACTCGCCCCGACCCTAAACATGCAAATTCGATCATCATTCACCATACCCAAAGCGCCGAAGCAGGATAAGAGCGACTTGAGCATTCAGAGTGATAAAAATTCGTAAGAACGCCAGCCTAGATTAGAGCTTAACAAGGTAGAACTCGTATGGAAAAGTATTGGATAGCGAACTTCGATTTTGAAGGTTGCCTGCAATACGGCCTTCGCAAAAACCTTTGGTTGATGCAGTACCAGTATTCTGATTCCGAAGGCAATGTTTTCCAGGGAGATAGGCCAAGTGCCGTCACAACTAATTGGAGGCAAGTAAAGGAAGTGCACGTAGGCGACTACCTTGTTGCTTATTTATCTCGTAAACGAAATCCGAATACGAATGGCTTCTTTGCTGTTGGAAAGGTCATTGCGCCCAGAAAGAAATCCAATCGAATTGGGACTGTTGAAGACTATGTTACCCAAAAGCAATCTCATGAATTCACAAAGGGAGTCACTCACTACAGTGACGCACCTGCATTGTACGAAGACTTGAATGATGTGTGGCGTCCGCAGAATGACTCCCTGAGTAGGTATGCGCAAAGAGTTGATGTCGATAGCTGGAGCTACGTCTGCGAAGGTGGTGTGCCGTGGCTGAAGGAAATAGATGTTTCCCTTAACGAACAACTTCGAGCGGTCTTCCAAATCAAGAAAAGTTGGTTTGATAAGATTGTGAAGTCACTACAACAATCGTCGCCAACCAAGGGACGCACGAAAAGTGATCGGCCTAAAGCAAAAGAGGAAAAGTCGGCAACATTTGCTTCGGAGAAAGAGTATTCCAAGAGCCAAGGCTTCCAACTCGACCCTAAGCTGCGAAAAGCAATCGAATCTTACGCAATGAATGAGGCAACGACCTATTTCGAGTCGCTTGGTTACAAAGTTGTCGATGTTTCAGCACGAAGACCCTATGACTTGGAGTGCGTAAAAGGCAAGGCAAAGCTGCATGTGGAGGTCAAAGGGACGCAATCTAAAGGCGAGTCTGTGTTTCTTACGGCGGGTGAAGTCCGATTCGCAGTCAAGCACGCTTCAGAGATGGCATTGTTCATTCTTCACTCTGTCCAGATTGACTCTAGCGGCAATGTGGGTGGTGGTGTACGGGACATCCATATTCCGTGGATCGTAAATGAAGAAGACCTAGCAGCGTTATCCTACAAGTACCAAGTCCGTCAGAGGTAACTCACGTTGATGTGTCAAATCAAAAGCCATTCCACAAGTAAAAGCCATAACCGAGGGGAGCAACCTGATGGCAATCCCTGATTTTCAAACCATCATGCTACCATTCATTCAGACTTTGAATGACGGTCAGACCTGGACAATGAAGGAACTTACAGAGCGATTGGCACGCCACTTCAATCTCACTGATTCGGAGCGGCACGAGCTTCTTCCCAGCGGATCGCAGACGGTTTTTAGCAACCGAGTTGCATGGGCAAAGTCTCACTTAAAGAACGCTGGGCTTATTGCCAATCCAAGCCGTGGCAAGGTAACAATCGCCGAAGTTGGAAGGCAGATACTCCAACAGAACCCAGAAGCAATCAACTGCAAGTTGCTGAAGCAATTTCCTTCGTATTTGAAGTTCATCGGCGCTGTCCCTTCAGGCGATTCCATTAACGAGACTGCAACAACTGATGAGACGGTGATGGAGAGCATTCAAACGCCTCTTGAGCTAATTGAGTCATCGTTTCAAACGCTGCGAAAGGAAACGGAAGAGGAACTACTCTCCAAACTCAAAACGTGCAGCCCTGCATTTTTCGAGCGAGTAGTTGTCCAACTGCTTAGAGCTATGGGATACGGCGGCGTAACAGGCGAAGGATCAGTTACCGGCCAAAGTGGAGATGGGGGTATCGACGGTATCATCAAAGAAGACAAGTTGGGTTTGGATGTCGTGTGCATTCAAGCGAAGCGTTATTCGGATTCCACCGTTGGCAGACCAATCGTCCAGCAATTTGTTGGCAGTATGGATTTCGTTCAGGCGAACAAGGGTGTTATCCTCACAACCTCCCAGTTCAGTGCAGAGGCTTACGATTTTGTTGGAAGGATTGTGGGCAAAAAGGTTGTCCTAATTGACGGCCAAAAAGTTGCGGGCCTTATGCTAGATCACAATGTTGGCGTTAGCCGTTCCAAAATTTACGAACTCAAGGAAGTGTCCAACGATTTCTTCGATGAAGATGAAGGATAATCAAATTTCAATGACAACCGACCAACCCATCCGTGACCCCAATCAAATCTGTCAGGACTGCGCACGCAAGCTCCGTGTCGTGCAAGTCAGCGATCACTTCCAAGCTATCCTTGGTTGTTTGTTGGGTGAAGACTGGACATCGCCACGTTTAGTCGAGATGGTTGTCACTTCTGACGGTCATTTGCTTGGTCGATGCGATGGCGAAGCTGAGTTCAAGGCGTTCCTTGGCGAAGTGGACGATCTCATCAGGAACATACACGGCGTTGCTCCAGTGGCAGAACTTGATGGCGACGAAGTTGGCTACCTCGTTGCTAGGGTGGCTGAGATTAAGAGGCGAAGGTAGGAGAAGAAATAATGCAACTAAAATCAGCAGCACTTGACCAAATCGCACAGTTCATCTGCGGCGACAATCCGCTCCCATTCCCCTATCGAAGCTCATCAAGGCTAACGACGTTCTTCACTGGACTAGGACTCGATTATATCCATCGTGGCGAAACTAGGAACGCATGGGCAAGAGACGCTGTGATCGACATCAACAGTAAGGCATCAAAAGAAGGCGTGTTCCCTTCAGACGAAATGATAGCGGTGATTGAGGAGGTTCTGAACCCTGCTTACTTTGAGGTCGGTGATTTAGAGAAGGTGAATTTTGATGTTGCAATGGCTCTGATGAATAAAGTCCTCAAGCAGTACAAGCTGGAAGTCGCAGTTGATGCAGCTAGTGGAGTTGCGAAGTTGCGTTCAGTGGATGGTCATTTCGTTTCAACCGCCCACGCTGCACCAGATGTTGTGAAAAAACTGACATTTGCTCCGAAGGTTTTCGAGATACCGCAATCAACCGAAATTCAGCACGACCTTGTAGCGATCATGATGCCGTTCGGTGCCGCATTTTCAAGGGTGCATGATGCTATTAAGCAGGCTTGTGATTCTGCGCATCTTCGCAACAAACGAGCCGACGACATTTGGGCGAATAGCACGATTATCCAAGATATTGTTGACCTGATATTCATTGCAGAGATCGTTGTCGTCGATTTCACTGGCAAGAATCCAAATGTGATGTACGAGACTGGAATTGCTCACACTCTTGGGAAGCATGTGGTCCCCATAACGCAATCTATCGAACATGTTCCTTTTGATTTACAGTCGCATCGAGTATTGCAGTACCACCCGAATCAAGAAGGGCTGAGTAAGCTCACACTCGAACTTGCCGCAAGGTTGAAGACAATCACAAATGGGCATTCGTGGTAGCAGTATCGACGGAAAGTTGATCTACGGTAACAGCCAACGAGCTAACATGCCAAAAGAATCCAAACCAGACATCGTATTGCCTCTACGAATCATCCTTGTTGATCCACCGCCTGGAGTAGACTTTGGCATCCAAGAAGGCAAAGGCAACGATTACAAAACCATTTCCGTCAAACGGTCAAAGGCGGGAAACCTGGTTCTCGAATACACCATCAATGTGAAGGGCAATCCAACTGATGGTCCTCCCAACTTCGTCGGGCCAATCTCACAAGGTCCACCAACTGGTAGGTTCATCTACATCGACATCGGCAAGTCGGCAGGGCAATTCGATAGTTGTTGGCAACGACGAATCAAGATTCCTTTGGAAACAATCACTTGGGAAATGATCGACTCAATAGTGGAGAAGCCAAAGAAATTGTTGCAGGCTACTATTCCTGGAACTGGCAAAGATGGCGGGCCGAGTTGCGCTACAGTGAAGCCGATTGATGGATGGCAAGTGGCGAAAGCGTGAACTCGAATGAACATAAACATGGATAAGGCAAAGCACTTGTTGAGCTTTGTCGCTAATTCTGATGCGAACATGCTGACCATCCATCTGGACAAGGATGGAATCGAATTCCTGATTGAACGATTATCTAAGCTGAGGGGACTTCTTGATGAAGGCCAGTGTGAAGACTGCCATCTGTTCACTGCTGATTCCATTGGCTCTGAATTGACTTCGACAATAATCCAGAGACAAGTCAGCGAATCCGTCGTTGTACAGCATGTGAAGCTCTGTGCTTGGACCCAAGAATGGGCAATGAAGCATGGGCTGATTGAGGAGTAGCCCTGGTTTTGACGGGCATCCAGCAATTCTGAAGGTGAACCAAGGCCAACTCTGGCTATCGGTTTGCCGTCCAGCCCGATAAAATGCTTTTTTGACCACGATTAGCCGGTTTGGAGCTTTTTCCTTGGATTTGCAACGACTTCAGAAACAATTCATCGAGCGTTTAGAGGCCGCAAGCGGTAAGCCAGTGATCCTGCAAAGCGATCCCAAGTTTGCTGGACATTCGACCATTAAAATCGCAACCAAGGATCAACCCGCCCATATCCTGCTCTACAAACCAGAACAGGAATCTGTTTTGCCCTACTTGGTCGCCTATCAGTGTGAGTTTGCACTTAGGCTCATTCAGGCTGACCCAAGCAAGCAGTTCAACCTGTCGGCCAAGTCCAACATGCTTTCTGATGTTCTTGGCCTGATGGAGAAGCACCACAAAGGCAAGGACGACATTCCAAGTCATGTGATCCCACAACTGGCCAATCAGTTTGGTAATGGTCTTGGACTCCAACTGCGATCCATGCCAATCACGATGCGCATAGACAAGCTGATCCACGATAACCACCCCGAACTGTCAGAACTACAGCACGAGAGCGTTGACCGCCAGCTTCAGGAGAATATGGGCGCACTTAGTCCTCGCTCAAAAGTGATTGCACCAGAGGAAATCATCAGACCCAATGCCTCCATGAATGCGGCCTACGCCAAGTTCTTTGCTGGACTTTGGAATACACCGATGGTGTTTGCACCTTATGTCGCTGCTGGCTATGGCGATGCAGCTAATGCGCTACTTGCTTTCCATGAACAGATTCCAGCGGGTTCAGATCATGATCGTGAACTCGTTGATGCTTGGGCCAAGTACACTGGCCTTGACCGTTGGTTCAAAACGGAAGGTCGCTAGATGTCACAAGAGTTCTCTTTCAAGCTCGATTTTGAAGACTTTGATCGGTCACTTCTAGGCAATCCACCGCCAACAGTAGGCTCGGATGAATTCAAATCGAAGATCACCGATTTCTTTGCCAAACAGTTCGTCGGATTCGGTGGTAAAGCAAGAGTCGTTATTGATGATGGCGGACAAGTGATCGAAGTCCTATGGACCAAAGACTCCAATTGGAAAGACCCCAAACAAAAGGCTCTGGACCTGCTCAATGCAGGCCAGATCAAGCAAGCATTGCCACTGCTAACAACCCTATACCACAAAGACCCAAGTGATGTGGACTCATTGTATCGCCTTGGACTCGCCTACAGTGAGCTAGGACAATACCAACAGGCAGTCGAGATTCTTGAGAAGACTGTTGATCTTGCACCCGATCATGTCCATGCCTTGGTTGGACTTGGTGTTGCTGAGATTTCGGCGGGTAACTTACTCATTGGCGAAGAATGGCTTCGCAAAGCACTTCAACTTGAACCAAGAAACCGATGGGCATTGCGTAATCTTGCTGGGACTTTGATGAAGCAACAGCGATACGAGGATTCACTCGATGCAATCAAGAATTGCCTTGCTGTTACTCCTGATGACATCGCAATGATGATCGCTTATGGCGATTGCCTAATTGGTCTTGGACGCAGTGAAGAATCGGAGGTCCACTTCCGAATGGCGGTTAAGGTTGGCGGACCAGACCATCTGGTTGATATTGCCAAAGCACGGCTGACTGAGAAATCTGAGAAGGCACTTCGATCATCTGGGGATTTCCGACCTGACGTAGTTGAGTACATGAAGGATGCGCTCAAACGATTCAGGTCTATGAGCATGACTCAAATCCAAAACTTGGCACTCGAAATCGCCATGCTTGGCAACAAGGGCCTCAACATCAACGACCCAACCAAAAAGTACCCAATCCAAGCATGGCCCGGAGAATACAGCGGCTTACATTTGATTTCGATCATGTATGCAGCCTTCCAGCAGTTTGCACCGGATACCGACGTTGGCATTGATTTGAGCAAAGAGTATCGAATGGCGATGGATGGATAGCATGGACGAACAGCCATGCAGAGCAATAAAGACCCACACCAAGACTAGGAACGAAGCAAATGAACAATGAAGATATGCAACCACCGCAGAAAGTAAAAATAGCGACGATTTGGGAAGTGGTTGAGGGCGAGCATCAAGGGCAATATCTGATCGAGCCGAAGACCGAAGACGACCTACCAGAAGTCTTTTTGCGGATCAACGTCGCATCAGCAGAAGCTCTTTATAGACTTCTGAATTCTCTTCGGCCTGATACTGACGGCAATATCCAAAGTGACTGATCGCTCGTGCTGCTGCAAGTCGTTGCTAGGACGCAACGCCCTTTTCAATTCCGATAAAAATCTACCCACTCCACCTTGAACGACCTTGGATTGCCCTCGAAGAACTTCTTGGGCAACTGCAACTCGAACACGCCATCCTTTAGTGGAATGGCTTTTGTCGGCTCGCCAGCTTTGTCCAGAAGTTTGATCTCCATCCAATACGGACTCTTTGAGTCCAGCGGTGAATCTTCCTTGCCGTCCTTCCAAAGTCGCACGGTGCAATCGTGACTCAATACCGACGCTTCGAGCTTGAGCTTGTCGGTTGATAGCTTGAAGCTCTCCAATCCATTCAATCGCAATTGGATCACAACCCTATCAGGCCACTGTTCTGTGGTTCGCTCTATGGTTGCATTGCTGATGCCAAACGGACTGCGAACAATGAACACTGTTTTGTCATCTTCGGACTTCCCGTCAATACGATCATCAGACAGTTTTGTGGTGATCTTGAATAGCTCGTCGGCGTGCAAAGCACTGGAAATGGCCAGTGTGATTCCAATTGCAACGGTTGTTGCCAATGTGTTTTTCATCACGCTAATTCTACTGTGCGCTGCTATTGCTTGAAACGACTCCCAGAAAGTGCTTCTTTAGCTTCTCTTTCGCTTCCTCTGGCAATGGGCGTTTGAGATACATCCATCCATGATACGTCACTAAATCCGTCTCAGAAATTCGCATTAGTTCGCCGTTTGTAAGCCGAGGCAAACTACTTCGGTCAATTCCAACTTCCGCCAACAGTTCAGCGAAAGGACTCCTTCGGTCTTCGTCTTCACTTTCTTGCTTTACCTTTTGCTTCGTTTGACGAGTCTTTGTTTTTGGTGGGCTGGCAGTATCCCGTTTTGGTTTTTTGGCATCGGCTGGCGTGGGTGCCTTTTTTGATCTAAGTGTGCTGGACGTTTTTGCGATGGGTGCTGCCTTCCTAGCAGGCTTTGACTTTTCAAGATTATTGGGCTTGGCTATTCGGGGCAGCGGTGAGGCTGTCTCCTCAGATTCACGAATCCAGTTTTGGATGGTTACAACACTGTATCGGACGGACTGCCCTATACGAACACATGGAAGGACTCCAGAGCGTGTTAGCGTATACAGGTATCTTTGCGAAATGGAGAGTCGTTTCGCCGCTTCTCTTGAAGTGAGCAACTGCACTGGTTCATCTGAAACTTCAACCCTATGCTGAACTAACAACTCTTTAGTTTCAGCAATTACTTCTTTGACGACTGACGTTATAAGCTCTTTCAATGCTGTTTCGATTGCACTTGCCATAGTATGCTCCAGATGACTGATTGAGTTCATTACAGAATCAGGCATTATCGAGCAAGCAATCAGCGTTTTCCACTTCCGCCCCAGTTCCTCAGCCTTCTTAAAATCCCTGTCTGCCTCATGATTTCGACCTAAACTGTTCAGGTAGTGACCACGGGCCATATAGTAAGTGCTGTTGTGAGGGTCACGGCGGATCGTCTAATTGAATTGCTCTTGGGCAACGGATACTGAGGAAGAAGAGAAGCGGCATTCACGAACTACTTCTTCTTGACCTCTTCCCTGTAAGGCTTCTTATTCTTGTAGAGTTCAAGCCTTTCTCGTCCTCCAGCTTTGTCCTTTTCGTCAGTAGTCAACTCAATCGCTTGCTCTTGATACTTGATTGCATTGTCCCAATTACCAGATTCAGCATAGGCAGCAGCGAGAGTATCAATTTTTCCCCAGTCCTTCCAAGCGGATAGCTCGCAGGCTTTGGTTGCAAGCTCCACAGCCCTTTTCCCGTCACGATATTTGTCATCAGGACAGGTGGCGTAAAGCCGTGCTAGGCCGTGAAGAGAATAAGCGTACTTAGGATCGAGCCTGATCGCTTCGGTGTAGTCCTTGATAGCTGCGTCAAAGTCACCCTTCGCTTCCAAAGAATTGCCACGGCCTGCATATGCTTTAGCGTCCTTAGGATCGAGCCTGATCGCTTCGGTATAGTCCTTGATAGCTGCGTCAAGGTCGCTCTTGTTGTAATGTGTATTACCACGATTGTAATAGGCCGTTGCGTGTTTAGGATCGAGTCTGATCGCTTCGGTGTAGTCCTTGATGGCTGCGTCGATCTCACCTTTTTGGGCAAATGCCATGCCCCGATTGTTGTGTGTTATTGCGACCTTTGGATCGAGCCGAATCGCCTCAGTTGCATCCTTGATTGCAATTTCGATTTCACCCTTTTCGTACCACACCATTGCTCTATTACTCCAGTTAGAAGGACTGGATGGATTCAACCGAATTTTCCCGGTGTAGTAGTCAATAGCCTGTTGTGTCTCCATCACGTCCTTCTTTTGGACCCATGCTCGGCCCAACCACAGCCAGTCACCGTTTACGTCTCCGACTGTTACAGGGAAGGGAATCATTCCAATGTCAATTGTCTCCGTGCCAACTTTGGCGACGGCACCATCTTTAGTGAACACCCGTTTCCCAAGCCAAGGGTCACGTTCTTGTGCTGCTGCAAGTGATGGAAGAACAGTAATGAGAAGTAATGTGAGACGTAATGTGTTCATGATCTTGGTTAGTGAAAAATTCTGTCACCGAGGCAAACTGGAATAAGTACGAACTACTTCTTCTTGACCTCTTCCCTGTAAGGCTTCTTGTTCTTGTAGAGTTCAAGCCTTTCTCGTTCCCCGGCTTTGTCCTTTTCATCTGTAGACAACTCTATAGCTTGCTCTTGATACTTGACAGTATTAACCCAGTCGCCAGATTCGGCGTAGGCAGCAGCAAGAGTACCGATGCAATTCCATGTCTTCCAATCGGATAGCTCGCAGGCTTTGGTTGCAAGCTCTACAGCCTTCTTTCCGTCACGGTATTTATCATCAGGACAAGTGGCGTAAATCCATGCGAGATTGTTGAAAAAAACTACATCAATTGGATCGAGCCGAATCGCTTCGTTATGATCCTTGATGGCGGCGTCAACGTCACCCTTAGCTTTCAAAGATTTGCCACGGCCTGCATATGCTGTAGCATCCTTTGGATCGAGCCGAATCGCTTCGGTGTAGTCCTTGATAGCTGCGTCAAAGTCTCCCTTAGCTCTCAAAGAATAGCCACGGCCTACATATGCGTTTGCGAACTTAGGATCGAGCCGAATCGCTACGGTGTAGTCCTTGATGGCTGCGTCAAAGTCTCCCTTGTCAGAAAAAGAATTACCACGATTGAAATAGGGAAATGCGTCCTTAGGATCGAGCCTGATCGCATCGGTGTAGTCCTTGATGGCTGCTTCGACGTCACCCTTGGCTTTCAAAGATACGCCACGATTGTTATGTGCCGTTGCGTCCTTAGGATCGAGTCTGATCGCTTCGGTGTAGTCCTTGATGGCATTTTCGATTTCCCCTTTTTCATTCCATACCGACCCACGACTTCTCCAACCATCTGCCCTGGATGGATTCAGTCGAATCTTCTCAGTGTAGAAATCAAGAGCCTGCTGGGTTTCCATTACGTCTTTCTTTTGAACCCATGCTCTGCCCAACCATAGCCAGTCACCGTTTACGTCTCCGACTATTGCGGGAAAGGAAATCTTTTCAATGTCAATTGTCTCCGTGCCAACCTTGGCGACGGCACCTGACTTCCAAAAGACTCTTTTCCCCAGCCAAGGGTCACGTTCTTGTGCTGCTGCGAATGATGGAAGAACAGAAAGGAGGAGTATTGCAAGACGAAGCATGTTCGTGGCCATCGGGTTGTTGGAAATGGAAACATGGCCTTAATTATGGCAAAAACCGAATTGATCTGGAACTATTGACCTGTTCCTCGATTCGATTTTCACACGTTTCCCGTTGACCGCACCCACGCCCTTTCGCAAAAATCCCTCCCAACTACCCATCGACCCTACCGCCGAAAAATTTTCTACCCCGGCGTATTTTTGGAATCGCCCCAACAGAACTTTTTCAGCCTGCACAAACAAAAAGACGGAACGACATAGCGGGTGGTGGCGGGGTGGAGTCCCAAAGATTCCAAAGAGCTTTGCTTTGAATTGTTCCAAAACTAACTTTGTAACAAGTCTTGAGCAACTCTCAACTCTATGGAGGATCGACCTCAAAAGGTGTCCGGGTCAAAAGCTGGTTGTTGCTCGACTTCGATTACTCCAAGAGCATTTCGACGATAGCACATCTCCATTCCAGCAAATGCCGTGCGAACATCCATGCCATGCTTTGCAGCTTCAAACATGACTTGGCTGACTTCCTTGAAGCTAGAGCATCGAAGCCAACTACTTGTTTGCCAAGAAGTGTCTTCTGAAGAAAGTCTCAGGACAAATTCATGCCTGCCAGCATTAGGTACAACCGCTGTGAACCCAACGAAATCTGGCTTCACAACCACTTCAGATACTTCTTCACAGCCAAGCTCAAGACAGAACCCACGAATGGAATCCATGATGCGTTGCACGTTGGCAAGGTCACTTGATGCTAACAACCAAGAGTAGGCATAGAGTACGTTGCGTTGGTTTGTCATGGGTGTTGCTTCAGATGATTTCAATTACGTTGTCCCAAGTAGCTAGGTCATCAACATGGCCTGCTATTATCTCAACGACAGCAACGATCCCGCTGTCATAGAGCAACTTGCCTCCCCCTTGCATCAACTGATTGTGCTGTTCATCGCTCAGAGGCGTGGTCGTACGGAGCGTTAGCGCAACCATGTCGCCAGCAGCCTTACCCTCCAGTTTGGCAATTGCCCTCGTTGTGATTTTGGGGGTCATTGCAATGCGTCTCTCAATTCAGACAAAGACCCAAGACCAACCATACGTTTGACTTCTTTGCCGTCACGAAACACCAACAAGGTCGGTACGGCATGGATATTGAGTTCGTTAACCAGTGATGGGTTCACTGCAACGTCCACAGCAACGATCTTCGCTTTATCTCCCACTTCCTTGGCAAGTAAGTCCAATGCAGGCTTCAACATGCGGCATGGACCGCAATGTTCACTGAAGAAGTCAACCAAAACAGGGACGGTTGACTCAAGGACTTCGTTTTCAAAATTGGACTCGTTGACTTCAGTTACCATGTTTCTTCCTCGATTTTTCTGACTTCGTTCTTGATGCGATCCACGATCTCATGTGGATCGGTTTCAGGCTGCGGTTCGAGATGGATGCGAAGTGAAAAAGGCTTGCCCCTGAAGCTACCAACAATTCCCAGGAATGGTCCGTGGCTACCTTGTTCGCTGTAGCTGACGACACCAACCTTTTCGATTTCCTCAATGCCTACTTCACCCAGGAATCCAAAAATATCGAACTCGAATGGAGCAGAGATCATTTTGCCGTCGTCAGGACCACCATAGACGAGTTGGTACGGCGGGCAGATTTCTATCTGAGTTGCTCCATCTTCTCTGGTGAACACTGACCAGTTCAACGATTGGCATAAACTGTGGTACGTCCAATGTGGATGAATTACATCACGAAAGGACTCAATGTCGAAACCATCTGAATCGTATTCAAATGCGTTCATGTTGTTGCCCTATGAGTAGATCATGCCGTCATCACCAACGTACAAATCGACATTGCCGAATGCGTGACTTGCTTCAGTAAGTCTTTCGCCGATTTCGTGTTGCCAGTCACCATCCCAGAATCCAGCGCCGTGATGATTGCGAGTTAACCAAAAGTCATGGCCTGCTTGTTCAAGGTTGCCACCAATATCATCAGCATGGTCCAACTGGAACGCCTTGCAGTCTTCGAGGATGCTTGCCAGTGTTTCAGGGGCAATGTCCTCGACTCCATAGTTGAAATCCAGCGGACTACCACCAGATTCATCAGAGTTGTCGGTTGATGACCAAAGAGCGGCTTCGATGTATGCCCTGGTGAATTTGTCCATTGGAAGCTCCGAGGTTGAGGAACATCCAGCAGGGTACAATGACACTAACTGGTTCTGAGTTGAAATAGGACTTCCTCAAGATCGAGTCTTGATTCCCAACTTGCTGTAGATATTGCCATCGCCACGACATCAAGATCGTCTTGGATGTACGGCTTTAGCTCCAGAAGATTCTCAGTACCGACCAAGCGACTTGTTTCGTCACTGTCCTTGAACATCTCAAGACAAATACCGATGACGTGAAACCAATTGCCAAAGGTTAGTCCATAAGCCTTAGCCGCTTCAAAACGAACCGTGAAGCTATCGTCACTGAATAGCTTCACTGCGGCTTGAGCGCCAGACTTGTGCCTAAGCTCGCCCAAGAATTGGCAAGCCGTAGACCTATGAACTGGCTTTGGATCATCCAACGCCGCAATCAAAACGGAAACCGCTTCGACATCGCTTCGATCAATTGCACCAATTGCCCCAGCAGCAACGATTTGGAGGTATGGTTCAGCTTGGTCTTGCAGAAATGGCTTGAGTGTAGGTAACGCTGGCTTGGCCTTGGCCCCCATTTCCTTGAGTGACCAGAGTGCGTTGCAGCGAACCACTACGTCTGATTCGCCTAGATTCCTGATTAGTCGCTCGATTGTTTGCATGGTCTGGTCCCCTTATCGTGTTGCGAGAGTGTAAGGGGGAATAGGCCATCAATATTCGTCTGCCAAAAGCGCCGTAGTTGCAACCCGGTCGCCTGATTCGTCTTCCGCTTCGGTGATGATCCATAACTTGGCGGCAGCATCGCCATCACCCTCAAGGATGTAGGAGCTTAGGATACGACTGCCATCAATCAAAGCATCCTCATTAGCTTGCTTGTCGTCTTCTGACAAATCGCCCCAATCGCCTCGGACATGGCGTTCAATGAACTCCAGGACGTTTTTGCCAAGTCGTTCAAGAGTCTGTAATGCTGCTGGGGTTGCCACCATTTGACCAAGACTGAATCGAGGCTGATTAACTGCGATCATATTGCTCCTTTCTGATTGGCTCATTGTAACGGTGAACAGGGTACAATGACGCTCAGACGATGATCGCTGATTCTCGTTGACCATAATTGCTCGAATGGAATTCGCCTCTTCGGGCCAAACGAATTGCAATTTCCAGTGCATAATCTTGGAAGTCTCGTGAATTGTCAGAACTTTGTGTTACGTGGTGGGCGATTTCTTCAAGAGCTACTTTCAGCAACCGATCTGACAGTGCCTTTGAACCAGCAAGCAGAGACGCATCACCACCAGCCAAATCACGGTTGACGTAAACGATGCCGTCTCGGTAGTAGCCGTTGAGCATGACCCCAGCATCGAGGATCGAAGAGAAGCTGCGGACCTCTGGCTTGTCTTTGCCATTGGTCAACCCAATCTCTTCGATCAAATCCCAAATGTAGTCCACTGCTGCTTGAGCATCCACCGTTGCCTTTGTGATTTCTCGCCCAGACAGTTCGTCGGAAGAAAGCACCGATGAAGCTGTCTTCACTCCGTACAACGATGCTGCTGAGATCAAGTTTTCTGGAGCGACAACAGGCTTGTAACCCTTTTTTTCCAATTGGTTGGCAGTTGCCTTGGTTGCCAAAACCGATTGTTCACCAGCGATGGATTCAAAGGCGGCTTGCCATGACTTCTTGCGATTCTCGATTGCTTCGGTCGAATCGAAATATGCAGGTTGTAAGCTGTAGATGTCGAACCCAAACTCCCAATAGCTCTTTTCGGTTGAGAGGAGGCGCTCAAACAAGATCGCAAGAGTCTGTGCGTCCGCATTCGATAAACTCTTTCCGGCGCTATGACGAACATCCCAATCGCTTGCCTTACGACTTTCGTCGATTGTCAAGTTGTCCAGGTTGTAATCGAACAGGCTTTCTGTATCGCTCGATTCAAACTCTCGAACACGAACACCACGTCGATAGATGACAGCAGCTTTACGATCACCAAGGTTGCGATTGGCCTTTGGCAGAATTGCCTTGCCAAGCGACTCTGGTTCGCTGAAGTGGAGAAACCATTTTCCAAGGTTGTTGTAAAACTCCAAAACCTCTGGAGTCAACGGAACGAAGACACGAGTGTATCCAGCCTTCGCTCGAACTTGTGATTCACTGACAACATCAACAGTGACGCCTGACCAATCGCCTTTTTCACGAATTGAGCGGTCGATGGCATTGGAGACAAATTCACGAAGCCCCATAGCAACGTCATCCCAGTCGAGACGACCAAAATCCAACACGAATCCGAGGTCTTCCGTGGCAGATCGGCTTACACCGTTTGCATCAGTGCCACCATACTTGACGACAACCCGTTCAAAACGCTTAGTCGCTTGCGAATCAGATACGACCTGCGGACGAGTCGAGAACTCCAGTTTGAGATTACCAGCAAATACGATTGGCTGAAGTTCATTGCGCAACAAGAGAGCGATACTGTGCTTACTACCTGATCCGAACTGCCCAATCATCCCTGCGTTGTTGCTTTGATCGGCCATGCTAACGCCAAGAACTGTGAATGCGTCAGCGGGGGCAACACCAATGTTTTCAATTCGGAGATAAGCAGTCATCGTTTGTTATCCTTGAGACACTGAGACATGGTTTGTCGTGATGTCCCGTAGGGTACAATGACACTAATGGCAACGGCCTATGCTCCTTTGACCGATCAATAGGTCACAAGGGGAAACTCAATTATCTCGGAAATAATGCCTCCGTTCATTTCAACCGTAACAGACGATTCGTCCTCTACTTTTACTTCGTAACGGTATGCCAAATCATCGTGCGAATTTTGGCAAGGGACAATTCCCGGAACTCCGTTTGAGTCCACGGAACCAACAACCAGCATCGCAGCCAAACTTTCAGCGCTAAAGTGACGCCCTGCCTTTTTCAATTTTTGCAATGCTGCCGGTAGGTCACTTTTCAAATCGGCAAAAACTCGATCTGGATAGCCATCAAGGTGCCGATACAGCTTGGCTTTGACTTGTCCACTTCTGTCACTAATCGCAATTTCGCATCTCGTTGCCATAACTCATTACTCCTCACCAACAACAAGTGTCGTTGAAAATAACCATTTGCAATCCTCATCAATCAATCACAAACAAATACTCTTTGCTCAGATATGATGCGAAGACTTGCCCGAATCCTCAGCAAGAAGGCTGAGGAAGCAACTGCACAATATGTTGCGACAGCTAATTGAATCGTATGCCTGAGCCACTCGCCATCAAGTAGATCACGAAAAAATAAAGACCACTTTTGGCTTCAAACTACGCTTGTTCGGCGTAAAGCTCCTCGAAATATTCGATGACCGTTTGCGGCGCATCAAAGTCTTCGCCGGTATGCTCCATCAGCCAATCCAATGCGTTCATGATTGCCTCTTCGTCGTCGATTCCAGCAGGTCGATCCCAACCGAGTAAAACGGCATTGAGATGGTCTTCGTGGCTGGCAACGAACGGATACGAATTGCCTTCTTCATCGGTTAGAAACCAGTAACCAACATTATCTGGACCCATCAAAGTTACGATCATGATTTTCTTAGTTCCCCTCTCTCATTGACTTGCCAAACTTGTTTTGTGTTTACGTCCATTGCCGTCAGCCAACCACCGCCACAGCAATTCGTGTCGATGCAGATCAAATGGCCCAGGTCCAGGACTTCAGGCTGTGGCGTATGACCAACAATGAAAGTCTTGCCAGAACAGTGCGGTTTCGGCGCAACGTAATCCCTCAAAGACAACCACCGAAGCGTATGGTCGTCAAGTTCATTCACTGGCACATCTGGCTTGTAGTTGGCATGGACGAAGATGTGCGTCTCTGTTTCGTAGTACGAACGGCACGACTCCAGAAAGCGAAAGTGAATTGCTGGGATCAAACTCAATTGGCTGGTTGATCCGTAGCTATCCAACGCAGTGTCACCACCGCAGTTAAGCCAAAATTGAAAGTCTGATTTCCCATCTGGTGCATGAAGCATCATCTCATCGTGATTGCCTAAAATCGGCACCAGATTGCATTTGGATTGTAGGGCAATCAATTGATCCAAGACTCCCTTGCTGTCGATGCCTCGGTCAACGTAGTCGCCCAGAGTGACGAGCGTATCATGCGGCTTGAGATCAATGGCGTCGATCAAAGCTGCAAGGGCGATTGAGCATCCGTGGGAATCACCTATGGCTAAAACTCTAGGTTCTTTCATTTGGTTCACTCTTTGGGATGCTGCCATTTGGCAATGCTTTTGATTGACGTGACGTGGATTCGTGTTTCCACCAGCCCACTAGGGTCTTCAATTACGAGGTAATCATCTCCGATTTCGATCACCTTACTACCTACTGGAGTCTTCTCTTGGAATAGAAGTTCGTATTTGCCAGAAACTTCTTTGACAGAGACGATCTGCCCAGTTTTCAGGCGAGACAAAAACTTCTTCGGCCTGTCCTGGTTGACTGCCCCAACAAAGAGAAGCAGAAAGAACCCTACGCAAATCAACTTGATGGTTTTCATTCTGCCTCCTTACCCTATTGGAAGATAATTAGCACTGGAATCGCTGGGTCTACTGTGGAGATACCTCCCAGTTGTCGCTATTGAGCTATGGCCGAGCGTTGCCTGGACTAAGTGAATTGGCGCTCCTCGATCCAAACTGTGACTAGCGTGAGCATGACGCAACCAATGGCAACTAACAGCCTTCTCCAAACCAGCCCTCTTTGCTGCCTTACTCACGATTCGCCATACTTGAGATTCATCCAGATGTCCGCCTTTCTTGCGGCTGCGAAAAACAGGTGCATTATCGTTTGCATCTCCACGCAATGCCTGGAGCGTGTTCCAAACCTTCTCTGGAATAAGAACAGTCCGTGTCTTCGCACCTTTGCCGAAAACCGTGATTTGTCCCGCCTTATCCCGGCTTTGTAGGTCGCTCCACTTCAAGCTGCAAAGTTCAGCCACCCGAAAACCAGAAGCGTAGAAGGTCAACAGAATTGCCTTGTTCCTTGGCATGTTTTCCAGAGCAATCATCTTCAGGACATCGGTTTCCTCAAGAATGCGATCTGCGAGCTTCTCACGCAAAGCTGGAAGCCTCAATGGTGCAGCCACATCAAATTGCAAATAACCAAGTCGATGGCCAAATGCGAATAAGGACTTCACGGCTGATAGCGTTCGATAAACCGACGACGGTTCCAGCCCCTCGTTGCTGAGGTCGTTTGCGAACTGCTGGAGATCACCAAGAGTGATTTGACGCAATGGCTTGGCTACGGCCTCCAATAGTCGCTTGCTATCGGAGGCATAAGCACGTTGAGTGTGTTCACTTCGTCCATGAAGCCATAATTCGATCAAATGCTGATCGGATTCGGCCTGTTGGGGGACGACAATGCCGTTTTTAGCCGCTGGCACCAGTTCGTTTTGTGTATTTTCAATCGAATGCAAGATACCATTTCCTTTTCATGAGTTTAATCGAACAGTGATCGAAAACGATTCAACGAGAATCGGGCGAATAACTTTCACAATTCCGACAGACATTTGACGGACATAGTTCATGTTCCCATCGAACATCTGGCGCTAATCGACGCCTTTCAATCAGCATTGGAACAGGATGAATACGAACATCAGGCATTTCCCGAACGCTTCAAGTGTCGGAATACTGTTCGCAGTACGTCCGATTCGCTGCTGTTTTGGGTTCCTTTGGGAAAGCAAACTGTCAACGCAGCGTCAATTTGCTGAGGCGTAACCCCAGCAAGCCCCAAGTTCTTCAAGCCTTCAAGCAGCGTTGAATGGTCCCTTGTCGCACTAGATTCCAGCTTTGGTCTACGGTCGTAGAACAAAACGTATTCCTTATTGCACCCGATACCGCTTTCTCTTGCCCGCAGAATGTCTTCGACCATTGAAGCCGTATAGTACGGTCGTTGGTTCGACGGTAAACGAAGTGGGGCATGGAAAGTTCCTCGCTCGACGTGCAGATAAAATTGACTGCGTGACATTCCTAATTGACGACAAACTGAACTCACCGATACAGCAGCTTTAAGCGGGTTTTCGGACTTCATGATTACGCTCATCGTTCTAATTCCTTCAACAAATCGAACAGGTACAAGTCACAGGGTACAGTGACATTAAGTGGATGCTGCCAAGTGTTCGTGACCTTTGGCGGTGAGCATCCTGCCCTTTTCAGACTTGGAAATCAGCCCAAGCCTAATGAAATCAGCCTCGAACATTTCGATGCTTTGGCGTGGCAATCCCATCTGTGTAGCGATGACGTTAAGCCTAACTGCTCCTTCACCCTCACGAAGAATCTGCAAGTACCTCTGTTCAACAGCATCAAGTCCAAGACTGTCGATTTGCTCAATGCGGCTCATTGCTTCAACGTGTGCCGCTGTGATGTTGTCTTTGGCTTGAGACGAGGCTTGACGCTTCGCAGACTCAAGCAACTTAACTGCTAATCTAGGCGTACCTCGACTCTTCGCAGCCAGCATACGCACGGCGTCGTCTTCAATCACCCAACCTAGTCGTCTTGCCCGTTGTTGGATGAGCAAGAAAGTTTCTTCGTCGGAGTAATGCGTAAGCCTAAGATGGATACGAAAACGCTCACGCATGGAGCGTGTCATCATATGCTCATCGGTTGTTGCACCAATCAAGCAAAACGGAGGAAGTTCAACGATGTGCTTCTTGCCGAGAAACAGCTTACGCTCTTCCAAGGCTCTGTAGATCGACACCGCAACAGTTTGAGGAAGCTCGTGAATCTCATCTACGAAGAACACGTCCCCAGGTTCCAACATCATGAGAGCGCCTTGTGCATGTTCTGCGGTCTTGAGATTCTGCGCCAACTCAACGTGGAGATTGCACGCAAGTTCTCTTGCAATGATTTCTGAGAGGAGTGTCTTACCAGTCCCCGCTGGGCCTGTGACTAGCACATGGGGAAAGGCTTGTTCTTTACTAGACTTTGTTCGGTCGTAAAAGTACGAGTCGATCGCAGTGCGCAAAACTGCGACAGCGGTTTTTTGCCCAATCACATGATCGAGCGTTGGAACAATTTGATTGTTGATGTCCATAGTGTCTCTTGCTCAATCAGTTACTCGTATTGCCTACACCCAACCAGGGTACAATTACACTAAAAACAAAAACAAGAAATCGAGTCATCCATGACTCGATCTTTCCATCATCAAGCTAAAGCCAGTCCCAATTTCTGAACGTATCGCATTGCCTTTTTGACCGATTCAAATGCAGCCTGAACTTGGCCATCACGCAACACATCAACAAGCAAAGATCGCCCGTCTTCAAGTACAATAGCCTGATCCTTCTGCCGAACCTCAATCTTGCCGTGGTGATACTTGGGATGCTGCCATAGAACCTTTCCGCCTGAACTGTGGCGAATTCGGACAATACAATGATCCAGGATTGCACCACCGCCAATGCTTCGGCTGAGTGGCAGGATCAATGGCACTTTAACAGGCCCCATCGAGCGACCAACAAACCCAAAGCACTCGAATTCTTCCAACCAATCACGACCAGTCGAAGCATCGCCTAAACTGATTCGAAGTCTGGTTCGATTCAAGCGAGCTTTTTCAAGCACTTGGATGACTTCGATTGGCGTGCGAGTATCGTAGTAAGTGCCATTAACAACTTGGTATTCTTTTCTCATTTGTCCCTCCGACCACTAGGGTACAATTACACTAAACGATCAAAGAAAAAGACAACTAAGCAGTGCCTAGTTGTCTTCTCGTTTTGGGATGTCTCGTCAGACACCTAGCCCACCAAACTTGGCGTGACTGAATTTGCAAATTGTGCGGCTCCCAAATCAGTCACCAGAAAAAAGCCCCCGCAACTTGTCATTGCTTCAGCGTTAAGCTGGTGAATAACTTATTGCTGCCAGCTAGGGTACACTTACGTTAGGACTGCCTCAGAATCGCTTTCGCTTTCGATGTCTGTGGCCTCAGCAGGACGGGTGAAGCCAACGATATAATCGGCAGCAAGACTAGCGTGTTTGGCAGCAGCAAAAATTGCCTTTGGATCGTTCTTTAGCTGAGATGCCCAGCCTTGGATGTACGCCTTAGCATTGCGCATCTCATCGGAGTGAGGGATACCGAGTTCAGCCATCAGGTAGCTACTCGAAATTTCAGCGAATAGCTCATCTGCTGCATAGCCTTCAGAAATGTTTAATCTATGTGCTGGTTGAGTCCAATGCGCCAGTTCGTGCAAGGTAGTTGACGCATAGTCTTCCCAAGTATCAAACCGACCAACATCAGGCATGACAATTCGATCTTCGGAAGGAATGAAGGCAGCAAATTCATGCCCGTGGTCGATTCGGGCCTGGGTTGCAGCAACAACGGTATCGAATTCAGCATGATCGACATCAAAAGTCTTCAATTCTGGTTCCGCAAACAATTTGGAAACAGCATCGCCTTCAACTTGGCTTGCGTTAAAAATACTCCACGTTTTCAGAAGTGGAATCGTTTTCTCTTGCTCCACACCTTGTTCGTCACGGACCTTCTTCTTCAACATCTGCCAGTAGACGATGGTGGTTGCTTTGGAACCTTTCTTGACACTGCAACCAATGGATCGCCATTGGTTGAAAGTAGCCCAGTACGAGATAGGCCAATTGTTCTTGGTTTCAGCAACCATCGTTAGAATTGTGTTCACACCGCTATAGCGACGTTTGGAGACAAAATTGGTCGCAGTGCGGGGACCATTCAAACTTACCCAGGGCTTTCGCCAAGGAATGCGATTTTCAGAAAGCGATTGAACCAAGACGTTAGTAATTGATTCACGAATCTCACTGGATGACTTCATTGCGTTGCTCCTAGTGTTAGGTGGTGACGCAATGGGAGGGTACAATGACGCTTGTGCTATTTAATGCTGCCTCTGGTTATTAGTGCATTTGTACCCTATTAGGCGTAACGTGTTACTAGCGGTAATTGGTCCTGGCTGATCGTTGCCTACCTAATAACCGATGCTCATTTGGGTCTTCAATCGTGCCTGAAATGCTTTCCCTTTTTGTTGCCTTGAGCGTCAACCTATTGCCCAGATAATGGGAAAGGTTTCCAAGTGGGTGTTGAAGGCAACAAGTTGATAATCGACATGCTGCATTATTAGCGAATGTCAGTCCTAGTTGCTTGGTGCCTCTTTCACGACTGTTGGCTTCACAGAATTTTGCCGAACGTCACGAATGACACTATGATTAGCCACCCTGGGACGATTCGCTCCACACAGCAGACGCAGTGAAGGTCTGACTTAATCAGTTGCCTATTATTCGCCCAGCAGTTTCCCTCAATCGTTCTCATGTTGCTGTACAGCCAATACTTCCGGCAAACATGGGTTTTAGCCATAGTGAGCCACGACTCGATCAACTCAACCCACTTAATAGCCAATCTGCAACAATCCATCCTCCTCTTGCCCCCTTCTTCGTTAGCAACCCGGAGAGAGAGAGAGATGAGAGATGCGACCTGACGGTACGAAGCTCGTATTGGGAAAGTCTGGCCACCGTGTCCGTGACGATAAAGTTAACGGCATGGAATGCTAAAGAGTTATATTTAGCGTTTGCTGCCGTTGCGCTCACCGTAAGTTGAAGGGTTTCGTCTTCTGAGTCACTTATTAGTTGAAGGGGCTGATCGGCCAGAGTCAGTCCTAATGACTCATTGGACGCAACAACTACCTGCACACCCTTATCGGTCACGCCACGACCACGGCCAATTGCTTGGCGTAAAGTCTCCTTCACAAGTTGGTTGCAGGCATTGGCCCAATCTGGATCAGCATAGCCTTTACAACCAATCTGCAACAAACTGCCGTTAATAGCCTTACCCTCCCAAGAGACATCACCAAATTTGGCACTACGACAAGCAGCATCAACTTTGCCAGTTTGGATTAGTAAGTCCCTTACCGCATGTTTGGGGACTCGTGGAGTACCAATAATCAAGATCAGGTCACAGTCCAGCCAACTATTACTGGCACGATCTTTACCAGAGCGAAAATATTCTTTTCTCGATATTCGATTTGCCCAAATGGGCGCAAGTGAATCAATGGCAGCTTGATGGCACCTATGGCTAATAATGCCAACTTTTTGGGCATCAGGATTTTTTGCAAGTAGGCCACGAACCACACTGCGAACAGTCTTTTCACAAGCCTGCATCGTGATATCGGCATCAGGATATTGAACTGGCGCAACCTTATATTCCAACCGCCCCTCTGGCGTCTTGTCGATAACCTTGGCACCAACAACATCTTGGACCGATTCTGCCGTCGTGCTGGCATTTTCTATCCATACGACACAATTATCAGGAGGCGATATTTTCCAGACACCAACAAGTGCCTTTGTGAAAATCGGCTTTCCACCAGTTACTTTGGCATCATCCACTACGACACACAACTGGTCTAATTCACCTGTAGAGTATGCTAGGGCTAGTTTTAGTGCTGGACCATTTGCAGTGATCTCAAGCCTGTCCATTGCCCTTTTCAGGAGATAGTCAACACGATCATGGCGTTCGACCTTTGGCTTCAGTTTTACAGCCTTCACAGATGGCAAACTTGCGAATTCTTTGCCAGCATTGGCTGCGTCTTCCATCGCTTTCACAAGTTCTGGACTGTCTAGTTCAGCTATCATGGCATTCGTATCGGCCTTCAGATTTTTGGCGAAGGCAATAGCTTGTTCATCTTGCCAAGCCAGGGCTATATCCTCAGCAGCCTGGGCAATTAGGACAATATCCAACAAATGCCTTACCTGGGGAATATCCGCTTTTTTTGCATTGCGAACGACCTTAACCGTAGGTCGAAACAGGTTGGTTATATCCTCGTGGATAAATACGATTTCCTTGTCCTTGGCTGATTCAAAGTCGCTTAGGGAGGCTCGTGTGTGGGTACAGATCGTATGGTCTGCATTGCGGGCAACCTCACGAAGTTGCTGGTACTTGCATTCCTTGAAATGTTCGCAGGTAGGACAGACACACTGAGCAACATTCAATCCAGAAACTTGCGCTCGTTGAGCAGGACCAGGGTTGTTCCTCGTCCCAAATTTCTTGCAGGTATCATCGTTCATAGGAGGGTGTGCTGCTGCCGATAGTCCAACTTCAGTGAGCTTTGCAGCTTCCTCTTCACAGGCGTCATGGGTTGGGAGGAATATGGCACTTTTACCCGCCTTCTCAATCGCAGCTATATCGGCAGTGCTTTTTCCTGCGCCAGTTGTTGAGCCATCGAAAAATATCGAACCGTATTTTCCAAGGCTGTCGATACGGGCCTTCTTCATCTCTTCACGCCAAATATCCAGTTCAATTACTTCGTTTACCGGCTGAGCATATTTCTCAGTCCGCAAATACTCTTTTTCCAGGGCCGTGCCTCTTGGTTTTCCCTTTCGACGGACATGGTTGACGGCCTTGGTAACAACCTCATGCAATTCACGCTCATCAAGTGGATCGTTTGCTTTGTCGTTTACTTCTTCGTTCAACTGAAGCGCATACTCTTCGGTGGCATCGAACTTTTCGACGAGATCGCAAGTTCGTTTGAATGCGGTTGTGTTGCGAATATCTTCAACCGGCTGAAATCTGTCCGCATAGGCTTTGGCACGTCGCAATTTTCCATCCGATTCACCACGCAGGCTGAGTCGATCAATTCTCATTGGACTATTATCGGAGAGGTTTTTCTTTTGGGGCTTTGGCTTATTTGGTGGTTCTGGCGGTAGAAGGGCGAGAATATTCTCTAGTGGGTATCGACGGCTCGCATCGGCGTCGTGGATATAGCACTTGGCTGGCTCGCCATTGACGTTGTTGAACCCAGGAACACGCATCGGTCGAGACGCATCGTGAATTGCCCCATCAGAACCGAATGCTTGGATCAGTCGCTTTTGGATTCCTTTCCAATATGCTAAATCAAATATTGGATCGGTGAGCCTCCAATAAAGGTGAACTCCATGTCCAGACACCACGATCATTGTTGGGGTCGGGAGCTTAGTTTTTCGTAATTGCTCCATTGATTCTGCAATCGTGGTATTATCCAAGTCTACAAACAAAGTGCGAGCAAGTAGCACGTCTTCGTTCTTTGAGCCGCCGGTTGTGATCCTTGGATTGACTCCCGCATAAATGTTGATAGGAATTGCTGGAAAGCCCTCAATATCGGTCCAAGTGCCTTCGGTCATCCCAGGCAATCCCCACCAAGTAGCGTCACCCTGATTCAACTGTGACAACTTGTTGACGATGACACCTACTTCACTCGCAAAAGTCCAAGGATAGATACCATGCTGCCGTGTCGTTGTTGATTTCAAGAATTGCCGAGGCAGCATTTGCTGTTCAGTTTCCCTTGGTGGGCGCAACCGAAACTCAACAACATCCCCAGGCTCAAACAGAACACTTGCCCAACGCATCGGTTCGTCTGTTTCAACTGGTTCCGAGCAATATCGTCGTCGATATTTGAAGTCTTCTTCATTTGGGCGAAGATAGTCCTCCCAACTTAGAGAGCATGGTTCTGGTGAGGTAACTTGGTGTAGAAAACTATCGAAATAATCGCCCATTTCTGAGGGAACATTGGATATAATACTAAGAGACATTTATCATCGTTTCCAAAAAGTAAGATGGATGTTTGAGGCCCGTGTTGCACAATCAACACGGGCCTTTGTTTTTGTTGGCTAAGTCAGTAGTCATCGAACCTCCTTTTCGGCGAGGCTCGGTTTACCTCGCTTCGGACGATGTGCAAAGTATTCCTTGATGCGAGCAATATCCTCATCGGTAAAAATTCGCTGTCTGTTGAACCACTGCTTTGGCTCAGGCAAATATCCTTGCGTTATTGCGTATGCGATTTGGTAGCCACGGACGCCAGCACGCTTGGCGGCATCGTTAAGTAAATAGCCTTGTTCCATAAGTCCTCCATAGATATGTAGCAGCATTGCTTTGTTTTTTGCAGCGATAAAAAGAACACGAGGTTCCGATTTCGAGTTTCGGAACCCGGTTCTTTATTCATCATCAAGCATCAGTGAAATCGAACTGAAGCTGTTGAAGGACGCTCTTGGGCGTCAAAGCGAGATTAGCTTTGTATTCGGTTGCAATCGCAATTGCATATTCCTCAACCGTCGTGGGTTGAGCAATCCTTCCTTTAGCTGCGTCCTCGTTGACGCCAGCAATATTCAGTGCCAAGCAACCAGTGTCGTATGGCTGCCCCAAGCGTTCGTCGTGCGTCAAGCGAGACTCGACCTCCAAACGCAATTGCTCAGGATTTGGACCAGTGATAACAAACGGACCAAACTGATGACCGCTCGTGAAGATAACTTCGTACAGATTTTCTTTGTTCACAATACACCTCTTAGATTTGAGTTGATTTGACCTCTTGCAGCCCTCACATTGAAGGTCAAGTGGTCCAGACGCCAAGAACGGCGCTCAGGTGTTGAGAAAGTGATTTTGAAAGTAGATTGTGTTTAGTGTTTTTGCAGTCACAGGAATAATATGGATCACCAAGCCCTCAAACAAGTCGAGTCTGTGCAAAAATTCCGAGATTCTAAAGAGTCGGTTGCACAGCAAAGAAAGAGATCACGAGCATCGCTTTTCGTCTGCTGAACAACCACAAAAGTTGGTTGTACAGCAGACTTCATTGGAGCAAAACAGATTTCTGTTTTCAGCCAAGTGTCAGTGTACCCTTTGGTGCAAACTGCCCAACGTATACTACTGGAGATCAGGATGTTTAACGACAAAAAGTTTTGCGACGTTAGACTTGCAATTGGCGCTTTGGTTGTTGCTGGACTTCAATGCCGATGGGAAGTGGCCCAGGAACATTCGAGACTGACTGGAACGATAGTTGTGGAGACGAAGGACGGTACGACGAGAATCGGAACTTTTCGTGACGGTGCATCATTTGTGGTTAAAGTTGATTTGGTTCAGGACATACTTGATGCGATGGCTTGAACTCGTCGCTTCGCTGATTCGCAATACTGAGCATCTATATCAATACCAATACCCGCAACACCTAACCGTGCCGCAGCATCCATTCCGCTGACTCCACAGAATGGATCAAGGGTTATCATGCCCGGCTTGAGGCCCACCAGCTTGATACATCGTTCAGCAATCTCGCTTGGAAATGTTGCTGGATGGTTCCCACGGTCCTCACTGCCATGAACTGTTTCGTAAGGAATAAACCAAACATCACTTCCGCAACGTACGGATGAGCCAGTCCGCCCAGCATTCCGTTCATCAGCATAGGGAACGCCAATAGCTAGGCGATCCAGTGGAACTTTTCCAGTCTTCGTGAAATGAAAGATGTATTCCCAGCCTCGGTTTAGAAAGCGTTTGCTGGTGATCGGAGTGAAGTGTCCGTGTGAAGTTCCATCCACGGTGATTGATTTCACCCAAACGATTTGATTCTGAAGATCGAATCGCTTGGCAGCTATCTCAGCGACCTTCATTGCGGTCCAAGGCTTCCTGGGTGAATGACCGAGGATAAGAAAAAGAGAACCGTCTGGCATCAGCACTCGGTCGATCTCAGCGCAAACTTGATCCATCCATTCAAGGTAATCATCTTCGTTTCGGTCATCGTCGTATGCGTTGTATCGTATGCCTTGATTATACGGTGGACTGGTTGTGACAACTGAGATTGTCCCGTCGTTAATTTTCTCACGCATAAGTTGAACGCAGTCACCACACCAAATCTCTATGTTTGCATTTGAGTTTGGAGAAGAGAGCAGTGGTTTGGTTGCGGTTGCAGTAAGAACGCTGCGCATTATTCGCTTTACAGGCTCGTGCGGCTGCTTGACGGCTTCGGCAAGAATTTGTTTGCGACGGTCCTCATCCACCATTGCCAGACGACCAGCTTCGCTAAGGGTCATACGGCCTAATTTGATTGCAGGTATGACCTCTGGAGCAACCCTGTTTATGGCTTTGACCTTCTCGACATATGCCGAGTTCGTCTTCGCAATCTTGGCAGCGATCTGGCTTGCTTTTCCTGAAGAGGTAGCCAATTCCCTGGCGACCTTTTTGCCTCGACCAAGAGATTGTCGCTGCCGTTTTTTTGCCTCCGTTTCAAGCATGGGCAATAGATCAAAAGCAACAACGGCTCTTTGGCTCGGTGTTAGGTGACGACGCATCAGGTTTAATGCGACAGCCCAAGACAGGGGCGATCCCTCACCGCTCCACTCGACGAACCTTGGTTCGACATTGGCAATCTGGCAGGCGGCAAGTCGATTTCTGCCGTCAAGGATTTGCCCACCCAACGTGACAATGGGGGTCAAAAGCCCGTTTTGCCGAATGTCATCGGCCAGGGCTTGCAGGTCTTCGTCGTTGAGCCTGGGAAAAAGCAGGCAGGCAGGGTGGAATGAGTGGTCCATCCCGACAAGCTATCGAAAGGGACCATTTTGTACAAGTCATTCAGGGGCAAGGTCTTCCAACAAGGAGATTTCGCACGAAATCCTAGTGTCATTGTACCTGTAAAGGTGTGTCAAGCGTCAGAACCCACCCTAAAGGAGATCGAGAATGGCCAAGCCAAACACCGTGTACTTCACCCGCAAGCACTTGCTTCAGGCTTCTCGCCTGGGACAAAAGTGGGACTTCAATCGGCAACTTGACGACCGTATCGCTGAAGTTCCTGACCAAAAGTATGCAGTCGAAGCGTTCCTGGTCCACAACCATCGAAACGGCGTTCGTTGTGAACCACATATTCGCTGCATGATTTCGCTCGCACCATTCGCTGATGATGCGGTCTTCTGCGACGTGCCTACGAACTACTTCAAGAAGTTGCCCAAGATGCGATCCAAGCGTCCAACTCAATTTATTGGTGAGCGATAGAGGTTCGCATTGAACTTGAGCGACCTTTCACTCTCTAGGGAACTGTAACGACGAACTGAATCAATGTTTCGATTTCCCTACCTTTTGCATGCGAAACAGAATTCTGTTGCAGTCGATTTTACGTTGTCCGCAAATCGTGGTAGAGTAGATTCATTGAGATAAAACAAGGGCTGTAGTGTGCCACTTTAAGATCGGCAATTCAACTCGCATGATGCGGGCAATCAGATCAATCTGGTTGGGCTGATACGCTACTGGAATCTGGAGACTGACTGATTCCATTGGATTTAGGGTACGAGCGTACCACTTTAATGTCTTGCATAACCTAACTGACTTTAATGAGGCCGGTTGGTTGCGGACACGCTAATTTGCGTTTTGGTTCCTTTGTTGGAACCGCACCGCTGATGGTGTGTTGGTAACTAATCGGTTTTTCGTTTTTGGAGTTAGTGTTATGAGTGAAAAAGTATCGGTCTTTTATGGGCCGTATGAAGGCAGTTTTGATTTTGCAGGAAAGAGTGTCTCAAGCGTTAAGCTCTCGCTGGGTGACTCATTT
This sequence comes from Ottelia alismoides, assembly GCA_037367405.1. Classification (NCBI taxonomy): domain Eukaryota; kingdom Viridiplantae; phylum Streptophyta; class Magnoliopsida; order Alismatales; family Hydrocharitaceae; genus Ottelia; species Ottelia alismoides. The sequence goes on along the minus strand of JAZKJV010011400.1, from coordinate 5,794,741 downwards.
CACATTCCTATCGACTCAGTTGCTCTTGTCGGCGGGAAACGTGTCAATGACTCTCATCTTCTTCGTGGTGGCGATACCATTGAATTCGTTCGTGAAAGAGGAACGAAAGCGACTTCGACTACCGAGCCAGAATTGGCATTTTCCAGTATCGCATCAATGGACTTGGTTGAATTAGCGATATTCGTGGATAGTAGGCTAGCCAGTTTCTATCAAACTCAAAAACAGGCGTTGCTACATTCCCACAAATCAGCCGTCAATCTCTTTTGGGCGGGTTGTGCATTGGCCAGGGCCAAAGAGCTTTGCTTGGAACGAGGGATCGACGACTGGAAGAGTTACAAGGCCGAACATTCCTTGCCAAATACCACTGTAAATGAAGCAATTCGGCTCTACCAAAATGCTAAGACGCCAGAAGCACTAACAGGACTTGGTGTCACCGAGGCAAAGAGGAAATTCGGGGTCGATAAGCAGAATCCGAAATCGCCAAAATCGACAACGAAGAAATCATTGGCGAAGGGCAAGGAGAAACCAGAACGTGGAAAAGATGAAGACACCCCCAGAATTCAAGTTGATCCAGAAGAAACCGTTGTCGCAGGCTTGAATGAAGTTGCCCAACAACTAATTGAGATCGCTCAAGATCAATTGGGAAAAGTGGATTTGCAGAAGGCGGCATTGAGCCGAATAAATCGAGCACTGGAGGCAGTCACACAAGCAATCAACAAGATTCAAGCGAGGATCAGCAATGAATAGCAGAATTCCAGAGAACCAGATAATCAACGTGGATTGTGTAAAGGGCATGAAGACCTTGCCTGACGATATCATTCCACTGACTGTCACCAGTCCGCCTTACGACAACATTCGGACATACGATGGACTCGCCGAGTGGGACTTTATGGACGTTGCCCATGAACTTTATCGAATCACCATGCCCGGTGGCGTTGTGGTCTGGGTCGTGCAAGAGCAGATCGTCAACGGATCGGAGAGTGGTGAAACGTCAAGGCAAAGATTGGCATTTGCCAATATCGGTTTCCGTCTACATCACACAATGGTGATGGGGAAGACTGGCGGTCATCAACACTCGAAGGGACGTTATGGCGGGTCGCTTGAATATGCCTTCATCCTTAGCAAAGGCAAGCCCCGATATTTCTGCCCGCTGAGGGACAAGCCGAATAAGGAGGCCGGTCGGACGAAGGTGTTCATGAATCGAAGAAGAGACGGAAGTTTCGCCCCGAAGAAGAAGTCTCAGGTTCATCCGTACGGATTCCGATCAGCGGTCTGGCAATACGCAACTGGCAAGCATATTACCGCCAAAGAAGACTACGCATTCGATCATCCAGCATTGATGCCAGAACAAATGGCTGAGGACTTTATCTTGAGTTGGTCCAAGGTTGGTGATTTGGCTTTCAATCCATTCGCTGGCGGTGGAACTGTAATGAAGATGGCACTGCTCAATCACCGCCGCTATTTGGGTTTTGAGATCAATCCGAAGTATGTCGAAATCGCCCAGCGGCGGCTAAAGGAGGCCGAGGCAACGATGGTGTCAAATTTCAGAAAGGCGAACTAACAATGCTCATTGAACTGAATCGTTTTATGACTACAGAGGAAGTTCGCAAAGAATATCGAATCCCAGATTTCCTCGCCGATGAAATTCTGCCAAACCTTCCAGTTGCCGCTACTGCGGAGGATGGGACACGATTCCACACCGAGAAAGAGTTGGATGAGTTTATAAGCCATTTTTCAAGGAGAAATATGGAGGGTGATCAGGCTATCGCTGATGAACTGGCCTATGGTCCTATACTCGTGAGCAAGTCCCGGCGTGAAGCAACGATCAACGGCAAAACATATCCACTTAATGACATTCATTTGGACGTACTGGCTTGCTTGGTTGCCAGCAGAGGCGCTTGGGTGACAAGAGGCGACATGCAGGCGTACAGTCAAGTTCTTGGGCAAGAGGAAAGACTAGATCGAGTCGTCAAAAACTTGAAGAGGTCAATCACTGTCCTCAATGATTTTATCAAAAGTTCCCCTAAAGGCTACCAAATTGTCCTTGGGAAAAGCATGGAATGAGTATGCCAATGGTTGTCCATATTCGTTCCAAGGCCGTCCATCTAAATTTGGCTGTCAGTCAAAGGCAAGCAAAGCGGTCGATCTTTGATTTGCACATAAGCTTTTTCCAGTAACAGCTTTAAAGCGTTTCGATTTTCGTTCGACCAAAAACATGAATTCAAGTGTCCTACATGAGCCTTATTGAGCAAGGAACCTGAGAATGAAAGTGCATAAGATGCAGAACCGATCCGCCGAACTTCTAGGCGAAGAAACGCATAAAGAAATCCTAACTATGCTGGCGAGCGAAATGCAGTCTGGTTACCGACTGACTTTCCCGATATTCTCGATCAATGAGGTTACAACGCTGTTATCTGTTGCATTGTTAGCTCGGGCAAACGATCCCCGAGTACGTCGGATTAAGGGCTTAGCCATGCCGCCTCAAGCTGACCACCTATTTCTTTTTGTTGCTTTTACGAATGAAGACGAGTGGCTTAAATATACCAAGAACCTTTTAAGACTATTTCCTGAGCAACCGCAATCTGACGACTACTCCAATACATCCCGTAATTAACAAGCTGGAGTACATTGATCAAGGTAAACAGGAGTTTAAAGACCATAGGTTGAGCAAGACTGATTTTAAACAATCCCCATTAGCGTGGTACTTATAGGGTAGTGAAGAACACACAACGCAAACAGATAATGACATGACTTATTGAAGGCAATTCCTGGTTGGAAGGACTTACTCATGAAAGTTAAAGAAGAACACTATCGCCTCAACATCATTCGTAAGCAGAAAAACAGAATAAAATACTGGACCGTCGTATACACGACTTGGGATAAGGATCGCAAAATCCGTGAAGTTGCCAAGCGTCTTGTGAGATGTACTAGCGAAAGACAGGCGAAGGACTTTATTCGCAAGTGTTCAGGCAAGTCGATTGAGTATGCAAAGCGTATTTCCCAAGTGCTACATTACGTCGAGTATTTCGACGTGAGAGTAAAATCCACGGGTGAGATTATTCACGCCTACTACGATGACAGGCATTGTGGATGGGTCAAGAAAGTCCCAAGCGGAACCGTCATATTTGGCATAGACACCGTGACTGCGGTGTGATTCTGCGAGGCAAGATGCGTTCCAACTCAGTGAACTCATCAAGCGTGGTATCCGTGATGTCAGAAGTATGCAGAGCGACAACGAACGGCTATTCGGACTTGGGCAGAAAAACATGGCCTATAATTTCGACATGGTTTGAGGACATTGAAGGGCGAAACAGTCGTGATGACTCCGAGAAGCGACAGCATTTTCAAGAAATGCTTCGATTGCTACCCACAAAACGGCAGCAGGAAATGTGCCTTTCATTGGCACAGTGCCTAAATGGCACTTTACAAGTCCCCGCCAGGAGTTTTTCCTGGTGGGGTGTTTTACAAACCAAAAGGAACCCACGATGACTAGCTTCCCCAATTTAGACTTTAGCGATGTACCAATGTACCAACACGAACATGGCGTGCTTTATTCACGAGGCGTAAAGCATCTCGTGGATACACATGGCCTTTTATGGCTACTCGATACCATCGCCCTTTATCATCCGACGATTCGTATCAACAACCGTAGTATTGACTTTCAGGTATGGCAACTTCGTGTCAGTGGGTTGCAAGGGATTCTCACTTGCAGTGAGGATATTGATATGCCTCCATTGTGGACCAAGCAAATTGACTTCACTAACTGCCCATTCGATTTAGTTACGCTGCTCGTTGAGAGCAACGTGGTTCTCCTACCTTCGGAGTATTGAAGTGGAAACAGCAATCGTATTCTGTTCTGGTCTGTTGGAACAACTGCCAAAGATCGAGCAGGAACCAGTTAGCTATATCGCTGAAGAATTCCAAGCCTATTGGCAAAAGCAGATTTTGCCTTGGCTACAAAAAATCAATTCTGGATGTCCTCGTTCATTATTGGCGCTGGCTGGACATGCAGCGAAGCTACGTGGCGAAAGCCACTTAAATGCCGAGAATATACCGTGGAAGAAGTATACCAAAAGCATAAAAGTGATTCGTGCAGCAAAGCAAATACTTGCCGAGCGGGCGGCTCGTAGAATTGCCCGTAACGAGAACCTAAGTCGCCCTAACAGCCGTGAAAAATATCTACGAGCCAAGAAACGATACGCTATTGCGGTTGGGCAACAATATCACCAGGATCATCCGCTATATCGCTCGCAATACGCAGAGGTAGTCTACGGGCGTGGCGGTGAACGCAATGAAAGTTGGGCGCTTACGCCAAACAAGTACCGCAAGTATGGTCCAACGACATGGCGTAATGCTGGCGCACTGTGGGAAGGCAGATATGTAGTCCTGGAAGACTACCTCGGAAGGGAGGTTGCCAAAATACTGGTCCCGAAGAAAACCCTACACGCAATTATGCGCAGTGTGCTGAATATTGCGAAATGATTGAACGGTGATTGGCTATCAGGAGCGTGCCACCGTAGACGAGACTGTGCCAGTTAAATACTCTTTCGATGGGGCGAAAAGCCGGTATAGGCAAGCGACGAGAGTTGGACTTGGACTGGGTTCGTGATATTGACCAGCAATGCCGCAATGCGGGAGTCGCCCACTTTTTCAAGCAACGATACGAAGCTGGTCATATCACGCATGATGGACTGCTTGATGGGGAAGTTCGGCAGGCGTGGCCAAGATAAATCCCAGTTCCCCTTGAAAACGTAGTTAGGTTTCCCAAACGCTGTAGAAGTGAATCGACAATGAAAAAAGAAATGAAAAATTCTATCATTATTAACGCCATTGCCTCGCTTGATGCAGCAAAAATAAAAGTCATTCATGGTGCAAACGATGGTGTATTCGGCCTTGCCGGCGCAATGGTATCCACTGCTTTTCTATCGCTCGCAGATGCCTTCAATATTCCTGAGGACGCTATCTCGTTTGTCAATGGCCATCAGGTTGATCTAACTTACAGATTGATGCCGAATGACACGTTGGAGTTTGTGAAAAAGACTGGCGAAAAATCAAGTCTCGATCCCGATGAAAAAGCGCAACTAGACCGAATCGAGTCGATGCTTAATCAACTTTTTGTGAAGCCTGCCGATCACGGTTCACCAGGACGAAGCGTCGAGACACTGGAGATAGCAACCTACATCAATCAACTTCGACAGCAGGGGGTGACTTGGAAGGAAGTCCTAAAGGCGTGCCGTGAGCGTTGGCCCGATGATAGCCATGTGAGAAACGTCGATCAAGTCAGAGCTACCTATCGACGCTTCTTCCGACCGAGCCGAAAAAGATCGGATTGATTGCAAATCCATTTTGTGTTCACCCCAGGGGTCATGGTTCAATGACCGCCGTGGCAGTGCGGCTACCAGAATATCAATAAACAAAGGATTAAGCCATGAGTTTAAAACCAGGACTGTTAAATGAAGCGGAAACCCTGTGGTTCCGACATCGTTTGGCCAATTTGAGTGACTACGATTTACGGGTCTTAGCCTCGCTTCTTTGGCTTGAAAAACATAACCATGACACAAGTGACCTTGCTGGACTACCAGCCCTACTTGACTTTTTGACCCCTGAATTGGAACAAGACGAATCAACAGATAATTAGCAAGGAATATTCATATGACAAACCGTGACGACGTGATTGACAAGATGGTTGCGCAATATCGGGCGCAACTTGAAGAACAGGAAGATGAGGAGTTGCTGGGCGATACACTAACCGCTTTGCGTGAACACACTATTGAGCGGATGACCGAGCGCTATGAGGTTGAGTTGGATGAAGAGATGAAGTTTAAGATCGAGCATTTTCAGGACGAGTTGGAGGGGCAATCAAATGAAGACTTGCTCGGCTGCACGTTGGAAGACGTTCGTGAAGACACCATTGAGCGGATGGTCGGGCATTATCAGGACGAGTTGGAAAGCAAAACAGATGAAGAATTGTTCGGAAGATGACTGCGAGAAGTCGGGATACTGACGGTAGATTGAAGCGAACTCAGTGGTCAAAAAACGAATGATGAGTGACAACCAACTTTGATTTTACGTTCTGCTCAGCCCGTGGTAGAATCATCCTCGTCGGGAATTTCTTTGTGTGGCCGCTTTGCGAGCTTCCCGACTTCTGCCTTTGAAGGACGACGGCCCGATCCCTTCCTGGCGGTCTGCGTGTTTCCCCGCATGAGTTTTGCGGGGCCGAGGATCGTCTGGACGTGTGGATCGACTCTTTGCTGTCGATGCTGCAAACTCGGTTAATCCCATCACGCACGAGTTTTCAGTTTTATCAAACTTCAACAGCGATTGGATATGCAAGTGATTTCTCAAGCTAAAGTACCTGCCGTTGGTTATTGCCGCATGTCTACGGACCAACAGGATACGAGCATCGACCAACAACAGAAAGAACTTACTGCCCGCTTTCAAGACAAGTACGAAATCATTAAGTGGTACATTGACGAAGGCAAAAGCGGCTCGCACAACACTGAGAAGCGGACGGACTTTCTTAAACTTCTGGCAGATGCAAAGAAGGGTAAGTTTCAAGCTGTACTGTGCTATGATCTATCTCGATTTTCTCGCTTGGATTCTATTGAGGGAGCCGATGCAAAGAAAAGCCTTCGAGATCAAGGCATCAAGCTGGTCACGATTATTGAAGGCGAAATCGATTGGACAACAAGTACAGGCCGCATTGTCGATTCCGTTCTAAGTGAAGCACAACACGATTACTCCGTTCGACTTAGCAACAAGAGCTTGCTGGGAAAACTCACGGCAGCCCAAAAAGGCAGACTGTATGGCCAGACCACACCATATGGTCTAGCTCGGCTTATTACTGACTCGCAGGGCAAGCAGCATGTTATCGGTCGTAATGAGCGATTCAAGAAGCCACGAGAATGGAGTCAAAAGTTTATTCTTGGCGACCCGGACGAGGTTGCTGTTGTTCGTTGGATTTTCGAGGAATTTTCCAAGCGTGATGTCAGCTTTCACCAACTCGCTAAGGAGCTAAATCAGAAGGGAATCCGAAGTCCAAAGGGCAAGGGATGGGTCTACCAAACGGTCCACGACATGCTTCAAAATGTCCGCTACGCTGGCGACCTTTCCCTTGGTCGAGACGGCGCAGGCGAGTTCCATCGCATTGTAAATGGGAAGGTCGTACGAAACCACGAGAAACGAATGCGGACAGGACAAGACAATTACATTCTGGTGAAAGACACACACGAAGCCATTATTGACCGAAAGCTATTTGAAGAGGTGCAAATGAAGGTTATGCGCAGGTGGCGAAGTGGGAAGCATTCATGTCGTGCCGAAGGCTTTGCTCTGTCAGGGGTTCTTTACTGCGGGCATTGTGGCAAGCCGCTATATGGTAACGAGCGCAGCGAGTCGGCGAAGCATACTGCTGGAGTCAAGTATCACTGTAAGGGAATTCATCGTTATACGGATTGTGGACAATGGAGCGTCAAGGAAGCAGAGATTCTTCCATTCATCTCGAAGCTACTTATTGAGAAAATCGAGGATTCTATCCTTCGGCAGCATTCGGCAGTACCACCCAAGATCGCCCCCCCGAATATCGAAGCAACGGCCAAGAAGTTGTCGAAGCTCAAGTCTGAATACGATTCTGGGCTACAAAAGTTCCTGAAGCTGGCAAATGACCTTCCTGACATTGCAGGGGATATGGCTGACAAGCTGAATGAATGGAAACAGGAAATCGCTAATCTCGAAGAAGTAATACGAAATCAGAATGGTATGGCTGCAAATCAACTTGCTGTTTACCAAAAACTGCTTGACTGGCGACTTTCGATCCAAAAAAAGCTGATGCTTGTTTTGAAAGAAGGAAAGCCCCAAAACGGTAAAATGATGACTTGGCCTTACGAGTTTACGTCGTCGATGTTGCGTGAACTTCTGCTTAAAGTGGGTTGTCGGATTGACTTATGGTGGGAGCGGTCGTCAGCACATCGGTATCGCATTGTTCGAGGCCGTTTGCGGATCGCCGATCTGGATTGCGAATTTGATCCATCCGCACACTTTGACACTAACGCATTTGCATTGCTGTCAAATTGTGCGGACTCGAACACGACTAACTCCGCACATTTTGAGTCCAATACGTCGCTGATCGTATGATGAGGCGAACGAAACGGACGCGTGGCCATCAGCGGTTGGCCCGGCGGCAATCGCCCCACGGCGCTATACACGCGGCTGGTCTCTATCGACTCTTCGGCTGTCAGCGTCGGCATGATAGTCGGCAAACGCTTGGCGAGCATCGTCTTGCCAGAGCCTGGGGGACCAAGCATCAACAAATTATGCGAACCGGCGGCCGCGATGATAAGGGCTCGCTTGGCCACTTCTTGTCCGCGCACGTCGGCATAGTCGATGTCATAACGGCTGTACTCAGCGAACAGTTCGTTCAAACGCGAGGGATGCGGATCGATCTCGTGAATGCCCGTGAAAAAGCCAACCGCTTCGGTTAGCGAGGCGACCGGAATGACTTCGATCTCTTCGACCACCGCCGCTTCACTGGCATTCTCTTTGGGTACCACCAGTCCCTTCAGACCCGCATCGCGGACCGACATGGCCATGGAGAGCGCACCTTTGACGGGGCGCGTGTGACCTTCCAGCGCCAGTTCGCCGACCACGGCATAGTCGTCGAATTTATCCGATTGCATCTGGCCACTGGCAGCCAATAAACCCAGCGAGATCGGCAGATCAAACGAAGCAGCCTGTTTAGGCAGTTCTGCCGGGGCCAGATTGATCACCAGGCGATCGTTGGCTCGCGTGAAGCCACTGTTGACCAGCGCCCGTTCGACGCGATACGTGCTTTCCTTGACAGCGGCTTCCGGCAAACCTACCAGCACCGTTTTGGGCATCGAAGTCGGCGAGACATCCACTTCGACTTCAACATGCGGGGCATCGATCCCCAACAGCGACAGCGTCTTCAACTTGGCCAACATTGACAACGCATCCTTTCCGCGGAAAGTTCCAGTTCGGGCACAGCATTCCAACGATAGACTCGGCAACCTCAAGCGGCTCTTCCAAGCCACACTGACTACAGCAGCCTGTAATGCCAGCATTGTGGTGTACTCGGCGAGCCCCTCGCAACGCGGCAACACTGTTTTATAAGGAACCCTTCAAGGGGTTTTTCAGAATTTTGAGCCGTTGAGGCCCCAGATTTATCCAAATTTTTTCAAACGGATTTGCAAACCGGGGCGCCCTGCGGCTGGCAAAAAAACGGCGATGCCGAGAAACCAGCGAGCCGCAGGGCGCTAGCCCCGGTTTCTTAATCCCAAATGCCACTCCAGCATGTTGCCCTGCGGGCAATGTGCTTCAACCGGGGCTAGCGCCCATCGGCTCAGATTTATCCAAATTTTTTCAAACGGATTTGCAAACCGGGGCGCCCTGCGGCTGGCAAAAAAACGGCGATGCCGAGAAACCAGCGAGCCGCAGGGCGCTAGCCCCGGTTTCTTAATCCCAAATGCCACTCCAGCATGTTGCCCTGCGGGCAATGTGCTTCAACCGGGGCTAGCGCCCATCGGCTCAGATTTATCCAAATTTTTTCAAACGGATTTGCAAACCGGGGCGCCCTGCGGCTGGCAAAAAAACGGCGATGCCGAGAAACCAGCGAGCCGCAGGGCGCTAGCCCCGGTTTCTTAATCCCAAATGCCACTCCAGCATGTTGCCCTGCGGGCAATGTGCTTCAACCGGGGCTAGCGCCCATCGGCTCAGATTTATCCAAATTTTTTCAAACGGATTTGCAAACCGGGACGCCCTGCGCCTGGCAAAAAAACGGCGATGCCGAGAAACCAGCGAGCCGCAGGGCGCTAGCCCCGGTTTCTTAATCCCAAATGCCACTCCAGCATGTTGCCCTGCGGGCAATGTGCTTCAACCGGGGCTAGCGCCCATCGGCTGGCACATGCATGCGCGCTATCGAACGTCGGTGGGCAACTTTATCGCTTCGTCAGGTAGCAGCGACGGGATGTTGTCAGCGACACGATAGAAGTAAGTACCAGCTTGATCGACCAGCCCACCATCAAAGCTGGCTTCAATCGGAATGCCTGTGTGACTGAAGAGCTTGCCGGCCTGCTGCTGCTGTTGCATTCGCTCGACCACAGTCGCTTCAGCCACCACCAGACGGTGGCCACTCAGCGGGCAACGGATGATATCTAAAAGCCACGGGGCCATAGTGAAGTTAGTAAGGAGTAAGGGGTAAGGGGTAAGGAGTAAGGAGTAAGGAGTAAGGAGTAAGGTGTAAGTCTAAAACCTAAAGCCTAACGCCTAAGGTCTAAAGTCTAAAGTCTAAAGTCTAAAGCTTCACCCGAAGGCGGCGGTATTCCATTTGGCCACGATCGCCTTCTAAACCAATGGGACCAGTGGCCGGCAGCTTAAATTCGGCTTCCAGCACTTCACCATTGCAGGTGCAGCGAGCCACACCGCCTTTGACCTCCACGACAATCTCATTCCAATCCTGCGGCTTATACTTCTTCAGCCCTTTATACGGACCAGCCAATGGATAGTCGCGGCATTGCAGTTGCGGCCCGCGTATGAAGATCCCACTGTCCGCATTTGGCGTGGCTCGGAACTCAAGCTTCAACGTAAAGTCCTGACCGAATTGCCGCTTGGTCCAGAGTTGCTGGATGCGGCGACCTTCAGGCGGAGTGGTGACCACCAGGCGACCATTGATCGCAACGTAGCGACCATCATCACTCCGGCTCTGGCCATCAAAGCTGACGCTCCGACCATTGCCCTTGGCATCAGTCACAAATCCCCAGCCAGTCAAGTCGCGACCATTAAAGAGGCTCTCGTACCCAGGCTCCAGCTCAAAAGTATCAGCCTGCTGCTCCACAAAGCCTAGCGTGGCCAGGATCGGTCGCAACGCAGCGGCCCATTTGTCATAGCCCGCATCGTTGGGATGCAGCAAGTCGGGGAACTCTTCAGCCTTGGCATTGCCTTCCGCATCGGCAAACAGTGTCCAGGTATCCAGCACCGTAACTTGCGGATCGCCTTTGACGGCTTCCAACTGCAGCTGGTTGATCTCTTGAATCTTATCGGCTGGCCGACGCATCTTGGCAGAACTAGGCATGACTTGGCAGAGCACAACAGGCAACTGAGCATTGTGAGCCTTGAGCGCCTGCACAATCAGTTTCACATTGCCGGCGATCGTGGCCGCGTCGGCTTGTTCCTCCAAGTCGTTGGTCCCCATCAGCATGACCACGGCTGCCGGCTTGAGACTGAGCACATCTTCCTCTAACCGCAGCAGCATGCCACGAGTAGTGTCTCCGCTGATTCCGCGATTGGCAATTTTTACGTTAGGAAAATAGCGACCTGGTCGATCACCCCAACCTTCGGTAATCGAATCACCAAACAAGACCACCGCTCCACCCTGATCGGCTGCCTCTTGGGCGAAGGTACTGCGGCGTTTTAGCCAATGGTTCTTGAACCAATCAGCTCGTCGAATCGGTCCCGCACCAGGTACGCCATCATCGGTGGCAGGAATAGCCAGTGAATCAAACTTGTTGTCTTGTGCGTTCAACCTTGAACAGGCCGGCCAAGAGAGCTGTGAGACCAAGAGACTCAAGCCGATGATAAGTCCAATACGCATGGTGCTCGCCTGACACAAAGGTGGGAATGAGTTAGGGGAAGTCAAGAAACGACAGTGTACCCGAAACGCGCGAGACTGTTGAAGTCATCGTAGCTCGGCCACTCCTTCCTGGCCGATTGCAGCACAATCGTAGCTCGGTCACTCCTGCCCGAGTTCAGCAATGACGGGCAAGAGTGCCCGTGCTACGTCCATCAAGAGTGCGCGTGCTACCGCCATCGCTCTGCCAGATCGGCCAGGCCGCGAAGCACCAGTTGGTCGACCACTTGGTGCGGGCCGAGCACATGCGGTGACAGACGTGGTCCATCGCCACCGCTGATGACCACAAGCGTCTCGGCGCGACTGCGGGTTCGATAACGCGCGATCAAGTGTTGCACCCCGCCGACCACCGCGCTACTAACACCGGCCGCCATGGCTGCGGCCGTGTGGCTGCCAGGCAGCGGCGGCAACTCCAGCAGTTCATTGGCCGCTACTTCGGGCAGTAGATCAGCTGCTTTGCTCAGCAGCCGCAACATCATCGGTACTCCGGGCATGATCGCCCCGCCACAAAATCGATTGGGCGGCTCAATCCAGTCGACCGTGATCGCCGAACCAGCTTGAACCACGATCAAGGGCTGGTTGGGATACCGCTTGGCCGCCGCCGCGCCAGCCAACAGGCGATCGATGCCCACTTTATCAGGCTGGTCGACCAGCACCTGCCAGCCCAAGTCTTCGTAAGTCACCAGTTGCAGCATGTCCCCCGCGCGACTCGATACATGCTCGGCCAGCAACCCCTGCATGGTCCGCTGCACGCTGCTGACCAGCCATCGACACGGGCGGTTGTCTGATCCCAGCCAACTGTCCAGCCCGCTCGATATGGCCGAGCGCACCTGGTCCAGGTTGTCATCTCCAGCTTGCCAGTCGACACGCAAGAGATCCGCTTCCCACGGAGCCGCCTGGTCCGCGACAGACTTCAGCTTCACACACCGCATCCCGCTGTTGCCGATATCTACGCAAATGGATCGCACGTCTGGAATACTTTACATATCAAGTATTTGAAGGAGCCTCATCCCAACCCGACGCGTGAGCGAGGGACCTCATCCCAACCCGACGCGTGAGTTTTGATGTTGCGCGTTTTTGTGTCACCTCTCCCGAGCGCAGCTTGGGGGAGGTCGAATCGAGCCCTTAAGGCGAAGATTCGGGAGGGGGCCCTGCGCCAGGGATAAGTAACCCATGGCGCATTGCCCCCTCCCGCAGTCTCGGCTAAAGGCCTCGTCTGCGACCTCCCCCAGCTGCGCCGGGAGAGGTGACATTCCCAAAAGGCGCAACATCAAAAAGCGTGAGCGAGGGACCTCAAGACAATGGTCGAAAACGACCGAAACGCAATCCCTCGCTTACGCTTTGGGTTGTGATACTCGGTCCCTCGCTTACGCTTCGGGTTGTGATTATGTCGACGGGATAGCACGCGACTTTACCGTACTAGGGATTGGTCTGCCAGGACGCTGGCGATGCGCTGGATCAGGCGATTGAGGCCACTGCCGGTCACGGCGCTAATCAATTGCACTTCGCGGCCCAGTTCTTGCGAAAGCTGCTGGGCCACTTCATCCGAACCAGGCAGCTCGGCTTTGCTGACCACGATGATCTCAGGGCGATCGGCCAGGGCGGGATCATATTGGACCAGTTCAGCCCGAATGACGTGGTAGTTCTGAATCGGATCGGAGCCATCGGAGGGCATGGGTTCGACCAGGTGGACCAGGATGCCGGCGCGCATGATGTGACGCAAAAAATCGTGACCCAGGCCGACACCTTGATGGGCGCCTTCGATCAAACCTGGGATATCAGCCATCACAAAGCTGCGGTCGATATCGACAACGACCTGGCCCAGGTTGGGGAACTTGGTGGTGAACGGGTAATCGGCAATCTCTGGCCTGGCCCGCGAGAGGCGACTGAGTAGCGTGCTCTTGCCCGCGTTGGGTTTACCGACCAGTCCGACGTCGGCGATGACTTTCAGTTCGAGGATGATGCGGCGTTTTTCGCCATCGCCACCGCGCGTGGCTTCGCGTGGTGCCTGGTTGATCGATGATTTGAAGTTGGTATTGCCTTTGCCACCGGCGCCGCCGCGAGCGGCAATGACTTCTTCGCCGGGTTTGACCAGGTCCTTGATCACCATGCCACTGGCTGAGTCGATCATCAGCGTGCCGGGTGGCACGTGGATTACCAGGTCTTCGCCGCTGCGGCCGCTGCGATCGCTGCCTTCGCCGTTGCTCCCGCGTTCGGCGCGCCAATGTTTTTGATGCGCAAAGGCGACCAGGCTATTAACGCCTTCGACGGCGCGAATGATTACGTTGCCGCCGTGGCCACCGTTGCCGCCGTTGGGTCCGCCGTTGGGGACATACTTTTCTCGACGAAACGAGACACAGCCATCGCCGCCTTTGCCGGCTTCGATTTGTATTTCAGCGCGATCGACAAACATGTGGAAACCTTGGCTGTGAATCAAAACAAACACCGCGGCAACCGAATGAACGGCTGCCGCGGTGCGGTGGCTAATAATGGTCAGGCCAGCACTCGCACCTGGAGTCCAGGTTTAGCGAGCGCCGACGAGTTCTTTCTGTTGCTTCTTGCGTTCAGCGATGATTTCTTCCTGAACATTACCTGGAGCTCGGCGGTAGGTGGCCAGTTCCATGGTAAAGGTACCTTGGCCCTTGGACATACTGCGGAGGTCGGTCGCGTAACCGAAGGTTTCGGCCAGCGGCACTTCGGCGTTGATGTACGAGATACCATCGCGGGTATCGGTTTGACCGATCAGACCGCGGCGGCGAATCACGTCACCGACGACGTCCCCTTGGTAAATCTCAGGGCATTCGATTTCGACCTTCATGATCGGTTCCAGGATCACCGGCTTGCTGGCCCGCATGGTTTCGCGGAAGCAATCACAAGCAGCGATATAGAACGCGCGTTCCGACGAGTCCACATCGTGGTAGCTACCGTCGTTCAAATCGATGCGCACACCGACCACTGGGTAATCGGCCAAGGGGCCTTTGTTCAGCGAGTCGCGGAAGCCTTTTTCCACAGGCGGAATGAACTGCTTGGGAATACGGCCACCGACGATGTGCTCTTCGAATTCGAAAGCGGCTTCACCTTCCGATGGGATGGGGCTGAGCACGCCCACGATGTGAGCGAACTGACCCGAACCACCGGTCTGCTTCTTGTGCTTGTAGTTGAATTCGACTTTCTCACCTGGGGCTTCGCGGTAGCTAACCTTTGGTGCACCCACTTCGACTTCGACTTTGTACTCACGACGCATACGTTCGACGTAGATGTCCAAGTGCAACTCACCCATCCCGCAGATGATCGTTTCGCTGGTTTCTTCGTCGTTGTAGACTTGGAAGGTTGGATCTTCTTTGCGGAAGCGTTGCAGAGCCTTGCTCATCTTGTCGGCATCAGCGCGGCTGGCCGGCGTAACAGCGACCTTGATCACCGGGTCGGGTACGAACATGCTTTCCAGCGAGCAGTAATTGCGTTCGGTCGAGTAGGTATCACCGCTGGCGCAATCGATGCCCATGATGGCCACGATGTCGCCGGCTTCGGCCGAGTCGATTTCTTCGCGCTTATCAGCATGCATCCGCACGATGCGGCTGAAGCGCTCTTTGCGGCCGGAACGCTGGTTGGTGTACATTTCGCCCTTGGCAATCTTGCCTTGGTAAATACGCATGAACGTTAGCTGACCGTATGGATCTTCAACGATCTTGAAGGCCATGCCCACAAACGGAGCTTCTGGATCAGGCTTCAGCGGCATGCGCTGGGTTTCGTCATCGACGCGCCGAGCCGAGATCTCGCGATCCAGCGGGCTGGGCAGGTAGCGAGTGACGGCGTCCAGCAGCAGTTGCACGCCTTTGTTCTTGAAGGCTGAGCCGACGAACACTGGCGTGGCGCCTTGCTCTTGCGTAGCCTGGCGGACAACCTTGTGAATCAGTTCTTCAGGCACTTCTTCTTCGCTGAGAAGCAGTTCCATCATCTCGTCGCTGTACATCGACAAGCTCTCCAGCATCGCATGACGCTCGGCCTCGGCTTCTTCTTTGTACTGAGCTGGAATGGGTTCTTCACGTACCTTTTCACCGTCGTTGCCATCGAAGTAGCAAGCCTTCATGGTGATCAGATCGATCACGCCGGCAAAATCATCGCCAGCACCCATGGGCAACTGCATCAGGATCGCGTCCGTGTTCAGCTTCTCCTTCATCATTTGCACGCCGCGGCGCGCGTTGGCACCGGTGCGGTCCATCTTGTTGATGAAGCACAAGCGGGGCACTTTGTAGCGCCGCATCTGGCGGTCGACCGTCAGCGATTGGCTTTGCACACCACCTACGGCACACAGAACCAACACCGCACCGTCCAACACGCGCAGCGAACGTTCGACTTCGATCGTGAAGTCCACGTGGCCGGGGGTATCGATCAAGTTGATGTGATAAGTGCCGGGATTGATGCGCGTCGGTTCCCACTGAACGCTGGTCGCGGCGCTGGTAATGGTAATACCACGCTCTTTTTCCAGCTCCATATGGTCCATGGTCGCGCCGTCGCCACCACCTTTGACTTCCTCAATCTTGTGAATGCGGCCGGTGTAGAACAGGATCCGCTCGCTGAGTGTCGTCTTTCCAGAGTCGATGTGAGCACTAATGCCGATGTTGCGAACTTTTGACAGATCCATTTTTCACCTAAACAACCGAAACACACACAAGACAAAACAAACGTTAAGCTGACTATGCTGGACAGTTCCGCAGGGACGATACACAATCCCCGCAGTTCCACCAAATCCCCAATCCGCCCATATCATCCTCAGCCATAGATAATTGACCGAGGTTAAGCCCGAATTGGTTCACAGTCCAGGGTGTCTGAGCACAACAACTGCCAGGAATTATCCTGCCAGCCAAGTATCCAGTCCCTTGGTCCCAGCCCTCTGGTGGGAGGTGAACCACGCATTGCATCTAGATTGCCAAACCGTAAAACCTCTTCCGACCAGAATATCTTACAAGAAATGGTGTACCGGAAAAGGCCAAAATTTGCCGGGGCGCTAATGATAGCATCTGCCAGCCCGTGCGTTTGCCTCCGCCAGCCGCAGGGCGCTAGCCCCGGTTGATCCAACTTGCCCGAAGGGTAACTGGCGGCGCGTTCAATTTAGGAATGAAGAAACCGGGGCTAGCGCCCTGCGGCTCGCAAATGGGCGGCTCGCAAATGGGCGGCTGGCAGAGATGCGCAAATGCCGGGCTAGACGCGGTTGAAGCCGATCGCCTGCTCCAATGGTTCTTGCGGATCAAGCTTCAAACCAATCTTCAGGGCGGCTAGGGGCAAGGGGCCCAGACGGGGTGTTTGTAGCTTGACCCAGTCTTTCATCGTACAAATCACCGCGCGAGCCTCGGGATGGCGGGCCGACCAGGCTGATAGCTGCTGGACATCCTCCGCACTAAAGGCATGATGGTCCGGAAAGCTTTGCTGCTGAAGCACATTCAGCCCCAACTGCTCCAGCGAACCGAAGAACGCAGCCGGATTGCCGATGCCGCAAAAAGCAAGCACGCTCTGGCCCCTCAGTTGATCGAGCGCTGCAAAGGGCAAGTCGATGCCGTGCCAGCCTTGCGGCTCGGTTCGGCTGCTGACCACGATCGCGCCGGGTGCATATCGCGCGACCCGCCGCTGCAACTGCTCCAGCCGACCGACCGTACTCTGATCGCAGCGCGTCAACACAACCACGCCGGCTCGACTGAGCCCGCTCCAGGGCTCGCGCATTAAACCACCGGGTATGCACCAGTCGGCCGTCGCTGGCTCGCTGGCATCGATCAGCACAATATCCAAGCTGCGTTTCAGCCGCCGATGCTGAAATCCATCGTCCAGCACGACAACTTGCATCTCCAGTTCGTCTTGAGCCAACATCGCAGCCGCATGGCGATCAGGGTTCTGCAAGTGCGGCACGTCGGGCAAAGCCAGTTCCAACTCGAGGGCTTCATCGTTGCGGCCACTATCCAACTGGCCATAACCTCGACTGACAATAGCCACCCGAATACCGTGCTCGCGCAGCCAATGACAGACCCAAGCAACCATCGGAGTCTTGCCCGTGCCTCCGACACTAAGATTGCCAACACAGATAACCGGGATATCGACCGCCTGACTCTTCAGCCAGCCTGAGTCATAGCCGAGATTGCGCAGCCGCATCACGCCGGCATACGGCCAACTAGCCAATCGCAACGCCCAGCGCACCAGCCACCAGCCAGCCGACGGCTTGGTAGTCAACAATCGCTGGCGGAGAGATGTCAAGGAGCTTCACAGGCTGAAAGCCTATGCCACAAAAGTAATTGGTAGCAAGCGCAGGAACGGCACTCCGGGCCCAAGGCTCGGGTGGAACCTCGCCCTCCCATGCCGTGACCGCTGAGGGAGGTGACATGCTACGAATGACGGTTACTTGAGTTTATCGCAGATGGCTTGGGCCATCTCTTTGGTACCGACAGCGGTGGGATCGTCGCGATGTTCCTTCAAGTCGTAGGTGACGTACTTGCCTTCGGCGATCACATCGGCCACGGCTTTCTCCAATCGCGCGGCGGCTTCTTCTTCACCCAAGTGCTTCAGCATCAGCATGCCGGAGAGAATGAGAGCCGTGGGATTGACCTTGTTGAGTCCCTTGTACTTGGGAGCTGAACCGTGAGTCGCTTCGAAGACAGCGCCTTCTGGTCCAATGTTGGCTCCCGGTGCTACGCCCAAACCACCCACCAGGCCTGCGCCCAAGTCGCTGACAATATCGCCATACAGATTGGGCAGTACCAACACGTCGTACAGTTCGGGCTTTTGCGTCAACTGCATGCACATGTTATCGACGATGCGTTCTTCGAACTGGATGTCGGGATATTCTTTGGCGACATCCATAGCGGTCTTCAGGTACAGGCCGTCGCTGTACTTCATGATGTTGGCTTTGTGGACCGCGGTGACTTTCTTGCGGCCGTTGGCTCGCGCGTAATCAAAGGCGGTCTTGACGATGCGTCGCGAGCCGGAAACGCTGATCGGCTTGATCGATACGCCGGTCTCTTCGGCCTTGGACTTGATCTTACGATCGGCGGGCAAGCCATTGATGAAGTCGATCAGTTGCTTGGTCTCGGGTTTGCCGGCTTCGAACTCGACGCCTGCATACAAGTCTTCGGTGTTCTCGCGGACGATCACGATATCCACGGGCGTGCCACTGAAGAAAGTTCGCACACCCGGATAGGCTTTGCAGGGACGGATACATGCGAAAAGGCCCAGCTCTTGTCGCAGGTAGACATTGATACTGCGGAAACCAGTACCCACGGGCGTAGTGATCGGGGCCTTCAAGGCACAGCGCGTGCGGCGAATCGACTCAACAGTGCTGTCTGGAATCGGCGTACCCAACCGCTCCATAACATCGATACCAGCTTCTTGAACGTCCCAGTTGATCTTCACGCCGGTAGCATCCACACAGGTGCGGGCTGCGGCGGCCAGTTCGGGACCCGTGCCGTCTCCGGTAATCAACGTAACGTCATAAGCCATGGTTTGCTCCGGCGGATGCCTGTCGAGGGCACTAGAAGGTGGTTGGGACGGCAGATGTGTGCGTCCAGGAAGGGAAAACAAGTGAGAAAATCTAACAAACAGCCGCCAGTAGTCAACGGCACGTGGGTTTGTCCAGTACTTCTTCGTAGCCACCACTGCCAAGTTTTGATGTTGCGCGTTTTGGGAATGTTGCCTGATGTCACCTCTCCCGGCGCATCTGGGGGAGGTCGCAGACGAGGCCTTTAGCCGAGACTGCGGGAGGGGGCCATGCGCCATGGTTTACTCCTACCAAGCGCAGTGCCCCCTCCCGAATCTTCGCCTTAAGGGCTCGATTGGACCTCCCCCAAGCTGCGCTTGGGAGAGGTGACACAAAAACGCGCAACATCAAACTGCCAAGTGGTGGAAAGCGTCAACTTTCCCATCCACCGTCTGGCCGGCGGCGGCGGCTACGGAGCTTACCAAGCGGAGCGGAGCTCCGCATCCTATGCTGGAGGGAAGCCTCCAGGTTTGGTAAATTGCTAGCATGCGTAAAGGAATTGCTGTTTCTCCCGGAGTGACGATCGGTACGGCCTACTGCATTCACGAAGTTTTCGTAGCCCCAGATCGCGAAACGCTCCAACCTGACGAGATTCCCAGCGAGCTGGCTCGTTTCGAAGCGGCGCGCAAGAAATCAATCGTCGACGTACGGGCTCTGCAATCCAAACTGGAGCGGCAAGTCGGCAAAGACGCCGCCGCGGTCTTCGCGGTACATGAGTCGATCCTGCAAGATGCTTCGCTGGTCGGCCGCGTCCGCGACTGGATGACACACGATCATCTATCGGCTCAAGCCGCTCTCTCGCGACTGCTGGATCATTACCGCGGGATTCTCGAAAAGACCCCCGACGCTTATCTGCGCGAGCGGTTTGCCGATATTCGCGACGTGGTGATGCGGCTGTCCAGTTACCTGAGCGACGCCCTCCGCGAAGACTCACCCTCGCTGCACGGTCCAGTGATCGTGGTGGCCGATGAACTACTGCCCAGCCAGGTGGTTATGCTGGGCAGCAAACCGGTGCATGGGATCGTGACCGAAGCGGGTAGTCAGACCAGCCACGCGGCCATCATCGCCCGATCGCGCGGGATTCCTGCCGTCAGCGGTGTGCCCGGTATTCTGCGCCAGACCAAGACCGGTGATACGCTGGTGGTCGACGGCCGCGATGGTCACGTGATCGTCAATCCCGAACCGGAAACGCTAGCCGCCTATCGCAAGCTGGAACGCGAGTTCTTCAACCTGCGCGATCAACTGGCTCATAATCGCGATCAGCCGGCGATGACGGCCGATGGTGTGCAGCTGGAATTGCTGGGCAACATCAACGGCGTCAGCGATGCCGAGGCGGCCGTAGCGATGGGCGCTTCGGGCGTGGGGCTGTATCGCACTGAGTATCTCTTCTTGACGCATCCCGATGTGCCCGACGAAGAAGAACAGGTCGCGATCTACAAAGCGGTCATCGCGGCCAGCCCCAATCGCCAGGTGACGATCCGAACGCTGGATATCGGCGGTGATAAAACCGTGCCTTTCCTGGGGCGCACGCAGCACGAAGCCAATCCCTTTATGGGCTGGCGAAGCATCCGACTGTCTTTCGAGCACCCGCAGTTCTTCATGACGCAGATCCGCGCGATTCTGCGAGCCGCAGCCACGGTCAAGCAAGGTGGCTCGGTCAGTTTGCTGTTCCCGATGGTGACCAACCTGGAAGAGCTGCGAAGATTGCGGGCGTTTGTCAAACGCGCGCAAGATCAATTGCAGCGAGAACGCAAGCCGCGCGGCAAGGTTGCCTTTGGCATGATGGTCGAAGTGCCAGCCGCTGCCATCATGATGGACCAGTTGGTCGGGGCCGTGGATTTTGTATCGATCGGCTCCAATGATCTGGTGCAGTACTTGATGGCCGCCGATCGCGATAACCCCAAGGTCAGCCATCTATGCCAGCCGCTGGCTCCGTGCGTGCTGCGCGTGCTGGAGTCGGTGGTTTCCATCTGCAACAAAGGCAATCGCCCCGTCACGTTATGCGGCGAAATGGCCGGCCAACCACAAGCCGTCGTGCTGTTGCTGGGTATGGGGCTAAGGCGTTTTAGTATGAGCCCGGCTTTTATCCCCACGATCAAAGAACTGGCCGCTCACGTCACCATCCCGATGGCTCAAGCCTTGCTCAAAAAAGCCCTCAAGCAAAAAACGACCACCAAGATCAAACGCATGCTCAACCAAGAGCTACTGCAAATCGCCCCCAACCTCGCCCCAATCATCTCGCAGCAGTAAAACTGGGGTGGCACTAGCATGGCACAGCCTGGCCTCCTGGGTGGCACTGGCATGGCGCAGCCTGGCCAGTGCATGCCGAAGCCAAACAGGCTCTGAATCACCAACAGATTGTCCAACACTTCGAAGTAATCAGACGTTCATGGCTAACCAAAGCTCCCAATGCCACAGACCTAGGGATTGGCAGATAGCCTTAGCAAACTCTGGTTAGCCCTGAACATCTGATTACTTCGAAGTGTTGGGGAATGTTTTGCAGCTACTAAACCCTAATCCTTCGATCTGCACTGGCCAGGCTGCGCCATGCCAGTGCCACCCAATGCAGCCAGTGGTCACTGCTCTGGCCTTAGCAAACTCTGGTTAGTCATGAACATCTGATTACTTCGAAGTGTTGGGGAGTGGTTTGCAGCTTCTAAACCCATGGGCTTCGATCTGCACTGGCCAGGCTTGCAGCCATGCCAGTGCCACCCAATGCAGCCAGGCTTGCAGCCATGGCAGAGCCACCTGCAGGACAACTTACGTGGAGCCTAGGGCATCGGCGTGGAGCCCGTGGATGAAGGGCAGTTCGGGAAATTGTTGCTTGGGTGGATCGAGGAGGTAGTAGCGAGCGCTCGACCAATCGTATTGAACTGCCAACTTGCACAAGCCACGGCGGACCGGGTTATTGTGGATATAAGCGATGGATGCTTCGATCGTCTTAGGCTGATACAGGTTGCGATCGTACCCAGGACCTTCCTGCCAGAAGCGAAAAACGCGTTTGCCAATCCGCTCACGAATAGTCAGACGCTTTAACAATGGACTATTCGACTCGATCAGATCCTTTTTGGCTTGAGCTGATACAGGCTCTTTGATGCAAGCCAGGAACAGAGGAATATTGGGGCTTGTACAGGTCGGCAAGGTCAGCAGGTGGACGTGCTCGGGCATGTAAACGAATGCCACCAGTTCCATCGAGCAATGCTGACACGCCGACTCGATGGCGCGAGACAAGTTCAGCCGCCAGGGACGGTTAGTCAGCAGCGGCAGTCCAGCGTAACAGCTAAACGTAAACTCATGCAAATCACCCGGCTCGTGATAATGCTTGATCCGCTTGAAGTCGGCCCGATCAAACGGCATGACACCAGTCCCTCCAACCGGAAATTCTACCCACCCACGCCCACCAAGGCCAAAGACTGTGCCCAATGGCACTGGCATGGCTGCAAGGTCTTGGCTGTGTGGGTGGCACTGGCATGGCTGCAAGCCTGGCCTCCTGGGTGGCACTGGCATGGCTGCAAGCCTGGCCAGTGCATGCCGAAGCCAAAGAGGCCCTGCATCACCAACAGACTGCCCAACACTTCGAAGTAATCAGACGTTCATAGCTAACCAAAGCCTCCAATGCCACAAAAGCTGCAAGGTCTTGGCTGTTGTGGGTGGCACTGGCATGGCGCAGCCTGGCCAGTGCATGCCGAAGCCAAACAGGCTCTGAATCACCAACAGACTGCCCAACACTTCGAAGTAATCAGACGTTCATGGCTAACCAAAGCCCTCCAATGCAGCTAAAGCTTGCATTGCCCCAGGGCCACCCAAGGTCACAAGGGAATTTTGGTAGACATGCTGGACACTTACACTTTGATATGCCATGGCTACCTTGGCATTAGCAAACTTTGGTTAGCCCTGAACATCTGATTACTTCGAAGTGTTGGGGAGTGATCTGCAGCTTCTAAACCCTAATCCTTCGATCTGCACTGGCCAGGCTTGCAGCCATGCCAGTGCCACCCAATGCAGCCAGTGGTCACTGCTCTGGCATTAGCAAACTCTGGTTAGCCCTGAACGTCTGATTACTTCGAAGTGTTGGGGAGTGATTTGCAGCTACTAAACCCATGGGCTTCGATCTGCACTGGCCAGGCTGCGCCATGCCAGTGCCACCCAATGCAGCCAGTGGTCACTGCTCTGGCCTTAGCAGAGTCTGGTTAGCCATGAACGTCTGATTACTTCGAAGTGTTGGGGAGTGATTTGCAGCTACTAAACTCAGGCTCTTCGATCTGCACTGGCCAGGCTGCGCCATGCCAGTGCCACCCAATGCAGCCAGTGGTCACTGCTCTGGCCTTAGCAGAGTCTGGTTAGCCATGAACGTCTGATTACTTCGAAGTGTTGGGGAGTGATTTGCAGCTACTAAACTCAGGCTCTTCGATCTGCACTGGCCAGGCTTGCAGCCATGCCAGTGCCACCCAAGAGCAGCCAGTGGTCACTGCTCTGGCCTTAGCAAATTCTGGTTAGCCCTGAACATCTGATTACTTCGAAGTGTTGGGGAGTGATTTGTAGCTTCTAAACCCATGGGCTTCGATCTGCACTGGCCAGGCTGCGCCATGCCAGTGCCACCCAAAGCAGCCAGTGGTCACTGCTCTGGCCTTAGCAAACTCTGCTTAGCCATGAACGTCTGATTACTTCGAAGTGTTGGGGAGTGATTTGCAGCTACTAAACCCATGGGCTTCGATCTGCACTGGCCAGGCTTGCAGCCATGCCAGTGCCACCCAATACAGCCAGTGGTCACTGCTCTGGCCTTAGCAAATTCTGGTTAGCCCTGAACGTCTGATTACTTCGAAGTGTTGGGGAGTGATTTGCAGCTTCTAAACCCCAGCTCTTCGATCTGCACTGGCCAGGCTTGCAGCCATGCCAGTGCCACCCAATGCAGCCAGGCTGCGCCATGCCAGTGCCACCCTTCAACGTTTTTGGGCGGCGGCTTCTATGTCTTGCATGAGGCGGGTGATGGGGGGGCGGTTGCCGTGGAGGCTGCTTAAGATGCGCACTTCGTTGCGCGCCTCGTTAAAACGCTCAGCGTTCAACAGCAGCAGAGCACATTCGTATCGGGCTTGGTAATCATCGGGCTTGTAACGCAGCGCGGTGCGATAAGCTTGAACACTGGGCTGGACCTGGTCGAGCGCTGCATGGATGCGGGCGGCGGTTACAAAACCGCTGACTTGCTCACGCTGGCTGCGCTCTGCCAGCCATGCGTCCAAGTGCTGCTGGGCGCGCTCCAGCAGGGTTCGCTTCACTTGCTCATCACGCAGTTGCTGCGAAGCTTGATACAACACCAGTGGATCATCGGGCAGGATGGCGTCGAGCACCGCTTGCAATTCGGCGGCCGAGCGCTGCTGGTCCCCTAAGGCAACCTCGAGGATCTTGGTCAGCTTGTCCGAGGAGAAGACCAACGATTCGCGCCAGGTGGTATACGCAGCGTCGAGCTGACCTTGTTGCCACAGCCGCTCACCGAGCGCAAAGGCAATCATCGGCTGAGCCGGATGCAGGCGATGAGCACGCGTCAAGTATTCGAACTCAGGCAAACCGCTCTTGAGCAAGCGATGATGTTCGTAGAGCCACACGGGCGTTTCAAACATCAAGGGACAGAGCTCGCGGGCAGTGATCGCTAGTTGCAAACCGCGACTCCTCCAAAGCTCCCGCTGCTCTTTGAGCTCACTGCGAGCGGCCGCGTTGAAACAGAGTCGAGCCAGATCGAGCCGCAAAAGGGCAGAGTCGGGCTCTTGCGATACGCTGGCTGAGATGGCCTGCTGCGCCTGGTCGAGCTCATTGGCTTCGATGGCAGTTTTAGCCTGAGCGCGATACTGATCGGCCTTGGCGGCCTGGCTGACCACGCCCAGCGCCTGGTAAGCCAGCGCCAACACGATGATCGCCAGGCTGCTGCCAACGGCGATCTGCCAAGGCTTGGCTGGCACGCTGCGCTCTTTGTGACTGCTGCTGAGAGCCAATCCCAGCAGGATAGCTGCCAACGCACCACTAGCTGGTATGCGCAGACCGAAATCAGCCAGGCTGTGCATCAGCACGGCCAACAGTCCAATCGAGGCCCCAGCCACCATTGCATCCTGGCGACCAGCCCGCAGCACACGCGGTAGCCAGGTGACTACAAACAGCACCACCAGGCCAGTTGCCAGGATGCCGTACTCGCTGGCGATATCCAACAATTCGTTATCGGCTCGAATCGCTTGCGCAGTGATGCTGTTCCACTGGCGACCGCCTTCGGTGAACATGGTTTCCCAGTACCGATAGGTTTCGCCACCGCTGCCAAACCAGGGAAACTGCTGCCAGGCATTCACCGCCGCTTGCCATAGATACCAGCGGCCATCGGTCAGGTAGGCCTCGGAGTCCGAGATGGTCACCAGCCGCGATTCCAGCAGATCAAAGCCGACCCAATAGAAAAGGGCCACGACCAGCCCGGCCACACCGGCGTAAGCCAATAATGCAGGCCAGTTCTTGGTATCGCCAGTCTGCACGCGCAGCAACCAGACGCACAGAATCGCCAGCATCGCGGTGACAACTCCGCCGCGCGAGAGACTGAGAATCACGCCGGTGGCTTGCAGCGCGACCGATGCCAGGATGGCCAGCATGAGCGGGTCATGGACGATGCGTTTCCAGGTAAAGATGGGCTGCGTTTGCCGATGCAAAAACAACCCCAACGTCATCCCCAAGAGGCAATTAGCGAAGAACGGATAATGGTTCTTGTTGATGAAGGGGCCATAACCTGAGGCTTGTTCAAAGAACCAATACATCTTGCGAAACGAACCCGCTGGTCCCTGGCCAATCGCAAAGATGGCCAGCATCGAACCGACAACTGCGCCGACTACGGACAGATTAACCAGTACGCTGCGCGGGTCTTCAAAGGAGCCGGCCACCACAACCAGACAGATCAACAGCGCTACACGCAGTGCCAAGCGCTGGTTGCCATAGGGATTGAGACTACTAGCGGTCGCTGGCCAGCGCAGAGGCGGGGCGATCTCGTCAGCTACATCAAGCGTCAATTGCTCGCGCGGCTGGCTGCCCAGTTCTTCGATCCACTGACGTTTGACCGGATCTTTAGTGAGGCTGGAGTTGGCCAAGGGCAGAGCCACCACGGCGACCAATCCCAAGAGAGTCACCACTGGCCAGCCCACGCGTGAGAGCAGGAGCTGTCCCAAGGCTGGGGTGAAGACCAAACGAGCAAACCACAGCACCAGCGACAGAACGATCGCCAGGCTCAGCCACATTTCGAAGTAAGGCGGCCCAGAGCCGAACGGCCAAACGGCTAGCGCGATCATGAGTCCCAGCAGGCCTTGCTGGGCGAGCGACAACAGGTTTTCCAGTTTCACGCTAGCACCCAAGGTCTATGATCAAATGGGACGGCAGGCATGGGAGGGCGAGACATGGGAGGGCGAGGCTCCGCCCGAGCCTTACGCTCCGTGCGCGGACGCGGTTCCATTGGGTGTTCGGCCAACCGTCCGGCGGGGAGCTGGTGCGGGCCGGGTATTCCACCGAATCCCGGACGCGATCCAAGCCGAAGGCTCAGCGGGAGCCTCGCCTCAGTGCTCTAAACATCTTTTGGCTTGAGCGAAGATGAAAACCCCTGTAATACCAGCGTTTATTGATGTTGACCTGTTTGAGGACCCCTGATCCACATAGTCCATTCAAGTGCCTCACCAAAGAATTGCGATTTTCCCAAGGTTTTTCGTCGTTTTTTTACACCCAAAGATGTTTAGAGCGGTGGCCTCGCCTTCCCAAGCCATAAAACGAAACTGGCAGAGCCAAACGGCTCTGCCAGATTAAGTGTCTTGTCTTTAACTCAGCCCGCGATTTAGCGGAAACCACGGCACTTGGTAGGACGTGTGCGAACGGTTGGTTCCCAATCGGTCAGCGTAACGCCTTCATCAGCAACTGCTGCTGCGGCCACAGGCGCTTCGCTCGTGGCGAAGTAATTGGCTGGCAGGGCAACCGCATCGGCAGAGGTCATTACAGTGGCCGCGAACAGGCCGGCGCCGAGGATGGCGGCTGCCGCGAGGCACTTGGTTAGCTTTTTCATGTCGTACTCCATGAACTTCTTCGTAACGAGAATTTAGCCCAGTTTACCGATTCGGCAGAAAGAAGCAAGGCGTCCAGCCAAATTTTTACGTTTGCGCCAGAATCCCAGACCGGCGCAAGCTCCCAGAGCTAGCAAACCGGTGCCTGGCTCAGGTACAGCTTGAACAACATTGATAGCCATCGCGTAATCTTGCGGATCGATGGTGCGAACGTATCCTGGAGGAACTCCCAGGTCGTCGTAGAAGTCGTTCACCGAGACGTTGTTGCCACCGAAGCTAGAATAAGCCAAGCCCCAACCAGCCTGATTGGTGAAGTCCAGTCGAGCCTGAACCGAAACCCAGTACTTCTGACCCGACACAACGTTGAAGTTGGTGGCGTTCGTCGAATACTGGAAGTAGCTGGTGCCAGGCGCACCGAAGTCGGCGATGAACGTTTCGGTTGGTGTTACGTTGAAGGTAGCAGCCAGGGCACCGGGCGCATTGGCGTTGTCTTGATAGAATTTAACGGTGAAGTTGGGAGCCAAACCTGGGGTGACGCCGGTATCGTAAGCCCCGATCCACTGCAGGCTGTCGACCGTGCCGCTCATGCTGAAGGTGAAGTCGTCGTACGCAAAACCGATGTTAGGCTCAAGCGGACCGGCATTGGTATCGAACTGCGAGAGAATTGCAGTCAAACCACTTACGGAGGTGGGCGAAAAAGCACCAGGAATTTGCGTAATGAACTCGGCCTTGGCCGAGAGGCCACAAAACAGCAGTGCGAGGGTCACAAGCGTTCGAATGACCATTCAGGTTCTCCTAATCGACGACGCAGTATCTAAACAAGGCAACGGTATTATTGACGGCACGAACCAGACACAAACTAAACGCAGCTTGCAAACTATGCAAGTCTCCTAAACCCATTATTCCTAAAATATTAGCCACTTAGAAAACTTATACATTTCGATAATAAAATGTATATGCGCAGCATCTCCGCAAGAGACGTGACGGGCATCAAATCATGGGTGAGCTTCGTAGATTGCGTTCAGATATGAATCAGGTATGGATCGGGCGGAAGTACAGTTCTCACATCACAAAGTTGAACATCAAGTCGCAGCCACGCGCATCAACAAAAATGGCTGGCTCCAGTATGCTTACTGGCCGAATTTACAGCCAGACAAATATGGCAATTTTTTTGAGTGGGCCAGGCTGACCGCTGAGCTTCACCCCATCTGGCGTCAACCACGTCCCCGGGCACCGGGAGTCCGAGGCTCTCGCCGAGCCCAGAGCTCGCAGCGACAACCAGGCTTGGCTGGTGATTTCAAGTTCGAATGAAACGATTTCAAGGATTATGCAGGCCCAATCCCCCACCCAATCGGCCTTCCAGCCAGCCGCAGGGCGCTAGCCCCGGTTCCCAATCCCTTAGCCAGCCGAAGGGCGCTAGCCCCGGTTCCCAATCCCTTAGCCAGCCGAAGGGCGCTAGCCCCGGTTCCCAATCCCTTAGCCAGCCGAAGGGCGCTAGCCCCGGTTTCCCAAATTGCTTCCGAAACGCTTAAAAAAACCGGGGCTAGCGCCCTGCGGCTCGCTGGGCCCAAATTGCCCGCAGGGCAACCGCCGAACACAACCTTTCAAAAACCGGGGCTAGCGCCCTGCGGCTGGCAGATGATTGGCTCGATTCATCAAGGCCACGGCGGCTTCGATGGGGATGTAATAGGCTTCGCCGCCGCTGTTGCCGCTGGCGACGCCCAGCACTTTACCGTCGGGGGTCATCAACGGGCCGCCAGACATGCCGGGTATCGACGCCGGGGAGCAGATCCAGTAATCGATCTTGGGCGCGTTGGGTTCGCGCTCCGCCAGTTGCTTACGCACCACCGCGGCCTGGCCAAGCGTCGGCAGCTCTTCGGGGCTCCAGCGAATCTGCCAGGCATCAAACGGCGCGGTCCGTGGCGTCTTCACAACTGGCTCATTGGCTGCCTCACCTTCGGTGGCGGCGCCATCGAGCGTCAGCGTCTGCGTAGGTTTTTCTTTGCTCACAATGCGCAAGACTGCCACATCATGGACTTTGTCTTGAGCGGCCAACCAGACCATGCGATGCACGCGGCCAAGTATCGTAGGTTGGCGAATCAATTTAGGGCTTGTTTTGGTCTCGTCTTTAGCCGGCACTTCGTTCTGGTACAGTGCCTGGTTGAAGTAGCTGGTCACTTCGATACTCTGGCCGATGCTACTGGGTCGATCGCCATTGACGATATGAGCCGCGGTGACCACATCGAAGCCATCCTCGCGCAGTCGCGTAATAAAGCCGGTGCCAACCGATTCGGTATTAGGCAATGCGACTCGCACCACCGTCTCCCGAACCAGATCTGCTAACTCGCGCGGAGCCGGCGCTGAGGCAGGCTTGTCTTTGGAACTGGTCGGTTCAAGCTTGGCGGTTGGTGGAGTCTTCGTAGACTGAGCGGCTGGTGGCTGAGCGGCAACGGTGGTCGCCGAGGCAGACTCGCTGGGAGTGGCCTCTTCTTCGGCGCAGCTAAAGTCATCTTGCGAGGTAGGCACGCGGAGCTTAGGCGCAGCTTGGGCCGAGCCTTGGCTGGTACGCGAATCGCGGATGACCAACCAGGCGATCTGGCCAACGATCAAACCGGCAATCAATAATGATCCGACTAGTCTAGCCATAGAACTCCATCCCGCAAAAACGTTTCCATTGCAGTATAAGCGCTCGGCGGGCACAGGGAGGGCGAGGTTCCACCCGAGCCTTCGCTCTGCATCACCAAACAAGATTCATTGGCATGACCGGCCTGGACCAAAATCCTGCGGACGCTTGTCCGCATTGTTCCATGCTTCAAACCTACATCCCAATGAATCTTCTAACGCGCTTCAGGCTCAAGGCTCGGGTGGAACCTCGCCCTCCCCCACCACACATGATTCATTGGGCATCCATGATTGCACCAACGATCCCCTGCGGACCATGATTCAAGCTTCAATTCCAATGAATCCGCCATCGCGCTCCGGGCTCAAGGCTCGGGTGGAACCTCGCCCTCCCGTGCTCGGCTGCCCATTGGCTTCATGGCGACCACCAGCGACTCGGCCAGCCCCACGCCTAGGATCGTGTAGGCTATGTCATCCCAATCGAACACCCGTTTGGGAATCCAAAGCTGAGCCACTTCCGCCGCGCACAACAGCGCCAGCAAGCCCCAAAGAATCCGTCGTCGAGCTTGATTGAATTCCACATGTCGCAGCCACCAGGCCACCGGCAAACAAACAATCAGCGTCAGAATCAGCGTCCGAAAGTCGTACATCTCGTCGAGCCACCGCAGCCACAGCAGCGGCAAGAGCCGAATCTCATCGGCGCGCGGCGAGGGCTTCAGCAGCAGATACAACGCGTATGCAGGTGCACAGGCAAGCCAAAACCAAACGGCCCAAGGGAAACGTCTCTTGGGAGGGTGAGGCCACCGCCGAACCTTACCGCTTGAATCACTAACCCAAGGTACGGTGGAATTAGATGTCTGCATCAAAACATTTCGTGGACGCATGCGTTGCAAGGGCCAGGTACCGTCCTAGCCTTACCTGTGGGATACCAACCAGGTCCCGGTGGGATAACCGCGTTGACAACCCGAGTCCGACAGGGCGCTGGCAAGCAGGAGATTCAATCATGGTCCCCCAACGTTTTGGGTGGCACTGGCATGGCTGCAAGCCTGGCCAGTGCATGCCGAAGTGTATAGGTCCAGAACCACAATAGAACTGCCCAACACTTCGAAGTAATCAGACGACCACAACTAACCAAGCTCCCAATGGCAAGCATCCTGATTCCTGGGAGAAGCCTCTGGCATTGGAGCATCTGGTTATCCCGGAACGTCTGATGACTTCGAAGCCCTGGCCAGTTCTCTACTGCTTCTAAACCCAAGCTCTTCGATCTGCACTGGCCAGGCTTGCAGCCATGCCAGTGCCACCCAACAGCCTTAAACTAGACTCGCTTCGAAGCAGCCCGTTGCGGTTCGCCCTCCCGTTCACCAATGTGCAAATGTGGTTCTGGTATCACGCCAGGTCGAGCTGGCTCTGGATGGGGAACCAGGCTTTCCAATTGCCGCATAAAGCGTGAGAGGATTGCATCGGCGCTCAAATGCTCGACAGCATACGTGCGAGCCGCTTGCGCATACTTGTCGCGCAGCTCCTGATCGCTGGCCAAGAGCTCCACGGCGGCCAGCAGGGCATCGACATTGCCAGGCGGCACTACCGCGCCCCGGCCTTGGACCACTTTGGCAATCTGAGTGCCTTCACTAGCGCAGGCCACTACGGCTCGTCCCGAAGCCAGCATCCCGGTCAGCTTGGAAGGCATCACCAGGTCAGCCGCATCGGCTTTCTGTGGCAGCAAGTGGATATCGGCGCAGTTCATCAGTTGATTGAAGAGCTCGAAGGGTTGCACGGGCAGCAGTTTGACATTGCTAACGTCGCGAGCCGCCGCGGCGATCGTTTCGTAAGCCGCCCCATGTCCGCAGATCACAAACAGCACGTTGGGATTGGAACACTTGCGAGCCGCATCGATGATCAAGTCGAGCCCTTGTTTGGCGCCGATATTGCCGGCGTACAAAGCGATGCATCGATTCTCGGGCAGATCGAACTGAGCTCGATAGGTTTCGGGGTTGTCCAGTGGTCGCATGGCCTGGCAATCGACCCAGTTGGGAAATTCGTAGGTGCGAGCCGCTTCGACACCTTTATCTGCCAGTTTGGCCACCATGTTGGGCGAGATGCTCGAGACGCGATCAAAGCGGCGCATGAGCCAGGTTTCCACGGCGGAGACCAAGCGTTGCAGGCCGCGGCTTTTCAAGATCCCCAGTTCGAAAGCCGCATCGACTTCAAAATCTTGCACATGCAACCAGGCTTTGGCGCCGGAGAGCCGAGCTGCCACCAGGGTTGTGGGCATACACATGGCGGCCGGTTCGACCGTCATGATCACATCTGGTCTATGCCACAGAGCCTGTTTCAGTACTGGCCCGACGCTTGAGCAAGCAAACGAAAACAGGTGCACCACGCGTTTGAGACCGCTGACGCGCTTGGGCACCCACAGCGGGCAACGAATCACTTTCAGTTTGCCCGCGTGTTGCTGTTCAGCTTGATCGCGCGACCACCACCAACCGCGATAGCCGGCGGCGATTTTCCATTGAGGGTAATAGGGAGGCGTAGTGATCACGGTCACATCATGCCCAGCCCGCACCCAGGCCTCGACCATTTCGCCCGAGTACTTTCCGATCCCGATCTCTTCGGGCGAATAGTTTAGTCCGTGCAGCAGTAGTTTCATGTCTATAGGCCGATGTGCTGGGTGGCTTCTCTTGGTCTCCCCCTCTCCCCCGGTGTACTCGCCGGGGGCCGGGGGGTGAGGGGCAGGACGTTTGCTACAAGCAGCGTCACCGCTGCCGCAGCGCATCCCCTTCGCACTCCCGAAGGAAGTGCTGATAAGTATCTTCAATCCCCTCGCGCAGCGAGATTGTCGGCGACCAGCCGGTGCTTTCGAGCAAAGAGATATCGGTACGTTTGACCGGTGTTCCATCGGGCTTGGAGCGATCAAAATCTAGGTCGCCAGTATATCCCACGATTTCGGCCACCAGCCTGGCCAGGTCTCCGATTGCGATATCTTCCCCTGTTCCAACGTTCACCCAGTCCGGTGGATCCGATAATTCCAGCAAGTGCACCAGGGCGCTAGCCAAATCATCGACATGGAGAAACTCGCGACGTGGAGTACCCGATCCCCAGATGGTCACCGTCGGTGCGCCGGACTCTTTGGCTTCGTGGAAGCGACGAATCAAGGCGGGCAGCACGTGACTGTTGTCTGGATGATAGTTGTCCCCGGGTCCGTAGAGGTTAGTTGGCATCGCTGAGTGAAACAGCACGCCATATTGATTGCGATAATGTTGGCACAGTTTCAGGCCAGCGATCTTGGCCAGGGCATAAGCTTCGTTGGTGGCTTCCAGTTGGCTGGTTAGTAGCGAGCTTTCTTGGATCGGCTGTGGTGCGTGGCGTGGATAGATGCAGGTGCTTCCCAAGAAGAGGAAACGCTGGACGCCATTTTCGTACGCCGCGTGAATCGCATTGGCCGCCATCATCAAGTTGTCATAGATGAAGTTAGCTGGATAGGTCGCGTTAGCGTAGATGCCGCCGACTTTCGCAGCCGCAAACACCACCATCGACGGCTGCTCTTCAGCGAAGAAGCACTGCGTAGCCAACTGATCGCGCAAGTCCAATTCGCTGGAAGAGCGCGTGAGGATATTGACCGCCCCCCGCTGACGCAAGTTACGGATCACGGCCGAGCCAACCATCCCACGATGGCCCGCCACATATATTTTCTGATCGTTCATAGATCGCATTCAGTGAATCCGCTATTTAGTTTTAAGATTCATTACAGAATTCATTGGCCACTAAGCGTAGCCACCGTCGCCAGACGGTGGACTCTATTGACACTGGTTGGCAATGGCATGGCTGCGCGCCTCTTGGGTGGCACTGGCATGGCGCAGCCTAGCCAGTGTACGCCGAAGAGCAAGAGTTCAGAACCTGCAAAGACCTGCCCAACACTTCGAAGTAATCAGACGCCCACAACCAACAAAGTTCCCAATGCAATCCACTTGGCTGTTTGGATGACAATCACTCCCAGGGTGCAACCTTACTCGCGCGACACGCTCACCGCATGGCCATGCTTCTTCAGCAGGGCATGTTTGCGAGCCGTCTCCAAGTCTGCCGCTACCATTTCCTCGCATAGTTCTTCGACAGTGATCTGTGGTACCCAGCCCAATTTTTCGCGAGCTTTGGAAGGATCGCCCAGCAGCGTTTCTACTTCGGCCGGACGGAAGTATCGTGGATGGACTTTGACAATCACGTCTCCGACTTTGATTCTTGGAGTCTTGTTGGGATCGGCGACGTGAGCCACCCGCGCCGTCTCGTCGACGCCGGAGCCCGAGAATTCAAGCGTCAATCCTAGATAGCGAGCTGACAATTCCACGAAGGAACGCACGCTGATCTGTTGGCCAGAGGCGATCACGAAGTCCTCTGGCTTATCTTGTTGCAGCATCATCCACTGCATGCGCACATAATCTTTAGCATGTCCCCAATCGCGGAGTGCGTCCATGTTACCCAGGTAGAGGCAAGACTCGAGTCCCTGAGCGATATTGGCCAAGCCACGGGTGATCTTTCGGGTAACGAACGTCTCACCACGTCGTGGAGATTCGTGATTAAAGAGGATGCCGTTGCAAGCATACATTCCATAGGCTTCGCGGTAGTTGACCGTAATCCAATAGGAATACAGTTTGGCAACCGCATAAGGTGATCGCGGATAGAAGGGCGTGGTTTCCTTCTGAGGGATTTCCTGCACCAGTCCATAGAGCTCCGAGGTAGAAGCCTGGTAGAACCTACAACTCTTCTCCAACCCCAGAAAACGAATCGCTTCGAGTAATCGCAAGGTACCGATCGCGTCGACGTCGGCCGTGTATTCCGGTGACTCGAAAGATACCGCGACATGGGACTGGGCGCCCAAGTTATAAACTTCGTCAGGCCGCACGGCATGGATGATGCGAGTTAAATTACTCGTATCGGACAGATCACCATAATGCAAATGAAACCGCCGCCCTTCGGTTGGCGGCCCTTCGTAAATGTGATCCACCCGTTCCGTGTTAAAGAGCGAGGATCGGCGTTTTATGCCATGTACCTCATACCCTTTGTCAAGTAGAAGCTCAGCAAGGTAAGAGCCATCTTGGCCGGTTACTCCGGTGATTAATGCTCGTTTCAATCTATTACCACTTAACTAATTAAGTCCCCAAGAATCAAGAACACGTGGCCAACACAGTGCGACCACGTTAAAAGCGTTCAACACCTTCATTGATTGATACCATAGTCTGTACCGGCCAAGCACCTGACTGCCACCTCGATTACACCAAAAGCGATCATGCACGCCAAATAGTTCAAACACTCTTCTCAGAGCCCAAGACATTCACCCCAAAGCCAATCTCACCGCATTTCGAGTTTTTGTTCCTTCTCGCGGACTTTACAATATACTTGAGTGAAATACGCTGCCTTCAATGTCGCAAACGCGAGCCCACGCGAGCCATCAAGAAATCCGCCCAAAATGAAGTATGCACCGAAGAAATATACAGGTCCGGAAAATGGAGACCTAATAAGCGAATATTTCAATCGCTGCCGTAACGTCATCGGCGTTTTACTACCCGCCGAAAACGTCGAAAGAAAACGATTCGCCTCCCAGGATGAATATTCGTTATGCTTCTCTATATAGTGAGTGATCTCTCGATTATCACGATGCTCAATCTTTGACCGTATTCGGCCGACTTCGCCAGTAACGACCGGATGCTCATGAATCTCCATATCCAGTTTACTCCAAGACGCCTCATCGATTCGCTCGTACTCCGCCATACCAACACGAAACAGAGCTAGCTTGTCGAGAGGATAACCGTACCGAAGTTCTCGGCCCAGAAAATGTATTGTGTAACGCAACCAATATGCGCACTTCGAGGATCTCGGAAGGGTCGCGGTCAACTCGGCCTTGAAGCTTTCGGTAAGTATTTCGTCCGCGTCTAGGAATAGAACCCATGTGGTTGGCGGAGTGCACTTTTGTAAAAACCAGTTGCGCTTTTTAGGGAACGCTCCATTCCATACAAATTGAACAACTTCTACTCCACGCTCCTTAGCCAGCTCTGCAGTACCGTCAGTGCTGCCCGAATCAATCACAACGACATTTGATGCGAAGCCTGGGCCTATTGCATCGAGGCAGTCGACTATATTCTTTGACTCGTTCTTTACAGGAATCGCAATTGTAAGATCCAACGTCATGAGACAAATCTATAAGAAGAGCTCGAATTTCGAACACGCCGCTTTAGCCACATCAGAGCAAACAGAATCTGCGGATGCAACGACAAACACAATGATTCAAATGCTGACCACGTAAAATTGAAGCATTGCGAAATACAATGCGATAATGACAGCGTCTGACCGCAATTTCTCTGGGAATCTCGGTATCGAAGCTACTCTTCGTTCAACCGTTGGAACGCACGGGCTTACGACCGGCAGTGGTATAACCTTTATGACGCAGGCCAACTGCATGAAATTCTTTTAAGGACCAACGAGATACGAACTACACCCACGCCTATGGTAATTTGCCAGCCTTTTTTCGCCTAGTTCTCACCGCTTGTGCTGGGTTTCCCACGTAGACGTGCGATGGTTCGGTATCTTTAAAAACTACGGCTCTCGCTCCAACTACACTTTCGGCACCTATCGTCACCCCAGGGCCAACAAACGCCTCTGCAGCTACCCAGGCACCTCGTTCTATAGTTATCGGATATGCCACCAACTGGAACTCAGCATCGTCAATATCATGTGAGCCTGAGCAAAGGTGCGCTCCCTGGGATACAATCGCGTGCTCCTGCAATGTTATCATCGCCATATTGTAGCAATTGACTTCCGGCCCCAAGCACGCATGCTTTCCCATTACAAGGTTCGCTGGCCACCAGATCTTCGCCGAGCCGTAAACGTGAGCAGATCGATCGATATCAGCACCGAACCACCGCAGCAATCGGCCCCTCCAGCGATGCAGGGGCGCGGGTGTCCAAGCAGCCAGAAAAAACCAACAGAGCGCCCAGGCCAATCTCATCACGCGATGCCGCAAGGAGAAGCTTGGCCCGCCCTGGGTCGGTCGCGTTTGTTGGTAATCTAGTATATGTGATTTGCTCATCGGTCACGAAGCTGCTCGTAGAGATCAACGATTCGATCAAGAGTAAAACGACGCATAACAAGCTCTCTAGCACGTTCGCCCGCTGAAGCAAGATCAATGCCTAGACAAAACTCCTTTATCTTGCACAGCATATCCGAAGGATTTAAGCTTGTAATTATGCCAGCATGTGCTTCTTCAACTTCAGGAAAGTTGCAGCCAGCAGTGATCAAGGCAGGTACCCCCCATGAAAGTGCCTCAACTACCGCGTTGGGAAAGCCCTCGCTGTGACTAGGAAGTATGAAACCATCTGCGATACGAAAGCAAGAGTCTTTTCGAATTCCACTAACTTCACCTAAAAAATGAACATTTGATTCCAGGCCCTTCGCCATCGCATCAATCGTTTGTCCATATTCTTTATCATGACAAGATCCCGCGACCACCAAATGCCACTCGCGATGCTCCTTCAAGAATTCTTTAAATTGTGGTAAAAAGAGGTCAAGCCCCTTCTTGCGATCGATTCGTCCGAGATACAGTAGAACGCGCGCCGCATCTGGCAGGTGAAGTTGTAGCTCTCTTAATGCGAGGCTCTTCGATAATATCGATTTGTCCGGCAGTATGACTCCGTTGGGAACTATCTTAACGACGGACCTAGGGTACATCGCGGATATATAACGTTGCTCTATACTCGAATTCGCAAGCACTGCGGCAGCTCGGTTGAGATTACTGTTGACATAAACCAACTTTGCAATCCTCTTTTTCCAGCGCGATTTTGCGAGAATATAAGGCTCTAACATTCCGCAAGATCTTATGTAAAGCTTGTACGGTTCGACTCGCGCGAGTCGTACCGCCAAACCATCCATAGCACCCCAAATGCCGCTTACGAGTACGATGTCGGAGGTCATGCCCAGTTCACGAATTTTCGTGCTTGCCTGAACAACAGATGGCAACTTACGACTAGGCGCCAAAATCTCAATCGC
The DNA here is from genome assembly GCA_037367405.1 of Ottelia alismoides. Lineage (NCBI taxonomy): Eukaryota > Viridiplantae > Streptophyta > Magnoliopsida > Alismatales > Hydrocharitaceae > Ottelia > Ottelia alismoides. The sequence goes on along the minus strand of JAZKJV010011400.1, from coordinate 5,756,874 downwards.
AATCTTCTCATCGAGCGCGACTTGCTCTCCATGAACTGGGAATGTACCAACTGTGACGCGATGGCCTCGTAACACCAATCGGTTCGCGATTGCTGATACAACACGAGGCGGCCCACCTGCCGCGACGGCCAGCCCTTCAATTACGAAAAAAAAGTGCATCTTACTCAACAAACTATCGCCTAAGACGATCGCACCCTAAAGATCTTTAGCGTGAATCAGTGCATCCGCGTTTCGAAACCGAATTAGCTTTGCGGGATTTCCACCTACAATAGCCCACGGATCGACATTCTTCGTCACTATTGCCCCCGCGCCCACGATTGCATGGTCACCAATCACGACCCCTGGCAGAATGATCGCGCGGGTACCAATCCAGACATCGCTTCCAATTACAACCGGCTTTCGTTCAGTCGCACCTTGTTCTCGCATTGTGATATCCAACCGACCAAACTCATGGCTCGATGACAAAATAGTAACTTCTGGGCCAAACATGACATCATCACCAATCCGAGTGTCACAGGCAATTCGACAACCTACATTAATTGATGAGTAGTCTCCAATCTCGATATCTTGCCCCGCACCGAAATGCACAGACTTGTGTACTTTAACGTCCTTTCCCATTCGCTTGAAAATCGACTGGGCAAGTAACCTTCTCACCCACATCCCAATTCCACCAAAAGGCATTGGTGGGTCCGGAAGATAATTCCCGACAGCATAGAAGAGAAAGAGCGCAAAGACCTGCCTCGGACGCAAACGCTTTCGTTTGACCAATGTAGCACAATTGTCATGAAATTGACTCTGACGCTGATCAGCCGTGTTTTGCATAATCCGATTTGACCACTAATGCCTATCTTTAATTACGCGAGCAGGGGCACCTACCGCGACCGAGTTTGCCGGTAAACTTCTGTTGACTACAGAATTCGCGCCAACAACAGCGCCGTCACCAATTGAAACGCCTGCAAGAATAATGCACCCTCGCCCTATCCACACTCCACGACCGATCTTAATGGGCGCACCAACATAGCCCTGGAGCTTTATCGCTACATCAGGATCAGAGAATTGATGGTCATAGTCGCGGATGCTTGTGTACTCGCCGATGGAAGTATCGTCCCCAATTTGGATCCCATACAGGGCCGTGAGGAAACATCCATCATTAATGGTGACATTCGTGCCGACAACGATGGGCCCTTGCGGATCACCTTGAAATACGCATCGCTTACCAATTCGGGAAAAATCGCCAATCACAATCGGGCAACAAGGCACGATAAACGAAGGCAAGCCGTCGATCCTAACTCCTCGACCAATTTTCGAAAAGCCATATCGGCCAATGGTCTTGAAATAGGCGCGCCAAAAGTTCTGACGTAGCAATCTAGCGCTATACCAACAGATTGCGAAGGGCAGATTCCAGCCAAATCGTTTTATTAAACGATTAAAAAGCAACATATTGCGCAATCCCAATTTTTCGCCAGAGTCCGCTGATCAACTAATTAGGCGAGCCCATAGGCAAAATGCTGTCATTACCAAATACGCTTCCTTGCGGACTGGTCGGAACAACGAAATGCAAAAATTAAGAACACTGTCAGAATAGACTGTTATCCGGTTGAACAGCCTTCTCATTAAGTTAGGCTAACCGACCAAACAGCAGGAATAAAGCCTCATATACTTTCCGAGATGATATCTACCAACGCTGTCGAATAATTCTTAAACTGAAATGAAGCAATTTTCCTTAGCGCGTTGGCTCCCATTTGCTCACGAAGCTTTTCCGACTGAATCAACAATTTTATTGATCGCGCAAATCCCGTTAAATCACCTGCCTCGTGCAAATAGCCGCTAATCCCATCCTCTACTACCGAACCCGCTTGGTGGGTTGTCACTACAGGAAGCCCGAACGACATTGCCTCATACGTGGCGACTGAAGAACCCTCCAAATAGCTTGGCAGGAAAAAAATATCCGTCGCAAGAAACTGCTTCTTGAGTTCATCATGCGTCAATTGACCTAAAAACGTCAGTTTTGCGTCTCCAACCGAGCCAACAAGCTCAGAAAATTCCTGACGCACAGCACCTGCGACCAAAAATTCTATATTCGCTAATCCGCTCAACATGGATGCCGTCGCGAAAAAGTCGTGAAGCCCTTTTCGCTTCGCTTCGTTACCAACGAACAATATTCGTACACAAGTCGAATCTTTTGAGGGCAAAAAGGCAAGTGGTTCAAACGGCGTCCAATAGGGCAATTGCTTGATTTTCGATGCGATTACACCCAGTTCCGTGAGCGCCCGTGTAACGAACTCAGATGGTGACAGAATTACGTCCGCAAGCTCCCACTCTTCCCTTTCAACACCCGCCATTGTTTGGAAATGCTCGGCCCACAACTCAATGTCCTGCGGCTTTCCGTATTTTTCCAGTGCTGCAAGTTGAGTGATACGAGGCGCAACACATTGCTCAAGAACTTTAACTTGGCCTGCAGAACATTTAAACACTTGTAATGCTGCGCAATCAAGGCCGTAGACCACCTCTGCTTTCGTTTGCACACTGTTTCTCCTTCGAAGATAAAAGTTTGCGAGAGAATTTGCGGCATCAAGCTGTGCTATAAACTTCTTGTGTGCCGGGAGTCTACGTAATTTCCTCCGAAACCTTAGGCCAGTAATATAGTCAACGACAAGTCGTCCGTGCTTTGGCGCGAACGCGTAACGTTGCACGGAGACACGCTTAGGAAAAAGGTACTTCACAAATGTGTTGTTTTGGAATGCAAAATCTGAACACAGCAAATTCAGCTGTGATTTTTCGTCAAATGCTTTTGCAACGTCGAATGAACGCCGAGGCGTCAGCTGAATCACATCTACCCTCGGTTTCACCATGCTAGCTTCCATCTTTTGAATCGTGATACTATTATTGCGCATCCCATCTCAACGCTGCTACGATCCCGCAATCAGTATGGCGAAACAAACTTACGGTTTTACCCGCGATGCTTAAATCGAAAAAATCGCTCAACGTATCGCCCCCTCCGACACCCTTTGCGGATTCGCGATAACGCGGTTGAGGCCACTGCGACGTCTCTTGACTTTCGTCAAACGCTTGCCGATCCAGTAGACAGCCAAATACGGAAGGAAGAACGGCCCTACAGCCGCAGTGCTATCGTACAATGAGTACGGGATAAAGATGCTGAATAAGCAATATAGAATGCTAGAATCTATCCTTGAAGAGAGCGATGCGCGCAGAAACAAGTAGCGCGCTAAAAGTCCGATCCCGAAGAAGTAAACAAAGCCTAGCCAGCCAAGTGAGAAGAATGCGTCGCCGATACCGGTTGGGCTCAACCACCAGCGCGCTGTTTCGTCACTAGTCCGCGCACCTCTAGCTTGGGCTAGGTGCCGAACTTCCTCTATGGTTGGCATTTCCATTAGAAGCGCGCTCTTCAACGACTCCCCAAAGATTGTCTTGCTCACATAGAGATTCACGAAATTATTAACAAACGGTGCGACTCCGGAGTACAACTGAGTTCGATAGACCCATTCCATGCGTGCGGCCGCATAGTGTACTTCATTTGAGTCAGCTCCATTGATTTTCTTCAAAACAGACTCACTCACTGAGACTTTGGCCAAAGACCTGAAGTCGCCCTCCTTAGTGAAATTTCTTAAAGTCGGCCATAAGACAAATATTAATAAACCGACGATCATCGCCCCGATCGCCATCTTCCGAGTTGGCCTCTTGCGTGCGACAATTACCAATGGAATGCCAATCGCTAGGGCGAGGAAGAATGTATCACTTCTTCTTCCCGACACTACTATCAAAGGAAGAAACGAACAAAACGAGAGAACGGCCATCAAAAGATTCGCGCGCGAGCCTGACCAGAGATATTGACACCAAGCAATAATGGCAACCGGTCGTACTAATCGCGCAAAAAACAATTGAATGGCAAACGCCCCTCCTTGGAGATTGCCATGTTCGCTTGGGTTGATCAATAGAGTACATGAAACCCCGAGTAGGAACGGAACCAGCAACGTCATGGGCGAGATCGGATTTTGTTTCAGTTCCGAACCTAAGCGCTCAGTCGCGACCCTGGCAAGGGCTGTACGCGATGGTGTTTTGAAAACATTATTGTAACCGACGAAACTTGCCAAAAGACAAAGTATGCTAAAGCACACATACATAGCGAATTGGGTTTCTGTGAGCGCATTAACATTCGCCACACCCGCCGCTAAGGAAGGGAAAATGAGTATTAAGTATGCAACTCCATACAGGAATGGCAGTTCGACCATTTTTCGAGTCGCTATCATCCCTGGTATAATCCCGCATGCCAATGTGGCCATCAGCGCCAGCAACAATAGAGAACGAGTTACCTCATCCATATCCGAGGAACGCCAGGTTAGGGGCGTAGACTAAATCCTCTTTTTACCAAACAAGGTAATGAATTCAGCCCACGCAAAAAGTTAAAACGCATGCGGCCTTAAATCAACTATATCCACGCGACGGGGACCGCTTCCCTTGAGGCGCGCAATGCAAGAGTTGTTTCACTCATATCCTACAATAGGACAAGCCGATTCAAGAGTGAAGGTGGCGAAACCATTTCGCCACGCGAGCTATCCCATTACTGATCGTTATGGCTGGCTCAAACCCGGTAGCTTTAAGCTTTGTCACATCTGCTCTCCAGTGCAAGGGGTCGCCGGGTCGTTGCATCTGTGAGAACTTATATTCGCGGTCCGATTCTAATGCATGAGCCAAGTCGCCTACAATTTGCTTAACCGTGGTCTCTATGCCTGATGCAACATTGTAAACTTCGTGCAGGTCGGCACCGGTATTCGCAATGTGCAATGCGGCTTTAGCGATATCCTCGACAAAGATAAAATCCCTAGTCTCTTCTCCAGTCCCGTAAAATTCAACGGTTTCACGACCTGCATCTAAGAACCCACCTCCGCAGAGCTTCGCACATACATCCCACATCAACTGACGCCGAAGGCCCGGTCCGTAAGCTGAGAAAATTCTAAGTATTTTGGTCTGTATTCCATGTAACCTTCCGTAATGTTCAAAAACGGACTCCGCTAGTGCTTTGTGAATTCCGTAGGGCGATAGCGGCTTGATGCTCGCAGTTTCTGCAATGGGTAAGGATTCTGGGTTTCCGTATACAGCGGCGCTGGAGAAGAGCACCAAAACGGGTCTGGTACTTGCTCTCCCAGCTGACTCAATTAAGTTAAGCGTGCCTGGCAGTAGCGATTGAAAGTCGTCGTATGGCTTTACAATCGATCCTGCCACGGATGCTCCTCCCGCCAAATGAAATGCTATGCAGGGCGAATACTGGTTGAAAATGGACTCAAAGTCAACTTCACCACAGGCCTGTTGAAAAAAATCCTTCCATAGCGAACTATCGTGGGGCATTACAATGTCGACTCCCACGAGATCATAGCCCGCTTCCCTGCATTCAGAGGCAAGATAGCTTCCCAGAAATCCAGCTGCTCCCGTAATTAGTATGGTCTTGCGATTATTGTTCATTGATTGCTGCTGTATTCGCTAGGGTCATGTCAACTGCTGATTAACTAAATCGTTTTGTAAACGAACTCTCTCTTCATCCATTCAACAGTACAGGCGAACGACTGTTTTCAATTCCGATGCTGTGCTAAGCCACCATCAGACTCTACAAAGCTGTACGGGCAGCTTAAAAACGCGTCCCATCTTCGAGACATAACCTCGTATCCAAATGTGTTTTCATAGTAAGCAGCTTGGCGAGTAGGCTCAAATTGATTGTGCGCGATACCGCAGACGAACCTCACCAAAGCTTGCGATACAGATTCCCGAGTTGGCTCTGCGAGAATGACATCCGGATTGTCCTTAGCGATCTCGGCCATGGAACCTACATCAGTGACAAGCAACGGAAGCCCGTACGACATAGCTTCAAGAGGAACCAGGGGTAAGCCTTCCATTCCAGTGGAAGTCAGTATCAGCCCGTCGTAGCCTACCATGAGGTTCGCGAGCTCAACCCCTGACTTATACTCCCCGCGAAAGCAAACGACCTTCTCAAGGCCGAGCGAACGGACCAACTCGACATACTGCTCAACTTCACCCTTGCCCCATAAATCAAGCCGGACGTCCAAATCTGATGGCAGATTCTTGATGGCATGTATTGCCAGATCTATCCCCTTATTCTTCGCAATTCGCCCAAAATAGCAGAGACGAATGACACTGTCACATTTCTTGGCTTTCAACAGCCCAGGCACTTTGGCTTCAGAAAAGCATGGTAACCATGTGAGGTTTTTGAACGCACCGCCAGCCGCGGCAAATCGCTTCATCATTGACTGCGTTTGCGTTGCAATACAGTCTGAATGCCTCGCAACACGAAGCAGCATTTGATCTTGCATGCTTCTATCATGAATGAAGTCGATCGCACATCGAAAAGTCTGTTTAGGACAGCTTTGGAAGATAACGGCAGCCGTTGTATTCAACCCAATGCTGACGAGTACTTCTGGCTTGAAACGCCTCACGTGGACGATGGAACGAACAAGCCCCATGAGCTTGCTGCATGCAGATATCGCAGTACGAGACGAATGAGGCAACGTAATCAGTCGTGCAGACGGAGTCGGAAATCCCATGGGGGGTTGGCCAATGGAGATTGCTGACCAATCGCACGTGCGGTTATCTAAATACTTGCCAAATTCGCGAAAAGCCGTCTGCGCGCCACCAAACCCGTTTCCATTTCCTATTACAGCTACTTTCGATGACTTCATTTAAAGATATCAATCTAAATTCGTTGAAACCGATCAATTCGCCTCATATACTCATCAGCCTTAGCGCCGCGTCCAAGCACCCTAAGGGTTAGAATCAAGACCGCGAACGATACAACCGGGGCAACAAAGAGACTTCTGTAGAAGATAGACTTCACAAACTCCCAAACATTAACCGGAAACCCATACCACCGTTGATAAAAAAGGGCGTAGAGAAACGGCGCTTCAGAACGCCCGGAAACCGATTGAGCATGTAGCAACAACGCTGCGACATTTTTTTCGTGAACCTTGCCGTATGCTCTTAGCTTTAGTGATAAACATCGCCTAGTTTGATCGTTCAGTGCTGGATGCTCAAGCAATAAAGGCTGTGCAAGACAAAGCTGGAGCCAACTCCAACTGTTGCTGTTTAATTCTTGACTCGGGCAAGTCACAATACGGTGATCCGAAAACACCACACCTCCGCCCGAACCTACCACCGACAAAGTCATCGCAGTATGCGGCGTCAATGTCCCGGCGAAGTGATAGCCTGTGCGCAAATGAGCACAAAATACTTCAGTACGATAAATATTGGTGGATATATAATTGAGATTTGGAAAACTATCCAGCAATTGTACAAACTGTTCAATTCCAACAGCAAGCGACTTCTCTTCACGCGAACAAATATTGGAAGAAAAGTTAATTTGGTGAAATTCCGAATCCTGATAGTGCTGAACTTCGAGCAAAGATGTTTCGACAAGCCGTTCGTGTGGCAAGTCATCGTCCCCAAGCAAGAGCACCCACGGAGTGTCACAAGACTCAAAACATCTTAACAAATTACCTGCAAGACCAACATTGAATCTATTTCGAATTAACTTAACATCACCGAATCCACTTCCATTTAATCCAGAAAGTACTTCGGCCCCTATTATGTCCGGCGAAGCATTGTCTAGAATCAAAACAGAGACGCGCGAATCACCCTGACTACTTAGCAGTTCTAAAGTGCGTCGAAGAGGCTGCAGTCGGTCAAACGTGGGAATTGCAATTGTCAAAATCTTCGAACACATAGTGCATTCCTATCCATCATTTTTTCGGCTTTCGACACATTGACTCTCCCCTGCAATCGTCCTCCACTCATATGCAAACCAAATGAGGAACGCGACGAAAGTGACGAATTGAACAGCCAGATTCGCCCAGAAGTATGAAACGCTTGTCGACGGCCTGAGAAGGTAGATTGCACCGATAGTGGCTGTGAGATTCGCAGTTATCATCAATATTGGAGGTGCAACAAGCTTCCGAGCTGCGCTAAGCGCAAGCATGCATGTACATACCACAGAAGTTGTACTGGAGAGTGCAAGTATCCTGACTGCTTCGATATTGCTTCCGTATTCCGGGCCGATAATCAAGATGCAAATCCATGGAAAAACGTACATCGCCAAACCAATAATACATGCGAGGATTAAGCATGTCGAGGATGCCAACAAAAATCTTGACTTAGCATACTGGTCTACTTTGGCAACAAAGGGGCACATAACAAGGCTGTTAATTGTCGATACTACCAGAAAGAGCTGATGCAGCCTGCTGAAGGCCGCGGTCTCTGCAATAACCTGACTATCTGCAAGCTGTGTAAGAGCTAGAAAGAGAATTTGGGGGTAGAATGCATTGTATGCAACCCAAGGGAAGCACTTGCGGATATAAGATCGAATGCTAAAAATCAGTGAAGGCGTTGGTATCTCTCGTCGCCCAACGGGGGAAATGGCATCAAGTCTACTCTTGAGACAGTAGCACCTAAATGCATCAACCAATGCTGTAAAGACTAACGCAGCTTCCGCATTTGAGTACACCGAAAGTCCAATGAACAAAACTCCGAGTCGAACAACGGCTACTCCGACGTCAACACGCTGGCAATAGCCAACTTTGTCCATCAGCAATAGCGCATTTCGGTAGAGCGTTGCACCAGCACTAACGTAAAAACCCGTGACAATAATTGCTGCTACGCTGAAAAGCGTTGTCAATTGCGATACGTGACTCCATGCGCTAGCCACCCATACTACAACCGCAATCATGACTGCATAAAGTGAATTGCGATAGAGAAGCTGGCGACTGGCAACGATCACTCCGTCGAGTCCATATTCTTTATCACTTCGAGCCCCGCCAAATGCAAAAACGCCTTGCGCCGCGCCCGAATCGGCGAGAGTAACCATGATACCGGTGACGGACATGGCAATACCATAAATTGCATACTGGCTTTTATCCAGTGCCCAAATGACGATCATGGCGGAGAATAGCGAGCATATCTGAACCATTCCGTTGGAAAAGACAACCAGGACAATTTTTAAGACGAAATCGCGAATAGCATCTCCTTGAAACCATAACTGCCGACAAACAAGACTACGGAGAGACAGCAGATCGTTACTATTCTGCCGTAGATCCAGCTTAAACGCGCGGAACGTAGCGCATCACTTCATTCGCGCGATAAGGTACCGAACCGACTAAAAGTTTTCCACTAGCTCCGAATTCACGCCACCACCTTGTCGCAAACTGAAGAAGTGATTCGGGACAGCCAGTTCCAATATTTGTCACGACAGGAACGCCCGCCTTGACTTCAAGTTCTGTGGCATGCATCAGCAAACAATGTGCGACTGATTCAGCTGGAATGAAGTCTCTGACTTGCTCGCCGAGTGTCATCGGAAAATCCTCGCCTTGGACTGCTGCCCGCCGCAGTGACGGCCAAAGCCTATTTTCTGATTCCCCTTCCCCGTAAACCTGGAAGATCCTGTGAATTGACAAACGCAACTTGTATTCGATCGCCAGTTGCATGAATGCTATAGAGGCTGCGGCCTTGGACGCTGGGTAAGTTTGGGTTGGCATCAATGGGGCATCAGGTGGAATGAAGTCGTATCGTTCACCGCTCGCACCGTATTCAAAGCAACTGCCCGCGACGACAAACCGGTCGATGCCTGCGGACATCGCTGCCCGAAACAACCTAAGGGGAGCCAGCACATTCCATCTAATGCAGTTTTCAAGAGTGTCATAAGGTACATTCGGCGTATGCGCCGCGAGGTGCACTACGACATCGCAGTGTTTTAGGTCTCCCTCTGAAACGTCGTCAAGTTGTGCATCAACCCAGCGTGGTTCGCTAATTAGCCGGATCCTAGGCCGGGAAGACAAGCTCCTGCGTTGTGCAACTATTTCATGCCCGGCACGCATGGCGTGATTCAAAAAATGTGAGCCAATAAAACCCGTTGCGCCTGTAACGAAGATCTTCACTTGAGCTTCTCGTATAGAGTTCAAAAAGGCGACTGGTATTCATCGAGTTTGGGAAAACCCTTGTCTCGCTCAGACAGGATATAGCGCTCGCTGCCCCACTGGTAACCAAACGAATCCCAGCGTACTCCCGCGTCTGCACTCGGTACGTACTCGTAATCGGTCTTGTACACCACGCACGTATCATCCTCCAGACTTTGAAAGCCATGCGCTACGCCCACGGGTATCCAAAGAACAACACGATTAGTTGCATTTAATTCAAATGTCGCAAATCGACCGAAAGTGGGCTCCGCTTTTCGCAAGTCGACGAGAACGTCTATTATCGAACCAGAGATGCAGTACACGATTTTTTGGAGCGCGCACGGCGGATTCTGGAAATGCATACCGCGAATAACATTCTTGTGCGATACAGAGAAGTACTCCTCTCGCAATTGCAAAGACAGGCCCGCCGCCGAGGCTTGGGGTGCATGATAGGTCTTGGTAAACGAACCTCTCTCGTCATTTTGATGAAATGGTTCCAAACGATAAACACCCCGAAAGTCCTGCTCTACCCATTTGCCAATTACATTCGCGGTCACAGTCGTCTCCGAAGAAAAGCTAGTCTTAGCTTAGGGGATCAAATTGCATTGACACAGCTAATTAAAACTATTTAGACTGAGCAAAATGCATGATACTTTCGACAATGTAGCCGAGCATTTCTTCTGTTAAGCCGGGGTATGTACCGATAAATACAGTTTGATTCATTATCGCATCGGCCCCTTCCATCGCCCCAACGACGCGTATGCGCTCCGGGCTGTCGTGCCTGAGCTGTACGAAAGCAGGTTGCCGAAGCAGATTTCCGCCGAAGAGCATTCGATTGCCGATCTTCTTTTCGTCCAGATACTTGGCGAGATCCGTACGTGTAAAGGCCGCGTCTGGTCTGACGGCCATTTTGAAGCCAAACCACGAACAGTCTGTTTGGCAACCGGAACTATCCCAATTGAACGTGCCATCTGTATTCCAAGATTTGGCGTGGGTAGGTAAGCTAAACTCAATTTGGTCTTCGAGTTCCGCCAGCCCTGCGCGCAAGGTCTGCCAGTTTCTTTTGCGAGCCTCGATAAAGGCAGGCAGCTTCTTAAGTTGTTCTACGCCGATCGCCGCTTGTAGATCTAGCGGCTTGAGATTGTAGCCAAGGTGACTATAGATATATTTGTGGTCATAACCTTCGGGCAGTTCACCCAGTTGCCATGCAAATCGCTTGTTGCAAGTATTGTCTTTTCCCGATGGGCACCAACAATCGCGTCCCCAATCGCGGAAACTCTCTACGAGAACTTTCAACGCGGCTTGTCGCACGATATTGACTGCACCACCCTCTCCCATGGTCAAGTGATGCGGCGGATAAAAGCTCTGCGTCGAAAGATCACCGAATGAACCGGTGTATCGGGTCAGCGAGCCGTTTTCGTTAAGAGTAGCCTTGGGGTAAGCAGCAATCAAATCGCTGCCCTGTGGCAGCGTATAAGTACAGCCCAGTGCATCACAGTTGTCCTCGATCAGCCACAGATCGTGATCGCGACAAAACTCCAGCGTTGTCTTCAAATCAAAGGGATTACCCAAGGCATGAGCCATCATGACGGCCTTGGTTTTGCCTGGAACGTAGGCATCTTGAAGCATATCGCAGCGTGCATTGCCCGTGACTGGGTCAGCGTCGATAAAGACCGCAGTCAGCCCGTTTTGAATGATCGGTGTCACCGTCGTCGGAAAGCCTGCCGCAACTGTAATGACTTCGTCGCCAGGCATCAGTCGTTTCTCGGCTGGCAACTTGTGACTAGTCAAGGCGGACAGGGCCAGCAGATTCGCGCTAGAGCCCGAGTTAACCACCAGCGAATTCCGCACTCCCAAGAACTCAGCCAGACTACGCTCGAACGCATCGCCATGCGCGCCGAGTGTCAACCAGAAATCCAGGGTAGACGAAACCGCAGCAGTAACTTCATCCTCGTTAAACACGCGTCCAGCGTAAGGTACCACTGTCTGCCCAGGAACAAATGGACTAGCCAACGAGTCATTTCCCGGGCGATTAGCACAGTGGGTCAATCGCGAATACTCGCGCGTCAAGCGAAGGATCTCTTCGCGCAGTTGCGCTGCTTGTTCATGGAATTGGTTCATACTGTAAAGATCATCCAGAGTTCTTGTATCGTTCCTCAAAAAGGCTAAGCAGACTTCAGCGCCCATGCGCGTCCGGTTCTGCCAGCGTCGGCTTGATATTGGTCAAGCTGCTGAAGAGTCAGGTCGATAAGGTTCACTCCTGACGCTTCTTTTGCATACCACTCAGCCGTCTTGGCGATTGTTTCACGAAAATCCCAGGTGGGCTCCCATCCAAGCATATGAAAGGCCTTGTCAATAGAAAGGTTCAATTTCGATGCCTCGTGGGGCGATTGGGGATCGGAACGGTCTTGCCAAGTGCCACCCAAATGCACTAAAGCCTCGTCTACCACATCGGCCACGGTACGATTGCTGCTCAAGTTCGGACCGAAGTTAAATGCTGAACAATAATCGTCCAAAGCGTATTTCCGCAGGCAGGACCTTGCATCCAAATGGCAAGCCAACCATAAGTAACCTGACAAGGGTTCGAGGACGTGCTGCCACGGCCGAGTAGCATGCCTATTCCTCACCGGCACAGGCAACTTACTTCGTACCGAACGAACTATGTCGGGAAAGATACGATCGGTTGCCCAATCACCGCCACCGATTACATTACCCGCACGTGCCGAAGCGACGCTGATTGAACTTGAATTGTCAAAAAAAGAATTTCTATAGGATGAAATGACAATTTCTGCACAACCCTTGGAGGCGCTATAGGGATCGAAGCCGCCCATGGCATCCGATTCACGATATGCATGTAACCATTCGCGATTTTCGTAGCACTTATCCGTTGTGACGCAGACAACTGCGCAGGAATTCTCCAAGCACCGAACGGCCTCTAGCACATTCACCGTGCCCATAACGTTTGTAGCGAACGTATCCACGGGATGTTGAAACGACAGTCTTACGAGCGGTTGTGCTGCCAAGTGAAAGACAAATTCAGGTTGTGCTCTGCGCACCGCTTGCTCTACGGCAGCCAGATCTCGAATGTCTGCGCGTGAATCGGACTTCAATTGCTCTGAGAGTTTCAGTTGAGCAAAGAGACGCTCATGGGGTTGCGGATCGAGTGCAAGACCATGAACCTTGGCACCGCAACTCAAAAGCCACTGCGTTAACCAACTGCCCTTAAAACCCGTATGCCCTGTGACCAAGACATCTCGGCCGTTAAAGGTGGACTGGAAGGGGCGATGTGTCTTGTTGGTCATGCTGCACGTTCTTGGTGGGCCGGAAGGCGAAGAGTTTGCCGCGGCCGGAAGAATATGCCTCGGCGGTAACATGCCTGAATGTCACTTCATAAGCTCGACGCACTCTCGCTGGATGACTATCGAAAAGTAAAGTAAAGCTACCATCCCGTGGCCGGCTTGCGTGCCATTGGGCAACGTTTGACTGTATGCTTGTGCTTGTGCTTGAAGTGCACGTCTCATCCCGAACTGCAAGAACAACCTGAGTGCGGCATCAGTTTGGTGTGATTCAGTGATTACCACGATTTCCAAGGAGCCCTTCCGCTCTGCCAAAGCTCTTCCAACTCGGTTTTATCCCGAAGTGTGTCCATTGGCCGCCAAAATCCACGATGCCGGTAAGCACTAAGTTGCTGATCGTAAGCGAGCTTTTCAAGCGGTCTTCGTTCCCAAACGGTTTCATCCCCTTCTTGAACATAGTCGATGGCTGCCGGCTCCAAGACAAAGAATCCACCATTAATCCACGCCCCATCGCCCTGCGGTTTCTCTTGAAACTGCTTTACCGCGTCATTATCAATGTTGTCGAATACCATTGAGCCGTACCTGCCTGGCGGTTGAACCGCAGTCACGGTAGCTAGCTTTTGTCTGTCTCTGTGGAAACGAAACAGAGCACCGATATCTATGTCAGCAACGCCATCTCCATAGGTGAAGAAAAAGGGTTCGTCATTCAAATATTTTCTTATCCGAGCAAGGCGCCCACCAGTCATTGTAGATTCGCCAGTATCGACGACAGTGACTCTCCAAGGCTCCCCATTGCGCGAGTGGACTTCTATGGAATTGCGTCCGATATCAAACGTAACGTCTGATGTATGCAGGAAATAATTGGCGAAATACTCCTTGATGATGTAACCTTTATAGCCTGCACATATAACGAAATCATTTATTCCGTGAGACGAAAAAATTTTGAGTATATGCCAAAGAATAGGACGTCCGCCTATATCGACCATGGGCTTCGGCTTTACGTGTGTTTCCTCAGATAATCGCGTCCCCAAACCTCCGGCTAATATCACGGCTTTCAAGCTTGTCTGTAAATTGCTCATATGAAAATGGTTTGCTCGACGTATCTTGAGGATGACACGGTAGTGGCATCAAGTTGTTGGTAGGATTTGAGCCAAGAACGAATGCGTTAATATGCGCCTTCACGAAATATGGCGGTTTTCAGCGTTCGCCACAAAATGAAAACGTCCATGGTTAGGGACCAATTGTGGAGGTAGTAGCGATCTAAAGCAACCCTGTCCTTATAGGGCAAACTGTTCCTGCCGGATATCTGCCACAGCCCTGTGATCCCAGGGCGAACCATTTGATACAGTTCGAAGACCTCAGGATGTCCTTGAATGTATTGTTGGTCATAGTCCCCTTGATCAATAATCGGACGCGGGCCGACCAGGCTCATGTCACCGCAAAGGACGTTAAAGAGTTGCGGAAGTTCGTCGAGACTGCTTTTCCGCAGGAACGAACCTATGGATGTTACTCGAGGATCGTTTTGTAGCTTATGCGTTTGCTCCCACTCGGCACGCAATTCCGGATGGGAATCAAGATACGCATTCAGTTTCTGGTCTGCATTTAGCACCATGCTTCGAAACTTAATCGGCCGAAAAGGCTTACCAAAGCGTCCTACTCTAGTTTGCCGGTAAAAGATGGGTCCCGGATCATTTATCTTGATTGCGAGAGCAATAAAGAGCATCAGCAGGCCCCATAACGGCATTGTCAAAACCACCAACCCAAGATCGAGTGCTCGTTTAGCGATACGTGCACTAGGACTGGTCAACGTGCTATGGCAATGCAGCTCAATCGTCCCATCTCTCTCTGCCAACCTGGCTCGCTCGCATGGATGTGCACTTAGCTCTGTGGGGAGCATGACATGGGGGATACCATGAAAACTATGATAGTCTTGCCAATGCATTTGATCGCATTCGGCCACCGCTAATCGGCACGTGCCCGACTGGACCATCAGTTGCTCGAGGTCGTTTGGCGGGCCAAGGAAAAGCTTGCCAATTTCAGGATTATCCGACCAGTCATTTCGTGATGGGCAAACAAGCCCCAGCGGTCGTAGACCTTCGTTTCTGCACTTATCCAATCGATGATAAAGAGATAGTGCTCTTTGGGAACTCCCAATAATAACCACAGGTTGAGCCCACCAATCGCAAGTCGCGAGTATGTGCCTCGCAACGGTTCGGGTCGAAGTGAGCAGGAAGACAAAGGCGGTGGCAAAAATCCCAACTTCCAGCCATGGAAACCCATGAAACTCAGAACGCAATATCAATCCACAGCTTAGCCCCGCAGTAACCATCAGACATGTGCGAAGTACCCTCCTATATTCGAGGGAATAGGTGAGGCCACATGCCGGGTACAGCCCATGGATCTGATGAAACAAAAGCGTGACACAAATGATTCCCAAAGCCACATACGATTTACCCAACACACTATCGACTTGGGCAAGCTGAGTCAGCCCTGAGGCTATGAACATGGCTAGCGTGGTGGCGAGACAATCGACAATCACCAAAGGAAGGCTTGTACGAAAATCGTGACGAGCTTGGAGACTGCCTAAACGCATCGCTGCGTCGGCTGAGAACCTCCTAAGATCATCCGTCGCATTTAGTGATTTCTCGTCGACCAGCAATGAAATCTCTTCAACAGCCATCGATGGCGGGTTCATTGCAGTAACTCCGGCATGCAAGGGAGAGTTGTTCGCTGTAGTAAGCAATCGTTTTCGATCAAAATTAAGTTGATTCTTCGTAGCAATGAATAGATGCAAAAGTCTATGCATCGTCAGACTCAGTAGCACTAGTGGCATAGTAATTTCGGTATGATTTGACGTAACCATACTCGGACTTGCCGTAATAGTTGTAAGAACTGTAGCCGTAGGGCTGACCAGTTTTGTCGCGTCCGTTGACTATTACACCGTCTGGCGTGACGCCCCCTTCGCTAAGGATGGCGGCAGCACGCTCGACCAAACCACGGTTGTTCTTTTGAATTCGTACGGTCAAGAGACAACCGTCACAATTGGCTACAATGATCGCCGGGTCAGCAACTGCAAGGACTGGGGGGGCATCGACCAGTACAATGTCAAACGCTTGGCGAGCCTCCGCGAGGAATTGCACAAATCGATCCGACTCCAGTAACTCGGCTGGTTTGGATGATACCGACCCACACGGGCAGAGCGTAAGATTCTCTTGCGCGCTTATGTGGCAGACATCTTTAAACTGCAGTTCAGAATCACGCAAATAGTCTGTCAGGCCGCTTTTGTCCGTGAGCCCGAATGACTTTCCGACCGTTGGACGCCTTAAGTCTCCATCGATCAGTAGAATCTTTTTCCCTGTCTGCGCGAGGGACACCGCGAGATTTGCGATAGTTGTCGACTTCCCGTCACCCGGGCTTGGACTTGTGATCATCCAAACTTGTTTATTGTCCTTCTTGGACAAATAAAGCACAGAAGTTCTGAGAACACGAAAGGTTTCTGCCGCGCTGCCTCTCGGGGCGTGATACGTCACCACCGACGGTCCGATACTGCTCTTCCGCTCCGCCGAGAGTTTCTCCAGCTTATCAAACTCAAATCTTGGCAAATGAGCCAGTATGCTGGCGCACACGACTGATTCGACATCTTTAGGGTCCTTAAAAGTCCTGTCGGTAAATTCAGCCAGCAACGCTAATGCCCCGCCAAAAAACGCACCCGCCAACAAACCCAAACCCAGGATTCGCGTCGTACTTGGCCATACAGGAACGCCTGACGCAAATGGATGGACAATCAAATCGGTTGAGAACCCCGTGTAGTTGTTGGTCAAATTGATTTCTTGAAGTCGCTCGAAGACTTCGTCGTAACGCATTCTCGCACGATCGAGATTTGCCTTTAATGAATTACTCAACAGAAACGCTGTTTCAACTTCTTTTGCCTGGCGAGCTTCTTCTTCAGATAACTCCAACAACCCTTTCTCCCGCGATTTCAACTCTGCAATATCTGATTCGAGCACTCGAACATAAGCACTCAACATCTCAGCCGGCGTCGCCTTCAGGCCTCGCTTATCGGCTGTGGCATTCTTGGATCGCATTTCCTCTATATAACGCTGCATGCTTTCGATTTCGCGAGCAACACCCAAGTAAGCTGGGTGCTTTGTACCGAAAACCGATTGCAACTTGTCGCGGCGACTGACCAAGTCCAACAGTTTCTGGTATTCAAAGCCCGCAGAGGCTTGCTGACTCGCACGAGCCAACTGTTCTTCGCTTGTTTCCAATCCTTGATTGGTGGTGATGCTGACAAATGCAAGCAATCGCTGAACTTCTTTTTCTTCCATTAGCGAAAGCACTTGTACATCGCTCAAATCGTTCAGATTTTTGCCTTTGGAGAATTCGCGAATGACTTCATAACGTGATTCCGATTGAGACAACGACTTACGGACCTCCGCTAACTCGTCTTCCAGATTTCTCAATCGCATACGATGTACATCTTCCAATGCACCACCTCCACTTGAGCTTGTGCTCACAAGACCAGGAATCTTGGCGACGTAATCTCGATACTCCTCCTCAGCTTTGCGTAGCGAAGTTTCGTTCTCAACCAGCGACTTGGCGATTAACTCAGCGGCTTCGGTGCCGATATTCTTGGATTTTTCGTCAATATAGGATTTGTAGCTATCGTATATTGCTTGCAGAGTGTCAGCCGCTAGTGTGGGGTCTGGAGATTGATACGTTGCCTTTATGATGCTGGCATTCTTCGCCACCCCCTCACCACCTTTGGTTATGACCAGCAACGATGGATTTAACTCTCGTGGCCCCTCCAGGTTCGCCTTTTTCACAGCGTTCTCGAGGATTTTTCGGCTACCGAAAAGCTCCATGTGGGTCGAGAGAATTTCTTCTTGAACCGTCGTCGACTCTTCACCTCCGGCAGTCCCGGTTCTTGTGATCTCTGAACTCCTCTGCCCAACCAAAATGGACAGCTTAGCTTCATAGACGGGCGTTTGCCTGAAGTAGAAAAGAACGGCGCCTGTAACACCCAGAAGAACCCCAAACAGGACATGCAGATACCGCCGCCGTGCTATGCCAAGTAGGTCTATGTTAATGTCTAGTTCGTCGTTCTCTGGTCTTAGTTTTTCAGCCATGGCTTACCGCCTGATCAATGATGTCGATAAAAATAAAAAGGCAGGGGCAGTGGTCAGCTGAGCGGACGTGTGGGCGCGCTGCAGTGAGAGGACAGGGATGTTAGCTGGGCGTAGGCAGCCTGGCCGGTGGGCTTGGGGACCCGGGATGAAGTCCTAAGCTTGCGGGCTATTGGCTGGGGGCTAACTGAGTCGCCGAGACGCTTCATTGCGGTTGGCGACGAGAAGGGGCGGGCTTCTTGCCCGCGGCCACGCGATAGCGATGCGAGATCGATATCGCTGGCGCGATGACGGCTGGGGCTGGTCCACTGGCAGATGCGGACCGGCCGTGATCGACGCGCTAGTGTTCGGTGTGGTTGGTCAGAGACTAAAGCAGCCAACCGGACAGCTTGTGCAACTGTCGGTGGCGTCGTGGGTACAGGTCGAGTCATTAACTACGCATTCATCCCAAGGTCAGGGCAAGTGAGGGGCTCACCTGACAGTGACTGAATCGGTTGAGGGGGTACGAATCAGGTCGAGCGAAACGGATGTTTGGCTGCGATGTGTCTTTTCAGGAGTCAGCGGGCGCTTAGAGCGAAGTTTCGGGAGGGCAGTGCGACTGGGTAGCCACCGCTGCCAAGCGGTGGAACGTACGGGCCAGCTTGGTCCACCGTCTGGCGACCGTGGCTACGGTAAAGGCCTCGTCTGCGACCTCCCCCAGCTGCGCCGGGAGAGGTGACGTTTACCGGGCGATTGGCCAAACGCGCGTGCGACTCTGCGTTGTTTTATCAAAGTTGTGCGGATGTGGGAAATATTTTGTTGAGGTGGGTGCGGGAAAGGCTTGAGGCTTGAGGCTTGAGGCTTGAGGCTTGAGGCTTTGAGATTTGAGATTTGAGATTTGAGATTTGAAAATTGGGAAACGGTGTATTGAGCTAGTTGCACTTCGTTCCTGTGGGTGACATCGATTTGTTGATGCTACCTTTAGGCTACGAGGGGTGAGCCTGGATAAGTGCGTACGTTGAGCGGGGTTTGCGGGCTACAAACTGCTCGAAAGTGTGCTCCTGTGCACACGGCGACGATGTCGTACAGGGGGGGCTTTAGGTCCATTACACTCGCTGGGGATGGCGCGTGCTGCTTCATCTTAACCGCCCTTGTGCAAAAAAAAATAGTCACTACGGGGCAGCTTTGCGGTTCGCTCCTGGTATCCCACTACGCTCCAGCGCAAGGCGTACCTCCGCTCACTTGAAGACGAATTAGGGGGCTTTCCGTACCCACTATTTCTTAAGAAATTTGCAAAAATTCCCTCAAGTTTTCTGCCAGAGAAGTTTCATGGGGGATTCTATTCCCTCTTGCGGATTGCTAGTTGCCATTGGGCTTGGGTTTTGGCGCACAGCCGACCGGTTAGGGTGGGGGATTGGGCATTGTAGCGGTAAGCCCTCGCAAAACAGGATTGGAGGGAAGAACGCCCATGGGCAATTCGCGCATGCGCTAAGATGAGAGGATCCTGGCCAGCCGATGGGCGCTAGCCCCGGTTTCCCCAGGGCCGCCCGCAGGGCTCGCGGGAATGTTGTACGGGGCAGGATTTAAGAAACCGGGGCGGGAAGGAAGGAAGAAACCGGGGCGGGGGGGTATGTAGGAACCGGGGCTAGCGCCCTGCGGCTGGCTGGCGGAGGAGTAGCGGTAGGACTAGCAGATTGCCGGCCAGGCCGCCTAACATGGTTAAGGTCACTAATAAGCCAAAGACGATCGTGGGTACGAATTGGCTGACGCAGAGACTCAGGAAACCTGCGATCAGCGCTAAAGTGGCTAAGACTAGCGCGAGGCCTACGTTCTCTTGCGCCGATCGCATGGCTTTGACCAGCGGACGACCGCCGCGGGTTTGCCTTTGAATGTGCATCAGGTAGTGTATCGAACTGTCGATCGATAAACCCATCGAGACTGCCGAGATCATGGCCGCGCCCATGTTGACGCTCATGCCTAACCAACCCATCGCTCCCAAGACCATAAACACAGGCAAAGCATTGGGCACCAGCGCGGCCAAAGCCCAACTGAGCGAACGGGTGACGATCAGCATCACACCCAAGATGCCCAGCGTCGCATACAGGAAACATAACCATTGATCGCTGAGCACGTTGCTGACCAGGCGACCGAGCATCACGTAGTAGCCAGTCACCTCAGCCGGCGGCGGAGAACCGCTGGGAAAATGCTGTTGCCAAGCTGGGCTCTGCGTAAAACTGGCGACTCGCTCCGTGACCAGTTCGACCAGGCGGCTCTTCTCCTGGGCGCTGGCTTGTTCGCGACTACGCAGCATAATCCGCAGCCAGCGAGTGGGCTCGGCGCTCGAACCGCTGGTCAGCAGCGCAGCGGTGAAGACCGGCAGGGCTCCGCGCATGCCTTCCAGCCTGGCCAGCAGCGGCAGGCGGGCTAGCCAGGGTCCGGTGCGGGCGGCGGCTTCGGCGTCAGCGATGCTGAGCACCTTGGTCAAGTGCAACGCGTCGGGCGCGTCAGAGGTCTTTAAACTGCGCAGCTCCTCTTCCAGGCTCATCACACTGGCCAGGTATTCGTCGGTGATCTGCAGCGGAGCGGGCAGCATGATGTCCCAGACACCGGCTCCGCCCAAGCGGCTCTCGACCACCTGGTAACCGCGCACCAGGTCGCTCGACTGGCGAAAGTTCTTGGTAAAGTCGGTCTCGACCTTCATCCGCAAACTGCCCCACACGCCCAGCACCGACAAGATCACCAAAATGATCAATCCCAAGCGGCGACGCTCGGTGACTTCGAACAGCAGCTTGCGCAGCAACACGCGCAAATAAAAATCAAAGGGTGGCACATGCGGATCGCGATCCCACTGGCCCAAGAGCGCCAAGCCCGGGACCATCAGCATGATCGAAGCGAGCACCACCAGCGAACCGATGGCCATCATGATGCCAAAGTCGCGCACCGGCCCGACTTCGGCAGCGGTCAGCGAAATAAAGCCGACCGCATCGGTGATACAAGCCCAAATGACGGGGGCGCGCAGCTCGGCCATCGTTTTCTGCATGGCCTCAGGGCCCGGCAAGCCGCTCATGCGAGCTTGTTGAAAGCCCAGCAGCAGGTGCATCGAGGTGGCTACACCGATGACCGTGATGATAGCGGTCAGCATGGATGAGACCATCGTCAATTCCAGATTGGCCCAAGCCAGGATGGCTTGCGTGACCACGATCGACCAGTGCACCACGGCTAGCGGAATCAGGGCCCAGCGCAGCGAACGAAACACAATCAGCAGCACAAAGGCCAGCAGAATGGTCGAGACCACCCCCAGTCGCCAGCCATCACGCTCGACCATATCAAAGCCATCGGTCACCATGACCGGCTCGCCCGTAATGAAGCCGGCAGTGGCTGGGGCTGGCAGATCGTTCATGACCTGGCGCAGCGCCAGGATCGTTTGGCGATGGTTTTTCTGCGACTGTGGTGGTAGCTGTTGTGCTTGACTGGTCAGGGGCTGGAGCATGCAAGCGATGGCCACGGTGGGTTCGCCCGGCAAGTGCGTGTAGCCTTCGAAGACGCGAGCGAAGGCTTGGGCGAGCTGGTTGTCTTGATCGAGCAGCAGCGGCTTGGTCGATTGCGGCTGAACGAGTTCCAGTGGCGATTGCAGGGCTTGCAGCAAGCGATGCAGCTCCGAGAGGCTCAGCACCCCTTGGACCCCATCGACTTTGGCCAGCCGCCCAGTGATATCGGTCAGTCGAGCCAACCCGCTGCCATCTTCGGCCCAGAGCTGGTCGTCTTGATATACGGCCAGCACGATCTCGTTGCCACCGAAACGTTCTTGCAGCCGATGATACGAAGCGACCAGCCGATCGCCCGGAGGAAACATGCGATCGAGCTGCCAATCCAGCGAGAAACGCTGAGCCGCCGGCCAACTGAATACAAACAGCAGTGCCGCGACCGCTAGCGCTATGTTCCGACCTCGCATTGGCTCTCCGTGTGGCTGACGAAAACCCCAAGCGCGCCTCGCGCCGGGGCTTGTGGGTATCATACAGGGAATATGGCGTTTTGGGGTATTGGCTTGGCGATGGACGCTAGCCCTGGTTTTCCAGTCGATTTGCCAGCCGATGGGCGCTAGCCCCGGTTTCCAATATTGCCCGCAGGGCAACCTGACAGATTGCGTCGCCATTGGCGATTGGGCGATGATTAAGGTTTACGGAACCAGCCAGCCGATGGGCGCTAGCCCCGGTTTCCAATATTGCCCGCAGGGCAACCTGACAGATTGCGTCGCCATTGGCGATTGGGGGATGATAAAGGTTTACGAAACCAGCCAGCCGATGGGCGCTAGCCCCGGTTTCCCCAAATTGCCCGCAGGGCAACCTGACAGATTGCGTCGCCATTGGCGATTGGGGGATGATTAAGGTTTACGAAACCAGGAATCGAAGAAACCGGGGATTTAAGAAACCGGGGATTTAAGAAACCGGGGATTTAAGAAACCGGGGCTAGCGCCCTGCGGCTCGCTGGAGGGGGGGTGGGTCATGAATGATGAAACGCCGTTGGCTTACTTCATTACGTGGACCATTTATGGGGTTCATTTGCAAGGCGCCGTGACCGGCTGGCGCAAACGACAGCAAGGCGATAAGCCGCCTCAGCCTTTGCTGGAATCGTGGCATGCTGAACGACTCAATCATTCCATTGAATTGCTAAGCCCATCTGATCGACTGGCGGTTGAAGCGGCATGCCAAAGTCACTCCGAATATCGTGGTTGGAAGCAGTGGGCCATTAACGCGCGAACCAATCACGTCCACGTAGTGATATCCGCGAAGTCGCATAAGGGAACTGTGGTCCGTGACCAACTGAAAGCCAACAGCACCAGGCAAATTCGAGAACTGAATAAGCTGTTTATTGATCGACCTGTCTGGTCCGTGGGTGGCGATGTTGATTTCGTTTGGACCGAAGAAGAACTGAACGCGGTGATCGAGTACACCCTGTTTGCCCAGGACAGAAAAGGACGCGATGATCTGCAAAACGCCGATTTGCCAGCCGATGGGCGCTAGCCCCGGTTTTCCAATTTGCCCGCAGGGCAACCAGACGCATCGCGTCGAATTCCACGATTGGCCGATGGTTAAGGCCATGCGCATTGAAGAAACCGGGGCTAGCGCCCTGCGGCTGGCATGAAACCAGCCAGCCGATGGGCGCTAGCCCCGGTTTCCTAATTTGCCCGCAGGGCAAACGAACGCGATGCGTCGAAAACCGGGATGACGATCAATGGGAATCGGGATCGAAGAAACCGGGGGATTGAAGAAACCGGGGGATCGAAGAAACCGGGGGATTGAAGAAACCGGGGGATTGAAGAAACCGGGGCTAGCGCCCTGCGGCTGGCAAGATTAGTTTGCTGACCAGGTCGAAGAGGGCTGTGTCTAGGGGGGTGGCGGTGCTGAGGGTGAACAGGCGGACGTGGCGACGATGGCAGATGTCGGTCAAGCTGGATTGGTGCTGAGCGAAACGCTGTTGATACACTGCCTGAGCCGCTTGGGGGTCGACGTAGAATTGCTGGCCGGTCTCCATATCGCGCAGCATGGTGGCTGCTTCTAAGGTAAAGCTCAGTTCGCGGGGATCGAGGATGCGGATCAATACCAGTTCATGACCTTGGCCGCGCAAGTATCCCAGCGGCAAAGACAAACTGCTGGGGTCCAGCAGGGCATCGGTCAGCAACAGCACCAGCCCGCGCCGCCGGCTGCGCGCGGCCAGTTCATGCAGCGTCTCAGCCAGGTTGGAATGAGTGCCTTGGCTTTCGCGTTCCAAATGCCGCATGAGCTGCTGCAGATGGCCAGGACGATGCCGCGCTGGCAAATAGTCACTGGTGCCATGACCACAGGTCATCAAACCGACCGCGTCGCGCTGATGGGTCAAGTAATAGCTCAACGTGGCAGCCAGCGTCCGCGCATAACTGGCTTTGTCATAACCCAACGAGCCATAAGCCATCGAGCGACTTTGATCGACTACCAGGTAACAGCGACGGTTGGTTTCGTCCTCGTATTGCTTGACATAATAGCGATCCGTGCGAGCCAACAGCTTCCAATCAACGCGCCGCGGATCGTCGCCGGGCACATAAGGCCGATACTCGCTGAACTCAACGGAAAAGCCATGCACCGGACTGCGATGCAGACCACTGAGAAACCCTTCGACCACCGCCTTGGCTCGCAGCGAAAGATTCTTGATCTGCATCAAAGCCGCTGGGTCGATAGTGGCTTGGCCACTGGTGCGATTGTCGATCGAGAGTGGTGCCGACCCGCTCATGATGTTTACTTCTTTCCTTGGCGCCGTTTCTCGGCGAAGAACTCGGATAGCAGTAGACCACATTCCTGCCCCAGCACGCCACCGGTAACTCGGGCGCGATGGTTCAGCCGCGGATCGTCCAGCAAGCGAAACAAGCTGTCGACCGCGCCGGCTTTGGGATCTCGAGCACCGTAGACGACGCGCGGCACGCGAGCTTGCACGATCGCACCAGCGCACATCGGGCAAGGCTCGAGCGTCACATACAAGGTGCAGTCTTCCAAGCGCCAACTGGCCAGCGAAGCGGCGGCTTGCGTGATGGCGATCATCTCGGCATGGGCCGTGGGATCGGACAGCGATTCACGCTGATTATAGCCGGCTCCGATAATGCGGCCGCCATGCACGACCACGGCACCGACGGGCACTTCGTCTTCACTGGCCGCTTGATCGGCCAGTTGCAGAGCCCGCATCATATAGACCGAATCGACATCGCAATCAAACTGTTCCGCATCGCTCATTTGCTGCCCTGCTGCGCAGCGGCTGGTTTGTCCAGAGGCCGCCACTGAAAATTACGCACGTGAACTTTGGATTGAAAGACGCAATAGCCCAGCGGTCGGCTGGCCAGGACCTCGGCCCGCACCGAGAAGTCGTGACCCTTGCGATCTTGCTTGAAGACTCGCTCGTCATCGACCCAAGCCGTCACGTGCTGGTCATCGACGCGGACCCGAAAGCTGTACCATTGATTGTTCTTGAAGTCGCGATAGCTGCTGGTCGAGTTCTCTGACGCATCGTTACCATCGACGCTCGACAATCCAACCACGCCACCACCCCAACCACCAGCGATCAGCGATGCATGGCTGTCGCCTACCGGGAAGGTCAAACCGCAGAGAAAGTCATTGCCTTGCACGCGGCGGGCTTCGAGTTTGATTTCAAAGTTGGTCTTGGGGAACTCTTTGCCTTTCCAAGTCACGCCGGTCAGCGGATCGCCCATAGCCAACTGCAGCATCTCGTCTTCCATTTTGACTTCGCCTTCGCCACCAAAATTGGTCGACTCCCAATCGCCCAGCGAAGCCGGGCTGGTCAGCGGCAACCAGCCTTCCTTTACCGGGGGCTCTTTGGCCGGTTTCTCGTCATCGTCCAGTGCTTGACCACGCGCAGGCGCGCCATGCGCAAGAACCAGGAGAGCCACGGCCAGCCACCACCAGCCGAGTTGTCGACGCGCGGGATGGGTAGTGGAGCGTGGAGAATGCGCGGGTTGATTAAAGCGGCTTGCAATGGTCATGAAATCACCAGCAGTATCGAAGGAGTGTAATGTAGGGAATGGAGGGAGAGTTTGAGGTTAAAATCATCTGGAGTGGGCTTGGTAGATTATAGTCATGGCCAAGAGCTGGACGATGCAGGCAGTTGAGAAGAACTATTCGCTCAACTTGTTCAGCAGGTGGCCATGTACAGTACAGCCAGGCGATCACTTGGAAAAGCCAACCATTGGGAAACGGTACTAGCCTTGATTCGGATCACCTCTTCAGTATTGGCAGTCTACTGGGTTGGCATCTTTGTGGCTACGCACATGCCCAGTTCGTCGCTGCCTTCCTTGGGCTCGGATAAGGTTTATCACTTGCTGGCCTTCGCCGGCCTGGCTTTCTTACTGAACTGGGTGATATCGCACAAGCTGGCAAGCGTTGGCAAACAAGTGGTGATCGTGCTGACGATCTGCGTTGTGTATGCGATCTTCGATGAATGGAGCCAGCAGTTTGTGGCTGGCCGCCAGCCAGACGTCAACGATGCTATTGCCGACTCCTGCGGTGCAGTGCTGGGCCTATTGAGCTTCCGCGCCGCCAGCGCCCTGCGTGCCACCGCGCTGGGACGCTTGAGTGGCTTGAAGGGATTATCACAACCCGAAGCCTAAGAGCGTAAGCGAGGGGCCTCCGGCTGCTTGGGGTGGCACTGGCATGGCGCTAGCCTGGCCAGTGCACAACGAAGAGCAGGGGGCATGCATTAATGGTTGATTGACTAGTGCTTCGAAGTTATCAGACGTGCAGGGTTAACCAAAGTGGCCAAGGGCTGGGGCTGTCTTGGGTGGCACTGGCATGGCGCCAGCCTGGCCAGTGCACAACGAAGAGCAGGGGCCATGAACTACTGGTTGATTGGCCAACACTTCGAAGTTATCAGACGTGGAGGGCTAACCAGAGTGCCCAAGGGCTGGGACTGCATGGGGTGGCACTGGCATGGCTGCAAGCCTGGCCAGTGCACAACGAAGAGCATGGGCCATGAATTATTGGTTGATTGACTAGTGCTTCGAAGTAATCAGACGTGCAGGGCTAACCAGAGTGGCCAAGGGCTGGGGTTGTCTTGGGTGGCACTGGCATGGCGCCAGCCTGGCCAGTGCCACCCAGGACAGCTTGAGTGATTTGGCTTTGGGGCGTTTGGTTGGCTGTGGACGTCTGATTACTTCGAAGTGTTGGGGAGTTAATTGGAGATGCTTGACCTCAGCTCTTCGGCATGCACTGGCCAGGCTGCGCCATGCCAGTGCCACCCCAAGACAGCCTGAGTGATTTGGCTTTGGGAGGTTTGGTTGGCTGTGGACGTCTGATTACTTCGACGTGTTGGGGAGTAATCTGCAGCTTCTAGACCTCAGCTCTTCGGCTTGCACTGGCCAGGCTGCGCCATGCCAGTGCCACCCGGAAGGCCAGGCTGCGCCATGCCAGTGCCACCCAAGACAGCCTTAGTCATTTGGCTTTGGGACGTTTGGTTGGCTGTGGACGTCTGATTACTTCGAAGTGTTGGGGAGTTAATTGGAGATGCTTGACTTACTGCGCTTCGGCATGCACTGGCCAGGCTGCGCCATGCCAGTGCCACCCAGGACAGCCTTAGTTATTTGGCTTTGGGACGTTTGGTTGGCTGTGGACGTCTGATTACTTCGAAGTGTTGGGGAGTTAATTGGAGATGCTTGACTTACTGCGCTTCGGCATGCACTGGCCAGGCTGCGCCTTGCCAGTGCCACCCAAGCCCCCTGGGCTGCATTTAGGGGCGGCCGGGGAGTTCGCGTTGCATGGTGAAGGTGCGTTCGAAGCGGCGGCCGCGGACGAACTGGGCGGGGGCGTAGAGATTCTCGTCCAGGGCCAGGCCGACGGTTACCGAAATGGTTCGCGAGGTCGTCTGGATGGGATTGGGCGTGACTTGAACGGAGACATTGCGAGCGGAAGCGGTGCCCATCACCTGGCGAGCTCGGGCTTCGACTTGACTGGCCGTCGCGCCGGCGATTACGCCCACGCGGCAAGCTTCATAGCAGGCGTGATCGACTGTATGACGCAGCATCGATACGCGGCTGAACTCCAGCGCGGCAAAGAAAAAGAAAAACGCCAGCCCGATGGTCAAGGCGAACTCAACCGTCGCAGCTCCGCGGCGAGCGCGGGAGCGCATGGGTCGTGCACCACGGCCAAGCAGGCGGCGACTCTTGCGGCGAACGTTCGGCGAATAGGTGGATTGCGTTTCCATCATGCAACTTTCTGGTGACTTACTCGGTCATAATCGTATTGAGGGTCAAGGCGATTTCTCGGAAGGCTTCGCTCAAGTCGGCACCATCAGCAGCTTCGAAATAGCGGCCGCGGCCTATCTGAGCCACTTGTTGCATACGTGCTCGATCGATAACTGGGCCGAAGTTGATCGTATGGATGACGACGTTGTTATTGGCGATCGCTGGAGCTGCTTGCAGTGGGTCGCGGCCTGTGTTGTGGATACCGTCGGTCATCACGATCATCGTGCGTTCGACGAAATCACCCGATCTGCCACGTTGCATCAAACTGAACCCCGCATCCATACCGCCCCCAATATTGGTAGCACCGTCGGGACGTAGCCGGTTCATGGTTTGGTTGATCAGGTCCAGGTTCACCGTCAAGGGTTGGTCTTGAGTAGCCTCGGATGAATAACTGGCTAGACCCACTTGTTCTTCAACCGTGTTGCTGGTCTGCAGCACGTTGACGAAGACACGCACGGCTCGCAACAGCGAATTCCAGTTGGCACCGAACATCGAACCGGAGCGGTCGACCACCAAGACAATGTCTCGTTCGACGAACGTCGCGGTCGAGAATTGTTGGGGCTGGAAGGAATTGACGTTGAACAAGCGGCCAAAATACAAAGGCACGGCGCCACCAAGCGAATCGGCTGTGCGTCGGCCGTTGACGCGAATACTGTTGTTGGGATTGCCACCCAAAACGAAATCAAAGGAACCGCGGGCGTTGGGGGCAGAGTTCCCGAACTGGACTTCATTAGGGCTGATCTCTAGCGGCTTGCCGCCCACCAGGTGCTCGCGGCCAATGATTTGAGCCGCTTCGATAGCCCGTGCGCGACTGGAGGTGCGAACCAGTGTTTGCGCGGCGGCTTTGCTGGCAGCATCAGTAGCGGTGCGCAGTTCGCTGCGCACCAGGTGCATGTAAGCGATATCGACCGAAAAAGCGACGGTCACCAAAAACGCCACGATCATAATGGCGATCATTATCAGCATGGCACCGCGTCGGCGGCGGTGGGCTGACCGAGGGCGGCGCTGGGGCGACAGCCGTCGGCCACACAGGTGCGAGCTGAGGATAGCTGAATAGTACTTCACGTTTCTATTCCTTGAGCATTACGGCGCGGCCGACCAATTGTCGGTCTTGAATTACCCTGCCAATAAACGGGCTGTTGGCAGAAATGGGTGCGGAGACTTCGATGATGATCCGCTCGCCTTTGGCTGCTCGCGCAGGCTCGGCAGGCGTGAACACGATGCGAAAGTCTCTTACTTGACGCGAGGTAAGTACGTTGCGGGTCATGGCATCGGCCGATGCGGCGCTACCGTTGCTACGGGCTGCTTCGCGAATGCCTTCGTAGGCTGCCGCGACCACCGATTGCTTCAGAAAGATAGCGGCGCTGGCTTCGATCGAGCCCAAGACCAGGGTCATCAGAATTGGTAAACAGACGGCAAACTCGACAACCGCACCGCCGCGCTGACGACGCTTGAGGGAGCGGCGGCCGCGCATGCGAGCCCGGTCCGATGAGCATATTTGTTGGCTTGTTGAGTACATGTCCCAGTTCCTCGTACAGGTTCTTACTTGGTCACCGGAGCATTGTCGGTCGACTCAGGCTGGGCAGTTCCAGCGGTCGATTCAGCAGGCGAAACGCTATTGGGTTCAGCAGCGGCAGACTCGGTCGAGCCGCGTTGCATCAAAGCGCGATTAAAGTCGTCGGCCAGCGAACGCCAGAAGTCGTTCTCGCGAAACTTCACCGGCTCGACCGCATCGCCAGCAGCCGCTTTGGCCAGGGCGCGACGGATGCGAACCATCGGACCAGCAAAGCGATTGCTCAGCTTGGCTGCATCCAGCAGAAACACCGGCAGCAGCGAGAGCGAGATCAGCAAGACGGGTACATAGACGCGGACAAAGCTCCAGGTGAACTCCGACCATGAATCGATCGGCATGCTCAGCAGAGCGGTCCACAAGAATAGGCCAACCGTGTTGGCAACCAGTAAGAGCGCCCAGTGGACTGCAATCTTGCGGAGCAAGCTGGTCTGGACCTCGAAATCGACAAGCATTCGAGCGCGACGGGGGCTGAGCATGTGGCATTCTCCGAGTGGAGTTGTCTCGTACTAATGTTGGAACTGATCCTGACGTGTGACCAAACGTAGGTCGCCTGTCGAGTCGGCGCGTCTCAGAAATCGCTTCTTCAGCCCGATTGATATCGCGACGCTTCCGTTTGTAGGAACTGTACGGGAAGGCAAACTGGCGATTGAGGCGGTTATTCGCTGTCGCCTGTGAAGCCGCAAACTCGCTTGAAACACCCGGCAACGGGCAAGCGACTATAATGAAGGGGATCCCACCTTGTTTACCCCTCTCCGCACTTGGCCTGCCAGACCATGAATCCGCACAGTTTGCACTCGCTGATACAACAGAATCAGGCTCGTGTTACACGTCGTCAGCTCTTCGGTCAGACCGGAGCGGGTATTGGCGCGGCGGCCCTGGCCAGCTTGCTGGGCCGCGATTGCACTGCAGCCGATGATCAGCCCAGAGTAGGTGGCAAGATACCCGGATTGGAAGGCGTACCGCATTTTGCTCCCAAAGCCAAACGCGTGGTGGTCTTGTGGCAAGGTGGCGGTCCGTCCCACGTCGACTTGTTCGATCCTAAACCGGTCATGCGTGAAATGGCTGGCAAAGATATTCCCGATTCCGTGCGCGGCAATACGCGGCTGTCCACGATGTCCAGCGGCTATGGCAAATGGCCGTGCGTACCAGCGATCAAGCCGTTCAAGCGCTACGGCAAGTCGGGTATTGAACTGAGTGAGATGTTGCCCGGCGTGGGCTCGATCGCCGATGAGATCTGCGTGGTGCGCAGCATGTACACCGAAGCGGTCAATCATGCGCCGGGTGTTACTTTCTTTATGACCGGCTCGCAAGTGCCAGGACGTCCCAGCTTTGGTGCCTGGTTGGCTTATGGATTAGGCTGCGATACAGATAACCTGCCCACGTTTGTGGTGATGACCAGTAGCGATAAAGGCAAGACGTGCGGTCAGTTGTTCTTTGATTATTACTGGGGCAGCGGCTTCTTGCCCAGTCGTTATCAAGGCGTGCGTTTTCGCAACACCGGTGACCTGGTGCCTTACCTGGCCAATCCGCCGGGAGTCAGCGGCCAAGCGCGGCGCGCGATGCTGGATGATTTGGCCGCCATGAATACGGCGCATTTGAATGAGTATGGCGATCCGGAAATCGATACCCGCATCGCTCAGTATGAAATGGCCTTCCGCATGCAAACCAGCGTTCCGGACCTGGTGGACTTCTCCGATGAATCAGCGGCGACGTTGGCTCGTTACGGTGAAGACGCACTTGTAAAGGGCAGCTTTGCCAACAACTGCTTGATCGCCCGACGTCTGCTGGAGCGCGGTGTACGATTTGTGCAACTGATGCATGCCGGCTGGGATCAGCACAGCAACTTGTTCACGCAGCTAGAGGCGCAGTGCAAAGATACGGAAGGGCCTTCCGCTGCGCTGGTGATGGATTTAAAAGAGCGTGGTTTGCTGGAGGATACACTGGTGGTCTGGGGCGGCGAATTCGGCCGAACACCGTTTGGCCAAGGCGATCCCAACTCGCCCAAAGGTCGCGACCATTTTGGACGAGCTTTCAGTTGGTGGTTGGCCGGCGGCGGTATCAAGCCCGGCCACGTGCACGGCGCGACCGACGATTTTGCTTGGAACATCACCGCCGATCCGGTACACGTCCACGATATGCAAGCCACCTTGCTGCACCTATGCGGCATCGATCACACGCGCTTGACATTCCGCTACCAAGGTCGCCAATATCGCTTGACCGATATCCATGGCAACGTCGCGCAGGGGATCTGCGCGTAGCGGCTGCGCGTTTTGTGAATGTCACCTCTCCCGGCGGTCACGGCATGGGAGGGCGAGGTTCCACCCGAGCCTTGGGCCCGGAGCGCCAATGCGGTCCCATTGGAATTTGACTTTTGAATCATGGCGCGAAGCGCAGACGAACGTCCGCAGGCCATTTATGCCAGGCCGTTAACACCCATGAATCTTTGGTTGGTGATACAAACCGAAAGCTCGGCCGGAGCCTCGTCCTCCCAGCGTTCCTGCGCTTGGGAGAGGTGACACAAAAACGCTGAAAACGGCTGGGCCGCCTCTTGTAATAAACCGGAAAAGCTGACAAATTTCAGACGCTCTAACGCTTCGGTTGGCGCATTAATCTCTGAGAGGCCGCAATATGTCCGATACTTCGGTGAATCGTCCAACCGGTGATGACCAGCTCTGGTTTGGCCATCCCCCGCAACTTGCAAGACTTTTCACCACCGAGATGTGGGAGCGGTTTGGCTTTTACGGGATGCGCGCAATCCTGGCGCTATACCTGACCAAGCACTTTCTCTTTGGTGACCATACGGCCAATGGGCTGTATGGGGCTTTCACGTCGCTGGTCTACCTGACGCCGCTGATCGGTGGCTTGCTGGCCGATCGCTACTTGGGCAGCAAGCGTTCGGTCAAGCTGGGCGCAATTCTCATGGCCATTGGTTACTTTGGCCTGTGTTACGGTGGCCAGGAGGCCAAGCCCAAGCTGATCATTCGGCCAGGCGCGACCGATAGCATCGTGTATGACGTGGCCGTCGAAAAGATCGATGGCAAGCCTCGTCAGAGCGTAGTGATCGATGGAACGAAGTATGAATTAAGCGGTCGCGACGATGGCAGCCTGGTGTTGACCGCCGAGGGTGACAGCGCCCCAGCGCCGATCGTTTATCCCAAAGGCAGTTTTCGTTCTAACGGCGAGCGCGATCCGTTTTGGATCAATGTGCTCTTCTTGTCGTTAGCTTCGGTGATTGTCGGCAATGGATTCTTCAAGCCCAACATCTCGACGATGGTCGGCACGTTGTACGCACCGGGTGATGTTCGGCGCGATTCAGGCTTTACGATCTTTTACATGGGCATCAATCTGGGCTCGGCCCTGTCGCAGTTTCTCTGTCCGTATTTGTCAGACACTTATGGATGGTGGGCTGGATTTTTGGCAGCCGCATTCGGGATGGCGATTTCTTGGTCGCTGTTCCAGTTTGACGCTGGCCGCTTGAAAGGCTACGGCGATCCGCCACCGGGAGCCACAGCCGGCGCGACGGCGCTGATCTACTTGGGGGCAATACTGGCGATCCCTTGCGTCTGGTTCTTGCTGCACAACACCATGGTCAGCGCCGAAGCAGCTTCGATTGCCACCGCGGAAGGCAAAGGCGTGCTGGAATACCTGGCTTCGCTGCCACTATTGGGCCAAGTTCTGTTCGCTGTGTTCCTGGTGTCGACCATCGGCATTCCGCTGTGGGCTTTCACCGCCGGCACGCGTGAGGAAGCCCAGAAGCTGCTGGTAGCCATCGTGCTGATCGTGTTCTCGGTAGTGTTTTGGATGTTGTTTGAACAAGCTGGTTCATCGCTGACGTTGTATGCAGACCGAAACACCGATCGCCGTGTTTGGCTGGGCTTTATGACGTTCGAAATGCCGGCCGCGCAGATCCAAGTGTTCAACGCGTTGTTTATTGTGATGTTCGCACCAGTGATGTCATGGCTGTGGCAAACGCTAGCCAAACGCGGACTGGAACCTTCGTTGCCAGTCAAGTTCTCGGTGGCCCTGATGTTGGTGGGTTTGGGGTTCCTGGCCCTGGTCTTTGGTGGCAGCTTTGCCGATAGCAATTTCCAAGTTGGGCTGGTGTGGTTGGTGCTGGCTTATTGGCTGCACTCGATCGGCGAGCTATGCCTCTCGCCGGTGGGCCTATCGATGATCACTAAGCTCTCAATGGCTCGGATCGTCGGCTTGATGATGGGCGTCTGGTTCTTGTCCTCGTCGGTAGCTCAGTACGTGGCCGGCGTGGTTGCTCAAGTGGCCGCGGTCGACACTGTGGCTGGCCAAGTCACCAATCCCGAACTGGCACTGAAGACATACCTGGGCGTCTTCCAAATGATCGGCTTGTGGGGCATCGGCTTTGGAGTAGCCCTGCTAGTCATGGCCCCGTTTCTGAAACGCATGATGCACGGTGTGCGCTAGAACCAGGGATGGATGGCCGATGAGCGCTAGCGCCGTGAGGATTGAAGAAACCGGGGCTAGAAACCGGCGAGCCGATGGGCGCTAGCCCCGGTTCCCAAAATTGCCCGCAGGGCAACCAGATCGGATTCCGCGCTTCCGCGATGATTAAGTACCGCGGATGGAAGAAACAGCGGCGGAAAGTTTGAAGAAACCGGGGCTAGCGCCCTGCGGATTGAAGAAACCGGGGCTAGCGCCCTGCGGCTGGCAAGAAACCAGCCAGCCGATGGGCGCTAGCCCCGGTTCCCAAAAATTGCCCGCAGGGCAACCAGATCGGATTCCGCGCTTCCGCGATGATTAAGTACCGCGGATGGAAGAAACAGCGGCGGAAAGTTTGAAGAAACCGGGGCTAGCGCCCTGCGGCTGGCTGGTCAGGCGGCTGGTCAGGCGGCTTGTCTGGTGGTGGGGCTGGTGGTCTCTGCTTGTGAGCGGCGCGCCGTTTCGCTCGAGCGTTGCCAGAGTTCCCAAATCGCGCCCAGCAAACTGGTACGCTCGCATTGATGATAGATCGAATCGGCAGCCAGGCCGGCGCGCAGTCGGCGATGAGCTCGACCGAGGTTGTGATAGGGGATGCTTGGGAACAAGTGATGCAAGGCATGATAGCGCGTGCCTACTGGTCCCCACAGTTCCGTCAACCAAGGACGATAGGGATAGTTCAGGCTGTCGAGCATCTGCTGCTCGAAGGACAGCTCTTCTCCATGGCCAACCCAGCGATGCGCCCCGAGCGTACGAATATTGTTCAGCATGATCAAGGTGACGCTGAGGGCATAAGCATGCAACCAGAATTGACCAAACAACGTGCCTTCGGTTATCGGGCCACGAACAATCAAAGCGACACACCAGGCAAAACAAGCGGCCTCTTGCA
This sequence comes from Ottelia alismoides, assembly GCA_037367405.1. Lineage (NCBI taxonomy): Eukaryota > Viridiplantae > Streptophyta > Magnoliopsida > Alismatales > Hydrocharitaceae > Ottelia > Ottelia alismoides. The sequence goes on along the minus strand of JAZKJV010011400.1, from coordinate 5,721,819 downwards.
GATACATCCAGCGCCGTGCACGCGGACCAAAATCACCACGCAAATAAAAGATGTCGACAACCAACGTGCTGGCATGCTGCTCAACCAATGTCCGCACCTTGGGCCAGAACCAGGCGATGGGCGTCAGGACTAAAAAACGCAGAAAAGCCAGGGGTGGAACCACAAACGCAGCCAGCACAAATAGCACGATGTACAGCGGCCGCTTGTGACTCAGCTCCAGGTACTCGCCATCATCATCGGTGCCATAGCTCTTGCGACGATGATGATCGATGTGAGGATAATACATGAAGGAAGGTATCAAACAGGGGATGCCACACAGCAGATTCCAGGCGACGCGAAAGCCGCGGAAGGTATCGCTGCGCAAGTGCACCAGTTCGTGAATGAACATCACGGCCCGCATGAAGAGGATCGCCGCCAGGGCGAACATCCCCAGCCGAACTGCCCAGAAAGCCACCCCGGTCAGCGGCAACCAGTCGGCCGCGCGGATCTCGGCTCCCAACAGTAGATGAGCGCAGAGAATCGTCGTCAAAAAGTCCGCCCAGTAAATGGCTGGGATCGGCTGCCCCAGATCCTTCACCAGGGCTTTGGCTTCTTTGAGTGAAAACGCACTCATGTTCCTACACCGTAGTTGATGTTCAATGGTTCAAGCCACAATCACAACCCGACGCGTAAGCGAGGGATGGCCACAATCACAACCCGACGCGTGAGCAAGGGACTGCCACAATCACAACCCGACGCGTGAGCGAGGGACGGCCACAATCACAACCCGACGCGTGAGTTTTGATATTGCGCGTTTTTGTGTCACCTCTCCCAAGCGCAGCTTGGGGGGAGGTCGAATCGAGCCCTTAAGGCGAAGATTCGGGAGGGGGCCTTGCGATTGGTAGCAGTCAATCATGGCGCCCGGCCCCCTCCCGCAGCCTCGGCTGATGGCCTCGTCTGCGACCTCCCCCAGTTGCGCCGGGAGAGGTGACACTGTCCCTCGCTTATGCTTCGGGTTGCGATATCGCTCTACATCTGATTTTTCGGAAATCACTCGTTTATGATTTAAAAAAGTTGCTTAGCGAGCTGGCAAATGCAATGCAGTGCAAGTTGTGCCATAATGGTGCTACGGTCGCAAAGTTTCGCTAGTTTGAAGTGCGTTCGAGAAGGATACTGCTTGTGGTTCGTGGCATTCCAGCGTGGGGGCTGTATGTGTTGATGATGTGGCTTGGCAGCCACGGGCCATGGGTGGCGCGGGCTCAAGATGTCGAATCATTGCTAGCGGACGAGCAAGCTGCCTTTAGCGCCGCAGCCGAAGCCGCAGCCGGGGCGGTGGTGCAGATTGAAACCTTCGCGGGGCTGGAGAAAGTCGCCGGCGAGATTGTCTCAGATGGTCCAACCACGGGCACCATCATCGACAAGAACGGCTGGATCATTTCCAGTCTCTATAGCTTTCGTCAGCAACCCGCTTCGATCCTGGTTGCCATGCCCGATGGCACTCGCCTGGCCGCCAAGATTGTGGCTCGCGATCACAGCCGCGAACTGGTTCTCTTGAAAGTCGAACCCAAGGCGGAGCTGACCGCCGCGGTGGCTTGCCCGCTGAATGAAGTGTCCGTCGGCCAATGGGTCATCGGCTTGGGACGTACCTTCGAGCGCGACAGCGTCTCGCAATCGGTGGGCATCGTCAGCGCACTGGGCCGAGCTTATGGCAAAGCTGTGCAGACCGATGCCAAGGTTTCCCCAGTCAATTACGGTGGTCCACTGGTCGATCTGCAAGGCCGCGTGATCGGTATTCTGGCGCCGATCTCACCAGGTGCGATCCTGGAAGGCGATTCGGCTCAACTGTATGACTCCGGTATCGGCTTTGCCATTCCACTGGTCGACATTCAAGCTCGACTGGCGACCTTGCAAGCCGGCCAGGATATTCGCTCGGGCAAACTGGGCATCGTGGTCGCCGACCAAAATGAACTGGCCGGTCCAGTCAAAGTAGCCGGGGCCGCGCCGGGCTCGCCGGCTGCTAAAGCTGGACTGAAGCCAGGTGACACGATCATCGAAGCGGCTGGCCACAAAGTCGAACTGCTGGCTCACTTGCGACATGCGCTCGGCGTTAGCGATGCAGGCACGGACTTCTCATTCAAAGTGCGTCGCAAGGGCCAGGTCGTCCAGCTCGATTGCACCCTGGTCGATCAAGTGCCGACCTATCGATTGCGTTACTTGGGTATCGAAGCAGAGAACCTGGTCGATGGCGGTGTGGTGATCAGCAAAGTACTACCCAAGACGCCGGCAGCCGAAGCCAAACTGGAAGTTGGTATGCAGATCCTCAAGGCCAACGAGATCGAAATCAAATCGACCACTCAATTGCGACAGCAGTTATCGGTGGCCGAGATGGATCTGCCGTGGCGTCTGACGGTGATCAAACCGCAGGCCGAAGGCACGTCTGAACCAAATACAATCGATCTGAAAGTCGCCAACTGGCCAGCTGAAAGCGAAATGCAGAATGGTTCTCGGGGCAAGGGGAAAGCCAGCGAAGCCGAGCGGAAGATCGAAGACATCGAATTAGCCCTCGGCGACTTTCCCAACAAAGCTTGGGCCTGGTGCCCTGAGCCCAAACAACCACCAGCCCCAGACGGACAGGCCGAACCCGCGAAAACTCGCGAAGAGTTCGGGCTGTTGATTCTGCTACCCGAACCCGGTGAAGTGGATCGCAACAAACTGCGCGAAGCCTGGATGCCACTGCTGCGCGAAGGTTGGTGTGTGGCGGTAATCCAAGCGGCCAACAAGAACCGCTGGTCGACGGAAGAATTGGAACTGGTCGATCGAGTGCGGACGCTGGTCGATGAAAAGCGACCGCTGGATATCGCGCGGACCGTCGTAGGCGGCCAAGGCGTCGGTGGCCGACTGGCATTGGCTGGGGCTCGCGTTTCCAAAGGCAAGATCAACGCAGTGCTAACCTTGGGAACTCCCTGGGAGAACGTCAAGTTGCAACGCGAGAATTCGCCTGGCGATAACTTGCACTTCATGCTTGTAGGCGTGCGCGAGTCGTATGCGGACTTGCTGAAACAACTTCAGCAATCCGGCTACCCAGCCCAAGGCCAACCAGCCCCCGAACTGGCCCCCGGCAAATGGTCAACCATCCCCGTAGAACGCATCGTGCAGTGGCTGCAAGGCCTGGAGAGGATTTGAGGGGGAAGGAGTAGTAAGGAGTAAGGTATAAGGTATAAGGTATAAGGCTTACTGCTTACTGCTTACTGCTTACTCCTTACTGCTTACTCCTTACTGCTTACTCCCTACTGCTTACTCCTTACTGCTTACTCCTTACTGCTTACTCCTTACTGCTTACTGCTTACTCCTTACTGCTTACTCCTTACTGCTTACTCCTTACTGCTTACTCCTTACTGCTTACTCCTTACTGCTTACTGCTTACTCCTTACTCCTTACTCCTTACTCCTTACTCCTTACAGCTTACTCCTTACTCCTTACAGCTTACTCCTTACTCCTTACAGCTTACAGCTTACTCCTTACTCCTTACTCCTTACTCCTTACTCCTTACTCCCGCTCTACAGTGACTCGAGAAACGCTTCGGCGTGTTGCAATAGCTCTTGCTGTCGCTGGGGGCTCATACGGTCGAAGGTTTTGATCAGCATGCCCAGGCGTGGGTTCTGCAAGAAGAATTCGCGATGCACGTGCATGAAACGCCAGAAGAGCGCATCCCAGATTTCTTGCCATGGCCCTTTGGGTGCGTCGCTCATCTTGGTCAAGTAGTTGCTGCCACTGATGTAAGGTTTGGTAGCCATCAATCCACCGTCGGCGAATTGGCTCATCCCGTATACGTTGGGAACCATCACCCAGTCGTAAGCATCGATGAACAGCTCCATGAACCAGCGATAGACATCATCGGGATCAAACTCGCATAACAACATGAAGTTGCCCAGCACCATTAAGCGTTCGATATGGTGGCAGTAAGCGTTTTGCAGGACCTTGCCAATCACTGCGTCCAGTGGCTCGATCCCGGTCTGACCGGTCCAGAATTGTGATGGAATCTTGCGGGTGAACTTCCAGTAGTTGGTGGTGCGCTGCTGTCGACCTTTCAAATGATAAACGCCGCGAATGAATTCGCGCCAGCCGACAATCTGCCGCACGAAACCTTCCAAGCTATTGAGCGGAATATCGGCAGCGGTGGCAAATTCAATAGTCCGCTGGATGATCTCAGTCGGCGTCAGTAAGCCAACGTTCAGCATGGGAGTCAAGAGTGAATGGTGCAGGAGCGGTTCTTTCAGCACGATCGCATCTTCATAGATACCGAACTCGGCGAACCGCTGCTCCAGGAACTGGTCCAGCCAGCGTAGGGCCTGGTCATGCGAAACCGGGTAACGAAACTGAGATTGGGTGGAACCGTAGTTACGGGCAAAGTGCTGCTCGACATAGTCGGCGGCGTCGCGCACATGCTCGGATGTTCGAGGCCACGTGACCGGTGGCGGTTGTTGATTCTTGGGGTAGCGCTGGCGGTTCTCGGCGTCGTAGCTCCACTTGCCGCCCTGCGGTTTGCCTTTAGCATCGACCAGCAATTGCAACTTCTTGCGCTGGTCGATGTAGAAATCAGTTTGATACAGTCGGCCACGGACGGCGTACCACTGCTCGATCTCTGTGCATGTATTGAGAAACATGGGCGTGGCGTGCTCGAGAAACTGGATCTTGGATTTGCGCAGACTGCTGGTCAGGCGTCGGTCCAGCCAATCATCTACCGGGTCGCAGTAGTGCACTTCGTCAATGTCTTGCTGGCGGCAGAAAGTGCCCAACTTGCGCGCGTCAGCCAGCGGATCATCGCAGGTCAAGAGCGTAACCTGGTATCCGCGGCGCTGGAGCCAGTGGGCGTAATGTTGCATGCTAGCTCGATGATAGGCCAGCTTCTGCTTGTGAAAGTTGAATTGCTTGAAGAACAAGAACTCTTCGACCAGCACGACGCGACGTCCGCGGGCCAGGGCCGGCGAAGCTTGGAATAGTTGATTGGGAAAGACGAGGGTGGCACTGGTCATCGCTGGCCTTTAGTTGGTTGGAAAGCGCCACCTGGCAAGCTGGGTAGCCACCACCTGCAAGACCGTGGACGCGAATGTTGACGCTGTCCACCGCCTGGCGGTTTTGATGTTGCGCGTTTTGTGAATGTCACCTCTCCCGGCGCAGCCGGGGGAGGTCGGAGCCCGCGTTTAGCGAGGCTCCGGGAGGGGGCCATGCGCCATGGTTGACTCATCCCTGGCGCGGTGCCCCCTCCCGAATCTTCGCCTTAAGGGCTCGATTCGACCTCCCCCAAGCTGCGCTTGGGAGAGGTGACACAAAAACGCGCAACATCAAAACCTGGTGGCGGTGGCTACGGGTAGTGGGCTCTTCTAAATTCGGCTGGTTGAGGGGCGGTTTTGGATTCGACCACACCTGCGCGCCGGCGGGTAGCTCGGTTAGCATTAGCACTACGCTAGACCAACGCTCGGCCGCGATTTGGCTGCGGTTGTACCCTTCGTCCTTGGTTCTTTGTTATCCATGCCAATCATCCAACTGCAGCAGCTCAGCAAGTCCTATCGTGTATATCAAAAAGCGGAAGGCCTGGCGGCTGCCATTCGGGGATTGTGGCATCGCGATTATCGCGAAGTCAACGCGGTAAACGCTATCGATCTGACCGTCGAGCAAGGAGAGTTCGTCGCTTTCTTGGGGCCCAACGGTGCCGGCAAGACCACCACCCTCAAGCTGCTCTCGGGAGTCATTACACCGACCAGTGGTACTGCCCGCGTGATGGGCTTTGTGCCCTGGGAACGCGACAACGAGTACCGGCGCCGCTTTGCCCTGGTCATGGGCCAAAAGAACCAGCTCTGGTGGGACCTGCCCGCGCAGGAATCGTTCCGCCTGCATCAGCAGATTTACCGCATCGAGCCATCGATCTTCACACGCACGCTGGATGAATTGACCGAGCTCCTGAAGGTCCGCGGCCTGCTGGGCCGGCCCGTCCGCGAACTCTCGCTGGGCGAACGCATGAAGATGGAGCTGATCGCGGCGCTGCTGCATTCACCCGAAGTTCTGTTCCTGGATGAACCCACGATCGGCTTGGATGTGGTGGCCCAGCACAACATTCAAAAGTTCTTGCGTTATTACCAGGAAGAACGCCAGGTCACGATCCTGCTGACCAGCCACTACATGAAAGATGTGGCCGCTTTGTGCAAGCGCGTGGTCGTCATCACCGGCGGCGCAATCAAGTACGATGGCTCGCTGAGCGGCATCATCGATAGCTTCAGCGGCCAAAAGATCCTGCGATTGCTGCTGGCCGAAGGCCAATCCATCGAGGGCTTGGACAATCTGGCCGAAGTCACCGAACAGGACTTGCCCAAAGTCACCCTGCGTTGCCCACGAGCCGATGTCCCCAGAGTCTTGGAGCAGATCTTGAAAGAATACGAAATCGAAGACGTCGGCGTAGAAGACCCACCCCTGGAAGACGTCATCGCCAGCATCTTTGAGGAAAGCAGCAGGGGGGAGGCGTGAGGTGTAAGGCTTAAGGCTTAAGGCTTAAGGTGTAAGGTGTAAGGTGTAAGGCTTAAGGTGTAAGGCTTAAGGTGTAAGGTGTAAGGTGTAAGGTGTAAGGTGTAAGTAGCCACCGTCGCCAGACGGTGGATGCGCTAGGTATAGTTTTCCAACGCTTGGCAGCGGTGGCCGTTTAAGTTTCAAACTTCAGACCGTTGGTTATGAACTCACTATTGGAAGCTCGATATCGCCTTAGCAGTTGGTGGGTGATCCTGCGCATTGCGCTCGAAGAGCGGCTGGTTTATCGGGGGGACTTTGCGCTGGGGACCTTGATGCGGTTCCTACCGATTATCACCCAGATCTTCTTGTGGTGGGCGGTCTTTGAATCGATTGGCACGTCGACGCGTCTGGTGGGTTATTCGTTCCAAGACATGGTCGCTTATTACTTGCTGTCGATGCTGGGGCGCGCATTCTCGAGCATGCCTGGGCTGGCTTCGACTATTGCCAGGCAGATACGCGAAGGTGAAATCAAGAAGTTTATCGTCCAGCCAGTCGACATGCTGGGCTTTATGCTGCTGGGACGCATTGCCCACAAGATTGCTTATTACACGGTAGCCACCATACCGTTTGCGATCGTGTTTTTCTTGTGCCGTGGTTATTTCACCGAAGGCTGGCCGCCGCTGCCGCAGTTTGTGGCTTTCGTGATCTCGTTGCTGCTGGCCTTTTTGCTGGGTTACTTTATCGAAGTCTGCATCGGCTTGATCGGCTTCTGGTTTCTCGAGGTTAGTTCGCTGCTGTTTGTGTACATGCTGCTAAACTTCTTTCTGTCCGGTCACATGTTCCCGCTGGATATGCTCAGCACGCTGCCTTGGCCGTGGGGCGATTTGGTCAGCCTCCTGCCGCTGAAGTACCTGGCCTACTTTCCAGCGGCCGTATTCCTGGGGAAGATTCCGCCTGAGCGACTCTGGACCGAGATCGGGATCGAATGTTTGTGGTTGGTCTTCTTCATACTGCTGGCGCGCTGGATGTATCTGCGCGGGTTGAAGCGTTACTCGGGGTATGGTGGCTAGGACGATGATTGAACCAACGACAAGCACACCAGTATCGACGATCACACGCGGCCAAGGCCCCAGTTACCTGCGCGTCTTTGCGACCTTTGCGCGCAACTCGCTGGTGCGCAACATGCTCTTCCGCACCAACTTTATCATCGAAGCGATTTCCAGCGTGTCGTGGGCTTTGATGAACGTGGGCTTTTATTGGCTGATCTTCCAACATGCGCCGTCGATCGGTCGCGATACGGGGTGGGAGAAGTATGAGTTCTATGTCTTTCTGGGCACTACCTGGCTGATCAATTCAGTTGTGCAAACTTTCTTTATGCCCAACGCCGAAGAGTTTAGCGAGCTGATCCGCACCGGTGGACTCGACTTTGCCTTGCTCAAGCCGATCGATACTCAGTTCTTGATTTCGTTTCGCAAGATGGACTGGTCGAGTCTGACCAACGTGATCGTGGCTTTCACACTCCTGGGGATCAGCCTGTCCCATCTGACGCACCGGCAGAGTCATCCTTGGAATATCGAACCGATCACCTGGGTGCTGTATCCGTTTTACATCCTGTGCGGTGTGTTGATTCTCTACAGCTTGATGACGTGCCTGGCAGCCACCAGTATTTGGCTGGGTCGCAATCAAACGTTGTACGATTTCTGGTTTTACATCACCAACTTTTCCCGTTACCCGATGGAGATTTATCAGCAAGGCTGGGGCTTGCCGCTGTGGGCTGCGTTTACCTTTGTCATTCCTGTGCTGGTTGTCGTGAACATTCCCGCCAGGTTATTGGCTCAGCCACTAACGCCGCGAGCCAGTTGGGAATGGCCGCTAGCCGGCTTTACCATCCTGGCCACCATCGCCTCACTGGCCATCAGCCGCTGGGTATTTCAGCGAGCCCTGTTGTCCTACCGCAGCGCCAGTTCGTAACAGACGGGCTGTTTGGGTGGCTGATTTGACAGTCTGGTGAGTCTGGTTGGCTGTGGAGTGTTGGGGAGTGATTTGGTGATGCTGGGCTGGTTGCGCTTCGGCTTGCACTGGCCAAGCTGCGCCATGCCAGTGCCACCCGACAAGCCTGAGTGATTTGGCTTGGGACGTTTGGTTGGCTGTGGACGTCTGATTACTTCGAAGTGTTGGGGGGTTGTTGGGTGATGCTTGACTGCCAGCGCTTCGGCATGCACTGGCCAGGCTGCGCCATGCCAGTGCCACCCAAGACAGCCTGAGTTATTTGGCTTTGGGGCGTTTGGTTGGTTGTGGACGTCTGATTACTTCGAAGTGTTGGGGAGTTGTTGGGTGATGCTTGACTTACTGCGCTTCGGCTTGCACTGGCCAGGCTGCGCCATGCCAGTGCCACCCAAGACAGCCTGAGTGATTTGGCTTTGGGGCGTTTGATTGGCTGTGGACGTCTGATTACTTCGACGTGTTGGGGAGTTAATTGGAGATGCTTGACCTCAGCTCTTCGGCATGCACTGGCCAGGCTGCGCCATGCCAGTGCCACCCCGAAGGCCAGGCTTGCAGCCTTGCCAGTGCCACCCAAAACAGCCTGAGTTATTTGGCTTTGGGGCGTTTGGTTGGTTGTGGATGTCTGATTACTTCGACGTGTTGGGGGGTTGTTGGGTGATGCCTGACTGCCAGCGCTTCGGCTTGCACTGGCCAGGCTGCGCCATGCCAGTGCCACCCCGAACAAGCTGAGTGATTTGGCTTTGGGACGTTTGGTTGGCTGTGGACGTCTGATTACTTCGAAGTGTTGGGGAGTTGTTGGGTGATGCTTGACTGCCAGCGCTTCGGCATGCACTGGCCAGGCTGCGCCATGCCAGTGCCACCCAAGACAGCCTGAGTGATTTGGCTTTGGGGCGTTTGGTTGGCTGTGGACGTCTGATTACTTCGAAGTGTTGGGGAGTTAATTGGAGATGCTTGACCTCAGCTCTTCGGCTTGCACTGGCCAGGCTGCGCCATGCCAGTGCCACCCGGAAGGCCAGGCTGCGCCATGCCAGTGCCACCCAAGACAGCCTGAGTTATTTGGCTTTGGGACGTTTGGTTGGCTGTGGACGTCTGATTACTTCGACGTGTTGGGGAGTGATCTGCAGCTTCTAGACTTCTGCTCTTCGGCTTGCACTGGCCAGGCTGCGCCATGCCAGTGCCACCCAAGACAGCCTGAGTTATTTGGCTTTGGGGCGTTTGGTTGGTTGTGGACGTCTGATTACTTCGACGTGTTGGGGGGTTAACTGGAGATGCTTGACCTCAGCTCTTCGGCTTGCACTGGCCAGGCTGCGCCATGCCAGTGCCAACCCAAAGGTCACATCCCCGCGTAGATCACACCAAGCTGCTGGCTGGCTTGGGCTTGGTTGCCAGGGAGACGATGATCAGCACCAGGAATGATAGAGGGATCGTGACGATTCCTGGCTGCGAGAAGGGCATCGGGGCCAGGTCGGGCTGCCAGCCGTAGACTTTTTCGAACGTGTCACGCGAGAGCAGTATCCAAGTGAGCGAACTGAGCATGCCTAGTACCACGCTGGCGATCACTCCTTGACGCGTGGTTCGCTTCCAAAACAGCAGCATCAACAAAGCGGGCAAGTTAGCGCTGGCCGCTACGCTGAATGCCCAGCCAACCAGGAAGCTGACATTCAACTTCTCCCACCAAATACCTAGCCCAATCGCAATCATCCCCACAATCACCGATGCGATCTTGGCCACGCGGACTTGTTCATGTTCGCTCAGCTTCCAACCGCCTACGCTCAGCAGTAAATCGTGCGTGACAGCTCCGCTGGCTGCGAGGATCAAACCGCTGACCGTGCCGAGCACCGTGGTGAAGGCAATGGCTGAGATGATGGCGAACAGAATCGGATTGAGGCTTTTGGCCAACAGCGGGGCTGACATGTTGTCATTGGTAACATCCAAGGCTCCACTGGTCATCGCCCCTAAACCCAAGTACAGCGTCAGCACATAAAACATCCCGATGCTGGCGATGCCGATGATCGTGCTATTGCGAGCGGCAGCCGCATCGCGCACCGTGTAGTAGCGAATCAAGATGTGAGGCAGCGAAGCCGTGCCACAAAATAGCGCCATCATCAACGATACGAAATCGAGTTTGGCCGACCAGTCATTGCTGCGAATACCTTTGAACATAGTCGATTCGCCCGGCCGCAAGACTTGTGCTCCAGGCGTGGGCTTTTGAACATAGACGGTCGTCTTCGAGCCATCGGCATGCAGGACATCGCCACCTTTGCGCCACAGAACTACGCGACTCTGGCTGAGAACTCGAAAGAACTCCAGCGGTCCCAGCATCCCGGTGGCTGATTGGCCAGCGGGCAACTGTTCCAAGTGCCCCACCGGATGCAATTCAGGCTCGCCCTTACGACGTCCCATGGGCTGGCCATTGACCAGCTTTTGCTTGTCCTTGGTCACGGTAACGCTCTGCGCTTCGCGCAGTTCAACCAACTCTGCCGATTGATCTGCTGCTGGATAGACGCTCATCACCAGCACCCGGTCATCGCGTTTTAGACGCACCCACTTAGTCTTCTCCCAACCATCCTCAGCCGGCAAGACTTCATACGCTTGACCATCGATGGCCAGATTGGCACCAGGAACCAATTGGCTGGCAGCCACCGGTCCCAATTTCAGAAAGCGATGGCCATCGATGCCCCCCTCGCTGACTTGAAAGCCGCGCATCAGCAACAGCACAGTCAGCACACCGCTGAATAACACCAGCAGCGTACCTTTGAGGAATTGAACCCAGGTCGTTGAGACCATACCGGCAGTGACCACGATCAAGATCACCACGGTGCCCACCATCAGCACGCCGACCCAGTGTGGAAAATTCAGCAGCGGTTGCACCAAAGCCCCGGCGCCCACCATTTGTGGAATCAAATAAAAGAGGCTAACGGCCAGCGTGCTGATACCAGCGGCCAGGCGAATACCGGGCGAACCGAACTTGGCATCAAGCGCATCGGCGAAAGTGTACTTGCCCAAACGCTTCATCGGTTCAGCGATTACAAACAGGGCGACGACCCAGCCGGCCAGGAAACCAATCGAGTAAAGAAAGCCATCGTAACCAGCGGTGGCAATCATCCCACAGATCCCCAAGAACGAAGCGGCCGAGAGATAGTCCCCAGCAAAGGCGACTCCGTTGACCATCCAGGGAATCTCGCCGTGGGCCGCGAAGTAACCGGCCGATGATTTGGCTTTGCCACCCAGGTAAAAACTCAAACCCAGCGTAACGGCCACGAAGAGCGCAAAGACGCTAACGGCCAACAAAGAGAATTCGTAAATCATGCGGGTTCAATCGACAAGACAGCGACGGGAGCTACGACCTCATCACCGAGGTGCACCACGCCGCTGGGTTGGGTAATCACTGGAAGCAGTATTCGCAGCCACCACTGCCAGGCTGCCAGGCGGTGGATAGCGTCAACTTTCGCGTCCACCATCTGGCGATGGTGGCTACACAATTTGTCCACCTTCTGGCGACGGTGGCTACGGAATTTGCGCAAGGAATCTGTTCACGGTCGGCTGCCCGGATTCCCGGCGGCGGGACATTATATCATCCTGGCTCAACTGTGCGACCTAGCCGTACTGCTTAGGTCAATTCCCGCGGTGCGAGGGAGTAGGAGTAGGAGTAGGAGTAGGAGTAGGAATTAGTTTACATGTAAAGTATTTTGCGATTCAATCGCGGCACACACTGGGCAAGTTGGCTGCACGCGGTATTCACAGCCACCGCTGCCAGGTGGTGGAAAGCGTGAACATTCGCGTCCACCGTCTGGCGACGGTGGCTACACGGCTTGCGTCCACCGTCTGGCGACGGTGGCTACACGGCTTGGGCCGGTTGTCATTCGATTGGGGCGCAGGTCTCTTTGAATTTGTCGATTGCGCGTAGCCAGAGCATGCGGACTGCACCGACAGATTTATCCATGCGCTGGGCGATCTCTTCAAAGCTGAGGCTCTGCAGATTTCGCAGCACGATGACTTCGCGATAATGGTCCGGCAGCTTGGCCAATTCATTCGCCAAGGCTACGGCGCGCTCGCGGGCGTGCACTGGGCCGCTGGGCGAGGTACCATTGCCGGCCAACATGGCGCCGAAGCGCACGGCCGATTTGTCCATCGAAGTGGTCATTTCATCCAGCGACACCTCGCGCCGCAAGTCGCGTTTGCCGGCTTTCAGGTGCACTTCGATAGCGCGATGCAGACTGTTGATCAAGATCTGGCGTAACCAGCCGAGCAGCTCGCGTTCGCACTGGCCGCGGAAATCGGGAAAGTCGCGCTGGGCAGCCAGCAGCGTATCCTGCACCAGGTCGGAGGGACTCAGGCGGCGCTGCAGTCGTTTATCGAGCTGCGTGGAAGCCAGAATCATCAGGTAATTGCAGTAACATTGCAGCAGTTCCCCCAAGGCGTGGCGGTCCCCACCACGGGCCAGTTGCAACAACTGGCCAAAGTCCTGGGTCCGATCAGGGGTGGCAGAAACTTCATTGCTCATAGCTTCTTAACTTTGCAACGGAATTTTGATCTCGGGAGGGCTGCAATAATCTCCCTCTCTTCATAATACTGAATAACGACCGAGCAATTACACCGCATTCGAGACTTCTGAATTGGACATTCTTTCCAAAGGGCTAGTGAGGCTACCCAAACTGGGCTGGCCGGCGGCCATGTTGGCCCTGTGGGCTGGCCTGGGTTGGCTGGGGCACAGTTTGCTGGGCAGTGCCTGGCGGCAGGCGCAGGTGAGCGAGTTTGAACGCAGCGTGCAAGCGGTCGCCCAGTTAGCTCGATCTCAGAACTGGAATTCACCTTGGGAAAGCGATCCCAACTGGCAAGAGTTGGAGCGACAACTGGCCGTCGACCTGGTGCCTCTGTCGGAAGCCGCCACGATTCAGACCACCTGGGTCCGCGCACCCGATGGTGGTTGGCGGGCCAGTGTGACCGTGCCGTTGGAAGGTGTCGCCCAGGTAAAAGCCGTGCGAGGCACGCGAACGTATAACGACCATGGAATCGATGGGCCATGGTGGATCGCCTGGAGCGGCTTCTGCGGGTTCGTCGTGAGTCTCACCTGGCTGGTCATGCAGCGCGGCCGCCGGGAGTTGCAGCGCGAGCGCGAAGAGCTGGCATTGTGGCGCCGAGCCACGCCAAAGGATGACGAATTACCGGCCGCTCAATCCCAAGTGCGTCAGTTGCAGTCGATCATGAGCAATCTGCACGAAGGCGTGCTGGTGGTCGATCATCCGGGCCGAATCTTACTGGTCAATCAAGTCTTGATCGAACAGTTAGGCTTGAACCCGCGCGATGAATACGTGGGCCGACCGCTGCTGGAGGCCATTCGCGTGCGCAGCTTGATCGAATTGATCGAACAAGCGCAGCGCAGCGGACAAGTCAAGGAGCAGATGATCGAAGTGGGCAATGCGCCGCGTTACTTGCAGCTCTACGCGACTGTGCAAGCGATCGATGGCGGGCTGCCGGGCGTGCTGCTGACGGCTACGGATGTCAGTTCCAGCCAGCGCAGTGAACTGGCGCGGCGCGAGTTCGTCACCGGCGCTTCGCATGAACTGAAGACTCCTTTGGCAGCCATTCGCGCTTACACCGAAACACTTCAGGACATGCACGTCGACGATCCTGAGATGGCAGTCAAGTTCCTGCAGAACATCCTCGACCAGGCAGATCGGATGGATCGACTGGTCAGCGGCATGCTGCAACTGGCCCGGGCGGAATCCGGGGCGCTGAAGATGAAGGTGCAGCGACTGGATGCGAGCATGACACTAAAGCCCTGCATCGAAGCGGCCGAGGGAATGGCCCGTACCAAGAACATTGAATTCATCGCTCGGCTGCCAGGAGACCGCACGCTGGTTATGGCGGATCGCGATGCGCTACAAACGATCGCCAGCAACCTGCTCTCCAATGCGCTGCGGTATACGCCATCAGGCGGGCGAGTCGAAATTGAATTCGGCCTGTGCAGCCTCAGCCAGATCGCCAGCCAGCGCGCCTCCCGTGTGACCAGTTCGGGCCGCTCCGGACTGGCAAGCCAGCCGGCCCCAGCGGGAACAGCGGGTCCGGCCGCTGGCGCGGATCAGGGCGCGGATCAGGCAAGCCAGGTGTTCAGCCTGGTCGTCAAAGACAGCGGTATTGGCATCCCAGAGGCCGAGCAAGGACGCATTTTCGAGCGATTCTATCGCGTGCAGAAAGACCGCTCGCTCGACTCTGGAGGCACCGGTTTAGGCCTGGCAATCGTCAAGCAATTGGTGCATTCGCTCGACGGACGCATTGAACTTGTCAGCGTATCCGGGCAGGGAACCCGTTTCGAGATTCTGTTGCCAGCGGTAGGATTTACACAATCTTCATCAAATACCGGTGGCTAGCTGACGGCAATGCATGGATAACCGTACGCATAGCTGCTGCCAACATGGGTCGCAGTTATCACAAGGATATGACGCGGGATGTCACGACATTTACAGCACGACTTGGAACAAGCCTACCATCATCTGCTAACGATCTCCGGACAGGTTGAAGAGATGATCGATACGGCGGTCAAGTCCCTGGTGCAACGTCGACGCGACCTGGCTGACGAAGTCATTGGACGCGACCGCGACATCGACCGGCAGGAAGTACGAATTGAAGAAGAGTGCCTGAAGTTGCTGGCCCTCCATCAACCGGTTGCAGCCGACCTGCGGCGCATCACCACCATGATGAAGATCAATAACGACCTGGAACGCATGGCTGACCTGGCATGCAATATCGCTGAGCGCGGTTATTGCCTGGCTCCCATCCCAGAGTTTCCAATTCCGGAAATGATCAACGAAATGGTGTCGCTGGCGACGCGCATGGTGCACGACGGACTCAATGCGTTTGTGAACTCCGATATCGACCTGGCCTACAGCGTCATTGGACGCGATGATGCGGTCGATAGTTTGAATGTCAAAGTCATCGATCAAATTACCGAACTGATGTCCAGCAACAGTTCTTGGGTGGAAGCCGGTCTGCATTGCTTCTCGGGTGCTCGGCACCTGGAACGCATCGCTGACCACGCGACCAATATTGCAGAAGACGTGGTGTACATGGTCAATGGCGTTATCGTACGCCATCGGTATCACCAAACAGGTGATGGTGGCGACCTGCGGTTCGGCTCACGCTGATACCAGCGGGTCGCTGAGTGGCTGGTTCGATCGAACTGGCCACTCAACCAGCGCCTGATAGCCCTCGATTGTCGACTGAATCTATGCCGACTCCGAAGATCTTGATTGTTGAAGACGACCACGCCCTTGCCGAGGTGCTGGAATACAATCTGACCAAGGAAGGTTACGATGTTCACCGGGCATATGAGGGCCGAGACGGCTTGGCTCAAGCTCGGCTGAAAATGCCGGATATCGTTATCCTGGACGTGATGCTGCCGCTGGTCGATGGCATCGAAGTCTGCCGACAATTGCGCGCTGCGGCTGAAACTCGCAATACCGTTATCATCATGCTGACGGCCAAGAGCGAAGAAGCCGATCAACTTGTTGGTTTCTCGGTTGGCGCCGATGATTACGTGCTCAAGCCTTTCAGCGTGCGCGTGTTGATCGAACGCATTCGAGCTCTGCGCCGACGTCGCGATGCGGCCGAACGCATCGATGATGACATCGTCACCTCGCAGCGCATCACCATCGATCGCAGGCGCCATCGTGCCCTGGTCGACCAGCAACCGCTGGAATTGACGCGTAGTGAGTTTCGTTTGTTGGAGACGCTCATTCGTCAACCCGGTCGTGCCTTTGATCGCAGTGAATTGATCGATGCAGCCTTGGGCGAAGACACACTGGTGCTCGAGCGTACGATCGATGTTCACATCCGCGCGCTGCGCAAGAAACTGGGTGTGATGGCCGATGCCATCGAAACGGTTCGCGGAGTCGGCTATCGATTCCGCGAAGATTTTGAGGGCTAATTTGACAGCGCCACTTGGTAAGCTGCGTAGCCACCGTCGCCAGAGGGTGGACGCGAAAGTTAACGCTTTCCACCGCTTGGCAGCGGTGGCTACAAAGACTTCATCCAGTGAGCTTGCCAATTGGCGCTGTCGAACTAAGTGCCAGCCATCAGCGCGAGAGACTGGCACTTGCCCCATGGCCCACCAGCGCAGCCACTTCGCTGCGAGTCACGATCGGCAGATCGCCGGGGATGCTGTATTTGAGAGCCGAGGTGGCCGCTCCCCAGCGCAGCGACTGAGCCACATCACCTTGGCTTTCCAGGTAGTGAGCCAAAAAGCCTGCGCTAAATGCATCGCCGCCACCCAGTCGTCCGATACCATCGGAATCAAAAATTCCTTCGACGAAGAACTGGCCCTTGGATATGGCCGACGAACCAGTGCGTCCACGCGTCATGATCCAAGTGGCTTGTGGATATCGCGTGGCCAGAGTCTCCAGGGCAGACTCTGGTTCATCGACAGCCGGCAAGCCGAACAGCGTTTGCACATCGCGATCGGGCATGAAGACCAGGTCAGCCAGTTGCAACATCGTATGGCAATGCTCGGCAGCCGCTGGCGGCGACCAGAGCTTGCTGCGGTAGTTGATATCGAAGCTGACCAGCGCGCCGGCTTGCCTGGCCAGTTGGGCTGCGCGCAAAGCCGTTTGTCGAGTCGACTGGCTGAGCGCTAAGGTGATGCCCGTGGTATGAAAGAGTTTCAAGTGGCCGGGAGCAAATACAGCAGTTGGCAGCTCGTCGGGCTGCATCAAGCTGATCGCCGAACCGGCGCGATCGTAGATGACCTGGCTGCCGCGCGGCGGACCAGCTTCTTCCAAAAAGTACAGACCAACGCGTCCTTGCTCAGTCCACACGATGTGCGAAGTATCAACACCATGTCTGGCCAGTTCACCACTGACCATCCGACCAATTGCCGAGTCTGGCAAACGCGAGATCCACGTCGTTCGCAATCCCAGCCGTGCCAGCCCCACCGCAGTATTGGACTCACTGCCGCCGATGTGGACTTGCAAGCTATCGGTGGCTTCCAGTCGATTGCGACCCGGCGGAGTGAACCGCAACATGGTTTCACCAAATGTGACTACATCAAAACTCAAGTTGTCTCTCCAGGTTCATAACTGGCTCCCGTAGCCACCGTCGCCAGACGATGGACTGACTAATCTATCTTCGTTTAACCCGCAGCCAAAGGCGAGGAAGCGGAGCCAATCGCTTCGAAGCACGGGTCTGCGTGAGCGGTCTCCGTCGGCGCCTCGCCCTTAAGCCAAAAGGAGATCGTCCAGCTTGTAGGTCGTTTAGCTGCGCCGGCGACGCGTAAGTTTTGATGTTTCGCGTTTTTGTGACACCTCTCCCAATCGCAGGAACGCTGGGAGGGCGAGGCTCCTGCCGAGCTTTCGGTTTGTATCACCAACCAAAGATTCATGGGTGTTAACGGCCTGGCATAAATGGCCTGCGGACGTTCCTCTGCGCTTCGCGCCATGATTCAAAACTCAAATTCCAATGGGACTGCATTGGCGCTCCGGGCCCAAGGCTCGGGTGGAACCTCGCCCTCCCATGCCGTGACCGCTGGGGGAGGTGACATGCGAAAAGACCCAGCATCAAAATCCTCGCCTACGGCTACAGGTTAAACGAATGACACCTCTTGGCTGTGGTGGGATCTTTCCAACTCAGCCTGGCTAGACGCTCTGTGCTGCCTGCGTGTATTGCCGGGCCAGGTTCTCGATGGCCTCCCAGTTGCCGGAGCGTACTGCTTGGGGATCGACGATATTGGAACCAATGCCCAGAGCTACAGCGCCGGATTTCAGGAAGGTACTGATGTTGGTCAGGTCAACTCCACCGGTGGGCATCAATTGCAAGTAAGGCATCGGAGCCAAGACATCTTTGATGTAATTGGGTCCGAGTTGGCGGGCTGGGAAAATCTTGACGACATCTGCCCCCCAGTCCCAAGCGCTGGCGATCTCGGTCGGCGTGTAGGCGCCGGGCATGACGGCCACACCAACCGCGTGGCAGCGTTGAATAATCGCCTGGTTAGTAATTGGGCAAACGATAAAGTCCGCACCTGATTCCAGCGCGCTATCGGCCTCGGCTGGATTGCGCACGCTGCCGATGCCAACAACTGCCTGATGGCCCGCCTGTGCCAGGGCTTGCTTGACCGGTGCGAGCAGTTTGAGCGCGTCGGGGTTGGTCAGCGTGAACTCTTGAGCCACGATACCGCCCTTGGCCAGAGCCAGGCTGAGCTCTGTGGCTTGGGAAAGATCATCCAAGCGAATGATGGCGACCAGGCGTTTGGATTTGATGAGCTGGAGAACATCTGACTTAGTAGTTTGAGGCATCTTGAGAACTTGAGGTAACTTGCGAAGAACTATGGAATTTGGCGGTCTGGAGGGAGGGCGGTAGGACTTGAGAGAAAATCGCGGCTGAGGCCATTTTATTTCGCTTGCCCGTAGCTAACTGCGGCCTAAGATTCTACACGCATTCTTGCGGAATTCTCAGAGGAGCGCTGCGCACGTCGCAACCTGCGTAATCGTCAGGCGGTGAGTGCGAGTTGCCATCAAGTTTTCGCAAAGACTGCAGAATCTGCACGGACGCATAGACAAACGGGCCGGTTATCGCCTCAAGTAGCTGCTTGTTGATCCGCCACCTTTGATGCTCCGTCGGAGTGCCTTAATGTTGATGCGCCAATTCGTTCTTGTGAGTGGTTTGCTGGCCGGACTGTTGGTCGGTGCGCCCTCGCGCTCCGCTCAAGCGGGGCCCTTGCTGGATTGGTTGTTCCATCGACCAGCCTATGGCCCTCCGGTACCGGTGGGTTCGCCTTATCCAGTGGCCGCTGGCTACGCGCCGTATGGAACCGGTTATGCAGCGGCCTTGCCGACAACCGCCTTGCCTGCGACCACGATGCCATATGCAGCCGGTTACGCGCCGCTGACTAGTGGCTACACGCCTTACGGTGTGGCACTGCCGGGCAATGCCTATCGATATTCAACCGGATACACTCCCAGCACCAGCTATGCACTGCCTGGCTATGGCACCTATTATGGTTCGGCAGCGCCTGTGGTTGGTAGCAATGGTTATGGATACTTGACACAGCGGCCTGTTAATGAAGCCATCTCGACGGCGCCTGCAGTGCTGCCGCCCAATGCTCCGGTAACCTTGGTACCCGACTATCGCAGCACGGCATCGCGTGTGCCCGTGACCTATTACCGTCCGGTGCTGACCACCGATCCGAACACCGGTGCGCAAGTGGTCACGCTGGCGCCATGCAGTTCGTATGAGTACCAAACGCAGCGAGTACCCACGTGGGGACTGACACAAGTCTTTAATGGCGGTGCGTCGTTACCGGCTACTGCGCCGACGGTACCCGTGCCTTCGCCGACCTACTCATTGCCGCGCGGTGGCGTGCCGTTGGCTGGTCCGGTGATGTCGACTCAGCCCTATGCGACTGCGTATGGTGCTTATCCAAGTGGTCCGGCAACGATGGTAACGCCGCTCAGCTCAACACCGGGCAGCATCATCACTCCGGCTGCGCCTGCGACTATCCCTGCCACGCCCTACTCCAGTGGCTACGCTGGCTATGCGTCCAACAGTGCCAATTACTCGACCATGCAACCGCCGCCCTATGTACCGCCGACCAGCACCTATCCCACCGTGCCTTACAACGGCAACACGGCCTATTATGGCAGTGGCAGTGGTTCGACGGGTGGCGGTTCCACTGGTACGTATGCACCATCAATGGGAACGATTCCTTATGGCAGCAGTCCTAGCGGGTCGACCTCGCTACCTCCGCTGCCCACAGCGCCAGCCTCACCTGCGGTACCGCTGACGCCGGGCGTTTATCCACCTGGCAGCAATCTGCCTGGCAGCGTCTTGCCTCCGGGAGCACCCAGTAGCGATCCGGCTGCGGGCGTTGTTCCTTCGCTGCCGCCTGGGTTCAACTCGGGAGCCAGGTTGGAGTCCAAGCCACAACTGCAAAACATTGTCCAGCAACCGACCAACACCAACCGCGGTTTCACGCCGCTGCCGTCGCAGCCCAAACCGGCTAACACCAAGACCAACACGGGCAATGGCGACGGATTGTTGCCGGTGCCAGTGCCCGATGACTTTGATCACGAACCACGCTGGAACCCAGGCTTGTTGAAAGAAAAGGATGCCACGGCGGCCAAAGCGCGGCCCTCCACACCGGAGAGTGATGTGCAAACGGCGTGGGGTTCCAAGCCCATTCGCTGGGCCAGTTTAAAGAGCAGCACTCTGCGAACGGGACCCGATATGCGTGTTGAATTGCCACCGGCCGAGTTGCGCGACAAGCCGCGCTCGGTCGAGGCTCAGGTGAACATCGAAATTCCCGAAGTTGACTTCCCTGAGGTCCAACCGGCCGCAGCACTGCAACCTGCAGTACAAGCGCCTGCTGTACAAGCGCCTGCAGTACAAGCGCCTGCAGTGCAACCGCCCGCCGTGCCTCAGGCTCAGGCCCAGCCGGCTGAAAAATCGAAGCTGCGGTTCAATGTTTGGCAGGCAGTGAAATGATGCGTTAAACTGGCAGGTCCTACCACCTTTGACAACCAAGGACCTGCCCATGTCTAACCTGCCTTTAGCGCAGAATTGTTCCATCAATCGCCGTCAACTCTTGGCCATGTCGATGGCTACGGCGGCGATTAGTTCTACGGCAATCAGTACCACGACGGCCAGCGCGGCGGCCCATGCGCCGGTGGCTGCGAATGCCGATGAGCGGCGAGCCAGCCCCAAGCGGTACAAGATGCGCAAGAGCATCAACCTCTGGGCATTCCCCTATCCGCAGCGCATGACACTGGTCGAATGCATGCAGTTGGCCAAGCGGGCGGGCTTTGATGCGATCGAGCTGAACTACGACTTGGAAAGCGATCTGTCCCCCAAAGCCTCGCCCAGCGAGCTGGCCGCGATTCGCCAGCAAGCCGACAAGATCGGGATCGAGATCAGTGGGCTGTGCTCGTTTTTGTTTTGGCCTTATCCACTTTCCAGCAACGATGCCGCCAAACGCAATCGCGGTATCGAACTGGCTGGACTGATGGCTCAAGCGGCCGGCCACATGGGCGTGCAGAACTTGCTGGTCGTACCCGGCGCGGTCCATATTCCGTGGCGGGACGATCACGAACCAGTGCCCAATGATGTGTGCCACAAACGAGCCAAGGAAGCTGTGGCCGGTATGGTCAAGTCAGCCGAGAAACACAAGGTCTCGCTGAATATGGAAAACATCTTCTTCAACGGTTTCTTGATGACACCCATGGAGATGAATGACTTTGTGGATAGCTTTGGTAACGAACATATCCAAGTGCATTTCGATACCGGCAACATTTCGATGTTCCAGTTTGCCGAGCACTGGATACCGATTCTGGGCAAGCGCATCAAGAATGTTCACTTGAAAGAATTTACCAAGAAAGGCACTGATTACTCGCTGGAGACCTTTCGCCCACTACTGGATGGAACCACCAACTGGCCAGCGGTGATGGATAACTTGGAGAGCGTCGGTTACGAAGGTTATGTAACGTTCGAATACTTTCATCCTTATCAACACTATCCCGAAGCACTGATTTATCAGACGTCTGATTCCCTGGATCGCATGTTGGGCCGGCTATAGGTATCCCTTTCCACCGCCTGGCGGCGGTGGCTACATTTGAAATAGACCGTAACTTGGCACAACACACAAAGGTTTGGATGGCACTGGCAGGCGTGGGGCTGATACTGCCCACGCTGGTGACCTGGGTCTATTTTGACTGGCTAGCGACTTCGTCACCGCAGGTCCAGCAAACGGCTTATGGGCTTGGCAAAGCGATTCAATTTGCCTTGCCGCTGCTAGCCTGGTGGCAACTTCGTCGAGCATTGAAGCATCCACCTGCGGTCGCAGATGAAGCGGGCGAGGCGTTTGTTCCGTCACCCTCAAGCCAGGCGTGGCCAGTGCGATATCTGCCCAGTCTGGGTTGGGGCCTGGTCAGTGGTCTGGTGATTGGGGCGAGCATCTTAACTGTGTACCACTACTGGCTGATTCCCAGCGGAATGGCCAGCGGGGCGATTGACGCAGCCGAGCAGAAAATCACTTCGATGGGCCTCAAGTCGAAGGGGGTTTTCCTGGGCGTAGCCCTGTTTTATTCGTTATGTCACTCAGGATTGGAAGAATATTATTGGCGATGGTTTGTCTTTCGGCACTTGCATCAGCGCTGGAGCTTGGCAGGGGCTATCGTGGTTTCTAGTCTGGGATTCATGTCTCATCATGTGCTGGTGTTGGCCAGGTACTTCGGCTGGGCGTCGCCGCTGACGTACGCGTTTGCCCTGGGAGTCGCGGTAGGGGGAGTCATTTGGGCTGGTCTCTATCGTCGCTATGGAACGCTGTTGGGACCGTGGCTGAGCCATGCGCTGGTCGATGCGGCGATCTTTGTAATTGCCTGGCAGATGATCGACTGGAACTGAAGGAACCATGGGTAATGCGGTATGCTTGCTGTGCCTGAAAAAGATGCCCGCATCCCGGCCGCTCTGTATTGGATCTGTTTTGTCATCCTGATGATCGGCGTTTTCTCTGGTCCGCTGGATATTGCCGAAGGCTCGGATTCGGGTGGGCAAGAGTCTGTACGCGTGGCCAAGATACCCAGCATCTTGTTGAAGCTGTGCAATGCGATCATGGCTGGGCTGCTGGGTGTTTGGGGGTTGGTAGCGCTGCCACAAGCGCGAGCCTATCTGACCTCGCTGCCAGGTCTGGCGCTGTGTGCAGTAGCTTTTGTTTTTGGGCTCACCTGCGTGACAGCGATCACCAGCGCAGCCATACCGATCACACTCGTGTTTGCCGCTTACTTGATCTTTGTGCCCACGGGCCTGTCGGTATTGAAACTGCGAGGCACGATGGCGGCGGCTTTGGCTGGGTGTTTGATCTATACCGTGCTGGCTCTGCTGCTGTACGTGCTTGTGCCAAGTATCGGCGTGTTTGTGGAAGAGTTCAACGATGGAGTTCGAATCGAACGCTTGGGTGCGCTGTCGCAACCCAATCACACGGGTCGTACGGCCATGTTTGGTTTTCTGATCACGACCTACTTCATGCGCGTGCGTTCGCTCGGGTGGTGGGTAGGCGCGATGTTGCTGGGTTTGTTCATGCTGGCCGGGGTGTTGGCGATGAGCCGTACGGCGCTGCTGGCCGTGCTGATCTGTTTCGTGATTCTCAATCTCGACCTGTTATTCACTCGCTTGGGTGCGACGCTCAGTTTATCGTTCATGCTCGCCGGGGTGGCCATCTTGTTTGCGTTACTGGCGACCGGACGCGAAGACATGGTGGCCAAGAAACTGCTGGGAGCCGTAACCAAGACAGGCGATATCGAAGAAGTTACCCAAGTCACCGGGCGTTACGACATCTGGGAGCGAACCATCAAGCTGATTCGGGGTCGGCCGCTGCAAGGATATGGCCTGGGCTCCAACAAGATCATGCTGATTGATCACTTGCAATCGACTCACAACATCCTGTTGCACCCAACGCTGGCCGCGGGCTTGGGAGCCGGTGGGCTGACACTGTTACTCTTGCTTTGGAATCTGTTCAACGCTGCCACGTATCCCAATCTGCTGATCCGCGCTTTATCAGCGTATCTGATCATCAGCGGCCTGACGGAAGACACTATCTACGAAACGTTTCCAGGTGCTTGCACACTGCTATGGCTGGTCTGTTGCCTGTGGCCGATCAGCTATTATCGCCAGGAGCCAGCCAATCCGCCGCTGGGTCGAGAAATGCGTCTTGACCCGGTGGCGGCAAATCCCTAAAGGTGGAGGCTCTAGGCAAACTTCCTCCATCCGCAGGTCAGGCATCCATGTCCACAGTTCAGTCCAGTGTCGGTGATCTGCAACTGCTGGTCTGGTTACCGACGCATCGGCAGGGCGATTGGCTGGACGCCTGTTTGCTGTATGGCGGTGGCCATGAGATTCAGACGACGCAAGTCGCTTCCGCGCAGCAGATGGCTGGTCAATTGCGGCAGTACTCGTTTGATTTGCTGGTCTTTTGGGTCGAAGGTCGGCAAGGTCCCTCGGCCGATCAGTGCTTGCAGTTGGTCGAACTGGCCGATCACAGCGGCTATATGGCTCTGGGCATGCATGCGGCCGAAGGCTGGCAGCATGCGTTGCTGGCTGAGGGCGCGATCGATTGCATGGATATGGATTCGGCCGATCCGGTGGCCCTGGTGCATGCTGTTCGACGTTGCTGTGAACTGTTGTCCTTGCGGCATCAGCAAAAGCAGTGGGTCATCGAACGCCAGCGCGCTCAGCAGCGGGATGCCCGCGACGTGCAGCGCTTGCTGGCCGGTCAGCGACAACTGGTCAGTCGGCTGGATCAACTGGGGAGCGGCCCAGGTGCAATCGGGCAACCTTTCAGCCTGCATGCCGACTTTGAATCGCAAGAGGCTTACGATCAGCAGATGTTAGCCAGCCCGCTGGGTAACAGCTACTGCACGGTACTGCAGAGTTACGTCTTCGACGATAGCCAGGTCTCGGCAGCCGCCATGTCGCTGTTGGCAGAGCATTTTCTGGCAACCAACCTGCCCAGTAGCGATATCATGCGTTTGCACCTGGCCGCAGTGACCCGAGTCACCGCCCATGCCGGTAGTGCAGCCATGCGTCACTGCCTGGCCAGCGCCGATCGCTTTCTGGTGGAATTACTCATGCGGTTGGTCGATCGCCGTGGGACTGACGAGTCTTCCGCGACTGGTTCGGCGGCCGAAGCTCTGGATCACCATTCCATGCGGCCTAGCCCCCTGGCAGCCGCCTGATTCTCGGGTGAAAATACCGGCTCTGTTTGACTTGTGGCCGATCGTGGAAATCGACATCGGCTTGGTATCCTTTTTGGGAAGTGATCCAGCATGCCGCGTGGGAAGACATTCAATAGTGTGACGCAAACGATTGGCGAAACGCCAATGATCCGCATCAATCGCCTGGTGCCCGAGGGACAAGCAACCGTTTTCGCCAAATGCGAATTCTTTCAACCGCTCAATAGCGTCAAGGATCGTATCGGCGTGGCCATGATTGAAGCCGGCGAACGCGATGGCAAGATCAACAAAGACACCCACATCATCGAACCGACCAGTGGTAACACCGGTATTGCCTTGGCCTTTGTGTGCGCGGCCAAAGGTTACAAGTTAACGTTGACGATGCCCGAATCGATGTCGGTCGAGCGTCGCAGCTTGTTACGCGGTCTGGGAGCCACGCTAGTTCTGACACCGGCCGCCGAGGGCATGCGAGGAGCGATCGCCAAGGCCACCGAGCTGGTCAGTTCGCAACCCAACGGCTTCATGCCACAACAGTTCGATAACCCCGCCAACCCGGCCATTCACGAAGCCACGACCGGCCCAGAGATTTGGGAAGACACCGGCCATGACATCGACGTGATTGTAGCCGGCGTGGGCACTGGTGGCACAATCACCGGAGTTTCGCGTTACATCAAGGCACGCAATCCAAACTTCAAAGCGATCGCGGTCGAGCCCAAGCACTCGCCGGTCATCAGCGGCGGCCAGCCCGGCAAACATCGCATTCAAGGTATCGGCGCTGGATTTGTGCCACGCAACTTGGATACATCGCTGATCGATGATGTGATTCAAGTGGACGACGAAGTGGCTTTTGAGTGGGGCCGGCGATTGGCCAAAGAAGAGGGCATCATGGCCGGTATCAGCAGTGGTGCCAACATGTGGGCTGCGGCTCAAGTAGCAGCGCGGCCCGAGTTCCGCGGCAAGCGCATCGTGACGATCATGTGCAGCTTGGGTGAGCGTTACCTGTCGACTCCGCTGTTCGGCGACGTGGCCGGCTAATCCAATAACCCAAAAAGCGCGGGCAGCTGGTTTTGGGCTGCCTCCCAAGGATAGTAAGTTGTTTGACCCGGCCCTGCTTTTTCGCACGCAGATAAAACCAGTTCGCACCAACGTCGAGTTCGGTAAACCGAATTGGCAATTGCCCGAAGAAGCAGCGCTGCCGGAACTGGGCGTCAGCCTTTCCGGGCAGAACAACTTTGCCACGCTGCGCCTGGCCATCTCGGACACGGCCCTGTTCATGACAGCCCTGGTGCGCGGCAAACGTCAGTTGCCTTGGTGTCGTGAATCTCGGTTAGACGATTCCGACGGCCTGCACATCTGGATCGATACGCGGAACTCGCGCGATGTCCACCGCGCGACGCGCTTCTGCCATCGGTTTGTCTTTGCGCCGCTGGGCAGGGGTGCAAAGAACGAACGTCCCTTTGCCAGTTGGGCGCCGATCAATCGAGCTCGCGAAAACTCGCGAGCCCCCAGCGAACAGCAGTTACAAGTCGACGCGAAACTGCATGGCGCGGATTATGACCTCAAAGCGTCCATCTCCTGGCAGGCTTTAACTGGCTTTGATGCCAAAGACTTTCCCGTGATCGGTTTCTATGCGGCAGTCATCGATCGCGAATTGGGCTGGCAATCGCTCGGCCTGACGCCGCCGTATCCCGTGGCTGAAGATCCAAGTTTGTGGTTGGAGTTGAGCTTATGACCATCGAGATTCAAACTGTTGAACAGTTAAACGACAAAAAGTGCCAGGCCTGTGAAGGCGGCGTGCCCAAGTACTCGCCCCAACAAGCTGCCGAGCAATTGCAGAAACTGGGTGGCCAGTGGGTCCTGAGCGCCGATGCTCTGATGATCTCGCGCAAATGGAAGCTGAAAAATTTTGTCCAAGCTCTCGAGCTGGCGAATCGGATCGGTCAATTGGCCGAGGCCGAACAGCATCATCCCGACCTGCATCTGACCGGGTATCGACTTCTGCAAGTGGACCTGACCACGCATGCCATCGGCGGTTTGAGCGAAAATGATTTTATATTAGCCGCCAAGATCGATCGCTTGCAGGCATAAAGGATAGGCAGCGATCGGCATCGACATCGATAACCCGAGGTGGATACCGAGGATGAATATTTCAACCGCTCGTCGCATCGCTGTGATCGGTGGAGGTATTGCCGGCCTGACCGCCGCGCTGCACCTGACTTGGAAACGGCCTGAATGGACGGTCACGCTGTTCGAAGCCTCGGATAGAACGGGCGGGGTGCTGGAGACCATTTATGATGCTCCCTACCTGATCGAACGCAGCGCCGATAACTTTGCCACGCTGATACCCGATGCGCTCGATTTGTGTAAAGCCACCAATTACACCGAGCACTTAATCAGCCCGCAGCCCAATGGTCGTCAAGCCTTTGTGCTCAACCGCGGCCGCATCCTGCCTATTCCGGTCGGCTTCAGCCTGGTGCAACCCACGCGTATCTGGCCGATTCTTACCACGCCTACGCTCAGCCTGTCGGGCAAACTGCGCATGTTGAGCGAGTACTTTGTTGCCAGGCGCGACGCGCACGATGACGAGAGCCTGGAAAGCTTTGCGACTCGACGCTTGGGCAGAGAGGCTTTTGAGAACCTGGTCGAACCGATCGTCAGCGGTATCTTCACGGCTGATCCGGCGCGGCTGAGCATGCAAGCGACACTGCCTCAGTTTGTCAAAATGGAACGCGAACATGGTGGTTTGATTCGTGGTTACCTGGCAGCACGGCGCGAGGACGCCGCCGCGGTTGCACGTCGCGCCAGCGGCGCGCGCTACGATCAATTCATGGCTCCCAAACAAGGCATGAGCCATTGGCTGCAGCACCTGTGCGCTGCCTTACCTGCAGGAACCCTGCGACTCAATACGCCTGTCAAGTCGCTGCACCGTTTGCCAACCAGTGGCGATAATGCAGCAGCCCTCTGGCAAGTGGCAACCGATTCTGGCGTCGAAGATTTTGATGGAGTAGTTGTCGCGTTGCCGACTCGACACGCCGCCACGTTACTGCGCCAGACCGATGCGGCTTTGTCCAGTAACCTGGCTGCTATCGAGTATGCATCGAGCGCCGTTGCCGTCGTCGTAGCCGACCGCCAGGACATTCGCGGACGCATCGATGGCTTTGGCTTGATAGTCCCGGCCAAAGAGCGCCGACCAGTCCTGGCCATCAGTTACTCCAGCAACAAGTACGCGGGGCGTACGCCTGACGATCAATTGCTGCTGCGCATCTTCCTCGGAGGAGCCATGCATCCAGAACTGCTCGCTCAATCCGACCAGCAACTGCTGGAGATCGCCGCCACTCAACTTCGCGAAGTCCTCGGCTGGCAGGGGCAGAAGTTTCGCTGGCAGGGCCTGGTGCGCTGGAACGAGGCTATGCCCCAGTATCATGTCGGTCATGCCCAGCGAGTGGCGCAATTGATGGAACAAGCTCGACAGCTCGGCAGCTTGCGCATTTGTGGTGCTGGGTACAGTGGGGTGGGCATTCCACAAACCATTCGCTCAGCCCGAGCAGCCGCCGAAGAGCTGGCACAGTCGATGCCGCCTTAATCCCGCGCGGCGAGGCTCCTGCCGAGCTTTCGGTTTGTATCACCAACCAAAGATTCATGGGTGTTAACGGCCTGGCATAAATGGCCTGCGGACGTTCCTCTGCGCTTCGCGCCATGATTCAAAACTCAGATTCCAATGGGACTGCATTGGCGCTCGGGGCCCAAGGCTCGGGGCCCAAGGCTCGGGTGGAACCTCGCCCTCCCATGCCGTGACCGAAAGCGTTAATTTTCGCGTCCACCGTCTGGCAGGCGGTGGCTACGCAGTTTACCCAGTAGCCTCGCGCCCCAGCGATTACGTAGGCAGGCTATCGATCAGGCCGGGGGCTTCGGGGTTGGCTGTCTCGCCCAGCGCGTGATTGTGATAGTGTCGCGGCAAGGTCACGCAGAAGGTGCTCCCTTTACCTACATGACTGGACAGGCTGATCTCGCCGCCCAGCAGTTTGCAGAGTTCCTTGACGATCGACAGCCCTAGTCCGGTACCTGAGTACTGGCGCGTCAAGTTATCGCCTTGCAGCATTGCATTGCTCTGCCGAAACTTCTCAAAGATGATTTCGAAATCGGTTTCGGGAATACCGACCCCCGTGTCGGCCACGGTGATCTGAAAATAGTCGGTGCCCTTGGTTCCGGTGGAAATGGTTACCAGGCCGCCTTCAGGCGTGAACTTGATCGCGTTGGAGAGCAGATTATTGACGATCTGCTGAATCTTGGGCGCGTCTTGAAAGACCAACTGCAATGAGTTATCCGGTACCAACTGCACATCGATATTCTTCTGTTCCGACAGGCTGCGAGTCATATCGCATTGGGCTTGGAGGACTTGATTGATGTCGAACAGCAGAGGCTTGACCTGCAATTTTCCGGCTTCGATCTTGGCCAGGTCCAGAATGTCATTGATCATTTCCAGCAACATGCGACCGCTCTTTTGGATATTGGCAGCATACCGCCGCTGTTTGTCGGTGAGCGAGCTGATGTCTTGCAGAACGTCGCTGAAGCCGATGATGCTGTTGAGTGGTGTGCGTAATTCATGGCTCATATTGGCCAGGAAGTCGCTCTTGAGCCGGTTGGCTTCGTAGAGATGCAAGTTGGCTTGGGCGAGCTGATCGACCTTCAAATCGAGCGTCTGGTTGAGGCTTTGCAGTTGTTGTTGACTTTCTGTCAAGTGACGCAACATGCGGTTGAAAGCATCGGCCAGTTCGCGAAACTCGTCGTCGGTGTCGATCTCGGCGCGTCGATCCAGTTTGCCCCGAATGATCTCTTCGCTGACGCTGCGCAGGTGACGCAGAGGCCGGACCACGAGCTTGCGCATGATCATGTGCATCGACATCAAGGTAACTGCCAGGGTAACCATGGCCACCGAAATCATGACAGCCAGAAAGCGGACCGACCAGACCGTCGATTCTTCTTCGGGCAACATGATCCGCATCACGCGGAAGGGCGACGCATGCGAGGCCCCCACCTTCGCGCGATGGCAAGTCAAACAACTCTCGTGAAAGTGAATGGGATGATAGTAGGTATACCAACCGTCAACCGGCCCCACCTCTCTGAAGATCCCTACATCGTCGCGCGTGGCCGTTAGTTTGAGATCTGTCGGGATGCTCGACGCTGGGTTATCGGCGGATTGAGCGAGCGCAGGTTCAACCGATGCACCCGAACCACTCTGGCCAATCGTGCCCTGGCCAATTGTGCCCTGGCCAATTGCGCTTTGACCTGCTGCGTTTGGGCTTAGTGTGTCTTGACTGGTTGCAATTGGCCCGGGTGTGATTGGAGCAGGTGTAATGTTGGCGGATGGTTCTGCCCTGGCAGTGGCGAGATTGGGATTGCCATTGGGACTGGCCGGTGAAGAACTGGTTGTCGGTACTGTGGGCAGCGACGGAGTTTGCAACTCTGTGGCAGCGCCGCTGGTTGGACTGTTAACCTGAGCCTGATTGTCCAGCCCAGGGAACGTGCTGGCGCTGGGACTGAGATTATCGGTGGCGCTGCGGAACTCGCGTTCCAGGCGGATCAGCAATTCACGTTCACTGCCAGTGACTGGTTCACTGAGGCGGTCGGGCAAATGCCAGTGATTGCTCGAAAGGTCTAAAGACAGCACGCGGGCTTTGAAGCGTGGATTGTAAATCAATGACTCGTAGAGTTTTTTGCGCACGAAGGCATTGAAGGTTTCACCATGCAACGTCTGCTGAGGTTCGCTGCCGTCGAAGTCGATCATGTGCACGTTATAGACTTGCAACATCGCGTAGTCGTGTGCGATCTGACGCGTGTTGTTCTTGACCAGGTCTTGGGTGACGCGGTGCATGACCCACGAGGAGATGGTAACTGAGACCAGCAAGGTGGTGCCGAAAAAGAGAATACTCTTGCGCTCCAGCGTCCAACTTCCAGTAGCCCGGCGCAAAAGCTTGATCACCATACCTCGTGTTCCTTCCTCCTTGCTCACAAAGTCAGCACAGGTTCTACAACCTTCACTCTATATCGGATCTTGCTGAAACGTTAGGCCATCTGCATTTGCCTTAGCTTACTCGAAGCGCACTATTGCATGATCCTAAACTCTACCTATTGCGTACAGAGTACGGAACCGCGCCAGCCATCCAAATGGATAGACGGATCAATCCTGATGGGGGATCGACCCAGACCTCACGAATTCCGCTGCTTGCCCAAAGCAACGTTCGTGACTAGCATACATCGATTCCGATCCACGCCGCAAAAGTTAAACATCGCCAAGCACACTCGGAGAGTTCTCCAAAATGACTAAGAGTTTTCGCTTCTGGGTTCGTTGTCACACCGTTGCTCTGTTGTGTGGCGTACTAATTGTCAACCCAGTTTGGGCCGGCCGTGGATTGCGTGGTTGGTTCAAGAAACATCAAGCCAATTGTAGTGCGGTCGAGACATGCTGCCCCAGCGGCGGCGAGGTTGTGGATCCTTGTGCAGTCTCTGGATGCACTCCAGAGTGCGAAGTGGCAGCTGCTCCCGTATGCTGTGGTGAAGTTCCGAGTGCCGCGCCCAGCGAATGCTGCGGTTCGAGCGACGTGCCGATGAGCGGTGAAGCTTCGGCGATCGGTCAAATTATCGAGCCAGCTCCATCGTCACCGACCAGCCCTTCAGATGCCCCTGCAGTTAAGCCAGCCCAACCTGAGCAACCAGCGACTCCACCGGTTGCCCAGCCCGAAGTGACTGCGATTCCTGAACCACCTGCAGCCGTCGAGCCAGCACCAGTTGAACCTGCACCGGTTGAACCAGCACCAGTTGAACCTGCACCGGTTGAACCAGCGCCAGTAGATCCACCGGCCGCTGTCGAGCCCGCGCCGGCTGAAGGGGCAGTTGATCCGGCAGCTCCTGCCGATCCGTTTGGTGCTCCTGCCGAGCCCGCCGTGCCAGCGCCTGTTGAACCGGCTGCTCCGGCGGACCCATTCGGCGCGCCTGCTGATCCGGCTGCACCTGCTCCAGTAGAACCTGCACCAGTAGATCCTGCACCGGCCGATCCATTTGGCGCGCCAGCTCCGGCTGATGCAGCACCGGCCGATATCGCTCCGGCTGATCCGTTTGGTGCTCCTGCAGTCCCAGCAGATAACGCTGCGCCGGCTGATCCTTTCGGTGCGCCAGTTGCACCGGCAGAGCCACCAGCGGCCGAAGGAGCTGATCCTTTCGGCGGTGCCGCTGCTCCGGCCGATGCCGCGCCAGTAGCCCCTGCAGATCCCTTTGGCGGCGCTGCCGCTCCAGCTGATGCAGCACCGGTTGATGCTGCTCCGGCTGATCCGTTTGGTGCACCTGCCGCTCCAGTAGATGCCGCTCCGGCCGATCCTTTCGGCGCACCGGCAGCACCGGTTGATGCCGCTCCGGCTGATCCCTTTGGTGCACCACCGGCTGCGGACGTTGCACCGGCCGATCCCTTTGGCGCTCCACCAGCCGCCGCTGACGCACCTGCCGATCCGTTTGGTGCACCGGCTCCGGCTGAAGAAGCCGCACCGGCTGACCCATTTGGTGCGCCTGGCGCTAACAATGACATGCCAGTGGATGATCTCTTCGGATCAGCTTCAGCACCAGCGATCTCAGAAAACGAACCGGCGGTAGAAGAGCTGGCCGACTTGTTGACCTCGCCTGCACCTGCCGCCGAAGTTGCACCTGTTGCCCAGCCGGCTCCTGCCATGGAGATTAGCGGACCTCAGGCCCAAGTCGAAGTGGCTGTCAATGAGCCTGCAGTTCCTGCAGCTCAAGCAGAGCAAGCCGATGACTTTGCTGGTTCGCCCGTGCGAACTTGGCGCGATAACACCGGTACGTTCGAAGTGACCGGTCGCCTGGTAGTAGTAATGCCTGACAAGGTCCGATTGTTGAAGGACAACGGTCGCTTTACCACTGTGCCGATGCGTCGCTTGAGCGACAGCGATCGTCGCTATGTGGAACAAACCGTCGCCAAGAAGAACAGCCAGCCGGCCAAGTTCATCTCGGTCAAGTAAGCCACCAATCGATCTAGAACGAAACTCAACCAAGCTGAGTCGGCAACGCCGGCTCAGCTTTTTTTGTTGCATTGGGCCGCGGCTTACATCCAAGCGCTTACTTCAGTCGTTCCTTCACGCCAGGGATGATGCGGGCTGCGTTGCCGTGGTAAATCTTTTTGAGGACTTCATCTGGCAACTCAACGCCGTAGATCTGCCAAAAGCCTTGCGGGGGATACTCTTTCTCCGAGTAAGGAAAGTATTGATCGCGCGTCTCCAGGAATCGCCAATAGCGACTATAGCGCAGCTCCGGCCATGGACCATCAGTACCAAACAGCACGCGGTCTTGGTACTTGATCAGGAAATCTCTGGCCGTATAAGGTTGACGGCCCAGTTCGCTGATCCGCGAAGCGAACTCGACCACCAGGTTGGGATAGGTATCCAGCCATTGACCAACCTGCTCCAGATCCTCGGCATCGTTGCCCATGTGAGCGGCGATGAACGTCGTTTGTGGATGGTCAGCGATAATGCGATTGCGAGCGGCGTGTAGCTCGGCGCGAGGGGGAAACTTGTCGGGTGGAAAATGCCAATCGGGGTGCCGCGATAGTTCTTCGTAACGCTCGTTCTCGGGCGTAATCGGTTCAAAGAAGGCGCTCGGATCGGCCGTGTGCATGATCACGGGCAGCCCCAGTCGACCACAAGCGGCCCAAATGGGATACCAGCGCGGATCATCGATTCTGATCAGCGAGCCATCGGGATTGCGATACTCGAGCCCCAGTTGCTTGAAGATCTTCAATCCACTCACGCCCCGCGCATGGGCCTCTTCCAGTTGCATTACGACGCGGTGGGCAAAGTCTTCGCGCTGGCAATCCCAAGTGGCAGGCTGATCGGCCTGGCCGGCTCCTTGCCAATCGATGTTGGCATAGATCACGAACCTTTGGCGATACTTGGTCCAGAGGTAAGCAATGTGTTCGGTCAAGCGATCGCCCAGTCCACCATCGAGGCTGACGGCCACGGCGATGTTCTGGCGATCCATCAGTTCCACAAACGCATCCAGGGCAGCCGGATCATGGCGCAAGCGGATGCGAAAGTGGCTGTGGGAATCCACGACCGGAAAGCGAGCTTGCGATAGTTCGGTCTGCGGAACCTTGAGCTTGGACTTGGGATGGAACTGACTGAGGGGCAGATCAGCGTTCTGGCTCCAAGCCGTTTGCCCAGTTTGCCAGACAATCAACCAGACAATGACATGGCCGGTCCAACGCAGTGAAAAATGGTCCATAGTAAAAATCTGAATTCCGAAATCCGAAAATTGAAATCTGCGGCTACAGCCTGAAAGTGCCCAACACACTAGAATACTGCTGACAGCCTCAGGGCCCCTTCCGTCCGCTGAACCCCCGAATTCTGCATGTCCTCTGATTTTACCCAGCAACAGACCGTTGGCGAATTACGTCAGGCGGAACGTTTAAGCCTTCAAGCCACAGTGCCCCCGGCAGAGGTGCCCGGGGTGCGCATCGAACGACTTGTTGGCCAGGGAGCCTTTGGTCAAGTCTGGATGGGCCGCGACTTGAATACCGGTCGCGAAGTAGCCATCAAGTTCTATTTGCATCGCGGTGGCGTGAACTGGTCGCTGTTGGGTCGCGAGGTCAAGCACCTGGTCAACATGTCGACCGGCCGCTTTATCGTCCAAGTCCTGACCGTGGGGTGGGAGGCTGAACCACCCTATTATGTCATGGAGTACCTGGAGAATGGGTCGCTGGAGGATTTAATTCGCCGGCGCGGCCGACTGGGGGTAAACGAATCGGTGGCTCTCTTTCGCGAAGTGGCTGAAGGACTCAACTATGCTCACGGCAAAGGTGTCCTGCACTGCGATCTGAAACCAGCCAATATTTTGTTGGACCATGATTGGCGGCCCCGCCTGGCTGACTTTGGCCAGAGCCGCATGTCTCATGAGCAATCGCCTTCTCTGGGTACGCTCTTTTTCATGGCACCGGAGCAAGCCGACCTGGCCGCGTCAGCCGATGCTCGCTGGGACGTGTATGCGCTGGGAGCCATCTTGTACACGATGTTGGTCGGCGCACCGCCCTATCGCAATCCCGAGGTTGTCGAGACGCTCGACTCGGCCGACTCGCTGCCGGCCAGGCTGGAGCGATATCGAACCGTCATCTACGAATCGCCCCCACCCAAGCAACACTATAAACAACCGGGTGTCGACAAAGCCCTGTACCAGATCGTCGATCGTTGCCTGGCCAAACAACCGGCAGAACGGTATGCCAACGTCCAGCAAGTGCTGGAAGCAATCGCGCGCCGCGATTCATCACGCTTCCGCCGGCCGTTGTACTTGCTGGGTATCGTCGGTCCGCTGCTGTTGCTGTTGATGATGGTCCTGTTCTTCTTGCGCGGCATCGCGGTGGCCAAGCGTGAATCGCTGGCGCGCGTCGAACAATGGGCCCAGCGCAGCAACGAGTTCGCCGCCAAGTTTGCGGCGCGCACGCTCGAGAGCGAAATCGCGTCGCTCTTTCGCCTGGTGACCGATGAAGCCGAGCGTTCGCGCTTGGCGCAGCATGTCCACGAAACGGTTACATCCAATCAACTTTTCTTGAATGAACTGGGACGTGGCCAGGCCGACGAAAAACTGCGCGAAGCCTTCCTGCGGTCCGACAGCCGCATGCAGTTAGAAAAATACCTGGCTCAGCGCCTGAACGAAGTGGCTCATCGCGTCCCCAATAAAGAACAGGCCGCCATCTTCAGCAGTATCTATGTGCTCGACGCGCAGGGCAACAACTTGGGCATCTCGTTCCTGGAGAGCCAAGATCGGCTGGAGAAAAGTCCCGTGGCACAGAACTTCGCGTATCGCAGTTACTTCACTGGCCTGCGGGCGGACTTGCCAGCCAATGCCCCCCATCAACCGCCCACCGAACATGCACATTTCTCCGCCAGCTTCCGCAGCACCAGTACGGGCAAATGGAAGGTCGGCATCAGTTGCCCGATCTGGCCGGAGGCTGAAGATCATGAAGAAGCGGCGGAGACCTCGGCCAGTCAGCCGATTGCCAAACGTATACCGCTAGGGGTCTTGGTGCTGACGATCAACTTGGGTGATTTTCAGTTGCTAGCGGGTGAAGAAGATAGCGAAAAGAACCGGCTGGCAGTGCTGGTCGATGGCCGAGAAGGCAACCAACAAGGAACTCTGCTGCAGCATCCGCTGCTGACCAGCCTGGCATCTCAAGCGTCGACGATGCGCGAAGCCATGTTGATTCCACCCATTGATCCGCGGCAATTGGCCAAACTGCGCAGCGAAGGTATGCGCGATTATCGTGATCCAGCTGCTCAGCACCCTGACGGTGAGACCTACAAGGGCGAATGGATCGCAGCCATTCAACAAGTGGCTTTGCCCAGCTTGGATCAGACGCATGCCGGCCGCGGCACCGATTTGTGGGTCTTGGTCCAGGAACGCGCCAGTCGCGCCCAGGATCCCGTACATCAGCTAGGAAATCGCCTGCAGAATGAAAGTATGATCGCCCTGGTGACCGTAGTCTTGGTCATTTGTGTCCTATGGTATTTTGTATTTCGTCTGAGCGAGGTGCGCGAGTTTTCGCCGTCTGGGTCTGTCTCGACAAATACGCTAAACTACCCGGTTCTCAAGTCGACAGTGGATCACGATTAAGGGCTGTTCAGTGGAAACGATCGAGAGCGTGTTGCTCAAGCAGTTAGCCGACAAGTTCGGTGGCCAGCCGCAATTGTCCGACTCGCTGATCCTCGTGGGCGTCGACTCGGTCGGTATGGCCGAGCTGACTTTCGAAATCGAAAAACTCTTCGGCATCGCAGTCGACG
Source organism: Ottelia alismoides (assembly GCA_037367405.1). Taxonomy (NCBI): domain Eukaryota; kingdom Viridiplantae; phylum Streptophyta; class Magnoliopsida; order Alismatales; family Hydrocharitaceae; genus Ottelia; species Ottelia alismoides. The sequence continues at coordinate 5,684,795 of JAZKJV010011400.1, read as the reverse complement.
ACGAAGTGTTGGAAGTCGACACAGTCCAAGACCTGGCCAACTACATCCGCCAACGCCAATCCGTCGAAAAACGCGATCAGGTCTAGTCCCCCCGCGCACGGCGTTGCCATCACGGTCGTTGCGCTGAAGCCTACTTGGTCGAACCAGTATCGATTGGCCGGAAGCCTTGGATGCGGCCTCGTGGTGTCAAGCCGCGCAAGTTGATAGGCAGTTCCAGTCGATGCTCTTGCTGGTTGCCGGCCCGGTCGACAGCTTGAATGCGCACGTACACTTGCTCGGGCAGCTTGGGATCTGCTTTCCAGAGATAGATACCCGTGTTGCGCAGACCATTGGCAATCGTAGTCCAGGGACCAGTGGGACGTTCGCTGAACGCCAGCGAGATTGGCCGGTCATGCAAGTTATCATCGGTGGCCGTGTAATCGATCACCAGCATCCCCGCTTCGTCACCTTCGCCATAAAGTGCGCGAGTGATTTTCACGGTTGGCATACTGGTATCGACGTTGATCCACATATCAGCGTTATCGCCATCTTGTGGTCGGTTGCTGACCATCCCATTCTGACCAATGATCACCATGCGGAAACCAAACAAGCCATCATCACCGACTTGGACATCAAAGGGACTTTCGCGATCAGGATCGCTACCCCAGCGTTCCCAGGTATTTCCCCGATCGGTAGTGCCCCAGAGTTCGATATCTGAAATGGCCAGCCCACGCAATGATTCGACGGAGTAGTCGAGACTGAACGAACGACTTCGACTGTGGTATGCATCTTTGGAAGAAGTGGTCGTGCTGTCGCTGGATGATGGACTGTCGGGCGTGACCGAGTCCAGCCGCTCCTGACCTGTACTAAACGACGAACTCTCTGCTTGACCAGCGCTGGAGGAAGCCGTTGATGGCGAGTCGATGGCTATGGTACCGGCAGGGGAATTGGCTGGTGGAGTATACGGTGGCAGCGAGGTTGACGCGCCGGAGGGACGCGATGAATTCACAGGCGGTATCGAAGTGTCGGCAGGCGTGTTCAACTTGTCGATGATCGAACTGAGGGCTGGACTCTCTTCGACTGGCATAGGTGTCGGCAGCTCTTCGGCCGAAGGTCGGCTGGAGTCCAAACCAAGGCCAGGTTCGTCTGCATCACTCAATCGAAGGCCAGGCTGCTCAGAGCTGACGGTCTGACCTAGTTTCCTGGAGGCCGCTGTTTTGGTTCGCTCGCTGCTGTTAGTGCCGCTGGCTGGTTCCCAGGCAATGCCGCCTTCTGTGGGTTGCAGACGCTCTCCAGCTGGCGCGGTTGCCGCGGGTAACGCGCCACCGAGCTGCGCGATTCTGCTGCCGGTCTGCCTCGGGGAGCCTGGTGTGCTGGTCGCGGTGGATTGACCAAGGCCTTGTGCCTTGGCGCCTGCTCGTTGGCTGGCCAGTTGCATACCTGGATTGGCCTGAGCTGTTCGCGGCGCGTAATAGCGAGCCTTGGACTCGGTCACGTTGTTGGCTTTATCTGTGACGGAAATCTTCAGCTCCAGCTCGCGACAGCGCGGCATCTCCATCTCGATTGTGCTGATCCACAGCTCCTCTTCGCGGCGGAGTTGGCCTGGCCGGATATCGCGCCAGTCAGCTTGTCCATCCAGCGCGTACTCCAATTTGACACCGTCATCGGCCAGGTGCTCTTCGGCAATTTTGTAAGTGATCAGTAACCGGCCTGATGAATTCAGATCCGCGGTCAGCTCGACCAGTGGACGCGTGGCATCGACCAGGATGCGCATCGGCGGCGCTGCTGCCAGGGCGCTACTGCCGCGCTCGTCGCGCGTTTGCACTGCAAACAAATACTCCCCTTCAGCGGCTGCGTGGAACTCAAACGAGCGTTTGTCGGGCGAGTTGGTCGCATACTTCATCCAGGACTTGCCGCGGTCGGGCGAGACCCACAAATTAACTTCGCTGGGCAAACGTCCCGTGCGATCAACCTCAAAGGGGATCGCAAAATGGGCTGATTGAACAAACTGCAGCGGAGCCGAATCGAGCTGAAGATCACCTTGCAAACCAGCGGGAACCGTCAACATCATGGATGTGTCTTGTGCTAGCAATGGCCGATATGTCGAGGTACCTACAGCCAGGAGACCGGCTAAGGCCGCTGAACAAGCGTGTTTCCAATGCTTTTTGTGCATGCGACAGCTTCCATCGATGAATGCTGGCAAAAGTAGGATTCGCCTACCTACGTAGCCACTTCCGAAAAGATCGGTTGTGAGAGTAAATTAGCTTGAACGAATCGTTGACACTCCCAGGTGGGAACTGCCGGAAACGCCGACATCGCCCCAATGACGCAGCGAGCCCTGGCCGCTGAAGAAGAGTTGCCTTCATGAATCCTGAATATCGTTATGACGTGGTGGTGATCGGAGCCGGCCATGCTGGCACGGAGGCGGCCGCGGCAGCGGCGCGCTTAGGTGCTAGCGTTGCGCTGCTGACCAGCAACCTGGATACGGTCGGCCAGATGAGTTGTAACCCGGCCATCGGCGGCGTGGCCAAGGGCCAGATCGTGCGCGAAGTAGATGCGATGGGCGGTTTGATGGGACAGGCCATCGACGCCACCGGCATCCAGTTCCGCATGCTCAACCAACGCAAAGGGGCTGCCATGCACAGCCCGCGGGCGCAGGCCGATAAGAAGCTGTATCAGCTCGAGATCAAACGTATGATCGAAGAGTATCCAGGCCTGGCCCTGTGCCAGGAACAGGTCGAAGACCTGGTGGTGGAACCGGCGGCCAGTAACGACCAAGGGTTCACTCATCGAATCACCGGCGTGAAGGTTCGCGGCGAAGCCATCTATCGCGCCGACTGCGTGGTCATCACCACAGGCACCTTCCTGCAAGCGCTCATGCATACCGGCGAAGCCAAGACGGCCGGTGGCCGAGCCGGGGAAGGCACATCGGCAGGTCTCAGCGGCGCACTGGCGCGCGTGGGCCTGCGTTTGGACCGCTTCAAGACCGGTACGCCGCCTCGCTTGAGCGCCAAGACGATCGATTTTGCCGCTACCGAACTGCAACCAGGCGATGACAACCCTCAGCCGTTCTCGTTCCTCAATCAACGCATCACTCAATCGCAGCTACCTTGCTACATCACCTTCACCAATGAACAGGTGCATGAAGTCATCCGCCAGAACTTGCACCGCGCACCGATGTATAGCGGGCAGATCAATTCGCGCGGGCCACGGTATTGCCCCTCGATCGAAGACAAGATCGTCAGGTTTGCCGATAAGGATCGGCATCAATTGTTCCTCGAACCCGAGGGACGCTCGACTCAAGAGGTTTACGTCAATGGCATTTCAACCAGCTTGCCCCGCGACGTGCAGGATACGATCCTGCGAATGATTCCAGGCTTGGAGCGGGCACAGATCATGCGCTATGGCTATGCCGTAGAATACGACTTCTGCCCACCTGATCAACTGCAACCCAGTCTCGAAACCAAGAGTGTCAGTGGTTTGTTTTTAGCCGGGCAGATCAATGGCACCACCGGTTACGAAGAGGCTGCCTGCCAGGGCCTGGTCGCTGGCGCCAATGCAGCCCTCAAGGCGGCCGGCAAACCCTCGCTAACCGTCTCGCGCGACCAGGCCTACATGGGCGTGCTGCTGGACGATCTGGTGACGCGCGGCGTGGACGAACCGTATCGCATGTTCACCAGCCGGGCGGAATTTCGCTTGCTGCTGCGACAAGACAATGCCGACCGCCGTCTGACGCGCCTGGCCGCTCAAGTGGGCCTGGTTTCGCGTCAAAGACTGGACATGTTAGAGGCCAAAGAGGCGGCCATCGACCACGCGATCGGCCTGCTGGAGGCTGCGCGCATCGAAGAGGTCAACGGCATCAAGTATCTGCGACGCAGCGAGATCGGCTGGCCGGAGATCTGCGAACTGGTGCCTCAACTGCGCCAGTTCAGTGAAGAGGTGGCTTTCCAAGTCTTGCATGATGTGAAGTACGCGGGCTATGTCACTCGTCAACAGCAGCAGGTGGATCGTCAGCGGCGTCTGGCCGACAAATTGATCCCAGCCACATTTGATTACGAATCCATTTCAGGATTACGTATCGAAGCCAGGCAGAAGTTCAGCCGCATTCGCCCGATCAGTCTCGATCAGGCCACGCGCATCAGTGGCATCACGCCCGCTGATGTCGCCTTGGTGCTGGCCCACTTGCAATCGTCACGCAAATAAAGTGCAACTGCATAACGCTTACAATATCGCTTCGATGACTTTGCCGGGACTGATTGCCAGTGGACGCTCGAAGCGATCGTGCAGCAGCGTATCGGGATCATAACCCAAGCAATGAAAGATGGTGGCTGTTAAGTCTTGAGGCTCCACGCGGCCTTCGATGGGGTAGCCTCCGATGCGGTCGGATTGGCCGTAGACAGCGCCGCCTTGCACGCCACCGCCGGCCAAAGCCGCTGAGAAGACATGGCCCCAATGATCGCGGCCTGCGCCGGGGTTAATGCGTGGCGAGCGGCCGAACTCGCCCATCCACACCACCAGCGTTTCGTCCAGCAGGCCGCGCTGCTCGAGGTCTTCCAGGAGCGCCGAGTAGGCCATATCCATCGGCGGCATCAAGGCTTGCTTCAGTCGCCGCGCGTTCTGCTTGTGAGTATCCCAGGCGGGCGCATCATCCGGATCATCTTCCCAGCGCATCCAATTGACTTGGACCAGCGAAACACCGGCTTCGACCAGGCGTCGAGCCAATAGAACGCTCTGTCCAAAACGATTCCGCCCATAGCGCTCGCGCGTTTCAGGTGATTCCTGGTCCAGGGCAAACGCTTGACGGGCTTTATCTGTTTGCAGCAGTTCAATCGCTTTGTCCTGGTATCGCGACCAACGATCGGCCGCGCCGCTTGCAGGTTCCCTTGAGGCACCTGCCTGGGTCGCCGACGCACGATACTGGCCATTAAATGCCGCCAGCAAGTGACGCCGCTGAGCCAGACGTTCCAGCGAAACGTCGCTGGGCAAAGCAATGTCGGCCACTTGAAAGTTGGGTTGATTCGGATCGCAGGTAATTAACCAAGGGTCGGCGGTATCGCCCAACCAACCCGCATCTTGCCCGGGCCAGACGATGCGGCCGGTGTTGTAGATCTCTTCGGGCAAGCGTATCGCTCCGGGCAAGCTGCCGCGATCACCGCGCAGTTTGCGCGTCACAGCCGCGACGCAAGGCCAGTCATTGGGCGCCCCCGGCGTAGCGTTTTCGGTGTTCTTTGGGGCATGCGGGCGACCAGTCAGCATCCAGTAGCCGCTCGACGAGTGAGCATTGTCATCGGTGGCCAGCGCTCGCAGCACCGCGATACGATCGGTCAAGCGAGCCGTCCTGGGCATCAACTCGCCGACTTGTAAGCCTGGTGTCGCCGACGATATCGCCGCCAGTTCACCGCGAATTTCCGCGGGCGCTTGCGGCTTGGGATCCCAAGTTTCATGCTGGGGCGGACCGCCTAACATGAACAGCACGATACAGGCTTTGGCTTTACCAAAAGAAGCCGGGCGACCGGACGCAGTTGACACTTCGGCAGAATGCAGCAACTGGGGAGTTGAGATTCCAAACGCCGACAATCCGCCGATGCGCAGCGCCTGGCGTCTGGTGAAATAGGGAGGGGGTACGTGGGTCATAACCGCCCAGTATAAACATGCCAGCCACGCGATGGAACGCAGTTCTCGATAGGGGTAGGGAAGACGCATTGAGTTGCGTCTCCCCTCCCTCCGAACCGTACGGGCGGTTTTCCCGCATACGGCTCTCCAGTGAGTAGGTTCATAGGGACTGAGCGAATCGTACATGGGCATCGTGCAGGCTATAGAGCCCTTGTTCGAAGAAGTATTGATTTGGCCAGCGCTGATGCGGTGGTAGGCGCTTCGGATTGCGTCGATGACGTTTCTGGAGGATACGCCTCAGGCGGCGACGGATCATTCCATCATAGGCACCGAACACATTCCAGAAGCAGTGGCGAAAGTAGTTGAACCAACCGCGGAGAGAGCGATTCAGGGTCGTTATGATCTTGGTCATGGAATCGCCAGACGTACGAGGCGTAAGTTCCTTGATGCGATCAACGACTTTCTGATGGCTTTTCTGTCGTGGGAAGCGAAAACGCCCCCGGAATGAATAGCCCAGAAATGAGAAGCTCTGCTCACGACTGTCGACGATGTGCGTCTTCTCTGGATGGAGCATCAGCCCTGCTTCATTAACCCATTGGCGTACCATCGCCAGTGCAGTCTCTGCTTCTGATTGGCTGCGGCATAGGATGACGAAGTCATCTGCGTAGCGAACCATCTCAAAACCTTGGGCTGACATGTGATGATCCAGTGGATTGAGGTACAGGTTGGATAACATCGGAGAGAGAACCGCTCCCTGGGGGACACCTGCTTCGGGAGTCCAAGTTGCCAGTTCCGACATGATCGCCTGATCCAGGTACTTTTTCACCAGTCGTATGACTGCACTGTCGGAGACCTTCTGTTGGACTAAGGCCAACAGGCGATCCTTCGGTATCGTGTCGAAGTAACCTTTTAGATCTGCGTCCACGACGAAGACATAGCCCTCAGCCAAGAGTTGATCTACGCACCGTAGTGCGTCGTGACATCCTCGTCCGTGGCGAAAGCCAAAGCTGCGTGGATGAAATGTGTGATCGAAAATTGGCTCTAGTACGTGAACCAGGGCCGTTTGCACGACTCGGTCACGGACCGTGGGAATGCCTAGGGGGCGTTTTTCTTGACTGCCGGGTTTGGGTATCTCTACTCGACGAACTGGAGCCGGTCGATAGGTCTCGGTTTTGAGTTCGTGTTGTAGCTGAGCGAGTTCCTCTTGGTTGTTGGTCCAGAATTCGTCAACTGTTTGTCGGTCAACTCCAGCGGCACCTTTCTTCTCAACGACCTTAAAGGCCGCGTGACTCAGGTTCCGCTGATGCCACACCTTGTCATACAGCGTATGCCATTTCCCTCCTCTCACCTTGTTTTCCAAAAGTGTCGTCAGCATGCTTTCTGTCCAGACCGCGAGCGAGGCCCATTGGTTTATTGCCGGTGGCTCCACGACTGGTGTAGCCGTAAATGGCACTGTAGTCGTTACGTAATCTTTCTTGCGTTCTCGTGGTTTGTTCATAGTTGCATCTACCTTCCTGTCGCCCTTTGCTCGACCAAGTTATGTTGTCTTGGCTTCATCGCTACTATGACGACTCTGACTTCCATTCGTGCGATCTACGCGCGCCCGTGTGGCCCTATGGGGGAGGCTGGTTTCGCTTGCGTATGATCTGCCTTCACGAAGGGGGGATCCCTTCTTATCTCGTTTAACCTTCCTTCCATTCCGTCTCCAACCACCGCATTGCCATTCCCTCACTCCAGCATCTGCGCGTTACTGCACCTGGTGTAAGTTCCCCGTGTCTATCCTGCTGACAAGTCGATACATAGGACTACAGGATGGTCGTCGCACGAAGAAGGGTTCGGATTATTGTTTGCCAGGTACCTCCCCGGTTGGCTTGGCCGAATCGAGTTCGCTTGCGCTACGGACTGGAGTTTCTCCTCAGGTTGCTCTCCACCTTTCCTCACGGAAACGCAGTTACCACTGTCGGATACAGGGCGGTAACGTTACCCTGACAGGGACTTTCACCCTGCTGATTAAACGCCTTCAAAGGCGCACTAGCCACCGCTGCCAAGCGGTGGACAGCGTTAACCTACGCCTCCACCCTCTGGCGACGGTGGCGGCAGATAGCTAGCTAACTGCGACTGCCTCTCTGTCGCTCTTGACCCGCAGGCAACCGAAACGCTACTGTCCTGCACGGAACTTCGTAGGCTTTGGCTGCTGACAAGCAAGGATGCTGGGATGGCAACGGGCGAAAGACAATCCAGGTGGAACCGACGCGAGTATGTTCGCTGCCTGGCGGCGGGCATGCTGACCGTCAGCCTGACAGGCTGCGCAATCTTTCGTAAAGACGAGGATAAAGACCTCGATCCGCAGTATCAGAAGGAACGCGACGAAGTTAAGAAGCTGTGGAACAGCGACCAGCGGCCCCGCACGATCAAAGAAATTTCACGCAAGGTCATCACCTTGCTCCGCGTGGAAAATGTCGCTCTTGTTTCCCGACTGCCTGGTACTGGTGGCAAAGTCGAACCCAGTTCGCAGCGCGATCGTTTGCTAGAGCTGATGCGTCGCAAAGGCGTGAACAATCCTAACCAGGTCCTCGATGATCCCGGCACAGCCATGGTGATTGCTCAAGTAATTGTGCCACCAGCGGCCCGCAAACGCGATCGCTTGAATGTTCTGGTGACGCTCTCCAAACACGCCGAGGCCAGCAACTTGCAGAGTGGCTGGCTATTGGAGTCGGAACTGGTGGAAATGAGCCCATTGGGCGGAGCGATTCGCGAGAGCTTTGGTGTCGCCCTGGCCAAGGGACCGCTGGTCACCCAAAGTCAAATCACCGGCGATGTCTCACCGGAAGCTCAAACACGCGCCATGGTGGTTGGTGGAGCTGACCTGCTGATTAACCGCACCATCGAACTGGGTATCGAAGAACAATTTGCGCACGCCGTCACGATGGCTACCGTGCTGCCACCGATCAACAAACGCTTTACGGTCTTCGACGGTGCCCGACAAGTTGGCGTGGCCAAGCCGAGTACCAATAAACGGATCGAGTTGACCGTCCCACCGCGGTATCGCAAAGATCCCGATCACTTTGCCAACGTGGTTCAGCACATCGGCGTGGCTGAATCGAGCGAAGAACAAGCCGCGCGTATCGAGCAATGTCGCTTGCAGTTGCTCGAGCCGATCACAGCCAGGAACGCGGCCTACCAATTGGAAGCGCTCGGCAAAGACGCGATACCTATGCTGGCTGCGGGGCTGGACCACCCCGATAAAGAGGTTCGCTTCTATTCCGCGCACGCGCTGGGTTACCTGAACGAAGCCCGCGCCATTCCCGCTTTGAAAGAGTTGGCGATCATCGAACCGGCCTTTCGAGCCATGTGTTTGAATGCGCTGACGATCATCGAGAACTTTAATGCAGGTGATGCCCTGCAAGAGTTGCTGCACGCGCCCGATATTGAAACTCGCTATGGAGCGCTGCTGGCACTGCGCGAGTACGATCGGCAACTGCCTATATTGCAGGGTGAAAAAGTTGACGGGGTTGGCTCGATCCTGGAGGTTCCAACCACCGGTGCGCCAGCCGTGATCGTGGGCCTGAACAACTCGCCCGAGATCGTTATCCTCGGTCCTAACCCACAGGTAACGCTGAGCGATGGGTTCTTGTATGCCAACCCACGCATCATGTTGCGCGTGGTCGGCCCGAACCTGGTTTCAGTCAGCCACCTGGCGCCTGACGAAGAAGACCGAATCGTTGAGAGCGCCGCTGACCTGCGCAGCCTGTTGCAGGCCATTGCCCAGGTCGGTGGCAACTATGGCGACTGGGTCAATTTTGTTCGATTGTGCGGTGCCAAAAAGCACTTGCCTTATGAAGTAGCGATGAACCCCATCCCCACGGCGGGCCGCAAATACAACCGCGATGGTATCGATATGGAGTCGGAGAGTCTGGAAGAGACAGACAAGCTCTCGCAGGCCGACATTGCGCCGCCGGCTGAGTTGAAAGAAAATAGTGACCGCAGTTGGGTCAATCCATTTAGTTGGTTCAGCAAGTAGATATCAGCCAATCAGTTTCCCTTTCCCCAGAGCTCTGGCTTAGACCCGCATGCTTGTAGCGCTTGAATTGCAAGGTTTCAAAAGCTTTGCAGACAAAACACGCTTCGACTTCCCCGACGGCATCACCGTCGTTGTCGGTCCCAATGGATCGGGCAAGTCGAATGTCGTGGATGCGATCAAGTGGGTCTTGGGTGCCCAAAGCGCCAAGGCGCTGCGCGGCAAAGATATGATCGATGTGATCTTCAAAGGTTCATCCTCGACGGGGCGCAAGCCGGCCAACTCCGCCGAAGCCACACTGGTCTTCGATAACAAGTCGCGCAAACTACCCAACGATGCCGACGAAGTTCAAGTCACTCGCCGCGTTTATCGTAGCGGTGAAGGCGAATACCTGATCAACGGCCAGCCCTGTCGGCTGAAGGATATCAAAGATCTCTTCCGCGGCACCGGCGTCGGTGTCGATGCCTACAGCTTGATCGAACAGGGCAAAGTCGATCGCATGCTGCAGGCGTCCCCTAAAGATCGCCGCATCATTTTCGAAGAGGCCGCCGGCATCAGCCGCTTCAAAGTCAAGAAGACCGAAGCGCTGCGCCGCTTGCAACGCGTCGAGCAGAACTTGTTGCGCTTGCGCGATATCGTCGATGAAGTCAAAGGGCGGCTGGAATCGCTCAAACGCCAGGCCAGCAAAGCTCAAGCGTATCGCGAGATGACCGAGCGCGTGCATCAACTGCGCTTGCAACTGGGCTGGACCGAATACTGCGAACTGCTCGGACGACAAGAACAGGCCTCCGGTCAAGTTGCCCAATTGACCACCGAACGCGAGGCCAAAGAGCAGGCGGTTGAGTCGGCCAAACAGGCGGCCCACACGGCGGACATGCAACTGCATCGCGTCGCCCAACAGTGCCAAGACGTCGACGAGAAACTGCAGAGCATTCTGCAAGAGATCGCCGTCATGCAATCCAACCAGGCGAACCTGGGCGATCGATTGGGTGAAACTGAGGCCGAGATAACTCGCGCGACCTCGCGACTGGGCGCCTTGCGCAATCGAGTCGAGTCGCTGGTAGGCGAACTGGAAACGGTAGAGCGAGACGTGGCCGAATCGGCTGCGATTCTCCAGGCGGCTCAAGCCGCAGTGGCCAAAGTGCTCGCCGAGCATCAGTCGCTGAGCGATTCCGTACGCAATCGCGAAGAGAACCTCGAGCGTCTGCGCAAAGAGCACGTGGTCTTACTGCGCCAAGTCAGCGAGGCCACCAGTTCGCGATCGCAAATCGAAAACCAACTGGCCGACCTGGCCAAGAGCATCGCTGATCACGAAGCCCAATTGCAGACGCTGGCCCGCTCTGAACAGCAGGCTCGCCGCCATGCCGAGCAGGCGGCCACGCAGCTCAAACAGATTCATCTCGATACGCATACAGCCACTGAATCGCTGACCGCCCAGCAATTGCAATTGGAAGAGAACCGCACGCTGCTGGCCAAACGCCAGGAAGACGCAGCCCTGCTGAACGGTCGCCTTGAAGGGGCACGCGAACGCCTGGCGGTCTTGGAAGCCTTGGTGGCTCATCAAGAAGGCATCGATGCCGGAGCCAGGCAACTGTTGCAACTGGCCAAAGATCACGCCGGCAAGCCCCTGTGGAACTCGGTCCGCGGGCTGGTCGGCGAATTGCTGGAGTGCGATGTGCACCTGGCACCGCTGATCGATGCCGCCCTGGGCCCGACCGGCCAGGCTGTGGTACTCAGCGATGGCCAGGTCGTCGATGCCATTCGCGACAACGCCTTGCAAATCGAAGGTCGCGTCACTTTGATGCGGTTGGATCGCTTGCCGCAGCGCCGGTTCGGCGAACGCATTCAACTCGATGGAGTCGCAGGCATCATCGGTCGCGCAGATCGATTGATCAAGTTCCCGGAAGAGCTCGGCGGGCTATATCGCTATTTGCTGGCCACGACCTGGCTGGTCGATAGCCTGGGCACGGCGTTGGAGCTGGGACATTTTCGCGGGGCAGGCTTGCGATTCGTGACGGCCGATTGCCAGTTGATCGAAGGCGATATCTCGTTGACCTTAGGCGCCACCCAAGCCATGCCGGGCGTGGTTTCACGGCGCAGCGAAATGGTGGCCGCGCGGCAGGAGATTGAAACTTATACCTATCAGCACGCTCAAGCCCACGCCGAAGTGCAGCGTCTGCAACTGCGCGTCAGCCAAACGGCTCCTCAAGTCCAAGAGCTGGAAGTCAAGGTACGCGAACTGACCAAAGACTTTGCGCGGCAACAAGTGCGGGCTCAACAAGCCGTCGGCCGCTTGGACGAACTCGAACAACAGATGGGCAAGCACACGCAAGAGCTCGAGGCTGCCCGCCAGCGCCGCCTGGAGATCGAGCCGCAATTGGCCAGCGCTCAGCGGCAAGTAACCGAACTGGGCGCGCGCATCGCCACCGTCGAGTCATCGCTATTGAGCGATCGAGGTGCCCATGGTCAAGAACAAGAGCAACTGAATCGTCTCTCGGAAGAGCTGACCGGCGGCCGAATCCACCTGGCCCGAGTCGAACAGCGCTACGATGCCAGTCGCACGGCGCTGGATCAACTGCGACGCAATCAACAAGAACGTCAACAGGCCGTCGAGGAAGCGCGACGCGAGATCGATCGCCTGCACCAACGCCGCAGCCAATTCGAATTGGAAATCTTGACGATTACCAGCCGACTGGCCGAAGCCTACCTGGCCAGCGAAGCAGAGCAAGCCGTGCTGGAGCAGTTGGCCACCGAGGCAGCCACGCTGCGCAGCCAGCGCACCACCCTGCATAAACAGTTTGAGTCCGAGCAACGTGGCTTGGACAAACTGGTCGGCAAGTTCCAGAACGCAGAAGCAGAACTGACGCGCAGCACCGAAGCGCTGGCTACCCTGCTGAAACGTTTGCAAGAGGATTATCAAGTCGGACTGGAAGAACTCAAAACAGCCAGCACGATCGAAGATCCCGCGCAGCGCAAGCAGCTCGAGTCAGAGCTCAGTCAGTTGCGGCAGGACATCGCTTCGGTGGGAGCGGTGAATCTGACCGCCCTGGCCGAACTGGATGAGTTGCAGGCTCGTTACGATCATTTGCACGGTCAGTACGAAGATCTGAACTCAGCCAAAGAATCGCTGCAGCGCATCATTCACAAGATCAACGCCGATAGTCGCCGACTGTTTTTGGAAACTTTGGAGGTCATTCGCACCAACTTCCAGAAGCTGTATCGCAAATCGTTTGGCGGCGGTAGCGCGGATATTGTGCTGGAAGCAGGCGAAGATGTGCTCGAATGCGGCGTCGACATTATTGCGACTCCACCCGGCAAGACCGCGCTGAGCAACTCGCTGCTCAGCGGTGGCGAAAAGGCGCTGACAGCAGTGGCTCTGCTGCTGGCCATTTTTGAATTTCGCCCCAGCCCGTTCTGCGTGCTGGACGAAGTGGATGCTCCGTTTGACGAAGCCAACATCGGCCGCTTCGTCAATGTGCTGACGGAATTCCTGGACTTCACCAAGTTCATCATCGTAACGCATTCCAAGAAGACCATGACCGCCGGCGATACGCTCTACGGCGTTACGATGCAAGAGTCGGGGGTCAGTAAACAAGTCTCGGTACGTTTTGAAGACGTCAGCGACGACGGCAAGATTCTCTCGACCGAGTCGGCCAAACCGCGCCGCGCAGCCTGACAAAGTCACCCGCCAGCATGGCAGCATCCGGGAGGACGAGGCTCCCGCCAAGCCTTCGCTCTGCCCCACCACACACGATTCATTGGCATCAAGGCCCGGAACCATATCCCCCGCGGACATGTCCGCCCTCTGCATGATTCAAACCTTCAATGCCAATGGACCCGCGTCCACGCTGGGGACTGAAGGCTCGGGCGGAAACCTCGCATGGGCTGGCCCTCGCATAAAAATCCACGATCAAAACGTCTAATTTTGAGACACCTGGTCTCAAAGACGAGAACAAGTTCGATCACTTTTGGACGAATGAGTGTTTATAGGAACTGGAGATGTGCTCGGATTGTCTAAAGAAATGAGCATTTTGAAATTTTCGTCCAGCGCAAAGCGGCTTTGGCACGAAAGATGAATATGCAAATGCTTTCAATGAGAGCAAGTGAAAAAAGCCGCCGAGCGACTTGGGGTTCTTGGCAACGAATTTGTGTGGGGAGTGAACAATGATGAGGTTTCGAGCGTTAGCCACTGCCGCACTGGCTTTGAGTGCTGCGGCTCAGACCGGTAGTGCCCAGCAGAATGCGGTTGCGATTGCACCCTTCAACAACTGGAGCTATCAACATCACACCAGTACGCTCGAAGAGGCGTATTTGCGTGGTGCGGCCAGTGTGATCCAAGCCGAGGGGCAGACGAACTATGCCAACTCGCTGGCCGCGGTCAACTTTCAAGAAGCTTATCGTCGTCAGCTGGAGAACAGCCGACTGTATGTGCAGGTCTTCTTGGAACGCAAGGAGATGGTTCGGCAATACTTGGAGCGTTACGGCGACCATCCGCCCACCAAAGAACAAATTGAACGTGTGAACCGAGCGGCCATGCCCGATCGATTGACGGCTGACGAATACGACCCAGCCACGGGCAAGTTGGTCTGGCCTCACATCCTGCGTGACGAAGCCTATGCTCCGTTCCGCAAGCGGATCGACGAACTGATGGCCAAGCGAACGCCGGAAAATAGTGGCGACGGCAGCCCCTGGCAGCGCGAGTTGCATCAGATGGTTGAAAACACTCGCCGCCTGCTGAAGCAAAACATTGATACCGTGACCGTGCAGCAGTATGCACGGGCGAAATGGTTCCTGATTTGTCTGGACTACGAAGGCATGTTGTTGCCAGGCGATACGTCGGGCTTGCCCAAGGCGGCTCCGGTTGTTCAAGGTGCTGTGCCCCCAGCGGCACCAGCGCCAGGGACAGCCGATCCGGTGGCACCGACGCCACCTGCCCCACCGACACCAGCTCCGGCGGGAGCGACCGACCCGGCCACCACGGCCGCTGCGCCAGCCGCACCCGCTGTGGTCAAGTAACCGGCGTGCAAGCGTAGTTCACGAGTCAACAACTGGAGTTTATCGGGGGAGAGTCTGCAGGAGCGATTTTTTTCTCACCGCAATTGTTATTCTGCGACTCCCCACCACGGGCGTCTTCTCACTTCGAGAGGGCGCCTTTTTTTATTTGGCGACGTAGAGCGTCTGTCCCCGCTAAGACAAATTGGACACTTTGGTAGCCCTGCACGTCTGATTACTTCGAGGTGTTGGACAAACTGCTAGAAGTGCAGGACTCTTGGGCTTCGGGACAGACCCTCTCCGTCTCCATATTCTCAAAATCGGCCTACAGTCATTTGCTTGCCCTTGCTACACTCGTCAGTCGTCGACTGTCTACGATCCTGCGTCAAGGAAGATGCACAATGCTATCATTCGTTCGCTTTAGCACTCTGGGATGGGCCAGCTCCACTTTGGCTCTACTGGCCACTGCCCAACCCGTGCTGGCACAAGCCGCTCGCGGACCACAAGCACAGACTCAACAAGTTCAAGCCCAGGCTCAGCGCCCAGCGTCAGGCCAGACCGGGTACGCTCCAGCCACTGCTGGCGGTCAGCAAGTAGCCCCTCAGCAAGTAGCCCCTCAGCAAGTGCAGCTCAACACTGAACAGGCTCAAAACGTACTGGCTGCCCAACAGCAGCAGGTACTCGGCGGTGGCGCAGTCAATCCCGTGGCTCCTTTTCCACCGCTGAGCAAAGAGTGGAGTGCTTACCTGGATCAAGTGCTGACCAAATGGGAAATTGAAAGCGCTAAGATCGAAAAGTTCCAGTGCGAGTTCGTCCGCCAACAGTTCGAACCGGCCTTGGTCGAAAAGCATGCCAGCTCCCAAGCCAAAGGCGAGTTGAAGTACATGAAGCCCGACAAGGGGCTCTTTAAGGTTACCGAACTGCTCAATTACAAAGGCTTGGACGCCAAAGGCAATCCACAATACGGCACCAATCCCCAAAAGCAGTTTGGCGAGTACTGGATATGCGACGGCCAGTTCATCCACATGTTGGACCAGAATGAAAAGAAATGTATCAAGCGCGAGCTGCCGCCGCAGATGCGTGGCAATGCGATTCACTTGAGCCCGCTGCCGTTCGTCTTCGGCGTGAAGAAGGCCGATTTGGAAGCTCGCTACTGGATCAAGCCGCTTCCCGAACAGCCCGGTGAGACCAACTTCCGGCGTTTGGAGGTCTATCCACGACGGGCAGATGACGCATCCAACTATCAGCGACTGGAAGTCATCATCGATTTGCGCGATTGGTTGCCGGCGGCCATGTTCGTCTTCTTGCCCAATTGGCGTCCTGAAGCGGAGCATCGCGAGGTGTATTACTTCACCAATCGCGTGGTCAATGCCAAGAACCTGCTGCCTGCCATGTTCCAAAAAGAGTTTATCCCAGCCGATCCACCCAAGGATTGGAAAGTCATCATCGAACCCTACATGCCCGACGGAGAGGTTGAAGCCAAACAACCGCGCGTAGCCACGCCGCCCGCAGCCCAGCCTACTCTGAAGTAGTCTTTCCAAGAGTGCGACCGCCGGAGCCACCGTCGCCAGACGGTGGACACAACAGTTAACGCTTTCCACCACTTGGAAGTGGTGGCTACGAGTGCCTCTCCGCCAAAATGCGACCGCCGTAGCCACCGTCGCCAGACGGTGGACTCAACAGTTAACGCTTTCAACCACTTGGAAGTGGTGGCTACGAGTGCCTCTCCGCCAAAATGCGACCGGCGTAGTCACCGTCGCCAGACGGTGGACGCAACAGTTAACGCTTTCCACCACTTGGCAGTGGTGGCTACGAGTGCCTCTCCGCCAAAATGGCACTTCGGTTTTCCGTCTTTAGTCGGCCCGACACTTCATTTTTTCCATTTATCGCAACTACCGCTCTCTAAAGCACTTGCGACTCAAACCAACAGCCTGCCCGCTCTCATGGCACAACTGTTGCATTGCGTCCCGCCACCGCATGGTCGCTGCCATAAACGGTAGCCCTGCGTAGTACGAGGACCAGCCTGGCGGCCAGTGACGCTCAGGTGGTGACCTGCCCATACCAACCAACCGTTCGCACATTTCGTGATTCATTCCAGAAGCGACCGGGCCGTCTCCCGCGGCCAGTGGCTTCGCGACGGCGCCACCCCTGGCGCCGCACGGTGGCGATGGCCGGATTGCGACTGTTAAATCGCAGGCGGCTGGAGCGCTGTGTTAACTGCAAACAAGGGAAACTTTGGAGGAGCTTCAAACGTGGCAAAGCAAATGGTGTTTGATGACGAGGCACGCCAACCGTTGTTGGCTGGTGTCTCGAAGCTAGCGCGTGCGGTTCGCAGCACGCTGGGCCCCCGCGGTCGCAACGCAGTTTTGGACAAGGGCTGGGGTTCGCCCAAGGTTACCAAGGACGGCGTGACGGTGGCTGAAGATATCGAACTGGACGACCCCTACGAAAATCTGGGTGCCCAGCTCGTCAAGGAAGCTGCCAGCAAGACCAACGACGTCGCTGGCGACGGCACCACCACGGCCACGGTTCTGGCCGAAGCCATCTTCCGCGAAGGCCTCAAGATGATCGCCGCCGGAGCCGACCCAATGGCTCTGTCGCGCGGTATCGCCAAGGCCGTCGAAGCCGTCGGTGACGAGATCACCAAGATGGCCATCAAGATCGACGAGAAGAGCAAGAAAGAGATCAAGCAAGTCGCCACCATCGCCGGCAACAATGATCCGGAAGTCG
Organism: Ottelia alismoides; assembly: GCA_037367405.1. NCBI lineage: Eukaryota > Viridiplantae > Streptophyta > Magnoliopsida > Alismatales > Hydrocharitaceae > Ottelia > Ottelia alismoides. The sequence continues at coordinate 5,667,463 of JAZKJV010011400.1, read as the reverse complement.
GTGAAGTTCTGGCCAACGCTTTCCTGGAAGTGGGCAAAGATGGCGTGATCACCATCGAAGAAGGCCGCAGCAGCGAAACGACCGTCGATGTGGTCGAAGGCATGCAGTTCGATCGCGGCTTCCTCTCGCCTCACTTCGTTACCAACGCCGATAACGTTTCGGTCGAACTGGATGATTGCTACATCCTGCTGTTCGAAGAAAAAATCAGCACCAACAAGAAACTGATTCCCCTGCTGGAAGCGATCAGCAAATCCAAGAAGCCTCTGCTGGTTATCGCTGAAGACATCGAAGGCGAAGCTCTGGCAACTCTGGTTGTCAACAAGATGCGCGGCATCCTGAGCGTTGCCGCCGTGAAGGCTCCCGGTTACGGCGATCGCCGCAAAGCGATCATGGGCGACATTGCCACGCTGACTGGCGGCCAGGCCATCTTCAAGGACCTGGGTATCGACCTGGAAAGCGTTAAGCTGAGCGACCTGGGCCGCGCCAAGAAGGTCACGATCACCAGCGAAGAGACCATCATCGTCGGTGGTGCTGGCAAGAAGGACGCAATCACCGGTCGCGCCGAACAAATTCGCCGCGAGATCGACAACACCGATAGCGATTACGATCGCGAGAAGCTGCAAGAACGCCTGGCTAAACTGGCCGGTGGCGTGGCTCAAATCAGCGTCGGTGCCGCAACCGAAACCGAAATGAAGGAGCGCAAAGCTCTGCTGGACGATGCCAAGGCCGCCACTCAAGCTGCCCTCCAAGAAGGTATCGTGCCCGGTGGTGGTGTGGCCCTGCTCCGCTGCGAAGAGACCCTCAAGAAGCTCAAGATCGAAGGCGACGAGCTGATGGGCGTCAACATCATTCGCAACGTATTGGAGTATCCACTCCGCTCAATCGCCAACAACGCCGGTGTCGATGGCGCAGTTGTGGTCAATCGCGTGCGTCAACAAAAGGTCAAGACCGAAGGTTACGACGCCAACGCCGACAAGTACACCGACCTGGTCAAGGCCGGCATTATCGACCCAGCCAAGGTTGTTCGCACTGCTCTGCAAAATGCAGCCAGCGTGGCATCCCTGCTGCTAACCACCGAATCGCTCATCACCGACATTCCTAAGGAAGAGGAAGAAGGCGGCGGACATGACCACCACGACCACGGCATGGGTGGTGGCGGTATGGGTGGAATGGACATGGGTGGCATGGGCGGAATGGGTGGCATGGGCGGCATGATGTAAGCCAACTTTGAGATCAGGATCTGAGCCGAGATTTGAATCTCAAATTTGAAATTCGTAATTTGAAATCTCAAATCTCGGATCCCAAATCTCAAATCTCAAATCTCAGATCTCAAATCTCAAATTTGAAATCTCAGATCTCAAATCCCAAAACGCTCCCACCACTGCCAAGTCACCAATCAATCACACAAAAATCATTTACATATAAACTAATATTCGAAGGAACTATCAGTTATGGCCAAGATCAAGATTCGTCCGCTGGATGACCGTATCGTTGTTCAACCTGTTGATGCTGAATCGACCACCGCTGGCGGTATCGTGCTGCCCGACTCGGCTCGCGAAAAGCCACAGCGCGGCACCGTGCTGGCTGTTGGACCGGGCAAACTGCTGGATAACGGCAACCGTGGCACGCTGAGCGTGGCTGTGGGTGACGTGGTTATCTATGGCAAGTACGGCGGAAGCGAAGTCGAAGTAGACGGTCAAGACGTCAAGATCCTCCGCGAAAGCGACATCCTGGCCAAAGTCCTGGCCTAAACTGCGTCCACGTCTCACCAGAGCCTGGACGGTTGGAAAACGGTCCCGGCTCGCTGACCATTGAACCATCCATCAGTACAACAAGTAACAGTTAAGGAATATCAGCGTGGCAAAGCAATTGATGTTTGAAGATCACGCACGCGCCCGCATGCTGCAAGGCGTGCAAAAGTTGGCCGACGCCGTGGCCGTGACCATGGGACCAACCGGACGCAACGTGATCATCGATAAGAGCTTTGGTGGCCCCACCGTGACCAAAGACGGTGTGACGGTCGCCAAGGAAATTGAACTGGAAGATCGCTTCGAAAACATGGGCGCCAAACTCGTGGTCGAAGTGGCTCAGAAGACCAGCGATCTGGCCGGTGACGGTACCACTACTGCGACCGTGCTGGCTCGCGCCATCTTCAAGGAGGGCCTCCGCAACATTGTCGCCGGTAGCAACCCCACCGCGATTCGTCGTGGTATCGACAAAGCAGTGGCCGCCGCCGTTGAGCAACTGCATGCCATGGGCAAGCCTGTCAGTGATGCCCAGCAGGTGGCACACGTCGGTGCCATCAGCGCCAACAACGATATGAAGATCGGCAAACTGCTGGCTGAAGCGCTTGAGCGCGTCGGCAAAGACGGCGTCATCACTGTCGAAGAAGGCAAGACCGCTGACACGACCGTCGAGTACGTCGATGGTATGCAGTTCGACAAAGGCTTTGTCTCGCCTTACTTCATCAATACCCCAGCCGATATGAGCTGCACGTTTGATAACGCGCTCATTCTGCTGTATGAGAAGAAGATCAGCAACATTCGCGACCTGGTTCCAATTCTGGAGAAGACCAGCCAGAGCGGACGTGCCCTGTTGATCATTGCCGAAGATGTCGACGCCGAAGCCCTGACCTTGTTGGTCGTCAACAAGCTGCGTGGCACGTTGAATGTCTGTGCGGTGAAGGCTCCTGGCTTCGGCGATCGCCGCAAAGCCATGATGGCGGACATTGCTACCTTGACTGGCGGTACTTTCATCAGCGATGACCTCGGTATCCAACTGGAAAAGATTACGCTGGAACACCTGGGTCGGGCCAAGAAGGTTGTTGTCGACAAGAACAACACGACCATCGTCGAAGGTGCTGGCGACCGCAAGACCATCGATGCTCGCGTCGCGCAAATTCGTACGCAGATCGAACAGACCGATAGCGAGTACGATCGCGAGAAGCTGCAAGAGCGTCTGGCCAAGCTGGCCGGTGGCGTGGCTGTGATCAGCGTCGGTGCCGAAACGGAAGCCGATATGAAGCAGAAGAAGGCTCGCGTTGAAGACGCGCTGCATGCCACTCGCGCTGCCATGGAAGAAGGCATTCTGCCTGGCGGTGGTGTGGCTCTGCTGCGTTGCCGCGAAGCTGTCGAGAAGGCGCTGTCGGAAGCCAAGGGTGACGAAAAGATCGGTTGCCAGATCATTCTGCAATCGCTGTCGGCCCCTTTGCGTCAGATTGCCGATAACGCTGGTATCGATGGTTCGGTTGTCGCCGATGAAGTCAGCCAAAAGCCACTGACCACCGGTTACGATGCCAACAAGGGCGAATACGTCGATATGCTCAAGAGCGGCATCATCGACCCGGTCAAGGTTGTGCGCACCGCTTTGGCCAACGCTGGCAGCATCGCTGGCCTGCTGTTGACCACCGAAGCCCTGGTGACCACCTTCGATAAAGACGACAAGAAGAAGCGACGAGCAGAAGGTGCCATCAACTAATGGATTGCGTCGCTGGACGTACCAACGGTTGATCGATCAAGACTGCCTCTGCTGCAGAACCAAGAAAGGCCACTTCTTCACTGAAGTGGCCTTTTTACCATCAATAGATTGTTAGGGAATCGATAAGCGAGCCGCGTGTACCTGAAGGGTGACGAGCGAAGGATATGGCTGCAACCAAGCGCGACTATTATGAGGTTTTGGGTGTCAGTCGATCCGCTTCGCCGGACGAGCTGTCCAAAGCCTATCGCAAGTTGGCTTTGAAATATCATCCCGATTCCAACCGCGATGATGCCGATGCGATCGCTAAATTCAAGGAAGCCGCCGAGGCGTATGAGGTCCTCAGCGATCAAGAGAAACGGGCGCGTTATGACCAGTACGGTCATGCGGGTGTCGATGGCCGCAGTGGCTTCCAAGATGTGGGCGATATTTTCGAAGCGTTTGGCGATGTCTTCAGCGGCACGATCTTCGAAGGCTTCTTCGGTGGTTCTTCGCGTGGCTCGCGCGTGCGGCGTGGAGCCGACATTCGCTGCGATGTGACGCTCGATTTGGAGGAAGCTGCCAAGGGGGCTCGCAAACAAGTATCCCTGACCCGTTATGACAAATGCCAAACCTGCAACGGTAGCGGTGCCGAAGCGGGCTCGGAGCCACAGATATGCCCGCGCTGCCGCGGTCAAGGCCAGGTGGTTCAGGCCACTGGCATTCTGCGCGTGCAGACGACTTGTCCGCAATGCCGAGGCAGCAAGCGGATCATCTCCAAGCCCTGCAAGAAGTGTGATGGCTCGGGCCTGCAACCGCGCGAAGTCTTGCTGGAAGTTGCCATTCCTCCGGGCGTGGATGACGGCATGCGCGTCCGCATCCCAGGCGAAGGCCAACCCAGTCCCGATGGTGGACCAGCCGGCGACGCATACTGTTTCATTCATGTGCGGCAACACAAGATCTTTCGTCGCGATGGCAGCGACTTGATCCTGCAAGTTCCGCTCAGTTACAGCCAGGCCGCCCTTGGCACACAATTTGAAATACCCACGCTTGATGGTCGCAAGAACTTGGAGATCCCGGCCGGCACCGAGAGTGGAGCCGTCTTCCAGTTGCGTGGCCTGGGCATGCCAGACCCGCACTCGGGTGCGAAAGGTGATCTGCTGATTCAGACCTTTATCGAAGTCCCCAAGAAGCTCAGCCCGCGTCAGGCCGAATTGCTGCGCGAGTTGGCTGAGATCGACCACGAACACGTTACGCCCCACCGCCAAACATTCCTGGAGCGGATGTGGAATCACTTCCGTCCCTCCTCTGAAACCACTGACAAGAGCAAGACTTCGTAGGAGTCCCCGGCATGAGCCATCCAGAATCCACCGAACAACCCCTCGATGAAAACGCCACCACTGCGGGTGCCACACCTGAGGTGACCGACGACAGCAACTCGGGCGTCGACGACTTCTTCAGCGATGATCAGCGCATCACAGAACTGGCTGCCAAACTCAAGGCAGCTGAGACCGAAGTGCTCAAGAGCCACGCCGAAGCCGAAAATTTTCGCAAACGCCTCCAGCGCGATGCCGAGCAGCAACTGCGCTACGCCAATATGCCGCTAGTGCGTGACTTGCTGGACGTAGTTGATAATCTCAAACGAGCCACTGAGTCGGCTGGTCCCGAGGCCAATGGCGGTGCGCTGCTGGGCGGCGTCCAGCTCGTGATGCAACAACTCACCGGTACGCTGGCCAAGTATGCCTGCAAGCCAATCGAATCGACCGGCCAGCCCTTCGACCCCAACTTCCACGAAGCCATCGCGCAGGTCCCCAGCCCCGAGGTACCCGCTGGCCACGTCGTGCAGGAAGTCGCTGTCGGCTACACCCTGCACGACCGCGTCGTTCGCCCAGCTTCCGTCATCGTCAGCACCGGGCCGCAGTAGACCACTGGTTGACGACGCCGATTCAGTGAGATGGGTCGCATTGAAATATGACCAGGCGGTGATTGTCTGGGGCGTTTGCGCGTCGACAGATCAGTTGCGTGTTGGAAGTAAACTGCAACTGATCGATAACGTGGTCCGTCTGCAATATGGGGAAGAGTTCCTGGCCCGTGCGCACGTCCCACAAGAAGATGCCTTCGTTGGCGATCCAGATCGCTAGCGTCAAGCCATCTGGGGAGAGGGCCAAACTCTGAATGCCACGGCGCAAGCGGAAATGTCGGCTGTCGAGGGTCTGAGTTGCCAGGTCATAGCCATGAATACCATCGGCATCGGCCAGATAGATCTTGGCTCGATCCGAATCGAACGCTGCGGTGCGCATCGTGTGCTCTGCTTTGACTGGGTGCAGGAACCGACCGCTGGATGTATCCAACAGGCAAAAGTCCCCTTCCGCTGAATCGGGCATCAGACGCACTAGGATTCGTTGGCCGCTCGGTTCAAAGGCGTATGCTGGGCTAGCGTAAACTTTATCGGCACCTCTGTGGGCGAGCAGCTTTCGTTCGGTCAAGTCGTAGAGTGCCCAGTCGTTGATGTGGCTGCTGACGTACAATCGCTGACCATCGCTACTGATGTCCATGGTAGCGATATGAAAATCCGGTTTGGGTAAATGTCCGCGCAAGGCTCGGCTGGGCTGGTCCCAGACTTCCAGCTGGTCATCATACAATCGAACGAAGACTTTACCGTCATCGCTGAGAGCCGCATGCGAGGCAGCCCCCTTCAGTTCCATAATTGGCTCAGCCAACTCAGCATTAAAGAGTCTGGTGCTGCTGCCACTGGTCACGTAGAAGAGTGCCGCCCCATTGCCTGACCAGGTTAATATGGATTCAGACGCTGACAACTCGCGAATGCCCATGGCAGCCCGCAAGTCCCAATGGGTGATAGTGGACTCGTTGCCGCGTGCCGAGAGCAGGCTGTGTCCATCGTGGGAAAACTTAACCAAACGCGTGTATGCGCGTTCTAGTGTGGCTTCCTCTTTAAACGTCTCGCTGGACCATATTCTTGGTCCTCCAAACGAGACGGCTGCTGCAATGTACCGGCCATCGGCAGACCAATCCACAAAACGCATCGGGCCATTGGCTTCGATTTCGCGGGGACTGGTAGGGTTCATCACATCGACAATCTGCAGCATCTCGGTGAAGCCAGCAGCGACCAGGGTCTGGCTATCGGGCGCGAATGCCACACCGTAGATTCCATGTTCGCTCGGTTGAGCTTCATGCATGACCTCCCAGTTAGCTGTGTTCCAGATGGACAGTCTGTTGTCGAATACGGCGGCGATCAATGCGCCGTCGGCCGACCAGGCGACACCGCGCACCGCGCCTAACACCGGAGCCAAACGCGTAATGCGTTCGCTCTTCTGAACATCCCAGACACTCAGCCGATTCTGCCGGGTGCCGGTGACCAACCGTTTACTGTCGGGACTCCAAGCCACAGCATTGATCGTTCCTTGAAACTCATTCATCACCGTGGCTGATTCCCAGCTCTCGGTGCGCCACAAATAGACTTGGGAGTTTTGTCCAGCCGTAGCCAGCCACTGGCCGTCGGGTGAGAACTCTACCGCACAGATCTCTTTTTCGGAGTAGTTGAACGATTTGGCCAGTGTGCCGTCGGGCATCCAGATACAAACGTTGCCGGATCGATCGCCACCCACAATCCAGCGTCCGTCAGGCGAAATATCGGTACAGAGAACTTCGCTGGCCAAATCGTCATACTGTCGGCGCGGGGCATGAATGCGGCTGTGTAAATAGTTCCAAGAAAAGCTCTGCGATTCCTGAGAAGCGACGGCTGCGGCACTGGTCTGAAGAAAATCTTGAGCTTCGTCGACTTTGCCCAGACGCAGGCTGTCAAAGCTCTTGCGCAAGTAGTAAGCATTTTGCACATAGCGAGCTGATTCATCCATGGCCCCGGGCACTTGCATTCCACTGGCCGTAGTCAACTCGTTGGCCCGCGGTAAATGGGAGCGCCGATAAAACGTATCCAGGATCGCCCCGAGCATACCGAAGATGAGCAAACAAGTTGGCACTAGGACTCGATAGAAGGTTTGAGTCCCACGGTTCTGCGGCAAAAGAAAAGCCCTGGTGTAGGACATGGCATGCCACGCGCATGCCGATGCAACTGTATGTAACGCCCAGAGTCCCAAGGCACAAGCGATAATCATCAACCAGCTTGTCTCTTCCGGATAGCGCTGAGGCTGCCGTAACTGATACCCAATCCAGCCCATACCCAAACCGCAAACACTGATGCCAGCGATCCAAGAGACAATGGCGGCCCAGGGCCTGTTGCGCGACACGGCCAGGCCGAGTACCATTAGCGGCAAGTTAATCATCAATCCACAAGCAATCGCTGCCGTGACTGTGGTTACGGTGCCGGATGCAATCCTGGTCGAATTCCAGTAAATCGCGATGATAACCAGGATGCCCGTTAGCAGTAGCTGAACAGCACTGATGACCCGGCCAGCAGACATGACATTCTGGACGTGCCCGCAGCGTCGTTCGAGCAATTCTAACCAGCCTATTCGGCGAGCTCTTATCGCCTGGCCGCTCTGAAAGGCACGCAGGTCTTCCAGCAGTTCGGCGGCGGTGGCATACCGATCCTCGGTGCGTTTGGCCAGGCACTTGAGACAAATGGTTTCCAAATCGATTGGAATAGCTCGGTACTGTTCCCGAGGCTTGATGGGATCTTGAGTTCGGATCTGGTCGAGGATTTCGGCGACTGTACCCCGAAACGGCGGATGGCCGGTCAGCAGTTCATACAAGATTGCTCCCAGGCCGTACACATCGGTCGCAGGACCAATGCAGTGCGTTTGCGATAGCACTTGTTCAGGTGCCATATAGAGCGGTGTACCCAGCATCGCGTTACTGGCAGTTTGGCTCATGGTCGACTCGAGTACTTTAGCCAGGCCAAAGTCGTTGATGCGAGGCGTAAACGGTAACGGGTCGGCCGGCGCGGGGAAGAGCAAAACATTGGCGGGCTTCAAGTCGCGATGCAACACCCCGCGCTGGTGGCAATAGGTCATCGCATCTGCGGCAGCGATCATGAACTCCACTGTCTGTGCTGTTGTCAGTTCGCGCGGATGTTCGGTCAGCCACTGTGCCAGGTTCGTTCCAGGGCAGTAAGGCGAAACGATGTACATGCCTTGTGCCACATGTCCAACCTCCAGGACAGGCACGATATGCGGGTGATCCAAACTGGCAGCGATCTCCGCTTCCTTCATGAAACGCTGCTGCAACTCGGCCGCTCCCAGCGTTTCGAAGCGAGGCAGCTTGATGGCAACCTGGCGATGCAGCACAGGGTCATTGGCCAGGTAAACCACCCCGAATCCGCCGCGACCCAACTCCCGCACGACCTCGAAACGGCCCACTTGGACAGGCTTGCCCAACCATTGACTGACCGACATGTCGATCGGCGTATTGATTTGTTCAGCACCGATCCGCCTGGTCAGGTACGAATCAAGTTGTTTGAGTGCATCATGGGCCGTTTCGACGCGTTGACGCATGGGCTGACTGCAGGGATTTTCGCGCCAGAAGGCCGAGGAGCTATCGTTCCAATACGCTCGATCGTAGGCATCGAGCAGTTGGGCGAACAGGTCGTCGTCGGTCCGTTCCCCGTCGTTCATCCTTCTAACCTATCGATTTCGGCCTTCAGTGCTTCAATGGCTCGACCCCACAGTTTTCTGGCCGCCTCGGGCGAACGGTCCATTAACTGTCCAATCTCTTGGAAACTCAATTTGTGTTCGTTCCGGTACTCGATCACACGTCGGTAATCTGGGGTGAGAGATTCCATGGCGCAAGAAATCGAATCCAGCGACTCCTGGCGAACCAATTGATCGCTCTGCGAGGGCGAGGCTTGTGTCAGGCTATCGATACGAACCAGTGCCGAACTGCCGTCGCCCAAACGTACCTCGCGATTGAGACTGCGTTTCTTGGTACGGAATTGACGACGCTGATTGGCGATGTTGTTGTGAAGTATACGACGCAACCAAACCATAAAGGCTTCGGACGAGCCTTCGAAATTTGCCAACGACTGGCCGGCTTCCAGCAAGGTTTGCTGGACAATGTCCGAGCCACTGGCCTTTTGCTTCAGACGTGGATCGAGCTCGTCGTTGGCCAGTTGCAAAAGAAAGGGAGTCAATCGCTCAAAGGCTTTACCCAGCGCATCGCGATCACCCGCTTGAGCGCGTTGGAGCAAAGTTTGTAACTCCTCGACCGCCATTACTCGCCATCCAAGAATGCTAAACGCCCTTTGTAGCCTCAATCATCGTACTAACAAGTTAATCGGATTCAACCGTACTGCTCAAACACATTGCGCTTGGCAAATGATTGAGGGGCGGTAGCCAATCGCAAAGATCTCAGCCTTTCCTTCCCTGATTGCGTCCGGTTTTCACAAAAAGCGTGCTCCCAAAGTTGGCCACCAGAAGTGCCCGAAAAAAAACGGAAAGGCTAAAGTCTTTCGTCCGGTCGCAGGTTTTTACGGGCTTGTAGTGTCTAGTGCTCAACTATTGAGTTCTTGTTTGCATGCGCATTGCCACGGACAGGCGAACCAAGAAAAGCCCCGAAGCACCTCTTTTCTCGCAGCGTCTGAAATTCTTTTTGTTTGAGCGCTGAACAGCTCAGTTGAAGTAGCTGTTGAACCTCCCCTCGTTCAACCGCGCTGCCTGGCTGGTGCAGTCGACCTGGCAACTGGTCGCCTGTACTGCCAATTCGTTGTGCAGCGCCGTTCCTGCATGAGGGCCCCTCCCTTGAACATCTCGCTGACGGATCAATTCTCATGCGCCAAAACGCGGTTCTCATCTCCCGCAAATCCTGGAACGGCACGGCTGATCGCCTGGGCCACTGGCGACGCAAGGCGACAACCTTTCGACGCGCCCTAATCGAAGAGCTCGAGGGCCGTCGCTTGCTGGCAGCAGATTTTCGCAGCCTCAATACCGTCGCTGAGCTGATCGCACCCTATAGATCGCAGATCCAAGGTGTCACCGTGGTGACCCATGGCTTTCAACCGTTCGATGCCGATGGCGATAGCCTCATGCCTCTGGCCACCGCCATTCGCGATCGAGCCGACGCCTTTAATGGAACGTCGCGCAGCGCCTGGCTCTTGGATTACGACTTGTTGCAAGAGGGTGGTTCAGGTCAGTTCGACTTCGACACCCAGTTCAGTGGCACTAAAATCCTCAACGGTTCTTATGCGCAGGGAAGTCCCAGCGAGATTGTGTTACTGTTCGACTGGGCGGTAGAGTCCAACGAAATCTCCACCGGCTGGGCCGAAGGGGCCGGAGATGCACTGCTGAGCACACTAACCGGGTTGGGGCTTATCAACCCAGCCACGCCACAAACGAACCCTCAATTGCATTTCATCGGACACAGCTTCGGATCGGCAGTCACGAGCGAAGCGGTCGAACGTCTCGCTTTCTACGATGTCCCTGTTGACCAGGTAACATTCCTGGACCCACATGATTTCGATGAAGGGTTGGAAGTCGATGGTGCCCAGGCTCTGGCGAGCTTGGGAAAGCCAGCCGGATATGGAGCCGTCGCCTGGCAAAAGGTCAGTTTCGTCGACACCTATTACCAGACGCGCGGAATCAACGGCGCGCTGGTTCCTGATGCCATTGTGCCTAACGGACGTCCCATTCCCGGAACTTATAACTTTCAGTTCCGCCCAGGCTTTGAACTGCCCAAAGAAAGCCCCAACCCTTACTCGGCGGGCGATTTCGGGGGCGATCACTCCTATGTTTGGAGTGGTGCGTACCTGGGCAGCGTGCTTCAGGAAAAACCCGAAGAGGTGGCGCAGGCGCAGGTGCCAGGGTCATTCAGCTTTACCACTAGTGGTTACGCGTTTAGTCGCATCGCTGGCGGTATCAACAGTCGCCCAGCCACCGACAACTTTTATGGTCCCAGTCAAGATCACCAGTTCACCCCTGGCCCGCTCAGCCCCGGCAATGTGGCAGCCAGCGCCGAGTTATCCATCGCTTCAGCCAAGCAATCACCGGATTGGACCAGCCAAAGCGCGCTGTTCAATGGCGACTTCCAACATCCAGGGGATCAGTTCGACGCGTTGTCGTCCGTCGCTGGTGATAACCTGGTGCCTGGCTGGTCTCATCATGGTGGCGGCGGTACCGCACGCGTACAAGTTCAATCAGGCAACTACTATCTTCAGCTTAATGCCAGCGGCCCCGATCGAATTCACAACCGGTTCTACTTGCCGAGAGCGGCGGCCATCCTATCTTTCGACGCTTACCAAACGGAAGCGTCACTGGGCGACGATTTGAAGGTCTTTGTCGGTGACGAGCTGATTGCACAATTTGAAGTCAATCAGTTAACCAACCAGTCCAAGACCTACAGAATTGCGATACCAGCCGAGCTGCGTGGAAAAACTCAAACCTTGCGTTTCCAATTGAATGCGCCGCAAGGTGCGGCCATTGAATCGACCGTTCGCATCGATAACATCTCGATCGGAGCTGGCGGCAGAACCGGGGATATCATACCGATCGATCTAGCGGCCAGTGCGCCGGCCAGGTCCCAGTTCGGACTGGTAGGTTGGGACCTGGTCAATAGCTCGGGTACAAACATCAGAATCGATGTGGCCCGCAATCCACTGCGCGGTGATTATGAGCTGAACTACAATGGCCAGCCGATTGCATATGCCCTGTTGAGCGATCGTGTGGATTCGGTCAGCTTCTCCACCAGCGGGCAATTGTACCTGGCTCCTCCAACAATTTCTTTGGGCAGCACGCTCGACGGCGGTCTGGAGCCAGGCTACCAAGGCGGAATGAAGCTGTGGTATCGCCACGGGCTGGAATTAGCGATCGTAGCCGATCCAGCAGGTATTGCTACCTACCTCAATGGCATCGCTGCCAACAAGATCGAGTTCTTGCAAGCCAGGCTAAGTGACGCACTCAACGGCAGTCTGATACCGATCCTGCCTACGACGGCCTCTGTTCAAGCTCGGCACATCCAGTTGAGCCAGACGGAAACGATCGAGCAGTGGTTGATTCACGACACAGCCAGCCAACGTGCCTGGGTGCTATCGGAAGCTGGCAACGGTTATTCACTCTTCGAAGCCAATCAATACGCTCTCTCAGTGGTGGCCGGTGCAGGCACCATCAACGACGCGGAAAAGGTTCCCAGCCAAGGTGCGAGCGTCTTGGAAGTGGCTCAGCTGCAACAGCGCTTAAGATTCTGGAACTACCCAGACGAAACAGGCCAACTGCTGGTTGTCGACGGTATCGTGGGTCCGCATACTCGACACGCTGCAGGACTCTTCCGGGCATCGGTGACCAATTCTGCATTCGCCGAGGCCAATGATGTTTCTGGTGCATCGTTCAACTACATCAACGCGGTGAATGGACCGCGCTGGACTTACCTCAGCGACAATCTCAGCGATCATATCGACACTGAAGTAGGTCCTTTCCCAGAGGATGCGCCACCACTGCATTACGCCACCGATTGGGTCATCAATACGATTCTGGCTACCGCCTCGGCATTGAAAACTGGTTCTAATCCAATTCAGTTGCCCATTGTTGTTGGATCCATGAGTTCAGAGAGCGGCCCCAGTTCGCTCGCTCATCCCGGCCACGATGCGGGCATGGCAGTCGATTTCGTGCTCGCGCCTGCCAGCGGCGTGCCGGCTACAGGTAATGGCTCTCTCTCTCAGCCCGAAGCCGATGTTGTACGTTTGATAAATGGGCTGGAATTGCACTCGCCCTCGGGAGTTACGCTCAAGGAGGTCATCACCTCAAACTCCGATATTGTGAACGCTCTGAACGCTGGGCGCATCAGTCCGATCGCCAGCCTCGATCCTGCCTTCAGCGGTGGTATCCATGTCGCGTTCAACCCACCGGAGGTGTCATTCTTCCCTCCGGCTCCTGCAGCGGTAGTGAGCGATGATGTCAACAGCGGCCTTCAGGAAGTTCTGGATTGGCTCAGCCAGCTTATTAACACCGAGCTCAACAAACAATTGCCGGCTCTGGTTGAAGCGGACCCGAACGCAGAAGATGCTGAACCAGCTACGCTCTCGGATTCATTGGGACTCACGCACGTGCTGACCGGCGATGGATCAATCCTGGATGAACTCAAAAGCCAGCTTGGTCTGGGACCTTCACCCTCCGTGCTGGCAGAACAACTCAGCCAGTCTCGTACTTCCTTGTTTCTGAATCTGCCGAAACTCTCCGCCCAGCCGAGCGTTGGAGTATTCTCGCCTGAAAATCCCGCCAGCTACAACTTTTCGCACGACTTGATTGTCTTTGATTCAGTTGGCCAGGCTCACAACGCCACGTTGTACTTTATCAAGACACCTCAGGCTCATAAATGGAACGCTCGACTGACGGTCGACAATGTACTGCAGCCCGCAGTTCACAGCCTGGAGTTCTCGCCTGACAGCGAACAGCTACTGCCGACAAATGCCAAATTCATTATCGAAGCTTATACACCCGGCGGCGCGATCGAGGCCGTGGACCTGGTCATTGATTTATCCCAGGCGACCCAGCGCAATGATCAGTTCAAGATGGGTTGGACTACCTGGTCGGTAGCGGTCCAAGCCCAATACGAAAAAAGCACTGGTAAATCGGCCATGCACTTTTCGCTCAACGGACGCGCCTCCACTGGTAATCGCCAATTCGATTTCGCCGAAGCCCTGGCCCAGTGGGGTGTCTCCTTGAATGGTGACATCGCCGCTCAAGCCAGCGTCAATGGACGCCTCGACTTTACGGTCACTTGGGATAACAAAACTTCGAAACCCAAGAGCGAGACACTCGCTGTTCAATTGCACGAGTTCGGCGCAGATGTCAACATCTTGGTCGATACCATTCTGATCGATGCCAAGGCTGGTCTGCTCGGTGGCAGCATTATCGATTCCGGAACGTTGACTAATCCTGGTCCTACCAACAGCTTCATTACTGCTTCGGCCACCTTTGATGCAACGCTCAATGCTGGCCAGTCAGTGCTGATCGCTCAACTCGACACGCATGCAGTCGGTGAAGACTACGCGATCGATATGACGTGCGACCTCAATGGCGTGCTGTACTTCACCTCGACCTTGGCCGGCCAACCCATTCCCGGTGAACTGAAAGTCTTGTTGGGATTGAACGGTGGCCAGCCAACAGCCACTCCGGCCGGCGATCTGGACGATATCCTTGACCAACTGGGCAAGCTGACTCCCAAGTCGCTGGCAGATACTGCCAGCCAGTTGGCCGATTGGCTATCGGGACTGGGAAACATCGGTCAATTGAAGAACAAGCTGCCCTTAGGTGGTGGCTCATTTGGACAAGCAGCTGATCTGGGCGAAGAACTTTCCAAGTTGCTGTTCAGCAAGTTCCAGGAAGTCCGGCTGGTTGCCGAGTCCGCACCTCAAGGCGTCGGGCCCTTTAGCAACGATACCCAGTTCGAATTGACCCTGAGCGATAACCTCACCAAAACCATCACACTTAGCTCCACGATCACTCAGAACAACAGCACACTGGGCGACCTGGCATCCGATCTTTCCAGCGCTCTGGCTGCGGGACTGGAAGGCACCGACTTTGCCGGTTTGGTGAAGGCTACGGTGGTCGATGGTAAGCTGGCGATCTACTCGACCGACTCGAGTGTCAATGGGATTCGCGTGGCGATCAAGGAAGGGCAAACCACACCGGGTCTAGCGCGGCTGGGTTTTGGCAACAACCAGGCTGTCGATCAACTTCGATTCCAAACACTCCAAGATTTGGAGCAGTTGATACGCGAGGCACTGAATCTCTCGCCCTCTCAATTCGGCTTGGTATACAACCGCAACTTGGGCACGCTCTCGAGCAGCTTGAACTTTGTCAGTGAGACACTCTTGGGTTCTTCGTCCATTGCAATGGGTAACTCGTGGGGTGGACTGACCGGTATCGCCTCTAACAGTTCCGTTGATCTATGGCGTCGTGCGCAAGGCAGTTTCGATTTTGGTATCGATCTATCGAATATCGGTACTGGCTTTACTCTTGACGCAACCACGCCGCTATCCAGTTTGCCTACCTGGGGCGGCGGTTTTGAGTCGGGCATACGTTCGTCGCTCAAGCCAACATCGTCGTTTACCTTCAGCAAGGACATACGCTTTGCATTGAAAGTTGACGACAATGCGTTCGAAGTACTCATTCCCGCGGCGGCGACTACGACTAACAGCTCATTGGGCGATTTGGCGCTCGATATCCAAAATGCGATCCAGGCCGCGCTGGCTGCCAGTTCTTTTGCCGGTGGAGTAACGGCAAGCGTAGATTCCAGCAGTGGCACCCCGGTGTTGACCATTCGCGTGCCTGGCGCCAGTATCGGCTCGATTGAGTTAGCCGACAGTTCGGTCGCTGGCGACTACTACGGATTGCGACGTTTGGGGTTACAGTCAGGCACGCGTTTCGGCCAGCATCTGCGCGTGGTGCTCTCAGACGATTCAGCCTTTAGCGTCAGCTTGCGCGATGTAGCCACGGTCGGAGACGTTATCAATCGTATCGAGACAGCCTCGCGCACAGTCGCTAATGACGCTAGTTCGCGTCGAGTCGCGGTTTGGATTGATCCTCAGGCCCCTGACCATCTGAATGTGCGCGATCTGGGCCACGTCAGTGGCGGGGACTCCAGCGCAGGACGATTCACCATCGAAGGAGCTGATAGCTCAATGGCGGCCTTGATCCTGGGCTTGCGCGGCACCGACCAGGACAGCGATGGTAAACCGAACAACGGCATCGATGATGTTGACGATGGTGTGATCAATGGTAGCGGCTTGCATGGTCAGTCCCTGGCCAATCGATTCTATGTCAACAATTTTTCGGTTGACCTGTCCGTACAGGCGACCGCCAAAGATATCGATGCTGTGGCTAGCTTTGGCCCAGCGAGCGTGGGCATTGTCAACGGTAAAGGTGAAGCCAGCGCCAAGCTCTCTCTCTCACTAACCGATCCCAATAGCGATGGACGCTTGTACTTGAGCGAAATGCTCGATTCGGATGCGCAGCAGATCATCGGGGATCCTCTGCTGGAATGTGATTTGAATCTCGAATTGCCCGTCGTATTGACAGGCACGATTCCTGGCCTGTCGCTGCCTGGCAATGCCGCAGTGATCGTGTCTTGGGCGGACATCCATGAAGGTACCGAACCAACGATCCATCTGCGCGGCATGGATAATTTGAAAGGTTTTGAGAACTTCTCCGCTTTTGGACTTCGGGGTGATTTGCGAATCGAGCGCGTGCTGGACGGTGCGCTTGACGTGCGAAACAATCTGCCCGAAGTACGCGTTCAACTGCGTGGAGAGGCCAATCCAATTCAATTGGACTTCAGCTTTATCGATCCTACAGCTACCGGTCCAGCCTTGAAACCGCTCGAGAGCTTTCAGGATTTAATCGATGCCATTCGAATCCAGACTGGTGGCAAGCTGACGCTGAACTTCACCCGCGACGGCCGTGGGCTGGAACTGTTCGACAACACTAGCGGTAATCGTACTTTTAGTATTAGTGCTCTCAATGGCTCGAACATTCTCAGTCAGCTTGGTTGGGCAGGTATGGCTGCAGTCGAGAACGTGATCACTGGCGAGCCGATTTACCAAGCCAGCATCTTGGATGCGCTACGACAGGTTGTGGAACTGCTGCGATCGTTTGAAGAGCTCGATGCGCTGCGCGAAAATTTACCCGGCACCAATGTGTCGATCAACGACATCTTGGACTTTGCCGACCAGCTCAGCGCGACCCTGGATGAGTTACAAAACAAACCCAAAGCAGCCTTGCACGAGTTAGAAATGGCCTTGGAGACTGGCCTGAATATTCCAGGATCTAACCTGGCATTGAAGCTGGACGGTCAAGCGCTCAAGGTAGTGGTGCGGATTGCTGAAACTGCCTCGCGTTCTTTGCCCCTGAACTTTGATTTGCTCAGCGGTAATCAGGACCTGGGCAAGTTTGCAGCCTTGAAAGGTGAAGGACGCGTCAATGCGAATCTGGGAGCAGATTTTGTCTTGGCCATCGGTATCGATCTGGCCGACCCAGATGATCTGCGTCCTTTCCTGTATGCAGTAACGCCCCAGAACGAAAATGCCACTGCCCTGATCGATATGGGTACTCGCTTGGCGGTAACGGCCAAGCTCAGCACGCCTACGGCTATCAATGTGAAAGCTGCGATTGGTCCTCTGAGTGCCAGTATCGTCAACGGATCAGTGCGTTTGGATGATGGTACTGCACAGGCTAATCCTGCGCGCTTCACAGCCAAACTGCGCAGCGTTAATACGTCGGGGCGACGTTATTTGGATGGACTTTCGCTCAGCTCACTGCAGACTGAAATTGTTGGCCAGATGCAAGCAGTGTTGCCGGTCCACGTCACCCCGTCGGGCTTCATTGGCAACATCGGTTTGTCGGCGAACATGCAGGATCCCGTTGGCAGTTTTAACGTGAGCCTGCCACCCTTCCAGGACGCCCTTTCGCGCGTCGATTTTACGACCGACATGTCGGTGTTTCTCGACGGTTGGGACTCTGTCCTGGGACTGTTCGAAGAAAAGCTGGTCGACAAACTGGATGACCTCAAACTGCCTGTGATCGGCAATCAACTGGGAGACTTGTCTCGATTCATCCTGGACCTGCGAGGAGAAATCGACGAGATTGATCCGACAAGTTTGATTGGCAATAACGCAGTGGGAATTCTCCGTAGTCAGTTATTTGACAAACTGACCGGGATCAACGTGCTGAAAGAGAGGGACGGGCAAGCAGGTTTAACACAGAACGACATCCAGGTCACTCAAACATCGACCACGGTGGAGTTTGAAGTATCGATGGGCGGAACCATCGCCGCCAACGATCTCAAGTTCGATATGAACTTGCCCGGACTGGGGCTGACGACCAACGAGATGTCGCTCAATCTGAGCGCCAACTGGCAGATCGATGTCGGTATCGGTATAGACAAAAACACCGGTGTTTACTTGAAGCTATCGCGCAACAACGCTAACGGCACACGTAAAACGGATGACCTGCATATCGACTTCAAGGCCGAACTGTTGGGAGGTGATTTTGATGCCAGGTTAGGCTTCTTGAATCTCAAAGTGGCCAATAATCGAACTGAAGCTGCGGGTGAGTTTGATATCGACCTCGATCCAGGTCCCGACAATCGCATCGGACTGGGCGAGATTTTCTCTGCCCCGCTAACCACCTCATTCTCTGGCAACGTGCTCGAAGGTGGCATCGATAACAACAAAGCAGCCATCATTGATTGGACGCTGACTGCCAGCGTCAACGGTGTCAGTGGTCTGCCTCAGCTGCGAACTGGTTTCGACATCGACTGGACCGTCAATTCATTTGCGGATCTCTCGTCGGCACCGAAAGTGGAATTCGGTGACGTGCAAATGAATTTGGGATCGTTCTTCAGCGATTTCCTGGGCCCCATTGTCAAGAACGTCAACGATGCGCTGGAACCGGTACGACCCATTCTCGATGTCCTCACTGCGCCTATTCCTGTGATCAGTGATTTGGCTGGTCCAACTACATTGCTCGACCTGGCCGACTTCTTCGGCTACGGCGACTACAACGATTTTATCTATGCGGTTCAAGACATCTCTGAACTGGCGGAAATGCTCCAAGGAGCCGTTGGGGCTACCAACTGGATCAACTTGGGTAGCTTCAGTGTCGATGGTGCCTTGGCTTCGCTCTCGCGCGGCCGCGGTAACCTGGCTCCACGCACCAACCCGCTCAACAACGTGGACTTCAACGGTATCAAGAACCAGATCAAGACAACTGGCGGTCAACAATCCGAAGCGTTCACTAGTGCCACGTCGGCAACTGGCGGAGGCTTCCGTTTCCCGATTCTGGAGAATCCCGCATCGGCCTTCGGACTGTTATTGGGTCAAGACGTGACGCTCTTCGGTTACGACATGCCACGTCTGGAAGCCCAATTCGAGTACAGCCAGTTCTATCCGATCTGGGGCCCGGTGGGCGCGCGCATTACCGGCACTGTCGGAGCGGTAGCTGATTTCGCTTTTGGATTTGATACCTATGGAGCCCGGCAATTTGTGGCCAGCGGTTACTCAGACGCAACCAAGATCTT
This sequence comes from Ottelia alismoides, assembly GCA_037367405.1. NCBI lineage: Eukaryota > Viridiplantae > Streptophyta > Magnoliopsida > Alismatales > Hydrocharitaceae > Ottelia > Ottelia alismoides. The sequence continues at coordinate 5,648,029 of JAZKJV010011400.1, read as the reverse complement.
CGATGGTTTCTTCATCAGCGATACAGCCAGCGTCGATGGCACTGGCGCCGACGTACCAGAACTCACACTCTCAGGCGCATTGAAGGTCGCAGCCGAAGTCAATATTGTGGTGGCCCGCGTGGGCGCTGGCGGTGGTATCTACCTGGATGTATTCTTCGACCTGCACGACAACAACAACGATGGAAAGATACGTTTCCAGGAATTGAAGGACAACTTCGATCTGGGGCCGATCCATGTGTTCGATGTATCTGGGCAACTCTCGGCCAAACTGTTTGCCTACTATGAAATCGGCTTTCGTGCCTTCGGCAAATGGGTCAAGGTAGCTGGCGACGAATATGAATTGGCGGAAGTGGTCTTGCTGGATTTCTCGCTACCCCGGCCGGATGAAAACGTTCAATCGCTGTCGTTCATCGAAGGTGGCCAACTGAAATTCCGTACTACCGACCGGAACGATCAGTTTACGATCAGTAAAGGTACTGGGGATGATAGTGACAAGGTCATCGTGACTTCCCCCCTGCTGCGCGATCCAGAGAAACATCCGCTGGCCAACTTCAGTAGCATTCTCTTCGACGGCGGCCAGGGTGACGATCGCTTCACGGTGCTCGAGGGGCTGAACGTACCAGTCACGGTCTATGGTCGCAGTGGCAACGATATGATTCGTACTGCCGACGGTCCTGCAACCGTCTACGGCGACAGTGAGACCGAAGCTGGTAACGATGGTCGTGACAAGATTTTCTTGGGTTCGGGCGGTGGCACCGTCTATGGAGGCGGTGGAGATGACGAAATCACCGGTTCGCCAATCCGTGATGTACTGCATGGCGGTTCCGGCCGAGACCTTATCAAGGGACTCGAGGGCGACGACGAGATACACGGCAACTCAGGCGCAGATCGTATCGAAGCAGGTGGCGGTAACGACAGCGTCTTCGGCGGTGATGATGGTGATGTTATCGATGCTGGTCGCGGGGACGACTACGTCGAAGGTCAAGGCGGCGACGATAACATTCTTGGTGGCTTCGATGATGACATTCTGATCGGAGGACTGGGTAACGATCAAATCAACGGCGATCGCGGTGACGACCTGATTATTGGCGATAGTGCCACCGTAAATCGTACCGGCGAATTTCCTTATAGCGTCGCCGGACTATCAGGGGCCGGTGCCGATACACTGATCGGTGATCGAGGATCTGACTACATCTACGGCGGTGGCGGCAATGACAGAATCGATGCCGGTACAGGCGTCGACTTTGCCTGGGGCCACGAAGGTAACGACACCATCGATATGGGGCCCGGATCGGATCAGGCGGATGGTGGCCCCGACGACGATGAGATCTTCGGTGGCACCGGCAGCGATAAACTGATAGGTGCCCAGGGCCGCGATCGCATCTACGGCGGTATCAATACTCAAGGTGGTGGCTCAGCCGACGACGTCAACACAATCTTTGGCGACTTGGAGTCGACCGGCAGCGGCGTCGCTGACGAAACTCAAGCCGACACAATTTACGGTGACGTCGGTCGCGATGTGATCCAATCTGGCAGTGGCTCGGATACCGTCTACACACTCGGCGGCCACAATGAAGCCCATTTGGGTATGGGTAACAACGTTTACCGTTCGGGCGACGGCAACGATGAAGTTACGGCCGAGTCAGGCAACGACGATATTCGCGCAGGCCACGGTAACAACACTGTCGATGCAGGTCACGGCCAAAACACTGTAGTGACCGGCAGCGGTTATGACACGATCACTACCGGCAGCGGGCATGACACGATCGAAGCGGGCTCTGGCGGCACCATTGCCAATCCTCAAGAGATACGCGCTGGCGCTGGCGACAACCGCGTCATCACAGGCGATGGTATTGAAACGATCACGACTTTGGGCGGTCGCGATTCGATTACAACCGGGCATGGCGCCAAGACTATCAACGCGGGTGAAGGCTGGAACGTCGTCACGGCTGGAAACGTCGGTAGCGGTACCACGACCGTGACAGTCGGTAGTGGCGCGGACCAGATCACCGTAGGGGACGGAACAAAGATTATCCATGGCGGCTCTGGTAACAATGTCATCACACTTGGCAACGGTGACGCCACCGTAGATACGCTGGACGATGATGACAGGATCACTATTGGTAATGGCAACAAGTACATACTGGCGGGCGATGGTGACAACACGATCCAGCTCGGTAACGGTCCCTCAACGGTGGTCACGCTGACCGGTAACGACACGATCACCACTGGCAATGACCAAGACATCATCATCAGTACCGGCGGTAACAATCTCATTCGCTCTGGCGGTGGCCGTGACTTTGTCCAAACCGGCGACGGTGTGGACACCGTCAATGGTGAAGCCGGTAACGATATCCTTTTGGGCGGCCGAGGTAACGATCAATTGAGCGGTGGCTCCGACCATGACCTGGTTATTGGAGATGCTGGAGACGATACGCTGCTGGGCGATCAAGGTCGTGACTTGTTGTGGGGTGGCTTGCCCGATGACATCATGGCTATCTGGGGTATCGGCACGTTTACCACCTCGATGCCGCCGCTGTGGTCGGAGATCGATGATCCAGAAACCGGTTTTGGCTGGTTCGCCTCCAAGTTCGACTTGACGGCTGCGAGCGTCACCGGTTCGGCCAGCTTTGCGGTACCTACGGAGTTAGCCAATGCCAGCTCCATCTCAGCGGCCAATCGTAATATCAGCTATACGGGTAGTACTCAAAAAGTCGTTCCCATCGATGTACTGAACTTTAGTGTGGGTGGCCGCATGGCTACGAACTTGGGTGCAGGTGATGGTGACGGCTTCGATACGCTCATGGGCGGTGATGGCACAGACTGGATTTTCGGTGGCGGCGACGCTGACTTCGTCGATGGCGGTACCGGAGCCGACTACATCGACGGTGGCCGCGGTAATGACCGCTTGCTGGGTGGTGCCGGCCAGGCCATTGGCGAAGGTGGCGATGATGTGATTCGCGGTGGTCTGAACAACGACATCTTGCGCGGCGGCGATGGATTGGATCTGCTCTTTGGCGACGAAGGCGATGACCTGGTCTTTGGTGATACAGGCTCACCCAACGGCAACGGCATAGGCCAGGCTGGCCAGGTGCTGTGGGGCGGTTCAGGCAAAGATACGCTCTATGCGTTTGCCGGTTACGATGCGGCCATCGAAGCTGCTCAAGTCGGCGATCACTTGATCGGTGGCTCAGGTGAAGACTTGTTGTATGGCAACTTGCGTCAGGATTTGCTCGACGGTGGCCAAGAGGCTGACTTCCTCCATGGCGATTATGTCGATGGACCGCTGTATGCGCGAAACGTGCGCGCCGCCACCGTGGGCGGTAGCGATATTCTGCTGGGCGGTTTCGGTCAGGATCAACTCTTCGGCGGCGGCGGAAATGACATCTTGCGGGGCAACGAAGATGGCGACTGGCTGGAAGGCAATGATGGTAACGATGCCCTGATCGGCGGATCGGGTATTGATATTCTGACGTTGGATGTCGCCAATAACTACGCAGTCACCGGTGGTGACAAACTGTTTGGTCATGAAGTCACCGGTACCAACCTGGGCAACTTTGTAGATAACGTGGCCAACGATCAATGGGCCGATATAGTCCTGTTGCAAGGTGATGCACAGTCGGCTCCTAACGGTAACCCACTGTTCGATGATGACATCTTCTTGTCAGGCGACTTCTCAACGGGCAATCTGCAGGTTACCTACCGCTCGGGTACAGGTCGCGATCCAGTTACGGGGCAACTGCTCAATCCAATTACGAACCCTCGCCCAATCATGGCAGGCATCATGCCTAGCGTGGAACAGATTCAGATTGCCGGGCTGATGGGGGATGACGCCTTGTCAGTTCAAGGCTTGACGGGAACGCAAACGACCGGGGGCGAGACAGGTGTCTCGTACACAGCCATGGTCGGTGGTGGACCGGGTAACGACATTCTCTTGGGCTCGCCTGGCGATGATCGCTTGGATGGTGGCCCTGGCAGCGATCGCATCTATGGCTTTGCGGGCAACGATCGGTTGTGGGGTGATTACTTTAACGGCAACGCCGGGTTCGACTTTGACCAACTGTACGCAGGCGCTGGCTTCGACGATCTGGTCGGCGGCTCTGGCGATAATGTCCTGAGCGCCTGGTCGTTTAATCCCACGCTGAATTACAGCTTTACAGGTAACTACACCGACGAAGTCATTCGCAATGCGTTGATGCGAAATGACACACCTGCCAAAGCCAACTTGTCTCCCGCCAATTTCGGTGTCTTTAGAAACGCCGATGGCAAACCGGTTTCCAATCCCGCTGCAGGTGCGCGCGAGGATACCGGGCTGAACCGAATGTTAGGAAACAGTTCGGCCAACTCTGAACAACTCTACGGTGGCACCGGTTTGGACTTCTTGTACGGCAACGGTGGCGGAGGAGCCAATGGCGACGCATTGTATACGTATCGCGGCGAACTGTTCGGTGCAGGCCAAATGCCTTGGGAACAGGATGACGCCTGGAAAGAGTATGCCAGGCAAACGGATGCCATCTGGTATGTCGGAGCTGGTACGGGTCTGAGCGAGTCGGACGATACGGTTCAAATTGACTATGTCACCGATCCAACCAGCCCGATGTACGGTCGCCATATCGTCACGATTCGCCAGTCCGGCTCATTCAACCTCAAACTCTCCTACCAAATCGGCCAATCCCTCTTCGCACCGGTCACTGACAACAACAATGTTAATGACCCATCTGCCAATGTCGGTGGCAATCAAGAGCAGTTCTTCGATGTCGAGAACGTCGGTTATCGCTGGGACCCAGTCACCGGTCGTCTATTCCAATTGACTCCAGAACAGCGCCGCGACAAAGGTCTGAGCGCCATCGGTGAAACCGATCTGGGCGTAACCGTATTGCCGCCTGAGGGTGACTTCCTGGCGATCCTGGTCGATACGCTAGGTGGTAACGATACGGTTCTAGTCGGTGAAACGGTTCAAAAATCAGTTTGGGTGGATGCGGGCAGCGGTAACGACCTGGTGCGAATGGAACCTCGCCTGGCCTACTTGCCCGACCAGACCGACAAGTTTGCCAGCCGTAATGACACCCCGGGCACGTCTCGGTCGCTGGGAACGTTGGATGTAGACGGGAACAATAATGGCGCGCGAGTCGATCGCCAGTTCACCGGTTTGACCATCGATAGCGCGACAGATGTCAACGAGCATGAGGGTTCGGAAGTCGACTGGTACTCCTTTACGCTCAGCTCAGCTCCCCTGGCTGGTGACGTGTTGCAACTGACTGCCGGCGGTGTCGGGGCTCAAAAGGCTTCTGGCCTATCGACCTACATCGCCAAACCACAACGGCTGCAAATCGATGTCTACAGCGGTTTGGCGCCTGCCTGGGACACGCTGACCGATTATGTCGGAACCAGCAATGTGCCCTTCTCGTTGACGATACCGCAAGAGACTGGGCCCGATTTTAAAACCGCCGGCGATGTTATCCTGACCAAGGGGCGGACTTACAACTTGGTCTACTCGGCTGATCGCCTGGCATCAGACTCTGCTGCTCGGCCAACAGTAGCGGAAGTTGCCCTGATGAACCTGATAGCCGGTCCGATCGAAGAGGCAGATGCAGGCTTTCGAGTCGCCACAGCGATCACCGCCGATCAATTGGCGACGATCGATTTATCAAGCTTATCGACTGGCGTGACTTATCACGTGCGCGTGCAAGATCTCGACGGGATCACGGGCGAATATTCGCTCAGCTATGCCAGTGTCTCGACTCCGGATCTCTATGAGAGTTCCTCAACCCCCAACATCAATGCGAACAATGCTTACTGGCTACCTTCGCCAGCCTCTGTTCGAGAGATTGTGGACTTAACGCTCCCAGGCCAGGCTCGCGCCACCCAAGGTGACTGGTTCAAACTGTCGCTCGACGGAGCCAGTGGCAACTTGATGGCCGTGTCTCACGTGGCCACTCGAACGCTGGCTGTGCAGTTGATTGACGCCGACACCAATGAAGTCAAAGCGGATGCCAATGGCAACGCGCCTTTGGTACTACCCGGTGGTCTTTCAGGCGACTACTACTTGAAGGTTACCGCAGATGGACCTGCGCGTTATGACCTGCAATTGAATATCTCGCAAACGCTCACAGGAAACGGTAGCCAGACGGCTCCCTTCTTGATCAACGACATCGATCTGATGGTAGCCGATAATCGAACGATCAGCCCCGGCTCTGCGCCCACAGGGACAACTGCCGACCAGGCGGCCCGCTTCTACCAATTCAGTCTTTCTGAGCCAGGCGAACTGGGAGAGGCGATCGGCCTGCGCGTGCTGAAAGAGTATCAGCCGACCAAGTATGTGGCCTCGCCCGAGAACCAGCTGCGTTTGCAACTGCTCGATAGCCAAGGCGCCGTTCTGCAGGAAGCCACCTCTACCGATGCGGATCCCCAAGCGACACTAGACCTGGCAGGTCTGCCGCGTGGCACTTATCGCGTGCGGGTCGATTCGGGCTGGCGACGTGACGGCGAAGTGGACGTAGCCCTGGCCGACGCCGATACTCACTATGAATTGTATTCCTCTACCGGCCTGCGCATGGGCAGTCGCGGTGCCCGTTTGGACGCGCGTGAGTCCATCGTTACCAGGTTGGCTGCACCGCAGACCATTCGTCGAGATGTCATCTTGGGCGGTGAAGGCAATGACCACTTGCTGGGCGGCAGCGGCGAAGACTGGATATTCGGAGGCGCGGGCAACGACTACCTGTCCGGCGGCTATGATCGCCAGGCGGAAGACTTGATCGTGGGTGGGACAGGCAACAACTATTTCATGTTGGTGCCCGACGACCTGGCAACCAAAAATGGCGGACCATTTGATAATGGCAATAGCGACCTGTTTGTCGGTAGTGAGAATCCCAATGACGTCGACCAGGTCTATTATGTCGGTGGTGGGGTCGGCATTCGCGACTTCGTCACCTTGGGCTTCGATCGATTCCTGGGCCGTCACAAAGTATCGACTTTGGTGTGGGACACAACCAACCTGGGTTTTGCCGCCTCCGATGGCGAGTACTTGCAGCGATACGCATTCTTCCGCGCGGTCAATATCGAACGCACAGTTATTGATGGCGGCGACGATGTGGATGTTATTCATGCTGATCCAGGCTACTTGCTGGGCGGTGAAAGCTGGGGCATCAGCGGTGGAGACCTGGCAGCAGGCGCAACGGCCTTTAATCGGCTGGTATTGATGGGCGGCTTGGGACCTGACTTGGTTCTCGGTGGCGCTGGTTCGGAATCGATTGTTGGTGGGCGTTTCGATGCCAGCGACACCGACAAGAATTTCCTCAGCGGTGGCCTGGGTGATGATTTTCTACTGGGTGGGATTGCGCGCGACGTAATCTATGGTGGTCGCTTTCCGTTCGAGAACAACGCGCTGCTTGTCGAGATGGACGATCTCAATATCCGACAGGGAACACCCGATGATGGAACGGCGCCCACCAATACTCCGCCAGTGGTGACCACCTACGATGCCTCAGGCGACGCATTTGATCGCGATGCGGATGATCGAGCAACCTTTATCAGTTCGCTCTCCTATTTGAACAATACGGCCAGCGTCGATATTCCCAGTCTGCAACAATCAGTCAACATGGCCAACGCCTTCGCCTTCGAAGGTCTAAATGCCGCAGATGGCCTGGGAACACTGGCCAGCATCGGTGATTTCAACGGTGATGGCCTGGAAGACTTTATTGTCTCCGGTACTTCCCAAGCGGCTCAGAGTTATATTTTGTTCGGACCGGTTGCTTCCAGTACTCTGTCCCGAGTCAACACGACCCAACCTGGTAATCGCGTGGCCATTCGTGGTGAGGATTGGGTTGTCAATCGGAACATTTCTTCCAACACTGACTTCACCGCGTCACGACCGTATCTTCGCGCCGAAGGCAGAGCTGACGAAGTAGTCGGCGATCACACGGCGAATATTTCGCTTGGCAAATATGTGGCTTCGGGCAACTTGATCGGCAGCGCGTCGGCAGACCTGGTATTCGCCGAGATTGCGGGTGCCAACCTGGTGATTCGAATCCTGGCCGGAAACTCCGATGCCAATCGACGATTAACCAGCCCGCAGAAAACAATTACGCTGCCAACAGCCGGCTTTTCAAACGCACTGTCCGATTTCAGTTTTGCCGTTCTGGATTGGAATGGGGATGGCCTGGATGAGCTGGTAGTAGTCGGCAAGCCTTTGGCACCCGCCGCAGGTCAGAGTGTGGACCACCTGCGCGCCGCCGGTTACTTGTTTGGCAGTCAACTGCGAATCGGCCCGGCTGACTTGACGACAACCCATGCAGCCTTCACGCTTCAAACCGATGGCACCAGCCGTCAGGCAGTACTGGACAGTGGATCTTGGACAGCCATTGGCACAGGCAGCCAGTTAACCGCCGTTGCCGTGGGAGATGTCAATCAAGACGGTTACGAAGATCTTCTCATCGGCGATGCCCAGTATGCTGCATATGGTGGTGGAGCTGCCAACGAGAGTATCGGTCGAACCTATCTGTTACTGGGACGTAGCCAAATGCCCAGCGGTAACCAGCCAATCTTGTCGGGCAGTGCTGGTAGCTATGCTGGCTTGGCTCATTATGTGTGGCAAGGTCGTGGCTTGGGCAGTACCGTATTTGCTGCCAGTGACACCAATCGCGATGGTGCCGCAGACTTTGGGTTCACACGCAGCTACGAATCGGCCGCTCCCGTCGACACAACGATCGCTAGTCCGCTCAACGCAACCGGTTCACTATTTATCATCGGAGGCACGCCCAACTACAAAGCCAACTTTGCCCAGTTGAATGCCACCGGTCCATTTAATCCCAACCAAGGTGCCGATGCGCTGCAAAGAAGTAAGGCTCTGGGAGTCATGACCTTTACCACCAATGTCAACGGTCAGACATTGGCCAGGCAATCAGCCACCACAGGCGACTTCGATGGCGACGGACGGAATGACCTGGTTGTTTCTTTTGACAATAGCAACCAGTCCCGTGTGTATTACAGTTTTGCTGCCGATCCATTGCTGGCAGCGCAGGCGCCGGTGCGTACATATGCCAGTCACAACTCGGTGCTGGGTGGAGAAACTACCAACGGCGCGGATCGCTTCGGTCAGTTATCCGCCTCGCCCTATCTGGACCTGGATAACAATGGCATCTCCGACCTGATCATCGGTGCACCTCTGGCCGACATTACGACCGCCAAGCTGACTGGGCAAACCGATCTCGATGCGGGGCGTGTCTACGTCGTCTACGGCAGCGGACGCTCGACCGTGCTTCCGCCCAATCGACTGGAAACCACGCTGGCCAATCGCGAGATCCCGCGTGCCGGACTGTACCTGGTCGAGCGCCCCGACGGTCAACCCTTCCGGTACTTCAATACCGACGATACCATTCTCTCCGGCACCGAACGTTGGTACAAATTTTCCTTCCAAGGTGACGGACAGATCGGCGACTCGATCAAGCTGCGTGTCGTCAACGAGAACAATCAACCGATCAGTCGTCCTTCGGCCAGCCGCTTCTTCTCGACCGATGCTGCCAGCGCGACAGCCGCCTTGGATGCTAACTCGCAACTGCTCGATCCATTGCAAAACATGCTGCCACTGAACGTGGCAAGTTATCGAAGCAGTAGCCTGCAAACGTCACCAGAACCAGGCGGCATCTGGCCGCTGGGCGCTGATGTCAACTCGACGACCTTGCTATTGGACCTGGATCTATCCAAGTTGTTCGATGCGGTGGAGTCTCCCGAGGCATTGATCAACACGGCTGGGCTGAAGTTCGATTTTAGCCATACCGCGGAAAACCTGACTGGTTATATTCAAGTCGAGGTGCTGGATGAGGAGAGTTGGGGTGGCCTCACGGCCCAAGACGTAGCGGCCAAAGCGGAACGCTTCCATCTTGCGTATGGGACATCTAACCGGCTCTCTAGCGACAGCTTTGCAGGTAGCGTCTTTCCAGGCAGTGGCCAGGCCATGCTGGACTTGCGTCGTGAAATTGTGGATGCCTTGGGTGCCGGCAAGACGCGATTGAAACTGCGTCTGACCAGCAACGTAACGACGCCCTTGGCTGTGGCCGCTAGTTCGCTCAAATTTGATTTGCAAACCAATCGTCGACTGGGTGTGGTTGCTGATCTGTATGACGCACAAGGTCGCCGTGTGGCTGGCGGTTTTGCTGCTTCGTCGATCATCGATTTGCGTTCGTTGCCCGCCGGTCAATACCATTTGCGCGTCTATGATCCGTTTGCTGCAGCCCCCACCGCTCAGGATGAAGGGCATCGTCTATATGACTCTGCCTATGATCCAGTGGTCCACCGCGGACGACTGGCAATTGGACTGGAGATCGAAGCTCCTAAAGTCGGTGATGCCGATGCGCGCACTGACCGCGACGAATTGCGCGGCAGTAGCGGAGACGATTACCTGGAAGGTGGTGCCTATTACGACCGTGTGTTTGGCGAAGGCGGTATTGATACGTTCAAATCGGAAAGCCTGGAGATTCGCGACCGAGGGCTGGGTGGTACGGAATCAACTCTGACTGTTCCGGGCGAAGAGCTGGGATACTTGATCGCTACCCCGGATGATTTCGTAATCACTACGCTTACCGATCCAGTTCTCCAGCTAGCAGTCGGCAAAGAACTCGGCCTGGCGGTGCCCAGTGCCGCCGGTGGCGTGCGCTTGGCACGACCACTGCAAGCGACCGATTTAACCTCGCTAGTCGAAGTGAACCTCGATCCTGTTTCTCTGGGACGCTTCTCGCCACGGTATGGTTTGACCAATCCAACCGCTGGTCAGTTCACCGACAGCAGCTTGATCGCTTCGACGCGGATGAGCGTGGGCAAGCGGTTAACGATCTACCCGGCCAACGGCAACGTGGGAGTGCCAGTAGTTGTTACCGCTTTCAACCCTGGCAGCGGTACGGTCAGTTACCGGATAGAAAACGGCAGTTTCACGCCCGGCAGCCAAGACACCTATCAATTTGCCGAGTACTCGTTGGCCTCGGTCGCGGGTCTCGAATATGCCGTCAACCTCGAGTATGTCGGTCTGTCCCGGCAGCGTGTCTCATCGTTGTCCGCCGTCGAACCCGGCATTCGACTCAATCGCGAGGAACAAGGCGAGCTAGGCTGGCGCAGTTTGAGGTTTGTCGACCTGGATGGTAATCCACTTCAGACCGACTTGAACGAGGCTTACCCCAAAGAACCAATTGGTCCGCTGCATGTTCTCAGCCGGCTCAGTCGGCTGGAGTATGTGAGTATCGATTCGCTTTCGGGAGCCACGATACCGCATCTCAATGCGACCACACTGAACAACCATCAGAAGAACACCTATTATGATCTGACCTTCGCTGATCAACTCGATCAATTGCGTTGGTTGAGCGCCCGCTACAATCAGTTGGCCAGTTATCAAGATGTGTATCTGCAATCAACCTACGCCGGGGCTCAAACTCCCTTTGGCTGGTATCCGCTGGATGAGATCAAGGGCGAGTATGCCCAAAACCAGCAGGCTCAAGGTGCGCCTTCGGCCGTAATCTTTGGTGGTGTATCGCAATCCATCCAGGCTTCACCAGCTCCTGGAGTTGAGAACTGGAATGCTGGCTCTTACATGTTTGATGGTCTGGATGGTCATGTGGCGATACCTCTGCGAGTCGGCAACGACCTGTGGAAGAACAATACGGATAGTCTGGCTGTCTCCTTCTGGTTCAGAACCTCCGATGACAATAGCGGCTTGTTCTCGCTGTCGCCCGAAGCGGCTGTACCAGCGTCAGCGGCCACAAGTCAAGCGCTGCGAGTGTATCTGGAAAGTGGCAAAGTAAATGTCAAGTTTGCTAACGAAGCTACAGCCGTTCTCAGCACTGGTTACAACGCCTTGACTTCTGCGACCGATTTCGGTGATGACCGCTGGCATCATGTACTGGTTTCCTACACTCGCTCCGGCGCTTCGGGGAATCTGCGGTTGTTCGTCGACGGCCTGGTCATGCATGTCAATGGCAACACTAGCAATATCAATCCAGCTGTGGCTGGATTACCTGCCGGTTTACAATTCGCCCAACTTGGTTGGTCGGGCGGTGACTTCCTGCGAGGTCAAATGGACGAGGTGCGCATTTATCGAGGTCCAGCCACTAACTTGCCGGATGATCAAATTGCGATTCTGGCCTCGGGCAATATGCGATCCTCGCAATCCTGGAAGATGCATCCGAGCGGTTTGGCGACTCTGGCTGATAAACGTTTTCTGCAAGTAGTGGATCTGTCGCACAATCAGATTGCCGACGTTTCACCCTTGGCGACCACCAACGCTGCTTATGACGACGACGGGAAAGTGATTGCCACCAATCCGCTGCGTTGGCTTGACCTTTCTTACAACTCGATCGCTTCGATTGACGCTCTGGCTGGTCAATGGATCATCAACAATGAAGATCCCGGATACAAAGAAGGTGGCGTCGCCTGGACCGGTGGCAGTGCGCCAGGTGCGTTTGAAAGCGACTACCGCCTGGTACCATCCAGCTTTGGTGAAGCCGCTGCGACGTATACCTTCACGAACTTGCCGCTGGTCGATGCATATGGTGAGGCGATCAATTATGAGCTGAGCGTTACCTGGCCAGCTCACGTCAGTCGAACCTCGGCCGCTCAGTGGCAAGTCGAAGGCATTCTGAATCGATTCACTCAGCCAGCCATGGCCCCGGCGGTCATCGCCGCGCTCAATGCGAGAACTTTCCCCAGCGCTTTGAGGAGTCAGCTGAGCAATCTGGGCTTGAAGTTCGAAAGCCTTCAAGAAACCATCGTGGTGCTGCAAGAGGGATCAGCCTGGTCGATCAGCGATGGCACCAAGCGCGTCGAACTGCAATCGAGCCCCCATGAGTTGATCATTACCCAGGTGTTGGGTGTTCAGACTCGCAATCAGCAAACCAGCCCGCAGGGAGCCATGCTGGGCGGACGACCTTGGGAGTCGTTGGGTTGGGTGACTCCGCGAGCCGATGGTACGCTGGTGGTGCGTTTGACAGATCGCGATGGCAATTTGATACAAGGCAACCTGGCTGCCGATGCCGTACGACTTTCACGAACCGTATTGCCGCGCATGCAAGTCGCCATTCTCGATGCCAATCCGCTCGACGAATCGGCACACACGATCATGAAGTTGCGATTGCAAGGCACCTACGCCGATAATAACCAGTCGGCTTTGATGGAAGGTGTTTCTTTGGCAGCGAATGACCATGCGCCCTTCGTTGGCCCGATCGGTATTCAATCGTTTAATAACAGCGAATTCTTAAGCACTAAGGTCAATGCCACCACTCAGGGCTTTGATGTACTGCGGTCGTTTACTCAGCCTGCTCCGTCGACTCCGCTCGCGGGCGGCAGAACGGTCAACATTTTTCCCTATGCAGATCGAATTGAGATAACCGCTGCCTACCCATATACCAGTGGCGGCGCCGATGTGGGTGATACTCGGGCAACCGCGCTGGCAACAGGTTTCACCAGTACGTCCAGCCTCTTTGCCAGGTCCTACACGCTGGGCGATGGAACCCATACAACTCGCGATGTGGATTTCTTCTCGTTCTCGGTCGCGGCAGGGCAGACCGTGACCATCGAGACAGCTCCCATTAACTGGGTAAATGTCGACACGATTCTCCGCTTGTTCGATTCCAATGGTCAGGAGATCGCATTCAACGACGATGGCGGCTGGGGTAGTCTATCCAAGATCAAGTACACGTTCCAAACAGCCGGAACTTATACCGCCGGTGTGTCTGGTTATTCCAATTCAAGTTACAACCCCAACGTGGCCGGTAGCGGTATCGCAGGTGCTACCGGTTCCTACGTAATGACGATCGTCAACGGGTTGAGTGCTGCAGTGGATTGGTCAAGTGGTGGTGTTGGCACCTTCTACGATCAACCGTTCCGCTTTTCCAACGTGGGCGGCGTAGCCACGATGTATGTTGAAGGCGATGTCAACATCGGTGCCGATAACATTCGACTCTACGGCAATGCGCCACTATCGATTGTCGTGGGAGGCAATACGTATGTTTCTCCTGGAGCATCGATGTCCGCCTCGGCAGACAGGCAGACGGCCTACGCCGGTGGAGGAAATGGCGGTGCCCGAGGCTTGGGTGGCAATGTCGTCGAGCAAAACGATTCGTTCGCAGGCGCCCCTGGCGGGTTCCAAACCGGTGGGCGTTCACCTGGTGCTGGCGGGTTTGATACGGGGTATTACAGAGGCGTCGACGAAGGGCTCTATCATGCTGCCAGCAACGTAGACCTAAGCAGTGCTGATCAAATCGGCACTTCCGCCACGGTGTTTCAAGGTAACGACTGGTGGTCAACTTTCGGCCTGCATTATTCAGGCACCGACTTCGGCATTTGGCAGAAGTCGCTGTTATATGTGCCAACAGCCGGTACTTATCAGTTTTCGACAACATCCGATGACGGGTCGAAGCTCTGGGTCGGTGGCGCATTGGCTGTCAACAATGATGGCCGGCACGGGTCGACTCGAGTGGACGGACCGCAATTCAGCCTCTCCGCCGGTTATTACAATATTGAACTGAAGTACTTCGAGTTCACCGGCGGCGAAAATTTGACCGTCCAGTGGAGACGCATCGGTGGGTTTGATTGGCAAGAGATTCCCAATGCAAACCTGATCAGAACAGAACGCAACTTTGCCACCGGTTATCAGGTTGCGCGAGGCGACAGTGGAAGTTCAGGTTCATGGGGCTTAACTGGCCTGTCATCTGGTGCTGGACCCAATGGCAGTGCTGGCAGCGCCGGTCTACCTGCCTTTGGTGGTTCAGCCGTGGGTACCGCCGGCCCCCGTGGTGCTGGCGGATCGCGGGGAACTGGAGAAAACTGGGGCGCTGGCGGTACCCGAGTCGCATCGGGTAGCGGGGGTGGAGCAGGCGGATTCTCCAGCAACACAAATGCTGTCTATACGCCAGCAGTCGGAGGCGGCAACGGTGAAAAAGGTGGCGATGGAATCACGGGCAAAGGAGGCGACAATGGTCAAGCAGGCGGCGGTGGTACCAACACGATCGTAGGTCTGAGCCTCTCGGCAGGCACTGGCGGCGGCGGTGGCGGCGGTGGCGGCGGTGGACAAGGTGGCGGTGGCGGCGCATCCGGCGGTGGCGGCGGCGGCGGCGGACAAGGCGGAGGACTCCAGTCCTCTGCCTGGGGCCATGGTGGTGGCTCAGGCGGCTGGGGAGGTTGGGGCGGCAAAGGTGGTTACGGCGGCGACGGTGGCAATGGCGCTCCCGGCGGCGGAGGCGGCGGTGCATTTGAAATCATCAGCCTCGGATATGCTTCAGTAGCAGGCACCTTTACTTCCATCGGAGGTGAAGCGGATACAGCCGGTCAAGGAGGCTTCGGGCAAACTGATCCCATCGTCTTCATCGACCTCGATGGAGATGGAGTACGAGACTCCAATGAACCAGACCTCAAGCGTTCAGGCGGCGCTGGGGATGGCGGTTCGCCCGGCGGTGGCGGCACAGCTACTAACAGAGGCGGATCCGGTGGAACTGGCGGTAATGGCGGCTCTGGAGGCTTAGGCGGAACCGGAGGCAACGGCGCTGGAGGCGGCGGCGGAGCAGGTGGCACCGTCAAGATGATGAGCAGTGTGCTGAATGCTGCTTCTCTGGTCGCTAACACCGATGGTGGTACTGGAGCAAACGCTGGCGGCGATGGTCGGTATGTGTATGCAGCCAACGTCCCAGTCGGTTCCACAACTTCATTCCTGGGCACTCGTCAAAACACTCAAACCCAAGTCTATCTGGGTACCGACTTTGCCGGTTTCACTCAACAGCGTAGCCAATTGGCTTCAACGCAAATCTATGGTTCCAATCCTTACATCGGAGCCAACACGCCGAACATCGCTGGATTGGCCGGTGGGGGCGAAGCCTTTGGCTTATTACCTGACTCCATTAGCAAGACGTTCAATGATCAAGCCATCTTTGGTTCAGCCCCCGACAATGCAGCTTTCGCTGCTATTCGACTCGACGGCGCGTGGGGCCTGGAAGGCTCTCTGGCCAGCCAAGGCTACGCCGGCTACGACATGGTGCTGCTAGTCAACCTGTCGGATATCGGTTGGAACAATACCAGCCTGGGTATTGGTAACCGTGCCGTTCGACCACTGATGGTGGGCGGCTGGCGAAACGATCCACGCTTTGGCTATAACGGGGATGGCGTTGTCAGCAACGATACACGCGTGCTGGCCAGCTTCAACTCTGGGGCAATCTATGCCTTGCTGGTGCCTGAGACAGAAACCACGCTCACTGTCGGCGCGAACATCGTCGACGGTTTGTACAAACAGACAACTTTCCCTATCGCCGATCAAGACGTTGTCTACATCACTAATTCATTGGTAGTTCCGTTCACCGGTAGTGATGCCGATAACGATGCACGGGTCTACACCGCCGCAGCCTCCGAAGCTAGCGTGCACATCGCGATTGCAGGAGGCGCAATGACCATCACGCCTGAACCTGGTTATCGCGGTATCTTCGATGTAGCTCTGACTGCCAATGACCGAACCGCAGCCGGACAAGTCGATTCGGGCCGCTCCTTTACCGAACGCTTCGAAGTGAATGTGAGCAGCGCAGTCGTTCAAGCTACTCAGTATGAAGACCTCAACGGTAACTCCAGCTTCGATGCCGGCGAAGAGATCGAAGGCGCAGTCTTGCACGCCGATCTCAATAACAATGGCACAGTCGAAGTTGGCGAAGTCTTCGTCACCAACAACCAAGGTCAGGTATCGGCCGTCAATTTACCAGCGTTTGCCAATGCGGGCGCACTTACGGTAACTCCTAGTACTGACCCTGGAGACACGCTGGCCACTGCCTTCAATTCTGGCTATACCGGCTCGACAACCGAACATCGCTTTGTCGCCCAATTGGGCGATGGCGCATTCACAACCAAAGATGTGGATCTGTACGCCTTTACAGTCACTTCCGGAACCACTTTGGTCTTCGAGACCAGCTTGACAGCCAACGGCGTTTCCATCGATACGATGGTGCGATTGTTCAATACCAGCGGTCAATCACTTGGGATTGATGACGACAGCGGCGAAGGCTTGTATTCGAAACTGACTCGTACCTTCAACACTGGCGGTACCTATTTCGTAGGTGTATCGGCTTATCCAAACTTGGGCTACAACCCCAGCACTGGAGGAAGTGGCGTGGCTGGCGGATCGGGCAGCTACACTTTGTCGATGAAGCTGGCGGGATCCTCCGGCGGCCTTGATCTGAACTGGATAAATACAGTCTCAGGTGACTCGCCTGACTTCCCCAATGTCTCAGCCAGTGCCGGCCAGGTAGTCAGCGCGGGCGCTTCCCAAGTCAAACGCCTGGTCGCTGTGACTCCGCCCCAAACCGGTTTGGAAGGCAACAACTTTACTGTAGATGGCACAATTCTACGCCCCGCTGGCGCAACCCTTCTGGAATATCGCTGGGTTCTGATCAATGCCAGTGGAGCCAACGTGACGCCTGCCAGCCAGGTCGATTGGCGACAAATCGATGCAAATCTGGACTCGTTCTCAACGCAGCTCCAGTTCTTTGCCTCCGATGAAGGCACCTTCAAAGTCGAACTCCATTCTCGCGGGCGCCGCGATGGTAACGCAGACTTCGCCTTCTTCGATGCAACAACCGTAACGGTGACCGCAGCCAGGCCATCGATTGACCTGGGGACAGACTTCACAATCGAAGAAGGTCGTGAGCGCTCTTGGCCAGGCTTGCTGAACAACTTGTCCAGCGATGTTTGGCAAGTGCAAGTTGACGCCGATGGCGATGGCACCTTTGAGACGACTTTCAATACCAGTAACGCACTGCGGGACTTCAACTATTCATGGAGCCGCTCCACCGCCGGAGCCGCTGTGCCACTGCGAGTACGCGTTACTGACTTGGATGAAAACGTTTACGCCGAAGATACCGTACTGGTTACGGTCAGCGATGCCCCGCCAGTACTCAACGGTTCGCCAGTGTTTACGATTACCGAAGGTCAATCGCTGGGCGATCTGCTGCGATTCCGCGACGGCGATGATCAGTGGACCGTACATCTGGCCTACTCCGATGGCCAAACGGAAAATGGACAAGTAGTCGTTGATGCCTCCAATTCGGCCATCAAACGTGTTAACCTGGCACGCAAGTTCAACAACGAGCAAACCCAAACGGCCATCGTTACCATCAGCGACTTGTCGGACGGTACGGAGGCAGTCTTCGAAATCACGATCAACGTGGTGAATGCGGCGCCTGCGTTGATCGGCGATATCCTGGCTGTTGGTTCTCAACGGCTCGTCAACCAACTAGTGGTCGATGAACCGCTGCTAAGCGACCCTCATTGGACGCGCACTGGCGCCTGGTCATTTGGCACACCTATCGGTGCCGGCGGTACCAAGCAAGGCAATCCAGATCCTACGACAGGAAAAACGGGGGACTTTGTCTTCGGCATCAACCTGGCCGGGGACTACCCAACGACTGTCGGGGCCGCGCAGTATCTGATCTCGGAACCTTTCAACCTGATCGGAGTTTCCAATCCACAACTGCAGTTCCAACGTTGGTTGAACATCGATTATCGCCCCTATGCTCGGGCAACGGTCGAGGTGTCTGTCGATGATGGAACCACCTGGAACGCGGTTTTTGAGAATCCCTTGGGCCAGTCGATTACCGATAGCGACTGGCAACAGGTCACCTATGATCTGAGCGCCTACAACAATGCTTCGTCACTGGTCGTTCGCTGGGGACACCAACTATTCGTGGGTGCCCTTGAGTACTCCGGTTGGAACATCGATGACATCACCATAAGCGGCGATGTCACAGTCGTGGACGAACTGGTCGATGTCGATTTTTCGATTGCAGCCAATGACGTACCGGCCGACACACTGACTTACGAATGGGACTTTGATTACGACGGTACCAATTTCACAGTAGATTCCAGTCTGGCGTCGCCCAAGTACCACTTCCCAGGTGATGGCCGATACCTGGTCGCGGTTCGCGTCAGCGATGGAACTTCGGTATCCGACATTCAGACCCAGGGCTTCGTGGTACGAAACGCGGCTCCGGTAATCGCCAGCGATCTGGCTCCAACCACCTGGTTCGAAGGTGACACCATTCGTATCGATGGCAGTGCACTGGTGAAAGATGCGCCCATCGATGACGTTACTTATTCGTGGCGGCTGTACCGACAAGGAGAAACGGAGCCGCTGTTTACCACTAGCGCTAGTGTCTTCAGTTACGCCACCACCGACCAGGCAGAATATCGTTTGGTTTTGACCGCCAGCGATGGAGTAGCCAGTTCAAATGCCGAGTGGAACTTGAGTGTCTCCAATGTAGCGCCGCAATTTGAGTTAACTGCCAGTGGAAAGGGCGATGAGGGTGAGCTGCAAACAGTTAGCGTCAGCAACTTCCGCGATCCAGGCACAGCAGAGAGTCTGACCTACGCTTGGACACTGATCGGTCCCAGCGGCGCGGCTACTCAGTTAACGGGCACTACTTCAACAGAGTTCATTCCTGGTGACGAAGGTACATACTGGATTACGCTGGCAGTCCACGATGGACTCGACACTTTCATTCAGACGTTGCCAATCGTCATTGCCAATAGCGATCCGGTTCTGAGCAACTTGTCAGGCGGCTCTGCCACGGCCAGTGGTACCCCACTGCTGCTCAGTGGCTCGGTCGAAGACGCCGGCAGCCTGGATCAGCTAACGGCGATTGCTCGGATTCGACCTCATATCAGCAGAGCACAGAACGATGAAGCAGCTGTCGTCTTGCCGTTGGAACTGAGCACCAGTGGATTCCAATTGAATCACAAGTTTGCCAGTAGCGGACTGTATGATATCGAAGTCGAGGTCCGCGATCTTGATGGTGGTGTCACAACTCAAACTATCGTGCATAGCGTTGATATCGACGCGGCTGTGATCACCGCCAGCTCCATCATCACCGCTGACAGCAACCCAGCCTTAACCGGTACCATCGATGATGGAGAGGCAACAGTAGTCGTCAACTTGGGTGGTTACGAACTACCAGCCATCAACGCGGGTAACGGAACCTGGTCTTTGCCCGACAACAGCCTGCCGGCAGAGCTCAGTTCCGGACGACACCTGGTGCGCGTTCTGGCTACCGACACTGCGGGTAATCAATCAATGGCGACTGGCAATGTGGTTATTTTGCTGCACAGTCCGACCATGGTAACGGTACGTGAACAAGCCGTGTCGGAGGCCGCATCCACCGCCGCCGATCTGCTCTTTGGCACCCTAAGCGCCATCGATGAGGATGATGCCGATGCCCACTCATTTGCACTGGTTCCCGGTGCTGGCGATGGTGATAACGCTCGATTTATCATTAGCGGCGATCGAATCCTGTTGCGCAGTGGCCAGGTGTTGGACTTCGAAACTCGTCCACAGTACTTCGTGCGTGTACGAGCCACAGACTTGATTGGCAACCGCGTTGAAACTGCGCTGACGCTGAATATCGAAGATGCCGAAGAAGGAATGTTTATCAATGCCAACAATGCCAACGTCGTGGGCAACGTACTCTCTGCCATTACCAATTCTGGCACTTGGGTGGGCGATAAACCTGCCAACATCACCCTCAGCGCTTCGTTGGGTAACGTGGTCAAGAATGCGGATGGTACCTGGTCATGGAGCTACACACCATCTCAGAAAGTCACTGCTCAGACGGTCACAATCACGGCCAGCAACGGTACGCTTTCAAGTTCCACCAGCTTTACATTCTCCTCAATGGTCGTGATCACCAATCGAAAGGTGTTTTACAACGCCAGCAGTTTTGAGACGGTTGGGGGTGTCAATGCTGCCTTGGATAGCAACAAAGTCTTGTTACGCTCTGGTTCGACGACACAGACCACTAACTTTACGAACATCTCCAGCTACAGCCTAGGCATCAACGGCGCTGTTCTGGATGTCGCCGGATTGGTAGGCACGAGCTTGACGGCTAACGACTTCATATTCCGAGTCGCACCTGCGGGCGTATCCGGGGTGGTTAATCCAAGCACCTGGCCCAGTGCTCCTGCACCCAATGCGATTGCAGTTACCCCAGGCACAGCTACCACGCCAGCTCGTATTCGTTTGGAGTGGCCTGACAGGGCTATCCAGTACACCTGGCTCCAAATTGTACTGAGGGCTAATGCCAATACAGGCCTGACAGCGCCAGCCGTCTTCTATCTGGGCTCCGTACCAGGAGAGGTTAATGGTGCAGCCCCCTACCGGATCACCGGTGCAGACTTGTCTCTGATTCAATCCGCCATTTCCAACTCGCTGGTGGCAGTTACCGACTCCCGCGACGTCAATAAAGATCGCCGGATAACCGGTGCAGATTTGTCATTTATTCAAGCGCGTATCTCCAATACCGTGCGTTTAAGTAACATCGTGATACCAGTTGCTGGCTCAGCAGAAGAAGGTGCCGGTGGCGCGCCTCCGGGCATGGCTAGCGGTACCACCAACGAAAACTGGAAGAACGATGGCTCGTCAGAAACATTGGCTGAGGGCGAAGCTGCACCGCTTCCGAACCAACCTGCCTGGCAGTTGCCTCAATTGCTCCAGCAGGCCAAGCTCGAGCCAGTGGCTTCACCCCAGTCATGCTTGCCCTATCAAGCCACCGAACTCCGCTCGCTAGCCAAGGTTGTCGGAACAAACTTGCCTCAGCCCGCCACCGATAATCCCACATCTCATCAGGAGCAAGTCGATCTTGTCTTCAACCACTTCGAAGATAAGGAACGAAACTGGTGGGAATCCTAGCAGTCCGCTGGGTGGTACTGGCATAGCGCCAGCCTGGCTGGGTGGCACTGGCATGGCTGGGTAGCCACCGTCGCCAGATTTTGATGTTGCGAGTTTTTGAGTAACCTCTCCCAATCGCAGGAACGCTGGGAGTGCGAGGCTCCGGCCGAGCTTTCGGTTTGTATCACCAACCAAAGATTCATTGGTGTTAACGGCCTGGCATAAATGGCCTGCGGACGTTCGTCTGCGCTTCGGGCCATGATTCAAAACTCAAATTCCAATGGGACTGCATTGGCGCTCGGGGCCCAAGGCTCGGGTGGAACCTCGCCCTCCCCCAGCGACGACCGCTGGGGGAGGTGACATGAGCATTCCCAAAAGGCGCAACATCAGAATCGCCAGACGGTGGATGCGAAAGCCAAAGTTTTCCACCGCTTAGCTTCGCTTACGACGCCATTTGGCGCAGTGCCTTACACTCCGTAACGATTTACTTTGTTAAACACCAGCAGCACATCCAGAGCCGTGATCGATTCATCGCCGTTGACATCGAAGAAGTCTGGTGAACTGAGCACCAGGTCGCGAATGCTGCCGGAGTTACCCGCGTTGATTTGATTGATGATCAAGAGCGCATCCAAGCCACTGACGATTCCGTCATTGTTGACATCAACGGAGTTGCTGGGGTTGGTCCAAGCCGAGCCGGTTTCGTTGTCGGTGACTGAAAAGCGTAGCGATGCAGAAACGACTGACGTCGCTGAAGCGATGATGCTTGAAAACTGAGTGCCATCCAGTTCTGTATCATCAACTGGCGTCACGGTGAAAGTTACCGACAGTGCATTGGCAGGAATGGTCACCGTCGAGGGAGCGGTGACAGCGGTCGGATCGTTGCTGACCAGCGAAACTGTCAGCGGTAGACCATTGGCGGAACTTCGCGACAACGTCGCCAGGATGCTCGCCCCATTCTCGGCCAGGCTGGTGCTGGTGGCTTGAAGCGCCAGTTGCACGGCATCGTCATCGATGACCGTCAGTTGCCAAGAACCCTCGGAGGCGGCATTGGCTTGTGCCTTCAGCAGCACCGCCACGTCACCATCGATCTGGTTATCGTTGACCAGTGTCACCGGTACGCTGATCGAAGTTGCTCCAGGTTCAAAGGTCACTGTGGCCGGAACAGTAGCCTGGAATGTATCCGCCGAACTGAGTGACACATTGAGCGAATTGGCGGTGTAGCCAGACCTACGTAAGGTCAAATTCACCGTGCCTAGATTCTCACTGGCGCTGGTTATCGAGGTTGACCAGTCCAAGCTGGCAACCCTGGACGCATTCAAATCCACTTTCACATTGCTGTCTTGAACGACGACCTGGGTCATGGTGATCGGCTTGGCCAGCGTTCCACCAGAGAACGTAACTTGATAAGTACCTTGGGCTACTGGCAGGCTGTAACCACCGCTGCTACCGGTCTGCGTCTGATACGTAGTTCCGTCAACGGCTCGCGCGACGACATTTAGACCGCTGAGACCTTCGCCGACCGAGTAGAACTCATCGGCCACCGTTCGATCGCTGAAGGCTACACCCGTAATGAACACTTGGCCCAGCGATCTGCCAAACAGTTCTGTCACCATGCTGGTGTTATACGTCTTGCCTTCGAACGTATAGGGCCCCACGGCGATGCCAGTGCCTAACTCATCCAGTCCGTTGTCCATGATGTGGGCGCGATGTCCAGCACTGCGAATCAACTGTTCGTGATTCTTGAACACCTCGGCTGCGGCATCCAGTTGGCCGGTTGTTCCGGACCAATTGATGTTCTCTTCACCGCTGCCGGTGTAGCCTGCCGCCGACATGCGCTGCAAGTGATCGCGGCCGCCCAGATCGGTGTGCGAAAAATAGTTGTTGGCCAGCATGTCGACTGCATGCAGTCGAGCCGCAGAGGCCAGGAACTGATTGAGCGCGAGCGGTTGCTTGGCTGCGGGACTGAGGCTGCCTGGGGCCAGCCCCTGATTCAGATCAATACCGTAGCGAGCCACCTCCGCAATCGGGTTGGCCCTGGCTCGATTGACCAGTTCCAGCAGCAGTTGCTCGCGATCGGTGATCTCGATACCCGCCAACATCCGCCGGGATTCGATCGTCTCGAAGACCAGAGAGCGCTTGCTCGATCTTTTTCGATTGGCTGAAGACATGCGGGATAGACACGTTCGGTAGGCTGGCCATCGATGGAAGCAATACCTTTATTATAGTTTGAATCCATGCCCACCGGCCCGAAATCGCCGTGGTAAATGCGAACTCCTGCCGAAGCTTGAGTTCAGCTGACGACAAAGTTTCGCCAATCCGCAAAGTAACGGAGCCGAAATCCTGATTGGCTCGCTTCCCTGCGTTTATCGCTCCAAGCTTTGCTGCAGCGCCAGGCGCGTCAAGGTATAGCTGACCACGTGCCCACCGGCATAGCACAGGGCACCGACGGTCACAAGCTGGCTGGCTACCAGCCAACCTAATGCAGCTGCGATAACCGCGCAGGCCAGCGCGATACGAAGATTTGCGCGCATGTGCCAGCTCAGTAGCTTGGTGTTTACCAGGTTGCTGGTTGCAGACGAGTTGCCGTGGCTCGCAGCGGGCAGATCGAACCGCAGCTGATCTTGGTTACGCTCTAGTTCCGTTTGCTCAGCAGCCATTGAGAGCCCTGGGAGTGCCTGTTCCCCTACGCAGCCAGCAGGGGTCATGCCTGGCAGATCGATGACATCGGTGAATGTGGATACGCTAGACAATTTTCATTCCTTCCATTGCCAAGAGCCATGCATTCAAGTTCATCTTATGAAGGCAGCAGGCACTGGCCTTCCTGTCATCAATTGCCAACAAAGGCAAATATTTTCCGCCGCTCATCAGTTGCCATCGCGGCTATTGGCCACTGCCACCAGTAGCCACTGGACGTTTGTATAGCAAGAGCAAGTTAGTAGCCACCGTCGCCAGACGGTGGACATAGATCTTAACGTTTTCCACCGCGTGGCAGCGGTAACTACAAGGAAGGCTTGCAGCCTAACTACCCATGCACTTCCATGCACTTCCATGCACTTCCATGCACTTCCATGCACTAAGTGGCGAAGTCCATTTAGGTCGCGAATTGTTCCATGTTTTATACCAGGCTTAATTTCAATATTAAAACTCAATCTTTGATATTTCAGAAATTACTGGCAGAAAAATTTGCTGGTTGTCTTTCTTAGTAAGACATCGCCACTTGGCAAGTTGAGAAGCCACCGAAGCCTGGCCACTCTTGGCCGACTGAATCACTTATGAACAGTCCCTGGCTTACGCTCGTGCGTTGCGAGATGAGGTGCAGGTCCCTCGCTCACGCTTTTTGAGGTTGCGCGTTTTTGAGTCACCTCTCCCAAGCGCAGCTTGGGGGAGGTCGAATCGAGCCCTTAAGGCGAAGATTCGGGAGGGGCACTGCGCCAGGGAAGAGTCAACCATGGCGCATTGCCCCCTCCCGCAGCCTCGGCTAGAGGCCTCGTCTGCGACCTCCCCCAGCTGCGCCGGGAGAAGTGACATGAGGTGACATTCCCAAAAGACACAACATCAAAACTCACGCTGCGGATTGAGGTGCAGGCCCCTCGCTCGCGCTGCGAGTTGTGATGGTGGTCCCTCGCTGACGCTTCGGGTTGTGATGCTGGGCCCTGGCTCACGCGTAGCCGACGCGAGAGAACCACCTGCTTAACCAGCGTGCGTTTGAAGCACTTTCATTACTAGCGCCTTTTCGACGCCTGGTACTAATTCGACATGGCCAAGAGAATCGGGCAAGACGAATCGCAGCGTACCATGCTGGACCTTTTTGTCATGTTGCATGAGTTCCCACAGTCGCTCGGGATCATGACCGCTGAAGCTTACTGGCAGCCCCAGGCGCTCGAGCAACTGGCGCTGGCGATCGACCAGCTGTTGATCAATGCGACCAAGCGCACAAGCGGTCATGGCGGCCAGGTGCATACCGATAGCCACGGCTTCGCCATGCAGGTACTTGTCATAACCGCCATCGGCTTCCAGCGCGTGGCCGAAGGTATGCCCGTAGTTCAAGATGGCTCGCAGGCCGGTGGTTTCACGTTCGTCTTGAGAAACCACTTCGGCTTTGGCTCGGCATGACTGGGCAATGATATGCGTGATGCAGCCTGGGTCTTTGGCCAGGATGGCTTCGGCATGCTGTTCGATATAAGCGAACAGTTCGGGGTCCAGAATAACGCCATACTTGACCACTTCGGCCATACCGGCGACCAGTTCGCGCCGCGGCAGCGAGCTGAGCGTTTCGGTATCGATGATAACCAGCGACGGTTGCCAGAATGCACCCACCATGTTTTTGGCTTGGGGCAAGTTAATGCCGGTCTTGCCACCGACGCTCGAGTCGACCTGGCTCAGGAGCGTGGTGGGCACTTGGACTAGCGGCAAGCCGCGGGCGAACGTGGCGGCTACGAACCCGGCCAGGTCACCGATCACGCCGCCGCCCAAAGCGATGACGGCTGAACCGCGATCGGTCTTCTCCTGGAGCAAGGTTTGCCACAGCCTGCCGGCTTGCTGAGCCGATTTGCTGGCTTCACCAGAAGGCACATCGATCAGGGAGACGCGGTAGCCGGCCGTGGACAAGCTGTCGGCCAGGAGCTGGGCCATCGGACTGCGCAAGCGCTGGTCGAAGATTACCAGGGTATGCTGGCAGCGTCCGACGGTTTCGGGCAGCCATTCGGGGAGAGCGGGCAGAAGCTGCTGGCCGATATGGATGGAGTAACTACGCTGGCCCAGGGGCACGTCGACGCTGATCACGTAAGCAACCTCGAGAATGGCGAAAGCAATACCGCAGTTTACCACCAAAAATGCGGCGCACGTAGGGTTGGGCACAGGAGGGGGTAGCAGCGCAAAAATCGGACTTGGGAGGCTAGCTATCTGGGGTAGACGGCTGGGTGGTCGATCGTTACACTACGGGACTCTCATCAAGGGATGAGTTGGGCTCCCAAGAGAGCCATAAATGGTGTCCTAAACGAGCGATAGAGAACCTTTTGGAGGACTAGATGGTCAAACTGATTGTCCGTGACCGGGAAACGATACAAGAAGCCGTACGTCGTTTCCGCAAATTGGTGGAACGCAGCGGCATCAAGAAGGAAATGCGTCGTCGCGAATACTACGAAAAGCCGAGCGAAGTGCGTCGCCGCAGCCGTCTGCGAGCCGAACGCCGCGCCCGCCGTACGCGCCAACTAGCCCACGGCTAGCAATCAGATTGGCTGGTAGTGTGAGCAGGCTGTTGGTTGAAGCTGTCTTATCAAGCCGACCTCCAGCCCCAAGCTCCCTTGTTGATTGCAACGAAGTTGCCTATAAACCACGTTGCCTGTAACGCAAGTTGCCTATAACCCACCAGCCCGCATCTCCCACCCTGGCGGGCTGGCACAACAAATCAAAACACATCCGGGCGAGTAGCTCAGTTGGTTAGAGCGCTACTCTTACAAAGTAGATGTCGGGGGTTCGAGTCCCTCCTCGCCCACTTTCGCTATCCATCACAAGCGTGATGACCCCATCCTTAGCCATCATAACTGGCTGATTCTCAAGGGCTTCGGGCGACTCTTGATTCTGTCCGATAGCTTGCGATGGACTAGGATAGTCCCCGTTTTCGCACCCAACAGTCCCCGCTATGGTACCCGCGGTTTCGGCCGGGTCTTCGATCACTTCATGCGCTACGGTGTTCTCGCGTGCGGCTTGCTCTGCGACCTCTGGCCGAGCCTGAGCGTAGAACCGTGCGGCAACCGATGGCGAGTGCCCCATCCATCGGCAAACGTCGGCCGCAGGGTACTTGGCCAGAAGTTCGGTTTCGCGGCTCGATCGAAGATTGACGAACAGCTTCTCCCAAGGCGTCAGTTTGGCTTTCACGATCAATCGAGTGAACTGGCTGCGCAAGTTCGCTTTCGGATCCGTGGCGATTGGAAAGACCGGCGTTGATAACGGCACTGATACACCAGGACCGACTACGTCGGACCAGGCTTCGAGGTAGGGTACGACTTCAGGGAACATCGGCACTGATCGCAGAGCATGCTGACCACCATGGTGCTTTGTCTTTGGTGACCGAATGACGATACTGCGTTCAGCGAAGTCCAGATCGGCCCAGGTTAAGCCCCGAAGCTCTGATGGCACTCGGCAGCCGATCAATCGCACAAACGCGATCAGGGCCCTCCACTGAGTCCCTGGCGCCTTATCGATGACCTTGACGATGTCCGACCACGGAACAAACTCGCGACGCTCGAGGTTCTCGCGAACAGTGGTTGCCAGGCCGGCAAATGGATTGGACGTGATAAAGCCCCAACGAATGCCGGTTGCGAAGATCTGACGCGCAACGCCTGTTCGACGGCGCACCGTATTGTCGCTCAGTTCATCGCGTTCTTTATCGCGTTTGTTGCCTTGAGTAGCTAACCATTGCCGCCACTCTTCGGCATCGCGCACCGTGATCGAGTCGAGCGTAACATCGGCCCCGAATCGTTCGATCAACAGCTCGCACACTTGTGCGTCCCGAGTACGTGTAGCATCGGCTACATTTCCGCGAGACGCTTTAAAGTCCGCGCAGAACTTGCCGAGCGTCACGCGTATCCGCGACGCGACCAGGCCGACTTTAACGAGTCTCTCGCGCAAGTCCTCGTCGAGCGAATCGATCCACACTTGCAGAGCGGCGGGCAGAGTACCACCGCCACGACGCACACCGAGCAACTCTTCAAATCGAACTTGAAATTGCGTTGCGGTCTTCTTAGGCATATCGCCGAGCCGGATAGATTTTCGGCGTTTATCGGCACCATACCAACTAACCTTCCACGAATTACGTCCAGCCTCTTTCGACAGGCTCGCCATCGGTTCAACTCCCATCAGTTGAAGTAGACCCCATAAACATCAAACGCCACGGCAGCCGGTATGGGACCAGTTTTCGGCTCTAGATTCCTAGCCGTGGCACCAACAACATACCGCGTCACCTATCACGAATCAAATATCAAGTCAGATTGCAAACGCTTGTCATGCTCAATCTTTGCGGACCGTTTGTCAGTCTCAGCTACTTGTACTGCAATCACCGGCCAATCAACTTCAATCAATTCAACCCAGTCGGCCCGAACAATCGAATCCCCATCGAACCGGAACACCACTCGATTGCAACCATCGCATTGAAGGCCCTTGGAAAATTCCAGCAGCCGCTCACCCGATCTACACCATGGGCAGATCACCCCTGGAATCGGTGCTAGATACTCGGGGCTAGTGCGCTCAGCAATCGCAGCCAGCAGACCATGACGCTCGGCTCGCATCCTGCCCAGCAGATCATCACCAATCACACCCGCGGGAGCATCGTAAGCCAGCCGCCCATCACCATCGATCGACAGCGCCACACCCAGGGTAAGCAGCTCGGCCAGCAACTCCGTTGCCATCAGATCACCCCCTGCACTCGATCATCAATCGGCTCCGAATTATTTTCAGATCTCTTAGACTTCGTACCCTCAAAACCATCGAAAGTACCCTCGGGCTGGTTTTCGTGGGTTTCGTGGGTTCGATTCGGCATGCTTTGGAAGAATTTCGCCGCCGATGGATGCAAGACGTATTCGGTAGTGGGCCGCCCGGTTTCGGGTTTCACGTCGACAGCCCGAACCCAACCATGATCGCACAATAGCTCTAAGGCTTGCTTCATCGTTTCGGAATCGGTTAGGTGGGCCCATCCTTTCTCACGGATCGCCCGCAGCCGAATCGGTTTACCTTTTGGCCATTCGATCAGCCGCCGCAACAATGGCCCAGCGGATTGTCTCTCTGGAGCCACACTAGCCGCATAGACTCGCCCCGCATGACTCTCAAGGTATTCGGCCCATAGAACCGCCTGCGCCGCCGCATCGCCGCTAACTGGCCCACGTCCACCGTTGGCTAAGTGGAGGATCAACGCGATCGACGGCACCATGGAGGCGTACTTGGCCAAATGAGACTCAAATGCCTCGGGCATGTCGCCAACACGTAAACGCTTCTGCAAGGCGATGTCCCATCGATCGAACACACCTTGGCCATCTCGATCGAAGCGAACCCAAGGTATGCCGCTGCCATCGTCGAACGAATCACGCTCAGCGAATTCATCGGGATCGAAATCGGCCAGTTCCTCGAACACCTTGGCCAGGCGATTGCGAGCCTCAGAATTTGGCCACTGATCGACGTGCACAAACTCTCGGGGCGAATCGGGCCAAACGAGGATCTGAAGGCGCTGCACTAAACCATCATCGCCCCGCGCGCCTCGCATCGCTGCTCCAACGTATTCCGACAACCCGCCCGGAGTCGCGCAGCCGAAGACACTTAGGCATGGCGAATCGCAAACGGTTTCACCGCGCCCGATCCGATCGATGTTTAGCCGCCCGTGCCCATTCCACAGGGTTAGATACTGTTGACGCACGCCCGCCTTATCATCGCGATCTAGCGAGCGCAGCCAGCCCACCAACTCATCAACCCAAAGCAACATCCCGAATCGATGGACATTCAATAGTTCAACTAGCTTTTCGATCGTTGGATCAGTTGTAATGATCCGCCGAGGTATCGGGGGGGCTTGTGCCTCATTGTCAGCAATCTGCCGAGCCAACTCTCGGGCCGTAGCCTCATCCCCAGACTTCATCGCCCTTTCAATCTTGAACTTAATCGCTTTGACGCGGGACTCAGCCAGCAACGCATCGACGCCCGCTGATTGTAGCACCTCAGCTAGTCGTTCCACCTCTCGGGCCTCGATCACTCGAACTCGCTTTTCGGCCTGGGCAATTGCTGGAGATTTTTTCAGCGACGGACGCCCAACCGCCAAGCCCCAAAGATTACATATCGCCAGCCAATCGTCGTACCGTCGTGGACGAATGCCAAGGCGACACCCGATCACCGCAGCCATTGCAACTAACATCGCCGCGGCCGGAAAATCAGGCGGGCATTGCATGCGCTGGGCAATGTCATCAACCACATCACCAACTACTGCGGGCAGTAGATCGCTGCGGTATGGCGACACGTCTGGCAATGCACTTGGCAGGGGCCTTGGATCAGCCCAGTCACCGCTCTTAGCATGATTCGTTGATGAATCGCTTGCGGGTTGTGAATCATTTGCCATGATCAGCCCCCTTTCGCTTTCAACGCCGCCAATACGTCGGCAGGATCAAACCGCCGCAGTCGGTTTACTTTGAACGAAGGTATCTCACCCGAAGCAACCATCCGTTCAACAGTCGGCGTGGAACAGTTCAACAATTCAGCCAGGCCGTACACGTCCAGCACACGATCGGCCGTACCGTTGGCCAGTCGCTCAACTACTGCGTCAGCTATTTGCGCAACTAGTTGCTCTAATTCACTTGGGCTCATTCTTCATCTCCGTCGCTATGTTGCATCTTGTCGGCTGTCGTAAGCCGATAGCCAAGACGCTCAAGGTTTTGCCGGGCCGCTTCTGCGCTGGCCTGGTTTTGGCTTTGGATTGCCAGAATTAATGCTGCCGCCCAATAGGCTGGATCGTTCTTGCGGATAGCATCTGGATCGATTTTTTTCGCGCTCATTTTTCCTCCTTTTGAAAAAAGTTAGCTCTCGAAAATCACCGTCCTGTTTCCATTTCCGCGTCAATTCGACGAAAAAAGCCGGGTTTCCCCGGCTCATTCGCATTTCATTTTTTTCAATTCGTTTTCATTTACTCGTCAGGGTCTGCACTGCCCTTTGAAAACGCAATGTATTGTTCCCGAAACTCTTCAGTCCACCGCCGACACGTCGACTCACTTATGCCGACAATCCCAGCTAGCGTCGCTGGATCATCGATCAGAGACTGATGCTCGCGCAACTTTGCTAAGAACAGTGTTTTCAGCAACTTACTCTCTGCCTTGGGCAGACGGCCACGCCGCGGCTGTTCGTCACCAGATTCCTCCGACTCGTCACCAGCAATCAAGATTTCCAATTCGCGATTAGCTGCAATCAAGATTTCCAATACGCGATTAGCAACCGAGCGAACCGAGTCTCGTAATTTGTCGATTGCCCCAGGCTCTTCCCATACATTCGGGACGCTTTGTTTTGGCAGTTCCTGCAACGCATTTAAAATCGCTCCTGCCTCCATTGCCCAGCCTCCCTTGCCCAGCGATTCTGCCGCCAGCTCAGCGGAATGCCGCCATGGATAGAAGTTTTCGATCCTCGGATGAGTGACAGGCTGACGCAGTAACGCCTCCGCTCGAGCGCGATAATTCTCAATTGCCTCTTCGTAGTTTATTCCCGGATAATTCCTTGGTGGCGGGCCGAGCTTCGCAGTTACGTCATGCATGAGTTGATTTTGCGTTAGCGTCTCTAGCTTAGTCGCTGACGCCGTCGCTTCAGGCGTCGATAGGAGGAGTTTGTATTTGAGATCAAACTCCGCTGCAATCTTCTGTGATTGCTTCTCCAGTGCGAAGAAGGCGTTTATGGAGTCAATCGCTTGCTCCAGAACCGGACGAATTGAAACAGACTGCGAAGTCCGCATGGTTAGCCACCACCTGTAAGTGACCTGAAAATCAGAAACACGCGGAAGACGATCAGGTAGTCGTTGTTCAGGCCGTCGCCCTATCCGCGATGATTACATTTTATCAAACCAACGCAGGCGTAATAACGCTTGCTTACAGCGGTGCGCGCGTTCGTGCGCAAACAATGCATGACAAACGGACTGCGACAACGGCTACCGACAACGCAGTATCGCGCGCCCGCGCCTGGATTGAAATCGAATCCCTGGAAATCCCAAAAGTCCCACGTCCCCCATCGCTCGCAGCAGCGCGTTGACTGCTATTTGTGGCTAATTTTGAGCATTTTGTCAGGAGGCGCCTTAAAAGGTACCAGCCGGAGGCGCTTCAAAAGGTACCAATTTTGGTTATTGAACGAACATCCCTGTGAATTGGTACTCTTTGGCTTACATTTCTTCGGCATCGGAGCCGGTGGGCGCTTTGGTACCTTTTGCCCCCTCAGAGCCGGTGGGCGCCGAGCCGGGAGGCGCCTTGGTACCTTTTGAGACACTTCTGCCCAAATAACGCCGCACTGCATTACGCGATACCTGAAGCTGATCGACGATCTGCCGCTCTGAAAAGCCCGCTTGATGTAAGTGCTGAATTGCCAGACGTTTATCCATCGCCAGTTGTCTCACCGTGGTGCTCTCTCAGGTCAGGTTCTCTTATTGAAAACCTTCTCCAATAATCACCACGCCTCCCTGCTACAACTGGTACCTTTTCAGGCGCTCATGACTGGTACCTTTTAGGCGCCCACTGACACATTTCAACATGATCATTCCCCTGATCATTCCCATCCCAGAACCATTGATGATCGAACGACACGTCGAGAGTGCGAAGCGAGTTAGGCAGATAGCCTTCGATGAGAATCGCCTCGCTCGAGCATTCAAGGAGATCCAGCGCGGTGGCAGCCAATTGCGACTGCTCAACCACTTCAAATAGGTTAGATGGTCCCGTCGCCCGGATGCATAGTTGTAACCCGCGCCGTTACTTGCGTCGACATTGAACGGCATGTTCAAGCAGCGTGCGATCTAATCGAGGATCTAAACTCGGCATACGCGGTGGCAGGCTGCTGGGCGTGAAGACAACTATCGCATTTTCAACGGCCGCGATCTTTGCGATAATCTGTCTGGGATGTCATTTGTCGGTTCGGATTCAAACCTCAAACCATGTGTGAAGATTAATGAGCTGCAGTGCGTTCGTGCATATTATCGAGTCTCCCGCTCCTCGTGATCTCCTAGATGGGCGTACTGAGGGGCGTACTCTGAACTCATTCCTCGAGTTAGCAGATATTTCTTCGTCGTATTCACTTGCAACCAACGAAGATACATTCTACGAGTCAATCTCCAATAGGTTGGCGGATTCAGTTTCGGCGTTTCGTGTTCCCCCAATTCTTCACTTCAGTGGCCACGGGAACGAGCAAGGAATCGGATTGACAGATGGTACCTTGATTGAGTGGCGCAATCTCGCACCTCATCTGCGGCCCATTAATGAGGGATTGAATGGAAGGTTTTTGGTGTGTTTGTCATCCTGTAGAGGAGCGACCGGAGGGCTTATGGCTCTCAACGCGAACCAGCCATTACCCATGCAGGCTGTTGTTGCGTCAAAAGGCAATGTTGGATGGCATGAGTCAGCGATCGGCTATCTTGCGTTTTACCATCATCTCTTAGTCCTTGAACGCACGGTGGATGAGTCAGTGTCCGCAATGAACGTAGCATCTGGTAGAGACGATTTCGTACAAATCGAAGGGGCTAAAGTGCAAAACCTAGCCAAGCAGTTTGCAGCGTTAAGTGAACAAGATCGAAAACGAATTCTTGATGTCTTTACCAAAAGGTCTAACGCACCTAGCCCAGTTTCTTGAAGTTGACCTACCTGGTGCCAATCTTCGTTATTAGTCCTATTGCTTGAACGCGACGGATGTGTTGGGTGACGTGGGAGCCTCGGTGGTACGATGTGCTGGCAGATCTCATTCAGTTGCAAGGTAAGCGTACGCCACCCATTAAAGCTCGGTCGAGATGTAAACGCGGTATGTTCTTGCAGTTGTTGCATTTGATCAACGAATTGCAAAGGAGCATTCGTAATGCTGCGGGCTGTAAATAGTGCGTCTTTGGATGTTTGGCGTGAGTGGCTGACTCTGAAGAGTACCCTATTCATGGCGCATTTCGAGACCTTTTATCTACTTTGTTACCCCGCCTTACGATCATCCGACAGAAGCTGATCCACGAATGTCACGACAAACTGTTTAAAGGACTCATTCTGCACGAACTGTTTATAAAACTCAGTATCGTCCTTCAGCATTGGGCCCATAGCTTTCTTCACGGCCGCTGTTAATTCAAGTCGGGCTTTCTCTGGAGTATTGGCAACCGCATTTTGATAAGCAGGATCCTGACTCACGGCCGGAAAAACATCCTCCTTGATGCGTCTAAAGATACGATCAGCATCAGTAAACAGAGTTCCAAACTGTTCATTGAAGGTTTTGAGTATTTCACTTAGTCGGACCAGCTCAGGTTCTGGCCCGTGGCCACCACCACCTCCTACTGGTGACGGATCAATCTCTGCGTCGCTGTCCGTCAGCATGAGATTCATTCGCTCTTGCTTCTCCACCCGATAACTATCCATGTCGATCGCGTCGAGAATCCCTTTGGATAAGTCCTCCTCAACCGGAGCGGGTAACTTTTGAATCAGGATCGATAGAAAAATCGACAGCTTCTCCCACGCCGGATTGCTGTAGGGGAGAATCGAGGCGAGAAAATCATACGTGCGAACGAAGGCCTTGGCATTTCCCTTGAAGGCGACCTGGGAATCTTCGTCCAACTGAGTGACGTAGATGTCTTTGCACGAGTCAAGGAATGGGTCGAGGGTATCGCGTCGCTCTCCAGCCAAATAGCGATTGACGAGTTGGTCAACCTGCTCTTGTGAGTACACTTGAGCCGCATCTAGGTCTCGTTTTAGATCATGCAGTTTGTTTTGATCGGTCTCTTCGCTTAGCAGAGTTGTTCGATAGTAGTTCGAGAAGGCCTCGACGATCTGTTCCGCGTTGTTCTGGAAATCCAGGACGAAAACCGAGTTCTTATCGGGATGTGCTCGATTCAGCCTCGACAGCGTTTGAACTGCTTGCACACCGGCGAGCACTTTATCGACGTACATGGTATGAAGTAGCGGTTCGTCGTAGCCGGTCTGGAACTTGTTGGCGCAGACGAGTAGTCGAT
The DNA here is from genome assembly GCA_037367405.1 of Ottelia alismoides. Lineage (NCBI taxonomy): Eukaryota > Viridiplantae > Streptophyta > Magnoliopsida > Alismatales > Hydrocharitaceae > Ottelia > Ottelia alismoides. The sequence goes on along the minus strand of JAZKJV010011400.1, from coordinate 5,612,669 downwards.
ACGGATGCTCCTGGATTCGATCGGCAATCTCATCGCTTGGAAAGCCGTTCAGTTGTGATTCGGTCATCGCCACGCCATCGACATCCGCTTCACCGGAAAAGGCAACAATAGCCTGATAGGGGCTTTTGATTTTCTGCAGATAGTTCTTGATGGCGAGATAGTACTGAACCGCTCTCGGGATGGAGCTACAGATGACCATCGCCCTGGCTTCACCGCCGATCTTGCGTGGTGCGATCACGAACTCGTTAAAGTGGTCAACGATGATCTCGGCCTTCAAGCCAACTGCGTGATCGTGTGACTCGACATACTTGCGGAGCTTCTTACGAGCTTTCTTTTTGTCAAACATCGGATCGTCATCGACAACCTTCTCCAGCTTGTACCAACTGTTGACCGGCGTGTAGTTCTTAAGCACATCGATAATGAACTTCTCTTCGATGGCCTGTTTCATCGTGTACGTATGAAACGGACGATGTTTGATTTTTCCTTCTTCACCAGGTATCGCATCGCCAAACATCTCCAGAGTTCGGTTCTTCGGCGTTGCAGTAAACGCAAAGTAACTGGCGTTGGTCAGCATCTTGCGAGCCGCCATACGCTTTTCTAAGGCGTCGTTAATCGTATCTTCGGGATCGGACAGTGCTTCGCTCACGGCGGCAGCCGCTTTGCCGCTTTGGCTGGAATGCGCTTCGTCAATGATGATGCCAAAGTTACGTCCGCGATGTTGATCGCCGATCTCTTCAAGCACGAACGGAAACTTTTGTACGGTACTGATGATGATTTTTTTACCAGCTTCGATGAATTTGCGCAGATCACCACTGTGCTTCGCATGCCCTACCGTTGAGCCCACCTGCATGAACTGGCGGATGGTTGCATCGATTTGTTGATCGAGAATACGACGATCGGTGATGACGATGATCGAGTCGAAGATCTGCTTTCTTTCTTTCTTCAGTCCGATTAACTGATGCGCCAACCAGGCAATCGAATTGGACTTGCCACTGCCCGCCGAGTGCTGAATGAGATACCGTTTGCCAACACCTCGCGTAGCGACATCCGACAAAACAGTACGCACGAGATCCAATTGGTGATAACGAGGAAAAACCTGCTTGAGTGTCTTCTTCCCAGTCTTGTGATTCTTCTCCTCGATGATCTGCGCGTAATTCTCCAGAATGTTAGTAAGGCTTGGGGGCGTGAGAATCTGCTTCCACAAGTAGTCGGTCTTGAGTCCGTTTGGATTGGGCGGATTTCCAGCCCCGTCGTTATGCCCTTTGTTGAACGGCAAGAACCAGGACTGCTTGCCCTTCAGATGCGTGCACATCATCACTTGGCTGTCGTCGATGGCAAAGTGAACCATGCATCGTCCGAAGCCAAACAACCGCTCTCGGGGATCGCGATCATTGCAGTACTGTCGTATAGCGTGATCGACATTTTGTTTGGTGAGGCTGTTTTTCAACTCGAATGTGGCAACGGGGAGCCCATTGATGAAGATTGCCAAGTCAAGCGAGAGCTTCGATTCATCCAAGCTAAAGTGCAACTGCCGTGTCACACTAAACCGATTCTCAGCATACTTTGCCGCAGCGGTCGCGTTTCCAGGGGAAGGCGTACCGTAGAACAGATCGATGCTGTACTTCTGATGCTTGACGCCATGCCGCAAGACATCCACTACTCCACGGGCCGCAACCTCTTTCTCCAGACGAGCCAAGAATGCTCGGCGAGTGGGATTGTCGCTTTCGAGCTTTAGTTCAGCGGCAACTTCGGTTTGCGTAGCATCTAGAAATGCTCTTAGCTTCTCAATATCGACGCAATGTTGGCGATCGTAATCATGTCGATCACCGGCTTTCCAGCCGCGAGCCAGCATGTCTTCGAAGATGATTGTCTCTAGACCGCCCTCGCTCGTATCGCTTGGTCGCATCGAGACGTTGGCGTAGCTTTGTAGTTTTTCACTGACCGATTGTGCTGGGCGCTGAGGATCCTCACTCATGCGGAAGGTTCCTCAGTTAATGGTTAAGAGATTTCTCTGATGCAAGACGTTCCAAGCAAGTTCGATGTGCTTCGTCGAGAACAGATCGCGTTTACGATCGCTCCAGGTCTGCACGCCCCTGATTGCATCGGCCAAACTGCCAGCTCCTTCTTTGGCAACGACCCAATGGACGGTGGCAAGAAGTTCCATTCCATAAGGCGTCTCAAAGCCAGCAATCAATTCAGCGACTCGATCAAAGTGCGCCTTTGTGCCAGGATGTGCCTCCAAGAATTCTTCTGCCTCAGCGACCCCTTCGTCAAGCAGATTGATTGGCTTATCGGGTTGATGTCCGCCATCTGCATAGCCAAGAGTAAAGTGGCCTTCTAGCTTAACCAGCAAGTGACCGATAGTTTCCGAAAAAGGCCCGTAGTGAGCTTTTACAAATCTCAGATTCTTCACCGGCTCACCGACCTCAACTAGAAAGTACATAAGTTTATGGACTTCGATCAGCGTAACAAACGGGTCCATAACGCCAGCCAGATAGCGACGCATTAATCCAATCATCGCGGCGCGAGCGGGAGTCATATTGGGCTTCTGCTTGCTCTTGACCATTTTGTCCGCAGTGGGCGCGCCAACTGGCTCATAAATCAAGACCCGAACATCTGTCAATTCGGAAAACGCTTGCTCGATCATCGGTCGCACGACCGCCCAATCGAGCCCGCCCAGTCCACAGCCAAGGGGTGGAATGGCAATCGAACGAATGTTTCGATTGCGAACTTCTTCAACCAGTGCAATCAAGCCGGATTCGATGTCTTCAATCTTGCTGTTGGCTCGCCAGTGATCTTTGGTTGGGAAGTTAATGACATAACGAGGGTTTAGAAATTTGTTGCTGTCGTAGACCAGCATCATCCCCGGTCGAAGATACCCAGCGTCGCATGCCTTTTTGTAAACCTTAAAATTCTCTTCGAATTTTTTCTTAAACTGTGCAGCGATACCGCGACCCATTACTCCAACACAATTCACTGTGTTAACTAGGGCTTCGGCATCTGCGGTTAGTATGTCGCCTCGGGTTATTTCAATCATGTTTCATCTATATCAAAAGTACCAGCCATTTTCGATGCTGACCGCGGGCCGATGAGAACCTGCCGTGATCGCTCGCTTGGCTAGCTTGAGTCTAGTTTGGTCGAAAACGCCAACGTGTTCCACTAGAGACCATGGAATTGAGTCTCGAACCAGGAATTCGGCTTGCTTTCCTTCTTTGACAATTGGATTCCGAAAATCCCTGTTGGCCACGGCGTTCCAATCGATTCGAGCGAAATCTTTTCGATTACCGTAAAAGTCGGCGTAGAGCGCACCGGCGTTGCCAGTGGACAATGCCCAAGGAACGGTATTGTTATCGGCCCACTGAATGCATTCGTTCAAATCGAACTCAAGATGAACGATTGGATCCTGTCCATCGTTGTAGTCGAGGTCGATATGATTGCTACGGTGAAGGATGTAGAGCATTACCGTTCGAGGGCAGTAATAGAAGGGAACGTAGTGACCCACTTTCGACCCAGGATGGCACGAGACTTCGATCACTTCCAGTCGACGCTTCTTGATGGTGGACATACCAACGAGATTGGTATCAATCCCTAACTCAATCCGCTTTTGATCAGACCACAAACAATCATCACGGACAATCTTTGGCAGGTTGTCAATATGAGTGATGTGGTAGATCTTCGGATTGGCAGGGGCTTGGCTCATGCAGGGTCTCCGGCAAGTTCATCGGCCAACTCGTCATCGTTGTCGGAGAATTCATCGTCGACGAGTTCGCTGCTGAGTTCCGCCGCTTCTTCGGCGATGTCAATAGGTAGCTTCCGTGCGAAGTCTCGTACATCTAGTTTGCCCGTAACAACGTCGGCGATCAGGCGAGTGCGGTATTCTTGAACGTACTTGATTTGTCGCGATAAACAGTCGCTCGAACGATCGAGTTCAGAGGTAGCAGTTGTTATGTAGGACAGGATTGCGTTGATCTCAGATTCTGGAGGGATCGGTGTTTTGGCAGCACGGAAAAGTGGCTTGGAAATTCGCTTCCGAAGTCCGGTGTAAAGCGGTCGAAGCATTTTTCGATCGTCAATTGCGATGTAGAAACACTCCAGAAACGAAGCTGTCAATTGATCAGTGCATTCCATAACAGTGTAGTCAGGACTTATCATGCCATCGAACCTTGACAGGCCAACGGCGCGTGGTGTTTCATCTACGTCAAATAAACAGAAGACCAAATCACCATGCCGAACAACCTGAGCGCGATCAAGAAAGCTCAAGTACTTTCCACCTGCATCCATATCCCTAACAATCACTCCTCGTTTCGTTAGTGACAGAACCTTGTATTCATTTGCTTTCGCGCCTACCAATTCCTTCCGAATCTGCATCAGACTTCGATTCGGTTTCAAGTGCCAATGGGCCGGATATTCTTCAATCCATTCTTGGCCGGAGGGTTTGAGGGGAACGGTGTCGTCGAGGCCGCGGGTGACGGCGCGATGAATGATCGCTTGCTTCTGCTCTTCCAACAGCCCAATCACCTTCCGCTTCGCCGCGATCGCCTTCCCCAACCGCACGCTCGCCCAGTCCAAAAATCGAACTATCAACTCCTGCTCGTCAGTGGGCGGGACCGGGACTTTCACATTTTTTAGCCATGCCAAATACGCGTCGCGCTGAATGTCGCCAACACCTTTGGATGAGGTGACATATTGATCTACCATGACTCGCGACTGGAAAAGATAATCTCCAAACCGAGGCATTATTGCTTCGCGAAGACGCAAAACTACATACGCTGGACTAATGATTCCGTCGTAACGCGAAACACCAACTGATCCTCGCCAGGCTTGCTGATTATTGAGAACGAGATCACCTCGCTTTACAACCTGATAAACGCTGAGATCGTGCCCCGGCTTGTGAACTTGCCCTCCGCCTTCCCCATAGCGAATGACTCCTCGATTTAGGAACACTGAGAGCAATTGTGCGTCAGGTTTATTCTTTTCAATTCTAAGGTCTGAAACTTGCCACAGTCGCAACACGTCCCAATGCCGCTTAATCTGAAAGTCCGGTAAGGCTCCGATGGACTTTAACTCCGCAATCACGCGACACCTCCGTGCAGCAAATGTTCAAGCAAGCCTTCGGCTTCTTTCTCAACGGCAATGATGTCGGCACGGATTTCGTCCAACGTTCTCAACGGTTCGGGCTTGTAGAAGTGTCGAGTGAACGAAATCTCGTAACCGATCTTGGTACTCCCCTTCTTTTCCTGTAGCCATGCATCGGGCGTATAGGGCAAAACCTCGCGCTCGATGAAGGCTTCAATGCCTCCCTCTTCCAACAGCGGTATCTGTTCGCTGTCACGCATGTCGGGATCAGGTTCGAACTCAACAAGTGTACCTGCAGGATAGGCTGCAAACCTGTCTTTGCTATGACGTAGACAATCCGGCAGATTGTCCCACTTATAAAGCCCGCGCATAGGATCAGGTTTAAGTGCCGCTTTCCCTCGCTTACTCGTCGGGTTGTGAATCGCGGCGATCACGGGCGCGGCGGTCTCGTCGGTCCAACTCACTCCGCGCAAGACTAACTTCAACTCGGCTCCAGCGATTTTTAATTGGCGCTTCTCAATCACCGTGTCCACCACTTTGCAGAATTGATTGTGATCATCAAACAACTGTTCGCCGATCTCATCTCGCAATTCGGTGGCAATCGACACGAGCCGCGCGTCGCGCTGCCATGTCTCAGCATTCAGCAACTTCTTCTTCTTGCTTTCAGGCAATGACTTGGCCGGCGCGCCTTCGTCCTCTTCGTCATCGCTGCCCCACTCAGCCAACCGCTTGATGAGGGCCTTTTGCACGCTACCAAAATCTTCGAACAATGCATCGCCGAACTCGTCGACCAACTGCGCTCGTATCTCTTCATCTCCCGAGGCGTAGCGCAATGCTTCTATACGCGGGATCGTTAACTGACTCTTCAAACGCAATGGTCGCTCAACGACGACTTTCCAATAACCAAAGGCAGCGTTCGGAAAGATCTTGGATTGCTCGGTCGGCTTGAATGCGATGTACGTATCCATGATCCGCTGGATATCTTCTTCTGCCAGCTCGCAATTTTTCTTGCCGAGATTCTTACGCAACGGACGATACCACTGTGTGGCGTCGATCAACTGGATCTGCCCCTGACGTGCTTTGGGCTTCTTGTTGCTCAGTAACCAGATGTAAGTAGCAATGCCAGTGTTGTAGAATAAGTTCAATGGCAAAGCGACGATGGCTTCGACCCAGTCGTTTTCGATCAGCCAACGACGAATATTGCTCTCACCCTGCCCCGCGTCACCCGTGAACAACGACGATCCGTTATGAACTTGGGCAATGCGACTACCCAGCTCGGTCTTGTGATTCATCTTGGCGGCCATATTGGCCAGGAACATCATTTGACCATCGCTACTGCGCGTGATCAGTGAATAATCGTCTTCTTCGGCGTGGCTGATGCGAAAGCGTGGATCGCGCATCGAGTCCTTCTTACCGGACGGGCACATTGTTTCGAGATCTTTTTTCCAGCTCTTTCCATACGGAGGGTTGGAGAGCATGAAGTCAAACTCTTTGGCTGGAAAAGCATCGTTTGAGAGCGTGCTGTATTCGGCGCCCCCTTTGATGTTCTCCGCGTTTTCTCCTTCGCCTTTGATCAGCATGTCCGCTTTGCAGATGGCAAAGGTCTCAGGATTGATTTCCTGACCATATAGATACGTCTTCACGCCGCTCGATTCACCGCCGGAAAGTTCCAGCAGCGTTTCTTCTGCAACTGTCAGCATGCCGCCTGTCCCGCAAGCGCCATCGTACAGCTCATACGAACCCGGTTTGATCTTCTTGGCAATCGGCTGAAAGATCAGCCGGGCCATCAACTTGACCGCATCGCGCGGCGTCCAGTGCTCACCGGCCTCTTCGTTGTTGTCTTCGTTGAACTTGCGAACCAGTTCTTCGAACACAGTCCCCATAGAGTGATTGTCCATCGCCGGGTGCTTGACACTGCCGTCGGCATTTAGGACCGGCTTGGGGCCGAGATTGATATTGGGATCGCAGAATTTCTCGATGAGGAGCCCGAGCGCGTCAGCTTTGGACAACGTCGGGATTTGGTTGCGAAACTTGAAGTTCTCCAGAATGTCTTGGACGTTCGGTGAAAACCCGTCGAGGTAATCTTCAAAGTCCTGGCGAAGTTGCTGCTGGCTGTTGCGCGACTGAAGATCCCGAAGTGTGAACTTAGATGTGTTGTAGAACGCTTGGCCTGCCGCATCACACAAGGCTTGCTGTTGATCCGTGATACCAGCGCCATCGAGAAAGGCCTTGGTATCGAGAACAGCCTGATGCGTGTCGATCAGGACAGTGTCCAGACGCCGAAGGACGCACATGGGCAGGATTACGTCCGGGTACTTACCTCGTTTGAAGAGGTCGCGCAACACATCGTCCGCAATGCCCCAGATAAACGAGACGATCTTATTATGGGTCGCTTGATCCATCAGTAGGTGATCCTATCGCGGCGAGTGACTAGTGTTTTCCGGTGCTTCATTCGAGTCGGCGTCTAACCATCGATCGATCGCTTCTCGAAGAAATCGCCAATGTTTGCCTATCTTTTGGCCAGGCACTTTGCCACTCTGAACCAGCTTGTACAAAGTCGATTTGGAGACTTTAACGTAGGCAGCCAATTCATCGATGGTCATAACGTCGTCAAATTTTGTTTGCATTGAATGCCTACTCAAACGCAGCGTAATGCGGTACGTGACACGCCTAGTCATGCGGCGGGATTATGGTCAATGCTAGCAGTTGCTGTCAATTGGTGACAGAAAGTCGATAAGGAAGCCGCCGGTGCAACTTGCGACGGCTCAGTGCGTGAGTCGTCCAAATTGCCAGGATCAGAGCGGTCAGCCATGAATAGGATCGAGCTTGTTTGAAACTCGGCGATAGCTCTTCGCATGCCTCGACCCGGGCGGGTGGCGATGGATTAGCGTCTCCCAAAAGGCTGCCTGAGGAGCTGTACTTTGTCACCTGGCAAAAGCTAGATGGGTGAACCAGAAGAGCAAACGGCCGCCGCTCTGCTTACGCGCGGTTCCATGGACCCGGCAACGCAACCAAAAATAGAGTGGCAGTTGCAAGGTACATGCCGAGGAGTCCCATGACACGACCGGGGCCATCTGGTTCGGTTTCCGGTGGGTCGCTCGATTCGGCCCTCAATCGGTTGTCGCCGCCACTCTCGCGCCGTCGCTGCTAGCCCTTGGCGCTGTTCCAACACCCTCACAACCCTCAGCCCTCCACAACGCCTTACTTCTGCCTACAACACACCACGCTCATCCCTCAAAGCACTCACAAAACTATGCCGCAGTGCCTGGGCGTGCCGAATGTCCAACAGTCGGATGAAATTCGGGGGCCGTGTTGGACGAACTCAGCGGTCGTCGGCCTCTAACATCTCGGCCAGGATGCTGCGGATTTCCTCGATCGCCATCTTTTCGCGCCGGATGTGCTCTCGTTCGTCGTCCTGCTGGACTGTTGCTTTGACCGAGATGTCCGCAAACTTGGAGGGGAACAGGATCGAAGTCTCCAACCACGACAGGGCCGAGTAGCTTGGCGCCGGGCTAAGGGCCCGCGACAGGTCTACGCCATTGCCATCGCGAACGCGAAGTCGATTCGCGCTTACCCAAGCAATTTCGGTGGGCAGTGCCGCGTTGGCTGGTAGCGGAGGCCAACCAGCGGGAATTTCGCTGAGTCCTTGGACTAACATATCGATTGGCTCTTCCGCTCGAAGATCTGTTGTAGATGCCATGGCATCTGTCGGCGGATACGCTTGTTCCATTGCCTCCCACGCGGCATCTGATGCTTCGTCCCGCGTCATGCCCTTGGCGCGGAAGTCCCTCAAAGCACCATCCTTGAACTTGCTCGCCGCACTCCAATTCCCTTCCCGCCGCAGTCTTTCCGTCAGCGCAATTTTCGATTCGTTCACTGTCTATCGCTCCTGTTTTGAAACTTCGATTGTTTAGTTACCAATGTCTGTAGTCGGCCCGTAACTGGAGGCGATCACTACTCGCCGTTGGTTCATCGAACAGCGACAAGCATCGCTATCCATCACCCAACGGGTTTCGGGGGTTTTGTGGGTACGGATCCTTGGGCTTCCAGAATTTCTTCTTGACCGCCGACGCTGCTGCGAGTCATGGCCAACAGATCACGACGGGCTGATTCATCCATCGACTACCACAACGTCCTCAACTGTACCAATTCGGGGCTGATGGATATTGTTGTGCGCCGCTAGCCCTCGGGCCGCGGCCAAAAGTTGATTACGGGCAGAGTCATCCAGAGATCGCCAAAGCGCGATCAATTCGAGCGTCCCCGCATCGGTCACAGTCCCCGCAATGGTCCCCGCTCGCTCAGAATCATCAGTTTTTCCAATGTTCTGCGAAGGTATTCGAGTCCCTCCTCGCCCACTAAATTCCCTGGAAAATACGCAGGGTTTCTCCGGTGCCCCAAATTCTTGGCACCAGCTTGGCACCAAGCAAAAGTTAATAACCGATGGTGTCCAGGCTGGTTTGAGCATATCAAGTTACTATGCGCAGCAAGATAAATGGGGTCAGGTCTCCAATTACGCAGATAAATGAGACCTGACCCCGATTTCTCAGAACTGAGCTGTCTCAATTCACGGTTTCGACACCACCGCTATTCAAGTCTGCGATCGCATCTGTGCCCGATTGCCAGAACCAGTCCAGGTCAAGATCGCCTTGCAATTGATCAAGCAAGTTATCGGTCAGTACGGTTGTCGAGTTAATTCGCCGCCCGCCATTCAGACCACCGCCAACTTTCAGGTTATTGATACGACTGGAATAGGCCAGGCCGGGACGCGTCCATTCCTGCATGACAGCATCAATACTGGCAACGTCTAATTGCCCAGTACCTTCGTTGTAATAGGTTAGCAGATCGCCAATCAGCAAATCTTCGCCGGCGCCTCCTTGCAGCGTATCCAGTCCGGTTCCGCCCACCAACAAGTCACGGCCACCCAACCCACGCAGCGTATCATTGCCCAGTCCACCGACTAGGACATTGTTTAAGTCGTTACCCGTCAGGGTGTCATCGAGCGCCGTACCCACAACCCGCTCGACCTCTAAACCACCCGTCAATCGTACCCACGATCCTGCGGCGAGCACTTGTGTGGTGGATAGTCCTAAATCAAAGGCGATGCCGCGCGTAGTGGTGGCACCGAAATCGATCGTGTCGATACCATCACCAATCAGTTCACCGACTGTGTCTGAACCTTGTGGTGTATCGAGATCGAATCGGTAGGTGTCATTGTCAGAACCGCCTTCCAGGCGATCATTACCAGGTCCACCTTCCAGCGAGTCATTGCCTGCTGCGCCTTGCAGGATGTCATTGCCACCCAATCCCAGCAGCACATCATTGCCTGGTCCGCCTAGCAAGCTGTTGTTGACTGCGTTGCCAATGAGAACGTCATTTTGCGAACCGCCCGTGGCGTACTCGATAGTATCCACTGCGTTGAGTGTCAACGTTAGAAAAGCATTGACGACTTGGGGTGTGGTCACGCCGAGATTTACGGACACGGCTTCAGTCAGAGTTGAATCAAAGTTAAGTCGATCCTTGCCATCGGCGGCAAGCTCTTCAATACTGTCAGCACCCATCGGTGTGTCGGCTTTGAAGCGATATACATCGTTGCCGGCGCCACCCTTGAGCGTATCATCACCAGGGCCGCCGACCAAAGTATCCAAACCACTACCACCGATCAACAGGTCATTGCCGCCAGCACCATTGAGGTTGTCGTCACCACTTCGACCATCGATACGATTATCTAATGCATTTCCGAGGATGGTGTCAGGCTGGGAGCCACCGTCTACATTTTCGATAGTTGTACCGCTTGAGAGCGTGAGCTTGAGGTTGTTGTTTAACGTTTGCTGAGTGGCCAGCGAGAGATTCAGCGAGATGCGGAAATTAGAAGTCAAGCTGAAGTCTAGTGTATCGGTGCCAGCGCCTGAGTTCTCGACAACTCTGTCGCTACCTTGAGCTGTGTCGGCATCAAAGACATAACGATCATCGCCCGGTCCGCCCGTCAGTACATTGTTCTTGCTATTGCCTCGCAGTGTATCTGCCAGGCTACCACCGATCAGGTTTTCAAACTGAGCTGCTCCGCCGAGAGCCAGTTGCAGGTTCGCATTAACTACCTGCACGGCGGTACGCGACAGATCAACGCTAACCCCTAGGGTTGTCGTGGCTGCAAAATTCAAAGTATCAACACCGCCTTCGACATCTTGCAACGTATCTGTCCCCAACGCTGTATCGGCGTCGAACATAAAAGTGTCGTTGCCGGCATTGCCTCGCAAGACATCATCTCCCCCCAAGCCCGTCAGAGTATCCAAACCGGAGTTGCCTTGAAGCGTGTTGGGCAAATTGTTGCCCGTCAGACGATCGTTCTGTTCGCCGCCTACAATGTTCTCGAAAGTGGCCGTCGAATTCAGGGTTAGCTGCAGATTACTGTTAACTGTCTGCACGGCGGTCGTATTCAAGCTGACGGTAACACCCAGCGTTGTCGTCGCGCCGAAGTTTAATACGTCTATTCCGCCGCCGCCTGATTCGCTCAGCGTGTCGCTTCCCAAGTTGCTGTCCGCGTCAAAAATGTATCGGTCATTGCCGGGACCGCCAATCAACGTGTCATTACCGGCTGATCCCGTCAATGAATCATCGCCTCCAGAACCATCGAGAGTATCCTGGCCGTTGCCACCGGTGAGTGAATTGTTGAAGTCATCACCAGTCAGATTGTCATCCAGAAATCCACCAATCACACTTTCGATGACGCCAAGCGAGGCCAGCGTGATACTTTGATTCACGTTGACGGCTTGCGTGGCCAGCGAACCGAGATTGAAAGTGACGCTCTGTGTGGTTGTCTGAACAAAGTTGATGGTGTCAAAGCCACCAGCTGGCTGTTCGACCACCGTATCATTCCCTTGGGTCGAATCGGTATCGAAGAAGTAAGTGTCATCGCCCGGACCACCCGCCAACTGATTGTCGATCGGTCCCCCGGATAACTGATCTGCCAGGCTGCCGCCGATGACATTCTCAATCGAGGTGGCTGAATTGAGAGTGATTGTTAGATTGGAGTTGATGGTTTGCGCCGCAACCAGGCCGAGGTTGATGACAATGCCGAAGTTCGTCGTACCTGAGAAGTCGATCACATCGGCCAACGATGAATCCTCAACGAGGTTGTCCGACCCAAGTTGACTGTCCGCATCAAACAAGTAAATGTCGGCATCCGCACCACCGCTGAGTGTATCGTCATCGGCGCCGCCTTCGAGCGTGTCGTTGCCATCAAAGCCAGCCAGCTGGTCGTTGCCCGGTCCACCGCGCAGAATGTCATTACCCGGGGCTTGGAACGAGTCAAAAAAGTCCAGTGCATCTTCGCCGCCATTGCCTTCGAGCGTGTCGTTATCCAGTCCACCACGAATATCATCGCCTTGCGTGCCACCCTTGAGATTGTCATTGCCGGCATTGCCAAGGATGAACAGTCCCGACAGCGTCCAGGCGGAAGCATCAATCGAGTCAGGACCATCTGAGCCGAATAAGTCCCAGTCTTCGACACTGTGATTGGCGGAAACGATGGCGCTGGTAGTGAACGTCGTGTCCGTCAGAATGGCGCTGGTCAGTCCGAACGCACGGGCAAAGTCGATGTCAGCGCCCCCGAAGTATTGATCGCCGCTCTCACCGCCCAGCAGATCGTTGCCTGGTCCGCCGCGCAGAATGTCATTACCCGGGGCTTGGAACGAGTCAAAATAGTCCAGTGCATCTTCGCCGCCGTTGCCTTCGAGCGTGTCGTTATCCAGTCCACCACGAATATCATCGCCTTGCGAGCTACCCTTGAGAATGTCATTGCCGGCATTGCCAAGGATAAACAGTCCCGACAGCGTCCAGGCGGAAGCATCAATCGAGTCTGGGCCATCGGATCCGAACAAGTCCCAGTCTTCGACACTGTGATTGACGGAAACAATTGCGCTGGTAGTGAAAGTCGTATCCGTCAGAATGGCGCTGGTCAGTCCAAACGCGCGGGCAAAGTCGATGTCAGCTCCACCGAAGTACTGATCGCCGCTCTCACCGCCCAGCTGGTCGTTGCCCGGTCCACCGCGCAGAATGTCATTACCCGGGGCTTGGAACGAGTCAAAAAAGTCGAGTGAATCTTCGCCGCCATTGCCTTCGAGCGTGTCGTTATCCAGTCCACCACGAATATCATCGCCTTGCGAGCTACCCTTGAGAATGTCATTGCCGGCATTGCCAAGGATAAACAGTCCCGACAGCGTCCAGGCGGAAGCATCAATCGAGTCTGGGCCATCGGAGCCGAACAAGTCCCAGTCTTCGACACTGTGATTGGCAGAAACGACGGCGCTGGTAGTGAACGTCGTATCCGTCAAAATGGCGCTGGTCAGTCCAAACGCGCGGGCAAAGTCGATGTCAGCGCCCCCGAAGTACTGATCGCCGCTCTCACCGCCCAGCTGGTCGTTGCCCGGTCCACCGCGCAGAATGTCATTACCCGGGGCTTGGAACGAGTCAAAAAAGTCGAGTGAATCTTCGCCGCCATTGCCTTCGAGCGTGTCGTTATCCAGTCCACCACGAATATCATCGCCTTGCGAGCTACCCTTGAGAATGTCATTGCCGGCATTGCCAAGGATAAACAGTCCCGACAGCGTCCAGGCGGAAGCATCAATCGAGTCTGGGCCATCGGAGCCGAACAAGTCCCAGTCTTCGACACTGTGATTGGCAGAAACGACGGCGCTGGTAGTGAACGTCGTATCCGTCAAAATGGCGCTGGTCAGTCCAAACGCGCGGGCAAAGTCGATGTCAGCGCCCCCGAAGTACTGATCGCCGCTCTCACCGCCCAGCTGGTCGTTGCCCGGTCCACCGCGCAGAATGTCATTACCCGGGGCTTGGAACGAGTCAAAAAAGTCGAGTGAATCTTCGCCGCCGTTGCCTTCGAGCGTGTCGTTATCCAGTCCACCACGAATATCATCGCCTTGCGTGCCACCCTTGAGATTGTCATTGCCGGCATTACCAAGGATAAACAGTCCCGACAGCGTCCAGGCGGACGCATCGATCGAGTCAGGACCATCTGAGCCGAATAAGTCCCAATCTTCGACACTGTGATTGGCTGAAACAATGGCGCTGGTAGTGAAAGTCGTATCCGTCAGAATGGCGCTGGTCAGTCCAAACGCGCGGGCAAAGTCGATGTCAGCTCCACCGAAGTACTGATCGCCGCTCTCACCGCCCAGCTGGTCGTTGCCCGGTCCACCGCGCAGAATGTCATTACCCGGGGCTTGGAACGAGTCAAAAAAGTCCAGTGCATCTTCGCCGCCATTGCCTTCGAGCGTATCGTTATCCAGTCCACCGCGAATATCGTCGTTACCAGAACCGCCCCTGAGCGTATCGTTGCCGGTATCGCCGAAAATAAACAGACCAATTGACAGAGCCGAGGCATCTACGGTGTCATTGCCGGCGCCGGCAAAAATCTGGAGGGAAGCGATTAAATCTATCGAAATCGATTGTTCGCCAGCAATCGTCCCATCTACGTCGACTGAGCTGACCAAGTTGCCTGCTAGTGGTATGTTGTGCTGTAGCAGATTGCCCGTGCCAATAGACAGAGTCAGTGCATCATCGCCTGAACTGCCATTGAACTGAACGGAGTTACCACTAAGGCTAACATCAAAGGCCAGCAAAGCTCTCCTCTCCAATGGCTCGAAACGCAGCTGAGTTTTTAAAATGCGTCGGAAGTCTTTCTTGCGGAAGCTAAACAGTTCAGAGGCGATGTATCGATTACTTCGCATGCGGTCTCACCATTCAATGGAGGTTCCCCTACAGCTCGCCATCTGCCCCTGGCGTCGACCATAACTTGGCCACCGGACGATTTGCTGGCGAGCACTTTTCGGGCGTTTTACAAAATCCATGTCGAGGCTCCAAACGAGATCTCTGACTCATCACTAGAGCCTCACACATAAGCAACTTTAAGTCTACCGAATCCCTGGACGCAGTGATAGCACACGGATTCCACACCGATACAAAACAGACTCCATCAGTTGTTACATGTAGTTTGCAACCCGCAGGAGATTAAACTGCTCTGATCTTCAGTAATGGACCAGCCGGTTTAGATGGGGCGTCTTACCTTTCTTTCTGACTCGGGCAGCGGAAGCGGCCGACGTCGAATCCGCGCAAGGCTATGTGTTTGGTCTTTCTGCCAGTCGTTCTGGTTCGCCAGAGCCTAAAGGACGATGGCTTTAGTTCCCGCCGCATCAAGGCGATCACTTCACCAGGCGTTAGTCCGAATTGCCTTCGAATCGCATCGAAGCTGGTCCGGTCTTCACAAGCCATTTGGATGATGCGGTCGATTTGAGCTGAAGTCAGGTCGTGGTGGGGAGAAGGTTTCATAAGAGCTGGTGACTGAGAACTGAAATGGCGCCGTAGCTGCGTAAACCGAAGTTTCCAAGCGCTCATAACGCCTCGTCGCAGCGCTGAAGACTAGAGTGGCTGGTGGATGACTGTCTACCCGTAGTGAGAATCGAGAACATCCGAGCTTCACAGCGGCTGGAATGCAACTGATCAAAGCCTGGCGAATGGCGGCGATTACAACTCGAATTCAGTAAGTTTGACGGACTGTATTTCTCGCTCGCCGGATGATTCCGTTATGTTGATGGTGACCAATATATAACGGACACGGCCAGCAGATAGCGCGGTAAGCAGCTCAGAGCCAAGCGATCGGTCCACCATCGAACTCGAGTCGTCTCTCTGCAGCCCAGCCAGCAGATACTCGCGTGTACCTCGCTCCGCACTCCGGCCGTCTGACAACTGCCTCTTCGGAGTCTTGGCCTGCTCCTGATGAGGATCGCGGATCGTCGTATCGACGACCAGAAACGAATCGTCACCGCGATAGATCAGCTGCGGTTCATCGCGCCGTGCACCGGTGTAAACCAATTCGTTAAACCCTGGAAATCGATGGGCGATTGCAATCTCGAACGCTTGACGCCCGAGCTCTCGATCCGCCTCCCATAACACTGCTTCCGCTTCAACTAATTCAGGGTCGTTTTCAGCACTCATCATTGCCTCCTCTGTGAATTATACCATCCTGGATCTTCTCGCCGTTCGCGCTGAAGGTTCTTTCGCAGCCCAGCGAGCAGGGCCGTGTTTGTACCGGGCTTCGGGCTAAGCTTTGCGGCGCGTCGGGCTACGCTTTGCGGCTGAGCGCTCGCAGCAGCCTGCGCTGCCAGGAAACAAATTCGACTGCTTGGAAGTGTTTGGCCAGCCGCAAGAATCCTGCTACGTCCGCAGGTGGCTTAGGCCCCCAAATACAGATACCAGAACCACCTTGCCGCATAAGAAAAAATTCTTGGTCAAACAGCGTTAAGTTCCAGTACCCCTGGTCTTTGTCAGACTGTGGCCTCGGCCCAGCATCCAGGTGATTGGTAAACTCAGCACCGAAAGTTATCGCCAGTTCATTCAAAAGCTCCTGACAGCTTTCATAGCTGCCATCAACGGCCAGCTCCAGGCAGCGGCCATGAACCGTGTCGATAATGAAGTAGGGAGGTTTCGGTAAGCGGTTTAGCTGGCGGTCTACTCGTCTGTAAAGATCAACCAGCACTAACCAAGCGCCGCTGAACGCGACCACTACGGCCACCAGCGGCAGTACGGGAGCGACCGCCAGCGCCGTGGCCTTGACCACGATGAAATAAGCTAGCGCTATCACCATCAATCCGCAGCCAAACCAAAACAATCGCATGAGTTTGCTGGACCAGGGTACATCAAGGATGACGAGGCAAGACGCGCACTATTCTATGGCGTATTGGCATGCTGAATATACTCGGGCAGGAGTGCCCAAGCTACGATGGATTAATTCCAGAATGGGCATGAGCGGCTAGCTGTGCCGGAGACCGAAGGAGCATCGCTATGGGACTTGATACGGTTGAGCTCGTAATGGAGATCGAAGAAGCGTTCGATATATCTATTCCTGACGATCGCGTTTCCCGTTTGGTGACTGTCGGCGACGTCTATGATTTCATTCGCGAGAAGACTCATGACAAGACGTTGAAGTCTGACACGTGTTTGACGGCCGCCGCTTTCTATGATCTGCGGCGGAACATACGCTCGCTGGGGTTGTCGCCTGTGGAACTGCGTCCCAGGACCCGATTGGATCAAGTTATCCCCTTGGTTGGCCGACGCTCCCTTTGGCGAACTCTCAGTTCGAAAATGGAACTGCGATTTCCGCGCCTCGGCAGACCTGCCTGGCTAGCCCTGCTCAACTGCATCCTGGTCGCCGTGGTAGTAGCGGCTTCATTCCAGGCATTCGCACAACAGAACGTGGTCAGCGGAATCCTCTTGTCGGCCATGCTGGGTATGGTCACTTCAGTCGGGCTAGTAATGCTGACTCGACCGTTGGCTGTCTATCCTTCGTCAACTTGCGTCACGGTCCGTGATCTGGTGACCAACCTGGTAGCTATCAACTACAACACTTTGGCTGCTCGATACTCGACACGCAATCCAACCGACATTTGGAACGCCCTGCAGTTGATTGTAGCCGAGCAGCTGGGCGTCGATCGGAGTTTGGTGGTACCGAGTGCACGCTTCGTCCAAGATCTGGGGGCAGATTAACCGACCAGCCACGGTGACAGGACGGCAAGACTCTGAACAACACTGGTCCACTGGACGACTGGCACACCCGACGGGGCAGCTTGTGAAATGGCTAACGCGCAATGCATAATGTCAGGGCGCCATCTTCATTTCGTCAAATCCGGTGTGTTTTCATCCGGATTGCGATTTCAATCTGCAATTCCAAGAGTTGGTAGTGTCATGAATCAGTTTCGAATGTTTGGCAGCCTGTGTTTGTTCTCGACCCTGTGCTCACTATCGGCATTGGCCATGGCTCAGTCAGAGGTCATTACACTTCAAGGGAATCTGCCTCGATTGAATTATGAGGACCAGCAGGGGAAACTCCTGTGGGCGATTCCTGCCAATGGCGTGCTGTGGAAATTAGATGGCCCTTTTAATGGCGGAGTGATCGTTTGCACCGCAGCGGCTCGGAGCAACAGTATCAACATCAACGACGGCGGTGTGGCTATTCGCGGAACCGGCTTTCCCAGTGCGAAACTACATGTGGGAACTATCAACTCACAAACCGAGCCTGGCGAAGTCCGAGTGGATCCCGGCAATCCGGCAGCGTCGGCAACGATCCACGCGATTAATGCTGCGCAGGCCACCTCGATGATTCTCGAAACTCAGTCACCATCCAGTTCTGCTTCGATCCAGCTAAAGTCGGCCGTTTCTTCATTCACACAGTCTGTAGCCACGAATTTTGCGATTCGTGATAACACCAATGCCGTAAATCCCGTTGTGATCGTACCCAGCAATCGGAACGTGAATACGATCGTAATCAAGAATGGCAATATCGGTTTGGGAATCACTAACCCGACCAGTCCACTCGTTCTTGCCAGTGGCGCAAAATGTTCAGCCGGCGGCGTATGGACCAACGCCAGCAGCCGCCAGTTGAAAGACGACATTGCAGAGCTGCCGCTCAAGCAAGCCCAGGAGACGCTCACCAAACTGCGGCCTGTAACCTATCGCTACAAAGCGGAACCCGAGGAACAACAGGTTGGCTTCATCGCTGAAGATGTACCTGAACTCGTAGCCACCAACTCGCGGCAAGAGCTATCGCCCATGGATGTTGTTGCCGTCCTGACAAAGGTCGTGCAAGACCAACAAAAGCAACTGGACCAACAGGCTGCGCTGCTGCAACGCCAACAAGCGATCCTGGATGAATTGCATCAGAAGCTGAAGTAGCCTTTGCCTTTGGAAGTTTGTCAGCCTCGCTTGCTCGTTGGGAAGCATTGCGTCGCGACGAGAGGTTGGGAATCAGGCTTGGCCGACGCGGCGCGTCGGGCTACACTTGCGACGCTTTTTGTGATGCCAGAGCGCTAATCCGCTGGCCAGGAACAATAAAGCCGATGATGGTTCCGGGACTTGCGATAGCGCTGTCACCGTGCCTTCGACACGCAGACCGATTGGGTTTCCGGTTAGAAGGTTATTCTGAAAAGTGACAAACTCGAGCGTATTGAGGCCGGCCACAAATCCACTGGCAATCGAGAAATCACTAAAGCCGGTGAAGCCTGGGTCGATGGTTGACTGATTGGTCGACAGACCATTGAGCAAGATATCGGTACCGTTTTCGTCTGCAGCCCACCTGCCCGTGATCAAGGCCGTCGAATGATCGTAGTTGGTCAGGTCAAAAGTTGTTCGATAGATATAAGTTCCGGTGGGACTGACACTGGATGAACTGATTTGCCCATTGGCATAAGG
This sequence comes from Ottelia alismoides, assembly GCA_037367405.1. Classification (NCBI taxonomy): domain Eukaryota; kingdom Viridiplantae; phylum Streptophyta; class Magnoliopsida; order Alismatales; family Hydrocharitaceae; genus Ottelia; species Ottelia alismoides. The sequence goes on along the minus strand of JAZKJV010011400.1, from coordinate 5,593,343 downwards.
TACGATCCAGCTAGAGAGAGGACCGTTGGGGATCCATCCACCCGCAAAAAACGGAAACGTATCGAGTGAGTTCGTGACAAACATGCTACCGGGAAGTGTGATACCGGGATCGGCGCTACTAACCAGGCTGTAGTCGACCTCCTGCACACCATCAGCCAGCAACTGATTGGACGAGTCGGTACCGGTGTTCAGCGATAAGACCAAGTCCGCGTGCGCCGCTCCACAAATCAGCCCAAGAGAAATGGCTGAACACAGAGAGATCATCTTGTTGAACATCACGAGCTCCGTTTCAAAAAAACAACTTCGCTCGGCCCACGTTCATTGTTTACTCATATCGCCGTTGCACAAGCCCGGCTGTTAGTGGCCTTTTGACGCGGCCACTGTCGCACGTAGATAACCCATAAGTCGTAGTGTGTTGATGTTCTACATTCTTTGCGTGTCACCTCTCCCAAGCGCAGGAACGCTGGGAGGGCGAGGCGGGCGAGGCTCCCGCCGAGCTTTCGGTTTGTATCACCAACCAAAGATTCATGGGTGTTAACGGCCTGGCATAAACGGCCTGCGGACGTTTGTCTGCGCTTCGCGCCATGATTCAAAACTCAAATTCCAATGGGACTGCATTGGCGCTCGGGGCCCAAGGCTCGGGGCCCAAGGCTCGGGTGGAACCTCGCCCTCCCATGCCGTGACCGCTTGGGGACGTGACGCTATCGGCCGACACTATCTCGAGCTACGGGGAGCGACGGGCAAGAGTGCCCGTGCTTCGTTCATTGGTTGATCGAGCTGCGAGTTGCTGCTAATGAGCTTTGGATTGACCGCGTCGCACGGCGATTTGAATGGTTACATAACCTTCCGGTGTTTGGAACTTGACGCGTTCCACTTCGGCTCCGGTGTCGAAGAGTACCGTATGGTTTGCTCCGCTGACGGTGGCCGGCATGCCCAGGGCGATGTCTTCTAACTTGATAAAATCCTTGACACCACCGGCAATCATATTGGCCAGTTCAGCCACGGTATCGCAAACATCACAATCGATGTCGGTTGGCTTGCTGCCTAGCAGGGCTTCGACAGCGCAAAAGGCAACCTGACGGTCGAAGCTGATGACGATTGTGCCTCTCAACACGCCCGAGAAGCCAATGATTCCCGACACGTCGCGTCCGGGTTCAAACTCTGGGCTGCTCTCTTCAGTCTGCGCGGTTATATCCCACCGCAGCAAGGTGGCGAATAGGTTCTTGGCACTCGAGATGGCCGCCGGCAAGTAGGTTGACTCGAGAACGTAAGGTTCGGTTTGGGTACTCATAGTTTGTTTCTGTTGTTCCACCTACTAATCCACGTAATTGTCCAGCTTGGCTCGCAAGTCTTGATTCTCAAATGGCTTGACCAGGTAATCGGTCACACCTGCTTGTACGGCTCGCACGACCTGCCCGCGTTGGCCTTCGGTGGTCACCATGATGATTGGAATCTGGGCGCCCAGCGCGCGGATCTCAGTAACCAGTTCCAAGCCACTTTTCTCAGGCATGTTCCAATCGGTGATGACCAGGTCATAAGGATTGGCTACAAACAAGTCTAAAGCTTCCTGTCCATTGGTTGCTTCATCGGTCTCTTGAACGCCCACTGCCGCCAAGGCACGAACGATAACTTTGCGCATCACGCCCGAATCATCCGCTACTAGCGCTCTCACAGTCAGTACCTCGTTGAATCTTCGCTACCAGTTGCACCGCTGAGAACTGTTCAGCAGTCTAGCCACTGGATCATGGCTTATTCCTGGTTACATCGTGCATTTATTGCACTCAATTGCACACCTGGAATCATCGCGCTAGGACAATTGCCCATGGATCATCCACCACACCGGCATCCTTGTCTGATTGTTCCAGCGCCTGTCGCGCCTCTTGCGTCAGTCCTTGAACCTCTGTCCAGACATCATCTTCCCACGAACGAGTCACCTGCCTGGTTAGAGCCTCACTACTGACGGATGTTTCACTACCACGCAGCCCAGGTGGTTCGATCTCCTGCGTTTCCATTTCCGATGCACTGCTGGTTGGCTCAGCCGATGACTTCTCGAGCTGTGTGGGCAACGATTGCACAGTTGCCTGATGGGCCTGCTCCAGTTCGGCTAGCTCGTTCTTGAGCGAGTCGATGGAACTCAAGAGTTCGTCACGTGTGGAAAGTAACTCCTTCAAACTGGATTCTGCCTGGCCCAACAATGTCCTGGTCTCTCCTAAGTGGAACTGCTTCTCCGCCAGTTCGCTACGAACTGTTTCCAGCTGGTCACGCTCTTCTTCGAGCGAGCGGATCTGCTGGATGAGCGCCTCGCGCTGCGATTGCAGGGAGGGCAAGCTCTTTTCGATTGCCAACTTGACTGCTTGGGTACTCTCAACTCGCTGTTGCAGGCTGCTGACAGTGTCGAGCTGCTCGCACCATTGCTGCTGCAACTTCTCTGCTTGGAGGCGTTGATTATCCAGCTGCTGCTCCATATCCCGCTGCTTAAGGGCCAGTTCTTCGAGCTTCAGAGTGTGCAACTGTGACTGGGAGGCCTTCTCGATGATATCCTTATGCAATGCTTCCGTCTTGCTCACCATAGACCGATGCTCTACGTTTAAGTTCTCCAAGCGAGCCTGAACCTTTTGCAGGCGACGCGAACTCTGCTGGCGGGCTTGCTGCAGTTGCTTCAGTTCGTTCTCGATAGCCTGACGAGCTTCGGTACACCTGGCCAGTTCAGCGGTCTGGGCAGTTAGCTGGACTTGGGCTGCACCCCTCTGTGCTTCGAGAACACGGCACTGCTCTTCCATTTGATTTTTGGTGATTACCAGCTCATTGAAGGCCGCAGACTGGATGCGCTGCTGCTCACCAAGATCGGCCAGTTGATTCTCACTGGCGGCGATCTGCGAATTGAGCGCGAGCAATCTTTCATCGCCAACTCTACAATCGGTCTCGCCTTGCTTTAAGGCCTGGGACAGACGCTGCAGATCGCTCTCCAGTTCGCGTTTGTGCGCGCTGGTCGCCTCTAGTTGTTGTTGAGCTTGCGACAGTTCAGAAGCCGTTTTATTGAACCTTGCTTCCAGCTCGGCGGCTACCTGTTGCTTTTGCCCGACTGTACCGGTCAGCTCGACAATGGTTTGTTGCAGGTCCTGCTCGCGCCGGCGAAGTTGCTGCAAGGTGCCCTCTTGGTTATCAAGCTGGCTGATCATGGCCTGACAGCTAGCCTGAAGCTGATTCCGCTGCTTGTCCAATTCGGCAACTTCGCGACTCTGCTCGGCGGCCGAATGCTCGAGATCGCGCAGGCTGGCAATGGCATGGTTGTGTTGATACCTGGTTTCTTCCAGCAATTGTTCCGCATGCTGAATTTCTCGCTGCAGAGACAACTGCCGATTCTCGTCTTGCTTGAGGGCAGCCTGCATCGCCCGCAGATTCATTTCCGTATCGCGGCAGGCACCAAGCAGCTCGCGATGCTCACGTTCAGCTTCCTGGCTTTGCGTTTTCATCCGCTCGTAGGCTCCGCGTGCGTCCTCCAACTTCTCTTGAGCGCGTAGCAAGGCTGTAGCCGCTTGTTGGTGCTGGCTATCGATACGATCTCGCTCGGCTTGTGCCTGGGCTAGATAGGCTTGCCATTGGGAAGCAATGCCCTGGGCCTCTTCTACTTCGCGGGTCAAGCTACCCAAACGGGCGATCATCGACTGCTCCTCGCCGGTCAGCTTATCCAGCTCCGCTTGCATGGACTGCTGCTGGCGTTTCAGCTCGGTGATTTGCTTGTGGGATTCGGCGATCTCCCCTTGCCGATTACCGTAGATCGATTGTGAACTGGTGATCTGGTCTTGAATATCCCGCAGCTCGGCGGTGGTGGTTACTACCTGGCTTCGAAGATCGGCGATCTGTTCTTCCAGTTCGTTGATTTGACGGTTCAGTTGGCCACGCTGTTGATCGCGCTGGGCGATAGATTCGACCAGATCTTGCAATTGATAACGCTGGTCGGCCAACTCTCCCTGAGCGTGTGCAATTTGCTCGTTGAGAGCGAAATGCTGATCCATCAGTTGATCCGACTCTTGACGCAGCTTGTCGCGGGCAGCTTCGGCGGCGTCGCATTCCATGCGCCATGTCGCGGCCTGGTTCTTAAGGTCCATGACCAGCGACTGTGTGCTGGAGAATTCGTCGGTCAATCGTTCCAGTTGTTGTTCGCGCGATTCAACCTGGTCAGCCAGCTCTTCGGCGCGATCTTGCTGGGCCCTCAGCCGCAGGTCCAGCAGTTCCGAGTCAGCAGCCAGCGAGTCGTATTGCCCTTTCAATGTTTCCAGTTGGCAGATCTCTACTTGCAAGGCAGCCAATGTCTCTTTGGCCTGATGCAGTTCCTGGGCTCGCTGTTCAATCAGCGAGGTCATCGTCTCCGCTTTATCGATCAGCAGACGTGCTCGCTGCTCTGCCTCCTCCGCTGCCTGTTCCATTTCGATACGGAAGCTCTGGGCATCTTCGGCTTGTTGCTTCAGGACCGCAGCTTGCGAGGTTAGTTCTTGCAGCAACTCTTGGCTCGAGGCGACTTCTTGCCTGCGGCTTGCCAACGCTGCTTCCAGCATGGCCAGATCGTTGGTGGCTTGCTGACGTTGCGCCTGAAGCTCGCCCAGGGTGTTGTCAGTTAAATCAGCATTTGCAGACTGGGCTGCAGCCAGGCGTTCGAATTCGCCCAGTTGCGACAACAGCCAATCGACGCGAGTTTGCAGCGATTCTTCTTGCTGCTTCAGGTTGTTCACTACCGTGGTTTGGACCTGAATAGCCTTTTGGAGTTCGGCGGACGCTTGGTTGTCGGTGGCCAGAACCTGCTTTTGCTGGTCGACCAGTGACTCTTGGCTGATGACCAGAGACTGCAGTTCGAGCTGTTGAGCCATCAGTTCCATAAGCTGAGCGCCGTTGGCACTGAGCATGTTCTGGGTTTGATCGTATTGATCCTTGAGCTCCGCGAGTTCTTGACGAGCGACCGCAAGCTGTTCAGCCAGCCCAGCTTGCTCTTGGCCTCGCTGATCGATATCGCCCTGGAATCGATCCTTCTGAGTGCGAAGTGCGACTAATTCTTCAGTCAAGCCGGCGAGTTGCTCTTTGGCCTGTAGTAGCAGGGCTTGTTGCTCCTCGTTCTGGCCGCGAGTGCTGTCAAGTTGCTCGTGAAGAGTCTCAAGTTGCTGCCGCGCTTGCGTGATATGCGCATCGCAGTCGGCCATTTGTACTTGCTGTTGGTTCAAAAGTGTCGCGCACTGACGAATCGATTGCTCCTGGTTCAATCGAATGGTTTCTTGCGAAGCGATGGCCTCGCGCAGCCGGGTCAACTGCGTTTCCAGCTCACTTCGGCTCTGCAGCAGTTCTTGTTGTTGCAATTGCAACCATTCTGCATGTTCTGCTTGCAGCGTATTCAACTGGCCTTGCAGACTGGTCACCGCAGCTTCGACGGTAGAATGCTGTTCTACAGCTTGCGCATGTTGCGCGGTGAGGTCTGTATTGCGGCTAGTCAGTTCCTGGATGGTGGATTGTAATTCAGCAGCATGCTGCTCCAGTTGCGCATTGACATCGACTAACTCTTGGCGCTGGTTCTGTAGATTGGCCAGTTCTGCCAGGGCGGCTTCGGTGGCCTGCATGGCACCTTGAGCGCTGATGCTATATCGCTGGGCCTCCGCCTGAACCTCCATCACGCGCTGCTGAGCGGCCTGAACTTCTGCTTGCTCTCTGCTGAGTCGCTCTTTGAGCGAATCGATTTCATGTTGGGCTTTGTCGGCTTCGCTGCTAGCTCTGGCCAGGATCTCATGCCGGTTGGCCAATTCCTGTTCCACCAGTTGCAGTTTCAGCTTCTGTGTTTCGCTCTGCCATTGACTGCGAGTGGTTTCTTCAACCCAGGTCTGTCGCGTTTGGAGCAACTCTCGCAACTGTTCTGTCACATCTTGGATCCGCAACTGCAGCGATTCACCCTCGGTGCGCCACTGAGCATTGTTGCGCGTGAGATCATTCAGGGCCGATAGGCTGACGAGCACATAGAGAATGCCACTGGCCAGGTTCGCTTGTAGCAGGTGCAATTGGCTGGCGTTCGAGTAGCACAAGATACCATTCAAGACCAGGGATAACGTCGCTACCAGCCCAAAGATTCCCAGCGTCGTAACGCTCAGTCGCATCCCGGCCAGCGAGCGAACCTGCTCTGGTTCTGTCAGCGCAACGTCCAGTTGTTCGCGATAATGTGCCAGAGCTCGTGACAACCTGGCGATATCACTGTTCAGCAGCTCTAGGGTAGATTCTGAACTGCTCGGCTGAGCGTCACCTGCTGAGGTTGTTTGCAATTCATCCATCAGGGCGGCGTCGGTATGGTCTATCAGTACATCGCTCATGATTGTTACCTAAGTTTGCTACCAACTTTTTCCAGATCGCGCATGCGACGTTCCATGGCTTCCAAACGCGAGGCTAACTCGATTGCATCGTTTTGAGGAGCCTTTATCTTGGCGGCCTCATTCTTGCCGACGGTCATGTTCCACCAGTCCATGCCAATCTCCCGCGCCTTGTCGATCGAGCAGACGACCAGGCGAATCTGTATGGTCAGGAGTTCGATATCGACCAGCTTAATACGAATGTCACCGGCGATAACCACGCCCATATCGAGGACGCGTTCGAGGATGTCGGCCACCGAAGCTGAATTGGTGGAAGTCTGAATTCGTGAGCTCATTGTTCAATCCTTTGATTTGCACTATCCGTATGCAGCAATGGTGGTGTTACAGGAGTTTACCCAAAGGTCCCAAATCCAGATTCAGATCTGCGCGTTGAAGTCCAAAGGCCTGGCACAGGCTATCGATGGCTTGCGATTGCTCCATCAAGCATTCACCCAACTGATCCACCTGTTCTTCGCTGAGTGAGCCATTTTCCATTCGGCGGATCGCCTGGCGTTCAAGCAGTTCATGCAACAAATTCACAATCGCAACAGCCAATCTGCCCAGCCCTTTAGCGGCATTCTCTGCGTTCAACTCCAGGCGTCTGCCCTCTAGCGAACGATCGAGAAACTCGTTGGCGAGGTTTCCAGGGGTCCTATCGAGCGTGGATGTGGTCATGATTTCTGATACTGCCGGGATCTGAAGCGCTGCGTTGGCCCATGCGATCCGTGTTTGAGTGCGTTAGGATTGACTGCGAACGGCCGGTTCCATTTCGGGTACCGCCGGTTCACACAGGCTGTCCATCGCGCAGACCAGGCCGCGCAAGCCGATGTACAACAAATCCACACCGGCAACCGAGATCGAGATATCGCCGTAGACAACCACGCCCTTGGTCAAGATGCGATCCAGCGCATCGCAGAGCGACAGGTTTTCAGCGAAAACATCCTGGGACATGATGGCGATCCTTCGATTTTTCTGGGCCGTCCGAGTTCTCAACTTGCTACATACGGTATGCGTAGCCACCGCGGGTCCACCGTCTGGTGAAGGTGGCTACCTAAGTTCCACCGTCTGGTGACGGTGGCTACATAGGGAGTTACTCCTGCTCTTCCAGCAGGTCGAGGAGTTCGCTTTCGCGTGCGTCGAATTCCTCTTCGGTAATACTGCCAGCCTCCAGTAATTGGTGGAGTTGCGCTAATTCGCGCATGGCATTGTTACGTTCCGCCTCGCGAGCCTGCTCTGCAGCTTTGGCTACTTCTTTGGCGATGAACATTAATCCTTTAAAGGGCGATAACATGACATCATCTATAAAGAACACGAGAAACTACTCCAAAGTCAGCGCAAGTTTGACGAAGCTGTAGGTTGGCCACGGGCCATTGAAGCTGACTGAAAAGTCGTCGCTGAAATGGGCGGCTGCCTGGTAGACAGCTTCGGTAAACTTTTGTTCGGCATCGCGAGGTATCAAGCACGCGGCCCGCAGCACATCTGCTTCTTCGCGCGGGGGCTGAATGTCGATCTCTTTGGAAACCGCATAGAGAGGTGCCAGGAACTTTTGGCTGTGCTCTTCTCGCTGCGTGTTCAGCAAGCGTTCAAAGTGCTGCCCCATCGCGATCTGGTCATCTCGCGTCGCTCGACCGGCCGCGATTGCTTCTCGTGCAGCCAGCAGTTCCGCATTGCGCTCGACAAAGAACTGAAAAATGTTGGGAGCAGCCCAGCGCAGGTTGACGGCCATCTCGAGGTGACCAGAGACGCGTTCAATCTGTTCATTCAGCACCGACTGGTGACGCAGCATCAACTGTTCAACCTGCTCCTGGCCGTCAGCGATCAGACCAAAGGCGACCGGCAGCATGTCCAGGTTGCGAGCGAGATAGGTAACCACTTCCTGATGGGCCGCCAGGTTCTTGCGCTGAGGGCGAATCTTTTTGGCTTCGGTCGGTGAGACGGCCGCGGCCACATCACCGTGTATGATCAGACTTACCGGTGAACCATCGATTCCCTGCAAGTGGGCTAATTGAGATGCCTGGGTGTTATCCGCGCGCAAGAATGCATAGATATAGATTCCGGCGGCGATATTGGTAATGGATGACATGAAACGCTCCTTCTAGTAGGTGAATCCAAAGGCGGAGTCACTACGTCCTTGAGAATGTGTCGGCTCAGTTGCTGTTGGCTGCGAGTTCTGATCGAGTGCCGCGATACGAACACGCATCTCGGCTTGCTCCTGGACGATCTTTTCGATCCTCGCGTCGAGTGTACGTACACGCTCCAGCAATCGATCCCTCTCCAGGGCTCGTCTAGCTCGCTCCATCTCAAGAGACGTCAGACGGATGTACATCTCGGGGCTGGACAGAGCTCCAGCCTTGCGAGTCGCCTGGGTCCGCATGGTCTGCAAACCGCGACGCGGAGTCGATCGGGGCATGTTGGCGTTCCATCAACGAGTATGCTGTCTGGTGGCAGGCATTACTTGGTTGAGACAGATGCGCTTGCCGGCGCGTGGAGCGACTCAAATGCAGGTGGTCTCATCAAGCGACGGCTGACCGATTCACGCTGCCTTTGGCCGTCGCTATGTTCATCGGCAGTCTTTACCTGGTCGCCCTTCTTTTCCTGATAGGAGCGGCTTGCAGCGTCTTTGCTTTCGAGTGCAACTTCTGCACTAGTCGGTTCGATCAGTTGCGTTATGCTCGAGGTCACCTGTTCGACGATTTGTTGGGAGCGACTTTGCACCGTCGCCGACTGTGACAGCGTTTGTTCATTGGTCACAGCGCGAGAAGCTGCTGGTGAAGCAGGAGATGTTGGTTTGTCTGAGGCTCTGACAGAACTCATCGCCGAAACTGCACCACGCTCGCTGGCCAGGACACGACGCAGTAAGGTTTCCAAGTCGTTGCGGCCGAACGGACGCCCCGACTGGCGAGTGGCGTTATAACAAAGCACGTCCTGGCAAGTCGTTATGAAGACGGGATCGGTGCACGTAACCTTGGCGCGACGATGATCTAGAATCTGAGCGATGGCCAAGGCAGCTCGAATAGTCGGGCCGTTGTTGGTGCCTAACTGCTCACGCATGGCACGGATTAAATCGACAATCATGCCAGCTTCGTCAGGCGAGCGACGGCTCTTGGCGCGTACAATCGCCAACTCAGTCTCGCGGTCCTGATGCGTAACCTCCAGAGTGATCATGCGATCGATCAGGGCATCTTGCGACTTATGTACCCCTACATACTCTTCGGGATTGGAGGTAAAGATCGCGCGGAAATCGGGGTGCACCCGCACATAATTCTTTTCAGAACCCGCCGAAGGAATCGTCAAAATGCCCTCTTCCAAAATACTCAGGAAGGCATTGTTGGCCGCTGCCGGCGAGCGCGTAAACTCGTCATAAATGACCGTATGCCCCTGTTCGCAAGCAGTCGTCAGCCGATTGCTGCTCCACATCAGCGAGACCGTCTCTTCGGTCTTGAGAATCGAGCTGACATAATTGTCGCGAATAGATTGTCTTCGGTAACCGGCATCGCGCCCCAGGAGATCCGAACCGCGCAGCTCATCGTCACCGTGCAAAAGTGTGCAACGCCGACCAATCTTCGAGGCGATATGCAGAGCCAGCGTAGTCTTACCGGTGCCCGCTGGACCGGAGAGGTGGACGGCATAGCCAATTTCGATGTAAGCCAGCGCGCGTTGCGTTAACTCCTCGATGTAGGGAGTGGCAACAAAGTCCGCACCAGCTTGTGGTATGAAATCGGCCAGGTTGGTGTGCTGGGACAACGAACCAGAACTGTTCGAAACGCTCGATCCTCGAGCTGGTGATGCGTCTTGCATGTTGTCAGTTTCTATGCTGGAGTGCTAATACCAAAGTAGCAGTTGAGTTAACGGAACCCTAGCCGGCGGCTTTAGGCGCGGGTCGGTGGCAGCGCCAGGCCTGTGAGCTGTCCCATGGAAAGGCCACTAGTCACCGCGCTTGTACTGGCCGGGGTGACTTTGCTGGCGGTATCCACTACGGATCGCACACCGGGCAGCGAGCGACGGAGGTTGTTCCAAATCCTGCGAGCTTCCAAGCGATCAAGCGACAGATTACGAACAGCGCGCTGAGTGCCGGCTCGCAGACTTTCAACGCGGTGATGAATGTTTTGGATGGCCATCAAACTTTGGCGATTCTGACTGCGTTGCATACGTTTGCGTTCAGCATGGTTCTGCTGAATCATCCGTAGGATATCGGAGCGATTCTTGGAGACCTCTCGAGTCAGTCTCGAACGCAGCGATTGGGCTTTATTGAGTCGGCTGGAGCGTGTCTCGCGCAGCAGGCGTTCAACGTTGCGCTTGTTGCCTTGGCTAAAGTTGCTCAGTTCGCGCGAGAGCGTACCGGCAGTTCGCTGCAAGTCGCGTCGCGTCTCTTCGCGAAATCGGCTGACTCGCCGTCGCAATTGATCGTTGTTCTTGGGCAACTGAGCAACCGCTTGATGACGCTCCGATCGGCTGCGGGCAATCTTGTCGGCAAGTTCTTGCATTTGCTGGCGAAAGGTGGACATTGACCGATCCTGTGAGGTGACTCTAGAGACGTGAGCGAGCTATTTATTGTCGGAGTGTTCGGCCGCGCAACTGGCGGTCGGCTGGTGCCATCTCATCGAGAAGAACTAACAAACCAGCCGACCACCGATTACTACTTGATCAGCCAATTAAGCTGGAGCAGCGGCGGTAGCGGTCAAGCCGATAGCTTCGGCATACTTCAGGTAGGTTTCTACCGAAGCGATGACCACGCGTGCTTCAACGGACAACAGTTCGATACCGACCAAAGAGACCTTGGCCCACACGTCGACCACAACACCCTTATCCAGAATGCGGTCAACCACTTCAGCCAGGCTTGACGAATCAGTTGTCTTTTGTACAGACGCCATGTATGGTTCCTCTCCAAAAAAACGAAACTTGTGATAAACGAAGACTCGGCGAATTCGTTTGACATCTAAGTTTGCCTTCAGTGGAGTGACCGGCAGGCTGGGGAAGCAAGTTTTGCACTGCTTTGCACTTGCAATTTGTCCGCGTCCAGGCTTGTTTGGACAACGTCCGCTGGCACACTGGTTCATTTCACTAGATGCGCCTTCGTAGCCAACACTGCCAAGTGGTGGAGAGCGTTAACGTCCAAGTCCACCGTCTGGCGACGGTGGCTACGCAGCGTAACAAGTATTCGTAGCCCAGGTTTGATGTTGCGTTTTTTGCATGTCACCTCCCCAGCGGTCACGGCATGGGAGGGCGAGGTTCCACCCGAGCCTTGGGCCGGGAGCGCCAATGCAGTCCCATTGGAATTCAAGTTTTGAATCATGGCGTGAAGCGCAGACGAACGCCCGCAGGCCATATATGCCAGGCCGTTAACACCAATGAATCTTTGGTTGGTGACCGTCAGCCAGCGAGAGTAGAAACAATCGGCGAAGAGAGCCGTACAAAACTCAGTGGTGGTAACGGGCCGGTAACGAGATCCGGCTGCCGCTGGTCATGCTGAAGTGTCCGCAAGTGGCCCGCCATAAATTCCGCCCCTCGCCGTTCCACCAAACAGTCCAAGCCAATCAGGGTGCGACGCGACAGCGTGTGGCCACTGTCCAAAATGCGCACTGTCGCAGGCAGTACATCGCGCACGTCGATACGTCTGCGGAGCACCTCGGCCAGCGCTTGCATGCTTGCTTGCTCATCGCGATTGATCTGGTATCGATGTCGCAGGTAATCCTTGCCGCTGATCGCGTAGCGCGATCGATCTTGAGTGTGAGCCGAGTCGATATCCAACCAGCGGACATTAAATTGACTGGTTCCCTGTAGCCGTTCCAGTTCGGATACCAGTTGATGGTTGGCTGTCTTGACCCAAGCCATTATCAATGCGATATCCCGAAGCCCCGTGTAGCGCATCGGCAGAAAGTCGATACTCTGGTGTATATCGCGCAGGGTTTTGTCAAACGCCAGTGCTCGATCGACCGCTGGTGTATCCAAGTAACCGTCCGTTGGCGATGCCAGCAGTAGCCTCAGTTGATGGCCTGCGTCGTGCCACAGCAGTTCTCCACCCAGTGGGCAAGCGTATCGGAACGCAGTCGCCTGGCAAGTTGTTACGCCATAGATCAAGCAATGAGCGGTGCGAGCCATAAAGATGCGTCTTCTCTTGTCAGGCAACTTGTCGAGTTGCTTCGTCAATCAAAGACGGGCAGAAACTGTAAGGCGGCCACGGACCATTGACTATCAACTCCAGCTGCAAACCGCGCGGTTGATCGCTCGGCCACTGGTGGCTCATGGCTGACAAGCGTTCTGCCTCAACATGATCCAGCAAGAGCGCCACACTAGCCATCACCCGTTGACGGTCGGGACTGTTCTTGGCACTCAAGGTCTTGACATTAAAATTCGGAAACTGCTGTTGCAGTGCGTTTAGCATCTGTTGCGCCAGCGCCTGAAGCTGGTCGAGTGCCACCGGACGTAGTTGCCGTGTGAGCTGTTTCAGTTTGAGGTAGTTCACGCCCCTGGATGGCTGCGAGCCGATTTCCTGTTCGGCCAGGAACGCGCTGGCTGCATCAACATCAGCCACCAGTTTGACACCCCACTCCTGTCGTTGGCGAACCAGTTGAAAATAGTCGCGCAGAGTCGCCGCATGCCGAGCAACAAACCCAACCAGGCGTTCTTTGGTCGAGAACAAACATCCAAATCGAGCCGGATACAGAGCGAAGTACTCGCACAGTTTCGAGACTACTGCTTCGTGAGCCAGGACTCGAGGTGTCAGCCAGTTTAAATCGGCCAGGTTGCTGGCTGCATCTTGCCCTTCGAACTCGGTGCGTTCAACCAGTTTGTACCAGGCCAGAATATCGCCGACACGCACCGATTCAATTCTCAATTGGCTCAGCAATCCTGAATAGGCAGCGCTGGCCTGTTGAAAGGCCGCCATCGAGAGAATCGGCTGTGGACCATCACCATGGTCATTGTGCAGGGAGGTCAGATCGGCAAACCCAAGCAGATATAGGGCTTGATTCTCGTAGTCACTGGTGTTCATCGTTTGGCTTTCGAAGTAATTGAACGTTAGCAAGTGCACGGACGATATCACCTTTGGTGATCAAGACATCGTCAACGCTGGGGGCACCGGCGCTCGTTTGTTGGACAGCCCGACGGATGCTCGCGCGGGCGGCCTGGCTGCATACCGAGGCGATATCAGCACCGGACAGTCCTTCCGTCGCCAGCGCCAGCGATTCGAGATCCAGTTCTTCCGACAGCGGACGATGCTTCAAGTGGACCGCCAGAATGTGCTTGCGACTTTCAAGATCTGGCAGACCAATTTCGATTGTTTGTTCAAAACGACCAAAGCGTCTGAGAGCCGAATCGACCATATCAGGCCGGTTGGTGGCAGCGAGCACAAAGACGCCGCTCAACTCCTCGATGCCATCCATCTCTGAGAGAAGCTGGCTGAGCACGCGTCCAGCCACGCCCGAATCGGTTTGGCCAGCTTGTCGTGTGGCGCCCAGGCCGTCGATCTCGTCAAAGAACATCAAGCACGGGGCCGCTTGACGAGCTTTGGAAAAGATATCTCGCAGCGCCTTTTCCGACTCGCCGACAAACTTCGATAGCAGTTCTGGACCTTTGATCGAGATAAAGTTGACGCCACATTCGTTGGCCGCCGCTTTGGCCAACATGGTCTTGCCAACGCCAGGAGGTCCGGCCAACAAGATACCGCGAGCGGGACGAACGTGGGCTCGGTCAAACAGGGCTTCGTACTGGATCGGCCAGGTTACCGCTTCGCGAATCTGCTGCTTGATATCCTCCAGTCCACCAATGTCGTCCCAGGTTACCGAAGGTACCTCGACGAAGACTTCGCGAATGGCCGAGGGCTCGATCACCTGGTATGCCTGCAAGAAATCTTGCATGCTGACACGCAGGCTAGCCAATAACGAATAGGGTACGCGCTGCTGTGCCAGATCGAATTGGTCGAGCACCTTGCGCAGGCAAGCCATAGCGGCTTCGCGACAGAGCGATTCCAGGTCGGCTCCGACATAACCATGAGTGATACTGGCCAGATGCGCCAGATCGACATCCTCGGTCAGCGGCATACCGCGCGAATGGATTTCCAGTATGTGCAAGCGCTCTGAGCGATCGGGAATGGTGATTTCAATCTCGCGATCGAATCGCCCAGGCCGGCGCAAAGCGGGATCGATGGCGTTAGGCAAATTAGTAGCAGCGATGACCACCACATTCTCGCGCTGCTTCATGCCATCCATCAAGGTCAACAGTTGCGCTACGACGCGTCTCTCGACATCTCCGGCGGCCTTTTCGCGATTGGGAGCGATGGAATCGATTTCGTCCAGAAAGATTATGCTGGGAGCTTGTTTGCTCGCCTCCTGAAAGACCTTTCGCAAGTGAGCTTCGCTCTCACCGTAGTGCTTGTGGATAATCTCCGGTCCGCTGATGACAAAGAACCTGGCATCGGCTTCGCGCGCGATCGTGCGTGCAATCAAGGTCTTACCGCAACCGGGTGGACCATACAGCAGGACGCCCCGCGGTGGTGTGATGCCCAATCGCTCGAAGACCTCCGGAAACCGCAAGGGCAGTTCGATCATCTCGCGAATGCGCTGCAATTGGGCTTTGGCCCCCCCCACATCTTCATAGCTGGGCGAACGATGGTGCGCTTCAGCAGCGCAGGCTTCGATGGTAAGAATGGTCCCCGGAGCAATGATCGCAGGAACATCGGGCTGGCAACTTACAACGTCGAAGTCGATCGATTCATTTCCAAAGAGAGTGGCTCGAAGGCAGCTGCCTTTGAGAACCGGCACACCATCGATCAAGGAGGCGATGTAGTCGAGATCGCGTTCGATGGGCCGAACATTGCGCGGACGCAGCGTTATCTTTTCCGCCTCCACGACTTGTGTCAGTTGAATACGCACCGATTCACCAACACTACAACCCGCCGACTCGCGCAGCAGACCATCTAATTGGACGCGATTCTGACCGCGCTGGTCGCGCTGGGCTGGTAGCAGTTTGCCGATCGCCATGCGTTTGCCGGTGATCAAGACGAGGTCGCCGTTGCGAGCACCTAGCCGAGCGATATCTGCCGGGTCCATGCGGACCAGTCCACGCCCAACATCGCGACTATGGGCTTCGACAACCCGCAGTTGCAGGGTCATTGGTGACTGTACGGTCGACATCGAGAGCCTCCATGCTCCGAAAATGCTGTTGTGCGATGACTCGTTACGAGTTCTTCAAGCGGATCTCGACCACACCATTGTGGCTGGTGATCGAAACTTGTTCGCGCGTATAGGCTCGCGGTAGTTCCACTTGTTTACGAAAGACAGCCGATGGGCTGCTGCCTTCGATCAGCAGCATCTGATCTTGAAAGTTCAGTTCGATGGCTTCGCTGGGCACACCGGGCATCTCGGCCACCAGCAGCACGTGATCTTCCTCTTCAAAAAGGTCTACGTTTGGCTCACGCATTTTCTGCGCAGGGCCGGGAGCGTTCGTCGCTCTGGCAGTTGCCTTGGCCGGCGAAGCTGGATTGACTGGAGCGACTTGAGGTGATGATGCGTCGCGACCTTCTCCGGCGAACTTCACCGAGAAGCCAACGGAGCTTTGGAAGGGTTTGCCGCCAGGCGTTTGGCCACCCAGCGTCTTATGCAGGCTCTCGCCGCGTTCGGCTAGTTCGCCGAACTTGCTGATCAAGCCTGACATGCCTTCCAGCAATCCCCCCATTCCCAGCATGGCCGACAGGTCAGCCACCGGATCCTTCTTGTCAGCACTACTATCTTTTTCAGCCATGAGCTCTGTCCTTATCGATGGTTTGGCAGTGCTGCACGAGCATCCAGCAGAGCGCGACCACTGATGGTTGGTCGGCCCACTGGATACTCAAGTGCGATGTCGTCTGGTAAATGGGTCTCGACACTGTGCAGCATGCCGATGAATAACAGGCCTGTCTGCTGCAGACCCAACGTAGCATCAATGCGATTGGCGATAAACTGGTCTCTCTGCTCCATCAGCGAAGGTTGCTCACTGGCATCGGTCGTCTCCGCCGGGCAGTCGGATTGGCGAAAACCATCTTCCAGCGACTTGCGAACGGCGGCATATTCTTGCATCAGCAGCGGTGCCGACTCGGTTCCCACCAGGCAAGCGCCTTGACAGGTGAACCAAAGTACCAGGCGATGGTTCTGGCTGCCGGCCCGCGCCAGATCCCTGACGATCTTCTGCTCTAACTCCAGCGAGCTGTTCTCGATGACGGGCAAACCATCTTGATAGATCAGCAAGTTTGCATAGTCCAAACTCATCGACTGCAAAGTCTGGGTGACTGCCTGCCAGAACATATCGATACTGCGAACCACCTCATCGCGCCGTTCCGTTCCCAGCGCAGCGACTTTGGCCTGGCTGACCGCGCCAGCCAGCGAACCTAAGTCGCTCAGCGAGTGAACAATGGGAACGATCAACAGTCGCCGCATCGGGTAGTTCCAAGTCGAGCTCCCCGGCCGCTGGATGCCGACTCGATCGATGCCTACTCGATCGAATCTGCAAGCAGTTCAGCGCAGGGAGGCCAATGACGTTGTTTGGTTAGTTGGTGCCCACATCCGCGAAGGTCATCGACTGCAACGGGCTGGTCAAATGGACCGTTGGAATCAATCGTCGACTAGTGGTGTTACTCGTGTCGGCTCCAGCGGTGGACCGAGTCGAAAACGCCTGGCGAACATAGGCTTCAATTGTGTCGGCTTCGTTACCGTCAAGAGCCGAGCGAATGGCGGCGATAATTTCGTTCAAGTTGTGCATCGTGTATGCCCCCGAGGCATCAAAGCTCTCTGGCTTGGTGCGAATGTTTTGACCGATCCGTTTGTGCCACCAGTTGCGAAAGCCGCTAACATCACCGGGTGAATACATCAGGAAGTGAGCCAGGCCGCGCAGCGTAACCGAAGTGTCGCGAGCACAGGCAGATTTACCAGCTTCGCCAATCTGGTCGCGGTAGCTCGGTGCAGCTGCTAGCGAGGCATGCGTGATTTGTTCGGCCAGCTTAGGACTATGCTCGTTCAATTTCAGCGCGCCGGCATAAGCAGGAGCTGCTTGCGCCAATCCCAGCAACAGCTCGGCGATCTCCGGATACTCGCGGAGTTGTTCCAGCAAGCCCCGGATAAACTCGACGATCACGCTGCCCGGTAAACGGCTCAGGCGAACCTGTTCATTGCGGAAGTAACCGTGGAGTTCCAATTCCGCATCCGGTCCACCGATAATGGCCGCTTGGATAGTCTTTTCGATCAAGAATTTGCCATCGCGGCGACCGGCCTTGATTCCATGCCGCTGCAGCGATTCATGTCGCGGGTCAGCCTGGTAACCACGCTCAGTCGCACTGACGGCAAAGCGATCCGCATGTGCAGCCACTGCATGCAGCCTGGCATAGCGATCGAACAGTGGCAGCGCGTCCTCGAGATAAGCTCGTGCGAGCTTGGCATCCTCGGGCATGGCATGGGCTTCCAGCGTCCGAATCGTGCGATCATACACTTGGCGCAGGATCGACACATTAAAAGGCAAGTTCGGTAGCAGCAGTTTTACCAGGTACGAACGAAAGACATGCCCGTTGACACCCGCCGGTCCACTGGGCAGAAGTTGGACGATCTTGGAGAGCACCAGGCGCACATCGCGATACGATGCGCGGCGGTCGGCGGCGAACTGACTGTAGTTGTCGATAGCCCAGTCGGCGGTTTCTATCGAGACGCGATCGATCACATCAGCCAGTCGAGTCGCAGCTTCTGTTCGACGGGCGACGTCGACCAGTTGCATAATCGCGGCTCGAAAGATCTGCGCGGTTTCATCGTTGAACAGACCGTTGACCACCTCCAGGAGGATCTTCAAATTGGACGCAAGCAGACTGGTCTGGTTGGAAGGCATCGCTGGCAGCACTGCCTCACACCAGACCTGACTGAGATGCTCGGCATGCGCATGCAAGGGCCCGCAAGCGCTGAGGGTGGCAATCTCATTGATCAATTGTCGATTGGCCATCGAGACCGCCGTTTGGAATTCGTCGGAGCGCAACAGCCCCAGCGCTTCACCGCGGTCGAGCAGTCTGGCCGCAGTCATGTCAGCGATCTCGCTGGCCTTGGCGCACAGCTTGACACTATGCAGCAGGGCTTCGGAGTTATCTGCGAGGCTTTCGAACAAGTCATTCACGGCCAGCGAAGCGCTTGGCCCGCAGCAATCCACGATGCCTTCGCGGATCGCCAGGAATGACCAGTACCAGACCTTGCCCTGGTATTCGACCTGACTGACCAGTCGCTCGATCAACCAACCCACAAACTGCTTGCGCATCTCGGAGGGCGATGGCGTCTTCATGACCCGGGCCAGTTCTTTAATCAGCAATTCAAAGTCGCGTTTGCATTTGGGCAGACTGGCAACGCCATATTTGCTTTTGACGTCGGGCATGATCTCCATAACGCGCTCAGCCGCGAATTCGGCAATGCGGCGATGAGCTCGCAAAATCGTACCGCTGCTGCTAGCCTGGCGCACAAAAGCGATCATCTCTTCAAAGACCGCATCGACAAAGGGTAGGGCATGGGCAGGCAGCTCGCGATGCACGCCTTGTTGCAAGAAATGGAAGAAGATCTCCATATGCTCGCCAGTCACATTGGAAGCATCCAAATGACCGACTAACCATGACAATACTTTTTCGAAAACGATTTCGCAGGAGCCTTCACGCACCGCTTGAGCGGCATAACGCAGAATAATGCGTCCGTCTTGATGCCCTTTCTTGCGGCGCATCGATCCCGGAGGTGCTTCGAAGTCGACGGCGATATCGCAGTAGGCTTGAGTTGCGTAGTCGACAATCTCGAATTCAAACTGCTGCAGCATGCGAGACACGACCATCCGATGCGGCAATTCCAGCGAGTTGCCGAATGCCTGCTCGGCTTCGACAGCCGTCATGTAACGCCCTTCTGTCCCACTGAGCACTTTCGAAAGACCCCGGTTCATGGCTCGCCCCTCATTTAGTTCGATGTACTTTGTAGATAGTTCAGCATAGATTCGTGCGACTTGAGTCGGCCCGCCTCGAGACGCAGTTTTTCAATGCGCTGCGAAGAAGAGAGCAAAAACAGACTTTCACCTTCGCATTGTTTTCCAATTTGGGTTTGCAAGCAGTCGATCTCGCAGTTCACGAACTTCGAGAACATGCCACCCAGAATTCCAGCCGTCAGAACATCGATGGGGTAGTCAACATTCTTGTCAGTGATCTCGGACATGATGGCGCCATCCAAGCCGAGGACGATGATGCCTTTCGAATAATGCTGGTAGTCAATCCACAGGATTCCCCAGCCGTTGCAAGTAAACTCTTGAGTCAGCAAGCTTTGAAACATGGCCAGCGGGAACTCATTGAACTGGCAGTTGTAGAACTCTGACCAGGCGGAGGCCAGGCTGGCAGCGAAATTGCGGCCCCACTTTTTGCCACAACGATAAAGCACCTCCCCGACCCGATCGCCACATTCGGCCTCTAGCGCGCGATGCAGCCCCAACAAGAAATCATTGGTCAGCGCCAGCATGCGACGCCCCGATCGATTGGTCAACACACCGGTCTCGACGTTAGCGCTCATATACAGCTTCTCAACGTAATAGTCTTTGAAGTCAAGTGTTTCAGGAATCACGGTCGGTCTCGATTCTCGGTGCTTTCATGGACAGTCATCATAGGCAGTCGTTCAACCGGGTCTCGGCCTTACACGGCCGGGGTGGCTGGGGCAGGGAAGTCAGACATGATGTCGATCGTGCGATCCAGGTAAGGTTCAAACTGCGAAAAAGCATCTGGCGGCAGGCTTTGACGGAAGCCTTGCTTCAAGTAGGTATAGGTATCGCGATTGAATTCGGGCGTGAAGTTCAAGCCCGAGAGAATCGTGCGTAGCCAGAACAGCAACTTCTCTTCGAGGATCGTGATCTCATCGAGCAACATGGCCTGAGCCATGTATCGCGTGGTCAATTGAACATCGCGAAACGCCTTGGCCCAAGCATGTAGATGATACTTGTCAAAGTTGGGATATCGCTTGCGCGTGTTGTCAATACAGAACCGGACCGCCGAATCTTCGTTCTGCTCGATCATTTCGACGATCTTCAAGCGTTCCGCGAACTTCTGCATGTACTCCAGAATTTCCTCGCGCTCCGCTTCGGTCAGATATCGACTATCGCTACCTACTAATATTTGGTTGATGCGGTTGTTCACGATGGGCCTGTCTATCCAATGGGGCTCGAAGTTGCCTGTTGCAGTTGCTCCCGCAACGCCAGATTTTCGAGATTCAGTGCGATGATGCGTTGAGATAAATCTTCCAGTGCATTACCGGTGGGACTACCGTCGCCGCGTCGTCCCAATTCCATATTCAGTTCCAGCACCAGGCGTTCCAGCTTCTGCACGTAATCATCCAGTTGGCCGTCTTCGCAGCGGGGACGAGCTGGTAAAGGTAAAGATGTGGCGGCCGACGCATTGAGCTGAAAGTTCGTTGCGATCGGCCGACCACTGGCGGAGGAATTGGCCGGGGAAGTCTGTCGGTTGGATATGGATGCGTTGATACCGGAGGACTGTCCAGTGTTTACCGGCAGGTTGACAGTTGATTTTGCCACGGCCGCTTGTGCCGCAGCCGCTTGTGCCGCAGCCAGTCGTTCTGCGGTTGCGCGTTCAGCGGCTGCTTTGACGGCAGCCAGTTGTTCTTGTTTGGCTTGCTCACGCCCTTGAGCTTCGGCCCGCGCGTTTGCCTCGGCCTGGGCTGCTGCTTCCGCGGCTCTCTGGCGCTCTGCTTCGGCCTGCTCTTGGGCTGCCTGTGCCTGGGCTGCCTGCTCTTGGGCTGCCTGTGCCTGGGCTGCCTGTGCTTGGGCTGCCTGTGCTTGGGCTGCCTGCGCCTGGGCTGCAGCTTCGGCTTGAGCATCTGCTTCGGCTTGAGCTGCTGCTTGGGATTTAGTTCGAGCTTCGGCAGCGGCCGCTTCAGCCCGAGCTTCGGCTTCGGCTTGAGCATCGGCCTCCGCTTGGGCCTTGGCTGCCGAAGCCTGGCGTTCTGCTTCCAGGCGAGCCTGTTGTTCCTGCTGCTGGGCTGCCGCTGTCGCAGCGGCGGCTTGCTCAGTCGCTAGCTCTTCTGCTTCTGCTGGCAACTGCGAGATTTGCTCGGAGGCTGGTGTGGCCACAGCGGCGCTGGTGACAGTGTCATCCTTTGGCGACGCAACTGGCGCGGCCTCTGCAGCCATGGGTGACGCAGTCGCGGCATTGGCAATAGCGGTAGCGGTAGCGGAACTGGCTGGTGTGGCTGTCGCGGCGGCGATCGGCAAGTCGACCCAAGGCTTGATGTCAGGAGCTTGGAAATTGCCGGCTCCAGCCCAATTTACGGCTTTGCCAAACTGCTCGATAGGTAGAGCGCCCAGTCCCAAGCTCGCCAACGAGCCGGGACCGAAATTGCGCGCTAGCGCTCGACGGATTGTCGATGCTTCGGCCATACCAACCACCTAAACCTCTTGCACTTTCTTCATGATGTCCTTGCCACTGGCACCTTGACTGCGCCAGAAGGCTGCGGCATCGACGCGCTCGGCATGCGAGATCAGGAATTTGCAATGGTCGGCGCCCATGGCATAACACTGAATCTCCACGCAGCCAAAGTTCTTTCGAGCAAGTATGCTAAAAACCGCGGCGAAGAGACCGGCGTAAAAGTAGCAAACAACTGCTCCAATATCGCCAAGTGTCTTCGCCACGGCTGACTCGTACAGTTCGATATACAACATGTCTCTTTTGGCTTCGCGGAAGTCGAATCGCCAGGTTCCCCAACCTTCGATCGTCAGCGGCCACCACCAGGTTTCGAGCATCATACCCATGCCCATCTTGGTGAAGTCCACCTCGAACTCGCCTTGAGAACGTTTGACGAAGTTTCGCATGTCTTCGATGCCCCAGGCATAACCGGTCTCGTACATCACCATCCCCGCCCGATCACCCACTTCGTCTTCCAAACCGGTTAACATCCCAGTGATAAAGTCTTCGGTTACTCGCAGGACGCGCTGGCCATAGACGTTTCTGATGACACCGCGATTTTTGTCTTGCTGATAGAATTGATTGGCAGTGTAGTAGTTGTGTTTAAACGGTTGGACACCGGGTGTCATGCGAATATGATCGCGGATCTTGTCATCGGCCTTCTCATTGCGAATACGCACCAACGACTTACCATCGGCTGCACCGGAAATGATCTCGACGAACTGGGCGATCTTGGGGTCGCTGGTGCTTGGGGCTTCACTCATGGTTCCAGGTTCCTTCCGCAGCAAAGCTGTCGATGGTTTCAAGCAGATCGCAGATTAGGTAAGGCCGACAGCGGCGCACCGCCTAACGTCGCTGAAGCAGTAAATGGACAGCGCATGGCACCGGTCGGCTCGGTCGCCAGCGTGACCGGCAAGGCCCGGTATAGTTGCAGCAGCGACTGCATAAAGATGCAAGCGCCGAGGGTTAACTCCTGTTCACGTTGATTATCCAATTCCGCAGCATCGATAGCGGCTTTCAGTTCCTTGACGCGGCGTGGAGTCTGGGTGGCATCCTCCAGGTGATATTGCACACCGGGCACACGCGTGTCATCTGCACTGTGGCCGCTTGCCTCTGCCGGGCTGGTGTTCGCGACTTTCAGATTAAGTGTTTTGATCAGCGCGCGACCAATCAACATCGACCCCATTCTCGAGCCTTCGAGGATATACAAACTGCCCAGCAGGGCGGAGGGAACTGTCTTGCTCCAGCCGATGATTTGCCTGATCAGAGTGGAGGTCTCGGGCAGAATGGGACAGGCCGATAGATTCTGATTCAAGGCTTGTAAATCTGCCTCGATCGCCGCGGTCCGCACCATGGAAGGCAGAAAGTAACGGGATACCTCTGGGGTCAGTGGCATGCACTCTTCCAGCACGCGATGGATCTCGTGCATCTGTCCCAAGTACAGTCCATAGGCCTCACGAGTAATACGGCCATCGATCAAGCTCTTGGCAAAGTCTGTCAGTTCGATCGCGTCGTGCGATTGTGAGATCGCTTGACGCACACGCTGCATCGTACTCATCGCTGATACCTTCCTAAAACTGTTCAAGGTGGGGCTGCTCGAACAAGAACTCGCGCATGAACGAGTCGGTCCATGCCGCCTCGAATAGGTTGCTCAGGAACTTCTTGCCTGGACTATGTTCCATGTGATGCAACTGGTAAGCATGGAGTTGCTCAAGTGCACCTTGTCGGTCCCGAGGTTGCGATTGACTCGCAATGCCCTGGGTCAGGGACAAGTAGCCATCGAGGTAGGCCAGGTAGCAATCACAGATACTGCTGAGATGCCGACTGTCGGCCCCGCGAGCGTAAGTGAAATGGCCGCTGGATTGGCAGGTCGCCCACTCTGGGGCAGCTTCGTCACAAGGCAAGCTAACGAACCGCGTCGCGATCGGGCTGGTGACCGCAGCCACTTCTGCTGCCGATTCACATTCCATAGCCGGGACTTGTATATCCAGGAAGGCCACGCGGGTGACTTCGCTTACCCCGATCAGTTCAGCCGCGAAGACTGGGCAAGAGACAGGGTCGCTTGGAAAAATCCAAGCATTGATGATATGGCTGCGAACCCCATCGATCTGCACCAGGCGCAACTGTGCTTGGACT
The DNA here is from genome assembly GCA_037367405.1 of Ottelia alismoides. Classification (NCBI taxonomy): domain Eukaryota; kingdom Viridiplantae; phylum Streptophyta; class Magnoliopsida; order Alismatales; family Hydrocharitaceae; genus Ottelia; species Ottelia alismoides. The sequence goes on along the minus strand of JAZKJV010011400.1, from coordinate 5,569,400 downwards.
CGACGATCGATCATCAGGTCCCAGGCAGTCGCTTGTAATTCGAATTTGCCATTGCTCGATTGGCGATAGGCGTACACGGGCGGGATTGTGATCGGACGAGCCCCCAGTTCCTGGACTCGCTGAAATGTGGTCAACGCCAGTCGCTGATAGGCATCAGCCAGGGACTGCGACGAACTGTCCGTCGTTGGCTTGATTTGAAAGTGAACTGGGGAGTTATGCTTGCTACTCACGCCCTGCGGATTGGCTGCGCCCGTTGGGACTGGCAGACATGCGCCAAGCCATGACAGGTCAAAGGGTGAGGTAGGAAACATAGATCACAGTTCTCTGGTTCATTCTGGTGGCACTGTCGGTCAACAAGACCCCTTCAGCATGGTCTTGGTTGTGTTCATCGGCCGAACTGTGTCGACAGCTTAGTCGTTCCGCACAGTGAAAATGGCTTGCTGTTCAGTCAGCCACCAAAACATTGGATTTCCGCAAGCGCCTAAGGGAAATCCTTAGAGACATTGATTTGGCGTTGTTGTATTGAAGGTCTCGTCGATAGACAGTTCCAGTGACATAGTCGTGTTAATCTGAATCGCGTTGTGCAAGTGTGTGCAACTGGATTCAGTAGCCCGTGATAAGCGCGTTCATATGTACGATGAAACTTGCCAAGCCTGGCTTGGTCATTACCTATTTTGTTTACCCCACCCAGCAGTGCGCTCCTGGAGCCAAACGCTGGATCGGATTCAGATATGCAACCCGGTTCGTCATCGAAACCTCATGATATAGACGATGCATCGTCCGATGACCATGATCCTGCGCTCATCGGGGAATTTGTCTCCGAGAGCATCCAGGGGCTGCAAGAGATCGAAGCCGATTTACTGACTCTCGAAACCGCGGGCAACGATGCTGAACTGATCAACCGGATCTTCCGTACTGTTCACACGATCAAAGGCAGCGGTGGCTATCTGAAGCTCTCTTCGCTTGTCTCAGTGGCCCATCGGGCCGAAACCTTGCTGGACAATGTGCGATTCGGTACGCAGCAACCCACGGCTGATGTCTGCGATGCAGTCTTGGGAGCCATCGATACGATCAAGCAAATGTTGGCCATGCCCGATATGGGTGCGTCGCTTGATTTTCAAGGGACGCTGGACAAGCTGGATGTAGCGCTCGGTGGTGCAGCCGGCCAAGGGCAATCACCAGGCGATACCCCTGACAGCGCTGCCCAGAGTGCTCTGGACCAGGACTTTGCCATCCATTTAACGGAGGCTCAGATTCAGAGCCTGCGTGAAGAGGTCTCGGGCAGGGGATTTGTTTTTCAAGTCAACGTTGATTTGGAACGTATCCAGCAAGTCGTCGACGTCAAAGAGGGCGTGGTGACAGCGCTGAAGAGTATCGGCAAGCTGCTGCACACCAATCGTCCTGCTGAAGAAATCAATCGCGCGACCGCCGGTCGCTGCGCGATCATTCTCGAGACAGTGCTCGAGAAAGACATATTGTGTGATTACTTCAACTTTGATCCGGCAGGTGTTCTGCCTCTGGATGTCGCCAGGCTGCAACCGTCTGCTGCACCTGCACCAGCCAGGCAACCGACTCCAGCCGCGCAGGCAGCCGCACCAACCGCAGTTCGTACAACCTCGACACCGCCTCCAGCCGCTGCCACCCCGGCACCTGCCAACAAACCGCCATCAGCTCCCAGGGAAGAAGCGCCTAAGCCGGATGCCAAACACGAGGCCGGTAAGGCAAGCGAGCAGTCGATGCGCGTGCCTGTGCACATCTTGCACAAGCTGCTCGAGTGGACTGGCACGATGGTGATGGCTCGAAATCAGTTGATGAACGAGTTCGACTTCAGCGGCAATACTGCCTTCCGTACACTTTCGCATGCGATAACCGGTGTCCACGAGACGGTCATCGAGACGCGCATGCAGACAACCGGTTCATTGTTCGAACGCTATCGTCGGGTCGTACGCGACTTGGCGCGGCAATTGGGCAAAGAGGTGGCCTTCCATATCGAGGGTGGCGACCTGGAGTTAGACCGAACGATTCTGGAGAGCTTTGCCGACCCGCTGACGCACCTGATCCGCAACTCGCTCGATCATGCCCTGGAGACACCCGAAGAACGCGAGGCCGCGGGCAAGAATCGGCAGGGCAATGTCTGCTTGAAGTCCTATATTCACTCCGGCGAAATCATCCTGGCCGTGGAGGATGATGGACGCGGCATTTCTGGCGAGCGAGTATGCCAGAAAGCGATCAGCAAAGGAATCCTGTCGGAGGAAGCAGCAGCGCGTCTGTCGGAACACGAAAAGGTCATGCTGATCTTTCAACCAGGATTTTCGACCAAGGACGAGGCCACCGATCTATCCGGCCGGGGCGTGGGTATGGATGTTGTGCGCAACAACATCGAAGCAGTTGGCGGATCGATCGACGTTCAGACTCGCGTTGGTTCCGGCACAACATTCTCGGCCATTCTGCCACTGGCCAAAGCCTTGGTATCCTCGTCGCTGACCAAGGCGCTGATCGTCGATATCGCCACGGAACGCTTTGCCATTCCAGAGACCGCTATCAGCGAGATCATTCGCTTTGACGACCAGGCGCGCGGCAATGTCGTGCAAGTAGACGGTGAAAATGTCTATCAGTTGCGTGACCAATTGATCGCCCTGGTGGATCTGAAACAAGCCTTGAATGTGGCCGCGCGGCCCGCCTCCTTTATCGATGCGGCTCGCGAGAGTTCGCACCAGGTAAACGATGAACAAAGTTGCCTGGTCGTCTTGCAGTACCGCAAACATCGCTTTGGGGCGGTGGTCGAGCATGTTTCGGGCATACAAGAAATCATCGTGCGCGGCACTCCCAAACTGCTGCAGAACTGCCAGGTCTATTCGGGCCACACCGTGCTGGGCAATGGACAAGTTTCGTTGATTCTCGACATCAATGGAATCGTCAACAAGCTCGGCTTGAACTTCACGGAAAAGAAGGCCTCGGTTGCTGCAGTGGACAAGACTCTGCCAGCCAAGAAACTAGCGCGCCAGAAGATGGTGATCTTCAGCTACGCTGAAAACGAGTACTTCGCTATCCCATTGGAACTGGTCGCAATTATCGAACGCATCTGCGTCGACTCAATCAAGACGATCGGCAACAAAGAGTACGTGCAGATCAAGAGCGAGACCATTTCGGTCATGCGACTGGACGCTTTTCTACCGATCAGCCAGATCGATCCACAACGCAAAGACTGCTGCTTGATTCGACCGGCGGCCGTCAATTACCCCATCGGCATACTGACGGGACCAGATGTATCGATCGTCGAAGTTGACGACAGCTTCGATTCTCGACTGGACGACTCCCGCGGTGTAGTCGGCACCTTCTTGCTGAATGATCGCCTGGTCATGTTGCTCGATCTGTTCAGCGTTTTCGAGAAACACGCACCTGACAAACTGAAGATGAACGACACCAGTACCGGCCAGGCCCGGATCCTGGTGGCTGAAGATAGTCTGTTCTTTCGCAAGTTGATCAAACAATACATGCAGCGAGATGAGTGGGAAGTCGACGTCGTCTGCGATGGACTGGAAGCCTGGGAGAAACTGCAGTCGGAACCGGGGCGCTATAACCTGATCATCTCGGACATCAACATGCCGCGGATGGACGGATTCCAATTGGCGCAGCGCATTCGCGAAGATCGGCGTTTTGATCAATTGCCCCTGGTCGCTTTGACCACGCTATCGGAAGAGCATTTTCGTGAAAAGGGACTGAGCCTGGGCTTCGACAAGTACGTCATCAAGATCGACAAGAACCAGGTGCGCTCGACCGTGGCCGAATGCCTCAAGATTAAACGTCAAGGAAGGCCAGGTTAGCCATGCAGATCTCCACATTCACGATCGCAGAAGAGACCTTTGCCATTCCAGCCCTGGTCGTCGAGGAGTACTTCCGCCCGATTCCCGTAACGCGAGTTCCAGGCTCCGACCCCAGAATAGATGGGCTGGTCAACATTCGCGGCCGTACCGCCGTGGTGGTCAATATGCGCAGCTGCTTGGGTATGACGCCACGCATCTCCAGCCAGGCAGGCGAAATGATTTTGCTGGAAACCACGCAGCGACTGGTACCAGAAGCCATCGACATGGGGCTGCGCACCTTTGAAGAATCGGTTGTGCTGAATGTCGACTCGGCATCCCACATCCATCACCTGGTAGACCAGGAAACACACCCGTCTCCACCCCACGTCAATCAAGCCTTTGTTGATGGCGTAGTTTGTATCGATACCAAGTACTTCACGATGATATCCGTCGAGAAGCTCATCAGCCACCTTATGCAGCCTTCGTTCGGGGAACTGCTATGATCGTTCAGCAAGCACCAGCACACAAGTTCAGTATATTCAACGAGTTGATTACCAACGATCATCGTGAATTCTATGAAAAGATTATCAACGAGCTGATCGGCGTTTCCCCTATCTGCAATCAGGGCAAGTGCACCGCCGCCGCCATCAGCGAAACGGCTACCGAACAAGAGCAGATCACCGAGCTGATGGAACGCGTCGAGACGTTCGCTGCGGAATTGCACGACGGCACCAAAAACTTGTTCGACCAGTTTTACGCTGCCAAAGAGGAGTTCTGCCGTTCAATCTACTGCACCACTGCGTACATCAAGATCAATCTGATCGACCGCACGCTGTTGGAGCGAACCTGTGACGTTCGCTGCTGGGCTATTGAAACTGTGTTCGTCGATTCACTCGAACGCATGACCAAAATCAGCCGGTCGCTGGACAACTTGCTGCATGAGATGGGTGAGTACCTGGATGCCGCCAAAGCAGCTTTCGAAGTGCCGACGCTCGAGACCAACTGGACGATGCGCGATATCAGTCAGTACGTTGACGACGTCCGCAGCTTTGGTCCACGCAAGAAAGAGCTGATGTTCGATATCAAAGTATACGAACAGTTCAAAGAGAAAATCGATGCCTTGGCCGAGCAACTGGGCAAGGGCAAAAATCAGGAAGCCACTCTGAGCATGCTGCAAAAGGTGGTCAAGAATATCGAAGAAGTACATCAACTGGTTACCCTGGCCTGCAGTCGCCTGGAGGACGTTGGCGCCTCGTACACGCTCTATCGCGACCTGGTCATCACCCTGCCCGATGGGACAGTGATCGCCAATGCCCGGGCCGATCGTCGTCCACACCTGCTGGGACGCAATGTCAAAGATGAGGCCTGGTTCATCAATGCCATGAACCCTGAAGTGGCATCGCATTATTCGATCGACAAAACAGATCACTCACTGGTAGATTCCGGTAACAGCCTGGTATTCAGCGTCTGTATCAAAAGCGTTTCCAAGGGCGATAAAGCGCTGGGTATTCTAGGCGCATTCTTCGATCTGGAAGAAGAAGCCCGCATCATTCTGCAAGACTACATGCCGCGCACCGACGATGGCGATACATGCGACGGCTGGTTCTCGTTCTTCACTGATCGCAACGGACGCATCGTTGGTTCCAGCGATCCCGCGATTATCGAGGTGGGTGGCCAGGCTCACTTGCCACGCGGTCATCGCAAGTTATCGCCCGGGGGAACAACCAGCAGCTACGCCACGATGGAAGGCAGCGCGTCTGCGATCTTTTCAGCCATGTCCGACGGTTACCTGGACTTTCCAGGCTTGTCCTGGAGTTCCCATCTGATCGTGCCCAGTAACGACATCTTTGCCAGCGAAGCCAATTGCCAGATCAATGGCATCAGTCCCGACGAGCTGATGCGCTCGCGACTGATTCCTGAGATCAATAAAGAGACCTATGTCAAGGTTCAAGATGACAAGCAATCGATCAAGCTGATCTCTCTGAACGGTATCGTGTTCGCCTCCAAGCTGGGCAAGCGTGGTGTGGCCTTGGGCCCCGTGTTCGAACAGATTACCGAGACGGGTGACTTTGCCACCAGCAAGATGGAAGAGTTGCTGCGCGAGATGGCCTACGGTGAACTGCGTTTAAACCTGCAGACCCTGGAAACATTCTCCAAGCAAGCGATCGATCTGATTGACCGCAATCTGTTCGAACGCTCAGCGGCCATTCGCTGGTGGGCAACCGACAAATACTTCTGGAAAGCTCTTTCTGACCCCTCGGAAGAGAATCTGCAGGCCGCCGGCCGACGGCTGCGAGACATCAACAGCAGCTATGCCATGTACCGCAACCTGGTACTTTCCAGTCGCATGGGTCGTATCCTGGCTGCGTCCAATCCTGAATTAGTACCCGATATCCGCGATGCCCGCGTGGCAGATCACTTGTGGTTCACCAAAGCCATGCGCAGCAAGAATTCTGGCGAGTATACGGTCCAAGACGTTGGTCCGACGGATCTGGAGCGAGGCTCGCGCAGTTCGCTGATTTTCTCTGGCGCAGTCCGCGATGGTGGCTCGCGCAGCGGTGAGGTAATTGGAGTGCTGGGCAGTCTGTTCGATTGGGTAACCGAGTCGGGCAAGATTCTCAAGACTTGCTTGCCCAAAGATCGACACGGCAAACGCATCGAAGGTTGTATCGCCTTTTACGCCAGCCGCGATTTCGAAGTGATCGAAACATCCGATAGTCAAATCATTCCTCTGGGCAGCAATCCCGAGTTGCCTCCGGAACATCGCGACCTGGCACCTGGCCAATCCGCTTCCGGTGTATTCCGCCTGGGCGACAACATTTACATCATGGGTTCGTCACGCAGCAAAGGCTACCGAGAGTACCAAGGCCTTGGCTGGTCCGCCCATATCCTGCGTCCACTTTTCTAGTTTCATCAGCCTTGGTTCTTTCCCTATCGCCTGTACCTGGCATCCAAACGGAGGCTCGCACCATGTCGACAGTTAATGACAGTTGTCCGCTGAAAATCTGCTGTAATCCCAAGGGACCGATCATCGTTGAAGGTGAATGCAACATCGTCGACAAGTATGGTCGACCGCTCTGTCCTGATAAACGCAAGAAGTCCCACGTACTGTGTGGCTGCGGTCTATCGCACAACAAGCCATTCTGCGATGGAAAACACAATAAGGGCGGCGATGAAGACGATGACGATGTTTCCAATTGAACTAGCGCAACGATAGTGCCTGCTTACCTTCTATTGCTCAAACTCACTTGCAATCAAGCCATATCATGTCCAGCACATTTCCGAATCTCGCCGATGCGCCCACAATTGTACGCTCTCACTCGCCGCAGGCAGTCGCCGCGATCAAGACCTGGCATAGCACTTATGAGAAATGGCAAGCCGCAGAGGGCAGTCCCTCCGAACTATTAAATGTTCTGCTGGTCGTGGCTGCGGAGTCGAGTTACCTGGGCTTTCCTCGGACGGCCCGACTTTGCCGCGTGTTACACATGACGATGCTCAAGCATGCATCCAGTTGCAGTGGGCAATCTGACCAGGCGCTGGCCCTGAAGTCTGCCTGGCAGGGCCTGGCAGCCTTGGTTCTCAATCCGCGCGACGAGTCGGTCGACGTCATCGCCATCATGCAGATGATGCGGTTGGCCTTCGAACTGTCCGAGGGAGATGTCAACCAGCCGATTGCCGGCTTGATGCTGCAAAGCGAACCCACCGTCAGCGACACTGCACCGGCGACCGAACACCGCGATATGGATGTGTACCTCAGTGCCCGGCTGGATTCACTGGATCGCTGCCTGGAAGAAGAGACCTGGATCGTAGCCCAGTTGGCCGGGCTGGCCGAGGACCTGGCCAGCGGCCTGCAAAGCCAACGTCCCGCGCAGCGCTTGATGCGCGTACTGCGCAGCCACAAGTTCTTTCACCAGGTCGATCGCGTCTGCCTGGCCGGACGCGTGCCCAATGCCAACCAATTGATGATTGTTGACGCTTGCTCGAGCGATCGCTGCCACTCGAATATTCTGAAGGCCGGCTACTCCTGCTTTGTCAACCCAGAAGGTTCACTATTCAAGCTGCGGCCTGGTACTATGCGGATCTTTGATGACTCGGATCGAGTGCTGGGGACCTTTGCACAGGCTGGCAAACCTGCCCAGCGCTCAATCGCGCTGATCGAAGACATGGGCTTGCGCAGCGGTCTATGCCTGGCTATCGGTCGCGATACACAGTTGCAAGGATTTTTGTTTTTGAACTCGTGTCAGCCCCAGTTGTTTCATGACATCACGGTCGGCTTTGCACCGCTCATCTCGCTGTTGGGGCTGGTAGCGACAATTGCCCTCGACTCCAACGGCTTTCACAAATCGTGCGAACCGTTTGGCAGATTGGACAGTGGTCTGCCACAGACCAGTAAGCTGTTCGCTGCAGATGAGTTTACCGGCTACTTGAATGCGGCCATCGTAGCCCGGGTCGGCCATGACGCCCGGTTCAAGTTGAAGCTGAGCCTGCCTGATAAACTGGCTGACTTCCTGTATCTGCCCGCTCAAGTAGCCGGGACGATCAGTGAACTGGTCTTGCGTTTGCGCTTGATCCAACAGGAACCAACCGAGCTGACTATCGGCCTGCAGCAGTCATGCGCTGAAATGCTGTTCTCGTTGCCGCATGGCTCGGTTCGCAGCAATCCCAAGCAGTGGGAATGGATGCGGTCGCAAATCGATTACCTCCGCATTTTCCTGGGCAATGCCCCAGTGCAGTTGCTGGTTGATGATCAGTGCGTTTCGGTGTGCGTGCCCTTCGAGCCAATTCTGCAAAGCCACCGCGATATTCGCTATAGCGTGGTTTGCTGATGAGCGTAAATACCGATGCGAGGCGTTGGGAAGCGTTGTTTTTCGCGTCCACCGTCTGGCGACGGTGGCTACGAAGATTGGCAAGTAGCGATTGTCGATTAGAGATCGGACGGTGAGAGGCCGCCGAAGAGATTACCGGTGGTGAAGCGTATCAATTCGATGGCTTCCGATCGGTTGCGAACGCCCAGTTTGCGGAGCATTTCTTTCTTGCGGTAGTGGACTGTGCGAATGCTGACATCCAGCGTGGCACCGACCTCTTTGGTAGTGCGGCCTTGGACCAGCAGGTGCAGGATACGGGCTTCTTCGCTGCTGAGCTTTTGCAGTACAGACTTGGGGATCAAATCACCATACTCGTCTGACTTGCCCATCTTGCTGGCGACCATCCGCTTGACGGCACTGGCGAGCTGTTCACCATCGCCCGGAAATTCGCAAACTTCGTCCGCACCGAGTTTCAGTGCCTGTACGACGTTGGCAACTTGCCACTGATCACCATATGCGAGAATAGGCAGGCTGGGCGAGAGACGTTTGATGGTCGCGATCAGGCGTAAGCCGTCCTGGCAGTTGCCGCTCACCCTGACGAGTATTCCATCCCAGGAATCGGTAGACTCAAGCGACGACAGGTGGCTGGGGACAAGTAGTCGCAGGGTATGTTGGCCGAACCCCAAAGCCGCTTGCAACAGGTCTGTGTCCACTGGTTGGGGTGTGCAGACAAGGATGTTCAGTATGCGATCTACCATGCTCGAATCCATTCATGTCGACATTTGACGGCGCAGTTTTGGTTATCGAAACTCGCGCACCGACCACATGCTAAGGAAATCCCTAAACTTCGGTTTCCTTAATCCGGAATTGGGCGCGTCCAAGTGCCTAAGCACTTGAGCAAAAGTTTTTCGGGTCAAAGGCACATACTAGAGCCCCGGATCTAGTCGCTGGCAAAGCAATGTTGAACTACAAGCGTCCCCGCTTCGACTAACCGACACATACAAGGGTACGGTTGGCTGCTAGTCTGGAATCGCTTGCCGACAGGTGCAATTGTTAATTGCACAACAGCCGGTTTAACTTCTAGCTTGACTATCTGCGTCTGCGTCTGCGTCTGCGTCTGCGTCGAGTAGGAGTAGGAGTAGGAGTAGGAGAAGGAGTAGACAACGCCGAGGCCATGCTTGGGGCTCGTTGCCACTACATCACTAAGCGAAAGTCCAGGTACAGGTTCAAGTCCAGGTACAAGTCCAGGTACAGGTACAGGTAAGAATCGATCCCAGTGTGCTAACGTGAAACCGTTTCGTCCTTGGTTAATGAGTGCCTTTGACCCGAAAAACTTTTGCTCAATTGCCTAGACCAGGTTGGTTTCGATCAGGTCGCGCTTGAGACGCAGCTTGCGTTGCATGATGAAATGCACACAGTTGCACAGGTCGTCCAAGTTGACGGGCTTGGCCAGAAAGTCATCAACACCCATGGTGAAAGCCGATCGGGCGGCTTCGAAGGTGGGATGTGCGGTGAGGAAAATCACTTGCGTGAGCGGGTTGATCTGCTTCAACTGCTTGAGCAATTTAAAGCCGTTGATCGATGGCATCTTCATGTCGGTCAAGCAGATATCGACATCGCCTGCAGCGGCCGTGCTCCAAACATAGGCTGGTTCGGTGGTCGTAGTCACTCGCAGGCTGTCTGAGAACTTTCGGTTCAGCGCCGAACCGATCAGTCGGACCATACTTGCATCATCGTCGACAACCATCACGTGCAATCTATCTTCTTCGAGTTCATTCATGAGCTATTCTCTGCGTCAGCGGATTGGACAAAGGGGCGAGTGACTCTACGAAGCTGTAGAAGTTTTGATCTCATGTAAGTGATAGCTCGGGTACATTTTGGTGGCTTTGCACTCAATTGCACAAGTTGGAACTGCTGGCGTGCAATGTGTGCAAAGAGAGTCGCCCGGCGAACGTTGGCCGTTGGTTGGAGCTAGGCTTTGGCTACGTACCGTAGCAGGCAGATACCTCGTTGGCTAACTGCCAGCCACAACTCGTAAACCCACAAAATTCGTGCAACCTGACTGCATGATTATGGGACTGGTTTCCGGCAACTCGATTCTGGGATTCGAAAATGTCGAAGATTCACTCGACCTTTGCTGGTCAAGAAGATTGGGTTGAGCTGCTGGCGGAGTTTGTGGCCCAGGTCCCCAAACACATTGAGGCGATTGAATCTGCGGTCCGACGTGAGGATCTTGTAACGCTGCAAAACATAGTGCACCAATTGCGCGGTGCGTATGGCAGCTATGGTTACCACGCCATTACGCCCTTGGCTCGGGATATTGAGCAGCAACTGCAGAGCGCCCAATCTTTGGGTCATCTGTCCGCATCGATCGCAGATTTTGTAAGCGCGATCGGAAGCGTAACGATCGAACCTGTCCCGGCGGCTGCCAAAGTCTAGGTAGCCAGCGTCATGGACACATGGAGCACATTGCCGGCGGCCATCGCATGCATTCTGGGGTTCTTGTATGTACGTGCTGCCCAGCAGCGAGCAAAGCTCGAAAGTGAAAATGCCTGGCTGCGGCAACTGGCGGCCATCGTCTATAGAACCGGGAACATCGTCATCATTACCGACTGCGAGCGACGCATCCGGTGGTGCAATGCGGCCTTTGAAAAGTGCACCGGCTACAGCCTGGACCAGGCCTTGGGACGCAAACCCTCGGAGCTACTGCAATGCGCTGAAACCAGTCCGGCTACTATCGAAGCCATTCGACAGTCGCTGGCTAGTAATCAGAGCTTCCGGGGCGAAATCCTGAACCGGGACCGGTTTGGCAATCGCCACTGGGTGGAACTGGATATTCAGCCGATCGTCGATACCGGCGGCCAGGTAGTTGGCTTTACTTCGATTCAACAGGACATCACCGCCCGCAAGGATGCGGAGCAACGCCTGTTTAACAAGCAGGAGAAATTGCGCGCGATTTACGAAGCCAGCAACGATGGCATACTGCTGTTCAATTCCGCAGGTCTGTTCGATTGCAATCGCAAGTCAATATCGATGTTTGGGGCGACATCGATGGAGCAACTGCTGGGACGAGAATTATGGGACTTTGCGCCGCTTGAACAGCCCGATGCGAGTTGTTCTCGGGATAAACTGGCGGACGCTGTCGAGCGAATCCCAGTGGAAGGCGAGTTACGATTTGAGTTCGTACTAAGCCACTTGGATGGCTCGACCTTTCCCGTCGAGTTGATGCTCAGCAGTTTGACTTATGACCAAGAGCCGATTGTGCAGGCCACGATTCGCGATGTTACTGAACGCAAGCAAGTCGAGGCACGCTTGCAGGCTATGAACCGCCAGCTACAGATAGACCTGGATGCGCGAACCTTGGCCGAAAAGAAGATTCGCGAAACGACTGCCTACCTGGATGTCTATCGCAAGATCGTCGACCACCATGCAATTGTAGCCGAGACCGATACCCGTGGCACAATACTGGCTGCTAATGATGCGTTTTGCCGAATCAGCGGATATACGCGAGAGGAGTTAATTGGACAGAATCATCGCATCCTCAACTCAGGACTTCATCCCAAATCGATGTGGTCCGAGATGTATCGAACAGTCGCCAAGGGAGGATGCTGGCATGGTGAGATATGCAATCGCGCCAAAAACGGGCAGCTGTATTGGGTCGATACTACTATCGCCCCGTTGTTTGATGACGCCGGAAAGTTACGAGGTTACTTCGCTATTCGCGCTGACATCACCAATCTCAAGCGGGCGCAAACCCAGGCCGAAGCGGCCAACCGCAGCAAGAGTGAATTCTTGGCCAATATGAGCCACGAGATTCGAACTCCCATGACTGCGATCTTGGGGTACGCTGAAATCTTGAGCGAACTGGAAGGCTGCTCGGGTTGCGATTTGGCGCAACGAGCCGCACCGGCTGTCGAGACCATCCAGCGCAATGGCGAGCACTTGCTGGCGATCATCAATGATATCTTGGATATCTCCAAGATCGAAGCCGAAAAGATGACCATCGAACTAGTGCCCACCGATTTAGGACAGTTGATCGGCGAAGTGATGCAGACCATGCAGGTCAAAGCCACTGGCAAAGGGTTGCGACTGTCGGCCCACGTCCGCCATCGCGTGCCGCGAACCATTGAAACCGACCCGGTCCGGTTGCGGCAGATCCTGGTCAACCTGATTGGTAACGCCATCAAGTTCACGGAATGCGGTAGCGTCGATGTGACGTTACGAACTGCTGGAGATGGTACCAATGGTTTATTGATCGAAGTATCCGATACCGGTATTGGCATGACCTCCGAGCAATTGGGGCGGCTGTTCCAAGCTTTCGAGCAGGCGGACACGTCGATGACACGTCGCTTTGGTGGCACCGGGTTAGGGTTGCGTATCAGCAAGCGACTGGCGGAAATGCTGGGCGGAGATATCACCATTTCCTGTCAGGCGGGTCAGGGCTGTGTATTCACGCTGTGCATCGATATCGGACAGAATAACTGCCGCGATTACTTGGACCATATCAACCTCTCAGGCCCGGAGCCATCGCGCAAGAGCATCAATTCTTCCACCTCGCCAGAGGCATCGGCCGATCCCACACTCAACGGTGGCTCGCCCAATCAGAACTCGCTGGCGGGTATGCGAATTCTGGTCGCTGAAGATGGTCCGGATAATCAGCGGCTGATCACGCATCATCTGCGCAAGGCGGGCGCCGAGGTGCAGTTGGTCAACAATGGCAGGCTGGCTGTAGAGTTGTTATCCGAGCATGGCCAGTTGGAGGCTCCCTTGCGCAGGGACTTGCCCTTCGACTTGATCCTGATGGATATGCAAATGCCAGAAATGGATGGCTATGAGGCGACGCGGGTGCTGCGGTCCAAAGGAGCCAGGCTGCCCATCTACGCGTTGACGGCTCATGCCATGTCGGCCGATCTGCAACGCTGCATCGATGCGGGTTGTAATCTGCGTTTAACCAAACCGATAGATCGTGCGACTCTGATCAATGCCTGTCGCGAGGCTCGGGCCTGGTCGATTACGGGCTTGATCGAGTTAACCCATTCATCACCCTCCCTCCAGTCGAGCTCGTGTGGGATTCAGGGGTAGTCGTGGACTCCAGTGGCGTTGAGCAAGAAAGTTACATCCAATTATGATCAGCAAGCGACCCATTCAAATCGACGAGCTCGAGATAGGCCAGGTGCTAACAGGCAGCATTCTGGATGCGGATGACAAAGTTCTGTTTCGGGAGGGATTGACGCTTACGCCGCAAATGGTGGAACTCTGGAAGCGACGTGCGGACGGACCTTTTTTTCTCTCCGAACGCACTCCTGACGTTACCGCCGCGGCTGCTCCTGGATCTCGGAGTTATGATGCCGCCTTTGTGGAACTGATCGATCAGTGGTTCACCGAAGCCATTGGGACGCTGGAGAACTTCGTAACTCAACTGGTTGCAGACCAAACGCCCTCGATGCGACAGCTCGAGTCTTGCTTGGATAAAGTCTTTCCACTGATCGAGCGCGATAGCGATTGTCTCGTTCAGCATATCATCACCCAAGATCGTGGTTTGCCGGATGATACTTCGATCACTCGCAGAAGCGTTTACCTGTCGGTTCTTTCCAGTATCGTCGCCAGAGAGTATGGCTTGAATCATGAAGACTGTTACAAAGTTGCCCTGGCTGGAATGCTCCATGACCTGGCCCTCTTTCCCCAGCTGCTGAGCAAGCTACAGGATTCGTTTGAAGAGGAGGATGACAAACAGTCGGTAATCACACGCCATTCTTATATGTCGACCGATCTATTAACCGCGCGTGTCAGTGTGCCTGATATCGTGCGCGTGATCATCAATCAGGTCCACGAGCAAATGGACGGCTCGGGCTATCCTCGCGGAATTCCTGGCCACCTGATCAATGTCATGGCTCGGGTGATCAATTTAAATGACGCATTCTTGACCTTGATATCGGCCAGTAGCGAGCAGCCGGGATATGTACCCGGAGATGCGATCGCCTACTTGATTCACCATACCAGTCGCGGCGCATTTGATCGCGAATGCATGCGGGCTTTTCTGAGTACCGTAACCATGTATGGCATCGGCTGTCGCGTCCAGTTGGAAGACGGAACGGAGGCCAAGATACTGCGCAGCGTGCCGGGCTGCCCGTTACAACCCTTGGTAGTCGGCTCAGCGGGTGACGGGGCGATCGTCGATCTTACCAGCGAAAACAGCCGCATCGTGGGGCCACTAGTCGAGCCTGAATACACTCGCAGAACCCGCATGTCCAAGTCTCTGATGGCCGAGGTGCTATGGAAACAAGTGCCGGCATTCGAAGTGGTCTGAGCACGGAAACCATGCACAAATCAATGCCTGGCAGTAGCAGTCTGGTTATTCTGGCGAGCCAGAAACTGCGGGTCGAGAGTAAGCACTTTGCCGATCAACTGGGCGACCGAGTCGACCTTGAACTTCTTGGTGATGTTGCTGCGATGGACTTCGACGGTTTTGCTGCTGATATTGAGCATCTTGGCGATGTTCTTGGTCAGATGGCCTTGGACCACCAACCCCAATACTTGAGTTTCGCGAGGGGTCAGGAGTTTGCGGGGATCGTCCAGCCCCTCTGAACCAGCGTGGCGATGAGCGGCCAGTTCGCTCTCGGCTACCGTGGCCGTTACCGTGTCCAGGAATTCGCTGGGGTCAAATGGTTTTTCAATGATATTGACTGCCCCCAAACGCATGGCTTCGACGGCCATCGCAATCGTAGCGCAGCCGGTGATGATCAAGAAAGGTATCGTGGACCCCCGCGCTCGGATTTCGCGAATCAGTTGCAGCCCCGACATCTCTGGCATCTTGAAATCGACGATCAAGCAGCCCAGGTCTGAGAGTGGAAAATCATCCAGCAACTGCTGGCCACTGGCATATAGCTTGGAATGATAACCTCGCAGTTTCAGTAGCTCATGCGTTGCCAGGCGAATGCCGGCGTCATCGTCGACAAGATAAATTACCGGACCAGCCATGATCTGATCAGCGTCCCTTTGGCCGCACATGCGAGTGAAAGTCAGCCACGATGGCCTGGACCATGGAGCCAACTCTGTAAAGTTCTTAAATGGTAGCAAATTATGACCGCAACCGTACGGATGAATACTCAATTAATCGGACAGCGCCACTTGGCGTTGCAAGTTTTTGCGTGTCACCTCTCCCAAACGCAGAGGTCGTCCAGCTTTTAAGTCGTTTCCTTTGATAGGCTTGGAGCGAGCATGTCACCTCCCCCAGCGGTCGCCTCTGGGGGAGGTCGGAGCCCGATTTCAGCGCAGGCTCCGCGAGGGGCCCATCAGCACGATGAAACATCCAGTTCTGTGGCAGTCGCTTGAGCCTCCGGCGCTGGCTCTGGTACTTCCTCTTGCAAAACGATACTACCGGTCATTCTGGGACCGCCCGAACCGCTATCAAGTCCAAACATGGCGCGCAGCAGAACAGGCAGGTAGGTCCCGTCTTTGCATCTCATGCGGCAGCGAATTCGGCCATTGCGCACGATGGGACAATTCGGGGTCCCGTAGGCCTGGATTTGATCCGCGTCGTCTGGGTGCAGCATCGACTTCCACTGCGAGAAGTGAGAGGGAATCTCACCGGGTTGATAGCCGAACATACGGAAGCAATCTTGCGACCACCACATGTTATCTTCGGTCGTATTGGGCCATTCCCAGACGGCCACTTCATTGCCCAGTCCCAGCCGTTTTATCCGCTCTTGTAGTTCGCGGGCTGTCAGTAACACGCTGACGTCCGAATACAAGATCATGACGCCCCGAACGTCGCCGTTTGAATCATGGTAGGGAGCGATGCGTTCGACATACAAAGTCCCCAGCGGGCCGGGCACTTCGTTGGCGATGGCCAGTCCGGATTGCAGCACCCGACAAGCATTTTCGATCAGGTTAGGCGATTTGACTTTGGGCAGGAAATTGCTCAGTGGCCGACCTACATCGTCGCGAATCAGATCAAAGGCGATAGCAATACTCGGGCTGAATCGCGTGATCTTCAGATCCGAATCCAGAAATACGCAAGCAATACCGCTGTTGGAGATCAAGTTATCCAAGTCTTCGGTCATGCTAACCAGATCGTCGATACGTTGTTTGTTCTCGTCGTTGACCGAGTAGAGTTCTTCGTTGACGCTTTGCAATTCTTCATTGGTCGACTGCAGCTCTTCATTGGCCGCAGTCAGCTCTTCATTGGTGGATTGCAATTCCTCGTTGCTGGTTTCCAGTTCTTCTACGGTCGACTGCAGCGACTGCTGGGTGAACTCCAGGCGTCGCTCCAGTTCCAAGACCTGCTCGCGCCAGCGGCCGACTGACGAGTCCTCGCTGATCTTCTCGGTCGCCACGGGAGGTTCGGCTTGCAGCATTTCAAAGATGATGATGTAGTATCGCCGTCCGTTGCGCTCGCAGGTTTGCGCATGTAGATTACATTTCGATTTCTCGCCTTTAAAGACGACCGAAACACGCCCCAAGTTAGCTTCAGCCCGGACTTTAGTCTGCGCTATCAACAGGCCCACGGCGGCTGAGACCTCCGGTTCGAGCATGCGGCAGATGTTCAAGGTCGATTTGCCTTGGGGAATTCGCAGCAATAAACGAGCGTCGCCGAAGCAATGCAGCAAATCGAGATCTTCGCTGACCACAACGCTAGGCGGCATGTACTGATTGAGGAGCGATTCATACGCCAGGTTAACGATCTGGCTCTCTTCATTGATGTTGGGCTTGACGTTCAGCGATCCGCGGTCGCGGATCGTCAAGCGATTGGGCAGGAAGCTCATCGGTTCGGTGCTGGAGTGCGTGAACTCGCGGATCTTGCGAAAGATTCGACTGTGGTTATCGACGGTTTCAAAGTCACGTCCCAGAGGGCCCAGTGATTCACTCGGGCCCAAAAAGAGATAGCCACCATTTTTTAGCGCGAATTGAAACTGTTTGATCACGCGCAATTGGACATTGTTTTCGAAGTAGATCAGTACATTGCGGCAACTGATCAGATCCAGACGCGTGAATGGCGGGTCTTCGGTCAAATCATGAACGGTGAAATTAACCATGCGGCGAATCTCGGCGCAGATCGCGAACAAATCGCCGTGCGGCTGCATGTACTTTTGCAAGAGCTCTTTGGGAATATCGGCCACTGACTGGCTGGAATAGATGCCGGCACTGGCATGTTTGAGCGATTCTTCGTGCAGGTCGCTGGCAAAGATACGGACCGCCGCGCTGCGGTTCTGCACGTTGCACTCGTTGGCCAGCAGCATCGCCAACGAGTAGGCTTCCTCGCCCGTAGCGCAGCCTGGCACCCAGACGCGAATCGGTTGATGCGACGGGACATTGGCCACCACCGCGGGAATGATCTCCTGGCGCAATTTCTGAAAAGCATCGACATCGCGAAAGAACCTGGTAACTTCGACCAGCAAGTCGCGATAGAGGGCATCTGCCTCACTGGCATTTTCCACCACCAAGCGCAGATAGTCGCAGACCATTTCGCAGCCAGCCAATTCCATGCGGCGCGCCAAACGACGATGAATGGTGGCCGGTTTGTACTGGGAAAAGTCTACGCCATAACGCTGGCGAAAGTAGGCAAACAAGCTGGCGACGTCGCCCGTGGCCACTAGCGTAGCATTGTCTTTGGCCGTCTCTTCATCGGCCGTGGCCTGCGCGTCCAGTCCATCCAGGAAGCCCATGATCTTGCTGGGCATTAGTTCGGGCCGGCAGACAATCTGCGCTGCGCCGGTGGCGATCGCGCTGCGCGGCATACCGTCGAAGGTAGACGATCTTGGCTCTTGCACGACCACCAATCCGCCCGCATCGCGGACCTGCCTGACGCCACGGGTACCGTCGCTACCGGTTCCGGACAGCACGATGGCGATGGCGCGCGAGCCCTCGGCGGCGGCCAGCGAGCCGAAAAAATGGTCGATCGGATGGTTCAGCCCGCGCTGCAGATCCATCGACTTCAGCCACAAACGCTTATCCCGTAATTCCACATTGAATTTCGGCGGTGCTAAATAGATGCTATTGGGCAAAACGTGCTGCCCATCTTGAACACCCTCGATAGCCATCGTGGTGTGACGCGAGAGCAATTCATTCATCAAGCTTTTAAAGTCGGGCGATAGATGCTGCACGACGACGAAGGCGCAACAACTGTCGACGGCAAAGTTGCCCAGCAGTTTCTCGATCGCCTCCAGCCCGCCAGCGGAAGCTCCAATCCCAATAACATAAAGCAGTCGATTTTCCATTGAGTTTTTGCCTAGGCCATTCGCCAAGCGGTCGCAGGGTAGTCGGGCGGGCCACTGGTTTCCCGCAGTCTCGCAGCTCTTTTGAAATACCCAAGAAGCGGCTGGGGGCTGGTGGTTGGTTGAGGCTATCTACGCTGCCGGTGCTGGGCGACCGAATCCAATCGGTGGTGTTACTTCATGACTATGGAATGAGGCTGGAATATGATTACCGCGGCTATGGATTGCGGAGTTCACCTCTTGCCTCACTTGGGATACACCCATCTAAACTTTGCTGCCTGCCGCCTTTGTACCACAAGCCTTCCCATAGATTCGTAAAGAATAGACTATTACGTAATAAATTGGCGGAAGTTCGCCAGGAGTCTTGCATTGACATGGACCGCCGCGCCTGGCCACATTACACCGCGCTGGAATTTTTCAGTGGTGTAAAGAGTGAGGGTTTGTCATCAAGCTATTGCATATGTAACCGACCAAATCCGCGCGGACGCTGCGAGGTAGTCAACGTTCTCAGGCGAATGAAGTTCGGTGAAGTACGACGCAGTTCTCAGAAGCGATGGCAGGATCGGCGAAGGAGCGAGGTTTGGAACCGAGCGAAGATGCAACAGCCCAAGCGACGGCTGCCGAGTTTGCGACACCCACGTCCGTCCAGTTTCCCTGGACTGTAGCCCTGGGTTCGTCGGCCGGTGGGCTGGCGGCTCTGGAGGAGTTCTTCAGTCAGATCCCGTCCAATACCGAGGCGGCCTTTGTTGTTATTCAACATCTTTCGCCTGAGTACAGGAGCTTCCTGGATCAGTTGCTGCAGCGTCACTCGCAGTTGCCAGTTCAATACATCGTCGATGGTGCTGCGGTAGTCCCGGGTGTAGTCTATGTTCTGCCGCCCAACAAAGAGGCCATCCTCTGTCAAGGCAAACTGCTGCTGACCGATCGCAGCATGGAACGCACGGTCATCTACCCGGTCGATGACTTCCTGCGGTCGATGGCCAACGAAGCTGGGGGCAAGTCGATTGCAGTGATTTTTTCGGGCACCGGATCCGATGGCTCTCGAGGTATACGCGATCTACGCTCGGCCGGTGGCTTTGTCATCGCGCAATCGCCGGAAACGGCCAGCTTTTCAGGCATGCCCAAAAACGCGATCTCCACGGGAATGGTGGACCTGGTACTGTCACCGCGCGAGGCGGCTCGCGCTATCTTGCGCAAAATCGATCGCAATTCAGAGCCGGTAAGCGCCAGCCATCAAGAGGTCCCCAGTGGCTATGGTGCGATCGATGCCGGTTTGGAGAATGTGCTGCGGATCTTGCGCGTCAAACTCGGGATTGAGTACACCGACTACCTGCCGAACGTAGTTTTCGAAGCAATCAAGAATCGGGTCGATCACCTGCGATTGGATAAGGTCGAGGAATACGCCGACGTCCTGCTGCGCAGCCCGGCTGAGTCCAAGCAATTGCATGCCGAGATTGTCTGTGGCGAGCCCTCCAGGTTCTTTTGCGATGACGAGACCTACGAGCGTCTGGCCTTGGATGTTATTCCAACCCTGATGGCCACCAGTTCCGAAGACCAGGACTTTCGCGCCTGGGTCATTGGCTCCAGTACAGGCGAGGAGACTTACACACTGGCGATCTTGCTGGCGGAATGGTACGAACAAAAGGGCTTGCCACATCGCGTCAAGATCTTTGCCTCAGACGTGCACGCTCAATCGCTGGCGATTGCATCCAAAGCGGTCTATACGGCTGACGACCTTAAGGGCCTCCAGCCGCATCGTATCGAGAAATACTTTATCGAGCGGCCCGATGGCTTTCACGTGGTGCCCGAACTACGCAAGATGGTCGTCTTTACGCCGCACAACTGCTTGCACGAAGCGCCCTTCACGCGGATGGATGTCGTCTTCTGTCGACACTTGATCAAGCGACTGTCTCAGCCAGCGACCACCAAGACTCTATCGTTGATGCATTTTGCTCTTCGGGATGGTGGGACACTGGTTCTCTCTCCCAACGTGCGTTTGGGCGACATGGCCCAAGAGTTCGAAGCGATCGACGTGCAACAGGGCATCTATCGCAAGCATCGCCTGGTAGGCGCCAGGCGATCCACCACCCTGGCCAAAGCCGGTCGCGAGTACCAGGTCGCGCGGCATCCCGCCGATGGTCGCGCCCTGCAGCGCGACCTGATGGAGTTGTACGACAGCATGCTGGAAATGCACGTCCCCGCTGGCTGGCTGGTCAGCGAAGACGGTACGCTGCTGCATACGTTCCAGAACGCTGGTAAATACATTGAGACACGCGGACGTTCCAAAGCAGATATCGTGTCGATCGTAATCGACGAGCTGCGCGGCCCATTGATGCTGCTCATGCGTCAAGTCATTGAGACGCGCTCGCCCCTGGAGATCAATCACATCACCATTGGCGGAACGATCAACGAGGTTTTGTCGATGCGAGGAGAACCGCTGCAAACTCGCAGCGGACGTCATGGGATTCTGATCAAGCTCTTCCAACAGGACGTCACCCAGCCCACACAAGTCACCACCAAGGGTGCCTCGATCGATTTCCATCGCAATCCATCCTCCAGCATCTCCGATCTGGAACGCGAGTTGGAACTGACTCGCGAAAATCTGCAGTTGACAATCCAGGATCTGCGAATCGCCAACGACGAGTTGAAAGAGATCAACGAAGAAGTCACCTGCGCCAACGAAGAACTGCAAAGCGCCAATGAAGAATTACATTCGGTCAACGAAGAACTACACACCGTCAACGCCGAACATCAGCGCAAGATTGACGAGCTGACAGCCCTCAACGATGACATGGATAATCTGCTGACCAATAGCAATGTCCATACATTGTTTCTGTCACGCGACTTGCGGTTACGGCTGTTCACCCCGCGCATCGTCGATCTGTTCAACCTGATCCCGCAAGATATCGGCCGGCACATCGCCACCTTTAACCACAATCTGCAGGGCATATCCCTGGCGACCGAAGCCGAAAAGGTGCTGAAAGAAGATCGTGCCCTGCGCCGCGAAGTCCAAAGCCACGAAGGCAGTTGGTTTGTGCTACGCATCTCGCCCTACCTCTCGCGTGGCAACGTCGACGGAGTGGTGATCACGCTGGTGGATATCACCTCGCAGAAGAATGCCCAAAACGCACTTTTGCGCAGTGAGCAACGTTTTGAACTGGCCGTGCAGGGCAGCAGCGAAGGTATTTGGGACTGGCCCAGCGTCGGTGAAGAGAAGATCTGGTGTTCGCACCGGTTGTATTCGATTCTCGGATACAGCGATCAGGATTTTGAACTGACACATTCGATTTGGATCGAGTTGATCCATCCGGACGATCGAGCCGAATTCGAACGCTTGCTGGAATCGGGTGGGCCCTTTAACTTCGAATGTCGCATTGAACGCTCCGACCAATCCTATCGTTGGGTACGCATTTGTGGTGCCTCACACCGCGATGCGGCTGGCCGGCCTGTCCGGATGGCAGGTTCACTAGAGGATGTGACCGAACGGCGACTGGCCCAGGAAGAGGTCAAGATGGCCGTGCGGCTGCGCGACCGCTTCCTGGCCATGCTCTCCCACGAGCTGTGCAATCCTCTGGGTGCCGTCTTGAATGCCATTCAGTTGCACGAAGAAGATCACCGTCACCGCGACCGCGCCATGAGCGTGATTCGTCGACAATCGCAACAAATGGCCAGGCTATTGGACGATCTGCTGGATGTCTCGCGCATCTCCAACAACAAATTCGAACTGATCCAACAGCCTTTGGACATCGATGAAATCATCGAATCGGCGATCGAAGTTCTGGAGCCACAGGCCGCCGAGCACGGCCAGAATATCATCTACCACAAACCAGCCAGTCCCATTCGCTTCGTCGGCGACGCTCAGCGACTGGAGCAGGTCATGGTCAACCTGCTCAACAACGCGATCAAATATTCGCTGCCAGGTGGCGAAATCTCGATGCAATTGCGAACAGAAAAAGATCGTGTCATCATTTCAGTTCGCGACTCGGGCGTTGGCCTGAGCGAAGATATGAAGAGCAAAGTCTTTGACCTGTTCGTTCAGTCCGAAGCGACACTCGATCGAGCCGATGGCGGAATGGGAGTGGGACTGACACTGGTCAAGGCGATCGTCGAGATGCATGGCGGCACAGTTCGAGTCGAGAGCGAAGGCTTGAAAAAAGGCTGCCAGTTTATCATCGAATTGCCCTACAAACCGATCGATTCGTCCCCGCGCTATGCAGCCTCGCCGATCACCGGCCAGCCACTGAAGGTCGTTATCGTCGAAGATATGGAAGACTCTCGGGAAATGCTGGCAGAACTGCTGGTCCTCAAAGGCCATGATGTGCAAGTCGCCAGCGAAGGCGATGAGGGACTGGAACTGATCAAGGCGGTGGTTCCCGATGTGGCCTTGGTGGATATCGGTTTGCCCAAACGCAACGGATTTGAAATTGCAAGAGACTTGCGATCGCGGTCGGAATTCGATCGCGTGAAACTGGTGGCTTTGACCGGCTACGGTCAATCTACCGATCGCGAACAGGTGCGATCGGCCGGTTTCGACGAACATATCGTAAAGCCGCTGAAGCCTCACGAACTAGTACAAGTCATAACGCCTCGACAAGTGGCGATCTGATCATGCCTCCCAGTTGGACAGCGTCACTTGGTAAGCTGCGTAGCGACCGTCGCCAGAAGGTGGACGCGAACGTTAACGCTGTCCACCGCTTGGCAGCGGTGGCTACGAAGACTGCATCCAGTGAAATTGTCCAGCTTGCCAAGTGGCGCTGTCCATCTAGTTACCAACGTCTGAATGTTCTGAACCCCAATGGATGTCTTTGCTCTGCGAAGGAATGCCCGCCATGCTCGTACTGTCTCGCAAACTGAATCAGGAAATCATCTTCCCTACAATTGGCGTAACCATCGAAGTGACTCGCATACGCGGCTCGACGGTTTGCCTGGGTATCGAAGCCAGCAAGGATATTCCCATTCTGCGTGGGGAATTGAACCAGGGCGATTGGCGCGGTCGCCACACGGAATCGCCGGCCCCCATACCCGGCCATGAACTGCGCAATCGCCTGAACGCTTTGTCACTGTGCCTGGAAGTCATCAAGGAGTACCAAAAGGCCAATTTGCCGATCGAATCTTCGATGCTCAGCCGAGCTCTCTACGAATTGCATACCATCGAAGAGATCATGACCTGCGAGAATACGCCCAATCCCTTTGTCACCCAGTTGGATCTCAAGCAAGAGCCACCCTTTGTGATGCTGGTGGATGATGCGGTCAACGAAGCGGAATTGTTGGCCAGTTACCTGCGCCACGTCGGTATTCAAGTAGCCACCAGCAGCGATGGTCAAGCCGCGCTGGGTCTGCTGGAATGCATCAAGCGCAAACCCGACGTAATCCTGCTGGATATGGTCATGCCGCGACTAAATGGAGAAGCCATGTTGAGTGAACTGCGCCGCAATCCGCTCTACAACGAGATCAAGGTCTTCGCCGTAACTGGGTTGCCAGCCGATTCGCTGCCATCTTCTGGTGGCCTGACCGTCGATCGCTGGTTTCAAAAACCTATTCAGCCCAGTCAGTTGGTCGAATCGATTCGCTGCGATTTTGTGGCCACCGCCTGAGACTCCAGACAATGTAAGGATTCTTAAAAAACAAATGACGGGACTTATCTTAAAACCATAGTCAAGCACTACCTGTAACATTCATTGTTTGGCAGTGCTCGAGCCAGTCAGGGCTGCAGTGGATGCTGCGCTAGCGGCCCCGGCATAGGGTCGCCTGCGGCTGAACAGGCGAATGATCCCAGAGAGGATACCCAGCAGAATTGCTCCCAGTCCCAAATAGCTGATGAGGGCAGCCAGACTGGAATTGCGAGCGTACCTCGCCGCTTGCTCGGGAGATGCATCCTGGTAGGGAATGCCTGCAAACAAGAGATCGAAGACGAATCCGCCGGCGATCAACATCAGCCCGGCGAGTACACAAAGAAGAGGCCAGGAAGGGCGCATAAAGTCGGGTCCTGCTGATTGGCTACCAGATCACAGTTCGACTACTCGCCATTCTTCTCGCACATTTGCAAGCCCGAGTCAATGATGTCGAGCTGTTGAACAAGGGTCGCGACCGTCGAGACAAAGAACCTTTCAAGCTCCATTGGATGAAGTCTTCGTAGCCACCGCTGCCAAGCGGTGGAAGGCGTTAACTTTCGCGTCCACCGTCTGGCGACGGTGGCTACGCAGCTTACCCAACAGTGGCTACAGAGCGATCCCATGCCCCCAAGGCTGCTCGCCAGTTTTAACTGTTCTCCTTTACCCCCTGGACTTCCGAATTCAGTCAACTCGACGGAATTAGCATTGCCCGCCTGATGTGCCAGGGCGTTGATGCGCAAATCGATCTTTTACTGCGGAAAACGCACGCTGAATCTATTCTGAAATCTAAGATTCCAGCGTTTCCGTTACATCTCAATTGTCTCTAGCTCGATCTTGGCTTTTAACCTCCAGGTGAATCGTGACTACCGCTACAGTTGATCAGTCCAGCAGGGCCGAATTTGTCAGTCAACAATATCTGACGTTTGCACTCGGCGACCAGGATTTTGGAATCGAAATCCTGAGTGTGCAGGAGATACGCAACCACTCAAGCGTAACACCTATCCCAAACTCGCCGGCAGAAATGCGCGGCGTGGTGAACTTGCGCGGTACCGTCATTCCCATCATTGACCTACGACTGGCATTGGGCATGCCCCCCGCTGAGGATAGCAAGCTCTCCGTGTTTATTGTCGTTAACGTGGCTAACAAAGCAGTCGGCTTGATCGTCGACTCGGTCTCGGATGTCGTGGATGTCAGCGGCAACGACATTGAACAAACTCCGGAGATGATCAACCAGTCTTGTCGTTCATTCGTCAGAGGTATTGCCAAGAGCGACGAGCGCTTGATCACCCTGCTGGATTTAAACCAGTTACTCTGCCCAGATTCCGACGTCCGAAATTTTAATTAACGGTGTCGAGCCGTCTATTCTAACCCTGCAACTTCGCAGGTTTCGCGTCGAGTCCCCCAAGGGCCGCAGCACGCAGAAACCGTCGTGAGAGAACAGAACAATTACGTACTTTCCATTCACTTTCTGAATCGAGGATGATGATGAGCTTCATTGGCAAGGCAAGTGTACGCGTAAAGTTACTAGCAGCATTTCTCTTGGTCAGCGCCATGCTCGGCAGTGTCTCTGCCTACCAGCTATGGCAATTATCGCGCACCAACGGACGAGTCTCGACTGTTTACAACGAGAATCTTTTGCCGATCGCCTCACTTGGAGCCACGCAAGAACGTCTCACGGAGGTGCGCGGTGCCTTGGCCTATCTCTTTGTCGTCAAGGATCAACAGGCCATTAAGGATGCCGAGAAAATTCTGGTCGATGCCCAAAAGGTCATCGAGCAAGACTACCTGACGACCGTAGTCCAATGGGCTACTACTGAAGAAGAGCAGGCCATGGTCGCCAGCTTTAAAGAACTCTATCCTCGCTTCAAGGATTTGGCTGATAAGGCTGTTGAAAGTTTCAAAAGCGGCCACGAAGAACAGGCCAAGACACACTGGAATGCCATGCGTGAAATCGGCGAAAAACTTGACGCGCTGCTCGTCAAAGAAACCGACTTTAATTCCAAGTATGCTGCCGATCTGCTCGCACAGAGCGAGCAGCAGTACGCTTCGACGTTCTTTTTCGTCAGTTGCGTCATCGGTTGCGTAGTCATGCTCAGCCTGGCAATCGGTTGGTTCATCGCCAGTTGGTTCACTAGAGCGATCATGGATGTCGCCAGTATTGCCGACGATGTGGCTTCCGCCTCCCAACAACTGGCTGGGGCAGCAGGCGAATTGTCCAGCGGAGCACAGGAGCAAGCCTCCAGTCTGGAAGAGACTGCCTCCAGCCTGGAAGAGATCACCAGCACCATTCAGCAAAACGCCGACAATGCTCAACAGGCCAATCAATTGGCCGGTAATTCACGGCGTGTCGCCGAAAACGGTGGCGAGGTTGTCTCGCGCGCCGTACAGGGCATGGGCGAAATCAATACTTCGTCCAAACGAATCGCAGACATCATTACAACGATCGACGAGATCGCCTTCCAGACCAACCTGTTGGCTCTGAACGCAGCCGTCGAAGCCGCGCGAGCCGGTGAACAGGGCCGTGGCTTTGCCGTTGTCGCCAGCGAAGTCCGAAACCTGGCCCAGCGCAGCGCCGGCGCCGCCAAAGAAATCAAAGCGTTGATTCAAGACTCGGTGGGCAAAGTGGCTACCGGTAGCGAACTGGTCAACGAATCGGGACGCACGCTGAACGACATTGTCGTATCGGTCAAGCGCGTAACCGATATCGTCTCGGAGATTGCCGCCGCCTCGCGTGAGCAAGCCTCGGGTATCGAACAAGTTAATCGGGCCGTTACGCAGATGGACCAGGTAGTCCAATCCAACGCCGCCCAGACCGAAGAGTTGAGCGCTACCGCCGAGCAATTGAGCGACAAGGCCAATCAACTGCAAGCGGTGGTTAGCCAGTTTAACTTGAATCGGTCGTCGTCGATCATGACTACCAAAATCGCTCGTAAAGCACCCCCGCGCAGCCTCCCGATCACGCCGCGCAAACGAGCTACTCCCGCCACAACGCCTGTCGAGCCAGATGCGCTAGAAAGAGAAGTCGAGAAAGAACTTCAATTGCTGGGCGCTGGCAAGTTGGGAGGCGACGACAGCTTCCAATCGTTCTAGTGCATGAACCATTTGTCAGTAGCGGTGGAAGCGTTTAGGTTCGCTTCCACCGTCTGGCGACGGTGGCTACTGACCCGGCCAGGTGGCGCTATCCCAGTATGCCGCTGGCGGCCACCGGGTTGTCGCGGCGGCGCTCCGCGTCGAACATTTCCAGCAGCGATCTATAGTGGGTATGTGGCGGCAACTGACCCAGTACGGACGGAGAGAGCGCCCCGCCACCGACCAAAACGCGGACATCGCTGGGTAAGTATCTTTGGAGATCGCGATGCCATTGAATCGCAGCGGTGACACTTGTCAGGTGCGCGTGGCTGACCCAAACCATCCGGGCTTGAAGATGCTCGACCGACTCTGCCAAGGCCCGCGCCGGTAACGGGCCGCTGAGCCCAATGGCATCGATATCGCATAGCCTTAGCGCAACTTCCGCAAACAGCACGGACAGACTGCTGTGGCTGCCGCAAATTGAGCCGCCGATCGCCACCGACGCTTTGGGACAGGTGACGCTCAGTTGTGCTGACAGTCTTTCCAGCACCGCCTGAGCCGTGTTGATGGCTAAACAGACGGCGTGTTTTTCAAGCCCTTGCTCGAGGAACCGCCTGTCCAAATCAATGACAGCTCCGTACAGTTGACGCTCCAGTTTGGCCAGCAATTGACGGGGCTGTGCGCGGGCCGATAACAACCATTGCAGCAACTCGTCGGTGGCTCCGCCCAGCAGGCAATCTACGATCCGCGAGTCATCCATATCCCGACCACGTTGAGTCGGAACTGGCCCTTGATGCACTTCGCACCCCAAGGCTTCAGCCAGCTTATGCAATTCGCCAGAGGGAATACGGCGATGTCCGCCGCTAGTGTACTGGAAACGCACGACGCCCCGGTTGCACAATCGTTGTACGGTCGACGGACTGACCTTCAATAGTCGCGCTGCGGAACCAACCGACAGCATGGGCTCTAAAGTGATCATGTTGAATTCCTTTACACCTATTAGTTGAACAGCGCCACCGGGCGCACCAGACAATTTCGCTGAATGCGGTGTTGGTAGCCACCGCTGCCAAGGTTTGACGTTGCGCCTTTTGTGAATGTCACCTCTCGCAAGCGCAGGAACGTGGGAGAGGTGACACGCAAAAAACGCGCAACATCAAAATTGGCAGGCGATGCGTTAACATTCACGCTACTGTGGCTATACATGCTCTGTGGACAGTACACGTTGGCAGAGTGTCTGCAACGATGTGCACATCTCCAGATTTGAATCAAGTTGGGTCTGCAGGCTCAATGGCTGGCAACCGTACAGGATGAGGTTAACGGCGGCTGGTAGTTGACTCCGCAAGGCGGCACTGGCTTCATGCCAGGGGTGAGACGATCCACTGCATATTCCCGCTAGCCAAACAGTATGCACCTGCAAATGATTGGCAATATTGGCAAGCTCGGTCAGGTGATCGATGCAGCCGATATGCAGCGCTACGCAATTGGTGGCACGCAGCGCGGCTTCTACCAGTCGCGAGACTATCTGGTCGTGTGCTCCCGCCAACGAGCAACCGATGATCTTCGGACTCGCGTTTGGCCTGGCGTGCAGCGGATGATTCAGTTTGCTCGCGAGCCTTGAAGCGCGCTGCATGGCCAGGGACTTTCTTGGCGGTGAAATGTCCGGCGCCTTGGCCAAGCGCGCCAGGGCTGGAGCCAGATAGCAGTCGATTACCGCTGGCAACGGTTGATGGCTGCGAGTTTTCTGAGTGACAAACTGCTCGATTGCCTGCGGTTGGCCAGCCAGCAGCCAGGTGAACACCTGATCTTGCCACTGGGCTATCGAATCAGCCACCGGTAATGCCGCCGCGTTCTCCAGGCGACGATGGAGCAGTTGAATGTCGTTGAGATCGAAGCGGCGATGTCCGCCGGGTGTCCGAGAAGAGGATACCAGGTTCTCGTCACACAGCCGCTTGAGCGTCGATACACTGACGCCGAGCAATCGGGAAGCGCTTCCGATCCCAATCTGATAAACCATACAGATCCCCTGACACTCAAGGTCGAGTGCTTAACACGAGAGGCGCGAGCAACGGGGATCGCTAAACGGTATCGGCAGGATTGCCCTTGGGCGGTCAAGAATAATGCAAGACACGCTCCCAAGCGTATTGGTAGCTACCGCTGCCAAGCGGTGGAAAGCGTTCGCGTTCACGTCCACCGTCTGGCGATTTTGATGTTGCGCGTTTTTGTGTCACCTCTCCCAAGCGCAGCTTGGGGGAGGTCGAATCGAGCCCTTAAGGTGAAGATTCGGGAGGGGGCATCGCGTCGGGTAAGAGTCAACCATGGCGCATTGCCCCCTCCCGCAGTCTCGGCTAAAGGCCTCGTCTGCGACCTCCCGCGGCTAGAGGGGAGGGACATGAGTGTGAAGTTTGAAGTTGGAGATCTTAAATCGGTCTAAGGGACTGTAAAACTGCCCGCCAATCAGGCGAATGGGCGCCAATGAAAACAGGCTCTTCACTTGCGAATTAAGTATAACCGCTTTTCATTGGCGCTAATTCGCATCATTAGCGGGCAACATCTCCACTTGGTAAGCCGGATAGCCACCGCCTGCTCAGCGCCGGGAGAGGTGACATGAGTTGACATTCCCGAAAGGCGCAACATCAAAATCTAGCGACGGTTGTCACCTCGTTTGGCAAAATGCGCCGACCAATCAGAAGAAAGTAACTGTGCCAGCCTTGGGCATGATCTGGCTGGCCCGGGTAAGAGTCAACCATGGCGCATTGCCCCCTCCCGCAGTCTCGGCTAAAGGCCTCGTCTGCGACCTCCCGCGGCTAGAGGGGAGGGACATGAGTGTGAAGTTTGAAGTTGGAGATCTTAAATCGGTCTAAGGGACTGTAAAACTGCCCGCCAATCAGGCGAATGGGCGCCAATGAAAACAGGCTCTTCACTTGCGAATTAAGTATAACCGCTTTTCATTGGCGCTAATTCGCATCATTAGCGGGCAACATCTCCACTTGGTAAGCCGGATAGCCACCGCCTGCTCAGCGCCGGGAGAGGTGACATGAGTTGACATTCCCGAAAGGCGCAACATCAAAATCTAGCGACGGTTGTCACCTCGTTTGGCAAAATGCGCCGACCAATCAGAAGAAAGTAACTGTGCCAGCCTTGGGCATGATCTGGCTGGCCCGGGTAAGAGTCAACCATGGCGCATTGCCCCCTCCCGCAGTCTCGGCTAAAGGCCTCGTCTGCGACCTCCCGCGGCTAGAGGGGAGGGACATGAGTGTGAAGTTTGAAGTTGGAGATCTTAAATCGGTCTAAGGGACTGTAAAACTGCCCGCCAATCAGGCGAATGGGCGCCAATGAAAACAGGCTCTTCACTTGCGAATTAAGTATAACCGCTTTTCATTGGCGCTAATTCGCATCATTAGCGGGCAACATCTCCACTTGGTAAGCCGGATAGCCACCGCCTGCTCAGCGCCGGGAGAGGTGACATGAGTTGACATTCCCGAAAGGCGCAACATCAAAATCTAGCGACGGTTGTCACCTCGTTTGGCAAAATGCGCCGACCAATCAGAAGAAAGTAATCGTGCCAGCCTTGGGCATGATCTGGCTGGCCGATAGTCGCTCGGCTGCCAGTACCTGAGCCGATAATTGTGGGCTGAGGGCTTTGAGCTGAACCTCGAAGGTCTTGGTATGAAATCGCATTAGCCCGGCCTGCTCCCCGCCGGCTCGTTCAGCCACCAGTGCAATGGCCTCGCGTTTGAG
Organism: Ottelia alismoides; assembly: GCA_037367405.1. Classification (NCBI taxonomy): domain Eukaryota; kingdom Viridiplantae; phylum Streptophyta; class Magnoliopsida; order Alismatales; family Hydrocharitaceae; genus Ottelia; species Ottelia alismoides. The sequence goes on along the minus strand of JAZKJV010011400.1, from coordinate 5,538,159 downwards.
GAACTCGCGAGCAAATTGGAGGTTTCGCTGTCCCATCAAGTCCAAGCGACCGGTTGATGAGAGAGTTGGGCCGCCGCCCACAAGTTTGGCCTTCAGTCGACTTCGTCGAGCGCCGCGACTGAGCAGCGCGTTGATTAGTATTTCCATGGCGTGGACACCATTGCTGGCGGCCGCACCTTCACCCAGTTCGGGCGATGGTAATGTAAAGTGATTAACACCCCCAACTCCCGCCACTTCATCATAGAGGCAAGCTGCGATGCACGAGCCGAGGGCAGTCGCAATCCACAGCGGGCGCGAACTCACATAGGATTGCCCCAAGCTGATTGAGACAATCTGTGCAGGAGCCGGTTGCGAGACTGCGCGACTGGCTGCAGTTCTTCGGACATCTTCGCCTGTGGGGCGGTAACCAGTTGAGCGTAATCGATAGATGGTATGGCCCAGCGGTTCAAACAGGTCGGTTACTCCGTGCAACGACTCTGAATGCCCGATAATCAAGTAACCACCTGGGTTGATCAGCCGGGCAAAGCGTTCTACCAACCGCTTTTGCGTAGTCTGATTGAAGTAGATCATGGCGTTGCGGCAGAAGATGACGTCGAAACGCTTGGAGATTGGCCAGGAGGAGTCATTGAAATTCAGTCGCCCAAACTTCACCAGTTCGCGAAGTTCGTCTGTGATGGAATAAACGGTATCGCCGCCTCGGCGGACCGTGTCAAAGTACTTTGCTTGCCGCTCGGCTGACACACCGCACAATTGATCGCCGCGATAGATGCCCTGCCGCGCGCGGTCCAGGACTTGAGTGTCAATATCGGTTGCCAGGATGAGCGTATCAGCGTGTCTGGAAAAGTACTCGCGGACGCACATGGCCAACGAATAGGCTTCTTCACCGCTGGAGCAGGCTGCACTCCACATCCGCAGTTTGCCCAGCTTGCCGATGGACGGGAAAACATCGTCCTTCAGAAAATCGAAGTGATGGCTTTCGCGAAAAAAATCTGTCTTGTTGGTCGTCAAGCAATTGATGAACTCGATCCGCTCTCGGCCATTCTCTGGGCGTTGCAGCAACTCCAGGTATTCGGCGTAGCTAGCCAGTCGCAGCGATCTGAGTCTTTTGCTTAGACGGCTGTGAACCATGACGCGTTTAGCGTCCGACAGCGCGATGCCCGCATAATCGTAAATCAGCGACTGCACTGTCGCAAAGTCTTCAGGACTGATCGCATCCTCGATGGTGCGCATAGAACTCGTCCCCCACAAGCGCTTACGACAGTTACCTTCAGCGACGCCCCGACCATACTTGGACCAAACCAGGCAACTCTAGGTTGCGATGAAGGCGGTTGAGAAGTTCAAAATCCCAGGTGGTCGATTTGCACAAATTTTCCCCAACTGGGACTTAGGGGAGCAGTGGAAATCATGCAATTCGTTCGCCTGCCAAGAAGGCGATTCGCGGTGAGACCTGTAGAAATTGAACTTAAAAAGGGTGAAACGCATTGAGAAATCTCAAGCGATAGCTAAACTATATCGCCTCGGGAGAGGTTGGCCCGATTATGTGATCCAAACTGTTCGTCGCCGTCTTCCGCCCACCGTCTATGGACGCCCTTCGCCCATTTCTAACTTGCCTGGCGATCGCTGGTTTCATCCTGAGCGATCTGGTCGTGGTAGTGCATTCGGCGAGCTGCTCTCCAACTCGTCATTCGATTGGCCATAATCAACTGGCTGATGGAGCGGAAAAGAAATGTTGCAGCCACCATCGCTGCGTTCAGCCGGGTGGTACAAGTTCTGATCAATCCAGGCCTGCGGACCAGGAGCACGATAGCGATCAGTGTTCGATATGCCGCCTGGCTTTGACTGGACGTTTGGCGATTGTCTGCGAGCTTTCGCATACGCCAGCCTTCGATGGCGTGACCACTTGGGTGGCGGTTACCGAAGTAACACGTGCACTCAGCCACGAATTCACTTCCTCTCTCTCTGAGCGCGGTCCACCAGTCTAGCAACCGCTTGACGATCTTCACTACTGGTGCTGCATGCGTCCTGTTTGGAACTCGCGATAGGAAGCGACCAGGGAACGCTTGCAGAAACGGCCTCGTTGTTCATCGCTGGTTAGCTCCCCATCTGTCAACGCCTCTCGGTTACCGTTTCAATCGGCGAGTGGACGTTCACGCACAGAGGCAGTTCAGCCAGGCAGAGAGCTATCCATCCTACTTCAATCTGATACATCAATACCTGGCGGTCAAACATGCGCACACGTTTACGAGCGGCCTTTACACTTGTTGAACTATTGGTCGTCATTGCGATCATTGGCATTTTAGTTGGGCTTCTGCTACCGGCGGTTCAGGCAGCTCGCGAAGCTGCGCGCCGCATGCAGTGCACCAACAACTTCAAGCAACTTGGTCTGGCCGTTCACAATTTTGAATCGGCGTATCGAGTTCTTCCGCGAGCGCCACGACAAGTTGAACCACTAGAGCCCAATTCAGTATCGATCTTCACCCGACTACTGCCATTCCTCGAGCAATCGTCTCTTTACAACCAATATCGACTTGACTTGAACTGGTACGATGCGCCAAATCTGGCGCTGGGCAGGAATCGCTTGAGCGTTTTGAACTGTCCAAGTTCGCCTGGGACTGACCGCATGGTCGATGGTACAACCAACACGGGAGTTGTGTATTCGATTGCCGCAATCGACTATGTCAACATTACGCAGATCACAACCAGCGCTGCGGTTCGCGCGCAGATTGCGACTCGGTATCCCGGCGTTACTTCTGCCACAGACTTGACATGTATCTTGGGAGTAACAGACCGTCGTAGGTTCGCAGAAGCGACCGATGGTTTATCGAATACCTTCTTGGGCTTCGTTGAGATGTCCGACAAGCCGAACATCTGGCGAGCCGGTCCGCCGCGGACTCGGATTGGGCCTGTATCGCCCAACCCTTACTACACCAGCCCAAACGCCACCAACATGTTTGGTCAAGGTGGATGGATTGCAGACTACGGCAATGCACCGCGTGGTCTGCTCAACGACGGCAGCCCGATCGTCGGCTCTTGCCCTATGAACTGTTCGAGCCAATTCGCCGTGTGGAGCTTTCATCCAGGTGGCTGCAACTTTGTATTCGGTGATGGTTCGGTCCGTTTCCTGAGTCAGACCACGGATATCTGGGTTTTCTATGCGTTGATCACACGGAACTTCGGCGAGGTCGTTACGGTTCCAGAATGATCTTTGGCAGTACCTGATTGGACAGCGCCACTTGGATAGCTGCGCAGCCACCGCCTGCCAGAGGGTGGATGCGAAAGTTAACGCCTGCCACGCGCCCAATAGAGGTGGTGCTTTCCAACTGAATTTTGGCGTCTATGTAAGGGAAAAGCCGATGGGTTATGTGTCTGTGCGTTACGCAAGTTTGCTGGTTGCAAGCTTGCTGGTCGTTTTAACTGCGGGCTGTTGGGGTAGCGGCCCCGCGCGGAAGAAGGTCTATCAAGTAACCGGTACAGTTCTCTATCGAGGTGAGCCTGCAGAGGGCGTCGAGCTCAATTTTGCGCCCGTAAAGGATAGTCCCGATGTGACTTTTGCGACCGGCATTTCCGGGCCAGGTGGTGAGTTTCAGTTGTCAACTTACAAGCAGTATGACGGCGCACCAAGTGGCGATTACACGGTCACCGCCTACTGGCCTGACAAACGCAAAGGGGCCACAAAAGTGACTGCAGCCGCTGGCGAGGAACTGGCTCCCGACCGTCTCAAGGGTGAGTACTCAAATCCGAAAACCACCAAGCTCAAGGCGACCGTTCTCGAGAAACCAACCGAGCTAAAGATCGAGATCAAGTGATTGAACCAGCGATTGATCCAAGGCCCCAAACTACCTCACGCCTTCAGTCCATCGACTTTCTGCGAGGCCTGGTCATCATACTGATGACCGTCGATCATGTTCGAGAATTTTTTTACTTTACCGTTCCATTGCCCGACCCAATGGAACTGGCCAAAGTGGATCTGGGTACATTTAGTTCGCGAATATTAGCGCACTTTTGTGCACCAACGTTCGTGTTCTTGACCGGCCTGTCAGCTTGGTTGCTGGCCGACCGCAGAAACTTGAATCGCAGGCAACTCACCTGGTTCCTCTGTCAACGAGGGGCCTTGTTTATGCTCCTGGAAGTGACGCTGATCAACTTTGCCTGGACGTTCACTTTCCCGCCCGAGAAAGTTTTTTTGCAAGTAATCTGGGCCATTGGCTTCAGCATGCTCAGCCTGGCAGGGTTGATATGGTTGCCGTGGTATGTTCAGTTGACCATTGCACTGACTATCATCTGCGGCCATAACCTGCTGGATGCAGTCGAGTTTGCGAAGGGCTCACCGCTCAACTGGGCCTGGGCGCTTTTGCACGATCGGCAAACGCTAGAAGTTGGGCCCCTAAAAATCCGGACTTCCTACCCAGTGCTACCATGGATTGGCATTATGTTGCTGGGGTTTGTAGCTGGCCGTTGGTTTCGACAGTCGCAGCCAAATAACTGGCTGTGCTGGGCCGGAGTCAGTCTGTTCGCGACTTTTGTTGTCTTACGCTTGACATGTGGATATGGTGAACCAAGCGTCTGGCAGGCATCGGTCGATCAGAGCGGGCTGGCAATCATGGATTTCTTTAACCTAACGAAGTATCCACCCTCACTGCTTTTTTCACTAATGACACTTGGCCCTGCGCTTTTCATCTTGTGGGCAGCTGATATACCGGGTGAAGGTGGATGGCTATATCGCACAGTCACGACCTTTGGTCGAGTTTCCTTTCTGTACTACGTGTTGCATCTGTATTTCTTGCATTTGGCTTACCGCCTTAGCGGACTGTGTTTTGGATACTCCTGGAATGAAACACCTCTGCGCCCAGATATGCCTCAGAAACTGGACGTGGGGTCGATTTGGGCAGTGTGGTTGATCGCTGCGTTAACCCTGATAAGCCTGTTTCCAATTGTGGCTGCCATCGCACGATTGAAACGCCAAGGGCGTTTTCCCATCCTGCGTTATCTTTGACTACAAAGGCCGTCTACATGACGTCTCACGACGGCCCACCATGCTGCCCAGTAGTACGATCGGTAGAATGGGCAGGCCGTCGGGAACACTCTGCGCATATAATGCTGCCAACCAGAGAATCATGCACATGGTCAGGCCGCGACGGATGTGCTGACTGACCAGGGCCGATAGCGGAACGAGCAGCCATACGAGATCGTAGAAATAAGCATGAGGACTCAGTAGCGAGGTCGCCGCCAGCAGGCTCATCCAGTATTGAGGTTGCGCGAGGCAATCCGACACTGATCGGTCATCCCCGCGCCGTACCAGCCCTGCCAATACTCCTACTGCGCACGCAGCATACAAGCTCCAGCCTAACGCACCCTGCAGGCCCAGGAACTTGAGCAAGCTGATGACACTTGTCGACCAACCACTGTGATAACCGCCGTGCGCCTGGTAGCTGGCGCTACCCAGTACTACTTGCAGATAATCGCTCCACATTGAAAGCGGCAGGCAGATCAGCGAGAGGCCGATTAGAACCAGTGCGCCACAGAAAAAGCCCAGCCAGAATCGCCATTGCCGATTGATCAACATGGCCAACGGAATAACCAGTGCCAATGTCGGCTTGAGTGTCAGCAGCGCAGCGACTGCTCCTGAGGCGATTGGCCGTTGCGAGCGTTGCAAAGCAAAACTGCTGGCCAGGATGGCTAGCCATAAGGTGCCCTTCTGTCCGAGCACCAGCCCCAAGAACGTCGGCGGAAAGATCAGGCAGACAATCCAAAACCAGGCCTGTAAACCTGCGTCGGCCCTGGGCAACATTAGTCGCGCGGACCAGGCGTAAGCTGCGATCATCATCGCCAACCAAACATAAACTGCAGCCCGATAGGGCAACCGGGCCAGTGGAGCCACTAGCAGATAGTAATGAGGCGGATAGACGGCCGGGTAGTACTGGTCGGCTGACCAGGTGAATCCCAATCGAGCCGCGTCATGTTGCCAGGCATCAAAAGCGGCGGCCTGGTAGATCTGGCTGCCTGCACCCTGCCACAACATGTCGCCCGCAGTCCATTCCTGCAGGAAGTCAGCCCCGAAGGGCTCATCGCGGTCCAAAGACCATTGATAATTGGGATTGAACCACGCAATAGCCAGCCCCAATAACACACACGCAGCCGCCACACCTGACAGCCCAAGGCGCTGTGGAGATCGATGACAAACGGGCGCTAGGCAAGCTGTGTTAGGTGGCACAAGTAGCCAGTTGGATGAGACGGTGAGTGTCGCTCGGCGCGATCAGTGCGCAGCTGGTGGTTCTACAATCTAGGTCACACTTATACCCCCTGGGCCAAATTCTTTATGAAACACCGCTTGAAGAGCGAGATTTTGTAGGACGCCTCGCCCTCCCGCAGCGGTCACGGCATGGGAGGGCGAGGTCACCGCTCTAAACATCTTTGGGTGTAAAAAAACGACGAAAACCCTTGGGAAAATCGCAATTCTTTGGTGAGGCACTTGATTGGACTACGTGGATCAGGGGTCCTCAAACAGGTCAACATCAATAAACGCTGGTATTACAGGGGTTTTCATCTTCGCTCAAGCCAAAAGATGTTTAGAGCACTGGGGCGAGGTTCCACCCGAGCCTTAAGCTGGTAGCGCGGTTCAGGATTCATTGGATGATTCAGCCTGAGTCATGTGGCAGACGTCAGGGGCAGGACAGTATGCTGCCAGCGTTCAGTCCCAATGAAGCTTGGTTGGTGATACATACCGCAGGCTCGGCGGTGGGCTCGTCCTCCCAGGGCTCGTCCTCCCAGGCTTTGCCCACGACTGGTTATGATGGGCGTGGCACGCCTCGCCCATTCATTCCCACCTCCAAGGTCCCTCCTCATGCTTCGCAACGTCTTGAACCTGTTGGTTGCCTGGTTTCTGATGGCTAGCGCTATCGGCGCCGCGACGCCGCCCAATATTGTTTTTATCCTGTGCGACGACTTGGGTGTCGGCGATCTGAAAGCCTTTAATCCGGCCAGTCGGATCGCCACCCCGCATATCGATCAACTGGCCGCTACCGGCATGCGCTTCAGCGACGCACATTCCGGTTCTGCAGTCTGTACGCCGACGCGATACGGCATTCTCTGCGGACGTTATGCCTGGCGAACTCGCTTGCAAAGCGGTGTGCTGGGTGGACTCAGTCCCAGCTTGATTGCCGCCGACCAATGGACCGTGCCCAAGCTGCTCAAGCAACGCAACTATCACAGTGCCTGCATCGGTAAATGGCACTTGGGGCTCGACTGGCAACGGATCGAAGGCCAGTCGATCTCGGAGAACTCGATTGAACCCCCCGAGCAAGTTCGCAATGTCAACTATGACCAGCCGTTTGGAGGCGGCCCGCTGGCGGCTGGCTTTGATGAGTACTTTGGCATCAGCGGTTCACTGGATATGGTGCCATATGTCTATCTGAAGAATGACCGCGTCACCGAATTACCAACGGCTGACAAATCGTTTGGACTCAAATCAGCCGATGATCCCAGCCGCACGCGTAACGGACCAGCCGCGCCAGACTTTACCGCCGAAGATGTGTTGCCGCGCCTAACCCAAGCGGCAATCGAGTATCTCGAATCGCGCAAGCGCGATCCCAGTGGTCGACCTTTCTTCTTGTATTTGCCGTTCGCTTCACCGCATACGCCGATTGCCCCCAGCCCAACCTGGCTGGGCAAAAGTGGCTTGAACCCTTACGCCGATTTCGTCATGCAACAAGATGATGCCGTTGGACAGGTCATGGCAACTCTGGATCGACTGCAACTGAGCGGCAACACGGTGGTGTTCTTTACAAGCGATAACGGTTGTTCGCCACTGGCTGACTTGCCCACGCTGCGCGAAAAAGGTCATGACCCATGCTGGCCTTATCGAGGTCATAAGGCGGACATTTACGAAGGCGGACATCGCGTGCCCTTGATCGTGCGCTGGCCGGGCATGGTGGGCCACGGCGCTCATGCCCAGCAGACCGTTTGCCTGATCGATTTTCTGGCGACCGCCGCCGAGATCGCCGGTATCGATATACCAGAAACCGCCGGACCAGACAGTTTTAGCTTGATGCCCATCCTTCAGCACGAGCAAGGGCTGCCGCTGCGGCCATCCACTGTGCATCACTCCATTAACGGTTCATTTGCCCTGCGACGCGGCAACTACAAGCTCTGTTTTTGCAATGACTCGGGTGGTTGGAGTCAGCCCAGGCCAGGCGGTAACCAGCAGGTGACCTCTCAGAGTGGAAGCGATCTGCAGTTGTTTGATCTGCAAGTAGACCTGTCTGAAACCAATAACCTGGCCACGACTCATCCGGAGTTGGTGCGGAGCCTGAGCCGCGAAATGGAGCAGATCATTGCCCAAGGTCGCAGCAATCGCGGTCAGCCGCTGAAGAATGATGTCGAAGTCAATCTATGGACGCGCGCCAAGCGACCGACTGACTTGGACCGACCCGCCCTGATCAACTTCGTATCGCCCAAACCATGGCAAGTCGTCCAGCGCCAACATCATGTACCGCAGTTCTCCAACGCGCATCATCCCGGTGGACCCGCTCGTGGGTTTGCCCCTGTATCGATTCAGATGCAAATCCAGGCCGCTGATGCCAGTGCAGTTCAGGTTCGCGTGGTTCACGCCCACGACCGCACGCGCATCATCGTTCCTTCGACTGAGGTCCAAGTGGTTGACGGCCAGTTGAAGTCTACGGTGGCAGTACCAGCCGGCGGCTGGTACGTGGTGGAAGCGCAAGCCATGAAGGGTTCGGAGGTGCTGGAACTGGCCACTTCGGAACCCTTTGGCGTGGGTGAGGTGTTTATCGTGGCTGGCCAATCGTATGCCACCAACACCAATGAGGAGATCTTAAAAGTTCGCGATCCACAGCAGCGAGTTTCGGCCTATGAACTGCGCACGCAGGCTTGGCGCATCGCCCATGACCCGCAGCCCGTGGTTGATAACTCGCAGTTTGGCTCGATCTGGCCAGCCGTGGGTGATCGTCTGGCGGCCACGCTGGATGTACCAATCGGCCTGGCCAATGTGGCTTATGGCGGTACCTCGTCGACGCAGTGGCAACCCGGAGGTGACTTGCATCGTCAATTGGTCGACGCCGGTAAACAGCTCGGCGACTTCCGCGGTGTACTGTGGCAACAAGGAGAATCGGATGTTATTGAACGCGCGAGCACGGCTGCCTATGTAGAACGATTGCTGAAGATTCGCGAGGCCGCACACGCGCAGTGGCCCATGACGCGACCTTGGTTCCTGGCCAAATCGACGCTGCATCCAACCGTGTATCGACGGCCTGATGCCGAAGCCCTTATTCGTACCGCCATGGATGTGCTGGTCAAAGAGCATGGCTTTATGCCTGGTCCCGATACCGACATGCTGGCCGACACTAATCGCGGACCAGTAGGCTCCAAACGCCACTTCAGCGCCGCCGGTCAGCAGCACGCAGCCGATATGTGGTATGCCACTTTGGTCTCTTTTGTTCAACAGCCGCGACCATTGTTCGAAGCTGTGATCGAAAAGCTGCCGGAGATGCACTTGCGCGAGGTGGCATGGAATAGCCACACGGTGCATCGCGAAAGCAGCGTTTTGATCCAGGCAGAACCAGGGGCAACGATCGAAGCTCGTCTGGCGTTCCCTGCGGAAAAGATTCTAAAAGTCGCTACGGCCGATGGCAGTAAACAGTTTCAGCTCGGCAAAGATTTCCAACTGAGCGAAGATCGCTGGCGGCTGATCTGGACTGGCGCGCCGGGCGTCGAGCCGATCACGACTGCCCAGATGTTTCCACCCAAGGATTCGCCCAACAGCTATCGTCATCGCGCCAGCAATCCAGAGCAGAATATGTTCTATGCCCCAGGCAGCTACTTTCATCTACACAATATCGAAGTCACTTATGTGCGAGCAGATTTTCAGTCGCTCACCACGCCCATCGCCGGTGGTTTGCCACGCACACTAGAGAAGCTGAAGGCCAGGCAGCCGCTGCGCATTGCGGTCAGTGGCGATAGTATCTCGACGGGGCTGGATGCTTCGGGGACTACTTTTACTCCGCCCAATCAACCGGGCTACCCGGAGTTGGTTGCGGCTCAACTGGCCAGCGAGTCTGGAGCCGAGATTCACTTGACCAATCGAGCGGTCAGTGGTTGGAGCGTGGCCAACGGAGTGGCTGACTTGGACAAACTGCTCGAGAGTCAACCGGATCTGCTGATCGTGGCTTATGGCATGAATGATGTTGGTCGCCGCGACCCCGCCTGGTTTCTCCAGCAATCCCAAGCCATCGATGCGCGGGCGCGAGAAAAAATACCTGATATAGAAATCATCTGGGTCGCTCCGATGTTGGGTCACAGCCAGTGGGTACACACGCCGCGCGAGATGTTCGACAAGTATCGCGACCAGTTGAAATCATTGGTTGGTCCGCACAGTCGCCTGGCCGATCTGACAGATGTCTGGACCCGGCTGCTCGACCACAAACACGATTTCGATTTGACTGGCAATGGGCTGAACCATCCCAACGACTTCGGCCATCGATTGTATGCGCAGGCGATCTTGGAACTGATCAAACCTGAATAACTTGCCAGACTGTTCCCCGTAGCCACCGACGCCAGATTTTGAAGTTGCGCGTTTTGTGAATGTCACCTCTCCCGGCGCAGCTGGGGGAGGTCGCAGACGAGGCCTTTAGCCGAGACTGCGGGAGGGGGCACTGCGCCATGGTTGACTCATCCCTGGCGCAGGGCTCGTCCCGCTGTTAAGTCTCGTAGTAGCGCCAGCGTTGACCGATGTCGCGGCAATTGATTTTCAATTGGTAAAGCGTTTGCGACCAGGACTTCCGAGCATCAGATTCAGGGTTCTTCCTGAACCGGGCCCAACAAGTTGGCCTCACGCAGTTTCGTACTCGTACTCAGGGCGAAGCCCGGTACTCGTAATCGATGCGTCATGTAAGTTCATCGAGTAGGAGTACGAGTAGGAGTACGAGTAGGAGTAGGAGTAGGAGGAGTAGGAGATGTCCTAGTTGCTTACTTGTGTTCTGTATCGGCAGCTTGAGGTTTATGCAAATGAGTTCCGCGATCTTTCAGCAGGGCCGAGGCTGCGTGGTAACGCGATTCAACGCCCGGCTGAGGCACCAGGCCGCCATAGAGAATCAACCCGAAGAGCGTCAGCACGGCGAACTGTTCGGGTAAGCGGCCCCGGAGTGAAACCGTGGCCTGGTGTCGCGTGCCGGTAAAAACGCGGAAATATACCAAGAGCACGGCGATACCGTTTAAGGCCGCTGCCATCACCACAATCACACCATACAGGGACGAGCGATCGATGGCCGCTTCTACCAACAACTCGGTGGCGATAAAGCCGCTGGTGCCCGGAAAGCCCACGCTGGCCAGGCCAGTCAGCAGAAAGCAAGCGGCCAATTGCGGCACCTGGTCGCCCAAGCCATGATACTCCGTCAGCAACAAGCGACCCGTGCGGGCTTCCACACTGCGCAGGGTCAAACCGAATCCGTGCAGTGAGATGCTGACTGAAACCCAAACCAACAGGGCCGCTGCCAGGCCGAGTTCCGTGGCTGTCTCCAAGCCAACCAATACCAGCGACGAGTGGCTGAGAAAGACAAAGCAGAAGAAGCGTCTGGCTTCGCGTTGTACCAAGGCCATACCGGCTGCATAAAACGCCGTAGCTAGCGAAATGATCGAGATGGCATCCAGAGCCGCGTCGGGTACCACTGGCAAGACCAAACGCATGGCCGCGTAGGCACCTACCATCGGCGTCACAAACAGCAGTGAGTTGCCAAAGGTCGCATGTTCGAACAGGTCGGTCATCCAGCAATGCAGCGGAGCAGCCCCAGAGCGAATCAGCACGGCGATAACCAGGCAGACCATGCCCAGCGTACGCCAGGTGCCAGTTTCGTAACTGGTGATCAACGTCCAGCCGCCGATCAACAGTGCAATGAACAGGCCCATATGCAATTCAAACACGCGCGTCGGCCGTCGCCGATAACGCAGCTCCAACCAAGGTGGCAGTACGCCAATGGTGAGAAACGCGATGATGCCCCACGGCGATTGACAACTGAAAGTGGCCAACATGACTGCCTGGCCAAGCAGCGCCCAAGCAAAGGAGAACCGCCGCGCTTTGCCGCGCGTCGTCGCCAGTTGAGTCAAGAAGAATAGCAAGGCCACCAGAGGCAGCAGCGGTGACGACAGTTCGTCGATCACAAAGAACTCCCGGCCAGTCAGCGAGGCCAGCAGGTCCCAATGATCATGCGCCACAAACTGGTGCAGATACCCGAAATCGATCCAGGCTCCCACCGCACAGGCCAGCGACAGCGCTGAGATTGCCAGGCTGATGCGCCGCACCCGATCGGCTTCCGGCACGCGTGACACCCACAGTCCGCCGAACAGTGGCAGCAGAATGGCTAACTCCAGCCAAGGTAAATGCAGCTCAATCATACCAGGTCCTCAGCCGGTTCTACGCGGGGCAAAAGCGCGTCGGACTCGCGTGATTGCTTGCCAGAGAGCCAGTCGGTCCAGCCTCGCTCCCAGCGATCAAACAGATGAAAACAACGCCGAAACGGATTGACGACCAGCGAGTCCAAGAGGGCATCCAGGTATCCGCGTTCCATAAAGAAACGATAGGCACGCAGTTGCGCCGTTGGACTCCAACTCTGAATGATGCGAGGCGGTGCCGGATTCAAACGGGCTCCAATCGCATTCTCCAGCGTGCGATAATCTCGCAGCAACGTGGGAGCACGCAACAACTGCAGCGTTCGCATACATGCGTGACCAATGATATGAATCAGCGCCAAGTAATGCAGGCCCAAACCAATCTCAGCCACGATGATGCCCACCTGCGTCAGCGAGGCCATCGCCAGGGCGCTCTTGACGTCGGTCTGCACAGCCGCCGTAAAGGCTGCGTAGACGGCGGTCACCAGGCCCAGCGTGACCACGATCGCGCTCAAGATAAACGAAGCTTGCAGCACCGGGCTGACACGCAGCAACAAGAACGCGCCCAGGTGAACCGATAGTGCTCCATAGAACACAGCGCTGCTGGGGGTCGGGCCTTCCATAGCGCGTGGTAACCAGCCCGAAAATGGCACCAGCGCTGACTTGCCAGCCGCCGCTACCAACAGCAATGAACCGACAAACAAAGCCTGGCTGCTGGTCAAATCCGCATGGCCGGAAGGCCAGTGGTCGGCTCCCATCAACTTGCCAAAGTCTCCTTCGCCGGTCAGATGGTGCAGGGCAACTGCGGCGATCAAAAATGCCGCATCCGCAATGCGATAAACGGCCCAGACTCTCAAGCCATTGCGCACCGGGGCAGGTCGATCATGAAAGTAAGCCACCAACAGGGCTGAAGATAAACCGACCAGCTCCCAGCCGACGAACAAGGTTTCAATCGTACCAGCCAGGCTGGCGAAGATCATGCCTACCAGGAAGATGGCAAAAAGGATAAAGAAGCGCCGATAGCCAGGATCGCGATGCAAATAATTGTTGGCAAACGCACCGATCGTACCGCACAGTACAAACGACAGTAGCGCCATCGGCACACTCAAGCGATCAAACTCGAACTTCAGATGGAAATGGTAATGCTCGGAACTGATGGCTGCCAGTTTGCCAAGTTCGATTTCGATATCGCGCTGGCCGGTTGCCAACATGATGCCCAGGATTCCCAAGCAGGCAACGAGACCGACCGATACTAGCAGCTTGGTAACGTGAGCGATCGATTGTTCGTTCAGCTTGATCGTCAGCAGCGCGGGCAGGCCCAACAAGAGCAGCAACAGCAGTGGCGAGACCAGAACGACCAGGCCCAGAAAATTACTTATTTGGTCAGCAGCCATGTTTTCGCGCAACCTGGTTCTAGTTGTATGTACCGATGGATCATGATGGATAGTCTTGTCTTCAGGTCACGCTTGTGTGCCCTGACGAACTGTGTAACTGGCAGGGCCTCTGGAGCCCAACCCGGTGGCGTCAACCGGTGATGCGTGCAAACCCCAAGTGATCGCGCCAGCCTCGGTACCAATCGATCGAGTTGGTGACCGTAGGTAGTTTGTTCTCGCTGGGTTGATAGCGTTCAAATCGTCCGTGACGGAACACGTGCAGGTCCGGAGAATCAGGGTCCAGCGCAGCGACTTGCACCCACTCATTGCGAATCAATCGCGCGATGTTGGGGTTGCGATCCATGATCGACAAGATGGACTGGGGTTTGGCTTCGATGACGAACAAGATGCGCAGCGGTTCATGGATCTCGGTCATCTGTGCGCTCAGGCCAGTTCGCAAGTCACTGGCAGCGCCCTCCATGACACCGATCAGCGAAGTGATATTGTGCGGTAGTTTGGAGCCGCAGCCATAACCGACTGGATCAACGCATGAGAAGTAGTACTCGAGGCTGATACCTGCGCACACAGGGATCACGGCTTGCAAGATCCGGTTGAGGATCGTCGTATCCTGGTCATCGATCGTGGGATCGTAAGAAGTCAGAAAGCTCCGACGATCCAGGAACAGGCCGCGTGTGCGAGCGCGTCGCCCGACCACACACATGGCGTTGGTAGCATGATTGTACTCAGGCCTGGCCTGCGCCAGATCTTCTGCTCGGGCTTCGACGTGCTTGAGAGCTTCGCGTGGCGAGAGCGATAGCTGGGCAGACTCAAAGCGACGAATGCGCTCATGAGCATTTCGCTGCCTGGCTTCATCGATTACCTCGCGCAGGCTGGCAAACGTTTGCGCCTCTTTGGGCGTCAGGCGATCGAGGTCAAAGTAGGTGATGTTGTCATCGCACGTGTTGTGATAGGCACCGATGAAAACAGTTGAGTCGGGGATGTTCAGTCCACTCTCGCGCAGTTTGGCACGGACGCGCAAGTCGTTGGCCATTTGCGCCAGTGCGCGGGCATTAGGACCGCCGCGACCACCACCACATGCGCCGCAGTTGTAGGCAGACTCATGCGGATTGTTGAGGCTGGATGAACCGTGGCCGATGATCAGCACCAGCGGTGAAAAATTGAGCAGGCCGGTATCGGTCAAAAGTCGCTGGACAATGGCCGCCATCTCTTCAAGGGTAAAGCCCAAACGCTCTGGCTCGGGGCCCGGTTGGCTGGCCGTGCGTTCCAAATGCAATTGAGTGACCGGCGGTGGTTGCACAAACCGCGCTGCCAGCGTGCGAATACGTGCGGTCAACCAGGGAAACAGCACGCGGGCCACCAGCGGAACCGAGGCTACTGAACCGATCAGCGCAGTGGCTATCCCGCCGACCAATCCGCGAGAACCGACGTGTACGGTATGCGAGGCTTTACCCAAAGCCCGACGCGTCTCTGCGCGACGTCGGTCGGCATCCTGGAAGGTCAGCGATGTCGTCTCGGCTACATAGTGCTTGGGTTTGACGACCACGGGGCAGAGCGGAATGTAGTGCGCGTCGGCAGCGCCGCGGAAAAACATGGCCACAGAAAAGAATCCAGCGGCTCCAAAGGTTTCAATCTGCGGCTCGATCTCCTCCAAGTGCCGTCGAAAGGATTCTTCTCGATCATCGATGCAGCACATGACTTGAAACTTGGGGGCAGCAACCTTGGCGATGCCTTCATGGGCTCGCGCGCTGAGCGCGTTGAGGGCACTAGTGCTGTAGCGATGTTCGTAGGCAAGCTGAAAGATATGACGACGTTCAAAGGCGGAGAAGGCTTCGACCTCGCTGACAAAGTGCTGCCACTGATCGGGGGTCAATTCAGCCAGCAGGCAAGGTGACCAGCCCATCAGCTTGGCCACTTGATGCAGCGTAAAGGCTCGTTGCACAACGCAGTCGGGATTGCTGTCAGGTAATAGCCTGTGCAGTTGATCCACATACTCTCGGCAAGTGGCTTGCCGGCCCACTACACTCTGGGCCACTTCGGCCAGCGAGGCTCGATCCATCAAGAGTCGCACCGCCAGGAATTGATGCAAGCTGCCGCTGGGAGCTGGGCGAATGGTCCAATCGGCATTGGTTTCCATTTGCCACATCATGCCGCCCCAGCCAGGTAGCGCTAACAAGGTGCGTTCAATGAAGGCGTCGTGATCCTGCGGAGCGACGCCGAACTGTTCCAATGAGTTAGCGATCGACTCCAGAGGCGTAAAACCCTGGGCGGCTTCATCGGCCACGATAGCTTCGACACCTTGCAGCCAACCGGTTGCCAACGTCGAAGGAATCGAGAAGAGCTTGACAAACGAATGATAAAACCCTGCATCGCGATCGGGCAACTGCCAGCCGGCAAAGCCTTGATCGAGAAACGCGCTGGCATAGCGGATCAGCAGATCGTGCGTCAGCAAATCCGGATCGCTGCAACCTGCGTGCAGAGCCACCTCGCGCGGCCGCTGGTAGGTCTTGGTGACTGCGGAGGATTTCTGCGCCAGGCGTGCGCCGCGCTGACACAGTCGCCACATGAAGTGTAGCGTAAAGGCTTGCCAGTCGTCGCGTGTCCATTGTTCAATACGGGCGACACCGAAATCTTGCAGCAAGCCATTGAGAATAATGGCCAGGTGCTGGTCGTTGATGGCCGCTGGGTTACGAAAATCGCGCATCACTCTGCGCTTGGTATCTTCAATCATGCGAGCGACCGTGGCGGCGGGGATCTCGCGACGAAACACACGCAGCGCATCGGTTTCAGCGACTAACCATTTCAGTTCATCGCTCGGCCCACTGCGTATGGAGGCTTGCAGCATGGCCATGCGCATTTCGAAGCGAGTGCGACCGTCCAGCACTTCCAGATCGGCGCTTGCGCCTAACTGGTCGCGCAAGACGAATTCCAAGTCCGCAGCTTGGATGCGCCCGTTCTTCATCTCTTGGCGATAACGCGCCTCGGAGAAATAAGGCTGGGCTCCAAAGGTTACGAACCCTTCGTGCGCGGCTTGAGCAAACTTATGCTGTTCCAGGGCGTGCAAAGTATTGTGGTGCACAAAGACCGCGATCGGACCTTGGCTGGGCAACAAATGCGAAGCATGCTCAATCGCATGTTCTATCGATTTAACCACAGCGGAAGAGAACACAGAGTGCCCATTTGGGCTGCCCGCAGGCATATCGGTTACTTGAACCATTCAAAAGCACCAATCCGAAATTGGTCGTCGCTGCCTGGTCTCACGCACAGCAGGTGCGGCAGGTGCGGCATGTCAGCATTCATCGTATTGCAACAATAGGTATCTGCCCAGATCAGGTTTGAGAAATTAGAATCCTTATTAATTAACGGTGCACAGACGCTGACCACGCTGAATTCCTCTGGGGTGATCGTGACCGCAAGCCTGCCCGAGATTACCATTTGGACATTTTCCCTCCCTCAGAAACTAGACGGCAATCCTCATGGAAGCTGGAATCGTTGGCTTGCCCAACGTTGGCAAGAGTACACTTTTCAATGCGCTAACCAGTACACAGGGTGCGCAAGCAGCCAACTATCCGTTTTGCACTATCGAGCCCAACGAAGGCATCGTCAGCGTGCCCGACGATCGTCTGCACCGGATCACCCAGTACATCAAACCCAAAGTTGTCATCCCCGCCATTCTCAAGTTGGTCGACATCGCGGGCATCGTCAAAGGTGCCAGCGAAGGCCAAGGTCTGGGCAACAAGTTCCTCAGCCACATTCGACAAGTGGATGCGATTCTGCAAGTGGTTCGCTGCTTTACCGATCCTGATGTCATCCATGTTGGCGGCGAAGTCAATCCCGTCTCCGATATGGAAGTGATCGAGATGGAGTTGATGCTGGCCGACATTCAGTCGCTCGAGAACGCACTGCCCAAAGCCGAGCGTTCTGCCAAAAGCGGTGACAAGGAAGCCAAGCTGCGAGTGGGCGCTATCACCGCTTGCCTGGCCCATCTGAAAGAAGAGAAGCCGCTGCGCAGTTTGACGCTGCCTGAACCCGAAGCCAAATCCATCGCCAGCTTCGGACTGATGACCGCCAAGCCAATTCTGTACATTGCCAACGTGGACGAGACCGATATCCTGGGCTCCAGTCCTTTGGTCATGAAGGTTCGTGAGTACGCTGCCAGGTCAGGCGCTGGCGTCGTGCCCGTGTGTGCGAAACTGGAAGCGGAGATTGCAGAACTGGAAGAACCCGACCGCACCGAGATGCTTCAAAGCGTGGGTCTGACTGAGCCTGCCTTGGCCACCGTGGCTCGAGAGACCTACAAAACCCTGGGCCTGCAAAGCTATTTTACAGCCGGCGAAAAAGAAGTTCGGGCCTGGCCTATACCCATCGGTGCCAGCGCGCCTCAAGCAGCCGGTGTGATTCACAGCGATTTCGAAAAGGGCTTTATCCGCGCCGAAATCTATTCGCTGGAAGACCTCGAAACCTTCAAGAGCGAAAAAGAGATTCGCTCGGCAGGCAAACTGCGCACCGAGGGCAAAGCCTACATTATGCAGGATGGCGACATCTGTCACTTCCTGACCAACTCGTGATTTTGGAGTGCGACAGCTCATCTTTCGCTTTGATGTGATAACCAGTCTTCGTAGCCACCGCTGCCAAGCGGTGGAAAGCGTTAACTTTCGCGTCCACCGTCTGGCGACGGTGGCTACCCAGCTTGTCAAGTGGCGCTGTCAAGTTATGCAACAGAACTTATGAACAACGCGCAGTGGCTGCAGCGTGAAGGCGCGTCACTTGGCACTGCCATGCAGCGCACAAGTGACCCGATGTACGGGCCCGTCATCGTGCGAGGGCAGGGCAGTCGCCTCTGGGATGCGGAGGACCACCTCTACTTTGACCTGACCTGCGGTTACAGCGCCGCCAACTTTGGCCATGCCTTTCCGCCCTTCCTGCAAATCGCGCAGCAGCAGCTAGGGACGCTTACCCACCTGACCGGTCAATCGCATCCGGGACGCGCCGCCTTGGCCGAACTGCTGATCGAACATTGCGGCCAGCCGGGTGACCGCGTCATCTTCAATACCAGTGGTGCCAAGGCGATCGAGACAGCGATCAAGATCGCCTGGTCGTATCGCGCTGGGAAAATTGTTTCACTTGCCCCGGCGTATCACGGTCGTTCCATGGTCACTTCGCTGCTGAGTGAGACGGCGCGGGTGGGCAGCTTTGAGCACGCGAACTGCGTGCAGCGACCGATCGAAGAGTTCGCTTACTGCCAGGCTTGCCCAGCTCGATTGACTTACCCCGATTGTCAACTGCAGTGTCAGCGCTCGCTACTGCAGTGGATCGACCAGCACCACGCATCGATCTCGGCCATCCTGGCTGAACCGGCCATAGGTGCGCGTGGCTACAT
The DNA here is from genome assembly GCA_037367405.1 of Ottelia alismoides. Classification (NCBI taxonomy): domain Eukaryota; kingdom Viridiplantae; phylum Streptophyta; class Magnoliopsida; order Alismatales; family Hydrocharitaceae; genus Ottelia; species Ottelia alismoides. The sequence goes on along the minus strand of JAZKJV010011400.1, from coordinate 5,518,992 downwards.
TGCTCCACCGACCCAGTACTGGTTGAACCTGCGACAAGCGACTGCGCGTTATGGCATCTTGATGATTGCTGACGAGATTCAGATGGGTTTGGGACGTGCAGGCCATTGGCTGCTGTCGCGGCACCAAGGATGGCAGCCCGACTTGATCGTCTTGGGCAAAAGTCTGGGCGGTGGCATAGCCCCGATCTCGGCTGTGTTGGGTGATGCGAGATTGATCAATGCTCTACCCCCGGGCAGCGAATCAGAAACCTTTGCCGCCAGTCCGCTGGCCACGGCTTTGGGATGCGAAGTAATCCGCCAACTGGCCTCCGGTCCATGGCTAGCGCGAGCGCCATATTTGGGTGAGCGTTTGGCCGCAGCCGTGGCACCGCTGGTGGGCGATGATGCGCAAGTACAAGCGCTGGGTGCGTCTGTCAGCATCGAGTTCATCGATATCAAGGCTGATCGTTCACGAGCAGCCGCCCATGCACGTCGGCTGGCCGCACAGTTTTTCAAAGCCGGTTGCCTGGTGCATTACAGCGGTCCCTACGGCACGCGCGTCGTACTGCTGCCGCCGCTGACCATGAGCGATGAAGAACTCGTCCAGTGCGCGGAACGCTTTGCAACGCTGAGCAGATCATGAATTCGTGGGAGGACGAGGCTCCTGCCGAGCCGTCGGTCCCAAGCGCAGTGGCCGATTCACTGGCATCTTGGGATTGAATCACGGTAGGCCCGTCCGCGGGAGCGTTGTGCCGACTGGTTGTGCCAATGAATCTTGCTTGGTGATGCGGACCGAAGGCTCAGCCGGAGCTTCGCCCCGTGGCCTGGAATCTCTGTGAGAATTGGGCTAAATCGAAGGGCGGATTTCGGTCCCGCGGGTTCCAGTTCGGGTATGATAAAGGATTGGAGGTTCGCTATGCGCAAACAGGAAACAACTTGGCTCAGCGCGCTGATCATCGGTGTGTTGGGGTATGGTTTGGCTGGTGGTCAAGAGCCCGCGAAACTGGAGTGGTTTGAGAAATCGGTGCGGCCGATCCTGGTTGAACATTGCTACGAATGCCATGCGGGATCCGAGAAGAGCGGTGGCCTGCTGCTGGATTCCCGTGCGGGCTGGCAAGCTGGAGGCGATTCGGGACCCGCGATTGTCGTCGGCCAACCTGATAACAGTCGTTTGATTGAAGCGATTCGTTATAAGAATCGCGACTTGCAAATGCCTCCCCAAAAACCACTCAGCCCCGAGCAAGTGGCAACGTTGGAGAAATGGATCGCTGGCGGCGCGGTCGATCCGCGCGAAGGCAACACAGATGCTGCCAAGCCAATCCGGGGACTGAGCCTGGAAGAGGGCCGTCAGTTTTGGTCCTTTCAACCAATCGCTGATCCTCCATTGCCAGAGGTCAAGCAAGCCGACTGGGTTCGAACTCCCGTCGATGCCTTCATCCTGGCCAGGCTCGAAGCTCAAGGACTCCGGCCTGCGCCACCGGCTGACAAACATACGCTGCTGCGCCGCGCCACGCTTGACCTGACTGGCTTGCCACCTACACCTGCCCAGGTCGAAGAGTTCCTCGGTGACACATCAGCCGATGCGTTTGACAAAGTGATTGAACGCTTGCTGGCTTCGCCGCAGTACGGTGTGCGCTGGGGCCGGCATTGGTTGGATGTGGCTCGGTATGCGGACTCAAATGGTCTGGATGAAAACCTGGCGTTTGGTACCGCCTGGCGTTATCGCGATTGGGTGATCGATGCCTTCAATCACGATCTGCCCTACGACCGTTTTGTGGTCGAGCAATTGGCCGGTGATCTCTTGCCGGATCAATCGCCTCGCACGCACATCGCCACTGGCTTTTTAGTGTTGGGGGCCAAGGTGTTGGCTGAGCCTGATCGCGAAAAGCTGACCATGGATACGATCGACGAGCAACTGGATACGCTGGGCAAAGCCTTCTTGGGCATGACTTTTGGATGCGCGCGGTGTCATGACCACAAGTTCGATCCCATAACACAAGCCGACTACTATGCGATGGCGGCGATCTTCAAGAGCACCAAAACCTTTGGCGACTCCAATACCGGAGCGATCAAGCACTGGCATGAAATCAACCTGGCCACCAGCAGCGAAAAAGACCAACTGAAAGCCATCGATGCGGCCATCGCCGAGAAACAAGCGGCCGCGGCGAATTTTAAAAGCCAGGCGATGACCCAGATTCGTAATCAAGCTCGTCAGCACGCCGTCGATTACCTGGTCGCCGCGCTCGATATCTCGCCCGACTCATCGCTCAATGAAGTGGCCAGTGCAGCTCAGCCCCTGGGGCTTCATCCTCGCATCTTGCATCACTGTCGTCGCCACTTGGAGTTTCATGCCGATGATCCGTTCTTTGCCAAGTGGCATGAATTTGCCAGGTCCAATCCACCACGCGTAGTCCAAGCGGCAAGTCCCGCGGTCACGCGATTGGTATCGACTTCCAGCGATGATGTCGCGGCGGAAGCCCCCACAAGTCATCCGGTGGCCGACCACTATGGGCCGCTCTTTCACGCGGCTCGCCAATGGGCAGAGGATAAGGCCAAAGACGCTGCATTAAAAGAGCATGCAGATCCGCAAGTGATGGCCGCGCATGCTGCGCTGTTTGACACCAGCGGCTTCCTGACTGTGCCTGCCAAAGTTGGCTTTGCATTTGATGAAGCCACACTAACAGAGTACAACCGCCTGGCCGAAGAAGCCCGCGTTCTGGAAAGCTTTGCCCCAGACATGCCCTCGGCCATGAGCGTTAGCGAAAACGCCGTGGCTAGCAGTCTGCCCATCCACATTCGCGGCAGTCATCGCAACTTGGGCACGCCTATCGCCCGCGGCTTTCCCAAGGTAATGCAGCTCTCGAGTGTCGAGCCAATCATGCCCCGGCATAACAGTGGTCGACTGGAACTGGCTGAATGGATCGCCAGCAGTACACATCCTCTGACCGCCCGCGTGCATGTCAATCGTATGTGGGGCTGGCACTTCGGTCAGCCGCTGGTGGGCTCGACCGAGAACTTCGGTGTCTTAGGTGATCGCCCCACGCATCCGGAATTGCTGGATTGGTTGGCCCGCAATTTCATCGAGTCGGGATGGTCCAACAAACAGTTGCATCGCTTGATCATGCGCTCCAGCGTTTATCAACAGTCCAGTTCTCATCCACTACCGAAGACAGATGGTCCGAGCACGACAGATAGTCCCAGCCTGGCCGACAAAGCGGCGGAAGTGGATCCAGAGAATCGACTGTTGTCCAAGTTTCCGGTCATCCGCTTGGATGCGGAACAGATCCGAGATTGCCTGCTGTTTGTTACGGGCCGACTGGATGAAACGCTTGGTGGCAAATCGGTGCCCCTGCGAAACCGCCAGTTCGTATTTGACCACACGTCGATTGATCACACGCGTTATGACAGCTTGCGCCGCGCGACCTATCTGCCGGTTATTCGCAACAACTTGTACGTGATGTTTGAACAGTTTGATTTCCCTGATCCCACGATGCCAACTGGGCATCGGCATTCAACCACCGTAGCACCTCAAGCGCTGCTGCTGATGAACTCCGAGCTGGTGATGGAATCGGCCGATCGATTGGCCGACGACCTCATGCGTGTTGAGGCTGATAGCCATGGTCGCGCTGGCGAGCTGATTCGTCGCGTATTGGGCCGACCAGCCACCGAGCTTGAGTGCCAACAGTTGCAGAGCTTTGTTCAGCAAGCCATCCAGTCCACCGAGTCTGCTCAGCAAGCCTGGTCGTTGGCTTGCCAGAGCTTGCTGGTGAGTAATGAATTTTTCATGGTAAGGTAGCCACTGCGATGAACCATTCCTGTCGACAATGCACTGACCAGTCGCCGCTAGAGCTAGCAGCCCACCCGCTGTCCACGCGCCGACGCTTGCTGCAGAATTCGGCTGTGGGTTTTGGATTCCTGGCTTTAGGGGCCTTGTTGGGTCGAGACTCAGCGGGCAATGAGCCAGCGGTCACCAGCCGTAATCCACTCGCTGCCAGGCCGCCGCATTTCGCGCCTCGGGCCAAACGCATCGTGTTTCTATTCATGAAGGGTGGCCCTTCGCATGTCGATACGTTCGACCCCAAACCGTTACTGGATCGCGATCACGGCAAGCCACCGCCCTTCGAATTGCCCAAGGTGTTGTTTGCTGCGCAAGGCAACCTGCTGAAGTCGCCTTGGAAGTTCAAACAATATGGCGACAGCGGCCTGCCGGTTAGCGCGCTGTTTCCCCACGTGGCCCAGCATGTTGATGACCTGTGTATCCTGCGCAGCGTTCACGGCACCAATCCTGCGCACGGTGGGGCTCTGCTGAAACTGCATACCGGCAGCGATCAGTTCGTCCGGCCTAGCATGGGCGCTTGGGTAACATACGGTCTGGGCACTGAGAACGAGAACCTGCCTGCCTTTGTAACCATTTGTCCTACCTTGGCTCACGGCGGTGTCAACAATTGGGGCGCGGCCTTCCTGCCGGCGCATTGCCAAGGCACCCCGATCGGTAACGCCAGCCTGGCCGCGGACCTGGCCAAGGTCAAGCACATTCGCAATCCGCGCATCAGTCCTGAACTCCAACGCCAGCAGTTGGATTTATTGCGCGCGTTTAATGAACAAGACATGCAGCGCGCCGGGCGCGACGCGGCTCTCGAAGGTCGCTTGAATGCTTTTGAGCTGGCCTATCGAATGCAAGCTACCATGCCCGAAGTGCAAGACCTCAGTCGCGAGTCGGCCGAGACTCACAAACTCTATGGCATCGACGATCCAGTCACTGAGAATTTTGGACGCCAGTGCTTGATGGCTCGACGCTTTCTGGAGGCCGGTGTGCGCTTCGTGCAAGTCACGCACAGCGATAGCGAGGTGCAGTGGGATCAGCACGGCGAACTTTATCAAGGTCACTCCAAGAACGCTGCCGAGGTCGATCGACCCATCGCTGGTTTCTTGAGCGACTTGAAAGCCCGCGGGCTGCTCAAGGACACGCTGGTCTTATGGGGTGGCGAGTTCGGCCGTACGCCTACTTCGCAAGGTAACGATGGTCGCGACCACAATCCACATGGCTTTACCATGTGGATGGCCGGTGGCGGCGTCAAGGGAGGCTATGCGTACGGCGCGACCGATGACTACGGTTATTACGCGCTTGAGAACAAGATGCACATCAACGACCTGCACGCCACGATCCTGCATATCCTGGGCTTGGACCATGAACGCCTGACGTTCCGTTATGCCGGCCGCGACTTCCGCCTGACCGATGTCGCCGGCAAAGTAGCTTACGACATCCTGGCATAGTGCCGGGCGGGCGCGTGGGAGGGCGAGGTCAGTGCTCTAAACATCTTTTGGCTTGAGCGAAGATGAAAACCCCTGTAATGCCAGCGTTTATTGATGTTGACCTGTTTGAGGACCCCTGATCCACATAGTCCAATCAAGTGCCTCACCAAAGAATTGCGATTTTCCCAAGGGTTTTCGTCGTTTTTTTACACCCAAAGATGTTTAGAGCGGTGGGGCGAGGTTCCACCTAAGCCTCAAGCCTCTAGCCTCAAGCCTCAAGCGCGGTCCGGGTCCCATTGGCATTCGGGTTTGAAGCATGTCAGAGCAGAGCGTAGCCACCGTCGCCAGACGGTGGACGCGAAAGTTAACGCTTTCCACCGCTTGGCAGCGGTGGCAGCGGTGGCTACGAAGACTTCATCCAATGAGCTTGCCAAGTGGCGCTGTCCAACTAAGGTGCGACGATCAAGTCGCCGTAGATGTCCAGTTTGTCGGCCACACCGATAACACCAAAAGCTTTGGAGTAGGGTTTGATGCCAAAGTTGGTTTGCAAAATCGCGAAGGCACCACGAACACGGTGCCAGCCTTTGACTTCGTCAACGTCGACTGTAAATCGAACAGGGCGTTTGGTACCGTGCAACGTTAGTTCGCCTTCGATTTCATACTGAGGCAGATTTCTAGCGCTGGGTTTATCCAGCTTGGTAATCTTGGTGGCTTCGTACGTGGCGGTTGGATACTTGCGCACATCCAGCACAGCTTTACCGAGCATATTCTCGTTGACTTGTTTGCGGGTGCCTTCGTCGATCGAGTCTTGCATACCGATGTACTTTCGAGCCGCCGCGGTGTCAGCATCGAAACTGGTCATATCGAAAACCAATGTACCGGGTTTGATAGATGCATCTTCGGCCGCTTTCAGATTCAACTGGCCGCTCTTGAGGTTGCCGATAATCGCATGTTCGTGACCGACACGTGCCTTATCGACGCGGATATACACGTGACTGTGCTTCAGTTCAACATCACCGCTGGCAACTTTGGTCTCGGAAGAGGGTGCGGGAACCTCTTGCGCACCAGCCATTGTGGCGACCACAACTATCAGACAGGCGCTCAGCCTGGCGATGGAACCGAAGCGTCTAGACATGGCTGAATCTCTCCTAAATTGATACTCGGGCACCCGAATCCTGCGTTCACGCTATACTACTGGTTCGACAACGACCATGTAAAGGCACACGTTTGGCGCCCAGGCCATTACCCGTAACCATCGCTGCCAGGCGGTGGACTGCTGGATTGCGCGTAGCCTCCGCTGCCAAGCGGTGGACGATTCCACCGTCTGGCGACGGTGGCTAGGGGGTGGAGCCTGAGCGATCTGGCGTGCTTGATAGAATCCTTTCCGTTGGTAGCCGATTTGATGGACTTAAAAGCGCGAGTGCTCGAGGGCGAGTTAATGGACGCACCGGACTTGGATTCCGACGTCCATCACCGGGCCCTGCGAGGCCTGGAGCGTGTTAACGTATTAAGCGGCACAGCCCAAAAGATCGTCGATCACTTATTGCCAATCATGAAGCGGTCGTCGCGACCAGGTTGGCGAATACTCGATCTGGCCAGTGGTGGTGGCGATGTGACGTTGCAGATTGCCCATCGCTTAATCAGCAGTGGCTTGGATGTATCGGTCGAAGGCTGGGATCGCAGCCCGACGGCCATCGCCCATGCTCATGATAACTTAAGGCGTTTGGCAGTCCGGCATCCGCAATTGACCAGCCGAGTCAGCTTTGAGAATCGCGACCTGTTTGATGCCCAGTCGGATCACCTCGCCAGCAGCCGTGGTAATTTTGACGTCATCATGTGTACGTTGTTTTTGCATCATTTAACACACGACGAAGCGGTCAGTCTGTTGTCGCGCGCTTACGCAGCCACCACTTCGATGGTCTTGGTGGATGATTTGCGACGTTCATGGCTGGGTTATCGACTGGCGCAACTGGGTTGTCAGATATTGACTCGTTCGCCAATTGTGCATGTCGACGGTCCACTGAGCGTGCGCGCGGCTTTTACGTTGGACGAACTGCATCAGCTCAGTCGCCAGGCAGGGTTGCCAAATCCGACCGTCAGCCTGCATTGGCCTCAGCGTTTCCTGGCGTGTTGGCAACGGATGCCCTCATGAGTCAAGCGCCAGCACTGGATTCGACTTGGGATGCGATCGTCGTTGGAGCTGGGCCGGCCGGCGCGATGTCAGCTATTGCGTTAGCGCGACGCGGGCGGCGCGTGCTGTTGGTGGAAGCCAAGCTGTTCCCACGCGATAAAGTCTGTGGCGGTTGCTTGAACAATCGCGCCTGGAAGGTTCTGCAGGAGGCTGAACTGGATCAGCCCTTGATCGCCGCCGGCGCGGCGCCTTTGAACGAAATGAGTTTGATCTGTGGCCAGCAGCATGCCTTCTGGACCATGCCCACCATGCATGCTATCTCCCGGCGCACGCTCGATTGGCAGTTGGCTCAAGCGGCGGCAGCGGCTGGCGTGCAGGTTCTCATGGAAACCCAGGCCCGCATCGAACCGGCGCAGGCAGGCGACGACTCGATCGCGGTGCACTTGAAACATCGCTCCTCAACGGGTGTGATGTTCGATATGAAGGTCCAAGCCAAAGTGGCTATAGCCGCTGATGGTTTGACTCATTCATCCTTGGGTGCGATCCAAGCCTGCAGCAGCGAAGTAGCCAAGGGCTCGCGCGTGGGTCTGGGCACTACGCTCTTGCATGGCGATGACTACTTTGCGCCCGGAAGACTGACCATGGTCGTTGGTCAAGCCGGTTATGTCGGGCTGACCTGCGTCGAGCAAGGACGACTGAATATCGCTGCTGCCCTGTCGATCGAGAGCTTGCGCGATGGACGCGCTCCAGGGACTGTGATCGCCGAACTCTTGAAAAGTTGCCGTGTGCGAGCTCCGCTGGATTGCGAAGGCGCCCAGTGGACCGGCACGCCAGCCCTCACCAGGCTCAGTCGCCAATGGTCCGCGCCACGATTGTTCCTGGTTGGCGACGCCGCAGGCTACGTTGAACCGTTTACCGGCGAAGGAATGAGCTGGGCATTGACGGGCGCAGTCGAGGTGGCCAGGCTGGCAGACCAGGCGATCGATCAGTGGCGCGATGAGCTGTCCAGTCACTGGCAAGCGGCCTGGCGAGCTCATGTTCGTCGACACCAGGCAACCTGTCGCGGACTGGCCTGGCTGTTGCGCAAACCACGCCTGGCCGAGTTTACCCTGGGTGCCGTTCAGCACGCGCCCTGGATAGTCCAAAGAATCATGCACCGAGTAGCGGGATAACTGCACATAATGGCTGTTGAGATATTGGGATTGGGCAGTGCGTTGCCCGAAGGTTCGCTGACGCAAGACGACGCAGCTCACGCTGCCAGCGCGCTGCGGCGCTTCGACGAAGGTGCCGCTAGCGATCGACAGCATCAGTTGCTGAGCGTCTTGTACCGCCGCTCGGGCGTTCGTAAACGTCACAGCGTTCTGCTCAGCGCCGGACAGTCGGCGGCCGTTCAAAGACAATCGTTTTACGAACTGGCCAAAGATCGCGAAGACCGCGGGCCCACCACGGCCGACCGTATGCAGCAATACGAAATCGAAGCACCCAAGTTGGCCGAGCAAGCCTGTCGTCGCGCGCTGGAGACCGCCTCGGTCAGCGAAAGCGATATACAGCACCTGGTCACTGTTTCCTGTAGTGGTTTCAACTCGCCGGGCTTTGACCTGGAACTGTACCGACAACTAAATCTCGCGCCGACTACCTCGCGAACGCATGTCGGTTTTATGGGCTGTCACGGCGCGCTGAATGGTTTGCGCATTGCCAAAGCATTAGCCCAGTCCAATCCCGGTCAGCGCGTGATGTTGTGCGCAGTCGAACTCTGTTCATTGCATCATCAATACACCGACGATCCACAGCAAATCGTAGCCAACAGTTTGTTTGCCGACGGCGCAGCCGCAGCGGTGATCCAGCACGCGGAGTCGAACACCGATGAAATTACGGGAGCGAAACGTAGTTGGCGCGTGGTTGATAGCGCTTCCTTCTTGATCCCTGATTCAAGTGAAGCGATGAGCTGGAGGATTGGCGACCATGGATTTACGATGACGCTTTCCGCTATCGTACCAGAGGTTATCAAGCTGCATTTGAAGCCATGGCTAGTCAGTTGGATCGCCCGCTTTGGGCTGAAGATAACCGACATCGCCACCTGGGCCATTCATCCAGGAGGCCCGCGCATCGTGAGCGCTGCGGTCGGCGCTCTGGACTTGCCAGAGAACGCGGCGGCGACTTCACTAAGTGTACTGGCCGAATGCGGTAACATGTCTTCGCCAACGATCCTGTTTATTCTGCAACGACTCTTGGCCGAGAATGCACCTGGACCTTGCATCGCTCTGGCCTTTGGTCCCGGCCTGGTTGTGGAAGCGGCCCTCTTGATGTGAAGCGACAAGCAGCTCGCTGGGTAGCCACCGTCGCCAGACGGTGGACGCGAAAGTTAACGCGCTCCATCGCTTGGCAGTTTTGATGTTGCGAGTTTTTGTGTCACCTCTGCCAAGCGCAGGAACGCTGGGAGGGCGAGGCGGGCGAGGCTCCGGCCGAGCTTTCGGTTTGTATTACCAACCAAAGATTCATGGGTGTTAACGGCCTGGCATAAATGGCCTGCGGACGTTCGTCTGCGCTTCGACCATGATTTAAAACTCAAATTCCAATGGGACTGCATTGGCGCTCCGGGCCCAAGGCTCGGGTGGAACCTCGCCCTCCCATGCCGTGGCCGGGAGAGGTGACGTTCACCATGGCTCAACTGCATCCAGCGGAATTGCCCAGCGCACCCAGCCAATTCACCTTACGGTTTGATACTCAGCTCTACGTTCAAGCTTGTTTGCTCTTGGGCCGACAGACTAACCTCCAGCGATTGGACGAGGTCGATGATCTTCAGCAGCGTATCGATTTCCTGGCCCGCTTCCTCTTGAGTATGTCCTTTCTCCAGCATGTTCTGACTGACCAGTTCATCACGATTGACTGCCAGGGCTTGCAAGACGAATGGGGCGTCGATGTGTAGCAGCGTGTTCACGGGAGCGGCCGTTGATGAAGCAGGTTGCGGTGCGGCTTGTGACGCAGCGATGATCTGCTCGGCCAGGTTCTGGTTGCTGCTCAGCACCGCATAACGATCCCAAAGGATCAAAGTGGGTGTAAAATTGTATTGCACTGGCACTGCCCAATCGGCCGGCCGATCCGCATCCAAGACAAAGCGGGTGGTGACTACCAGCTTGCCAGCCTGTTCGCCTTGAATATCGAGATCCATCTGAGGTTGTTGCTCTTGCGCGCCGGCTATGTTCAAGAAACCTACCAGGCTGCAAAAGATACGTTTCAATTGGGGTCGCATCTTGTCGGGATCTTTCAGCCTGGCCAACAGAGCAAAGGCCGGCAACTTTATCTTCGGCTGCGCTTCGGCTGACGATTCGCTCGTATGAGGCGCGACAATGAACTGCACTCCCGGCTCGATCGCTCCCAAAATCTCTTCGCCAAAGTCGCGGCCCGAGAAGAGAGTCGTCAAGGTGGCATCAGCCTGGGCCAACTGGTCATTAACGGCTTGACCAAAAAGGTCGCCGGCGTACCGCCAGAGCTTGGATACATCGCGATAGGCCGCGAGCGTGGCGTGCGACTGCTGCATCGGCAACGGCGCGGGCGCGGCTCCCGTCAAATTCGGACCGAAGAAGAATTCATAGTCGGAGGCCTTTACGGCTCGCGGTGTTGGTGCGCTCAGTTCCAACATCAAGCGCTGATCGGTCGCTCGCACAGCTCCGGTCAATTGCGGTGTGTGCCTCAATACAGACAAGGCTCCACCCAGGAGCAATTCAGCGGCAAAGTTATCGTCAGGACGTCGAAACAGATCTTTGGCAACACCACGCGCTCGCATCTGTTCCAAGTCTACATAAGACCAAATCAGCGGCTGTTCGGTTTTACTCTGCTGGGCTCGCGCAGTGGCGAACGGCCCGTGCCCGCTCAATGATTCCTTGGGCGGTGAGGCCAGGTTGTCGACCAGGTTCTTGCCGAAGTCGCTTTTGTTGGTAAGCAGCAGCCATTTGTCCAAGGCGATGATAGTAGCGTCGCCAAGCTTGTAAGCAGGGGCATCGCGATAAGTGACCTGGTGAAACTCGCGATTGTTGCTTTTGGCATCTTGCGAAGCAATCGATTCAAGTTTGGCATACAACTCAGCGCAGACATGCTTGTCGGCAGTTTGAGCCAGTAAAGCAATCCCTTCGCTGCGCACGTCGACGGCCAGCACCCAGCCGCCGCTGGTCGCGCGGGCCAAGGTCTCTGTCAAACGTTCGCCCAACGCCACTTCCGCCAGCGTGATCGCGCCGCGAGCCTTCATCACATCCGGACTGCGCCAGAGTTCTCGATAGAGCTCGCTCCCCATCAGCGACCGCACCAACGGCAGTTGCAACAGTGAATCTGTTCCTTGTCCTTCAACGTAAATGATAGTGGTCGATGGCAAGAGATCGGCCACAGTTGTGTCTGCCGGCGCGGCCCGCAGGGAACCTGTCCCCAAGAAACAGAGCCACTGCAAGCCAACCAGCAGGAACAGACAAACCGTTCTGAACACCCACTGGACAACGCCACCTGGCATGCAATGTAGCCACCGTCGCCAGACGGTGGACGCGCATGTTAACGCTTTCCACCGCTTGGCAGCGGTGGCTACGAGTACTGCATCCAGCCAAGCCCAGTTTGCCAGGCGGCGCTGTCCGATTAGATTGCGGCAGAGGTCTAACATGAGATCGATCTCCAAAAGGTTGGCTCTATTGTAGCTGGGCCTGACTGCCGGCTATGATAAGCCAATGGATTTCGTCGGAAGTCGAAGAGGCCTGTCTACGAACCGTTATTCGACTGCCCGCATGTCAATCGAGAAAGCCCTGTCTCCCGCTATGGAACCTACGCCAGAGCAACAAGAAAAGTGGAACCTGGAGCAGATCAAGCAAGGGCATAGTCGCTTGTTTGCTCGCCCCATTGGCACCCACATGCGGCAACTGCTGTCCAAACAAGGTTACGGCAATGTGGAAGCGGCTCAAGCGCTGCGCGAATTGTGGGACTCAATCGTCGGTCAACCACTGGCCAAAGCCTCGCGGCTGGGCCGGATCTCGCGAGGTGCCTTGCTGGTGGAAGTCAATTGCAGCCAGGCGTGCCAGGAACTCTACTTTCAAAAGCCGCGCATCTTAAAGGCCATTCAAGCCCAATTGCCTGAACAGCGGATCTCGAGGCTAACCTTTAAGGTCGTCAGCTTCTGATTTGCTAGCAAATGTGCTGGAATAATCGGCATGTTGGTGCTCTGCGAAATAATTGTGAGATTGCCAGCAATCCATGTCGATGCAAGAAGATACGCTCGCAGGGATGGAGTTCCCGGTCTTGGCAACGCGAAAAGGATTTCGACGCGATGAAGAGTAAGCTCGGCATACGATGGGCGGCTTGCCTGAGTGCGATCTTGACGATGGGTGCGATCAGCGGTTCGGTGGCAGTGCTGCAAGCAGCGCCGCCTGAGCGTCCGAATTTAAATCACACGGCCGATCCGCGGCCTAACATTCTGCCAGACTGGATCTATAACCATCACGTGCCGTATCGCGCTCGCTACAACCGGCCAACCTATCATGTGGGCAAGGCCATGCACCACGTTATATCGCCCACCAGTCAAGAAGCCCTGACTTGGGAAGAGAACCTGGCAGAGGGCCGGTACAATGGCCATCATTGCCCGCCTGTTTACAAGACTTACTACTATCCCAAACCATGGGAAGTGCTCAACACCGGGCCGCGTCCAACCTTTGCACCTGCCACCACGGTCGTACCGGCAGTCCCGATGAAGGTAGAAGACATCTCGCCGGGCGACGAAGAACAGACCAAGTAGTCAAAATAGCTGATACTGCCAAGGCGTTGGCTTACGTTCGCTGTCGCGTCCACCGTCTGGCGACGGTGGCTACTCAGTTCGGTAGCTACTCAGTTTGGTGGCTACTCAGTTCGTCCACCGTCTGGCGACGGTGACTACGGGTTGGCAACTCACTCAGGTAGTTTATGGCCCAGCTTCTCGCGCTTGGTGGCCAGGTACGCTGCGTTATGTGGATTGGCGGTGGAGATAATGGGAACCTGGTCGACCACTTTCAAGTCATAGCCGCGGAGGTTGAAGGCTTCGGTCTTTTTGGGATTGTTGGTCAGCAAGCGGACTTCGCGTAGTCCCAGGTCTTTCAAGATCTGCATGCCGACACCGTAGTCGCGCATGTCGGCTTTGAACCCCAGTTTGTGGTTGGCTTCGACTGTATCGAGTCCTTGCTCTTGCAGAGCGTAGGCTCGAATCTTCTGAGCCAGTCCGATACCACGGCCCTCTTGAGGCAGATATACCAGGACACCCCGACCTTCGGCCGCGATCATTTCCAAGGCCATCCGCAACTGATCGCCACAGTCGCAGCGTAGCGATTGCAGCAGGTCGCCGGTAAAGCAACTGCTGTGCATGCGTACCAGCGGCGCTGGTCCACTGGCTTGCTCGCTAAAGTCCCCCAAGTAGATAGCGATTGGCTCTTGCGATTCGAACTGGACGTTGTAAACCGCGATGTCGAACTGGCCAAACTTGGTCGGCAATTTGGCTGCGGCTACGCGCGAGACGAGTTTTTCATTCACTCGGCGATGAGCGATCAACTGTTCGATCGAGATGATTTCCAGTTTGTGTTTGCGGGCTAGTTCCAGCAGGTCATCGCGTGTTGCCCGGTCGCCCGATTCATCCAGAATCTCCGTCAGCACGCCGGCCGGTGCCAACCCAGCCATGCGGGCCAGGTCGACCGCCGCTTCGGTATGGCCTGCCCTGCGCAGCACGCCACCTTCCATGGCCAGCAGCGGGTAGACGTGGCCTGGGCGCACAAAATCGGCCGCCGCGCTAGCGTCGCTGGCCAGTCTGCGAATAGTTTCGGCTCGCTCGGCGGCCGTGATGCCGGTCTTGGCACCGACGCAGTCGACCGGTGTCATAAAGGCGGTTTGCAGCGGGGCCGTGTTGTTATCGACGATGGGCCGCAATTCCAGCCGCTGGCAGGCGGCCGGCAGGATCGGGCAGCAGAGTTGGCCTCGGCCGCGGAGCATAAAATTGATAGTCTCTGCCGTGACCAGTTGAGCAGCACAGATGAAATCGCCTTCGTTTTCCCGGTCTTCAGCATCGACTACGATCACCACCTGGCCCCGGCGAATGGCGTCGACGGCGGCTTGGATGGAACTGTACAAAGTGGATTCAGATGTTGTCATCGAGGCAAACGCTCGGGTTTCTACAGAGTCAAGGTCGTTCATTTCACGTACACTATTATAGAACGTTTGCCGATTTTGTGTGGCTCGGCTCGACCAAGTTGGTCGTCGAGAGCACACCGCTTGGAACTGAGCCCAGCCACGTTTGAGCCCGTAATCGAAGAGACCAGTTAACTCGGTGTCGACTGGGATTGATGTCGCTCAGGCAAGAATCAGTATCGAGGATCAAACGCCAAAGATGGAACGAAGCACTTTTCGATTATCAATGATTTGTGCAGCGATCGCTGCGTTGTGCAGTTGCCTGCTGACCACTGCTCCAGCTACCGAACCGGACCTGCGTCGACCCTATCGATCTTGGACCGATGTTGTCTTCGCCGAAGCTGGTGGAGAGAAGATCCGCGCCGATATCTATCGCCCTGATGGTCCTGACAAGTTGCCAGCGGTGCTGATGATCCATGGTGGTGCCTGGAGTGCGGGTGACAAGTGGAACATGCGCGATCATGCTCGGCAACTGGCCCAGGCCGGCTATGTAGCCATATCGATCAACTATCGCCTGGCACCGATCCACAAATATCCCGCTCAATTGGAAGACTGCAAGAGCGCGCATCGCTGGCTGGTGTCAGTGGCCGACCAATACAATATCGATACGACGCGCTTGGCGGTTTACGGATACTCAGCCGGCGGGCACCTGGCCGGGCTATTGGCCACCGACCCAGAGCCGGACTTGCCACGTTTCAAGGTTGCGATCCTGGGCGGCGCACCGTGTGACCTGTCATTCATCCCCGAAGGCAATACGGTTACAGCTCATGTTTTTGGAGGCACGCGGGCCGAAGTACCACTGGTATACGAAAAGGCCTCGCCGCTAAACTACTGCACGGGTGATGACTGTCCCACGTTTTTCTTCCACGGCGATTCAGACCTGATCGTACCGCCAGAGGCGAGCCGAGTCATGTGTGACAAACTGCGCGAGTTGGGCGTGGATGTCCAGTACTTCCCAGTAGAAAAGCAGGGGCACTTGATCGCCTTCATCGATGCCAAGGCTCGCCGGGCGGCCATCGACTTCCTTAATCAACATCTCAAACAGGACCCTTGATGCTGCCGCGCGAAGAGTATGTCGAGCAGGCTCACTTTTTTCGCGTGCTGGTCGAGCGCGTCGGACAAAACTTGCCCTTGCAAGAATTGTTGGAACAGTCGCGCCACGAAATCCTGGCGACAACCAAGCTGCCGATGGCCATCGATTTAATGTTGGCTGAACTCAAACATCGGGGGCAGATGAGCAGTGGCATGGCGCTGCTGCGGCACTACTTCACTCCCTTCCAGACATTCCTGGTGGCCGAAGCGGAAACCGACCGCGGCCGCTTTGATTATCGAACGGCCCTGCGCATTTTGTCGGCGGAGGCAGAGTATCGCAGTCGCGAGATCAACCTGCAGGGTTTGTTCTTCTTCGAATTCGAAGCCATGTCCCGCAATCGGCTCAACTACGATCGCGGCCTGAAAGCCATGGCCGATGATCCCGTGTTCAATGCTGACTGGAAAACATGGATCTTGAATGTGCGTCGTCAGTTGGGCTTGATCGACCTGGCCGATATGATTTACGCGCGCAGTGAACTGTTTCACTTGAAAGCATCCCAAGTGGATGACGACCGCGTGCTCGACCCAGTGCTCTTTGGCATGCAGGAAGGCAAGATTGCTCAGGCCAATCGCCGCAAAGAGACGCTGTTCCTATTCGCTGCCATGCAGCGTCACCTCGGTTATCCTGGCGTACCTATTCAAGAGCCCGTCGACACGCTGCCTTCGCTCATTCCTCAGATGCAGCGACGCTTGGAGCGGCTGGAATCACGAATCAAGCTGCTGGAAGATGAGCAGCGCGGTGGCATCGACATCACCAAGTTCTATGGTGGCAGAGCTCCTGAACCTCCTGATGACGTCTTTGGTTAGGCAGTGTCACGTCCATGATTGAATTATCCGTTGCCCCCGAGCTGGCTCATGTGCACTTGATCGCTTTGGAGATCGAAGAGGTGCAGGTGGGTGCGTCGTCGGTCAAGTTGCGATTGTGGGCCGACCAGATGGTCGCTCAGGCGCTGGAACAACTCGCACAACCGGCTGCAGAGAAACTGCGCGCGGGCGTTCGCCAGATGCTCAGGCATGGCAAGTTCAAGGCATCGGGCCGCAGCAAACCGGCCCAGGAGTATTTGCTTCGGTGTGCCCAGGAAGAGAGTGCCCTGCCGCGCATCAATGGCCCCGTCGATGTCTTGAACGCTTGCAGCCTGGTCGGTGGCCTGCCGATATCGCTGCTTTCACTGCGTAAGTGCTCACGCAACTTGCTAGTACGATATGGCGCGGCCGATGAAGGCTTTGTGTTCAACGCCAGCGGGCAAGTGCTCGACTGCGAAGACTTGATCGTCGTCTGTGATGCCAGTCACCAACCATCGCGGCCGATGGGCAGCCCCATCAAGGATTCGATGGCTGGCAAGATCGAAAGCTGGGACAATCAATTGGTAGCGATCATCTACGCGCCGCGCGATCCTCTAGGCCTGGCTGCTGCCGAAAGCACTGCTGGGCTGCTGGCCGAGAACCTGGTATCGCAGTGCGATGCCAGGCTGGGCATTAGGCTGAGTGTGTGAGTAGAGCGTCTGTCCTCAGACGCTAGCAGCCACTAACCAGAGCTTCTTGAAACCAATCCGGCTCTTATCTTATTCGAGCGTGTTGGTTTGCAGAGAGTTAGTTCGAGCTGCTCTAAGGCATCCGGCCAATAAAAACGTCCCAGCGAACCCACTAGTTTATAAGAAAGATAGCAAAGGCGTAGGCGCGATCGCGTTGGCCATTATGAAACAGCCCAATCGCCGTAGCCTTTGATAGCTTTCTTATAAACTGTCTGCGTTTTTTGGTTTACCGATTTCCTTTTGTGTGGCTCTGCATAGGATCCATTGATGCAGGGGGGCGTCCGTAGTGCGTGAAGCCCACTGCCATGTCTGTTCCGCAGTCGATTCGAGAAGTTTGGCGCTCAGCCGCAGCATGCGTTACCGGTTGTGCGAGGCGAAAAATTCAGGCTTGGGCGGCTAAAGCCTTTTGCGATGGCTCATCGCGGCATGCTGAGACTGTCTTTGGCTGGAATCGACACGCTGTAGAGAGCGGAATTCGATGGCGTCCATTAGCGTCATTAGCGGGCACTTTCTTCTTGGCACTAAGTAGTCACGCCTGGTCTGCAGAGTGTTAGTGCCCGCGAATGACGCGAATGTCCGCTAATACAGATAGGACCTTGGATAGTCGATGCACACTGCGGGCCTTTATTGGCGTCCATTAGCGTCATTAGCGGGCTGATAAAGAGACTCGCGGCCAACCAGCCATTGAAAAGACTCACACTGCGCTGGTCGAGCAGGCTGATCAATTGTTGGGCAAGCACTCGCAAGTTGATCCCAAGTTTCAAACGCAAACGCTCTACACTCGCATGACTGGAGAGAGTCTCCGCGCCGCGCCGGCCGAATCGCTCAACATTCCCATCAGCCGCTTGCCAACACCGCGCACGCTCATGATCGATTTGGATAACGGGCCAGACTCGCACAGTCACCGCACGCAGTTCATCCACCGCATCACACAATTGGCGTACAAAAGCGGATTGAGGATTGTGCTGGTTTATTACCCACCTTACCACAGTAAATACAATGCGGTGGAAAGATGCTGGAGTGCGTTAGAACGACATTGGAATGGTTCATTGCTGACGACCGTCGACGCTGCGATGAAGTGGGTGGCAGCGATGACATGGCAGCAGCTGCGCCCCATTGTGTGGAAGCTGGATAACCAATACGAACGCGGCGTGAAGTTAACCAAGAGCCAGATGAAGAGACTGCGCCAGCGACTGTATCGACTCACAGGGCTCGAACGTTGGTGCGTTATGATCAAACCACTAGTGGCTCCAATCACGTGAGACTGGCTAACAACTCTTAAGGCAGACCATCGAAGCGCTTGAATGGAAACCGGCGCTAGAGATGCGCTCCCACACAGGTCTGTTGATCCACTAGCGGGGAAAGCTCTGGAAGTTGCATAGGTTAGTCAATCAGTCAACCGCTTGGCGGGCGAGTATTCTTTTGCAATGGTTGCCGCTTTCCCCGCCAAGCAGTTGCCCAATTGCCTACCCTACGCAATTTGTGGGTTCGCTGGGACGTTTTTATTGGCCGGATGCCTACGAGCAGAGTTACCGCAGCACAGTTGCGGGCATACCAGCCTGGTTAAAGTCGCGACTAGATGTCGATGGCAACGTAGCAATACTCGTAGGCGCGCCGTAGGTCGCTTGAGTCTGAAATGGAGCCGCAGCCGAGCGCACGATACTTCGCAGTCCATTGACCGGTGCCGTCAGTAAGGTGCCCGGCTGAAACGTTCCCAGCGGGCGCTGCTGTGAGAGCACCGGCAGCGAAGCAATCAGAGGTTGGGATTGTTGACCGATAGGTTGATAAGTTGGAACCGCCGCCATGCGCGCGGTATTGGGGGCTTGCCAGGCGGTGGCGGCCGAGTGTCGGTAGGTGCTCGAGGCAATCGCGTTGGTAGGCGCAGCGGGCGATTGGCCGGCCAGCATCGAACCAGGGGCCGATGTGTTGGCTGCTGAACTGGCTGGCAACGGACGCAGGACGACTTGTGTTACCTTCTGAGTTGTCTGAACCGGCTCGTCGATAGGAATCTGTTCGGTGCGCGGTATCATCTTGACCGTTGGTACTTGTCGCGTGAGCATCTGCGTTTGGGGAACCCAGCGCGTCACTGGTACGTATTCGTAGGCATACGTTGGCTGTGCCAGCGGATTCCACCAACCCTTGAGTTTGGTTTGCATCACGTATTCGGTCTTGGCTACGTAAACAGTCTGCGGAACTTGCTGGGTTTCGTAGACGGTCTGCGGCGTGACTACGGTGCGCTCAACAACTTTGCGTTGCCAGGTGGTGACTGGTTGATCGACGGTCTGCAACTCTTGCTGGTAGAGCAAACCGGTGCGAGGGTCACGAACAATTGTTGGCTGGCCCGCACCAGTAGCCGGGGCAGGGGAGGTCGCTGCCGTACCAGCGGCAACTGAGTCGTTGGTTTGAGCCCAAGCAAGGGTTGAGCTAGCAGCCCAAAGGCCGACCAAGACGGTGATAGCTAGCGTCATTCTCATGCGTGGTTCCTAATCTCAAATTTCAGCTTTGAAATCTGGAAAATTCATCGGTCAGCGTGGGAATGTTTGCTGAGGCGAATTCACGCGCCTTAAAAATTGTTTGGTAGTTGCACGGGTGAAGCGATCTGCAGTGGGGCCGCTCGCAGGGGAGCAGCTTGAGCTGGCAAAGCCTGGCCGGGGATTGCATTTCGATGGCGTTCACCTGGCAGTTGCCCGGGCAAGCCGCTGGCGGGTACTGGTGCAGGCGATGACACCGGCAAGCCTGGCGCGACCGGGACTTGTGGGTCCACAGGCGGTTGCGGCGCGCTGGCCAGTGGATCGATCGAAGGCCGCAGTTCGATCGGCGCATCAGAGCTAGCGTTGGCCATTTGCTCTTGCAACTTTTGTTCTTCGGCGGTCAAGCCATAGTTTTGGATGGCCTCGCCCATCATGCCGCCCACGGTATCGGATCGAATCGGCCCCGGATCGATCCACAAACCTTCACCATCGATCTGCATCGTACCCAAGTCGAGATCCAGGTTGCGTCGCAATGCTTCGTAGTTGACCCACACACCGATGAACAAGTTTTGAGCTTGGACCAGGTCACCCAAGGCTTGCACCGTATCGCGAGCAGCGGTCGGACCAGAGGCTTGATTGAGAGTCTCGCGAATCTGTCGCAAGTCCTCGTTGATGCTGATCTGCTGGGCAGCGCCGCGAACAGCGTAACGTTGAAGTTCAAAGTTGTATTGATTCAAGCGAATGGTACGCAACGCCGTGCGCAGGTTGGTCCAGACGGTATCTTCATACAAGTAGTAGGAGCGTTTGGCCTGTTGATACTCGATCAACGATTGTCGATAGCGGTTACGTTCCTGGAGACGAGTGATCGGCGCATCCCAAGCCAGTCCTGCCCGCAATCGGCCGGTGGCGCTGCGCAAGGCCAACGGATTATCACCGTAGTTCTGCACGTCGCCGGAGAAGACTACGTCCAAGGTGCTTTCCAAGTCATCGGCGACCACTTCGATGGCACGCCAGCTATTGACCAGTGCAGCTCGGTTATTCAACCAGTCATGGCGATAGCGTCGGGCGATCTCAATCGCTTCGCGCGGTTCGATATCGACTTCGCCTAGCAGGGCTGTTTCGGTACGAGCGCGAGCTTGAACCAGTTGCAGAGCCAGCAAGTCTTCCGACATGGTAGCGATCAAGTCCTGGCTGGCCAGCAAGACTTCTTCGCTCAGTTGGCGGAAGAGTCCTTCGTTGTTGTCAGACGGTTTATCGCTGGGCGAACTGGGGGTCTTGGCTTGGACGTCGGCAATCGCTTCGGTGATTTCACTTTGCAACTCATCGATACGCTTTTGATAAGCGTCGAAACTCTTGGCCAGCTTTTCGAGTTCTGCCACCAACTGATCAGGCAGTTTGGTCAGGTCGTCATCCTTCAGCAGCGCCAGGTCAAACTGAGGTAGCGGCAGCAACCTGCACACCGTACCGTTCTCGCGTTCGGCGATATCGCGCAAGCGGGCCAATTGGCGGCGACGTTCGGGAATCGCGGCTCGCAGGTTCTCGATATCCTGCTTGACCTGGCTGATGTCCGAGGTAGCGATCTGTTGACGAATCTGGTTCATCGGCGCGACATCGGTCTGCAGTCGCTTGAGCTCAGCGGCCAGTTCATTGCTGGACTGAATTGAACGAGAGAGTGCGCCGGTTTGAGGATTGCGTTGGCTGGTGGACAGATCCAGGATGCGCGTGTTGGTCTGGCCGATCTGGTCGCGCAAGTTGGCAAGTTCCACACGGCGTGTTTTCAATGGCGGAGTGATCAGTTTGAAGCGATCGAGCAACTGGTCTCGGATCTCGACGCATAGGTAGGGCGGCATGCCCAAAAGACGCTTGAAGGCATCTAATTGTTGTTCGTAGGTTGAGGAGAGCGTTATAAGATTGTTCTGGGCATTGAACAAAGCCTGGCGAGCTTGGGCAACTTGCAACTGTTGAGTCGGAATGATGTCCTGGCTGAGCGGGATAGTTTGGAGCAGTTCACGGTAGGTGTCTTCCAAACGCAACAGGTTTTCGCGCAAACGGGCAATGTTCTCTTCTTGGTTTTCGATTTGCAATTGCTGTTGCAGCAAGCCGAGATAACCACCGGCACCGGGAGTACCCGTGTCTTGGAAGCCACCGGCTTGCTGAGTCGTACCAACGCGACCGAAGCCGCCACCGAGGGCCGTAAAGCCTTCCAGACCGGCACCACCGAATAGACCACCACGGCGCTGTGGACCGGCCTCTGCCTGGCGACCGGTGACGATTTGCATGTAGAAGCCGCGACGATAACGTTCAAAGGCGCGGACGTTGGCCAATAGCGTTCGTTCGGCCAAGGTCAATCGTTCCAACACCACATCTCGGCCCGCTTGGCGCAGTAACGGCTGGACCAAAGAAAAGTCCATCACCGTGCTGGCGGATTGGTTGTTAGGGCCGCTGACTTGCCAGGTCAACGAGTTGGCCAAACCGACAATCAAGTCGGTACCAGTGGCAAAGCGACGACGCATCGTCAGACCGCGTGGTCCAGCACTGCTGAGCGAGCCGTTGATGGTCGAGCTGCTATTGGGATTGGTCGCCTGGTCCCGTAGCGGGCCGGACGTAGTGCCCGTAACCGAATAGCCACCAAAGAACTGCGAGTCGAGCAAGAATCGTTCGCTACTGACGTCCAAAGCAGACAGGTAAAGCGTTTCCAAGTTCTGTTGGTAGGCAGACGAGTGCAGCAGTGCCGTTCGAACTGCATCGTCCAGGGTCAGCACCAACACTCCGCGTTCATCCAGCCGCAGGAAGCTCCACCACTGTGGGTTTTCGGCGGTGTTGGTCCGTCCATTGGCTTCCCAGAGCGGATAACCGCGTTTGTTATCCACCATGCGCATGTAGGTGTTGGCCACCGGATCATCTTCGGGCATCGGCGGCCGGTCAGGATTGAATGGATCGAAGAACCGACTGCGTGGATCGACTTCGATGCGATACGGTGCGGTAGGTTCACAGCTTTCCGCGATCTTCTGATCGATCAGGTAATAGACTTCTGCGTTAGTCTTGGCGCGATAAGCCTGTCGCGTGCAACCGGCCTGGGTGGCAACGGTGCTGGCAAACCCGAGCGTCATCAATGCTATCGCTTGACGCAATCGCCGTTTGCCACGGGCAGCTATGGCTGAGGACTGTGGGGACTTGTGGTTTGTTTGGCCAGCGCGTGAAAGCTTGCAGTGCCTGGTTCGAAGCATGATCGATCCGGTTGAAGTCGAGGACTTTGGCGGGCGGGCCGACGAGACCTTGAGCAAAGCTGGCAAAAGTAGCTTCATTCCGAAGTTGCCAAGCTTAGCTGTACATCCTTGATTTCGGATTCTGCCGAAGATGCCTGCATGATTACAGTCAAGTCAGCTACTAACACCGCAGTCCTTACAGATTACGTCTCTTGTCATTTGTGTTCGGTGTGTTCCCAGACGTAGAGCGTCGGTTCTCAGACGCAAGCAGCTGCTAACCAATGTTTCTTCAAACCAATCCGGCTCTTCTTTTTCTCGAGCATGTTGGTTTGAAGAGAGCTTGTTCGTACTGCTAGCAGTTCGGGAGAGCTGCTCTACGAGAGAGCGATTTGCCTAGATTACCTAACAGGAATCTTCAATAAGAATGACTCAACCGTTAAGGATATTGCTGCCGATAGCTCTAGAGGAGATTTCGTGTGTTTATGACTTGATTGTCTGAAGTTGCCGGCACTTGTGCTAGCAACTGGCAGCCGGGAGTTGAGCGGCAATGATGGCAATGAACAGGATCTGCTGGCTGCATTTGGCTTTATTGTCCGCCGTGGCTTCCACTGTCATGCCTGGCAATTTAGCGTTGGCTCAGCGCAACGATGATGCTGATGCTTTGCCTGCTGACCGCCCACGAAACTCAGAGCCTCCGCGTTTGATGCGCGGAGGGATCATGCAGCAACTACGCTCCGTTACCGAGAGCGTCATGGGCACCGGCGAGGATAAACATGGCGACAAGTCAGCGGGCTCCCGCAGTGCCAACATTCCCTCGCCACCGCCGCTGGGTGGTCAGCGACGTAGAGCTCAACCAGCCGACGACGAAGGTGGCGATGAACCGATCGCGCGCAACCCAGCATCACGTGCACCTCAATCCAACAGCCAACCTGGACAAGAACGAGCTTGGGCCGGGCAGTTCTTGATTCCAAACTATCGTCTGCGCGATCAGGTCGGCACCAAAGCCAGCCGCCCGCAGTCCAGCGGCAAACGTCCGCCAGTGCCATCGGATGCAGTTGAGATGAACCTGGACGATTCGGCGGAAGAGGAACTGGTCGACACCCGCCCGGACTCGCCGCCACCTCGCAAGCCTCAAGGACCGCCTTCGCCGCCACGCGTGTACTTGGGCCAGCGCAGCCCGATCAAATCACCTGCGCAGTCAGCCAGCGTTCAGGAAGAATTGAGCGATGAGATGGAGGAGGATGTCCCGAGCGTACCGGCCCTTGCCAAGCCAACCGCGCCGCGTCCGACTCGTACAGCTAAGTTGCCCCAGCCTCCGCCGACTGCCGAAGACGCTGTCAACATGCGGCTATCCGACCAAGCCCCCACCTACCAGGGCAGCGGACAAGCCGACGAACCGACTGAGGTCCTGGTCAGTCATGTGCCCGATATTCCCTACGTGCCCAAAAAGCCCGTACCTAAACGTGAGCGATCCAAACTGCTCGAAAACACACTCAAAGGCCAAGAAGCCACCAATTCTCCACGCGCTGGTTCCAGCTCCTCGGCTAACAAGCCCTCGACACTGGCACCCTTACCCGCGGCACCAGCACCATCCGCGACAGTCACCACGCCCACCGCTGTCACCACGCCTACGGTAACCACACCGCAGCTGAATGCTCCGCCATCGACTGGCACGCTCCCCGTTCCGCAACTGCCAACAGCCACTCCTGCAGTTCCGACCACCAGCGACCCGCCTAGTCTTCCGCCAAACGCACTCACCCTGGACCTCTCCAGCACCCCACAACCTCAATCACAGTTGGCAAGCTTGCCATCACTTCCCAGTGGCTCGCTACCCAGTGGCTCGCTACCCAGTGCTTCACTACCCAGTGCTTCACTACCCAGTGCTTCACTACCAACTACAACAGCCCCAGCAACTACAACACCGCCAGCTCTCTCGGTGCCTTCGCTGTCTATGCCCGGCTCGGCCAGTTCGTCAGCGGCTCCGGCTGATGTTGCTACGATTGCACCAGTACCCAAGCGTGCTTTGAACCCATCGCCAGGTGTGGCACAACCCAAGACAGTGCCACCAGCGCCAAGTCAGCCAGTCGACAGGGTAGCCAGCATTCCCTCGCCGCCGAAGTCCGAGCTGACGGTGCCGGCAGCGCCGCTAGCGCCGGTGCAAACCAGCACGCCGAACCTGTCGCTACCGAGTTTGTCGCAATCCGCACCGCCCGCGCTGGCTACATCTCCTTCGCTGATGCCGTCGGCGCCAGGTTTGCCAACTGAACTTGCACAACCCACTGCGCCTCGATTGCCAGCCCAAACGGTCAGCACTCCAAGCAGCACAGCGTTGCCTTCGGGTCCGGCAACTTCCACCCTGCCTTCGCCCCGGCCGCTTTCAGGCGCACCGACCGCTGCGCAGCCTACTGCTAAACAACCCTCGCCCACAACTTCAACCGCTGTGCCGGCTCGTCCAGCCAACCAATCGGTTACCAACGTTCAAGCCAAACCACCTGCCGCTCCACCTGCGAGTGCGCCCGTCAAAGCACCGGCCAAAGCAGCCACTAGTCCAACGACTCAAGCCGATGTGGCCGATACCCGCATGCAGATGGATATACCACACATTCAAGTCAAACTGCTCGGTCCCGGCGATTTGACTGCGGGCTCGCCTACTACATACGAGTTGCAAGTGCAAAACAATGACCGAATTCCGCTCAGCGGTCTGATCCTGCGTATGGAAACGCCAGCCGGTATCGCCGTGACGCCTACCGTCGTCGGCGCCAACGCGGCCGAAACGGAGACCGCCAGCGACGGTTCCACCCTGTTGACCTGGCACGTATCGCAAGTGACCGCCGGCGGACAAGCCCGCTTGCCACTGCAACTGAATGCGCAATCGGCTCGCAACTTTGCTGTCGCCATCGAATGGACCGTTTTGCCGCAAAGTGGCGTCGACCAGATTGTGGTCAAACAAGCCGACCTGCAAGTTGCCCTGGAAGGTCCAGTGGAAGTGGAACGCAACGCAGCCAACGCCTATCGCGTCCGTGTCTCCAATCCAGGCAACGCACCAGCGCGAGCCGTCAAGTTGCAAGTCAGCGCTGGCACGCAGCCCACCAGCCAGATTGATGTCGGCGACCTGGCTCCCGGTCAAACCGAACTGATCGATATGGACTTGACCTTTGAAAAAGCTGGCCAGGTCGAGATCGGTGTTCAAGCCGCAGCCCAAGGCGATTTGAATCGCGCTGCCAACATCAATGTCAACGTGCGTCAAGCCATTCTGGTTGCCTCGATCGCCCTGCCTGAGTCAGTGCCCCACGGCAGTCCGGTCATCACGCATGTCGAACTGAGCAACACGGGCGATGCACCAGCCCGCAAACTTCAAGCCGGTTTGGTTCTACCGACTGGCACTCAGGTAGCCCAACTGCCTGCTGGTGTTACCCGTCAAGATGACAAACTGTTGTGGGATGTCGAACAAGTACCACCAGGGCAACTGGTCACCATACCACTGGAAATCGTTTTGCCCACACCTGGAACTCATACGCTTTCATTCGCATGTGTGGGCAGCGATGGCAGCGTGGTCACTTCCAATGCCAATATCAACATCGAAGCCTTCGCCGATTTGAAGTTACTGGTCAACGATCCCACTTCGCCTGCACCAGTCGGTTCGCCAGTGACCTACGAACTGACCATTACCAACCGTGGCAGTCGCGAAGCCAAGGGACTGGTTATCGTGGCCCAGTTCTCCGATGGCATCGAACCCGAATCAGCCTCCGGGCTCGACCATCGCATCGTGCCCGGCCAGGTGCTGTTCGAAACCTTGCCACAAATCGCCGCTGGTCAATCCGTAACTCTGAAAGTCGTAGCCAAAGCGATCAAGGGTGGTGTGCATCGTTTCCGCGCTGAAGTCCGTTGCGACGAAACCGAAGCCCGACTGGTCGAAGAAGAATCCACACGCTTCTTGGAAACTCCGGGACGCATCGCCACGCAACCGTCCGCCACACTGCAGCGATAAGCGAGCCGTGTAGCCACCGTCGCCAGAGGGTGGACTCCTCGTAGCCACCGTCGCCAGACGGTGGATGCGAAACCTCACGCTTTCCACCACTTGGCAGTGGTGGCTACGAATAATGCTAACGCCAGTTGCACTCGAAAGTACTTCACGCGATGACCAGCATGCGCATTGGACTTGGCCACGACACTCATCGTTTGGAACCAGGTGGTCCACTGCGCATTGGCGGCATCGACGTTCCCTTCGAAAAACAAGCAGTGGGACACTCGGATGCCGACGTGCTGCTGCATGCGATAACCGATGCCATTCTGGGCGCGAGCGCCTTAGGGGACATTGGTCAATTGTTTCCGGATACAGATCCGGCCAATCGCGGCAAAGATTCGGCAGAGATGTTGCAAGCGGCCGCCCAGAGAGTTCATGCCGCTGGTTATTCGATTATCAATCTCGACTGTGTTGTCTTGGCCGAGCGTCCCAAGATCTTGCCGCATCGCGAGGCCATGCGAGCCCGCATTGCCCAGTTGCTGAACTTGGACATCAACGATGTCAGCCTCAAGGGCAAGACTGGTGAGAAGGTAGGCGAAGTTGGCCGCGGTGAAATCATCCAGGCCATGGTTGTGTGCCTGTTGATGAAAGCTTGATCTTACTTCGGCTGCGCAGGCTTCAGTTGCACTTTCAACTGGCCAGAGTTGTCATCCAGTCCAGCGCCCAGTTCGTTGATGCGTAGCAGTACCTGACCAGACTGTTCAATCTTGACCGTGCGGCTGCTACCGATCGCAATGATCGGCAACGTCTTGGAGTGCTCGGGGGCTGTGGTTTGAGGGGAAGCGATAGCCATCAGCAGTTTGCCTAGTGGCTGACCTTCGACATAGCGCAGCGTTACCCCATCGGGCTGGCAGAGCCATGGTTCGGGTTGGCTGCCAACGACATATTGCCCTGTGGCTGTCACCTCGATCGAATCACCAGCTTCAACAGCCACGCCCGTGGTTTGCCAGCCCTTGGTTGCCAGGATGGAAACATCGACCGGGGCAGTTAACCGGGTCGTGCGGTGATCCAGTCGCACGAGTTCTCGGCTGGGGACAAATCCATACTCCAGGCCAGTCAGCATGGCCGACCATTCCGCTCGCACCAGGGCTTTCCGTGGGTTCAGCTCGCGCAGTAGTTGCTGCGTGACGGTGTTGTCGCTGCGAAGTTTATCGCTGAGCAATTCGGTAAAGGCTTTCTCAGTGGAGGGATGATGGTGCAGAAAGATAACTGCCGCCCAACTCCATGCATAAGCATCGACACTTTGATGCGCGCGGTTGTCATAACGCAAAATGGTTTCCAGCGACGGTGCTTGACCATCCTGCAGTTGCTTTTGAATCAGGGAGATGCGGCCCCACATCGGCACATCCTCGCGCGAGTGCGGAATGATGCCCAGTTGCAGTTTGCCCGCTTGCCAACGATGCGTTGCCAGCCACTCGGCCGTACCTTCCATCAACCAAGGCGGACCGGCTGAGCCGAAGCAGCGAGCCATAAACCAATGCGTGCCTTCGTGCAGCAACAAGTGGCGGCGATAGTACTGCGTCGGCTGTTCCACCACCCACATGTCGTCATCGGCCTGATAACCGTGGGGAAACTCTGGCAAGCTGTCGGGCAACAGCCCCGCCGCTTTGAACCGCTGCCTGTCGAGCATGATGCAACATTGTGCCTGCCAATCAGCCACTTTAGAGCTGTCTACGCCAAAGAACTCACACCAGATAGGTATCGCCGCGTCAAAAACTTCGGGCAGCTCGCGCAGTGAATCATCCAGCGGCAGGTCGGTTATGAGCGTCAGATGCCGGCTGGTCAGCTTTTCAAAACCATCTTGTGCGGCGGCCGAGAGGGCAAAAATGGACAGCAGCAGCGGGATCAGCTTGGGGATGCGCATGGCGTAGCAGATTTTGCCCAGGACAGACGAGCGGCGAATCTGACATTATAGGCGCTGGGCGTTTTGACGCGAAACGGCCGTTACCCCCAAATTCGACGTACTTTGGGCTAGTCGGCAAACGGTTTTGCAATGAAAATGAGCCAGCGGGTTGACCTGCCGATTCAACCAACAACGATGCACTTTTCCGTACAAGGAACTCCCGTGGCTAGCACGATCGAGCCCGAAGCCAATACCAAGACCGAAAAGATCAATTCCACCCAGCACGCGCCTGTTCCCCTGAGCGGTGGACAAGAATACTTGCCGGAGACAGTCAAGCCGTTTCACGTCAACTGGATTTATTCCATCACGATCGGCACGATCCACCTGCTGTCGCTCCTGGCATTTGTGCCCTATTTTTTTTCGTGGACCGGCCTGATCGTCATGCTGCTGGGCATTCATGTCTTTGGCCAAGGCATCACGATCGGTTACCACCGCCTGCTGACCCATCGCAGTTTCAAGTGTCCCAAATGGGTCGAGCGTTGCTTTGCGATTCTGGGCATTAGCTGCTTCGAAGACTCGCCGGTTCGCTGGGTGGTGGTTCATCGAATCCATCACGTGCACTCCGACGAAGTTCCCGATCCTCATTCGCCAATCGTGAATTTCTTGTGGTCCCATTTCGGCTGGCTGATGGTCCGCAACCGGCAGACCCATTCGATTTCAGCCACCGACAAGTTCGCCAAGGACCTGCTGCGCGATCCCTTCTACATGTATCTCGAAAAGCGACCCTACATGCAGTTGGCGGTCGCCATGGCACAGTTCCCGGTCTTCTTTCTGGCTGGCTACGCCGGTGGATGGCTGGCCAGCAGCGGAGATCATTGGTCCGCCCTGCAACTGGCGCTGAGCATGGTTGTCTGGGGTGTGCTGGTCCGCGTGGTGGCTGTATGGCACATCACCTGGTCAGTCAATTCGCTCAGCCACATGTTCGGTTACCAGAATTACAACACGGGCGAACACAGCAAGAACAACTGGTTCGTAGCCTTGCTGACCGTAGGTGAAGGCTGGCACAACAACCATCACGAAGATCCCTCGGCCGCTAGCGTCCAGCATCGCTGGTGGGAGATCGACATCAGTTACTACGAGATCAAGCTACTCGAGAAACTGGGACTCGCCTGGGACATCATCGTTCCCCGGCATCTACGCCGAAAAGAAGCGTAAACCCTGTCGAGGGCAGTAGCCAGCTTTAGAATTGGCACTAGCAGCAGCTGTCGGCCACCGTGGTCGGCGCACCTCTTCTTCGTGGGCCAGGAATCTCTTGGCCGACGCGGACAATCTTGTTCTCGCCGTCGACGAAAACCACGCGGGGATCGGGTGGGACCGACTCGAGCGTCTCACTGACCAAGAAATGAAACGTGGCCACAATAATCAAGTCGCCTGGGCGAATCAGATGTGCCGCGGCGCCGTTGACGCAAATGTCTCGGCTGCCTTCGACGCCTTCGATGGCGTAGGTCTCCAAACGCGTCCCCTTGGTCACGTTCCAGACATGCACCGATTCGTACGCAGCGATATCCGAAGCCCGCATCAGGTCTGGTGGCAGTGTCAGCGAACCCTCGTAATCCAGGTCCGCTTGCGTGACCGTGGCGCGATGAATCTTCGATCGCAGAAATTTGCGGTACATAAGGTCTGTGTGATTCCCAGTGGGTTAGAGAATGCGGAGCAGCGCAGCCGGGCGATTGACCCCGTTTCCACTATTGTATCTGCACCCCGCCCGAAACTTTAGGCCGGATAAGGGGTTTGGAAGAACCAGAGCTGCCCAAAGGACCGTCAACCTACGAAATCCCGGTACTTTCCGGATTAGTAAGTCGGTGGGATTTTGTCGCTGGCTAATTAAACTTGAACCTTAAGTCGCTCGGCCGATCGAGCCGCGCGACCGCAAGCCTTAGCGGATCGCAGCCAACCAAAAGAGGTATGCGATTGCTAAGCCTGGGCCGTGTGCGGCTCTTTCCAGCTCTGTCTCATCTACCTGGCTGGCGAGCGCCCCGTATTCATTGGAGCGTATTGGATTCATGAACAAGTCCTGCGGAAAACTCGGCCTGCTGACCCTACTGTGCTGGGCGTGCCTGACGATCACAACGTCCCGAGCCCAAGACACGATCGGCGTGATTGCCGAAGCGGTCAAGCCAGATGTGGCTGACAAGCTGAAGCTGACTGACGAGCAGCGGACCAAGATGCAGCAGTTGCTCAAGCGTCGCCAAGGAGAACTGCTGGATCTGGCTCGAGAGGAGCGTGCCTCGCCGCCAGATCAGAAAGCCCGGCTGCGCAATGCTTTTCGTTTGGAAACGGAACGACTGGGCTATGCCATCTTGGATGTCGAGCAGCGGGCGGTTCTGGAACATATGCGGGTGGAACGACTCGGGCTGCTATCGCTGGATGAGCCTGGCATCGCCAGCATACTGAACCTGGCCGATTGGCAGAAAGCTAAAGTCGGCGAACTGGTCGCTCGGGCTAACTCGGCCGCGCGCAGTCCCGATGCAGAGAAAGTACGCGCCGATGTCGAGCGTTCGATCCGCAACGAAATATCCGAATCACAATGGGCCACCTGGCAAGTGCTGGCCGGTCGTAGCCCCGGCGCCGATGTAGGCAATCCACAACCGCCGGAACGCCCCAGTCCGGTCGTAGCCGCCCAGCCCGGAGGTGCACCTGCCAGCGAGGGATCTGTCGGCGCAAGCGACAAACCGCGACTGGCCCGCGATCGCATACCGGTCGAGGAGGTGCGATTGAAGATGAATTTCCAAGGCCAGCCTTGGTCGGAAGTTCTCAAATGGCTATGCGAACAGGCGGATCTGTCCCTGCAACCAGGTGTCATACCGCCCAGTTCATTCACCTATCGCGACAACTCGCGCGACTACTCGGTAGGCGAAGCGCTCGACATCATGAGCGCTTCACTTCTGGGCAATGGTTACTCGTTGATTCGCCGCGAGCGCATGTTGATGGTAATCGATCTGGAAGCCGCCCAAGCCAAGAACTATGTAAAGGAGCTGGCCGAGTTCGTGCCGCTGGAGCAACTGGACAGTCGCGGTGACTTTGAATTGGTCAAGTGCTTGTTCTTCGTTTCGCGACTGAACCCAGACGATGCCAAGAAGGAAGTCGAACAACTGCTGAGCCTGCAAGGCACTGTCATCAGTTTGCCATCGGCCGGCCAGATCCAAGTGATCGATACGGCAGGCGTGATGCGCACGGTCCGCGAACTGATTCGCCGCGCTGAAGATCCCGATTCGGTCCGCGGTAGTTCAATCGTGGCGATCTCGCTCAAACATATCACGGCTAACGAAGTGCTTGACGTCGCGCGGCCGCTATTGAACTTGCCGGAAAACAGTAACAGCAGCGCCGATATCAGCCTGAGCACCGATACGTTTGGAAACACTTTGTTCGTCAATGCCAAGAAGACCGAAGACGTGCAAAAGCTGCGCGACCTGGTGCAGCACCTGGATACTGCTCCCACCGAAACGGAAAAAGGGGCTGTGTCACGTGAACCGGCCGTCGTTCGCGTCCATGAAATCAAGGGCTCCGATGCTGAACTGGCCTTCCGCGTACTCTCGCAACAACTCAGCAGCGAACCTGACGTACGCATGGAGCTGGATAAAGAGACCAATAAACTGGTGGTCCAAGCCAGGCCGAGCACGCATAAAGAGATCGATGAAGTGCTGGCCGTTTTGGCCAGGCAAGGCAGTGAATTCGAAGTCATCGACCTCAAAATGGATACGCAACTGGCGATTGCTTCGATCGAAAAGTTCTTTGGCCTCAGCAAGTCGGGCACGGCTGATCCTTCGCAACCGATCATCGACGGTGACCTGCTGACACGACGCTTGTATGTGAAAGCCAATCCCCAACAGCTGGCGCAAATCAAAACGTTGATTGAAAAGATGGAAGCCAGCACGGCCAACAATGACTTGGGTGGCAACGTGCGCGTGATCCCACTACCGCCGCGCAAAGTTGACCGCGCGATCGAGCAAGTGGAACGCTTGTGGATGGCGACCAAGAAGAAGAATCGCATTCGCGTGGTGACGCCGGGAGCAGCAGCGCCCGAGAGCAGCTTCGAGCAGCGATCGATCGCGCCAGAGGAAATGCTGCCTGAGGCTGCCAGTCCTACTTCGCAGCCCGATGCGCCGCCGGCCGCTGGCCAATTGCAACCTGCCCCAGCCGATCTCCAGCGCAAGACCAGCAGTCTCAAGCGGCTCCCGCGCTATGTCACTACTGTGCAGGAGCCGGCCGAGCCGAACCAGGCAGTCGATGCGTCCCCGAGTAGTTCCGCTGGTGAGGGTGCGAGCACCGCCGGCGATTCGGCGCTTGGTTCCACTGGTGAGGCAAACAGTTCCAGCGCTGTGGAAGACACTATCGACGATGACATTGTGGTCATGCCGGGTCCTGGTGGACTGATCGTGACCTCTTCGGACACCGAGGCCCTGGCCGAGTTCGAAAAGATGTTGCGATTGATGATGGATCAATCATCGCTGAGCAGTGCCGAGCCAACCTTTTATTACCTGAAGTATCGCAAAGCGGCCGCAGCCAAGGAACTGCTGGAATCGATCCTCTCTGGCACGACCGGCTCCGGTGGTGGCGGCGGTAGCAGTGGCGGGCTGCTCGGGAACATGGTCAGTGAAATCGGCGGTGGCATGATCGGTTCGCTGCTGGGCGGCGGTAGCGGTGGCGGTACCTCGATCTCTTCCAGCGGTAGTTCAATGACCACTGGCGATGTGATCATCAATGCCGACCCTCAACTGAACATCCTGGTCATCCGAGCCAATCCGATCGATTTGGAGACTTGTGATCAACTGCTGAAGATAATTGACCAGCCCGACAGCATCATCTCTGTACGGACGCGTGGCGAACCAGCGGTCGTGCCAGTGCGCACCCAAGATGCCGAGACCGTGGCCAGCGAGATTCGCAACCTGTTTGGCGATCGCATCGAAGGGGCTGGTGGCGGCGGTGGGGGGGGCGGTGGTCGTGGTGCTCCCGATCCGGCCCAGATCTTCGCGGCTCTGGCCGGTGGCGGGCGCCGCGGAGCCGGTGGCAACAACTCCCAGCTGTCCGAGGCCAAGATTGCCTTGACCGTCGACAAGAAAATTAACGCTTTGCTGGTAATGGCACCGCCGCAAGATGTCGAACTGATCCGCGAATTGGTTGATAAACTGGATACTGCCGGTGGCGAAGTGGAAGAGGGCGTCGAAGTGGTCTCGCTCAGTGGCACCAGCTTGAATGTTGATATGATAGATACCGCGCTCAAGAGCGTGCTGGGCCCCAAGGCTCGGACCAACACCAACTCTAGCCAAGGTGGCGGCACCGCGCAGGCACCAGCCGGTGGCAACTTTGATCCCGACCAAGCTCGCCGCGCAGCCGACGCCATGCAGCAACTGCGTGAACGCTTTGGCGGACAGGCTGGTCAAGGCGGTGGTAACCGCGGCGGCTTTACGCCCGGTGGCGGCGGTGGTTTCGGCGGCGGCAACAATCCGTTCCGCGGCTTTGGTGGTGGTGGCTTCGGTGGCGGCGGCTTTGGCGGTGGTGGCTTTGGTGGTGGCCAGGGCGGCGGTAATCGCGGCGGCGGGCAGGGCGGTCAGCGGGGAGGACGATAAACGATGGTCATGTTGGAAGCTGGTGAGATTCTCAAACGCCGCGGTTTGCTGGACGCACAGCAGCTCGACAAACTGCGGGCCGATGGCTCGCGCAATATCATCGACAATGCCATTCAACAAGGCATCGTTCAAGAGGAACCGGTGCTGCGGGCCTTGGGCGATGAACTGGGGATGGACTTTGTCGATCTCCGCGAAGCGACCGTGGACCTGGAATTGGTCAAGAGCTTTCCTCAGAAACTGATCTACCGGCATTCACTCTTTCCACTGCGTCATGAGGATGGTGCGCTCGTCTTGGCCACTAGCGATCCGCTGGATGTCTACGCACTGGACGAAGCCGGGGCAGCCACGGGACTGGCGATTATTCCCGTTGTCGCGGAACGCGCCGAGATCGCTCGCTTGGTCAAGAAACATTTGGGCGTCGGTTCCGAAACCGTCGAAGGCCTGATCGCCGCACGCAACGAAGACGATGACATCCAATTACTGGAGGAACTGCAAACCGACGGCAGCGAACTGAGCGAGATGGCTCAGGAAGCCTCGGTGGTGCGCCTGGTCAACGAAATCCTGGTCGAAGCCATCGACTCGCGCGCCAGCGACGTGCACGTTGAATCGCAGGGCTCGGGCCTGGTGATTCGCTATCGCATCGACGGCATTCTCCACACACAACCGGTGCCACCAGAAATCAATCGCTTTCAAGCAGCCATCATCAGCCGCCTGAAAATCATGGCTCGACTGAACATCGCTGAAAAGCGGCTGCCTCAAGACGGCCGAATAAAGCTGAAAGTCCACGGTCGCGAGATCGATATTCGTCTGTCGGTGATTCCGATGATCCACGGTGAAAGCCTGGTCATGCGTATTCTCGACAAAGGTGCGATGAAGTTTGATTTGCGATCGTTGGGTATGGAAGAGCATACCTACAAGGTCTTCAGTGAACTGATTCGCTTGCCTCACGGTATCGTGCTGGTCACCGGGCCTACGGGCTCTGGCAAGACGACTACGCTGTACAGTTCGCTGATCGAAATCAAGAGCGATGAAAACAAGATCATCACGACGGAAGATCCCGTTGAGTATCAATTGGAAGGCATCAATCAAATACAGGTGCATGCCAAGATCGGTTTGACGTTTGCGGCGTCGCTGCGCAGCATTCTGCGTCACGACCCGGATATTGTGCTGGTCGGTGAAATTCGCGACGCGGAAACCGCTGAGAACGCCATTCAAGCCTCGCTGACCGGTCACTTGGTTTTCAGTACGCTGCACACCAACGACGCGGCGGGCGCTTACACGCGTATTGTCGATATGGGCATCGAACCGTTTCTGGTCGCCAGCACGGTCGAAGGCGTGATGGCCCAGCGACTGGTGCGCAGGCTCTGCCCGGAATGCAAAGAAGCTTACCATCCCAAGACCGATGATTTGCCCAGCGATTTCCCATGGGAACAACTCGACGGCAAACCGCTATATCGTTCGGTCGGTTGCCGCACATGTCGCAATGTCGGTTACATGGGCCGTTTTGGTATTTATGAGTTAATGGTAACGACCGAAGAGATTCGCCAATTGGCTCACGACCGTGTTAGTAGCTGGACGATCAAGCAGGCCGCGCTCAAGCAAGGCATGCGCACCTTGCGTCACGACGCCTGGGCCAAAGCCATCGCCGGCAAAACCAGCATCGACGAAGTCATCCGAGTAACCAAAGGCGACAGACTTGGATGAAGGAGTGAGGTGTAAGGTGTAAGGAGTAAGGTGTAAGAAGTAAGGTGTAAGCTCTGAAATTTGAGATTCGAAATTTGAAATTTGAGATTCCAAGCACCCTAACCCCTCACCCCTCACCCCTCACCCCTCACCCGTCACCCCTAACCCCTAACCCCTAACCCCTTACTCCTTACTCCTTACTCCTTACTCCTTACTCCTTACCCCTTACTCCTTACCCCTTACTCCTTCCCTCCCATGCCTGACTTCGCTTATGTAGCTCGTGATACTCGCGGCCAGAAGACATCTGGGACGCTGACGGCTAACAGCCAGCGTGAGGCGATTGCGCAGTTGGATGCTCGCGCGCTGTTTCCGGTGGAACTGAAAGTCGCCAAGGCTGGTGGCGATTCGCGTGGCAAGCGCGTATCGGGCCAGATCATGGCCACCGTTTACATGCAAATGGCAGCCCTGCTGCGCAGCGGCGTGCCGCTGTTGCGAGCCCTGACGGTGATCTCCAGTCAAGCCCGCAAGCCGGCCCTCAAGACGGTCATGAGTGAGATCAAGGCGCGGGTCGAAGAAGGTGAACCCCTGCCTTCGGCCATGGCCCGGTTCCCGCGCGTCTTCAGCGACATGGCGGTCAACATGGTGCGAGCTGGAACGGAAGGTGGCTTTCTGGAAGATGCCTTGGAGCGTGTGGCAGCCTTTACGGAACAACAAGAAGAGCTGAAAGGTCGAGCTATCGGCGCCTTGGCTTACCCGGTTTTC
This sequence comes from Ottelia alismoides, assembly GCA_037367405.1. NCBI lineage: Eukaryota > Viridiplantae > Streptophyta > Magnoliopsida > Alismatales > Hydrocharitaceae > Ottelia > Ottelia alismoides. Next base: position 5,482,213 of record JAZKJV010011400.1, on the reverse strand, counting down.
CTGGGCTGCGTAGGCACATCGGTCGTTAGCGTCCTGGTAATCTTCTTCGTGCCCAAGTTCGAAACCTTGTTTGCTTCGATGCGCGCCAAAGGGGAATTGCCATGGGCCACTGATGCCCTCTTGAATTTGAGTGCGTTCTTGCAAGGTTATTGGTATGTGCCGATCGTCGCGATGGTGGGTGCGGTGATTGCGTTCACCTATGCCCTGCAAAGCGACGAAGGCAAACGAGCCTTTGACTGGTGCAAGATTCGGATGCCCATGTTTGGCAACATCTTTTTGAACCTGGCGGTTGCGCGATTTTGCCGCGTGCTGGGCACGCTGCTCAATAACGGCGTGCCGATCTTGAAGTCGCTGGACATCAGCGCTTCGGCGGCGGGCAATCGCATTCTCGCCCAATCGATCAAGAAGGCCAGCGAGAACATTACCGCTGGTGAGAAACTGGCTACGCCGCTGGCCGCCTCGGGACACTTTCCCGGCCAGGTTGTCGAGATGATTGCCGTGGCCGAAGAATCCAATACGCTCGACAAGGTGATGGTTCAGATTGCCGACACGCTTGAGCGTTCGACCTTTCGCCGCCTGGACATCATGGTCCGCTTGCTCGAACCGCTGATGCTGCTGATCATGGCAGGCATAGTGTTTTTTATCGTATTAGCTCTAATGGTACCGCTACTAAATAGCTCGAGCATGGTTCAATAGACCAGGCTCAAACTAGATCCCACCGCATTGTTAAGGAATCGCTGAAATGAAGAATGCCCGCTCGCGTCGCCTTTCCCGCCAGGCTCGAAACAGGCGTGGTTTTACGCTGTTGGAAGTTATGCTGGTGTTGGTCATCCTGGCCGCCATCGCAGCGATCGCCGTGGTCAATATCGGCGGTATGCAGAACAAAGCCTACAAGATGACTGCCGCCACCCAGATCGATCAGCTCAAGGACGGCCTGGAAAGCTACAAGCTGTTTGTCGGCAGCTACCCTCCCACGCTGGAAGCCATGCACGAGCCACCCAGCGATGTCGACACCTCGAAGTACGAAGTGATTTACAAAGACGGCATTCCCAAGGATCCATGGGGCCGCGACTACCAGTATCAACTCAACGGCGACAAGTTCGAACTCAGTTCCATGGGCGCTGATGGCCAACCTGGGACCAGCGACGATATCACCGGCTAAGGTGTCATGACCAACGGACGCAAGCGTGAAACGCAGACCGCGCACAGTTTGAATGAGTATCCGAGGGCCGAGCCAGTATCGCCCACGCGATGCTGGCGCTGGCGATCATGCGGTTGGTTGTCTGCCCGTCCAGCGTTTCACCGCCGCAGTCGTGGCATGACCTTGCTCGAATTGATCCTGGTTCTGAGCATCCTGGTGGCTGTCGGGGCAATTGTGGCCCCATCGGTCGGCGATGCTTTCAAGCGGCATCGCCTGATCGCTTCGGCCGACCGACTGCGCAACGTCTGGGATCGCGCCCGCCTGACAGCCATGAAAACCGGACAGATTCAAGTCTTTCGGTGCACCATCGGTGAGAGCAGTTACTCGATCACGCCCTTCATGACCGGCGAAGACATGAACAGCGCTTCGGCTGGAGCCACCATGCTCACTTCCGCGGGCACCGTTGCCCAAGCGGACAAGTTTGGCACCATGAGCATGCCGGTGGCCGAAGCACCAGCCGACCCCGAGCAGGCTGATGAGTCCGATAGCAGCCAGTCGCTGGAAGAGGGAATCATCTTCGTCAGCTGCGTGGTCGGCAGCGACATGCGATCTTATTCACTGGCTCAACAACAAGGTGGCATGACCGGAGTAACCGAAGCCAACCAGTCGGTCATGTTCTATCCAGACGGCAGCACCAGCACGGCCGAAGTGATTATCCAAACGCCCAATGGCAAGCAGAAGGGCGTGCGCATGCGGGGGCTGACCGGCGCTACGCAGGTTCTGATCCCAGGCGAGCTACCTGCGGAGATCGCACCGTGAACTTCGTCAGGCGGGCTGCATCACGCTCAATTCGCTCAGCGCTTTCGCTGCTGGAGGTGATTCTCGCGCTGGCCATCCTGGGCGTGGCCTGCACAATCATGATGCAAGCCATGCAAGTGACCGTGATGAACGCGCTGAAAGCCCAGCGCGAAGCCGAAGCGGAGATCTGTGCCGAGTCGGTGCTCAGCCAGATTGTGGCCGGCGCAATTCCCATGCAGCCCTCATCCACTTGGACACCTGTAGGCATCTCGGCTTCGACCTCCAAATGGTCCTACATGATCGCGCAGGTTAACGCAGAAGTGCAAAACATGGTCGGCATCGAAGTCTTAGTGCGCGATATGACCAATCAAGATGTCGATTCACCGGCAGACCTGAGCGTCATTCGCTGGATCATCGATCCGGCCCTGGGACTGGATACGCCGCCCTCCACGGACCAATCTGGCACCGGCCAATCTGGCTCTGGAACATCATCCTCTGGTACAGGCACATCAACGACCGGAGGCTTAAGTGGCAAGATGTAATCCACTTCTCACTCAAGCACCAGGCAAGCGCCGCCGAGTTGGTTTTACCTTGCTGGAACTGATGCTGGCCTTGGCCCTGTCGGTACTGGTCGCAGGTTTGATTGCCGGGCTAGTCGGCATGTATTCGTCCGCCTTCGCCACGCGCGGCGAAGACATCCGCCGCGTGGCGCTGGCCCGCAGCGTCCTGAACATGATTGCCGAAGACCTGCGCAGCACGGTAACGGAGCAGAAGTTTGATACTTCGGTGCTGCAACAGATGCTGACCGGCCAGGCAGCCGACGGTGGCGGTGGTGGCAGCGGTGGCTCAGCCGGTGGTGCGTCTTCAGGCACTGGGCAAAACGGTCAAACGCAGAGCAGGCCCACGACCGGTCCCGGTACTGGTCAATCCAGTCAAAGCGGTAGCCAACCAGCCACGGGCAGTGGGAATAGCAATGGGACTGGTAATGGCGCGACCAATAGCAATGCTCCGGCCACCGATGGCGCGATGGCGACTGCCGCGCTGCCCTTGGGCGTCTATGGAAGTGCCACCAACTTGACCATGGATATCAGTCGTTTGCCGCGCCCCGATGAATATATTGCTCAGCAGACTGCCTTGCTCACCGGCACGCTCAATGATGTTCCGGGTGACATCAAGACGGTCTCGTACTGGATCCAGTTGCCAACCAACATGGGCGTGGTCGACAAACTCGCGACGGTCTCGTCAACTGCTGGTCAGACAGGTAACAGCAGTGGGCTGGTCCGACGAGTATTGGATCGCGCGGTGTTGGCGCACGCGGAAGAACTTGGCCAGTCCGACCAGCTCAATCGAACCGGCGATTTGATCGCGCCTGAAGTCTTGTCGCTGGAGTTCATGTACTACGACGGCATGCAGTGGTTGAATACTTGGGACTCATCGACGCAAGGCTTGCCGTGGTTGATTGAAATCAGTCTGGCCATGCAATCCAAGTCCGGCGAGAAACGCGGCATCGTTATGCCAGGTATCTCGCTGGCCAGCATGCCCATCGATCAACGCACTCAGTATGGCATCGAAGTCTACACATTGACCGTGGCGATACCCGGAGCCCAATTGCAAGCCAATGTCACCGACGGCTCGGGCACCGGTACCGGCGGCGATTCTGGCATGGGTTCGGTGGGACTATGAAGAGAGTGGAAGCTCGACAGGTACGCTCCAGGAAGCCAGCCCGCAGGCAGCGCCGTGGTTTTTTGCTGATCATGGTCCTGCTGGTCGTTTCGGTGATCTCCCTGGCATCGCTGAACTTTTCGCAATCGATGCTGATCGCCCATGAGTCAGCCAAGCTAGACAGCCAACGATTCCAGGCGCGCCAAATGGTCGAGTCGGCCATTCAAGTCGCTCGAATATACGCAGCCATCGCACCCGTCCTGCGTGAAGAGCAGGGAGGGGCGTGGGATAATGCTCAGAAATGGCAAGCCATCAACATCGTGCCGCATTTGGATCCCGCCTTTCGCGGCAACGTTACCTTCATGGCACCCAGTCTCGATCAAACCGGTTCGATCAATGGCTTTCGATACGGCCTGCAAAATGAATCAGCCAAGCTGAATCTCAATGCCTTGGTCGAAATTGATAAACTGGCCAGCACTCTGGCCGCCAGTTCGTCCGGCATGGGTACAGCTGGTGCTGCGGGCAGCGGTGGCGCTGGCAGCGGTTCTTCGACGACTTCTTCGACCAGCAATCAACCGCGATTAACCGGTGGGGCTGGCGGACCAGCAGCAGGTGCTTTCGGCAGTTTGGGGGCAGCCAGTTCGCTGGCCAGCGCCGCCAGCAGCACGCAGAACATCGGCGCCAAGATGCTCTTGGGCATACCGGGCATGACCGAAGATGTGGCCGATGCGATCCTCGACTTTCTGGATGAAGATGAGGAACCTCGCCAATATGGATGCGAGTACGCCGACTATTACCAGAGCATGCAACCAGCCTATCGCCCAATCAACGGACCGCTGACATCGATCGAACAGTTGCTGTTGGTGCGCGGCGTGACGCCTCAGCTACTTTATGGCTACGATCAAAACCGCAACGGCGTGCTGGATGCCAGCGAGCAGCAGAACATGATGATGGGCGTGCAACCGGGTGCTGCTTTGGGAGCCATGCCGGCGGCGGCAACCAATGCGGCGGCAACCACTAGCAGCGATGGGCAGACTCAACTGCTGCCGCCCAGTCCACTGGGCTGGGCGCCGTTCATGACGCTCCATAGTCAGGAACGCAACGTGGCCGCCGATGGCACGAAACGCGTCAACATCAACATGGATGATCTGCAACAACTGAAAGCCGATCTCGAGGCGGCCGGCATCAACGAACTCTTTGCCAGTTACATCTTGGCTTATCGCATCGGTGGCCAGCCGCCGCCGGGCGCTGGCTCGCCGCTGCAAACACTGCTCACGATGATGGCCACACAGACCGATCAAGATGGTGTGCTGGGTCAGCAATTGAGCGCCATGCAACAAGCCTCTCAGCAACTCAGTGGCGGTAGTGGTCAAGGCGGTCAGCAGCAGAAACAGCTGTGGACCTCGTCGGCTCTCTCCTCGATCGATCTGAGCACCGCCCAGGGTAGCGTCAAGTTCAACCAGATCCTCGACCTGGTTGATTCCTCAGTCACGCTGGGTGGGCAACAAGGTGGCGGTGGCCAGAACAGTGGCGGTCAACAAAACCCTGGCTCTGGCCAACAAAATCCTGGCGGCAGTGGACAGGGGCAGAATCAACAAGCGGGCAATACTTTCGCGTCGCCTATCAACTCGGGGCCCTTGGCATTGGCCGATGCTCTGCCGATCTTGATGGACAAACTGACGACCGTGGATTCTCCGGCCTTGCCAGGACGGATCAACATCATGGAGTGTCCGCGCGAGATCCTGGCCGGAATACCGGGCATGAATGAGGAATTGGTGGAAAAGATTCTCGAAGCCCGTGTGGATGGCTCGCAAACGGAGAATCGCAAGTTTGAGACGTGGCTGGCGGTGGAAGGTCTGGTAACGCTCGACCAAATGCGTGGGCTGATGCCGCTGATAACCTGTGGCGGCGACGTATTTAAGGCCCAGATCGTGGCTTATTACGAAGGTGCGGCCCCGTTTTGCCGCGCCGAAGCGATCATCAGCGGGGTGGATGCGACTCCCAAAGTGCTGTTCTTCCGCCGCATGGATCACCTGGGACGCGGCTTCAACGTAGTCACACTGGGCCAACGCACCGATGTGGGTCTGACGCCCAATGTCTTGAAACGCTAACGCCAGTGGGCCCAGGCATAAGGCCACTCATTTCGTGGCTATCACCGCCACCGCGGCCAGGCAGTGGAAAGCGGTAGATTTCGCATCCACCGTCTGGCGATGGTGGCTACTAGCTTGTAGACGCTCTGCGGGCGGGCGAAACTTCCGCTGGTGTCGGTTGTTAAGTAGAATAGAACCAACCCATTCTTGGGCTTTTCCCCCCAAAGTAGTCGAGAACCCACCGAGTGTCTAAACAGATAATCATTGACTGGCAGCGCGACGGTCTGTTCGTGGCCATGGGGTCGCGGCGCGGTACGACGGTGGCGATCGATACGCTGGTGACCACCGGTGGCGAGGGTACCAGCGGTTCATCGACCGCCATTTCGACACAGCTGTTTGCCTTGGCCAAGCAACTCGACCTGGCCAAGAGCGAAGCCACCGTCATTGCGCCTCGCGAAGTGCTCGAATTTCGCGCTCTGACGATTCCGCGTGGGGACGCTGATGAAGTGCCCGACATGGTGCGCTTTCAAGCCCAGCGGCAGATGGCCAATATCGGTGATACCTGGCCTCTCGATTATGTGCTCTTGCCTGATCAACCTGGATCGGAAGGCATATCAGCCTTGGCTGCGACGATTTCACCTGCGCACATGGCCGAGATCGAAGCCACCTGCTCGGACCTGGGAATCACGTTGACGCGCGTCCTGGCGCGACCGGTTGAGATTGCCCGCTGGGGTGTCTCGGTTGGCGGACTGGCCAGCTCGGAGGCGGCCTTGGTGATCTCGGTATCGCAGACGCATGCCGATCTTTTGACCGTCAGCTTTGGCAGCCTGGTACAAGTGCGTGGAGCTCGCTTGCCCGAATCGGCCACAGCCATGGCTTCGGCGCTGGTCTCGGAAATTCGGCGCGGCTTGATGGCCGCTTCGTCCTATCTGAATAATCAACCCATCTCCAAAGTCGTTCTGATTGCCGCCCCTGAGATCGCCGAACGCATTGAATCACAAATTGCCGAAGCCACCGCGGCCAGCGTCATGGTGGTCGACCCGGCATCGGTGTTGCCCGCCAAGTTGCCCGAGCGTCACGAACTGGGACAACAATCTGCCAATCGTATTGCGGCTCTGGCCGGGGCAATCAGCAATAGCTCGACAGATAATCGTAACGTTATCGATCTGAAGAATTTCAAGAAGCGGCAACCCAAGAAAGGCTATACCCGCCAATACATCATGGCCGCCGCCGGGGCCGCGGCACTGCTAATGGGCGGAGTGTTCTGGTACTGGAGTGCCCATGCCAGCCTGGACATGCAGATTGCAGCCAAGACGCAACTGGAAAAGGATAAGGCCAAGGAGGTCAAAGAACGTGCGGCTCAAGTCAAGCAGCGCGAAGACGTAGACCGCTTCCTGGCTGGTTCGATCAATTGGCTGGATGAACTGAGCCACCTGGCTACGCATGCTCCAGAGAGCCGCGATGTGATGCTCAGCAATCCCAGCTTCGAGCTGAAAGAGGATCGCAGCGGGGCCTCGGGCAAGATCACCTTCACGGCCGAGGCTCGCGATTCGGCTCTCTTTTCCAAATTGAAAGACGGACTAAGCGACCGCGAGCACCAGGCCTTCGGGGGTGGTCCCACGCAGTTGCAAAATAAGAAAGGCGACTACGCCTGGAGCGAGCGCGAAGAGCTTCGCATCGGAGCCAAAGGCTGGGATCCACTGGCGAAAGTGACTGCCGTCAAGAATGAAAAACAGGCAAGTAAGCCAGATGATAGGTCCAACGCTACGCCGGCTGAAAAGACCAATGCCAAGCCCGGCGATAAGCCCAGCGATAAGCCCAGCGAAACACCTGCTGAACAGCCTGCTGAAAAACCTGCTGACCAGCGCGACGAGAGCGACAAGGCGGATCAGCCCGCAGAGACCAAACCCGCCACTCAGCCAGTGGCCCAGGCGGGTGAGAAGTCGGCCAACGGCGGCTAGGCCCCCCACACGCGAGCCCCAAGTCAGTCCAGCCAATTAGTTGATATATCAAGTAATTCCATCCAGCTTACATAAACGGTACCTGTTATGGCCATGTCACAGCGCGAAAAGTTCCTGGCGATAGCCGTTGGCGGCATCGTTGGTGTACTGGGCGTGCAGTTTGTTATCAGCCGCATTCAAGCGGGGCTGACGATCAAAGAGAATTCATTGGCCAGCATCTCCAAGAAGATTGACGATCACAATCGCAAGCTGACCGATGCCAAACTGGCTACCAAACGTCTGATGGATTTGCAGAGCCGCAGTCTGCCCAGTAGCCCCGAGAATGCCAAGAAACAATACTCCGGCTGGTTGATGGAACTGGCCAAAGAATGCGGCATGGACAATGCCAAGCTGACCGACATGGAAACCGGTGGGCTGCGCAGCCCGGCGTACAACGCTTACACCTTCTCCTTGCGCGGCGATATCCGCTTGGATAATCTCGTCAAGCTCTTGCATGGTTATTACAACCGCAACTATCTGCAGCGCATTCGCAGTCTGCAGGTAACCCAGCTGCGCGACAATCCTGAGATGGCCAATATCAAGCTCGATACTCAAGCAATCGCCCTGTTGCGAGCCGGGGCCAATCAAGAGCCGTCGCTGGCTGCCTCGGGTCGCGTTGCCAAAAGCGCTGATGAGTATGTAGCCGAGATCCTCGGACGCAATCCCTTCGGGCCACCCAACCAGGCCCCCAAATTCGGCCTGGCCGGCAGCATCGACGTGCCGCGCGGTAGCGAATACGTTTTGGACCTGAAAGCCTCCGATCCCGATAAACGGCATGCAGTCAAATACACGCTGGTCTCGGATAAACCAGAGGGACTCTCCTTTGATGGCGAGGCGGGCAAGATCACCTGGACGCCCACGGCCAATGGGAACTACGACCTGAAGATCGAAGCGACCGACACGGGCTTGCCACCCAAAAAGTCCGAGCACAAGCTGACGCTGAAGGTGATCGATCCACCGCCGCCACCGGTGGAAAAGAAAGAGCCCGAGTTTGACGTAGCCTCGCAATCGTATGTGTCAGCGGTACTGGGTGGCCGCGACCGCAACGAACTGTGGATTCGCAGCAAGACAGATAACCAGAAGTGGATCGTCGGTGCGGGCGATGATATCGCTGTAGGCTCAGTCAAGGGCAAGGTTTTGGAAGTCAATGTTGACGAGCAGTTCGCCGAGTTGGAAACCGACGGTCGGCGCTGGATCTTGAGCATGGACGATGCGTCGTTGCAGGCCGCCTTCAAGAAAGCTGCGTCCGACTAATTGGACAGCGCCACTGCCCTCTTCGTAGCCGCCGCTGCCAAGCGGTGGAACGCATTAACCTTTCGCGCTCCTTGCTTGTTACCTTTCGCGTCCACCCTCTAGCGATGGGTGACTACGCAGCCAATAAAAAAGGCTGCTCGGTTGGCGAGCAGCCTTTGGGAATTGCAAGCATTGCAGAAGCGGACTACTTCTTCTTCTTCTTGTCGTCGGCTTCGTCTTCCTTCTTGACCTTCTTCTTCTTCTTCAAGCTCAGCTTGATGACGCGGGTCTTGGGGATGCCCAGGACGTTATCGCCTTCTTTCCAACGATCCAGTTCCTTGAGCCGCTTGAGGCGCTCAGCGCGCGTCATGACGTTGCGAGCCTTATTCGCCCCGGCACGCACTTTGAGGCTTTTATCTAGAGTCATCGAATCCACATCCTCGAGCTTACTTTTCGATCTGTGTTAGGAGGCGAAATTGTAGGCCAATCTCGCCAGGCCCACAAGCCCTACTGAACAGCCAGCGTCCTTCAATCCGCTTGTCCCCAAGAGTCTTTGGTTAGCGGTGCCAGCGGCCTGGCTCTGGTGGAACCTCGCACTCCTGTGCAACGACCGCGGGCAAGGCTGCTTTGAGGCCTGATCGGGTTCAGTATAGGTTGTACCACTCGGCCCTTGAGCGGCCCTGTGGTGCGCCTCTGGAGGCCAGGGAAAACTGCAGACTAAGTGTCCAAGGGAGCACTTTTTTGGCGAAGTTTCGCCGCGGCATTCGGTCCCGCTCAGATGTGCTGGGAAGCGTTCATGAAGGTTTATGCTAGCAACCAGCCGAGGGGACACTCAAATAGGTCGTTGTGGGACCAATTCGGGCTGCCTGGTCTTTTGCTTGTCAAGTGGGGTCCGATGAAGTCCACTAAGCCAAATTAACGGTGGCCAACTTCACACTGTTCTGGGGCGCGGGGACAGACCCGCGCCTATGGCGTTACTGTAGCGGCAATCTCCAGGTAATCCGACCAGCTTGACTGGCAGGATTAGAGCTGACGGACTTGGCGTAAGTGCGTCAGAACACTGGACTTATTTAACGCAAAATTCTTGACATGAGCCGTTCGCAGGAAATAATCGCATGGTCGGCATCAGCACTTCCCCATGAGTTTCATCGGCGGGCCTCCGTTGCCTGATCCCGTGACTGCTGATGTCCTTTCCCGCATTGGTCTCTCAAGTTGATCGAGGCCAACGGCGAGGAGTCGCAAGTGCAATTCATACGCCATCCCTGGCCTGCTATCGAACTTGGCGGGCCGGGTGAGCGGCTGTGCCCCAATACAATTTCCGCATAGTGTTTCATTTCCTTGAGGGACCTTTTGATGTCAGTTTGCAAGAATGTTTTTGAAGCGATCCTAAAGTACGGTCACGACGAAGACTTCGATCCCGAGCACAACGAATACTTTTTGCCTACCGACGCCCCGGCTGGATCGTCCGAGAAGATCGAGATCCTGCGTCGTCGCGTCGAACTAGGCCAGCCTCTGTGGCACACCGATGATCGCGTAGATTACGCAGGCTTGACCGGCGTGATCCGTCCTCGCGAGTAGTCCTCACCGAGGCCGCTGGCGTGCGAGCCTTCCACAGCCAGGCGCAGAGCTTGGCGCTGTGAAGGCCGCAGGCAGGTAGATCGTACTTGACCCAGACCCTCTGGTTGCCAATCCGGTGACCAGAGGGTTTTCCATTTATCCGATTGCATACTCCAAATTTCGCACTACCAACTACTCGATCACTTCCAGCAACTGCGCCGTTGGCTCGATATGGAGACCGACGCTGAACGCGAGCGCTTGATGGAACGCCGCCGGATTCGCTCGCCACAAGAAGCTGAGCGCCGCGGCGAAACGCTGATTCACTTGCAAATCGTCGACCACAACATAGGTTTGGGTGGTCGATTCCTGTTGACCTTTGCCAAGCTGGCCGCTGCGGAACTGCCGTGGAATCGCTTTCGAGTCGGTTCGCCAGTGGTTGTCACCTCCAACGACCTGGAGTCGTCATCTGCTACCTTCGGAGTGGTCAGCAAACGTACGCCATCGATCATTCAAGTGGCTACCGAAGATTGGCCCGAGGGTGACACCTTTCGACTGGACATGTCCAGCGACGAAGTGACACGCGCCCGGCAACTGGCCGCGATGAATGCGATTGTCGACGCCCGTGGTCGAACGGCGGCCCTGCGCGATGTGCTGCTCGGGTTGCGAACACCTCGCACCTTACCCACCAGCACCACTGCGGACGAACCGCTATCGGAATTGCTGAACCCTTCACAGCAAGAGGCCGTGCGTTTTGCGTTGGCGGCGGCTGATATCGCGATCATCCATGGGCCACCTGGGACGGGCAAAACAACCACCGTGGTTGAACTGGCCCGTCAAGCCGCTCTGCGCGGCCAGAAGGTTCTGGCATGTGCCCCCAGCAATACGGCCGTCGATAACTTGCTGCAGCGTCTGGCGCGTTATGACTTACGCGTGGTGCGCATCGGCCATCCGGCTCGCGTGCAAGAGGATCTGCAATCTCATACGCTCGATGCCTTGGTCGAACGCGACCCGGCGATGGACCTCGTTCAGGATTTGATGCGGCAAGCTGAACAATTGGCCCGAGGCGCTGGCAAGGTACGCCGCGCCCGCCCCGAACCCGGCCAGCGCCAGGCCACTCGCCAGGAGATCAAGCAACTCCGTGACGACGCCCGGCGATTAGAACGTCAGGTCATCGCCAGTTACTTGGATCGCGCCGATATCTTGTGCGCTACCACCACGCTCGATCCCGAGATACTGGGTGATCGCAAGTTTGACCTGACCATCATTGACGAAGCGTGCCAGAGCACCGAGCCAGGTTGTTGGCCGGTGGTCCACCGAACCGATCGTCTGGTGCTGGCAGGAGATCATTGTCAGTTGCCGCCGACGGTCCTCTCAGTGCCAGCAGCCAAAGAAGGGTTCGCCGTCAGCCTGATGGAACGCCTGGTCAACCTCTATGGTCCCGAAGTAACTCGACAATTAAAGGTGCAGTACCGCATGCACCCAAACATCATGGAGTTCTCCAGCGAGACCTTTTACAACGGCACCCTGGTGGCCGACGATTCTGTGTTGAAACGAGCTCTGGAATTCCCCACAGCCACCGTCCATGGATCCTTTCGCGATCATCGTCCCACCACGTTCATCGATACAGCCGGGGGTGGTTGGGAAGAATCGCAAGAGCCAGATGGCGATAGTCGCTATAACGCTCAAGAGGCGGAGTTAGTCATTCGTCTGGTCCGCCAACTGCTGGCCGCTGGATACCAGCCTGGCGACCTGGCGGTGATTGCGCCATACGCCGCCCAAGTGCGTCTCTTGCGCGAACTATCGCCAGACCGCGCGATTGAAGTCGATACTGTCGATGGTTTTCAAGGCCGTGAAAAAGAGGCGGTCATCATTACGCTGGTGCGTTCCAATAGCACCGGCGAGATTGGTTTCTTGGGAGATACTCGCCGCATGAATGTGGCGTTAACCAGAGCGCGTCGACAGTTGATTGTCATTGGCGATAGCGCGACCCTGGGCGGACATCCCTTTTATGCTTCGCTGCTCGAGTACTTTGAGGCCAAGGGCAGTTACGAAACCATCTGGACGCTCGAATAGCGGTAACGCGTCTATCTTCAGACGCCAGTAGCCAGTGCAAGCGGTCTCAACAGCGCAAAGACTAGCTGTAGGTGCCGCCGTAGCCACCGCTTGGCAGTTTTGATGTTGCGCCTTTTGTGAATGTCACCTCTCCCAATCGCAGGAACGCTGGGAGAGGTGACATGAAGCGACATTCCCAAGGGCGTGGGAAGTTACTGGGCTGTGGTTCTGCGCCACTCGACCAGTTGCAGTTCGACCCGGCGAAAGCCGCCGAAGTCATTGATCACCGGGCGAAAGGCAATATCCAGCGGTTCTTCGCACTGGCTGAGTTCGCCCAGCCACTGCTCTGCCTGGCCGAAAGCAACGCCTCGAATCTTTGTGTGATGCTGTTGGAAGTTGACATTCAGATGTTTGCCGGTCTTGCCCATCGCTTGCGGTGGAGCAGCCAGACGAACACCCGAAGCATAAAACAGTGGACGCGGATTGGCCGCGCCGAATGGGGCAAGCGATTCAATCAATTCGACAGTCGACAAGTCCAATTGCCCAAGAGGTGCTTCGGCATTGATATGCACCACTTTGTCGGCGGGCCGATCGGCCAGTTGCAGCGAGCAAGCTTCGCAAAACGCGGCGCGAAACGCAGCCACATTCTGCTCCTCGATCTTCAATCCAGCCGCCGCAGCGTGACCGCCGCAACCCACCAGCAGGTCGCGGCAACTCTCGAGCGCTTGATGCAAGTTCACGCCATTGGGCGAGCGAGCCGAACCGGTACCTGGCTTGCCACCCATCGGATCCAACGCGATGACCACCACAGGTTTGTGAAAACGTTCGGCCAGTTTGCCGGCCACGATACCAATAACGCCCACATGCCAGCCACTGCTGGCCACTACGATCGCCGGGTCTTCACTGAGGTCGTGTACCTCTTTGGCCTGCTTGTTGGCCGCCAGTGTGATGCTGCGTTCGATCGATTCGCGATTGGCATTTAGATTTTCGATGTACGTTGCCAGGGCTTCGGCACGGGCATCGTCATTGGTTGTCAGTAGCTCGACACCCAGTTGCGCCTGGGAGAGTCGGCCGGCCGCGTTCAGGCGCGGGGCAAGTGCGAAGGCGATGTCTTCACTGCTCAACTGGCGAGCATCTTCCAGCTTGGCAAAGCGCAATAACTTGCGAACACCCAGCAGCGGTTCAGCCACCAGTGCCCGCAGACCGCTGGTCACGATGATGCGATTCTCGTCGATCAGCGGCACTACGTCGGCCACCGTGCCGATCGCTGCCAGTCCCAACAGTTGCAGCAACAGGCTGCGCATCGAAGGATCCACCTTCTCACCACCGGCAGCCGCCTGAGCCAGTGACCAGGCAAGCTTGAATGCCACGCCCGCGCCACACAAGCCGGTGAATGGATACTGCGATCCCGGCAGAGCCGGATGCACGATGGCATCGGCCACTGGCAACTGAGCGCCGTAACCATGATGGTCGGTCACTACCAGACCAACCCCCAAGTCGCGACAGCGCTCGGCCGCTTCCAGGCTGGCGATGCCACAATCGACGGTGATGATCAATCGCTTGCCATGCTGTGCCAGTCGTTCCACCGATTCGCGATGCAGTCCATATCCCTCTTCAGTGCGACTAGGCAGATGATAGGAGACATTGGCCCCCAGGCGTTTCAGAGTCAGGTACAGGATGGCTGTGCCTGTCATACCGTCGGCATCGTAGTCGCCGTAGACCACGATCGGTTCTTCTGCGCGCACGCTGCGCATGATGCGCTCGGTGGCCAGGGTCATGCCGGGCAACAGGGCCGGGTTGCGCAGATCGGTCAGCTTGGGCTTGAGGAACGAAGCGACCTGCTCGGGCGTGGTAATGTTCCGTTCCAACAACAGTCGCGCGACAACCGGAGAAAGATGGCAGCGCTCGGCCAAAGATTGTACGGCTGCGACATCGTGTGCCGAGAAACGCCAAATGCGTTTGGGTGAGTACTGTTTGGTGCCTGAATCGCTAACCGGTTGTTCCGTTGTCGAATCCACTAACACCTCCTGCAAACGATTCAGTGGCCTATGACTTGCCGTAAAGCGTGCTTGACGTCTTCCCAGCAGCCGGTCGAGACGAGTCTCAGTTATATCCCTGCTCAACGCAGCTTGCCACCCCCTTTCAGACGTATGGTACCGGTGAAGCAGGTTGGACATTGCCAGGGGTTCATGCCATACTTGAACCTGATACCCGCCGAATGACTTCTCACCTTTCCCACCTCACAAATGACCTCTTGCCTATGAACACATCATGCTGCAAGCCAGCGTGGCTGGCTCCGTGGAGTTTGGCGATTCGATTCGTCGCTGGACTATGCTGCTGTGGTTTGAGTTTTGCCGGACCAAGCCGGGTGGCTGAGGCGGTCGAGCCAACGGCTGTCTCGGGTAAGCTGGAATACAACCGCGACATTCGTCCGATTCTGGTCGATGCCTGTTTCGCTTGCCATGGTGTCGACAGCGCGTCCCGCCAGGCCGATCTGCGATTGGACCTGCGCCAAGCAGCCATCGATGCCGGAGCTATCGAGCCGGGCAAACCGGAGGCCTCGTCTGCTATCGAGCGGATCCTGAGCGAGGATCCCGAGCGCATCATGCCGCCGCCCAAGTCCCACAAGGTATTGACCGCCCAGCAGAAAGAGATCCTCCAGCGCTGGATTCAAGATGGTGCCGAGTATCAACCGCATTGGTCGTTGATTGCACCCAAAGATACCCAGCCTCCCAGCGTCCAGCAGGCGCAATGGGTGCGCAATCCCATCGATAACTTTATCTTGGCGGAACTGGAGAAAGTGGGTTTGAAGCCAGCCCCAGAGGCTGACCTCAATACGCTGGCCCGCCGCGCGGCTCTGGACCTGACCGGCTTGCCGCCTACGGCTGAACAACTGGCCGAACTGCGGGCTGATACCAGCGACAAGGCGTATGAGAACTATGTCGATCGTCTGCTCAATCAACCCGAGTGGGGCGAACATCGAGCTCGATACTGGCTGGACTATGCGCGGTATGCCGACACCCACGGCATACACTTCGACAACTATCGCGAAATGTGGTCGTATCGCGATTGGGTTATCGGGGCATTCAATCGCAACTTGCCATTCGATCAATTCACACTCGAGCAACTGGCCGGTGATTTGCTGCCGGATGCCACGCTGGATCAGCGGATCGCCTCGGGATTCAATCGCTGCAATATCACGACCAACGAAGGGGGAGTGATTCCGGAGGAGTATGCAGTCCTCTATGCTCGCGATCGCACCGAAACCACCAGCACCGTGTTCCTGGGCATCACCGCTGGCTGCGCTGTGTGCCATGATCACAAGTTTGATCAATTTTCTATGCGCGAGTTCTATTCGCTGTCGGCGTTTTTCAACAACACGACGCAGAACCCGATGGATGGCAATATCAAGGACACGCCTCCGATCATCCCAGTGCCGCTGCGTGAGGATCGCGAGCAACTGGAGGCAGCTAAAGCCACGCTGTTCCAACAAGAACAACAGTTGACCAGCCTGCGTGACGAATTGAAGCCAGCCTACCAAGAGTGGCTGAAAGATCCCGCTGCCGCGCAGCAACTGGGCTGGAATGCCTTGCCCACCGAAGGCTTGATCGCTCACTTGCCGTTGGATGAAGGCAGCGGTGAGTTCCTGCACGTCGCGGCCGTGGGACAGATCCAGCGGGTTGCCTTGTCAGCGGCCGGAGCTTGGGATGCGGGACATATCGCCAACTCGGCTTGGGTCAATTCAGCGACATCTCCTGTCTTGCCCGACCTGGGAGACTTTGAAAAGGATCAAGCCTTTTCGCTCAGCACTTGGGTACGCGTGGGCGATAACGCCAACGGCGCGCTGCTTGGCCGCATGGACGAAGCGGCTGACTTCCGCGGCTGGGATCTGTGGATGCAGAACGGACGCATCGGGGCTCATATCATTTCCAAGTGGCCCGGCGATGCGCTCAAGGCAGTTACGCAAGCTCCCATTGCAGCCAATCGCTGGACTCACATTACCATCACCTACGATGGCAGCGCGACGATCGATGGCCTGAGCATATATGTCGATGGGCAACTGCAACCCAAAGAAATCGAAGCTCGCGAACTGAAGGGGTCGATTCGTACGGCGACTCCCTTGAGACTGGGCCAGCGCAGCGCGTCCCCTGGACCGGCTGGTTCTCGCTTGCAAGATCTCCGGTTCTACAACCGGATCGTGCGTCCCGACGAGATCGACATGTTGCGTGTGCGCACTCGACTGTTCTACTTGCGGGGCAAAGCCACACCGCGCTCGCCTGAGGAAGAGGGCGAATTGTTCGAACAGTACCTGGCCGGATTTAATCCCGCCTTTCAAAATGCGACCGCCGCGCGCAATGCAACCCGGCTGCAGGTCGATCAAATGATGGCTCGCGGCACGATTGCTCACATCATGCAAGAGAAGCCCGAAGAGCCGATGGCCTTCATTCTCTTCCGCGGTGAATACGACAAACGACGCGACCAGGTCAAGCCGGCCACGCCGGACAGCATGCCGCCGTTTCCTGCCGAGTTCCCACGCAATCGCTTGGGCCTGGCCAAATGGTTGACGTTGCCTGAGCATCCACTCTATTCACGCGTGACGGTCAATCGCTTCTGGCAAGAAGTCTTTGGTACCGGACTGGTGCGGACTGCCGGTGACTTTGGTGTCTCTGGTGAACAGCCCAGCCATCCCGAACTGTTGGATTGGCTGGCGATTCACTTCCGCCAATCGGGCTGGGATGTGAAAGCATTCTTCAAGTTGATGGTGACTTCGGCTGCCTATCGTCAAAGCGGCCAGACCACGCCTGAGAAGTTGCAGCTGGATCGCGACAATCGCTTGCTCTCGCGCGGTCCGCGTTTCCGTATGGATGCCGAGATGGTCCGCGATTATGCCTTGGCCTCCAGTGGTCTGCTGGTTCGCAAGCAAGGGGGACCCAGCGTGCGTCCGTACCAGCCACCAGGCGTGTGGGAAGCGGTCGCGATGATCGGCAGTAACACTCGCGACTATCGTGAAGATCAAGGCGAGAATATCTACCGACGCAGTTTGTATACGTTCTGGAAACGCTCGGCACCACCGGCATCGATGGATATCTTCAATGCGCCCAGCCGCGAGACTTGCACGGTGCGCCGCGAACGCACCAATACGCCACTGCAAGCCCTGGTAACTCTGAACGATCCTCAGTTTGTGGAAGCGGCCAAGATGTTGGCGGCAACCACGCTCAAGTCCAGCAGCGATGATACGGCTCGGCTGACCCTGGTGGCCGAACGTGTGCTGGCCAGACCTTTCAGCGCTCAAGAGCAAGCCATCGTGCTCAGCAGCCTCAATCAACTGCGCGAGGCTTATCGTAGCGATCCGGCCTCAGCCGGTCGGCTACTGGAAGTTGGTCAAGCCAAGTCGCCTGCGGACTTGGACGTGACGGAAACAGCCGCCTGGACCATGCTGATCAACGAGATCATGAATCTCGACGAAGTACTCAACAAGTAACAAGAGCGAGACAACGACCATGAGCCTCTTTCAAGACTACATCAAATACGAAACGCGTCGTCAGTTCTTTCGCCGCGGCGGCAACGCGGTCGGTTGGGCTGCGCTGGCCAGCTTGATGGGCCAGGCCACGCCGGCGCGGGCCGATGCGTCCGGTGCCAAACCCAACGGCGCGCCTGGCCCACACTTTCCAGGCAAAGCCAAACGCGTCATCTACTTGCACATGGTAGGTGGCCCGCCGCAAATGGATTTGTTTGACTACAAGCCCAAGATGGACGAGTGGTTCGACAAAGACCTGCCCGAGTCGATTCGCAACGGGCAGCGCCTGACAACCATGACCAGCGGCCAAAAGCGTTTTCCAATTGCACCCAGCAAGTACAAGTTCGCCCAGTATGGACCGGGTGGCATGTGGATCAGCGAACTGTTGCCCTGGAAAGCCAAAGCAGCCGAGGATATGTGCTTCATCCGCAGCATGCACACCGAAGCGATCAACCACGAACCAGCCATCACCTACATGCAGACCGGTAACCAGCTCACCGGCCGGCCATGTTTGGGTGCATGGCTCTCGTACGGGCTGGGCAGCGAGAACGAAAACCTGCCCACGTTCGTCGTCATGGTCGCGCGTCCCAGCAATACCGAGCAGGTGCAGGCCATCTCGGCCCGACTGTGGTCGAGCGGTTATTTGCCAGGGGAACATGCCGGCGTATCCTTCCGCACCGCCGGTGATCCGATTCTGTACATCAATAATCCACCCGGTGTCAGTGGTGATGTCCGCCGCAAAACACTCGACGGACTCAGGCAACTGAATGAACTGAACTACCAGGCGCTGGGAGACCCGGAAACACATACGCGCATCTCGCAGTATGAATTGGCTTTCCGCATGCAGTCCAGCGTCCCAGAGCTGACCAGCATCAATGACGAGCCCGAGCATACGTACACGCTCTATGGCGAAGATGCCAAGAAGCCCGGAACGTTTGCCAACACGGCATTGTTAGCTCGGCGGATGGTCGAGCGGGGTGTCCGCTTTGTGCAGATTTACCACAACAACTGGGACACGCATGCCAATGTGGCTGGCCGTCTGCCTGATCAATGCCGCGATGTCGATCAAGCCTGTTATGGGTTGATTCAAGACTTGAAGCAGCGCGGTCTGTTGGATTCCACGCTGATCATTTGGGGTGGCGAGTTCGGCCGCACGATTTATTCGCAGGGCGGCGTAACCAAGGAGAACTACGGTCGCGATCACCATCCACGTTGCTACACGATGTGGATGGCCGGTGGTGGAGCCAAGGGCGGCGTGGTCTATGGTGAGACCGATGAGTTTTCCTACAACATTATCAAAGACCCGGTCCATATCCACGACTTCCATGCCACGGTTCTGCACACCTTGGGCTTTGACCACGAACGCTTTACCTACAAGCACTTGGGCTTGGACCAACGCTTAACTGGAGTCGAGCCCACCAAGGTGATCAAAGAACTGTTGGTCTGATCCGCGCATAGGGGTTGGATGGACGGAGAATGGGCACTCATGCCCGTCGTGCCATAACTATCGGGTTGTCGTATCCCTCGCTTACGCTTCGGCTTGTCGTATCCCTCGCTTACGCTTCGGGTTGTGGTATCCTTCGCTCATGGCTTTGGATGCATCTCTCCCGGCGCAGCTGTAGCTTCACTTCAGGGTCCATACCCAGGGTTCATCCATCAGCGAGCCGCTGTCGGCGGTGGGCGGTTCTGCTGGGGTCGCGTTAGCCGATTGCAACCGGAAGCCCCAGAGCGTTACTTGGCCGTTCTCCAGGCGATAACCAAATGGCTTGCCACCGATGGGCATTAGCTGCTCTGGAGCCAGTCCAACCTCGGTCAACGCTTCCAAGTCGGCGGGGAACCGGTTGAACTTCTTGCGGTATTGTCGCAGTCCCATGGCCACAATCGCCAGACGTACCTGCATCTCACTTTGCACGAACGCCTCCGCCAGCGGAGCATAGGCGGGTGATAACAAGTCGGCCAGTGAATGGTCGATTACGCCCAGCACACCTTGTGCCTGGCGGGCCTGGTGCATTTCCTCAGCCAGTTGGCGAGCCTGGGCGGTAAAGCCACCCAAATCATCTGTTGACAGTTGCAACGCTTTATCGACTGTATTGAGATAATCCAACTCACCGCTGGCCCGCCACGGCGACAGGGTTACCCAAAACCCGTTCACATCACCTTCCAAATAGTATTTGGGATTGCGAAAGACCGGTAACGTAAGCGCGCGGTCTCCGTGAATCGCAATCCTCCAAAGCGTTGGCCAAGGTGTCCTCGCTTGCAAGCGAAACTGCAAGGCTTGTAGCTCGCGAGCCGAGAACAGATCTACTTCAATAGCGTTCTTGATCTGCTCGATGGCCATGCCGCGGATTGCCATGCTGACCAATTGTCCGACCAGCGTTGGCGTACCCTCGATGCTCTTGCTGGTGCCCATCTGGCACAAGATCGATTCTAGCGCCGCCGGCGAGTTGCGCTGACGAATGGCTACCAACGATTCCAACTGAAGCAATCGCGCCAGTTGACGAATTTGCGAGGTGGCTTCCTGCGTTGTCCGCGTTCCATCAAACACGATGGGCAAACGCACCTTGGCATCCATCAACGCCAGGCGATGCGCCTGCCGCCTCAAATCTGACCACTGCGTGAGAAAGTCGGTCGCGGCGACTTCATCAGGCCAGGGCAATTGCGCATCGGGACTGGGTGGTTCATCTTTCCAGGGATAGACCGCTGCGCAGGATGCGCGAAAGGTCTGAGAATCAAAGACCTTCAGCAGCTTCAACCACTGATCGGCCGACTGCTCGCTCGAGAGACGCTTGTAGTACTCAGCCAGCGAAGCATTATCGTAGGGCAAGCCCTCTGCCTGCAAAGACTTGATCCGCTGTTCCACTTTCGAAGCGGCGTTCAAATCTCGCCCCACGATCCACACCAGCACCATGACTGCCAACAGTCCAAGGCCGATCAGTGGCCCCATGACCAGGTACCGCCTGTGCGACTTGCACCTGCGCTTTGGCTCTGATGGATTATCTGGTGTTGCATCGGTCATGAATTTAGGAACCATAAAAGAACAAATGACCGGATACACCGTGCAGCAGAAAAGCAGACAAGACCATGGTCGACCTCTCAGGCCGCATAGGGTTGAAGGGTTAATGGGAAGGTCAAGGCTGGTGGCAAATGCAACTCGGCGAGTGGGCATGTGGGCTGCACATGTACGAAGCGTCATCAGTTAGCTGATTAATGGTAGCCTCTGACTGTTATTCCTACGATAAGTCTGGTCATCTATTTTTGCGGGGTTCCAAAGTCCCTAGCCCATTCCAATGCGCGCATCATCATCAACGGCTTACCAGCCAGGCCATCAATTCATGTTGTGTGCTGGCAAGATCACCCAAGTTACCGGCGTTAGGGATAAAGTTCAGCAGGCCCCAGTCATCCATGGAAGAGCGGACATCGGCGGCAATCGGTATCATCTCCAGCCCCTGGGCTCGGGCCAAGCGCATGGCGCGCGGCAAATGCAAGGCGCTGGTCAGTAGACCGACTCGCTGACCGCTGAACTCTGGCCAGATCTGTTTCAGTTGCTGCATCTCTTCGTAGGTATTACGGCCACCAATGGTGCGAATGGCCTCAGGCTGGATGGCCAGCTTTCTCCAGATCTCGAGCGTTTGCTGAGATGGATCGGGCACCTGATCATTGACGCCAGCGTTGGTCTGACCGGTGGTGATCAGTCGCTGTGTGTACTTCTGATGATAGAGTTCCGCCGCTAACACCAGACGGTCTCCCGCGCTACTGACTTGCGCTCGCCAAGGTCCCTGTGAGGTACCACCACCCAGAACGATCACCACATCCAAAGGCTGATCGCGCGCGGGATTGAAGGTAACGGGAACGCTACTCTCGATCCATCGAGCCAACATGCGCGGCAGCGGTCGTGTACCCAACAGCATCAGCATCAACCACAGCAGAGCCAGGCTGGTTATGCCCGAGCGGTAACCAAATACAACGCACTGCAACAAGCGGCCGCTGGTCACCAGCCACAAGATCCCGATGGGCATGACCAAAACGGTGAGCGTCTTTTCCGTCAGTGCTTTACCATGCATCAGCCAGGCCGCTCCGACCAGGCCACCAGCCAACAAGATTGCGCACAAGATGGCTGGCCACCACGGCGCACGGCCCCGGGCGGATGGATCGGACGGTCGCGAGGATGGTTCGGCTAAAGAAGCGACAGACATGGAAATCGCACCCTGCAAATTAAAGTTTTGGTGTTATCGGGCCGAGTACCTGCCGCTCTTGGTGCATTCCAAATCCATGGAATCTCGCCGCGACCTTTCTGCCTGCAGTTAAACGGTTCGCCCAGGCGAAATCCGCTGACTGCGCAGGACGCATGGTAGGTTACCAATGGTGGATAGTCTAGTTGGGTAAACTCGCCCCACAGACCAATCGACCGGCTCTGCACACCAAGGCCTACAGGAAACCATGTTAGGACGACTCGGATACAAAGCACTGATGCTTGGGTGGCTACTGCTTGCGACAGCCAGCGGCTGCGCGCGGTTGCCCGCCATTGATCCGAACGGACAGAGTATCTTCTTGCCGTATCCAGCGGCCACTACGATTGACCTGCCCCAGATTCATGCGGGCAACGGCAACCCAGGCATCATTCCTCAAGATGCTTATCCAACACCGTTGCCACCGCCACCTTGCCTGGATGGCTCCTGCAATCAACCGGGCGGTGTGCGCAACCTGTTCCAGCATCACAAGCAGACGAAATCAGCCATCGCCAACCACTTTGCCAAGAAAACGCCCGGCCAGTGCGGCGAGATTCAGCTATCCAATAGTCGTTGGGTGGCCCCGGTGAATGGCGAAGTCCTGCTGCTGGCTGGTATCTGTGGTAAAGATGGTTATTTGCTGAAGCGCGAACCATTGGAGTGGATGTTAGCCCCGGGCAGCGTGGGCAACTTCATCGAAGTTGGCGATGACAACAAAGGCAGATTATGTGCGTCGCTGCGTTCTGGTCCCAAAGTCGAAAAGCTCGGAGTCGATTACGCGCGCGGTCGCACCAGTAGTCGCGAGACTTTGCTGACCAAAGGTACCCCTGGCTGCGATGATGATGTGCAAGTGGCCGAAGGTCAAACTTGGCTGAGCATCTCTTCGCCCAACGAAGGTGTAAGTCGCGTTACCGTGCTGGCCCCTGAGAGCGAACTGTGGGATAAACGCCGTCAGATCGCCACGATCTACTGGGTCGACTCGTCAGCCAGCTTTCCTGAGTCGGTGCGTCTGTCTGCGCCTGGACCAGCACAACTGGTCACGCGTGCCATGCGTTCGCAAAATCGACCGGCCGTAGGCTGGAAAGTTCGCTACACGATCATCGATCCCAACGTGGCCGCCTTCGTACCGCAGATTGCATCCAACATCTTGGTAACCGAAACCAATCAAGATGGCCAGGCTGTCGCCAACATCACGGCCCCTCCCGGCAGCCATGGTACAACGGCCGTTCATATCGAAGTGATTCGCCCGGCCGAACCCGATGAAGATCTGCCGGAACTGGTGTTGCATCAAGCTGACACGTTGGTGACCTTCAGTTCACCAGGCTTGGATGTCGTGGCCGAAGGTCCGCAGTCGGCTGGGGTAGGCGAAATCGTCGAGTACAAAGCCTTCATGATCAACCCCGGCGATCTGCCTACCGAGAACGCGGTTCTAAGTGTCATTTTGCCTGCCGGTACCACGGTGGTTAGCGTCGAACCACAACCCAGTCGTCAAACGCCCAATGGCCTGCTGTGGGAACAAGGCGTCTTGGATGCCAATCAACAGTTGGAAGTTCGCGTGCGTTTGCGCATGGATGCAGAGGGCGACAAAGCGATCCAGTTCAACGCGCAAGGTGGCAACCTGCAGAAGCAAGCTCAGCCAGTCGTCACCCGGGTCGTCTTGCCGTCAGTCGACGTCAGCTTCCGTCCCACCAGCGAGAATACAACCGGCGAAGCCGAAGTTGGTGAGGTCATTACTTATGAGGTTGGCGTCCGCAACACTGGACCACAAACGCTCGTCAATGTGGAAGTGGTAATTGAAACCTCACCAGGTTGGCAAGAAGCCTATCAGAATAGCAACACGGTGCGTCACGTTATTCCGATGTTGCAACCAGGCCAATCGGATATCAGCGGCGTAGCGTTTCGCGTATTGCAAGCCGGCCGCCATACCGCCCAACTAACCATCAAGTCCAACGGCGGTAGTGTATTGCGTCAAGCGCCTGCTGAGGTCATGGGCGTTGCCCGAAGACCACGCACGCCGCGCATGGAAACGAACATCAAGCTGCAGCCGGAACGTGTGGTTACCGTAGGCCAGAAACTGTACGCTTACTTCTTCATCACCAACACTGGCGAGACCACGCTCAGCAACCTGGAAGCCATCATCCGTCATGATGCGGCGCTGCGAGCCAAGAGCCATAACCCAGAGCAGAATGGCAAGGTCTCGCTACCCGATATGCAAACTGTGCGCTGGACGCCCAGCGCCATGCAGCCGGGCAGTTACGATCGCTTGGTGATCGAGTTCGATGCGCTCGGACCGGTAACGGCCGCTGGCATTGCCATGACCGCAGTTAATTCGGAACTGACGTCGACGGCCCAAGCCAGTATCCAAATCGACAGCAGCCCGCTCGGCCCCAATAACAACGCCGGTGGCCAGGTGCTTCCGCCCGGCCCTGGTACTGCGCCAGGGACAGGTTCACCAGGTGGCGTACAGCCACCGCCGACAGGCAGTGGCCAATGGGACTTGAGCTTGACCGGGCTGCGCAATCCAACGCGAGTTGGTGTGGAGACGCGCTTTGATGTCATCGTACGCAACTCGCAAGGTCGCGCCGACAGCAACGTCACGCTCGCGATCAGTGTCCCTCAAGGTGTTAACTTCTTGGGCGTGATCGATGGCGAAGGCAATCAACTGCAGGCGCAGCAGAACCAAGGTGTGTGGGTCTTGAATCCCTATCAGTTCGTACGCGCTGGCGAGACCCTGCGTTTCTCGTTCGCCTTCTCGCCAATTGTGCCTCAAGAGACGACCGTGGGTGTCATGGTCCGCTCGACCAATATCCCAGCCGGTCAACAAGCCTCCGAACGACTTAGCGTGCTAGCGCAGTAACCACAGGGAGGGCGAAGCTCCTGCTGAGCCTTCGTTCTGCCCCACCACACAAGATTCATTGGCGTTAAGGCCCCGAGCCATGTCCAGCTAAGGACGTTCGTCCGCGCCTCGGCCAAAATGATTCGAACCTAAATTCCAACGGGACCGCAACCGCGCCCGGTGCTCAAGGCTCGGGTGGAACCTCGCCCTCCCTGCGTTCTGCCCCACTATACAAGATTCATTGGCGTTAAGCCCCCGCACCATATCCAACTAAGGACGCTCGTCCGCGCCCCAGCCAAAATGATTCGAACCTAAATTCCAACGGGACCGCAACCGCGCCCGGTGCTCAAGGCTCGGGTGGAACCTCGCCCTCCCTGCGTTCTGCCCCACTACACAAGATTCATTGGCGTTAAGGGGCTACGAGATCACCTGGCCGCAACTCGAGTGCCTCGACGATACCGGCAACTTCCGAGCGGACCTCGAATTCTTTCAGCGAGGCTTGGACGGCCTCAACTGCGGCCGCTGCGACGCAGCGACGCAGCGAACCCACGCGTACCTGGTCCGATTCGATAAAGCCCGAGACTTTATCTGGCCTGTGGCGAAATCGACTTGCAACCAGCAGTCCCACAATGACTGCCACTGCCACCAACAGAAAAGGCAACCGACGCATATAGAAGGCTCCGAAGCGATCTAAGCCCATGTTATAGCAGATCAAACTCGCTGCCACTGGCTAGCGCAAACACCAAGATGGTGGCGACCGTCGCCTGCTTCCAATCCTTACACGCTAATGAACAGTGAGAGGGAAGCGGTCGCTCGCGCAGCGATGTGGCTGTCGCATGCTTCTAAACCTTTGAATGTTGATGAACGTTTTATTTAAGCTTGGGCAGCGCGCAGGGCGAGCCTGGCTATTTGCTGCCCAGTACAACCAGTTTTTTTTGCTCGCCAGCGCCTAACGCCCGACTCACTTGAGCCATCCAAGGTAAACAGCGACTGAGTTGTCGCGATAATCGTTTCACGGTTCGGCGTTAGTAGATCGTGTAGCAGCATGTAAACCTTTCGGAGCGATGTTTCATGGTGGACAGACTGAAAGTTTTCGCAGCTTACCTGCAATCGATATTGACCTTTGCCGTCTTCATCGGCATCGCCTATTGGGGGCACCATACTCACTGGCAGTTTGTGCCGCACCATGCAGAAGAACATGCCAACGCCCACGAAAGTCACCTATCAGAAGCAACAGCGGAGCCTAAACTCTCATTGAAGGGAACTGTGGGACCAGAGCAGCATGGCATCGAGTTGACCCCGGCGCGCCAGCAAACGGTGCGTGATGAAGTTCCAGCAATGGCGACTGTAACCTATAACGGCCAGCGTTACTCGCAGGTCTCTACTCGCTCTTCAGGTCATGTGCAGCAAGTGTATGTACGAGTTGGTCAGCCCGTGCGTCAGGGCCAGGTCTTGGCGCTGGTCGACTCGCGGGAAGTGGGCGAAGCCAAGTCGAGTTGGTTACAGAACCTCTTGGCAGCCCAATATCATCGACGCTTGCTGGAGCGTTTGCGTTCGACCACCGAAGGCGTTATTCCGCTCTCCAAAATTCGCGCGGTCGAAGCGGACCTGCGCGAGGCCGAAGTCGACAGCTTCATCGCCCAACAGCGCCTGGTCAACCTTGGCTTCTCCATGGATCTGGATCTTGATTTGAATGCTCCACTGGAGAAGTTGGCCGAGCAGATGAGGTATCTGGGCATTCCACAGGAACTGCTGGCCAGTCACGGTGACCTGCCGACCACCGCCAACTTGATTGCGATTTGCGCGCCGTTTGACGGCGTCGTGGTCGAACAACACGCGGTGCCCGGCGAGATGGTCTCAACAGACGCCTGGCAATTTGTGGTTGCCGATATGTCGACCATGTGGGTCAAACTGGCTGTACGCCGCGAAGATGCCGCGAGACTGAGCGTTGGCCAGGAGGTCGAACTGACAACTGACGGTGCTGCCGAACCAATTCGCACCAGGCTCGCCTGGATCGACCCTGAAATCAATATGACCACGCAAACCATTCAAGCTGGCTGCGTCATCGATAATCCTTCAGTCCACCTGGCGGAGAATGGACTTACTGTCAACTCGGGGCATCGATTTCAGGCCAATCAGTTTGGCCATGCGAAGATTCACGTCGCTCAGCGCGATGGTGCCGTGGTTGTCCCAGCCTCCGCTGTCCAGCGTTTACCCGACCTGTCGGATGTGGCTTTCGTAGCTGATCCCCAAGATCACTCTTACGAGCGTCGCCAGATCCGTTTGGGCAATCGACAGGCTGGCTTGATCGAAGTGGTTGAGGGTATTCGCGCAGGTGAAATGGTGGTGACTGGCGGCAGCTTCATCTTGAAATCCGAGTTGATGAAAGCTTCGCTCGTCGGCGGTTGATCATCGATGCCCCTAAGCTGCTGAGACCACTTGATGCTCACCAAAGTCATTAACTGGGCAGTCGATTATCGTTGGCTGGTCGTCGTGTGCTCGATGGGGATTGCCGTCGCTGGCTATCTCAGTCTGGCTCGGCTGAATATCGATGCTTTCCCAGACACCACTCCGGTACAGGTGCAGGTCAACACGGTGGCACCTGCACTGGTGGCCACGGAAATCGAACGCTTGATCACCTTCCCGATCGAACAATCGATGGGTGGGATGCCGGGGCTGACCAATGTGCGTTCGATTTCGCAATTCGGACTTTCTCAAGTCACGTTGACGTTTGCCGACGGCACGGACATCTACCGCGCGCGGCAGTTTATTCAAGAGCGACTATCAACGGTTGACTTTCCACCGGGCATACCACGTCCCGAGTTAGGGCCGGTTGCCACGGGCCTGGGGGAAGTCTTGCATTATCACGTCAAGGCTGCAGACGGCCAATCGGTCGAGCTGACCGAATTGCGAACCACCCAGGACTGGAAGATCCGTCCCGACCTGCGCACCGTGCCCGGTGCGGCCGAGATCAATTCCTGGGGCGGACTGGAGAAGCAATACCAGGTGCTGGTCGATCCTGCCAGGTTGATCAAATACAACCTGACGCTTACACAAGTCATGGACGCGGTACGTGGCGGTAACCTCAATGTCGGTGGCGGTTACATTGATCGCCAGGGAGACATGTTGCTGCTGCATGGCATCGCCCGTACCAATAGTCTCGATCAGATCGAGAGCATCGTTATCAAATCCGAAGCGGGCACGCCTGTGCTGATCAAGGATGTGGCTCAAGTAGCCATTGGCCATGATATTGTGCGTGGTATGGTGACAGCCAATGGCACCGGCCAGGTAGTTCTGGGACTGGGCTTTATGCGCATCGGCTCCAGCAGCTACACGGTCACTCGCGAGTTGCGGGCACAACTAGAAGAGACGATCAAGCGTCTGCCACCGCACATCAAAGTGGAAACGGTGTACGACCGGACCGCCTTGGTCGATCGCGTGATCTCGACAGTGCGCACCAACTTGTGCGAGGGAGCGCTCTTTGTGGTGATGCTGTTGTTTCTGTTCTTGGGTAACTTGCGAGCCGGACTGATTGCCGCAGTTACGATCCCGCTATCGATGCTGTTTGCCTTTATCGGCATGTGGCCCGCAGGCATCGCTGGAACGTTGCTCAGCCTGGGCGCGATTGACTTCGGGATTGTCGTCGATTCGAGCGTGGTCATGCTCGAGAACATCATGCGGCGTTTGGCCCACTGGCAAGAACATCGGGAACACGACTCGCGCACACGGGCACAAGTAATCAAGGACGCAGCCAACGAAGTACGTCTACCCACGGTATTCGGGCAACTGATTATTATGATCGTCTACATCCCGATCCTGACGCTGGAGGGCGTAGAGGGCAAGATGTTTCGTCCGATGGCGCTGACCGTGATGTTGGTGCTGGTCGGGTCGTTGTTCCTGGCCTTGACCCTGACTCCCGCCTTGGCATCGCTCTGCTTGCCGCGTCATATCAATGAAAAAGAAGTCTGGCTGGTACGCGCTGCTCGCTGGCTCTACACTCCCATCCTGCGACTGTCGCTGGCCAATCGCTTACCGATACTGGGCCTGGCCGGCCTGGTTCTCTTTGCTGCCGGCAGCATGGCTGTGCGCATGGGTACCGAATTCGTTCCACAGCTATCCGAGGGCGCCATCGTGGTGGGTGTCCTCCGCGTGCCGGGCACTTCGCTGCAGCAATCCGCGGCCATGAACACGCTGATGGAAAAGCACATCAAGGATAACTATCCAGAGGTGGAGAACGTCTGGTCGCGCATCGGTGAACCTGAAATCAATACCGACGCGGGTAGTCCCGAATCGACGGACATGTTTGTGACGCTCAAGCCCAAAGAGAAGTGGCGCCCTCATTTGAAGACCCAATCCGACATCGTGGCGGAGATGTCCAAAGACTTGCAGCAGTTCAAGGGTCAAGTGTTGTGGTTTACCCAGCCGATCGAAATGCGCATTAACGAGATGCTGACAGGTTCGCGATCCGATCTGTCGCTGAAACTTTTTGGAGACGATATCGAACTGTTGATTCGCAAATCGGCCGAACTGGAAGCGATCTTACGCACCATCCCAGGCTGTGCCGACCTGGCGGTTGAGCAAGTCTCGGGGCAACCCATTTTGCAGATC
Source organism: Ottelia alismoides (assembly GCA_037367405.1). Lineage (NCBI taxonomy): Eukaryota > Viridiplantae > Streptophyta > Magnoliopsida > Alismatales > Hydrocharitaceae > Ottelia > Ottelia alismoides. The sequence goes on along the minus strand of JAZKJV010011400.1, from coordinate 5,452,492 downwards.
AAGATGGATCAAGCGGAACTGGCCCGGTACGGTATCTCCGCTGCCAATGTGCTTGACCTGTTGCAAGCTGCCAGCGGAATTCAGATCAGCGATGTCGTCGAAGATCAGCTCCGCTTTCCGCTGGTGATTCGCTTGCCCGAAGACAGTCGGCAATCGCCGCAATCCATTGCCGATTTAATGTTCTCCGCACCCAACGGTGAACGCTTGCCACTTAGCCGCCTGGCCAGGATTGAAGAAGTGCGAGGTCCCAAACTGATCTCCAGCGAGTGGGGCAAACGTCGTATTGCCATTCAGTGCAACGTACGCGACCGTGATATAGGCAGCTTTGTGGCCGAGGCGCAAGCCAAAATCAACAAAGATGTCGAACTGCCTGGCGGCTTTCGCATCGAGTGGGGTGGTCAATTCGAAAACATGGTTCGCGCGCAGCAGCGACTGTTGATCGTTGTGCCCTTGGCTTTGTCATTGATCCTACTGTTGCTGTTTGTCACCTATCGTTCCGTGCTCGATTCGCTGCTAATCTTCTCGAGTGTGCCCTTTGCCTGTGCGGGCGGCATCTTTGGATTGTGGCTGAGAGAGATGCCTATTTCAATTTCAGCAGCCGTCGGTTTCATTACGCTCTCGGGCGTATCGGTCCTCAACAGCATGCTGGTCGTATCTTATATGCGCGGGCCAGCCATGCGCCAGTTGCCATTACATACCAAGATCATGGAAACATGGCTTACCTGTTTGCGGACCGTCATGTTAACGGCCCTGGTCGCCAGCGTGGGCTTTATTCCGATGGCCACTAGCCTGGGCACCGGAGCAGAAGTGCAACGCCCGCTGGCCACCGTCGTGATCAGCGGCGTGATTGCCAGTGCCTTGATGACGCTGCTGTTCCTGCCGGTGTTTTACTCGCTGGTGGAACGCCAGCGTACGCCGTCTGATAATGTGCCAGCCAACGCCTGATCGAATAGCCTCACTGGTCACGCTACGAATACTGCCTGCAGCAAGCGTGGATCGGTTTATTCGTCGTCGTGGTCTGGATGCAGCGGGTCGTCGCTGTCGAAGAAGAAATCGCCCAAGCCCAAGGGCAGGCTATTGGCGCCCAGCTCGCGGGCGCGACGTTTGGCCAGTGCGTCCAGGTTCAAGGCATCTTCGCCCAAGCAGTGCTTGAGCGCTTCATGCCAGGCCTGATCCTTGCTGATGGGATGATCTTTATCTTGCGCCAGACGTTTGAGCGCGTAACGCAACATGTTCAAACCATCACGGGCCGAAAAGTCCAGCTTCAATTGATGAGAGCGCTGCAGAAACTCGACGGTCAGCGCCAACATTTCTGGCTCGGCGAAGGGCAGATGGTATTGCAGGATCGCCAACTCGTCCTGACGCGTGGGAAATCCAAGCGGCAGAGTCGGCTGCAGACGCGACAAAATGTAATCGGGGATTTCATAAGTTGAATCGTCCTGGTTCATGGTCACGGCGCAGCGGAAATCGCGATGCGCATGAATCACCACGCCAGCCACAATCGATTCAACGTAGCGGCGCTGATCGAGCAACGGCGCCAGGCTGGCCCAAGACTTTTCATTCATCCGATTGCCTTCGTCCAGCACGCACACCGCCCCGCGCAACATGGCAGTGACCAGCGGCGAAGCGTGATAAGCAATCTTGCCATCATGACTGAGAACCGGCGTTACCAGCAAATCTTCTGGCCGCGTGTCGGCCGTGCATTGAAACACGTATAAGTCTTGATTGCGCACCCGCGCAGCAGCCATCGCCAAAGCTGTCTTGCCAATCCCCGGAACGCCAACCAGCCTGGGCGAGAGGGGCATATCGGCCTGGTCGACCACCAGCCAGCATGCCAGCAATTGATTCAATATCTCGCGTTGGCCAATCCACTCGTGATCGTTGCTCAGCGGCGCGCTGAGTTTCAACTGCACGGAATTGATCTGCACAATGTCGTCGGACTTCATGGGTAGCAACAGTCAACAGATTCTTGGGGCGTTACGATTTCGGTTCTCACGCTGTCAATCTAATCTGCTAGCTCACTGAGGCACAAGTAGACGAGCCCAAGTAGACGATGCGTCTGCAGGCTCATGTTCGCTGATGGTTGCTCTGGGGCCTGGGCTGCAGGGCCGAAACGATTTCGGGATTCTCTGGCTGTCAACTGGCTGTCTTCTGCATCCCGAGCGTTAAAATGGAAGCATCATGAATATGAAAACCAAAAACTTGAATCCAGTCGACAATTATCTGGCTGGCAGTTGGGAGGCGCTGGGCAACGGAGCCCCGGCGCTGGTGGCCCTTGCGCAGATATGCAGCCACACTTGGACTACGCAACCAGCCGATCAGGCTGCTGCACCACTGCCACAGCTGGAAACACTCAGCGGCGAAGCTCAAGCCATCCTGTTTGCGGCTCGCCAGCGCGGCATCATTGAACTCAAGGCAGTCAACACGGCTTTCGATGCAGCGGCTCGATTGTTAGCCGTCTACGTCGAAGAATCGGACGAACGCACGATAGCTTTCCGCGATGCACGCAATCCAGAAGTCACCGTGCGTTTCTTGGATGGCTTTCGCCAACTATGCCAACGCGGCCTGGTCATTCACCACATCTTTCGCGATTTTTCCTTGTCGCCTCGCGGTTTCGAATTGGCACAAACGGTGCAGCAGTTAGCCGTGCAACAATACTTGGACATGGCTACCGAATTCGGGCTTCACGACTAATGACTCATGCAGCAACCTCGACGCGCGGCGAACGCTTTACCTGGCTGATGTGCATTGCGCTCGTCGGATTCATGTGCCTGACGACTGTCGCGCTGTCGCCTGCGCCGCAGCGACCGGGAATGGCCGATGAACTGGTTAAGCAAACACCGCCCAAGTCACCGTCGACAGCTAATGCGATTCCGCTGGGAATAGAGGGTGGTCGCCCGCTGCCAGAAGGTGCCGGCCAGCCTGCCAGTGACGGTACGGCTCATGCCTTGGATCCAGTCTTGCAGATCGCTCGCGATGCCCTGGTGCGATTCCGCGCGGAAGTCGATGACTACAGCGGCATTATCATCAAGCGTGAACGTATTTCCGGAAGCTTGGGTGGCGAAGCTCGGATGGAATTCAAGATCCGCACGCGCAAACTGGAAGGTGACAAACTGGTCAGGCCGCTGCAGGTCTACTTGAAGTACCTCGATCCTTGGCTGTCGAGAGGTCGCGAAGTTATCTGGATCGAGAATGCCAACTCCGGCAAACTGATCGCCCATGAAGGTGGGCTGAAAAACGTGTTGCGAGTCTCGCTAGCGCCGTCGGATAAACTGGCCATGATGGGTAACAAGTATCCGATTACCGAAATGGGGCTGGAAAAGCTGATCGAAAAACTGATTGAGAAGGGCGAAAAAGATAAACAGCTTGGACCATGCCAGGTCACCATCGCCGATGGATTTGAAGTCGCTGGTCGCCCTTGCCAGCGCATCGAAGTCTCGCACCCCACACCCGATCCGCGTTTCGATTTTCATATCGCCCAGATCTTCATCGATCGCCAACGCATGTTGCCGCTGCGTTACGCAGCCTACATGTGGCCTGAAAAACCCGGTGCCCCGCCGCCATTGGAAGAGGAGTATACTTACACAGACGTGAAACTGAACGTCGGCCTGGTGGATCGCGATTTCGATCCGGAGAATCCGGCATATAATTTTCCTTGATGCCAGACGGGAGTCCGTTTGTGATTTCGGATCTACTCCGCCCAACTGCACTGGCTGCTGCGATAAATGCTTGGTTACTGGCAACGGTTATAGGTTGCTTGGGATCGGCTGTAGCATGGTCTCAAACCTCGACGCGACTACCGGACTTGGACCAGGCTCGCGGGCTGTTCTACCAAGGCGAATATGAGAAGTGCGCCGAGCTGTGTGCTGGCGAAGTGGAACGCGGCGTCTGGCACGACGGTTTGGCCAAACTGCTGATGCGCTGCTTGATGACTCAAGGCAAATACAGCGCAGCGGCGGAAGTCTATGCAGGTGTGGCCGACAAGTTCAGCGCCAGTTTGACGCTGCGACTGCTGGCCGTGGAGGCCCTGCGGTTTGCCGGCCAGCCCAACGAAGCTCGCGCGCTGCTCAACCAAATTCCCACAATGATTCAACAAGCTCCCGGCCGATTCACCGATCGCGATAATCTGTTGGCCTTCGGTCAATACGAACTAACGCATGGCCGCGATCCACGCCAGGTCCTGAACCTGTACTTCGATCGCATTCTCAAGAGCGATCCACGTTATGTCGATGCACACCTGGCCATCGCGGAACTTGCCCTCAGCAAGAACGACTATCAAGAAGCGGCCAATGCCCTCAAGTCAGCGGAACGACTGACGCCCAGCGATCCGCAAATTCAATATCTGTTATCCAAAGCCTGGGCACCATCGGACAGCCAAAAGGCGGCTGCTTATCTGCAAAAAGCGCTGGAGATCAACCCGCGACACGTAGACAGCTTGATCTTGCAGAGCGAAGAGCTGCTGGATGGCGAGCAGTTCGCAGAAGCTAACAAACTGCTCGATGAGGTCCTGGCCATCAATGCTCTTCACCCAAAGGCTTGGGCGCTGCGGGCGGTGATCCATCACTTGCAGGGCCAATATCGCGAAGAAGGCGAGTGTCGAGCCAAGGCGCTGTCGACCTGGCCACAGAACCCTGAAGTCGATTTCGAAATTGGCCGCAAGCTTTCTCGCTTCTATCGCTTTGCCGATGCCGTTCAGTACTTGCGCCGCGCGATAACGCTGGATGCAAACTTTCTGCCGGCCCGCTTTCAGCTCGCCCAGGACTTGCTGCGTATCGGTGCGACCGACGAAGGCTGGACCATGGTCGACCAGATTGCGGTGGCAGACAAATACAATGTGGTCGCGGCTAACCTGGATACGCTGCGCGACAAACTGGCCCAATTCACGACGCTAGAACAACATGGCTTCATCGTGCGTATGGATCGCCAAGAGGCCGAGATCTATGGCCAACGCGTGCTGACTCTTCTGGGTGAAGCGAAAGCCGTATTGACCGCCAAGTACGAACACCAGATCGATGAGCCTATTCACGTCGAAATCTTTCCCCAACAAAGCGACTTTGCCATTCGCACTTTTGGCTTGCCAGGCGGGGCTGGTTTTCTGGGCGTGTGCTTTGGGAAACTGATCACGGCCAATAGTCCCGCATCGCAGGGCGAAACACCGTCCAATTGGGAGAGCGTCCTGTGGCATGAATTCTGTCATGTGGTCACGCTGCAAAAAACTTCCAATAGAATGCCGCGCTGGCTCAGCGAAGGCATCTCGGTCTATGAAGAACTGGAACGAGACTCCAGTTGGGGACAGTCGATGACGCCCATGTATCGCAGCATGCTTCTGGGCGATGACTTTGTACCATTATCGAAACTCAGCAGTGCATTTCTGCGTCCCAAGACGCCCGTTCATTTGCAGTTCGCTTACTTTGAATCATCGCTGGCGGTGCGTTACATGATCGAGCGTCACGGGCTCGAGCGACTGAAGAAGTTGCTGGTCGACTTGGGCTTGGGCGTTCCTGTGAACGATGCCTTGGCGCGAATCTATGGCGATGCCGCAGTACTGGATAAAGACTTTCAAGAGTATTGCCAGGCCGCAGCCGGCCGACTCTACAGCTCGCCACCGGATGAAGCGGCCGAGGTGCCCGCGGCGGGCTCGGTTGCCGAATTAGAAGAATTTGTGGCTGATCACCCACAGCATTACACCGCCATGCGGCAGTTGGCCGGTCGCTACCTGGCCGATCAGCAATGGGACCAAGCGTTACCGCTGCTGGAGAAACTCGACCAGGCCTGGCCTGCTGATGGTGAGCGAGGTGGCGTACTGGACCAGTTATCAACAGTCTATCGCCAACTCAAGCGAGCGGACGATGAATTGGCCACGCTCAAACGCATCGTCGAGCATTCAAGCGATCACTTGCCGGCGCTGACGCGGCTGATCGAAATCGCTCGAGCTCAGGAGAATTGGGAGTTGGTGGCGCAGTACGCCCAGCGGATGTTGGCGGTGCAACCGTTGACCAGTTTTGTGCACACCGCGCTGGCCGAAGCCGCTGGCAAGCGCGGTGACATGGCCACCAGGGCTCAAGCCTTGTCGGCTCTATTGCAATTGCAGCCCATCGATGCGGGCCGGTTGCACTACGAACTGGCCGAAGCACAAGTAGCGTTGGGGCAGATCGACCAGGCTCGACAACATGTCTTGATGACTCTCGAAGAGACCCCACGCTATCGGGCTGCCCAGAACCTCTTGATAAAAATCACGCAGCTCAGAGCCCAGCAGTAGCCGCTGGGCAACAGATATTGATCTATTTGCGCTCCGGCAACGCCCACTTCAGAAGCGCCCACTTCAGAAGCGCCCACTTCAGAAGCGCTCGTTCAGTGGCGCACGCTCTCCAGCAGCGAAGCAATCACGCTTTCTACATTGACGCCTTCGGCTTCAGCTTTGTAGTTCAGCAGCACGCGGTGGCGCAAGGTCGGGGCGGCCAAGGCGCGAATGTCATCGCTGGTCGCATGCGCCCGGCAATCGAGCAAGGCGCGGGCTTTCGCACCTAACACGAGTGTCTGAGCGGCGCGCAAGCCCGCTCCCCAACTGACCCAGTCGTTGACGAACTTGGTCGCCTCTGAACGACCGGGCCGAGTGGCCGCTACCAAACGCACGGCGTAGTCAGCGGTCTCTTGCGCAATTGGCACGCGGCGCACGACCTCTTGAAACTTCAGGATGTCTTCACCAGAGAATAGCTGCTCAATCGGTGCCGGCCGCCTGGAGGTGGTTTGCATGACCACGGCCAGTTCGTCGGCATGCGGCAAGTAATCGATCAGCACATTAAACATGAATCGATCCAGTTGGGCTTCGGGCAGCGGGTAGGTGCCTTCCATCTCGATCGGGTTCTGTGTTGCCAGGACGAAGAAGGGTTCTTCGAGGCGATAGAGTTTGCCGGCGACCGTGACCTGGTGCTCCTGCATGGCCTCCAGCAAAGCGGCTTGGGTTTTGGGAGGCGTGCGGTTGATCTCGTCGGCCAGAATCACGTTGGCGAAGATTGGGCCATGCACAAACTGCATGCTGCGCCGGCCATCGGCATCCTGTTCCAGGATTTCAGTGCCCGTGATGTCCGAGGGCATCAGGTCGGGCGTGAACTGAATACGCTGAAACTTCAGATGGAACATCTGTGCCAGGCTCCGCACCAGCAGAGTCTTGGCCAGCCCCGGGGCACCGGTGATCAAGCAATGGCCGCCAGCCAGCAGACTGATCAGCAGTTGATTGACAACTTCTTTCTGGCCGACGATCGTCTTGGAAAGCTCTTGATCGATGCGCTCGCGACTATCGCGCAAGTGCTGGACGATTTGCTGTTCATCTTCTACCGAGAGAGTATCGAAGTTCACGCTGATGCGGCCTTTCAATGTGTCATGGCGTAAGTCACGATGTTGATGCCCATCGGGTAGGCTTTCTTGCGGGAGAACTCTTCAAAGTACCATTGGTTCTGGCCTTCGCGTTCCCAGCCGTCGCCCAAATCGGTATTGTGGCAGATAAAAACCATGATGCGCTGATCGTCATCATAGATGGCTTTGTAGTAGGCCACACTGGTATCGCTACCTGGTCGGTATTCCCAGGTAATTGTCTCGCCGCCCGAGCGATGGGCTGCGTGAATCGAGGGCAACTGGGGCTTCTCTTTCAGATCATAAACACAATGGAAGATCTCGTGTTCCAGCGGAACCTCCTGCGGATCGCGCTCCGGAAAGACGCGTTTGATCTGCTGGCGAAAGTTCTCGTATTCGTCGTCGCCCCAAAAATCATCGACCATCAGAAATCCACCTCGCAAGCAGTACTTCCTGAGCGCCACCACCTCTTCGTCGCTGAAGACCAGCCTGCCTGGCTCGATCATGTACAGGAAGGGGTAATCGAACACGCGTTCCTCAGTCAGCGAAACAATCGTGGGATGCGGATTGACCTTTAATGAGGTTAACTGCTGCAGACGCAACGAGAAATTCAGATCGCTATCGGGAAAGTCGGTGGCCCAATCACCTCCGCGTCCATAGTAATGAGAATCGTAGCGCAAGCGGGCAAAGGTGAAGGTGTCGCGGACGAAGTCTGGGTCCACCGACCAGACGGGCACGTCACCGCGATCGATCTGATAGCCGCCGTTCCATTCAGCCGACCGCCGCCCGCGACGTTGCCACTGCCAGGCCAACAGCGAACTGGTCAACATTGAAAGGATCAAACCGGCCAGCAAGATGCCGCGTCTGGTGAACATGTGCGTCTTCCCGCGAGAACGAATTCAGCGTGAATCTGAATTGTAGTTGGCGCGGCGCTGCCAAGTCTATCAGGGGTCAGCCCTCGGGAGACGCTTCGGTGGTATCAACTTTTTCGAGGAGTTTTACCTGGCACAGGAGCTGTGATATTTCATCGGTCGCAGATGCACTGGCTGGGCTTGCAGCCACGCCAGTGCCGTACCAGTATGCCGTACCAGTATGCCGTACCAGTATGCCGTACCAGTATGCCGTACCAGTATCATCATGCATTTCAGAGCACTAGTGGCTCGAAGCAGTGAATCAACCGGCCCAACGCTGAAGATGATGCTCCACACATTCAAGCCGAGCGTCGCAGCAATTTATGCCAGGGCCGCTTCGACCTGGTCGATGATCTTTTGTTCGCTGGGGCTGATGCTACCGAAGCCGAACAGACCGCCAGCGGCTGTCGCGATCGAGCGAGTTTGATAGACGAGCGTCATTTGCAAGTTTTCGCGCGATTCGCCGTCGAGCGATCGAGCCAGCGACTTGGCGTATTCGACCCACGTTTCGAACAATTCTACTGGTGGTCGCGTAGCCATCCAACTTTTCAGCAGTTCATACGATGGATCGGTGGCTGCCAGGCCAGACTTTTCGGCGGCTTGCAGCAAGCGGAAGCGTTCATTTTCTTCCAAGCGGTCATCGGCCCAAGCCACCGCCACCAAGGGAACCAGGCGGAGCGCGGCCAGCGTTTCCACCGAAATGTTCTGCTTGGCAATCGCCTGGCACACTTTGTCGCTGTCCAGCCCTGTCAACCGCTGAATAGCAGCCGCTTTCTCTTCGGTGGCGGCTTGCGCGCGAAGGTTCTCTAGCAGTTTCTGGTCGACATTCCTGAAGAAGCCTTCTTCCAGTTTCGACCACGTATTCGGCGAGTTCTCAGCCATAAAACCCTCGGGTTGCTGGGCAAGTTAAACAGAGGCAAAATCTCCCTACGCAGTATGATAAACATCCCGGTCCGAAGGGCAACCACACACTGACAAGCGACAAATGGATCATTCGATGTGATAAAATCAGGTGCGGGCAGATTGTTGATCTACACAGGTAGGCTAAATGCGGCAGGCTAAAGTAACGATCCTCGTCATCTTGGTTTTGATCGCTGGTTTGTTGATCTTGCAGAACTGGGAACCGGTCAAAACCAACGTGCTGGTTTGGACTCTCCAGCCACCGTTGGCCGCTTTACTGCTGGGCGCGTTGTTGGTGGGCTATGGTCTGGGCTTGCTGACGACCGCGCTGCTGAAAGTCCGCACATGGCGCAGCGAGGCACTGGCCGCGCGAAAAATGGCAGCTGGCAAAACGGCAACACTGGATCAACAACCCTCCCCGGCCGATTCGACTCGCAAATAATTCTGCCTCGATAACCAACACTGCACACAGGCTGGCAAATGGATTTCATCGCCTTGGATTTCGAGACCGCCAATAGTCGCGCCGATAGCGCTTGCCAGTTGGCGATGGTGGTGGTTCAAGGCGGGCAACTGGTCGACGAACATTGCTGGCTGGTCCGACCGCCGCGCATGTACTTCTCGCGGCGCAACATCCTGATCCATGGCATCCAGCCCGATCATGTCCAGCGCGCGCCGACGATGCGCGATTTGTGGCCCGATATTGAGCGGTTGATCGATGGCCAGGTGCTGGTGGCTCATAATGCAAGTTTCGATATTGGGGTGTTGGTAGCCAGCCTGGCTGCCTTTGATATTGCTTGCCCCTATCTGGAGTTCTCCTGCACCCGCGCCATTGCGCGGCGGACCTGGCCTGGTCGCAATCGCTATGGACTTAAGCCGCTGGGAAGTTGGCTGGGCATCGAGTTCCAACATCATGATGCTTTGGAAGATGCGCGCTGCTGTGCCCAGATTGCACTTCGCGCCAGCCAAACATTTCCTTCTGAACAGTTTGGCTCGTTCGTCGACTTCGAGAAATATCTCAAGCTCTCGCGCGGTCGCTACAGCCTGGGACGAATCAACGGTCCCAAAGCCATTGGCCGGCAACCATTCTTGCCTGCCATGCAATCGGCTTTTCCGGCGGCCAGCCAGGCGACGGCTCCTTCCTCCGCTGTCTCTGGGCCGCACCTTCCCAGGTCGACTGCTCCTGCCCTGGCTACTCAGACGCTTCGTGAACTGCCTGCCGTTTTTCAGCGTCCCCGCACTACCAGTCGCGGAACTATCGATCCGGTTACCATTATCGAAGCGGCCGCCGGTAGTGAGCCCTTGTCGGGCAAGTCGATCGTTTGTCTAGGAACGCTGCGCGGGTTATCGCTCGACGAGACCCGCACGTTGATCGAAGCCCTGGGTGGCCGATGTCAGTGCAGCATCACTGCAGATGTCGATTATGTGATCGCATGTGGAGGAGTGCTGCTGGATGATGCTCAGCAAATGCTCAGCAGCTCAAATGAAGCCGCCTCAGCGACGATTCGTGTCTTGAGCGAGCGTCAGTTCCTGTCCTTGTTACCAGCCGGCAAAGCCGCAGTGCGCTGGTAAGCAAGCACAACCGGCGCCACCAGCCAGCCGATGGGCACTAGCCCGCTTGCCTCGCTGGAAAGCGCCACTTGGTAAGCTGCGTAGCCACCGCCTGCCAGACGGTGGACGCGAAAGTTAACGTTCTCCACCGCTTGGCAGCAGTGGCAGCGGTGGCTAAGAAGACTTCATCCAGTGAGCTTGCCCCGTGGCGCTGTCCAGCTAGATTGTCGCAATATTGCCCGCCGGGCAACCTACCGAAGCATACATCGCGTCCATCATTGCAACGTGGCTAAACCGATGCAGACCGGATGCCTTGTCTTCGGAGAATGCTCAAGGCTTGTACAAGAGATCGGTTGATTGCCATCCGGACCGCATCTTCGCTTCTCTCAAGCTTTTGTCCGATATATACCATCGGCAAGCCTTCGAGAAAGTACCATTCTAGCACCAGGCGATGCTGAGGCTTGAGCTGATGGAGCACCAGGCGTACAGCGCGCTTCTTGTCCTCATTTCGGAGATTCATCTCAGGGTTACAGTCCAACGCGCTCAGCCATTTGCATTGCTCGAGCGACTGCTCACGCGACACCAGGCGCTTGCTTACCATAGTAAAATAGCGAACAACGTCCAAGAGATTGTTATCGAACGCTTTTAGAATCCAATACTGCCTTTCTTGCCGCGAGGCAAATTTTGGGATCGCGCCAGAGCGTTGGATGTCGAAGACCGTCTGCTGAAAGATGTCCGAGGGATCACATTTCGCCTTCAGGCATCTCGGCAGCTTGGTCGCGGCCCGAGCTCTCAACTGAGCCTGCATTTGCAGCGCTTCCCACAGCAGTAATTCTCTGGTTGATTCCTCTGACATGGCGATTTCATTCTCTTGCTAGCGGCCAGGCTTTTGAGGCCTCAGTATACGCTCAATGCCAGACAATCGCAAAAGAATGTCCACTGGCCAGGGCAAACAGAGCGACCGGTAATTTCCTGAAAAATTTATGGATTTTCCGTTCGGTCCACGGGTGGATTTCGCGGGCAGTTTCTGGACTGCAAACGCCGCACAAAACGCGAGCAACTGTCGTCTTTTTCAGGCGATTCTTGCTAGACTGAGGGACATCACCAGCGGGCAATCGCGGAACTGACCCTGAAGCGTGCGTTACCGCGAAACCAGCATGCGTAGGTTGAGCCTTCAATGTCCACACCGGTCCCCCCTTCCATCGACCCCGAAGACATTCGTATCGTTCAGCAGTGGATTGACCAGGGTTGTCTCGACAGCGCTGGGTGTGATTCAGCAGATGCAGATGACCCGACCTTGCAGGACGACACTGACAAGTGTCTTCAGCGACTGCTGGATCGGAATCATGGAGCGTGCTGCCCCTTGTCTGAGAGGCTTACGCAAGTAGCTCGAGTCGGCAATGGAAACTATGGACTAGTTTTTCGCGCTTTTGATACGCGTCTGCATCGGCCGGTCGCCGTCAAGGTTCTACGTCCTTCGGCTCGTCTGACCGAATCGGTTATTCAGCGCTTTGAGCTGGAAGGACGATCACTGGCGAGATGCAACTTTGATGGTGTTGTCTCTGTCTTCGAAGTAGGTCAGCACGAGGATCTGCATTACATCGTTATGGCCTATGCTGGTGGCCCCAATCTGGCTCAACTGATCCGTCAGCGGCAAGCAGGTTACTCCGCCCACGAAGCGATTGCTATTCTTGAGCAAATCGCGGCGGCGGTTGAACTGGCTCATCAACAAGGGATTCTGCATCGCGACTTGAAGCCCTCGAACATACTCACTTGCGGTATGGTGACCATTGGCAAAGTCGAAGTGCCCAAAACCTTGGTCACCGACTTCGGACTGGCCAAGGACTTAAGCCAGCCGGACTCGTCGCTCTCGACCAGTGCCACATCTCCGATCATTGGCACGGTCCGCTACATGTCACCCGAGCAGGCGCAGTCGCGTACGAAAGAGGTCAGCACATCATCCGATATCTTTTCACTGGGAGTGATCCTGTACGAATTGCTAAGTTTGCAAACGCCCTTTCCGGGCGAAACGCAATTCGAAATTCTCAATCGATTGATCAATGAACCACCTGTTTCTCTCAAAAGCAAGTGCCCCCACGTTCCCAGCGACATCCTGGCTATCGTGTCGAAATGCCTGGAAAAGAACCCGGCGGATCGCTACCAGACGGTGAGCCACTTGCGCGATGATTTGCATGCCTGGCAACACGGGTTGCCGGTGTTGGCGAGCAAGTCGCGTTGGCTTCATCGCGTACGTCTGTGGACGGGGCGCAACCCCTGGCTGGCTGCCGCATCGTGTGTCGCGATGATCTCGATCCTGGGGGCCACGGCCACTGTTGCCTTCTTCTACCAAAGAAACGTCCAGCTGCTGAACGAGGCCAGGGCTCAGGCGAAACGAGCCGATCAAAACATCGATGTTGTTCTCAAGTCGGTTCGCAATCTTTATCAGTTTGTGGCTGAAAAGACATTACTGGATGTACCGCACTCCAACCAAAAGAAGCTAGAGCTACACAGGAAAGCTCTGGAGGCACTGGAGGAAGTCGCCAGGCAATCCGAGTACGACGAGCGCAGTCGCTATCAGTTGAGCATTGGTCATCATTATGTTGCCAGTGCAGCTCAAAACTGCCTGGACTTGGACTTGGAATGGAGGCATCGTCGCATCCAGTATGAAATGTTACAGAGGCTGGTGGCTGAACATCCCGATAACGCCGATTACCACTTCGACCTGTTCTTCAACCGCCAGGTTGCAAGTACCCCTCCCCTGCCAGAGACGCGCATCGATCACTTGCGAGAAGCCATGGAGCATCTTCAGCGCGCCATGAAACTGCGTCCAGATCGGGTCGCGTATGTCAATGCACTTTCGCATCTGCATTACTTGATGGCAAATCACTGGACGGAAAATCGCGAGATCAGCGGTATGGATATCATCGAAGCAGCCAAGCATGCTTCGCTGGCCATTGAAACTGCGCGTGACCTGGTGAAGAGATTTCCGGACAAGCAGTACTATCGCCCCCAGGCGTTAGCTTACACAGCTTTGGCGAAAATTGAATTGGCCAGGGAAAACTACCCAGCGGCCTTGATGGCTACGCAGGCAGGTCGGCAGGTATTGGAGGAGCATGGCGCCCAAGATCCCGACCCGAGGACCGTCGCCGAGCAAAAGTATCGTCTGTTAGGCGTCCGCTTAACGGCTCTGTGGACGACTTCTCCAACAGCCGCTATGGACGCAGTAGATGAATATGTGGCCGTGGCCGACTGGTTGTCCGAACAAGACACCAAGTATATTGACTATCGAGCTGAAGGCGCCTATCAGTTGGCCAAGAAAGCCGAAAAGCAATGGGAGATGGGCGAACGCGAGTTGGCCCAGCGAGCCATTGGCGAAGCCCTGCGTCGTATTGAGACACTGGAAATAGCCATGCCAGAATTCGAAAAATCAGAACGGGCCCGCTATGTCCGTTCCATCGCAGCACAAGCTAAGTGATCTTCGCAAAGCAGTCGTCTGCGATCCGCGTTCTTCAGCCACCGACCGACTGATCTGGAGAATCGTCCGAATTGGATTCAGCGCGTCCGTGAATCATCGTGATGAATTCAAGTCGAAATGAAATCTGTCGGGCTTGTTCCTTGGACCAACTCTTCTTCCCGCCTATCGCGAGGATTCGAAGAAGATACTCATTTATCTCGTTCGGTACTCTACAAAAAAACGCCTTACCTAATGAGCCGGCACGACCGACCAAACTCCGAGTCTTTTTTGTAGATTGAACAGGCAACCGTGAAGCAACTGAATTCTGTGTTTTGGAGGAGCGAGTATCTTCTTAACACATTGAGCTTTATCCAGGGACGGCTGGCTCGATGGACAATAGTGGAAAATCTCTCTTCAAGAGAGCATCGTTACGTAAGGCGACTCGACTTTCGAAGGATGGTATTTGAGGCATTTGAGAAACGAGTTTGCCTCGATGCAGACTGGGAGCTGCTTTACAAGATTCCCGATAGCGGAGTGTCGGATCAGTTTCTTCCCGACATAAACGGCGCTGGGCAAATCGCATTTTTTGACCCGCGACGTTACCCAGATAGTGCGTTGCCTGGGTTTCAGCCGCTCAAGGTACTTGTCGGTACGAATCCAAACGACATGACCGAGTTGGATACTGGCGGAATGAGGCAAATGCTTCGAATATCAAGGTGGGGGGATCGCTCTGGGCCGTTTCGCGGAGTTCTGCCTCCTTCATTTGCTGACAATGGCCAGCTAGCGGTTCTGGGCCATGTGAATGTCTCCGGCAAAGCTGAGCAGAGGCTGCTTGTAATCGACACAATTCGTAAGCAGGATATTGCTGTTCTCGACACGGGTACATTCTCCGGATTTGCCAAGATCAGCGAATTTCACGCGACCAATTCTGGCGCGGTATTTCTGGGGGAAAAAATCGATGGCAAGGCTGGAATCTACAAGCTAATGTCAAGTAGCTCCTCGCGTGTGGCCACGATTTTCGAAAGGCAGGGGATCTTTGACAAACTTAGCGACTTGAAGGGAGGGGACAGTAACTTCTTCCAATACCTCGTGCGTTATGAAGGTCTCATTCTAAAGGTTATGGAGGAAGGTGGCGTCTCCATCATCGACGGAACAAGGTCAGAAGGCAGTTCTGTGTCGGTAAGCGTATCCGATAGGATCTCGTTGGGATCTAGCAGCACTATTTCACTCGTGCACTATCTTAGCAATCCGTCCATCACCAACATGCCGGAAGGAGTCGACACAACGATCAAGGTTCGTGTCCGCACATCTCCCGTATCTGCAAGTGAGGGCTCATTTACAGCGTACGACACAGTAATCGTATTGCCATTGAATCAGCGAGTCGATCTACCGCTACAGGTATTCGGGAATCAAACAAGAGATGCCTCGAGCAAGTACTTTCGCGTGGATGTCACGTTAGAAGATTACGATGAACTACGCTGGCTAAACACAAACTTTGCAGGATCGAGTACGCCCAAACAGGCAACTAGATGGGTTCAAATCGGAGACTACATTGGTGGTGGCGCTCCTTGGGCGGTTGTGAATGTTAGTCAATCTTGGAATGGAGTTTGGGTGAGCGAAAAATACGGTGAAGATGTTACTTTAAACCTCGAGCTCCAAGGAAACGTTCAACGCGACTTTACTCTGCCACTTTCGATTTCGTACCAACTCACATCAATAACGGCAGAATACGGAAAAGATTTCGAAGCTACGGGCAGCTCATTGACCTTCACTCAAGACGAAAGTGGTGTGTTCAGGGGTACAATTCCAATTGTCATCAAGGCTGATCTTTTCAATGAGGAAATCGAATCATTCTTTATCTGGTTTTCTGCCGCAAACGTCTTTTGGGAGCCGGCCGTAATCCAAATCTACGGACGATCGTCGCCAGAGTCTCACAGCTTTGGGCGTAGCTGGCTTAACTACTCACTAGACCACGCTGGAAACATCCTAGTTGATTTTTTTCGGGTTGGGGATTCAGAAAGTAGAACGGACTCGTATGACATTGTATTGTTCGAGCCGGTCAACTCGGCCTATAGGCAAACTTTATTAAATCGCATCAAGTTTGACTTTGGCTCGGGCGTAGTTCACCTAAACTCCCAAATCCTTGACAAGAACACATTTGTGATGACAAGGAACCTCACCCTGTGGAGCCGTGGTGTTGAAAAGCCATTAATAGATCAAAACATAGTCGGTGACCTACGAATTGAATCGCTCGAAGAAATAAAGGCGAAGAACGCATTTCAAACCCTACAAGCTCATTTGTCTGTTTCGTCGAATGGCCGCATGGCCGTCGCAGCCGATAGCATGAAGGATAGCACAGGAAAATCATGGCGGGGCGTCTTCGTAAGTCGCCCCATGGGTAGTGGTAAAGCGGTGAAGTTTTTGACCGTCATAACCCATGGTTGGGACCCACAAGCTTCCGAAGATCCGGTTAGCAAACCATGGACAACCACGTACAAGTCAATTGTTTCAAACTATGGGAGCGATTCAGTCGCACCGGGCAGCCACCAAGTTGAAGCCAATGTATGGGACTCCAGTTCTGGGTGGAATAATGCCAAAGAGGCTGTTGTCGAGTATCTAAAAAGTCCACTCTACTATGATATTGAGCTTCCTGCATTGATCCAGTATGTCGAGACGCAAATGGCCTTGGCGCGGAAAAATGCAACTCTGTCAGCTTGGACCATAAAGCAGATTGTCTCGCGGGAAGTCGCCAAAGATAATCAAGTAAGAGTACACCTGATTGGCCATAGCCGTGGAGGTGCCGTCAGTGCGCTCGCATCTCGCATGCTGGCGCCTATTACCAAAGTTGAGCAACTTACCGTCCTCGATGGGTACTCGACCGATTGGCCTGGAATATGGGGAATACTCGGAGATGCAGATCTAGAGAAGCAAGCATTTGCCGACCGCAAAGTTAACTTTCTCGTTGAATTGTCGCTACCGGGTTCCAACGCTAAAGCTCCTAATCGGCTAACATTTGATCGCAACACCGTTGTTGAAGGTTACGCACCTTACGCTGGGCTGCTCGGACTCTCTACTCACGTCACCGTCAGCGATCTTTATTTCCATAGTTATCTTGACTCAGATTCTGGCGTGTACCGCAAGGAGGACTATCTGGCTGATTCACCCATTGGGCGTTGGATCTTGGAAAATGATGGAACATCGGGAAGTGGCGAGGGCCCAACAACGCTACTAGGTTCGGAAATGGCTTCAGTCACGGGCTTTTCGGACGGAGATTTTGAAGACAGTTGGCGGAGTCAACAGTTTGTAGATGATATCCTTGCTCTCGACGCGTCAACGGACGCTGCACTGGCGAACTATCAGGAATATCTGAGAGAAGAGAGCCACCAGAAAGTCGCTGGATGGCTATCATCGGGGCAAGTTTCTCTGGTTGCGTCCGGCGCTGGGGGCGCGGCAGAACTAACAGCGACCACGTCAACGCCTGCGAGCATATCCCAGCCTGTGTATTTACCCGCGGGAGCCAATCGAATACGGTTCTCCCTAAACGATCTTTCGCCAACCCAAGCGGGCACGATACGCGTCAGCTTGGACAACGAAGTGCTACTTCAGCAGGCCATAAGCCCTGGAAACCTCGAAGTTATCGTACCACTTCCTAATCAAGCGGGCAGCATGTGTCAGATCAAAATCGAGATTCTGTCGAATGGTCCTGGCGCAAAACGCACTGAAATCGACGACATACGAATGGAAATTCCTCTGGCAATTGACTCGATCGAGTCAACACCCGTTTACCTCGGCGAAAGCGACGTGATACAGATCAAAGCTACGAGTACAGCACCGTTCTCGGAAGTAGGCGGCAAGATTCGATTCTACATGGAATATAACGATCTGTCCGGACTGCAACCGGACGGCGATCGATTTCTGGGCGAAGTTCAAGCAGCATCAGGCGACTCCGATTGGACCATTACCATTCCCAAATCAGAGTTTCCATTCAAGGGCGTCTACTCGATCCTCGCTTACGCACAAAGCGGCTCGGCCGTCGGTCCAGTGCGTGAGCTGCAATTTTGGGTAGAGAACAGCGACTCGCCTCTCACAAACAAACTACTTGTGCTAGATGTGAATCGAGATGCTTCTGTCAGCCCGCTGGACGCTTTGATCATCATCAATTTCATCAATTCGACCGGCTCTGGCAAACTTCGTCCGAACATGCTTCCAATCGCGTGGGCCATCGACGTAAACGATGATGGTTTTGTTTCTCCCCTTGATGCGCTTGCCGTAATCAACCACATCAACAGCCGTGTCAGTGGTGGAGAGGGGGAGTCGAGCATCACTGGATCGCGATTCAGTCGCAAACATCAGGCTGGAGTTAGTGCAGGTTTCGATGAGAACGACGGATTTGAATCGGCCGAATCAGTTCAACGGCGTTTCGCTTTCGAATCATCCATCGGTCGAAAGAAGCTAAAAATGAAGCCTGCAAACTGAGTACGGACCAAACGGAATCCATAACACTCGAAAGTTGCGAGAGCTAAGCCATGGACTGTGTTGATCTAAGCAGGCAAGTCTACGCGCTAACTGGTTGCCAAAGTCGTAAACGTCTACGAATCGCGACGTTCAAATGGACCTGGAAATTCTTTTCTTTTGCAGCAGCTGCACTGACCGTACTTGTTTCCGCCTCGCAGGCGTGTGCACAGCAACACTTTGAATCGAGTCGAGGCCTCTATGCGGTGAGCTTTCCCACAATTGCCCAAGACCAGTCGCCCGCGCAAGTGCGAGAGACAGTCGATCTACAGGGCCGGAGCGTCATCGAATCAGCAGTTGACGGAGTGATAGGCGAAAACTCGATCAGCTCGGACGATTGGTATTGTTCGGTTCATTACAAGATCGGCCCACTGGTACAGGTGGCTGGCCCGCAGACCATTCGGGCGCTTATCGGAAAGCAGCGAACAATCAAAGCGCAGAACAAAGTCTCAAGCCAGCAGGAGTACTCTACACTGGAGTTCGTTTGCGAAAAAGGTGATTTGGCAAGCATCGTGCGAGTGATCCAAACTCCTGGTCGAATCTATACCGTCGAGCTTGGTGAACGGCGAAAGGAGAAGAAAGTCAAGCTCTCGAAAGAAAGCCGACAAGGCTTCTTTGACAGTTTCAAGCCCATGGAATGGTCTCAACGAACTCCGACCGATCGTGAGGGTAACCATCGTTCAGACAATGCCTTGGGGCTTCAAATGATTTGGGTTCCAGCTGGCAAGTTTCTTATGGGAACTCGTCGAGGTCAAGCAGGATACGATGAAACCGAAGCGGCAGGCGAGGTTGAATTGACAACCGGTTTCTGGCTGGCTAGTACCGAAACAACACAACATTGTTGGCAAGCTCTTGTAGGCACGGCGCCGTTCTTGCCGGAAATTGTGGTGCATGAATCAGGTATTGAGTATCCCGGATTCCGGCCAGTCGGGAACCGCATCCCGTTCCACTTTCTAAGCGACGTACAAGAGGCTTTGGAATTCTGTGCGATCCTAACTGATGTCGAGCGAACTGAGGGTCGAATCGACAAAGAGTGGTGCTACACGCTTCCCACTGAAGCCCAATGGGAGTACGCCTGTCGCGCTGGCTCGACAGGAAGCTTCTGTTTCGGCGATGATCCGCAGAAACTGTCCAGCTTCGCTTGGTTTAGTGGTAATTCGGGTCGACCAGGACTGCAGTTCTGCAAAGAAGTTGCCAAAAAGAAACCCAATGCCTGGGGCTTCTTTGATATGCACGGTAATGTCTCGGAGTTTTGTCTGGATCTGGTCTCCAAGAATGAAGAATTTGTGGCTGGAAGAGATCCGATCGGTATAAAGGGAAACCCACTTGTCAGGGGCGGAGACGTAGGCTGCGATGCTGTCAATTGCAGGAGTGCTGAGCGACGGCGAGCCTCTTCCAATGCGGCTGCACCCGGATTCCGAATCGCTTTGGTTCGAAGTGAGGTCCTTGATCCAGACAAGCTTCGACCTGCTCAGTTGGCAAATCGATTGTCCGTTTTAGATCCCAAACGCAGCGTCCCCAAAACGCTGGCTTCAATCGAATCGAGTGAGACCTCTTCCAAACGTAGCTTGAATCGATCAGGCCCCCTCTCCGCTTATGAATTCATCTGGTGCCCTGCGGGAGGATTCCTGATGGGTAGTCGGCCAGGTCAAAAGTTCAGGTCAAAAGAAGAGAGCTGTCAACCAACCTGGATATCGAAAGGTTTTTACATTGGAAAGACAGAGCTAACCGCAAAAATCGCTCATCAGCTCGGATGGGCTGAGGCACCATCGTCTCGCAACGCAGAAGACTTTCCTGTCCGCCTTAACTACCACAGAATCAAAAAACTGTGCGAAGCGCTAACGGAATCAGAGCGGAATGCAGGACGACTACCCGACGGTTATGTTATTCGTTTGCCAACGGAAGCGGAGTGGGAGTACGCGTGCCGCGCTGGTTCAAACTCCACCTATTATTGGGGAGATGGTCCGGATGCAGGCGAGCAATATCGAGCAGTGAACAAGAGCGATTCAAGCAAACCAGTTTTTGGCATCGTAGCGCAGCATAGACCGAATCTGTGGGGAATTCATGACATGATTGGAAATTCGCCCGAGTACTGCCTCGATCTGTTTCAACCGTATCTACTTGGAGGCGCCGATCCCTATTGCGCTTGGGGGGACATCACGCAACCCGTGATTCGTGGTCAGTATACAAACTCCGATAGGTCTTATGTAACCGCACCGTTGTTTGTGCTGCAGCCCGAGCGCTACACCAATTATGGCTTTCGATTGGTTATGGGCCCAGCGATCAGTAACCAGTCAACCTTTGATCTGTATCCTCGTGACACAACCGTTGCCATTAGCGAAAACCAATTGAGTGCGCAGGTTCAACAACTTCCAGTTCATAGCAAAATCTTGCTAATGCTTACCAACTTGGGATTTGTCGATGGTACTGGGCTGGCGGAAGCGAGTGTTAAGTACGATACAATGGCAGACGAAGTACTTCGATCTGCGTCATTGATCGCTGGGGACAGTCCTCCCTTGATCGATAAAGAGGTCGGGATCACCAGCAATGGAACCGTTATTGTCAGAGATTCTGCAAGTCACTTGATTAATCCAAACTCATTCATTAACCGCTTGAATGATAGACAAGACAACATTAACGACAAAGTGAATCGTCTACTTGAGCAGCATGCGAACCGCTTTGCAGCAACAAACCTATCCGGCCCAGAGGCCATGAGATTACGAGTCGGGTGGTTGCGTCTCACGGGCCCTAGGAAAGAGATGCTTCGGCTAATGGGATACAGTGAAAAAAATAGTACTGCCATACGCAAGCATCTCGACAGCCTTTGCAATTCTGGCCAAGAGGTTCACCGTTTCAACGTCGCCGAGCAGCAAAACGCAATTCAAAAGTGCCTGCAACAAGTTCTCGACGAACAGGCCCGCAACGCCTGGAAAGCGATCACTTCCGAAGTCGATTTTGAGAAACAGCCATCAACAGCCACCCGATGACGCTAGCCGGCAAAGCCCCGGTTCTTACAATATTGCCCCAAGGCAACATACTCACTGCGCGTACAAAAAACTGCGGTTCGCGCCGCGCGCGGCTGGCATGGTTCCGCTTCGATGCAGTCGAACATACTGCCCGATCGGCCAATTACTTTACATATAAATTAATTCCGCAGCTGGGCATCAAAAACCGGGGCTAGCGCCCGTCGGCTCGCAAGTCACAAACCGGGGCTAGTGCTCCTCGGCTCGCAAGTCACAAACCGGGGCTAGCGCTCCTCGGCTCGCAAGTCACAAACCGGGGCTAGCGCCCGTCGGCTCGCAAGCCTATAGTTCGATGCGATCAAACATCGCTGACAATGGCAGGCGCTGGGGCAACTGTATAGCGACAATTAGAATTCCCCGTTTTCGCCTCTTAGCGACAATTAGAAATACCCTCGCCTAAGTGACGCTAGCATAGGGATTTATGGCGTCCAGCGACAATTAGAATTCCCCGCGCAGCTTGCGGGTGAGTTCAACTGATGGCAAGCAACTTTTCCACGGAGGCTTGCCATGAAAACGGAGTGTGAGAAAGCACGTGTTCGTCGACTGTGCAATCAAGGACTGGATAAGACAGCTTGCGCAAGGAAGTGCAGAATGGATCGCAAAACAGTGTCGAGTATTCTCAGTGAAGAGCAGCCGCCAGCGCCAAGAGAGCCACGAACTTACCGAACGCGGAAGGATCCGCTGGCTCCCTTCTGGGCCGAGATCGAAAGCCTGCTCAAGCAGGACTCGAAGCTCAAGCCATACATACTTCTTGAGGAGATGTGTCGTCGGCATCCAGAGAGCTTCTCCGCCAAGTGGCAACGTACTCTTGAGCGTCGAGTGAACATCTGGAAGGTCGAACAGCAAGTCGAGCAAGAAGTCTTCTTTGATCAAGAACACGAACCAGGCGATGTCTTGGCAGTGGACTTCTCAAGCATGAATGAGCTCGGCGTGATGATTGGCCATCAGCGCTTTGATCACCTGATCTTTCACGGCGTGTTGACGTTCTCCAACTGGGAGTATGCCGAGGTCTGTCAATCAGAGTCCTTCGAAGCTTTGGCTGGTGGTGTTCAGCGATGCTTCCAGGCCATGGGTGGAGTAACGCTGCGTCTTCGTACTGACTCCTTGTCAGCAGCAGTGAACAACTTGAGCACAGATCGCCACTTCCGTGCCAACTATCAGCGGCTGCTGAACCACTTTCAAGTTCAACCACATCGCATTAACGTTCGAGCGCCCGAAGAGAATGGCGATTGCGAATCATCGCATGGCCACTTCAAAGATTATATCGATCAAAGCCTTCGACTGCGCGGCGATCGAAGCTTCGAAAGTTTGACGCAATACAAAGCCTTTCTCTCCGAGTGTACCAATGCTCGCAACGTCTCGCGCGAAGATCAGTTTCGCGAAGAGCAGTCGACACTGGCGGTGTTGCCTGCCAACGACTTCCCATGCTATACGCAGCTCGATTGCACAGTTAACAGAAACTCAATCATTACCGTCAAGCAGAACCGCTATTCGGTTCCCAGCTGCTACATCGGTCGCCGCGTTAACGTGCGTGTGCATGCTGATCAAGTCGAGCTATGGTACGCCAGCAAGAAACAACTGGCTATGCCTCGGATGATTGGAAAGGACCAGGAATTCATTGACTTTCGGCATATGATCGATTCGCTGGTTCGCAAACCAGGTGCATTCGCTCACTATCGTTATCGTGAGCACATGTATCCATCGGTTGAGTTTCGAAAGCTGTTCGATAAGCTGGTCGAACGATTGAACGAACCTGCTGGTACGAGTGTCTACTTGCATGTTCTTCAGTGCGCCAAGCAAGAAGGATTGGCGGCAGCTGAATCGATTGCTCAGAAGATGATCGCTATGGAAGATGCGCTAACCAAGAAGTCAGCGCTGGCCATGTTGAAAGATATTCAATCGACCGCTGTGTCGTCGGCCATTGAAGACTGTGAAGTCGAGATAGCGGATCTCGATGATTACGACTCGCTGCTTAAGCACAAGGAGGTGCTGGATGAATCAGAAAGAAACCTCGACCACGAAACAGGTGGAGCCTGCGACGATGCAACTCGACCCATCTGCGATGGTTTCCCGTTTGAAGATGTTGCGCTTACCGACGATGAGGACCAGTGCGATAACGCTAGCCGAGCAAGCAGCCAAGGAGAACTGGAGTCACTTGGAGTATCTCAACGAACTGACGATCCTCGAATGTCAGTCGCGATGGGAGAACCGAGTCTATCGCAGGCTGAAGACTTCACAACTGGAACGCAACAAGACTTGGGAGCAGATCAATTGGAATCGCCTTCCACTGCTGATTCGCCAACGCATGGAAATACTTCGCACTGGCGAGTTCTTGAAAACAGCCAGCAATATTCTGATTTTTGGTCGCCCGGGTTCTGGGAAAACGTTGCTACTGAGCGCGTTGGGCGATGCGCTCGTGAGATCGGGTCACACGGTATGCTTTGCACCGTGTGCAAAGTTAGTGCAACATCTGCTGGCTGCCAAACGAGATCTGAGACTGCCACAGATGTTATCACGGTTGATGAAGTTCTCAGTCTTGATCATCGACGACCTGGGCTATGTCCAGCAGAGCCGCGAAGAGATGGAAGTGCTCTTCACACTCATCGCCGATCGATACGAGAAAGCCAGTATCCTCTTGAGCTCGAATCTGCCGTTCTCGAAGTGGGAGAGCATCTTCAAGGAACCGATGACTACAGCCGCAGCGATCGATCGACTCGTGCATCACAGCGTGATCCTCGAGCTCAACGTACCGAGCGCCCGATTGGAGGAAGCCAATCGACTACGAGAGGCCCAGAACCAACAGGTATCTACCTGATTCTCGACCTTTCCCAGTGGGGAAATCTAATTGTCGCTAAAGAGGAAAACTAATTGTCGCCGAACAGGCAACTGTCCAATCTCGTGGGAATTGGTTAGCATACCTTCACCGTAAGTTATTCCGCACCCCGAAACTGTCTATCCTGGCATACGATTACTTCAAGCCAAAGGCGAATCATCTTTGGTATCGATACCAATAGCTTTTCACCAAAACCACACCCGGAGGGACATGGATGAACACACCAGCCTCGACGATCGATGGCCTTCGTTTTGATGACGACTACGGTGGGTTGATACGTGCGGTGTACTCTACGCCTGACGTTGCCGGAGAAGTCTTCCTGCATGGTGCTCAGTGCACCGGCTGGCAACCGCGGGGCCACGAGCCGGTGCTGTGGATGAGCCGCCACTCGTATTTCCAAGCTGGTAAACCAATTCGTGGTGGCGTACCCATCTGCTTTCCCTGGTTCGGCCCGCATGCCACCAACTCACAAGCCCCTGCTCACGGCCTGGCTCGGACTCAAACCTGGCAAGCCACTCGCAGCCAAAAATTGCTCGATGGTTCGCTGAGCCTGCTCTTGGAAACATCGATCGCGCCATTCGATCTCAGTTATGAAATCGTCTTCGGCTCGCAGTTGCGGCTCTGCTTGACGGTGCGTTTGCCCAGCGCTCACCCAACTCAAGAGAGCTTTGAAGCAGCCTTGCATACTTATCTACGGATCAGCGATATTCGAAATGTTTCCATCAGCGGTTTGGAATCGATTCCTTATATCGACAAAGTTAATGGACCGATTGGCCGGCTGCCTGAGGGGCAACCGATTACTTTTGCCGGCGAGACTGATCGCGTGTATGCGCCTACCGCAGATACCTGCGTTCTTCACGACCCAGGTATGAAGCGTAAAATCGTAATCCGCAAGTTTGGTTCGCAATCGACGGTCGTTTGGAATCCGTGGATTGATAAAAGCGCTCGCATGCCAGACTTTGGAGATGATGAGTGGCCCGGTATGGTCTGCATTGAAACAGCCAACATCAGCCCCCAGGCGACCTGGCTACAACCTGGGCATTCTCACAGCATGACGGTGGAAATCGGCGTAAATCCCGATTGATCTTCGTCTGCTGGCTCAACTCTTCGTCGGTAGCATTTAGTCTGGCTTGGAATCCTGACGATTCAATCCAAGCCTGGCGTCGCGGGCTTGTTCGGTTGCGTATTGGCCAGGTGCCACGCTTGGCTGACCAGTACTTCTCGACGAAGTTTCATAAAAGCTCTGCATGGAGCGGGTACTCCACTGACGGACGGTAGTGTCGCCCGAACCAGAGACCAGTGTTTGGCCGTCGGGAGTGAAGGCCAGCGACCAGACGTAGCCGGTATGGCCCGCCAAGGTGGCCATCTCTTTGCCGCTCGACCAGTCCCAAATACGTATGACGCGATCGCGGCCCCCAGTGGCCATGCGCTGCATAATGGGGTGGAACGCAATGGCAAAGACTTCATCGGTATGCCCGACCAGTTCTCGCACCAGTTTGCCAGTGGCTATGTCCCAGACTCTCAACAACTGGTCATCGCCACCAGTCACCAGGCAACGATTGTCGGGCGAAAACGCCAGCGCGGTCACCATGTGGGCTGGTGCCTCCAGTTGCACATGATGCCGAAAGCCCGCGACGGACCACAGGCTGGTCGTGCCCGAGTTGGGGCCAGGACCAGCGAACCACTGACCGTCAGGACTAAACGCATGTTTGTGACTGTTGGTATCGCTCTGGCACAAGGTGGCCACTCGCTGGCCGGTGATGCGATCCCAGATTTGCAGGCCCGCGATCCCTGAGCCGGCCAGCAACCGGTCGTCGGGGCTGATCGATAGCGTGTGCGGCGGATCCGAGAGTGGCTCGTCCATCTTTTCATCGCTGAGCGTGTTCTCGCGAAAATTCCAAGCATGAAAGTACGGTGGTTTAGGCGAGGTGTAGATAGCCAGGTTGTCCGCGGTCAGGGCCAGTGAGCGGACAGGATGACCGGCTTGCGGCATCACGTGTATGATTTCTCCCGTGCCGCCATTCCAAGCGATCACCTGGCTGTCCCATCCACCTGACACTAGCGTCTGACCATCGTGAGACACAGCCACGGGGTAGACCGCGCTATCATGTGCCTTCAGGACCAACGGGTTGAAGTTACCTTCGGGCGTACTCCAAACCAGGCACGATCCTTCATAACCACCACCGCTGATGAAGGCGCCATCGGCGCTATAAGCGAGCATTGTCAAGTTGTGATCCTGGCCAAAGAGAACACTATGCACCTGGCGACTCTCGGCGTCCCAGATTCGCACCGTGCGATCATGAGCGGTCGAAGCGATATGCTGGCCGCTGGGGCTATAGATAGCGGCCATGACATCGCCGCTGTGGCCGACAAATGGAAATCCAATCGGTTCTCCGGTCTGGCTGTTCCATTGTCTCACCGATCCATCGGCCGAGGCAGTAACAATGCGTGAACCGTCCGGATGCCAGGCCGCTGACCAGACATTGCCTTGATGCCCACGCAAGCTGGCCAGTTGCTGGCCGGTGGCCACATCCCAAACTCTAGCCAGTCCATCTTCGCCCGAGGAGACCAAGCGCTGGCCCGACCGGTCAAAGTTCAAACCATATACGCGGCCCGATTTTCCCTGACAGGTTGTCAGCAAGCGCCCCGTGTCCACTTCATACACTTGAATCAAATTACCGCTATCGATAAACGCCAGCGCCATCAACTTCAGATCTTGGCTAAACGCTACAGCGCGGCCGCGATAGGGTGATGGCAGTGGCAACTGCATCCGTTCACTTCCCTGTCGGTCAATGACATGCAAGTCAGACTTGGTCACCAGGCAGGCGCGCATCTGGTCCCCCTGCATCGCGACAGGAAACAACGTATCGCACTGCCACGGCAGGTCGAGGGAAAAGCCACTCTCATGATTGTGGGAGCGCAAAGCCAGGCGGTTGGCGGTCACTTGATAGCAGGTCGGCTGGATAGCCCCGAACACGACATTGGTGCGACTGTTGACCGGAGCATCTATCTTAATGACATAGTTGCCCAGACGACTGGCCAGGTGCTGCCATTCCCAACCTCGAATCGACTCGGGGGCTGCTTTTAGTTGCAATTGAGCCGTGTTGACGTTGTAGTCGTCCAAGGCGTTCCCGGCGGCAAAGATGCGCGCCGTATACGCCTCGGTCAAGGCAGCCTGGCGTTCGCGTTTGGCGATTTGGGCTGACTGCCAGGCCAAACTTGCAAAGCAACCGGTACCCACCAAACCAATCATCAGCGTCGCGATGATGGTTAACAGTTGCCAATTGCGGCGGCTGAATTTGCGCAGCCGATAAAGTCGGGAAGCTGGTCGGGCGCGGATGGACTCATGTTTGAGATATCGACGAATGTCATCGGCTAGCTCCGCTGGCGTGGCATAACGTCGATTGCGTTCCTTTTCGATGGCTTTGGCGACGATCGTTTCCAGGTCACCGCGCAAGCGACTGTCCAGCGTGCCCAGCGGCGGAGCTTCGCATTCGCGAATGATACGAGCAATTTCTGGCAGTGGGACATCGGTCAGATCATAGGCTCGGCGGCCCCCCAGAGCCTCGTACAACAGCAATCCCAGCGCGTAGACGTCCGAGCGACTATCAATCTCCGACGAGCTGAACGATACCTGTTCGGGACTCATGTAGGCCAAAGTGCCCAACCACTGGCCGGTTTCAGTAATCGACGTAATCCACTGTGAATCCTGCCCGGTGATCCGGGCCACGCCAAAGTCGAGCACTTTGGGTAAGCCATGCGCATCGACCAGGATGTTACCGGGTTTGAGGTCGCGATGAATAATACCACGACGATGCGCATGCTCCACTGCGTCCAGAACGCGAACCATTAACTCCAAACGCTGGTTAACCGTCAGCGCCTTGGATTGCAAGTATTGATCCAGGGGCACGCCGCGGACCAGTTCCATGGCAAAGAACGGCTGCTGATGCTCATCGATTCCCGCATCATAAATTTGCGCGATTCCCGGATGGCGCAATTGGCCCAGGATATAGACTTCTTTGAGGAAGCGATGAAGCTTGTGGGTGTGCAAGCCCGAAGTCCGCAAGACCTTTAGGGCAACTACTCGGCGCGGCAAGGCCTGTTCGGCTTCGTAGACCAGCCCCATCGAACCGCCGCCCAGGAACGACAGGATGCGATAGCTGCCGATCTGCTGAGGCATGGTCGGGGTTTGCGTTTGGGCTGCTTCTCCTCGAACCACTGGGCTCTGCAAGAAGTCATAGCCTTGCTTGGCGCGAGCCACTTCGTCGCTATCGGCATGGCTGAGCAGTTCATCCAGTTCGCGACGGAGCTGTGTGTCGCCCGCGCAGGCAGTCTCCAAGTACTCATCGCGCTCGAGCCCTTGTAATTCGACTGCCTGGTCGAAGATGTGCCAGAGATGGTCTTTAAAGAAAGAAGACATGAATGCCAGGGAGCTCGGGTTTAATAGGTGCGAGCCAGATCGCGGCTGAGCCAGGCGCGACAGCGACGCCATTGGCGATAGAGCGTGCGTTCTGATTCGCCAAAGATGTCCGCAATCTCGAGCATCGTCAAGCCCGAAAAATAGCGTAGCATCACAATCTCAGCCAAACCCGGCTCGTCCTGTTGCATGCGTTCGAGCGCTTCATGCAGTGCCAGCAGTTCCTCATCGACCGGCAAGGCAATTGCCAAACCGTCAGCTAATTCCAGTCGCCGCAACTGGCCACCATGTTTGATTCTCGACCGGCGCCGGGCATGGTCGACCAAAACATGCCGCATCGCATTGGCCGTTGCCGCAAAGAAGTGTCGGCGGCTGTCCCAGTGCTGAGTGCCAGCTTGCGCGACGCGCAAATAGGCTTCATGCACCAAGGCAGTCGCTTGCAGTGTATTGCCTCCAGCACGAAAGTCGACCAGGCGGTGAGCCAATCTGCGCAAGTCGTCATAGACTTCGGGCAATAATTCGCGGCTGGACAATGATGATGAGATCAACATTTAAATGAATTGCTTCTCGGCTCTGACTCCAGACCTGATGCCCGCCAATCACCGCAAGAATTGGTCGATCATCACAGGCCAGAGAGTTCACGACAGAGCGCGACGAGGAAAAACTCTAAAGATTTTTGTCAGGTTTCAGTCGCCATTATCGGATGCTCATTAGCGAGTTTCAAGATATTTGTGCCCCTGATTAAATTGTTTTTCAAGGCGAGCGTGCCCCCTACCACGCCCTACAACCTCATATGCCATCACTCTTTCGCCGGTCCCGCAAGGTTCGACGTCGTCCGTATGTGCGTCGTTGGTTTCGTGAAGTATTGGAAGTCCTCGAGCCGCGCAATTTACTGGCGGTAGATTTTACCTACGACCACTCGTCAGCCCTGACTGGGCTGGATGCGACCTTCGCATACGATGCGACTAGTGTACGTCTGGTGGATAACGCCAGCGGAACTGTGCTGCGCAGCTTGCCAGTAAATGATTTTACCGGAGTGGTCAGAATTCTAGGGGCCAATCTATATGCCGATGTGATTCAGATCTCGCCACCGGCTAACTTGTCTGCCAGCTATTTCACCAGCATCACCATCGATGGCCAGGGCGGAAGCGACCAAATCTCTGTGGTGCAGAGCGTTACAGTCCCTGGGGCCGATGTTCAGTTGACGGGGGAATTACTGTCCATGGCTGCGGGTGTCAGCATCTCGACTAGCAGTAGCGCTGGGAACTCAGGCGATATCTCGCTAACGGGAGTGAACGTCTCATTAGGCGTTGGTAGCGCTCTGCGCGCCGAGGCCGCCCCTGGCCTGACGGCCGGCGATATCTCCATTACTGCCAGCCTGGCTCCGCTGCCGTTGGCGTCATTGGCCAGCAATTTTGTCTCGCCTGTATTGGTTACCAATAACCAGGTTGCTGTACAGTTAAACAATGCGCAAGTCTCAGGTGGCAACGTAACGATCTCGGCCAGCGCCGCCACCGATACGCGGTTTGATGAACTGGGTGATTACGCCGATAACATCGCACGCGATATGTTCGACGCGATGAGCAGCGTTACCGACCTGGCCTTCAGCCTGATCTCGCCCATCTCGGGACAAGTCAAGATTCAAAAAGCCAGCAGCCGAATCGTACTGGATAACGCCACAATTACTGCCAGTGGCGCAGTCTCGATCGATGCCAAGGCTACCGCAGATGCATCCTTTAATGCCGTGGGTATCAATTCAGCCCTAGCCCCCGTGCCGATTGTGGCGGTGGTGGGTTATGGACAAACAGAGACCAAGGCCAACATCCAGGTCGCTGGGAGCACTGCCATTACCGCGGTGGGAGATGTCTCGATTAATGCTCACGTCGAAGCGCTCAATGACCTGGCGACTCGTGGAATGGGTAATGCTCGTATATCCAATTCGGACAACGTCGATGTAGCCGTCTCGGTCGCGCTGGCCTTCAATGATTTTGAGTCGACGATCACGACGGCCCCAGCCAGCGTCATTCAATCGACCGGAGGTGGATTATCGATTCATGCCAGCGGCGATAACCAGATCAGCTCGAAAGCCGATTCGATCCTGTTTCAAGATGGCATCGCTGGCATCGCCCTGTCAGTGGCCGTCGATCGTGGCACAGTGATCTCGACGATTGACGGCACGCTGATTGCCAATAATCCGCAGGGTAGCACCAGTTACTCGTTCGATGCTGGCCAGGTCGTCAATGTCAATGAAGACTCGATCACTCTATCGGACATTCCAGAAGATTCCGCGCTGGAGCGTGGAGACAAACTGATCTACCGGGCCGATGTGTCCTCCATTGGTGGCCTGGTCGACGGCGAGGAGTACTTGATTGCAGATGTCGAGAATGTGCCGGCAGGCAACGACTTCACTGGTGTCCAAAAGATCCGCCTGGCCCGGGCGATGCCCTTGGATATTGGAAATGAAGCCATCTTACCCAACTCCATTCAATCGCTGGGCAAGATATCGACCAGTACTTTCCCCTCATCGGCCGCCGGTCGGGATGACGATAACAACCTGGCCATTACACTGCCGGGCATCGCCAACGGCACGCGGTTGACCTATCTGGGACCGAACTCGCCGGTTTCAGAGAACAACATCGAGGCCACCTTCGCCCGTTCGGCCGCCGGCGATACCATCACGCGCACCGATGGACGCACCGGTTGGCGTGCCATGGGGCTGTTTGTCAACCAGCAGATCCAACTGGTCGAAGCTGGCAGCGTGAACAGTCGCAGCTTCACAATCGCCAGGTTCAGCCCTGATGATCGTACATTGACATTGCGTGAAACAAACGTAGTCCAGGCAGGTAACTTTACGGGGTTTGCGCTGAAAACAACACCCAGTACACCCACTGGCATCGGCAATCTAACACAGGGCACTGAGTACACGGCAGCCGTCGTTGGGGGCCGCGTCCTGCTGCGCAACCCAGCCAACCCGGCCAACTTCATCAAATTCAATGGCTCGGGGTCGGGAGTTCAGGGATTCAAGTACTTATCAAGCACGCAAACGTTCTCACCGGCAACCGCCGTCAATCCCGATCGCGATACGTTGTTTCTGGCCAATCACGGTTTTCAGACAGGCGATCTGTTGGTCTATCGCACCGACCCGACCAGGTCCGCTCAGCACAATGTCTACAACTTCAATAGTTCCACGCCAGCCAGCCCGACGTTGATTGGTACTGCCTTATTACCCGATATGCCGATCGATGGCATGGAAAATGGTCAGTACTACTTTGTTACCCGGGTCGATGCCAATCGTATTCGACTCTCGGAGAATCCAGTGGCTGCCAGAAAAGCAGCTTATGTCGAGCTGACGGGTTCTCCGACAGGCACGCACAGTTTCGCGCTGCCTGATAAAGTAGTCGGAATAGAGATCTTGGCTTCGCTGGCTACAGAAAACCGTACGGAAGCGGGAGCGGAACTGAGCGATGACCAGCAACCGTGGGCCGATGTCATCTTCAATTCGATAAATCGACCAGAGAACTTATTCTTGGGGTTAGTCAACCTGATGCCCTTCTCGCAGCAGTTGCGTGAGAAGGCAAACGCCAAAAAAGTCGCCGAGGACACGAAGAACCCGCTGGACGAAAACAATCCCGACACCGGTATCCCACTGGAATTTGCGGGTTGCTTTGCCGTGAATGTCTTCCACCACACTGTCCAGACACGAATCGGCAGCACAGCCAGGATCTTCTCGGCCAAAGACCTGCTGATCCAATCGACGATTGAGGAAAAATACAGTAGCGCTGTATCCAGCGAAACGACTCGCAACGGTTTGGATGGCGCGGATGCCAGCGACGTAACATCTCGCCGTGAAGACGTGGAAATCTCCGTCGCTTTCTCGTTAGTACTCGGCACTAATCATTCGCATTCGATCGTCGCCGATGGCGCCCAGATCAATGCCCTGGGAACCACAACTATCGATTCGCAGTTGGTTTATCCCCTGCTGATCGATGATGCCAACGCGATCATCAATCCAGGCAAAGCGGTCAAGGAATCGGGGCTGGACGGTCTACAGTTTTTGCTCGATGGCACACTGGGTTTATCAAGCCTCTTCAATACGTCGGTAGCGGCAATCGGTGGCGACCCCGGATCCAATAGAGCTGACATCTTCGTGCTCGGTGCCGCCTTTAACCTGGCCTTCTTTAATAATCGCAGTCTCTCAAGTATCGGGGCCGGTGCGCTGATCAATCAAAATCCGGCCTGGCAATCGAACGATCAATCCCTGATCGTTAATGCCACGACGCACATGGAAACAGTGGATGTCGACCAGAACGCCGTTTTTAACTTGAGCATCTCGAACCTGGCTGAGATTGGCGGCGATGTTCTGAGAGAATCTCGCGCCGCGCCTCCCGGGGGAACCGATGTCAACGAAGACAACAAGCGTGTCCAGCAGAGCAAGAGCGGACAGATCAAATCAACGCTGCGTAGCTTTATCAACCCCTTCGGCATCTCCGGACAGAATGCCATCGGGCCTTCGGTGATCGTCACCACCAGCACCAATGCGACAGTGGCTGAGATCAAAGATGGAGCCAGGATTCGCACCGGTGAGCAGGGAGATGGTGTTACGGTGGCATCCAAGCAAGACATCTTGAGCGTCGCCATAGCGCAAACGGGGGCAACAGCCTCCGAGTTCGGACTGACGCTCAGCGCCACGGTGGATAGCCACATCAGCCAGACGCTGGCGAGCATTGGCAATAACGTGGTCATCATCGCACCTGGCCTGACCATCGCGGCTGACGACAATGTCGAGCGCTATGCCATCGATGGCAGCTATGTGTTTGGTGAAAAGATTGGTATCGGCATCGCCGTCGGGTTGAACTTTCAACAGCGGACCACGTTGGCTTACCTGGGCGCACCCACGCCCAGCAGCGATGCGACGACGGGACCAGCCACCATGGTCATCGATGGTCGCACAGAGATTACTGCGCACCAGGGCGGCAATGCATTTATTTTCGGCCTGGCCGGTGCGCTATTAAATGATCCGGACTTTGTACCGGCCCCCGAGCAGCCGCCACTGAAGCCACCTCCGGATCCAATCGCCAGCGTGACAATCGCCGTAGGGGCTTCAATCGCTTTCAACAAAGCCACCAATCGAGTCGAGGCGTTTATCGATGATCCTTCGCTGGCCACGGAAAGCCTGAAGCTGTCGGCCATCTCCGATTATGAGATGCGTTCCATCGTCATCGGCGGGGCGGTCGGCACACGCAAGGCCGATACAAGCTTTGGTATTGGCGGGGCTTTTGGGATCAACCAGGTCGATAACACTACCCGGGCTTTTGTGCGCGACGCAGACATTACTGCCAGCAGTTCTCTCAGTGAGTTCACCACGCCCACCGGGGTGTTGATATCAGCTCGAGATAACACTTCCATTCTGGCTGATGGCGGTGGCGTGGCAGTGATGATTGGTCGAGGCTTGCGAACTTCCAACAACATTGCCATCGGTGTTGGCTTCTCCATCAACGATCTTCGCGGTGCCACTGAGGCTTTCACCGAGGACACGTCCATTCAGTCGCTGGGTGGCGGAGTGCTGACTCAGGCGGTGTTCGATGCCACGATTGTGGCTGTCAGCATTGGTGGGGCAGGTGCAGTCAGCACCAATGGCAGTGGTGACGCGCTGAATCTGACTGGAGCCGGGGCTGGTAGCAAGAACGCCATCAATGGCGTGAACCAGGCCAGGTACATAAACTCCAATATTGTCGCAGGTTCGCCGCTTGGTCCCGCACCTGTCAATCACTTCATCGGCCTGGAAGCCATCGATCTGTCGAATATCCAAGCCGACGCCGGGGCCTTCTCATTGGCCTTGGCGCTTTCAAGTATCCGACAATCTTACAACTTGTCCGTGGCTCTGGGCGTAGGGCTCAACGAGATCAATAGAATCAATACGGCCCGAGTGAACGCTGGTAGCAATCTGACGGCCAGCAGTTTGAATGTGCTAGCCCGCTCGCTCAGCTATATCGACGCACTGACCATCGGTGGTTCCTTAAGCGCTGGAGCCAACAATGGAGCTTTCTCCGGCGCTGGTTCAGGGAACAAGCTGACGCTCGCGACTCAAGCCCTGGTCGATAGTACACCGCAGGCGACCACCAACTTGACCTTGCCCGGGAGATTTTCAGTCCAAGCCTTGCATCAACCCACGATTGTGGCCGATGCAGGTGGTTTCGCGATCGCGCTGGGCAAGTCATCGCAAAACGGAGTTTCCGGTACTTTGTCGATCGGTATCGGAGCCGCCGAAAACACGATCACCAGCAATGTCAGTGCACTGGTCGTGGGTGCTCAACTGCTCGCACGTGCTGGCAACATACTGGTTTTGGCATCAGCGTCGCCCTCGATCAGCGCCCTAACGATGGGTGGCGTTGGTGCCGCCAGTATCTCCAACGGTACGGCCTTTACGATTGCCGGGGCCGGGGCGGGCAGTCGTAACGCAATTACAAGTATGGTTGATGCCCGAATCAGCAGTACTGCCCCGGGTGTATACCGATCCAACGGCCAGGTCTCAATCTTGGCCGACGATAATTCAGCCATCGTGGCTAACTCCGGTGCATTGGCACTGCTGTTTACGCTGCCGGCCAACACGAACATCAATGCCTCGGTGGGCGTTTCCTTAGCGATCAATAGCATTAGCGCGGCAGTCAACGCCACGCTCGACCGGGTCCTGATACAAGCCGCTGGCAACATCATCGTATCGGCCACATCGCAGGGCTCAATTTCAGCGCTCACGGTCGCAGGCACTGCCGCGGTGGCCTTGGCCACTGGTAGTTCATCCTCCGGGATTACCTTTTCCGGAGCCGGCACCGGGTCCGGGAACAACATTACCTCCCAGACTTCCGCGCTGGTTGAACCGACCAGCCGAATTGGATCGTCCGATGGGCGCATCGATATTTCGGCAACCAATTCGTCAACTATCGATGCCCAAGCCCTCGCAGGTAGCGTTGCAGTCTCGACATCCAGCGGAGCCAGCGTGGGACTGGGAGTCGCGATTGCCGACAATCAAATCACGCGAAATGTTCGCGCATCCATTCGCGACGCTTTCGCGCTGGCCAACACTGGTCTATCGGTCACTTCGCAAGCGACGGCTGTCATACGTGCCTTGACCGTCGGTGTCGCCGCCAGCGTGGCCCTCAATAACGGCCAAGGTTCTTTTTCCCTGGCCGCCAGCGGCGCTGGAGCCCAGTCCAAGAATAGCATCCTGGGGTCGATCGAAAGTGGCATCAATAGTGGAGCCATTGTAGAGACGCTCAACGGCGACCTGCGCGTTCAATCACTTGATACATCAAGTATTTTTGGTGACGCGGGTGGAGGCACGTTTGCAGCTTCGGTATCCAGCGAAGGAGGCTCGCTGGCCTTTTCGATCTCTGCTGGCATAGCGATCAATACTATTGAACAATCCATTCTAGCGATCATCGAGGATGCCAATACACGCGTGACCGCCTTTGGCAAAGTGGATGTGATCGCCAGTTCGCAATCGACCATTGATTCCAAAGCTGCCAGCGTGGCCCTGTCGGTCGCCATCGTCAATCCCGAAGATGGCTTTGCCCTGGGACTGGCCGGTGCTGGTGCCAATGCATCCAATTCGATCAGCAATACGATCGAGGCAAGTATCCTCGACCAGGCGCGCGTCAATGCGCGTGGTACATTAACGGTCCGCGCACTGGATAACGCAACCGTGCTGGCCATCGTACCGGTCGTGACTGTATCGTTTGCCTTGGGCGCTGGTGCCAGTATCAGTGTAACATTGGCTACCAACACCATCAGCAACATTGTCGATGCGCGTATCACTGACGCAGTGGTAAGCTCGACAGTCGGCAACATCATCATCGAAGCTCAAGCGACCAGCAATAGCGAAGCCTTTGCCACGCCGCTGGCAGCCTCAATCAGCGTGGGAGCCGCCGCTGGCGGCAGCGATGCCAAGACTCTGATCGGCGGACGAACCAAGGCTGAATTAGGTGTGCGCAGCAGCGCGACCGCTACCAGTGGCGAGGTACGTGTCAGCGCAGTGACCACCGCCACGGCTCGAGCCGAAAGCAAAGGTGGTAGCGCCGCGGCCGTGAACATCAATGCCATGCTGGCCTCAGCCGTCATAGACACATCGACGCTGGCGCAATTGGACAAGGATGCGAACGTCACCGCCCGCAATTTAAATGTGGTGACCTATGGCTTGGACATTAATGATCCTGGCCGATCATCGCGTACGGCCAACGCCATCGTACGCGTAGGCGGTATCGGGTTTGCCGGTGGCTCGGGTGGTCGTGCCGAAGCCAAAGTCACCGGCCAGGTCAGCGCGCTGATCAACTCCAACTCTATGATCACAGTTAGCGGAGCTACCTTGGTTGATGCCCAGTCATCCACTATCGCCAATGCCGATGCACAGGGCGGTGGCGGTGGCGCGCTGCAGATTGCGGCTCTACTGGCCGATGCCACGATCACTGGTTCTACCAGTGCCAGTATCGCGTCCAATGTACTGCTGAGCAGCGGTACGCTGGATGTCCGAGCCGGCTCCATTAAAGATACCGACGCCAAATTGTTGGTAGCGGTTATCTCGATCGCCGGCGGCAACGGTGGCAAAGCTACAGCTATCGATGCTTCGAATACCTTTACCTCAATAGGCGCATCGCCCGCTGGTACCAACGTGGCCAGCCTTCAGATCACTGGTGCCATGCAGCTCAGCAGTTCCTCGACTGAATCGGTCACCGCCGACGCCCGGGGCGGCGGCGGCGGTATTCTGCAAATCGGCGGCTATGTGGCGGAAGCGACCTCCAGCGGTTCGACATTGGCCCAGATTTTAGACCAGGCGCGCATCGACGCCGGCAGTCTGCTGGTTCAGGCCAATGCGGCCGGCCGCGAGGTAGTGGCCGACTTGCTGACTGCGCAGGTCGCCTTGTCCAACTTGGGTGTCATCAGCGCCACGACCAAGATCACCGGAGACGTAACTGCTTCAATCGGCAACAACACGACCATCACCACCCCCAGCGGCGGCAGCGTCGATGTACTCGCCAACGGTGTAGCTACAATCAGCTCCAAAGCCGATGGTGGTGGCGGCGGCATCACTAGCATTGCCGTGTTAAGCTCTCGATCCACCATCGGGACCTCCAGTGATTCGGTCAGCACCACTGCCACTGTCGGCAACAATGCCAGGTTAAAAGTCGGTTCGCTGAACGTCCGAGCACACAATCAAACCAACAATGTGGGACGCTTGCTGTCTGTCGGCGTAGGCGGCATCGCTTCTGCTTCAGCCACGGCAGATGCCTTGACCTATTCCGATGCTGTGGCGCGAATTGGTGTTTCCACTCAGGTAGATGCGGCCAGTAGCGTAGCAGTCGAAGCTACCTCTTCGCAGTTCGGTTCCTCCGATCTGAGAACCGGCAGCGGCAGTGTCACGCTGTCCTTGGCCATCGCAGCAGCGACCACGCGGGTTGAAGGCCAGACGCGAGCTCACATCGACGAAGGTGCCCATATCCAGGCTGGTTTGGATGTACAGGTATTATCGACCGTCGAAGGTGCAGGCGCCGTGACCAACCTCGTGGCCGGTGTCTTCGGCGCTGTTGCCGTCGGCAGCACCAAAGCCCAAGCCATTAATGTGCCCAATGTCTTTGCTACGGTAGATGATGCGGCCATCGTGGCCGCCGGGGGCAGTGTCCAGGTCATTGCTGTCGGTCGCGGTGAAGTCGACATCAAAACCGAGTCCTCGGGCGGCAGTGCTATTCAAGTAGGTGTGGCTTACGGCGAAGCCACCTTTACGCCTACAGTCAGGGCCACTACGTCGATTACATCCAGTGTCAGCGCCGACGCAAATGTGACTGTCAGGTCCAATTTGATTCGCAGCAGTAGTACCAACGTCCCATCTGACCGGATCGAAGACCGCGATGATGATGCCGACAATGTTGCGATCAACCTGGCAAGCGATACGATCGATTTCGCTTTCCCACTAGCCAATGGCACAACGGTTCTGTACGACAGTCCAGCCAATCAACCGACGATTGGCGGGCTGGTCGACGGCCGGGCCTACAATGTACTAAATGTGACCCCGGGGCAAACCATTCAACTCGGTAACGCCTTTAATGCCTCGGCCAATGTCGATACTCTGCGCGACATTATTACTTTCTCGGTGCCGCACAACTTCAAACCCGGCGATGCCGTACGCCTGAGCCCCAACGGCAATCCCAGCATCGTCGAGAACTGGCAAACCACTTTGCCGCCGGATGATCTGAATTATGTCAATCCAGCGAGCGTCTTGTATGTCAAAGGCATTTTTGCCAACGCCAGCGATCCCAAGACGCTGGACCTGTACTCTATCCGCCTGGCCAGAACGCGCGAACTGGCTTTGGCAAGTGATGCAGCCTTATCGAAGAACATCCCCAGCGACCAGGTCGACGCCGTCACCGACCGCATCAATCTACCCAATCACGCACTCTCAGGCGGGCAAGCGGTAACCTATCGCGCAAGCGCGGTTTCGAACTTTGCCACGGAATCTGTAGATGTGCGAGTCGTACGTACCTTTTACAGAGATGACCGCGGTATTGGAATTCCGACTTGGGATGTAGAACGTTCCCTGGGTGGGGCTGCCATTCATTACGAGAGCAATAACAACATCTTCTTGCCAGGCCACGGATTCCTGAGCGGTGACGCTGTCACCTATCGGGCCGAAGGGCCAACAATTGGCGGCCTGGTCAATGGGGCCACCTATTACGTGTATGTGATCAACGGTAACGAGATTCAGTTGGCCCGCAGCTATCATGAAGCGGTGGGGCTGGAATTTGACGACCGAGGCACGCCCGATCCAGCCGACGACATCTTGGCAATTCCTCGTACGCCCATTGCCATCTCGTCAGCCGGTCCCCAGGGCAGCTTGCATTCGCTCTCACGCAATATCAAGAACCTGGTTCATGGCCAGACCTACTACGTGATAACAACGTCCAATAACGACATTCAATTGGCTGTGACGCGAGGCGGCGCACCGCTACAGTTAGACACGCTCGATACGATAAACATTCTGCGACGGGACGGAGCTGTCGCCCAGACGATCACTCCGGTAACACGCCGTGGGACGCATCGCTTGGGTACGCTGGGTATCGACCTGATCGCTCGCTCGGGAACTCAGTCGCTGCTGTGGGACTTGACTTCACAGCCCACAACGAACACGCATCGCTTCTTGAGCGCCGATGGTGATCCTCTCAGCTCACTCATTTCAGTCACTGGCGATGGTGTGTCACTGGTCAATGCGTTCGGTGGGTCTGGTGGTGGAATTGATGTCGGCGTGCCCACAGCCCTGTTGAAAGTTACACCGACAGTCATCACCGAAGTGGGTTCGCTCGCGGCCGCGCTGGGCAGTATCGAGGTAGCTGCAGTCAGTTCCTTCAAAGCCACCACCAGCGCTGACACCAATAGTGGCGGAGTGGCCAGCATTGGGGAAGCTCACGCTGACACCCTGGTTAATTCCGGACCGGTCATCGCCCGAGTCCAGCGAGGGTCGAGCCTCAGCGCTGGCCAGAACATTCAAGTCTTCAGCGACTCGACGCACTCCGTCTCGGCCAAGGCCATGTCCAAGGGCGGTGGACTTATTGGAGGCAGGGTCGCCGAGACCACGGCCCGCCTGGTCTCCAACACTGCCTCGATCATTGAACGTTCCGCCCAATTGAAGGCGGCCGGATTGATCAAGGTAAACTCAGAAGTCGACGTCCAGGGTGTGACATACACCGACACGTACGCTGTGGGTGTGGGTGCGGGAGCTGACTCGGATAATACCAATGGTGATCGTGGCGTTACGATTGTGGCTCCTGCCAACGTGATGGTTGATCAAGATGCCCAATTGTCGGCCGCAGCGGTCGACATCAAAGCCAATATTGCCGTAGTCAATGTCGATAGCACAGCCAAGGCCATCTCGTTTACGCCGATCCTGCTGGGTGTTACCACTGCGTACGCCGATGCCTATGCAAACATCAACGCTCCCGCCAGAGTCGACATTCGATCCAGTTCTGGTCGAAGCAGTGGCGGCACGGTGATCCGTGGCGAACAGGGTGTAGATATACAAGCCATCAACGGGCCGGTGAACGTGAACCGGTACGCCGAGGTACTGGCCGTGGGTCTCATTCCACCGCAAGCCGCGCGCAGGTTGGGTGAGACAAGTGTCGGCGGTCTTATCTCGGGTGAGCCCAGTGCGCTGGTAGTGGCTGGTCCCCGCACCGGGGCTCATGGGCTGACCGTTCGCAACAATACACCGCTGATGGCCCTGTACACCAATGCCACCGCCGCTACGGTGTGGCACTCGGACATTCGCCTAATCTCGCCCGCCTTGGAACTGATCCTGGATTCCGATGGCAATCCCATATCACAAAAGGGTATTGGTTACCGCCGAACGGCCAACACGATCGTATTAGAAGATGTGACCAATGTGGGGCCTGGACAAGTATTGTTTGAAGGTAACATGGTCACTGGCGAGCGCGCGACCCTGATATTGGATAATGCCAGTCCCAGCATCAACATCGTCACCGCGTTTGGCGACCTGTTTGTCAACAAAATTCGCCCTTTGGCTGTGGGCATCGCCGGGGTAGAGCCTAAAGTCACCATCGCCAACTTGGTGAACCTCTGGGAATTTGATGTGCGGTACGATTTTAGTCCGACCATCGTCAACATTGCGAATACTGAAACAAGAGAAGACGATTTCAATATTCGGTTACAAGGACTGATCGATAATCCGCTGGGCACCACGACTGTGCATTCGAGCAAGGATGTCGCCTCAGCCAGTTTTGACGGTCGGCAGGGCGTCATACGCACGAATCGACTGCTTGCCACAGCTCGCAGCTTCGGCTTGACCGCAGTTGACGAATTGGATCGCATTCCGATCGACATCGTGGAAGCTGAAGGGTATCCAGCCTTGATCGATATCCAGGCCTCAAGCGATATCTACATTGGTTTGCAAGGCTTGAATCGCAATGCCAATGTGACGGAGTTTACGACGCTGCTGGATGGCCGAAGCATCTTTAGCGCTGGCAACGACGCGGACATCATGTTGTTAGGTGGCATCAACCAACAGACCAGTGCGGGCGCTGCCCAGCCAGGCATCATCGTGCATGAAACAGCCGATGTGATTATACCCCCGGAGGTCCGCAATACGGTTACTACGCCAATCACCACCCCGCGCAATACGAGGGTCACGGATCATTTTCGCGTCAGCCGAGGCACGGCGGCCAATCCTCCGCTGGTCGTGACGGGCAGCGGCAGCGATTTGATTCCTACGACTTTCGATCTAGGTACGGTGCGAGCCGGCAACAATATCGATATCTATAAGGCGGCTGCAGTTACTCAGACGGTGAACATCCTCAGCGATACCAATATCCTGAATAATGTGGGAGGCAACAACCTAAACGCGACTACCAATGGCAGCATCGATCTGACGGAAGTCATCGGCGACTTGCGGGTCGGCAGAATTGTTTCCAGCCACAATACTGTCGACCTATTGGCACGCTCGGGTTCGATCTTGGAAATACCTGATAACGGAGACGTTGCCGGCGATAATGCGATAGATATCGGCGGTGTCAATATATTCTTGGCAGCCCCGGTCGGTGGAATCGGCAATGCCAACAAGCGGTTGGATCTCGATTCGAGCATCGTGGGTACCGGCCGCGTCTTCGCCAGCGCACTCAACTCGGTTTACCTGAGCGAGAGCGTGGGCAATCTGAACGTGGACATAATTCGCTCGCTAGCGATGGACGTGGATATTGTCGTCATCAGTGGCGACCTGGTCGATATCCAGAACGACCCAGCCGCCGATCTGGTCGGTAACACTATCAGCCTGGCCTTGCTGCTTAACAACGGAGCTCAGCGAGGCAACATTGGCTCCAGCACTAACGCAGTTGAGATCAATAGTTCGGTTCGCAGCGAAGGTGGTCTACGCGCCCAAACCGCCGGGAACATGCACCTGGTGGAAGTCGCCGAAGCCCTGTACGTGCTTTCGCTGTCGGGCTTGCCTAACGCGCTGCCTGATGTTTTCCTGACAGTCCTGGAAGATGCGACGAATCTCAACGATATGGTCTTTAGGAATAGTGCCAGTGTAGCCAGTGCTACCCTGGTCGCCGGCGATGACTTCGAGTTGGCCGATGGCCTCGTCTTAAGCGCTACGGGCAATGTGAGTATCAGCATAGACCCACCCGCCACAGATAAAGATCCATTCGGTGGAACTCTGGCGCTGCAGGGACGATTGATCGCCGCGACCGCCAGCCTGACCGGCGGAGATGACATCGACCTTTTCCAGGTTGCCTCCGCTACCACGCCCGCCATCTTGGAAGTTTTTGGTGGCCAACCAGCGTTCCCAGTGTATCCCGGTGACAAACTGCTGGTCGCACCACGCGGGGCCTTCGTCAGAAATAACCCGAGCAGTATTCCGCTGGGCGAAGGTACCGTGACAGCCCAGGGACGCAGCACGATTGACTATCACAGCATCGAAATGGTTGATATCGAGGATGTGAACGATCCCCCCGTCAACCTGCTGCCACCCGCCCAGCGCACCGATGCTCAGTCGATTATCTTGTCACTCGATAACGGCAATGGCCTGTTGGTGCAAGATCCAGATGCTGGTAACGCCACCAACTTCTCAGTCGAGTTGAGCGTGCCCTTGGGCTCTCTGGCAGTGACCAGCACACCTGGTGTTACGATCACCGGCAACAACACCGGGAGTATTACGCTGGTCGGCGGACTGGCGAGCATTAATACGTTGCTGATACAGGGCGTGGTCTTCAGTGTTCCAGTTGGTTTTTCGGGTACGGTCAACTTGACCGTGCTGAGCAATGATCGAGGCAACTCGGGCGGCGGTGGACCGCTGACCGACGTAGATAATCTCGCGATTACTATCGGAACCGACTTTAATGAACCGCCTGTCAATCGATACTTCCGTGGACTGACCTTCAATACGCCCCAGGTCGTACTGTCGGCTCCCAACAACAATGGCATGTCTGTCCGGGATAACGATGCGGGACAAGCGAATAACTTTGTGTTTTCTCTGAGCACCGATCAAGGCCAACTCGGCTGGATCAATACTTTCGATCTGAGCGTCACTGGTTCGGGCACACAGCCAGATCCTTACGTGCTGACTGGTATGCTGGAGAAAATCAATGCCGCCCTGGCTGCGGGTGTGTCCTTGATCATGCCCGACAACTTCGCAGGCAAAGTGCGGTTCACGATGGTCAGCAACGACGCGGGTAACACGGGAGTAGGTGGGCCTCTGACCGACACCGATACCTTCATCGTGAGTTTTGTGGATCCCAACATTGCACCGGTCAATTCGCTACCCCCGGACATCGTAACCGATAGTCGCTCGATTGAGCTGAACTGGCGTTCCGGCAATCAGATCTCTGTGGCCGACGGTGACGCAGGCGACGCCGACGACTTCAGTGTCACCTTGACTGTGGGCAGCGGGCTTCTGTTGATTCGCCAAGATACCATGGCGCGGTATCCGAACGTGATCATCATCGGCAACCGCTCTGGCGCCATCTCGCTGGAGGGCAGGCTGGCCGATATCAATGGCCTGCTCAATGATGGTCTGCAGTATGTGGCCACTAGTGGCTTCTTGGGCACGACGACCTTAACTATCGTCAGCAACGATGCGGGTAACACGGGCTCACCGGGCCCGCTGACAGATACAGATGTGTTGCAGATCCGCTTGGAGCCAGATGCCAACGACCC
Source organism: Ottelia alismoides (assembly GCA_037367405.1). Classification (NCBI taxonomy): domain Eukaryota; kingdom Viridiplantae; phylum Streptophyta; class Magnoliopsida; order Alismatales; family Hydrocharitaceae; genus Ottelia; species Ottelia alismoides. Next base: position 5,407,836 of record JAZKJV010011400.1, on the reverse strand, counting down.
ACCGGTCAACTTGCTGCCGCCCACCATAACTACCAATGCCACGACCGTCGTGCTATCGGAAGCGACCGGCAACAACTTTTCTGTAACCGATCCCGATGCTGGTAACGCAGTCAACTTCGAAGTGACGCTGGTCGCTGCTACCGGAACATTGGAGCTCTTGAATCCCAACGCGGTGACCTGGCAAGGCAACGGTACCACTGCGGCTCCTTTGAAACTGATCGGTTCGCTCAGTAGTATCAACTTTGCCCTGGCCTTTGGGTTGCAGGTCAACATGCCCGCAGGCTTCTTGGGTACCAACACGATTGAGATCCTTAGTAACGATGCTGGCAATCGCGGTCCGGGAGGACCACTGACCGACCGCGATCAGTTCACGATTCACGTAGTTGCAGGCGAGGTGAACGATCCTCCAGTCAATCAATTGCCTGCTGACTTTACGAGTGACCAGGTCTTTACGCTTTCCGCTGCCAATGGCAACGCTCTGTCGGTCAGCGACCCTGACGCCGGCAACGCCACTGATTTTCAAGTCGCCCTGAACGTTGATGTCGGTTTCTTGACCCTTGCCAACTCGGGATTCGTCAGAGTGATCGGCAGTGGCAGCCCGCGCAGCGTGTTGACCTTGACCGGCACGCTAGCCAACATCAATCGAACATTGGAGGCAGGGGTTACCTACTGGCGCGGCAATATTCCCCTGGCAGGGCAGGTGCTGAGGCTAACAATGACCAGTAACGATGCCGGCAATAGTGGCGCCGGTGGACCGCTCAGCGATACCGATACGTTGTTGATCACACTTGTACCACCGGCAACGCCCGTCAATGATCCACCTGTCAACGTTTTGCCCCTGAACTTTGCCACCGACCGCACACGAATCGAGCTTTCGCAAGCGACCGGCCGGCAGCTATCTGTTAGCGATAGCGATGCTGGGAGTGCGCGAAACTTCTCTGTGACTCTGTCCGCGGCAAACGTGGCCTTTCAGGTGCTTGTCCCCGGAGTGCGCATCAGCTTTGGCAATGTCGGTGGCAGCAATACCTTGAGGCTGGAAGGCACTGTCGCGCAGATTAATCAAACGCTCTCAGATGGCTTGGTGTTGGAAACAGGACCGGGCTTTAATGGGCAGCTGAATCTGACGATGGTCAGCAATGATGCAGGTAACACTGGTTCGGGCGGGCCACTGACTGATACCGATATCCTGGTCATCAACGTGCTGGCCGCAGTTAATGATCCGCCAATCAATCAGTTGCCTGACTCATTTAACACCGATCGCACTACGGTCGTATTTTCCGCGGCCAATGGCAATGCAATCTCAGTCGCTGACGTGGATGCCGGTAATGCGACCAATTTCCGTGTGGAAATTAGCAGCAGTGTTGGTGGTTTGTCCTTGCCGGTCTTTGCAAACGTGATCGTTAGCGGTGTGGGTAGCGAGGCATCACCGTTGATCCTGGTAGGTTCGTTGCCTTTGATCAATGCAGCCTTGGCCGCTGGTTTGGTTCTCTCGGTGCCCTCTGACTTTGCAGGCACGGTCACCTTGAGTGTCTTGAGCAATGATGCCGGCAATACCGGCGTGGGTGGTCCACTGACCGACTTGGATAGCCTGCGAGTACTGATTGCGACCGACTTGAATGATGCGCCGATCAACGCCCTGCCAGCTCCGATCACCACCGATGCCGCTTCCATTGTTCTCTCTTCGGCACTTGGCAACGCGTTGTCAGTGGCCGATTCGGACGCAGGTGATGCCGACAACTTCAACGTGCAACTGATGATCGGCACCGGCGCCTTGAGCCTGGTAACCGACTCGGGTGTCACTGTCGCGGGAACTGGCGCCGAGGCATCGCCGCTGAGCCTCACTGGCAGTCTCAGTCGCATCAATGCTGTGCTGGCTGGTGGCTTGCGTGTGCAATTGCCGATCGGCTTTGTCGGCAACACATCGTTGCGGATTATCAGCCACGATGCAGGTAACACTGGGATCGGTGGCCCGCTGAGCGACGATGATCGGCTGAGCATTACCGTCATACCGGGGATCAATGATGGACCGGTAAACATTTTGCCGCCACCGGTGGTCAGCGATCAAACGACTATTGTACTGTCGCAGTCGCAAGGCAATGCGCTCTCGGTGGTTGATGTTGATGCAGGTAATGCGGCCAACTTTTCAGTCTCGCTCAGCGTGCCTGTGGGAACATTGTCGCTGGTCAATGGGCTGGGGTTATTTGTCAGTGGCAATGGTACACTGGCTTCGCCACTGCAATTGATTGGAACTTTGTCGACGATCAACACTGCGTTGTCGCGCGGATTGACGATTGCACTGCCGGCGAACTTTACCGGCACGACGGCCCTGGTGATGCTCAGCAATGACAATGGCAACACCGGCTCTGGTGGTCCGCGCACTGATTTGGACCTGCTGTCGCTGACTGTGCAGGCTGATGTCAACGATCCGCCGATCAATCATTTGCCTGACTCGGTCGATATTCCAGCGGCTCCCTATGTATTCTCGCTGGCCAATGGCAACGCCCTCTCTGTTTCGGACGTCGATGCGGGCCTGGCCAATAACTTCAGTGTCCAGCTATCGATCGACCAGGCGTTACTGAGCCTGATCGACCTTAATCCTGCCGGCGTGACGTTGACCGGCGACGGATCGTTGGCTCAACCTTTGCGATTGACGGGGGCTCTGCCCGATATCAATGCTGCGCTGGCCAGTGGCGTTTCGATAACACCTCTGGTGCAAGTGTTTGGCAAGCTGTCGTTGGAAGTGCGCAGTCATGATGCGGGAAATACAGGCAGCGGTGGTCCACTGAGCGATATTGATTTTCTGCTGATCAATGTATTGCCGCCCGAGAACGTGGCCCCTTACGTGGTGAGCGTCACGGCGGATTCGACGAGTTGGGTGAACGACTTCCGCGACTTTGTGGACGGAGAATTTGGTGACCGGCTAGCCGCTGGGTACCGTGTTCCCAACGGAGCAGCTCAACTGGTCAGCCTGCCATGGGTGAATGTCGATCGATTGAAGATTACCTTCAGCGAAGATGTCGGACCGTCGCTCGACTTCAATGACTTCGGCTGGCGCAGCGCACCGGGATTCACTGCGCTGGCAGGCACGTCTACGGTGCTGCCGAAAATTATCGGCTGGTCGTACGATGCAGCGACCTTCACGGTAACGTTGCAATTGGGTGGGGCAGTGCCGGCGGCTGTGTTCGACTTGACAGTCTCAGCCGCTGGGGTAACCGATGTACAAGCGACGAATCTGGATGGCGAATGGGTCAATGGCCAGACGATCGCTCGCTCGGGAGACAATACCGCCGGCGGTGATTTCAACTTCCGTCTGTTTTTCTTGCCGGGCGATACACTCGATGAAAGCCGAGGCAATGGGACGCGCACGGTCAATACCAATGATTCGCAGGAAGTGCGAGATCGGCAAAATGGATTTGTGGTGGCGGGGGTCGGTGCGGTGGGCTACGATCCCCGCGCCGATTTGGATGGCAGTGGCTTCATCAATACCAATGACAGCCAGTTAGTCCGGGATCGACAAGCGGGCATTATCTTCCGGCCGGCCAACGTCAACATCGCCCGTAATCCGGTGGTCCCATCCGATGTCAACGACGACCAGTCCGCCACGCCACTGGATGCGCTGCTGATCATTAACTCGATCAATGCAGGTTCAGCAGGTATGCCCGACGATCCGGACAACCCGCTGTTCTTGGATGTATCGGGAGACGGCTTCGTCACGCCGCTGGATGTTTTGCTGGTGATCAATCAACTGAATGAGTCAGCCGGTGGTAGTGGCGGTGGTGAAGGCGAGGCCATGGCGATTGAATCGCCGCTGGCGCATGACCAGGCGCTATTGGATGTGCTTGACCTGCCTACCAAGCCGGGTGAAGTAGGAGATGCTATTGGCCTGGATTTCAACTGGGGATCATTCGATATCGATTTCTACTCCGAGCAAGTCGCTCAGAAACATCGAATCAAAGCACGTACCGAATTACGAAAGAGTAGCCGATGAGATTCGTTTCGCAGATGTTGTGCCTGCTGGTTGCTTGGCTGAGCCTGGGGCCGAGCATGACCAAGGCCGACATGGTATTGACGATTGATAACCTATTGGCGCGACCGGGCGAGACGGTGCTGGTTGGGGTTTATGCCAGCAGCAACATTGGCGACATTATCTCTGGATTCAACTTGCCCTTGGACTTTGGTGCCGATGGTTTTGTCGATCCAGGTAACGATGGCGTCAGCGACTTACCGGTCAATTTCGCGCTTAATGCAGTTCCGCTGCGGCAGGTGGTTTATGGCAATACTGGATTGGATCGCCCCTTTCCGCAAGTTATGCTGATCAATGTAGATACCATTCCAACGGGCAGTGGTGGCAACATAGTCTTGGGGCCTAATCCAACGAGGCTGTTTGACCTGGCGATCAATGTATCGCCGCTGGCGCAACCGGGTGATACGCTGCCGCTGGTGATCAAGCTGCCTGACGCCCCGTTCTCTAGCCTTTTCAACATTGCTGGTCCCAACTCACCGATCGTCACCCTGTTGAGTCCCGGCATCGTCGCCGCCGGTTCGATCACCGTGATCGGCGTGCCCGAGCCAACCACCTTGGCGTTTATCAGCCTCGGGCTATGCGGTGGGCTGAGGTATTGGAAAAGCAAACGTCGATCAGGCCGCTGGCAAAGAAGGATGCCCCAACCTAAGAGCAGATAAGCCCGCGAATCAGTCGAATGCGCGCCACAGAATATATGGCTCTAAAGCTGTCGACGCGCGTTACGCGGCTTTATTAGCGTCAATTAGCGCCGTTAGCGGGCAACTACTTCTTTACTCTTTCTAGAGGTTGGATAAGTCAAGCCGCAGCGAACGTCACTGCTGGCTCCGGCCAGGTTGTAACTGGTTTCTCAGCGGTGACCAGCGGCAACATGATTCGCATGAGCTTCAGTGGAACTGGCTTGGGAGGAGTGGGGGCCGCTGGAGATGGCTTCTAACGAATCTCATCCGACCTGGACGGTAACGGTCAGTTCACCGAATCGCATTTCGAATTCTTCCGCTTGTTTGGTGATGCCAGCAGCGACGGCGCTGTGAACAGCCAAGATCAGTTGCTGACCAGCGTCGACATCAACGGCGACGGCCGCGCCGACGTACGCGACCGCAGCGACATCCACGCCCGACTGGGCCAATCAATCGATCAGGCCTTATTAACCTGGGTAGACGATTAAGAGTACTTCAGGCCATGTGACCTGGCGCGAAATATGGTGGCTCACGTAAATGATCCATTGCTCTGACTTATCGCAGTACGCAATTGCGCGGGTCAAGGTTTGGCAGCGGGAAATCGGAAACGCGAGGCAGTACGTTCACCACATCTTGAAGAGTGGTTTCTTGACGTAGAAGGTCGCACTTGCTCGGAAGGCATGCGTTTCTTCGAACCGATCGAGCCAAGCCTCGCCGTTAGGACGGATCCGAATGTATCGACCTGGATGTGACACCGACTCAAAAGAGACCGCATTCTTCGCGTCAGCCAAGCCTGGTTTCTGAAGCCAAGTTGCATGCATTTTCCAGCCAAGGTCGTCACGCAACTGAGTCAACTTGATTCGAAAACCGAAGTGGTCTATGTAAGAGTCTGGCCAGTTGACTGCTCGAATGGACGTATGCACAGACTCGCTAAGGCCCGAGGTGAACTCAAATGTCGCATTCATTTTTTCACCGTTATTGACGGGCTCGCAGCCGTAGCAATCGAGTGCGAAGTGCTTCAGAAATCCTTTAGCACGGAATTGTTGCAGGGAGACCAAGTCCCCGAGAAGCCTTTGCTCATTGAGTTCGGTCAACAGGTCGCTTGCCTCAGTGGATTTATTGGCCGCTTTCAGCCGATCAACCTCTGACAAGTAAGCAGCCCTGAGGTCATCGGACGCCTTCTTGATCGCAGCGCCATAGTCTCGAAATTCTTTCGCAAACGCATCTTCGTATCCACCGAGGACGTTACGATTCTCAAAGTGCGTCTTCCATTCTGTTAACTGGCCGGCACCGGCCAAATCACCCTTGGCTACTTTTTTGGCAATTTGGTCAATATAGACATCAAGTAGAGTTTGTTTGGCTACCGCCACATACTCTCGATATGCTTCCTTTTGCTCATTGAGGCTTTGCGCAGTTGCGGGCACTGGGCAGAAAGCAGACAGAAAACTGGCCAATACGCAGAAAAGGATCTCTGGTTTAATGAGAATACTGTTAAACGATCTGGCTCGCATTTTCTGAAGTCCTGACGTAGGCTGGGGCGGAAATGGATTTGCGTAGCTTGAACTCGGTTTCGTAAGTCATTTCGGTAAGGTTACGCAAACGTCAATAAAATGACAACAAGGAGAAATCGGTGAGTACTCGGCGACTGGTGGTCAGATGTCGAACAGACACTGCGATGGGAGCGACAGCCACTACGAGTTGCATGTTTACTCGGCTGACCTAACTTGTAACCGTTTAGGCTTTACGTGAATTCTATAAAGGCTATACTCAACGATGTAACGCCGCTTAATCGCGGGACTTTTGGCGAGATTATCCATGATAATTGTCAAGAGCACCAGCGAACGGGGGAACCACAATTGTGTGTAGAGGTTATTCTCTGCGCACTTCGGGGCTTAGGTGCTCCCGCAGCACCGGGGTAATTCCGTCCTAGCCCGACAGCTAACCTCGTCAGCCGGTTATCAGATGGTCTGGTAGCCATGGAAAGCAGTTCCCGGAACGTGCTAGGCGTTGATTATTCAGTTCGCATGGCTATGCACGTCCAAGCGGTCATATTTCTTTTTAGCTGAACTGTTTCAGCGTTCAGCGAATCTTACGCGGTCTCTCGCCGAAACCCTACCTACCGGCTGATCGGTACGTCATGGGATCTTCGTAGCTGGAGATGCAGGCGATCCGCTGGCCAAACCGGATGATGCGCAGGCGCACTGCCGATGCGAGCGGAAAGTTTGTAGGTACCTGAAGTGTTCTTGGTCAAGGGTCTGTTGTTAGCGCAGCTTAGTTCTCTCTGGATTGTGTTGGCAGTCATTGTCTTACTGAGCCTACTCGGGATATGGTGCTGCGTAAGGCACATCCCCAACAACTCGGCCGGCGTAGTCGAGAAGTTATGGTCTGGTTCAGGATCCGTTGAAGCTGGTCACATCATTGCACTCAATGGTGAGGCTGGTTTCCAAGCCGATTTGCTCAGAGGCGGTATTCATCTGGGATATTGGCGGTGGCAATACACGATTCATCAAGTTCCCCTGGTAACGATCTCGCAAGGCAAGATCGGCTACGTATACGCGCGAGATGGCCAGCCACTTTCAGCCAATCAAGCGCTCGGTCGCGATGTCCCGTGCAACTCCTTTCAGGACGCCGCAGCTTTCCTGGCAGGTGATCAGCCGGGTTCGGTGAATTGTAAAGTTGGCCAACGCGGCCGACAGCGAGCCATACTGCGCGAAGGAGTCTATGCGATTAACCCGGCACTCTTTGTGGTGCTGACTGATGAGCGCATATTTGGCTTGCCGGCTATACAAACGCGTCAAGAGATTGCCACCGTCGAACTCTTTCGCAAGGACCTCCAAGAGCAGGGCGGCTTTGCGCCGGTTGTGGTCGGCAAACCGATGAGTGTCGAAAACACTGTCTCTTCCGACCAGCCGTCATCGGTCGATACCTTGGGCATCGTAACCATTCACGACGGTCCATCCTTGCCAGCCGACGAGATCATCGCACCGTCGGTTGGCACTGATGCCAGCGACACCAGCATGCACAATCACTTTCAAGACCCCGAAGCGTTTCTCACTTCTGGCGGTCGGCGAGGTCGCCAGTATCAAGTCTTAACCGATGGTACTTACTTTCTGAACCGCTGGTTCGCCAGCGTGGAACTGATTGCCAAGACCGTCGTACCGATTGGATATGTGGGCGTGGTAGTCAGTTACGTTGGCAAACATGGCAGCGACGTGTCGGGCAAAGAGTTCCGCCATGGCGAGCAAGTGGCCTGTGGCGAAAAAGGCGTATGGGAGCGGGCGCTGGGTCCTGGCAAATATGCTTTTAATCGCTACGCGGGCAACATCATTCTCGTGCCCACTACAAACTTCGTCTTGCACTGGATCACCGGCCGTTCGGAGTCGCACAAATATGACGAAAGTCTGCGCTCGATCGACCTGGTGACCAAAGATGCCTATGAACCGCTGCTGCCGCTGAGCGTGGTCGTTCATATCGACTACGAGCGCGCTCCGAGCGTGATTCAGCGTTTTGGCGATGTAAAAAAGCTGATAACCCAAACCATCGATCCCATGCTGAGCGCCTTCTTTCGCGACGTGGCCCACGCCAAGACAATGCTGGAGTTGTTGCATGAACGCGACCGTATCCAGGCTGAGGCGCGCGTTGAGCTGCGAAACAAATTCCGGGCGTTTGACATCGAGTGCATCGACGTCTTGATCGGCAAGCCGTCGAGTGGGCCGGGTGATGAAAAGATCGAAACCTTGCTCGAACAACTGCGTCAGCGTCAGCTCTCCAGCGAACAATTGGAGACTTTCGAACGTCGCAAACTGGCGGCGGAAAAAGAGAAAGAGTACAAGGCGGCGGAGGCGTGCGCGCAGATGCAAACAACCCTGACCAATGCGGAAGTACAAGTACGCATCGCGGAGAATCAAGGCGAAGCGGACTTGGTTCGGGCGCGGAAGAAGTCGCAAGAAGCCATTGTCGTAGCGGATGCCAGACTGGAAAGTTCGCGCCGCGAAGCCCAGCAGAACATTCTGCTAGCCGAAGCCGACAGTCGCCAGCGTGTGCTGGCCGGTCAAGGCGAAAGCCAAAAGATCATGCAGATCGGTCTCTCAGAAGCGATCGTACTGATGCGCAAGATCGCATCGCTGGGCGACCCGCGCCTGTACACCTTGCAAGAAGTCGCCAGTCGATTCGCAGCCAGCCAACAACCACTGGTTCCTGAGCGGTTGTTTGTCAGTGGGGCTACCAACGAATCGGGCAACGCCCCCGAACTCGGTTTACTTGGAACCCTGGTGCAACTGCTGACTGCAGAAAAATCTGGCTTCACCATGGCATCCTCCCTCACCCAACCAGATCCCGACATGACCGCCTTGGCTCAAGTAGCAGAAGCAGTCAGCAAGGAAGCTATCGAACGTCTAACACCCAAGGTAGACGGATAAAGCAGGCTGAACAATGAAGGTCTAGCCACAAGAAAATGAAGTTTTAACACCCTGCAATCCGCCCCGGCGCAAGCTGCGAACCGATTCACTGCTTCATTCGCTTGATCTCTTCGCTGTCTGGCGCAAATGCAAACACTAACATTGAACAGAATTGGTCACGACTATTATCTGCGCGTTCACCTTCCGGATTATTCAGTGCATTAATGACCAGCAAGGCATCTATGGCTGACAAAGCTGCGTCGCCGTTGACATCCAAGTACTCTACAGGATCAAACGGTATAGGCAGTTCTGGGGGCAAGCGAAATCCCCGATTGATGCCATTGATAACCAGCAAAGCATCAATAGGCGTGACAAATCCATCCGCATTCACATCGTGCGGATTCCTGGGATTCTGCCAGGGGAATAGACGATCATTATCAACTACATCTAGATTGCTCGATGTCGATTGATAACCAGTCGCATTTGCGGAAACCACAATCACCTGCGTACCATCCAGCAGGGCATCGTCCACGGCCGTGATCACAAATGTGATCGATGCCTGGCCAGCGGGAATCGTTACCGAGGATGGCACCGTGGCTTCGCTCGTGTCACTACTGCTGAGCGTTACGGTCAGTGGCAAGCTAATGTCCGTGTTACTGCGTGAGACTGTACCGGTAACGGTGCCACCTTGCTCGCTCATTGTGGAACCGCTTAAGCTCAAGCCTAACGATTCTGCATCCGTGACTTCCAAGGATTGGTTGACCGAGGCGTAGCCCTGCGCGGAAGCACTTATCACCACGGGCTGCGTACCATCTAGCAGGGCATCGTCCACGGCCGTGATCGCAAAAGTGATCGATGCCTGGCCAGCCGGAATCGTCACCGAGGACGGCACCGTGGCTTCGCTCGTGTCACTACTGCTCAGCGTTACGGTCAGTGGCAAGCTAATGTCCGTGTTACTGCGTGAGACTGTACCGGTAACGGTGCCACCTTGCTCACTCATGGTAGAACCGCTTAAGCTCAACCCCAGCGATTCTGCGTCCGTGACTTCCAAGGATTGGTTGACCGAGGCGTAGCCCTGCGCGGAAGCACTTGTCACCACGGGCTGCGTACCATCCAGCAGGGCATCGTCCACGGCCGTGATCGCAAAAGTGATCAATGCCTGGCCAGCGGGAATCGTTACCGAGGACGGCACCGTGGCTTCGCTCGTGTCACTACTGCTGAGCGTTACGATAAGCGGCAAGCTAATGTCGGTGTTGCTGCGTGCGACTGTACCGGTAACGGTGCCACCTTGCTCGCTCATAGTGGAACCGCTTAAGCTCAACACTAACGATTCTGCGTCCGTGACTTCCAGCGACCGGGTAACCGAAGTATAGCCCTGTGCGGAAGCACTTATCACGGCCGACTGCGTACCATCCAGCAGGGTATCATCCACGGCCGTGATCGCAAAAGTGATCGATGCCTGCCCAGCGGGAATCGTTACCGAGGACGGCACCGTGGCTTCGCTTGTGTCACTACTGCTGAGCGTTACGGTCAGTGGCAAGCTAATGTCCGTGTTACTGCGTGAGACTGTACCGGTAACGGTGCCACCTTGCTCACTCATGGTAGAACCGCTTAAGCTCAACCCTAACGATTCTGCGTCCGTGACTTCCAAGGATTGGTTGACCGAGACGTAGCCCTGCGCGGAAGCACTTATCACCACCGACTGCGTACCATCCAGCAGGGCATCGTCCACGGCCGTGATCGCAAAAGTGATCGATGCCTGGCCAGCCGGAATCGTCACCGAGGATGGCACCGTGGCTTCGCTCGTATCACTACTGCTCAGCGTTACGGTCAGTGGCAAGCCAATGTCGGTGTTACTACGTGAGACTGTACCGGTAACGGTGCCACCTTGCTCACTCATGCTGGAAACGCTTAAGGTCAACCCCAGCGATTCTGCATCCGTGACTTCCAAGGATTGGTTGACCGAGGCGTAGCCCTGCGCGGAAGCACTTGTCACCACGGGCTGCGTACCATCCAGCAGGGCATCGTCCACGGCCGTGATCGCAAAAGTGATTGATGCCTGGCCAGCCGGAATCGTTACCGAGGACGGCACCGTGGCTTCGCTTGTGTCACTACTGCTGAGCGTTACGGTCAGTGGCAAGCTAATGTCCGTGTTACTGCGTGAGACTGTACCGGTAACGGTGCCACCTTGCTCACTCATGGTAGAACCGCTTAAGCTCAACCCTAACGATTCTGCGTCCGTGACTTCCAAGGATTGGTTGACCGAGACGTAGCCCTGCGCGGAAGCACTTATCACCACCGACTGCGTACCATCCAGCAGGGCATCGTCCACGGCCGTGATCGCAAAAGTGATCGATGCCTGGCCAGCCGGAATCGTTACCGAGGATGGCACCGTGGCTTCGCTCGTATCACTACTGCTGAGCGTTACGATAAGCGGCAAGCTAATGTCGGTGTTACTACGTGAGACCGTACCGGTAACGGTGCCACCTTGCTCACTCATGCTGGAACCGCTCAAGCTCAACCCCAGCGATTCTGCGTCCGTGACTTCCAGCGACCGGGTAACCGAAGCATAGCCCTGCGCGGAAGCACTTATCACAACCGACTTCGCACCATCCAGCAGGGCATCGTCTACGGCCGTGATCGCAAATGTGATCGATGCCTGGCCAGCCGGAATCGTTACCGAGGATGGCACCGTGGCTTCGCTCGTGTCACTACTGCTCAGCGTTACGGTCAGTGGCAAGCTAATGTCCGTATTACTGCGTGAGACTGTACCGGTAACGGTGCCACCTTGCTCGCTCATGCTGGAAACGTTTAAGGTCAACCCCAGCGATTCTGCATCCGTGATTTCCAGCGAACGGGTAACCGAAGTATAGCCCTGCGCGGAAGCACTTATCACAACCGACTTCGCACCATCCAGCAGGGCATCGTCTACGGCCGTGATCGCAAAAGTGATCGATGCCTGGCCAGCGGGAATCGTCACCGAGGACGGCACCGTGGCTTCGCTTGTGTCACTACTGCTGAGCGTTACGATAAGCGGCAAGCTAATGTCGGTGTTGCTGCGTGAGACTGTACCGGTAACGGTGCCACCTTGCTCACTCATGGTAGAACCGCTTAAGCTCAACCCTAACGATTCTCCATCCGTGACTTCCAAGGATTGGTTGACCGAGGCGTAGCCCTGCGCGGAAGCACTTATCACCACGGGCTGCGTACCATCCAGCAGGGCATCGTCTACGGCCGTGATCGCAAAAGTGATCGATGCCTGGCCAGCGGGAATCGTCACCGAGGACGGCACCGTGGCTTCGCTCGTGTCACTACTGCTGAGCGTTACGATAAGCGGCAAGCTAATGTCGGTGTTACTACGTGAGACTGTACCGGTAACGGTGCCACCTTGCTCACTCATAGTGGAACCGCTCAAGCTCAACCCTAACGATTCTGCGTCCGTGACTTCCAGCGACCGGGTAACCGAAGTATAGCCATGTGCGGAAGCACTTATCACCACCGACTGCGTACCATCCAGCAGGGCATCGTCTACGGCCATGATCGCAAAAGTGATCGATGCCTGGCCAGCGGGAATCGTCACCGAGGACGGCACCGTGGCTTCGCTCGTGTCACTACTGCTCAGCGTTACGGTCAGTGGCAAGCTAATGTCCGTGTTGCTGCGTGAGGCTGTACCGGTAACGGTGCCACCTTGCTCACTCATGCTGGAAACGCTTAAGGTCAACCCCAGCGATTCTGCGTCCGTGACTTCCAGCGACCGGGTAACCGAAGTATAGCCCTGCGCGGAAGCACTTATCACCACGGGCTGCGTACCATCCAGCAGGGCATCGTCCACGGCCGTGATCACAAATGTGATCGATGCCTGGCCAGCGGGAATCGTTACCGAGGATGGCACCGTGGCTTCGCTCGTGTCACTACTGCTGAGCGTTACGGTCAGTGGCAAGCTAATGTCCGTGTTACTGCGTGAGACTGTACCGGTAACGGTGCCACCTTGCTCGCTCATTGTGGAACCGCTTAAGCTCAAGCCTAACGATTCTGCATCCGTGACTTCCAAGGATTGGTTGACCGAGGCGTAGCCCTGCGCGGAAGCACTTATCACCACGGGCTGCGTACCATCTAGCAGGGCATCGTCCACGGCCGTGATCGCAAAAGTGATCGATGCCTGGCCAGCCGGAATCGTCACCGAGGACGGCACCGTGGCTTCGCTCGTGTCACTACTGCTCAGCGTTACGGTCAGTGGCAAGCTAATGTCCGTGTTACTGCGTGAGACTGTACCGGTAACGGTGCCACCTTGCTCACTCATGGTAGAACCGCTTAAGCTCAACCCCAGCGATTCTGCGTCCGTGACTTCCAAGGATTGGTTGACCGAGGCGTAGCCCTGCGCGGAAGCACTTATCACCACGGGCTGCGTACCATCTAGCAGGGCATCGTCTACGGCCGTGATCACAAATGTGATCGATGCCTGGCCAGCCGGAATCGTTACCGAGGATGGCACCGTGGCTTCGCTTGTGTCACTACTGCTGAGCGTTACGATAAGCGGCAAGCTAATGTCGGTGTTGCTGCGTGAGACCGTACCGGTAACGGCGCCACCTTGCTCGCTCATGGAGCCCGGGCTGATCGCAAGATTCAATTCGACTAGCTCGAGCGAGACTGAGCGCGAGTCGTATTGAATGGACCAATTCGCGTTGCCTGGGGGAGTTGGCAAGCGGAGGTCTGAGAACGAACCAATGACACTGTCGGAACTTTGAATGAATTCAAATCTCTGCGAGACAGCTGGCAGAAAGCCGCCGATGAGCTTTACTTCCAAGTCGCCTCCCAGGTCGGCGGTACCAGTGTGATTGAAATGATCGTACATGCTGCCCGCGAGTGTACCGCCCAGTTCGACGACCAGGCGTCCACGATAGGCCACGTTTCCATAACTCACTGAGGTAGCGACACTGGAGCCACTATCCAAGATGGCTTGCACAAGTACGTTTGAAAGCGCCCCATCGCCGTCCAAGTATCCTGAGACAATCAGCGGCAGTATTGGACTTTCGCCGAGCAGTGCACCCCGGTTATTGAAAGGGTCACTGGGAGTTGCCGATGTAATGATGGTGCCCCAGCCGCGGATTTCTCGACCGGCTGCGAGTTGAAACCCGCTCGAAGAGGCGACGGATCCGCCCGCCAAATGTGTCACTTCGCTCAGCTCGACTGGCTCCTCCGCATCGATCGCCATTTTCCGATAATCGACTACGATTTCCCCAATTGGGCTGAATGTCTTCAAGCCGTCGAAGACCAGGCTCTCGAACGAGCCGAAGCGGACTGAGTTTGATTGGACACCGTCGGAAGACAGAATCTGACCAAAACCAGCTGGAATTGCGAGGCTGGTGAAGCGAGCGGTGCTGTTGACTGCACCTGTCACTCTCAGTTCGTCTAGGGAACTGCCTTGACCGTCCAACTCGATGCCCTCTGGCAGTGCAAACAGGCCTCCAATCGCGTAATCGACCGCGATTTTGTCGATTTGTGAATCTGAACCCTTAATACGAATGAGGGCAACTTCCGCCAACAACTCTGAAACCAATACTTGGGATTGGACAAGATCGATTACTTGAACGCGGTCTGCATCGCGACGAATCAAAATGTCGTTGCTAGTTGCATCCGGTAGGTCAATAGCCACTGCTTTGAGCGCAGTAACTACGAAGACAGTGCTCGCCGAGCCACCATCTTCGTCGGTGGCCGTGACGGTTACCGTTTGATTAAAGAGAGCCGTCGTCGGTAGATATGACCAGCTCCACGTTCCATTTGCTGTCCTGACGATTGTGCCCAAGCTGACAGAGAGCGTTACGGTATCTTGAGCTATATCTCGAAACGTTCCTGTATTAAATACTGTCGTCAGAGTATAGCCAGCTATAACCGGCAAGTCTTGAGCAACCAGCGGAGCGGCATTTTCAACAACAATAGCGATAACCTTCTCGAAACTCTTTCCCGCCTGGTCAGTCGTTCGGACGCGAATCGAATAAGTATTGGTGCCGTCGAGGGCAAAGGCAGAACTTGTCTTCAAAACATTACCTACAACTGCAAAATGCGAGTTGTCGGAACTACCTTCTCCACTGACGAGCATGTAACGATGTGAATCTCCTGTGTTGCGGTCCGATGTACTAAACGTGCCGACCACGGTACCTTCGCCAGCATCTTCGCTGACTCTGTTAGTCGATAGTGAGATATCGCTGGGTACGAAATTTATGGGGATGGTATAGAGTTCTTTCCCATACAGTTCAGTAGTGGCCATGATCAAGATATTGTCGCCACTTTCGGCAAGCGGAAAGGGCGTGCTATTGCCATAACCGACTTGTACATCGGAAGATAAGAACGTTCCAGCCAGAGTGCCGTCGGACTCCCACAGTTCTAATCCGCTCTGGCCATCATTGGCGCGGAAGAACAGACGATCATGGAGAACCTTGAAAGCCGCAACGAACGAGGAGTCTTCCCCTGGTCGAACGTCAAGCAGTAGCGATGTTCCGCTCGCGGTCCCATCGCTCTTCCAAAGTTCACTTCCCACAATCCCGTCATCGGCGCGGAACAAGATTGTACCGTTTACATTTCGGATATAACGAATCGATGATCCTCCGGGACCCGGATTGATGTCGCGAACTAACATCGTTCCAGCTTCTGTTCCATCTGAAGTCCACAACTCACCTCCGCTCACTCCATCGTTAGCATTGAAGTACAACCGACCGTTAATCGCCTCCATATCTGTGATGTCCGAACTGCCTGTGCCAGGAAAGATATCCTTTATCATCACAGTTCCGGCTGAAGTGCCATCGGTTCGCCACAGTTCGGTACCGCTCTGACTGGTACGGGCTACAAAAAACAATTGGTCGTTGAGAATTGTTGGCAAATTGACGAAGGAGCTTAGTGACCCTGGCTCGATGTCCTTAAGCCTGAATGTTCCGGCGACCGTTCCGTCACTTCTCCACAGTTCATATCCACGAGAGCCGTTGTTAGCGCAGAAATAGATGACATTTCCGATCGCGATCGGTGAGCCAAATAGTTCGGTATCAGCTGAGCCTGGAGTGATGTCCTTGACCATAGCAGTTCCAGCCGCTGTGCCATCAGTCTTCCACAACTCCAAGCCTGAAGTGGGCGTGTAGGCAGTGAAGAAAAGGGTACCATTAGCGTTGATCGCATTGGTCGATAGTGGGTAACGGACTCCTCGCGTTGTAAAGGCACTGCCACTACCTGGATTGATATCCAGAAGCATTGTAGTACCAGCGGAGGTACCGTCAGATCTCCACAGTTCATAACCGTTGGTGCCATCGTTGGCGGTGAAGTATAAAGCGCCGTTAAAATTCATGAAGTCTCGAGGTAACGATGGTTGGGTCCCGGCTTTAATGTCCTTCAGTAATACGGTGCCAGCCGGTGTTCCATCGCTCGTCCACAACTCGGCGCCCAGAGATCCGTCGTTGGCTGCAAAGTAGAAGCTACCATTTCTCTCTAGCACAGGCGCTGGATTGGAAGTTTCAGTGCCCGTGACGATGTCTCTCAACAGAACGGTTCCGACGCTGGTACCGTCAGACATCCAGAGTTCTTCACCTCGGGTGCCATCGTTGGCCGAGAAGATAACTCGACCAGCAAGCACCGTCAGATATTTCGGCTTGGAGGTCAAAGCTGGATTGATATCTTTAACTAAGATCGTTCCGGTGGTTGTTCCATCGCTTTTCCAAAGCTCGTAATTGCCTGAAAAAAACAGCGTGCCGTCGAGGTTAGCAAAGCGTGAAATGTCGTTCGAAGGCAAGCCTAAAACGACTGAGTTGCGAACGACGACCGTATTGGCCGGCGTACCATCGCTTTTGAACAACTTGTCGCCGCTGGTTCCTCCGTCAAAGGCCTGGAAGAATAATGTGCCGTTGATATTGATAAAATTCCGTGGAATCGAACTATCAGCCCCAACTCGAATGTCAGCGACCTGAACCGTACCGGCTAGCTCTCCATTACTTTTCCACAACTCGTACCCAGTCGTACCATCATTTGCTCGGAAGAATAGTGTTCCATTCACGTTGGTAAAACGCGAGGGACTACTGCCCAGTGCCCCTGGTCGAATATCTTTGACCAGTACGGTTCCCGCGTCCGTACCATCGCTCTTCCAAAGCTCGACACCCGTACTTGCTGAGCTCGCAGAAAAGAAAACGGTATTCCCGACGGCTGTCATGTTCGAAATGGTTGCGCCGGCGCTGTCAGGAGAAATGTTCTTGACCATCACGGTACCGGCAGCGGTACCATCGCTCTTCCACAACTCATTTCCATTGATGCCGTCGTTAGCTACGAAGTACAAGCTGCCATTCAAATTGACCATCGATACTGGCGACGAGCCGCCTGTTCCTGGCTGTATGTCCTTAACCAGCACAGTACCCGCCGTGGTGCCGTCAGATTTCCAAAGTTCATAACCGCTTGTACCGTCGTTACCTCGGAAGAACAGTGTTCCATTTAAATGGGCTGCCCCGTTGAGACTTACTCCGTTAGCACTGCCCTGACGAATGTCCTTAACCAGAGTCGTTCCTTGCGTAGTCCCATCGCTAGTCCACAACTCTCGCCCCGATCGTCCGTCGGAAGCCTCGAAGAAGAGCGTGCCATTAACATCCGTCAAGTTGACAATGTTAATTAATCGCTTGACAAAGATTGTGCCCTCTGGTGTACCATCGGTTCGCCACAAGCCGCTATTCACACTTCCATCAGCCACGAAGTAGACATAACTACCCGAGGCAACCAACTGCTGAGGATATGAACCTTCAACAATCGGTGTCGGATTAATGTCCTTCAAAACTGACGCGGGCGCGGCAAGAAGGTGCCTGGTTTCTAACTGCTCAAAAGCAAATGCTCGCCGGTGGCACCAGGGTCTCAAAAGAGCTCGGGATGCTTGAGACAAAAATCGAACTGGCATTTATGGATTCTTTAAACCTTAAAACAAACAACACAAGCTAGGCCTCGATCAAGCGAAGCCTGATTCGGCAAAAATCTGAAAAGCTCGAAAACCCAACGAAAGCATTGGTGTTTAAGAAGTTGCTTACTAAATCTCACACCAAGCAACGGAGGGTTTCGAGTGAACGCCAAGTTACGTCAAGCCATCAAGCGACGCAAGCGTCAACTGAAAAATCGAATCGATAAACGCAATATGCCCAGCACGCCGGCCATCGAGGCGCCGAGCATCAAGCTCGAACTGGCAGAGCGGCAACAGGCAATCAGCGCTGGTGGGTTGGCTGTCATTATGCAGCTGATCAACGCTATCGACCTGCGCAAGCACATCAATCGATCAGTACCACTATTCAAACTCTACTTGCCCTACGACGAAGCGGACCACGTATTCAACATTGCTCTCAATCTCTTGGCCGGAGGCACTTGCCTGGATCATTTGGAACTGCGGCGCACCGACGAAGCCTATCTCAATGGTTTGGGCGCCCAGCGTATTCCTGACCCAACGACCGCCGGTGACTTCTGCAGAAGATTCGATGAACTGAAAATTCTCAACCTCATGCAAGGTATCAATCGTGCTCGACAGACGGTGTGGAAGCAACAACCTGCTGAGTTCTTTCAGCGTGCAATCATCGAAGCTGATGGTACCATGGTCGAGACCTCGGGACAGCGCAAAGAGGGTATCGGGATGAACTACAAAAAGCAGTGGGGCTATCATCCGCTGGTAGTGACACTGGCTAACACTCGCGAGGTTCTCTACATCGCCAATCGAAGTGGCAATCGACCTAGTCATGAAGGAGCAGCGTTCTACTTCGATTTGGCAGTCAAACAGTGTCGCGATGCAGGCTTCCAGGAAGTGTTTCTGCGCGGCGATACTGACTTCGCGTTAACGGACAACTTTGATCGCTGGGACAATGACAAAGTGAAATTTGTGTTCGGTTATGATGCCAAGCCCAATTTGATTGCGATTGCCGAATCCCTTGAAAAAGACGCCTGGAAGCCACTTCGCCGCCGCCATCCGCCGCAACCGGAAACCGAGTCTCGCCAAAAGCGTCCCAACTTCAAAGATCAAATCGTTGAACAAAATGAATACGAGACCAAGCACCAAGTTGGTGAGGACATCGCTGAGTTCGACTATCGTCCCACGTGCTGCGATCGAAACTATCGCATGGTCGTCGTGCGCAAAGATGTCGAGGTCTCGAGAGGGCAACAGGTGCTGTTCAATGAACCACACTACTTCTTTTACATCACCAATGAATCACGCAGCAACTGCTCATCTCGCCAGGTTGTCTTTCACGCCAATGACCGTTGTGGTCAAGAGAACGATATCAGTCAGCTGCATGCCTGTGGCGCGCTAGCCGCGCCGTTGGATAATCTTGTGAGTAACTGGGCCTACATGGTCATCGCGTCCCTGGCATGGACACTCAAGTGCTGGAGTGGACTCATGATTCGCCCACAGGGTACCGACAAGCAAAAAGCCAATCAGGCTGAAGTAAAGCACCGCATCGTGCGCATGGAGTTCCATACATTCTTACAAACGATCATCCAGATCCCATCTCAGATCGTCCGAACTTCTCGACGCTTAATCTATCGACTGTTGAGCTTTCGAGAGTCTGTGGAGCAGCTGTTCATGATCCACGATCACCTCAGCCAACCACTACGCTGCTGACCTGGCAGCTCTATGAAGCCAAAGTCTGGATGCTTTGGTACCGCCGCCACGCCTAACCCAAGAATATTCAAATCTATGTCAAACACACAAACTGAAATCACATCGCTGGCAACGCCAGTCCGATCGTGCACGCCAAAATTTTTGCCCCGCCAAATCGATGCTTGGTAAACTAGGAAACGCTTGATTGAGGGCTAGGGCAATGTCACAAAGCTGAACGTAGGCAGTGCGCAACGCTTTGAAACATCATCAAGATCACAAACAATCAACATGTGACCAATTCAATTCAAAACAAACTTGCATGGCACCCAAGAGTGTCTATCGCGGTCGCTCTGCTTGCATGCCAGCCTCACCAAGAGCTTCCGCGGATATCCAATGTACCGCCCATTGGCGATCCAGAGTATACTTCAAGCCTCAGCACTTGAGCAAAAGTTTTCGGGTCAAAGGCACTCATTAACCAAGGACGAAATGGTTTCACGTTAGCATACGGGGATCGATTCTTAACTGCACCTGCACCTGCATATTGACATGGACATGGTCATGGACATTCGCTTCGTGATGTAGTGGCAACGAGCCCCAAAGCATGGCCTCGGCGCTGTCTACTCCTACTCCTACTCCTACTCCTACTCCTACTCCTACTCCTACTCCTACTCCTACTCCTACTCCTACTCCTACTCCTACTCCTACTCCTACTCCTACTCCTACTCCTACTCCTACTCCGCGCAGACGCAGACGCAGACGCAGACGCCGTTAGTCAAGATAGAAATTCAACTGGCTGTTGTGCAATTGAGAATTGCACCTGGCGGCAAGCGATTCCAGACTAGCGGTAGGTCTTCACAACCTCCCCCGCAGAGTTGGGATGAGCTTTTGTAAAACTGGTAGCGGTGGGTTATGATTGAGCCGTTGAAAATCCACAGTACGCGGTTTTCCAGGAGCTTTGATGGACAACGAGCCATTGCGAGGTATGCCTCCGGGGACGGAGCTGGAATCCAACGAGGAGATCGAACGGGCGCGATCTGAGATTCGTCGCTCGAGCCCGGGACAGGCTTCGATTGCTAATAAAACCGAGGTGCTGCCCGAGCAGCCATATCGTCCGACCGTTCGGACACCTCAAGCCATTCTCATTTTGTGCGACGATGGTGAGACCAGCGGCGAAGTGTTTCGACTGCGGACCGATCGGTTCGTGATCGGTCGTACCGAAGGAGATTTGCTGCTGCCCAATGATGAACAGGTCTCGTCGCGGCATGTGGCGTTGACCCAGCAAGTGGTGGCCGGGCAGGTACGCTGGGTGATCACCGACTTGCAAAGCCGCAATGGGCTGTTTGTAAGAGTCGGCAAAGCGCCGCTGAATCATATGTCCGAGTTTCTGATCGGCGGCGGCCGTTATCGTCTGGAACTGGTTCAAACCATGGTAGCGCCCACCGCAGCGTTTGATGATGTGTCGCTGCGAGCCCCGATGACGCGAGCCTTTGAAGACAATGCGGCCGTTGGTAGCGAGATGCTGACGGAACTGATCGGTGGTGGCACCGGTGTTCGATTGGCCTTGGACGGATCCGAATACTGGATCGGCAGTCATCCGCAGTGCGCGGTGCGCCGAGCGACCGATCCGTTTGTCGCAGCCAAACATGCCAAGTTGTTTCGCAGCCCTCGCGGCACCTGGATGATTCAAAACAATAGTTCGATCAACGGTATCTGGTTGCGAGTGCCCCAAATCATTCTCGAATTGGGAAAGAAGTGCGAGTTTCAAATCGGCGAGCAACGGTTTCGCTTGCGTTTCGGTTTGCCACTGTGAGCCCGAGAGACCTTAGTTGGACAGCGCAACTTGGCAAGCTGGGCAAGCTCACTGAATGAGGTCTTCGTAGCCACCGCTGCCAAGCGGTTGAAAGCGTTAACTTTCGCGTCCACCGTCTGGCAGGCGGTGGCTACGCAGCTTACCAAGTGGCAGTGTCCAATTAGTCTAATGTAGAATCGCTTTCAGGTCCAAGGAATCCATTGTGCCCGCTTCACTGATTAGCGAAGAAGTACTCCAACGCTTTGCCAACGGCCAGCTTGAACCAGCTCTTCAGCAGCAAGTCGTGGACTATCTGGAGCGACACCCGGAAATCTTTGACAAGCTGGATTCCCAGTCGAGCAACCGCTTGCGCACAAAACTGAAGGCCGTCAAACAACTGGCCGAATCGGTTGAGCTACCCAAGAAGAAAGAAGTGATCCAGGCGGTCGCCGTCAAGCCAACCGCAAAGGACGAACTGGAGAATGTGCCTCCGCAACTGGCCAGTTACCCAGGTTACAAAGTGATCAAGGAACTCGGCCGTGGCGGTATGGGCGTGGTTTACCTGGCCAAGAACATTCCTATGGACCGCCTGGAAGTGCTGAAGGTGCTCAATGAGCGGCTGCTGAATCACGCTGGTGCCAAAGAGCGGTTCCTGCGCGAGATTCGGGCTGTCTCCAAACTGAATCATCCATGCATTGTAACCTCCTACAGCATTCTGCCCTTGAATAACTTGCTGGTCTTCGCCATGGAATTCGTCAATGGCACCGACTTGTTCAAGCTGATCCAGAAACATCGCGTCCTGCCCATCGCTTTGGCCTGTAACTTTGCCAGGCAGTTGGCCGCGGGCTTGCAGCATGCGTATGAAAAGAAGCTGGTGCATCGCGACATCAAGCCATCCAACGCAATCGTCTATAAAGTGGATGGCCAATTTCAATTGAAGATCCTGGACTTCGGTTTAGCCAAAGCCTCCAGCGAGGAAGCCGCCGGCAACTTAACTCAGGACGGAACCATGCTCGGAACCCCCGAGTACATGGCGCCCGAGCAAACCTTGGATGCGGCTAAAGCGGATATACGCGCCGATATCTACAGTCTGGGTTGCACGCTGTATCACATGCTGACCGGCCGGCCGCCGTTTGTTGGCACGCATGGTCAAGTCATCATCGCGCATTCGCAGCGCGAACCTCAAGCCTTGCACTTGCTGCGTCCGGAGGTGCCGTTGGAACTGGTGACCGTGGTCAGCAAGATGCTGGCCAAAGATCCAACCAAGCGATACCAATTGCCCAGCGACGTGCACGCGGCGTTGGCTCCGTTTCTGGATGTCAAGACTAGTCGTACGTCACCCGACTCGCGGCCTCAGATGGCCACATCCACGGTTACTGACTTGAGTTCACCGCTGCGCGATACATCGGTGGAAGTTGCACCTGCGGCGGCTGCGTCAAGCCTTAGTCAACTCGATCTGGCCTCGCTACCGATGCCAACTCAAGGCAACTATGCGGCGCCAGGCATCCCATCGGCTTATCTCCCACGCAAGCCCAAAGCCGCTCGGCCCGCGTGGTTTACCGCAGGTGTCATCTTCGCGAGCGTCTTGAGTGGTTTAGCCCTGCTGGGATTGTTGGGCATATTCTTCTTCAGGACAGCCGATGGCACGATTGTTATCGAGCACATGCCTAAGGATGCCAGCGTCGAGATCGATGGCCAGCAGATGACGGTGACGTGGAATGCCGGCCAAGACACAGCGGTCGTCAGCATCGAAGCTGGAACTCATATGCTCAAGGTGCTCAACCAAGGCAACGTGATCCATGGCCAGCAATTGACCGTCAAGGGTGGCGATCAAACCTCGATCAAGTTAGCCTTGCACGCGAACTCGTCGCCGGCCGCCTCGCCGCCCGCGGTCCCGGCGCCTGAGACACTGGCTAGCGCGTCGAACAGTTCAACCGACGAGGCCAATGAGCGCGCGCGGTCCCCTGAGCCAATTCTTCCCAACGTACCGGTGACACCTCCACCACCGACTGAATCGTCCATGCTCCCAGAGCCGCCTGCAGCAGCGGCGGCCAACAAGCCAGCACCACCCGCGGTCGTGGCCCAGTATCGCTCCTTGTTTAATGGCGTTGACTTGACTGGTTGGCAGGGACGACCGGAAGCGGACCCACAATCATGGAAGACAGCTTCGGTTCAACAGCAGAATGCCTGGGATACCGAAGCGCGCAAGTCATGGCGCGTCAATGCAGGTGATATTGTCTTTCGTGGCAAAGGCCTGCCGCTGACCACCCAGTCAGATTTCGGCGATATCGAGTTGGTGTTGCAGTACAAGGCCACGCGACGCTCCGATAGCGGCATTAACTTGCGCGGTAGTCCTCAAGTTCAGATCTGGGATTGGACGGATCCTGAAAAAGCCGCGATTGGTGCAGAGCGCGGGAGTGGTGGACTGTATAACAACGATCCACAAACTGCCGGGCGCGATCCCTTAGTGCGAGCCGACAAGCCGTTTGGACAGTGGAACGTCATGCGCATCCTGCAAGTTGGTTCGGTTACCAGCGTGTGGCTAAACGACCAGCTAGTGGTCGACAAAGCTCAAATGAAGAATAATTGGAACCCAGGCAAGCCGTTGCCGGATCGCGGACCTATTCAACTGCAAGCCTTTTCCGGTGAAGTGCACTTCCGCAAGATCTTGGTTCGAGAGATCGATCCAGCAGAAGCCAGTTACTACTTGAAAGTGACCAGCGCCAAAGAATTGATACTGCCTGATTACGAGAATTCAACAGCTCTCGCCGGGCAAGCTTCCAACCCGGGAAACTGGCAACCCTTGTTCGATGGCCAAAGCTTGAACGGCTGGACGGGTGACAACCAATACTGGTCGGTGAAAGATGGAGCTATTACCGGACGATTTGATTCAGGCAATACTCCGGCGAAGAATACCTGCCTGGTGTGGGAAGGCGGCACGCCTGCCGATTTCGAACTGGAGGCCAGGTTCAGATTCCTGGGGCGTGGCAACTCTGGGATACACGTGCGCAGCGACTATGTCGATCGCGCGACCAGCGTGTTGAGAGGTTATCAAGCGGACTTCGATTTCGAGAACAAGTTTACCGGTAGCTGGTATGAGGAAGCCGCGCGTGGCTCAATGGCCGGTCGCGGCACATGGACCACTTTTCCAACCGCAGGCCAGCCCATCGTTAGCCAACCCAAACCGCCACAAGATGCCATTGTAAATCTGCCTGCTGGTCAATGGAACCAAATTCGCATCGTAGCCAGTGGAGCACACTTGAGCTACTACTTCAATGATCGCTGGATGAGCCATCTGCTGGACCTGAGCCCTGAAAGAAAATCGAGCGGTTTATTGGCCTTGCAATTACACCGTCGCGAACCGCTGGAGATCCAGTTCAAAGATCTGCGTTTGCGCGACTTGAGCGGTCTGACCAATCCCGAGTTCAGCGCTGGCAGCCAGTGGCGCAGTCAGGGTAGCCCCGAGATTGTCTTGACCGTCAGTGGGCGTACACAAGACACCTTCCAAGGCCTGCTGACGATCAACAGTGGCATACGTCGGCAATTGTCGGGTTCAATCAAGAACGGACTGGTCGAGTGGCTGTATCGCGATGTCAATGCACTGCAAGGCGGTCCAGGCGGCGATAATGTGGGCATCATTAGTCAAGATGGGTCCAAGATCGATTTCGCTTGGCGCAAAGATGAGCTCTGCGGGACCTTCACACTTTATCGACAACCCTGAAGCCAAGACATAATCGCCGCCGTTCACCTCAAAAGACACGCTAGCCAGTGAGGCTTCCGGTGCCTCGCCGTCTGTTGGGCTGTTGATATACTGAAACCTAATCGGACAGTGCCGCTGGCCATGCCAGGTAGCCACCGTCGCCAGACGGTGGATGCGATAACTGGTACCTCCACCGCTTGGCAAAGGTGCTTTCCAAATAAGCGTTGCGTTAGTTACATATCACTTACATTCTGGCCGCTATGATGATGCAGTTTGTTGGTCGCGGGATTGGTTTGAGCTCCCTGATAATCGCCTTGTTTGTGGCTTGTCCGACTGGGCAGGCTCAGAACCGGATGACACCTGAACTGTTATGGAAACTGGGTCGTATCGGTGAGACGCAGCTCTCGCCGGATGGTCGCTTTCTGGCGATGACGGTGACCCACTATGACCTGGCCGAGAATAGTGGCAAGACGGACCTGGTCTTGCAGGAACTGCCCGAATGGCTGGGTGATGCTTGCGATGAAGCCACCGAAGAAGTGGCCGCATTCGAAACACCGCTGGCCAAGCTCAACAAACCTAAAGTCCTGCAGTCTGCCATCAAGGGCCTCAACTCGATCCAGTGGATCAAACGTCCCGAAGGATGGAAGTTGGCCTTCATTGCTCCGAGCAAAGACGATAAACCAACTCCCCAAGCCTGGCTGGTCGATCCTCACGAAGGTGAGCCGGTTCAGATCACTAAAGTTCCCGATGGCATCAGCAACTTGAAAGTTTCTCCCAGCGGTGACAAGATCGCTTACACCATCGATGTCAAGCTGGACGAGACGGTCAACGAGATCTACAAGGACTTGCCCAAAGCCGATGCACGAATCATCGATTCGCTCATGTATCGACATTGGAATGCCTGGCATGACTATGCCTATAGCCACGTATGTGTCGCCAGTCTGAAAGCGGATGGCACCGCCGATGATGGACTGGACCTGATGAAGGGCTTGCGAGCCGACTGTCCATTGCAACCCTTTGGTGGCACCGAACACTTTGCCTTTTCACCCGACGGCCACGAGATGGCCCTGACGATCAAGCTGGTCAATAATCCGGCCGAGAGCACGGATAGTTCGATCTTTCTGGTCAGCACGACTGGCGGTTCGCTGAAGAACATCACGCCCGGCATGCCGGGTTACGATTGGGAACCCAACTATTCGCCCGATGGCCGTTACATCGCCTTCGGATCGATGGAACGTCCCGGGTTCGAAGCCGATCGCGATCGCATCATGCTGTACGACCGAGCCAGTGGTGAGATCAGCGAAGTCAGCGAAGGCTTGGACCAGACAGCCCACCATCTGAAATGGAACAGCGACGCGAGTGCCATTTACTTCGACAGCGAAACTCGCGGCACCAATCAAGTCTACAAGATCGACCTGGCCACCAAACAAGTCAGCCAGATCTCCGAAGGTCGGTTCGACTTTGCGCTACTGGATACGATAGGCGAGCAGCCCTACTTGCTGGTAACTCAACAATCGATGTTGCGGCCTGCCGAAGTCGCGCTGGTCGATGTAGAAACCCGCGAAGTCACCACGCTCTCGGATGTCAATCGCAAGATCTATGCGGATCTGGAATTGCCCAAGATCGAAGAGCGTCTGGTCAAAGCCACCGATGGCGCCGAGATCCACAACTGGGTGATCTATCCACCAGATTTTGATCCCGAGTCAACCAAGCAATGGCCCATGTTGACCTACTGCCAAGGCGGCCCTCAAGGCCAGATCGGTCAATGGTTTTCGTATCGTTGGAACTTCCACTTGATGGCGGCGCAAGGCTACGTGGTTCTGGCCGTGAATCGTCGCGGTCTACCCGGCTTTGGTCAGGAGTGGAATGATCAAATCAGCGGTGACTGGGGTGGGCAAGCGATGCAAGACATCCTGGCCGCCACCGATGCGTTAATGGCCGATGCCCACATCGATCGCCAACGCGTCGCCGCCGT
Source organism: Ottelia alismoides (assembly GCA_037367405.1). NCBI lineage: Eukaryota > Viridiplantae > Streptophyta > Magnoliopsida > Alismatales > Hydrocharitaceae > Ottelia > Ottelia alismoides. Next base: position 5,380,683 of record JAZKJV010011400.1, on the reverse strand, counting down.
CGGTGCCAGCTTCGGTGGCTACACCGTCTACTGGTTGATGGGTAATCATGCCGATCGGTTCTGTGCGATGGTCTCCCACTGCGGCGTGTTTAATCTCGAATCGATGTATGGCTCGACCGAAGAGATGTTCTTCGTCAATTGGGATCTGGGTGGAGCCTACTGGGCCAGTGAGCAAGCCGCCGCGCTTTACAACAAGTTTTCACCGCATCGATTTGTCGGTAACTGGAAGACGCCGCTGCTGGTGATCCATGGCGAGAATGATTTCCGAGTGCCTATCACGCAGGGGATGGAAGCCTTCAACGCCGCTCAGTTGCAAGGCGTCCCCAGCCGCTTCCTCTACTTCCCCACCGAAGGCCATTGGGTCAGCTCGCCCCAAAACAGCGTCCTGTGGAACCGTGTCTTCTTCGATTGGCTGGACAAATACTGCAAAGAGTAACCGCCCAGCGGTGGGAAACGTCAACTTGCGTGTCCACCGCCCTGGCGACGGTGGCCACTTTACATTTGCTTTATATGTAAAGCATTTACCCAGACTCGGTACGTGGCGAGAACGCTCAGCAGCAGTAATTGGTGGCCGATGATCGCGCAAGTGATCAGGCCCATGGTATTGAGCAGTCGGAGATTGTTTTCCGGATGCGAGAGAGCAGCTACAAACAGGGCTACCCACAGCGTCAACAGAAAATAGTCTCGCAAAGTCGCCCGAATGGGCGCCCTCTGGCTGGGTGTTACCAAACGGACGCCCAGCATCCGCAACAGTTGCAGGAAAACCAGCATGCACGTGGCTGGCATATAAAAGGGCTGGACCACGTCTGCAAACCAAGGCAAGTCGCGCCAAAAGGCAGCCCAGGTCAACATGGCAACCAGGCTCAGGCCTGCCAATTGCCACTTCTGCGAACGGTTTAGCCGCGTGCCCAGGATCGACCAGGTACAGATCCACGTTACCAAGGCCACGTGTAAGGCTAAAGCCAGCACGTAGGCCGGTCGATCGAAACTGATGATCCCACACGTGGCCAGGCGATAGCTGCACATTGCCAGCGGTACCGCCAACACCAGGCCCAGGTCCCAGCCAAAGCTGTGTCGTCCTTGGCTTGGAAAGCGCCATCTGGCAAGCATGGTAGCCATCATCGCCAGAGGGTGCAGCCAGTGGAGTGCCCAAAGCAAATATGCGGCCGTCAAAATTCCCAGTCCCCATAGAGCAGCCGCAAACGGTCGATAAATCTCCACTAGCCGTCCTGTGCGATTATCGAATCGATAGAAGCTCAAGCCAGCCACGCGGTCGACGGTGTAGGTAGAATCCTCGTCGCGCAGGCGAACCTGTAACCATTTGTGACTTGGCAGAGTCATCAATGTCTGTTTCGTGTCAGGGTCGTAGACGCAGAGACTCTGATCGCTCATGAAGTAGAGCAGCAGTTTTCGCCCAGGCAGGCTGTCGGCCAGAAACATCGCTTTTGCTGGCGGGATGATGTACTCTCCAGTCTCAATGGCATAATGCCCACAACCCAACGCGCCGATGGGCAAGAGAGGACCGCTCAGTTCGTCTTCGTGAATCGGCCAGGACACGGCCAGCATATTGCCAGGCAACATGGTCTTCCACAAAACCTGCCCCGTAACCAGAGAGCGTACCTCTAATTGCCCGCTCTTCGGTTCGAGTGTCGCAATCTTATCCCGCCAGGTAACCACAGAGTCCGAGTAGCCCGACGTTTCCCACTGGTCGATCCATTTCAGTCCCGCGTCATCGCCCAGGTGATAGAGCTCCACCGCCTTGGCAAATCCATGCAGTGTATTGTCCGATACCAAGACGATCAGAGAGTTGGCCGCGCCAAACTTGACATTCGCAATCGCTGCGTCAGGAGCATGCACACGCACTCGTGAATAGAGCGGCGGCGGATCGATATCTGACTGAAGGTCGATGCACTCGATGGCCATGCCTGTTACAACCACTACGAAACGATTGGCCATCAGCTCCGGACCAAACACAATGTCGGGGCGATCATCGCTGATTGGCAGGCGATGCCGTTTCAACACGGTCAACGTGTGACGATCAAACAGTTCGGCGTGGTAGTTCGCATCTGGCCCGCGCGGGCTGATCAATTGCCAGTAGGCATCAACGTTTTCATCGGCTCCAAAATCAACAAATGCCTGACGGCGATTGAGCGAGCGCCAGGTTCGCCGTTGTAAATCGAAACGCAGATAAACTTCTTTGTGGACTGGCGTGAAATCAAAAGATGCCAGCATCAGGTGAGGCGATTTGCTGGGCACAACGGTTGGAGCCCAAGTCGCGCCCAGGAACGGCAATTGTCGATCAAGATACCACCAGCCCATCAGTTGGACGAGCAAGAGAGCGATTAACAGGCGACGATCGGACATAATCATCCTGGGTGGTTTGTTGCGGATTGTAAGGATAAATATACCTGGCGATCTTTTGCCGTAGCAATTGTTTTCTGTGATGCAACACCAATCGCTGCGACGATGGTCTGGCGATGAAGCGGTGTACTTCGATCGCGGAGCCAGGCTTGCCACCGACTGGTAGTAAGCGATCTGAACAAAAGTACAGCCGCAACTCTCGTGCGGGTCATGGATGATCCTGCAGTGTGTAACGTGGTGTTATCGCACTGCATCAGGAGTCCCGGTGGCGATGACCATGGCCAATGAGCGAACCCAGACAAGTCAAGTTCGACGTCGAAGCCACAGTTCTGGCAGCCATCTGCCTGTTCCTGTGGGTCAGTCTGCTCAGTTTTGATCCGGCTGATCCAGTGGGCCCCTTGGTGGCTCCGCTGAATCAATTCTATCAGCCTAGCGAAAGCGTCTATCCGCCCAACGAAGTTACGCGCAACTGGTGCGGCTGGGCCGGTGCCCTGGCCGCTCAAATGTTGGTTGAAGGACTGGGTATCGGCGCCATTCCGCTGGTGGCCGCCATGACCGCGCTAACGGTTTGGATGTTTCGCGTTCAGAGCAACTTTGTGGCGCCTTCGCGACAATTCGGTTGGTTGCTGGTGGTGCTGGCCTTCACCACCTTTTCGACTTTGTTCAAGTTTGAAACGCGTCATTCGCCTGCCATTGGAGCCGGTGGTTACCTGGGTGCGCTGACGACGACCTGGTTGAATCATCACTTCGCCACTATCGGTAGTTTCATCTTGACTACAGCGATCATGATCGCAGGTCTGCTGCTGAGCACCGATTACGTGGTGTTGCGTTTGCTGGGCTGGTTGCTCTCCAGCAGCGCCACCGTGGCCGGCAGCACCGCACTGGCAGGCCAGCGCGGACTGCGCAGTTTAAATCCGTTTCCAGCCATGGCCGATTATGCTCACCGAGGCAGGCAGATCGATGTCGAGAACGTGGTCTTGCCTGGGGAAGGGGTGGATAACGTATCGATTCGCATTCGCGGTCAAACGATCGACGGCAAATCATTGCCCCCCGAACCACACCCCGCAGCTCCAGCGGCAACCGGCACTGGTGCAGCCAGCGCCGGTGCAGCCAGTGGCAAGGCAGCGTCAGGCAAAGCCGCCGAATCGATCATCGCCGGCGTGGCTGCTGCAGCCACCAATCTGCTGGGCAACAAGCTGAAGCCTGAACCAGCCGCTGAAGCTGAAGAAGCCAGCGATGAGTTGGATGATGAATTGGAGGTCGATGGCGAAGTGGCTGAGGCCGAAGACGAGGCCGAATCAGCCACTGAAGAAGTCAGCGCCGAAGAAGATGGTCCGCGCGTGCGTCGCAAGAAGAAGGGCGCAGCTGCCAAGCAGGCCGATAACTCGCTGGAACATCTGGACGATACCAGTTTGCCCGAAGGCACCGAAGAGTATGTTCTGCCCGGCGTGGACCTGCTGACAGAAAGCGATGACATCAACTTCGAGGACCAGGCCATCGAAGTTCGTCGCAAGGCCAAGATCCTCGAAAAGACCTTTGGCGACTTTGGTTTCAATGTTCGCGTCGTTGAAATTGAAACTGGCCCGGTAATCGCGCAGTATGAAGTGGAACTGGAGGCCGGACTGCGACTGTCCAAGATCACCAGCCTGGCCGATGACCTGGCCATCGCCCTGCGCGTTCCGAGCGTGCGTATCGTGGCCCCGATTCCAGGCAAGAACACGGTGGGCATCGAAGTCCCCAATGAAACTCGACAAGTCGTACGCTTGCGCGAAGTGATCGAAGAAGGTACCGCTGCCAGCAAGAAAGCCAAGATACCGCTATTCTTGGGTAAAGACGTATCGGGTAATGCACTGACCGTTGACCTGGCGTCGCTACCGCACTTGCTCATCGCTGGTCGAACGGGTACCGGTAAATCGGTTTGCTTGAATGCGATCATCGCTTCAATCCTGATGACCAAGCGGCCCGATGAAGTGCGCATGCTGATGATCGACCCTAAGATGGTTGAACTGAGCGGCTACGCGAGGCTGCCTCACTTGATGCACCCAGTGGTTACCGACATGAAGAAAGCCGAAGCCATTTTGGCTTGGGCGGTCGACAAGATGGAAGAGCGTTACTCGCTGTTGGCTCGCGCGGGCGTTCGTCACCTGGTCAACTATAACCAACTGGGGCGTGAAGAGTTGATCGAGCGGCTCAAGCCCGAAACGGCCGAAGAGGAAGATGCCATACCTGATCACTTGCCCTTCATCGTGATTGTCGCCGACGAAATGGCCGACTTGATGATGACTGCAGGCAAAGAGGTGGAACAGCACATCATTCGCCTGGCACAAAAGAGTCGTGCGGTGGGTATCCACTTGATTCTCGCTACGCAGAAACCAACGGTCGATGTTATCACCGGTTTGATTAAGAGCAACCTGCCTGCGCGTATCTCATTCCAAGTGGCCAGCCGTACCGACAGCCGCGTTGTGCTGGATGAAATGGGCGCGGATAAACTGCTGGGCAACGGGGACATGTTGTTCTTGTGGCCAGGCACCAGCACGTTGCTGCGCGGTCAAGGAACGTACCTCAGCGACGAAGAGATTAATCGTGTCGTCGATCACTGCAGCACGGGCGAGCAGAACTTTGTCCATGAACTGGTCAATCTGCAGGTCAAGAACGAAGAAGGTGAAGAAGGCGACGGCAAGACACCCGGCTTCCGTAAACGCGATGATTTATACGAAGCGGCCGTGGATGTGGTGGTTCGCGAAGGTCGCGGCAGTGTTTCGCTACTGCAGCGCGCGCTGGGTATCGGTTATGGTCGCGGCGCCAGGTTGATCGACTTCATGGCCGAAGATGGCATCGTCGGACAATACAACGGTTCGCAAGCTCGCGAAGTCATCATCTCGCTGGCGCAGTGGGAAGCGATGAAGAGCGGTGGCAGCCCTGAAGCGGTCGAAAGCAAGCCGGCCAAGGAGCCGCGTCGCAATCGAATTCGGCGTGATGAAGGCTGGGATAGCGATAATGAATCACCTCGCAGCCACTCCTCCGGCCCCAATCCTTCAACGGCCACGGCCACGCAACTGAAAAAGGTCGAGGCCCCAGACGATGATGACCAGGCGGACTGGGACGAGGACGAGGAGGCAGAGGATCTGGAACCGTTTGATCACTTGGATGACGAAGACGAGGAAGAAGAAGCGGCTGATGAAGAAGTGAACGAAGACGAAGAGTACGAAGTAGACGAGTAAGCTCAAGGGGATGCTGAGTCAGACGATTAGGCAGCGACCTAAGAGCCCCTTTTGGGGGCAGAGATTTTCAAAGTTCAAAGTTGCCCCGCGCCCCTTCCGCCTGCAAACTTCGATTACCATATTCTCCACTGGACACCACTACAGCTCAGCAATCGCGTGCACAGGGAGAGATGATTGCTCCGTCAGCGACTACTTTCGGCCTTCATAATCATTTCATGCTCGCTCGGATTTGTGGCGCTCGACGCGCGTGTGCCACTGGGGCAGAGCCACGGTTTCTGGATGACGGTGCTGGCGGTGATACTGTATGGCGGTAGTGCGCTTGAGTGTCTGAAAATGCTGAAGAAACGCCAAGGCACATTCTCGCCATGGCCAGGCGCGATTGGCTGTGGCGGCATCATGCTGGCCACCAGCATTCCGATTCTGTACGGCATCTTTGGTCAGACATATCCAGCCAACTGTCCACTTGGTCCCTTGGGTTTGCCGCTGTCGGCTGCGCTGATAGCGCTGGTAGCCTGCTTTGTGTGGGTCATGCCCAGTTATGTCCCTGGGTCGCGAGCGTTGGAGAATGCAGTGCTGAGCGGTTGGGTTGCCGTCTACTTCGGTATCGGCTTTGCATTCTGGGTAGCGTTGCGGCAGATTGGCAGTGATGGTTGGGGGCTGGCCTGTGTGGTCGGTATGATCGTGGTAACCAAGTTCACCGATGCCGGTGCCTATTTTAGCGGTCGTGCGTTTGGCCGGACGAAACTCTGCCCGGCGGTCAGTCCTGGAAAGACGATCGAAGGATTGCTGGGCGGTATGATTGTGGGTGTGATTGTCAGTTGGATTTATTTTGTCCCTTTTGTAGGTTGGCTCTTTGGCAGTCGCGTGAACCCAAACTGGTTGGGACCTATCCTGGCTGGTATTGTTTTGACGCTGGCTGGTGTCAGCGGTGATTTATTGGAGTCGTTGGTCAAACGCGAGACTGAGTTCAAGGATAGTTCGCAAGTGCTGCCGGGACTGGGTGGCTTGTGGGACGTAACCGATTCGTTGTTGCCCGCGGGATTGTTCGGGTATTTACTGGTAGCAGCCGAGTTCATTCGTCCGCCGGTGTAGAGTTCGACGAAAAGGAATAAGTGATGTCAGAAGCCAATTTGACTCTCGCCGATCCCGCGATTGTGCTTTGCCTGTTCGGTCCACAGGACCAATACCTGCGAATGGTTCGCAATCACTATGGCGTGGCCATTACGCATCGCGATGGCAAAGTTCGCATTGTGGGAGAAGAAGAAGCGGTACGCCTGGCGACGACGGCGCTCGAATCACTGCGCGAGCGGGCTGCCCAGCGAGGCCAGTTGACGTTGACCGAAGTCCAATCGGTTTTGGGGGTGGCTGCGGCAGAAGGTGCAGAATGTGGGGCGACCAGTGTTCCAGGTTCCACCGCCAGGGAAACCCCGCATCCAGAATCGGTCGCCAGCCCAGCCGCCGCGCTCACACCTCGCCGACCTTTCAGCCCGATCGATTCGGGGATCGAGGTGGATCTCTCCCATCAACATCGCAAGATCAAGCCGCGGACTGCGGGCCAGGCCGCATACGTTTCGGCCATCCGCGCCCATGATTTGACCTTTTGTAGAGGTCCGGCCGGCTGCGGCAAGACCTACCTGGCGGTAGCCCTGGCCGTCGAAGCCCTAAAATCCCGCGCGGTTCGGAAAATAGTTTTGGTGCGGCCAGCCGTGGAAGCGGGCGAGAGTTTGGGGTTTTTGCCTGGGGATTTGCAAGCAAAACTCAATCCCTATCTCAGGCCGCTCCTGGACGCCCTGAACGAAATGCTGGACTATGATCAGGTAAAATACCTGATGGAACACGACGTAATCGAAGTGATACCCCTGGCCTACATGCGGGGGCGAACGCTCAACGAAGCGTTTATAATCTTGGACGAAGCCCAGAACACGACCATGGCGCAGATGAAGATGTTTTTGACGCGCATGGGCGAAGGCTCTAAGATCGTGGTCTCGGGCGATATGACCCAAGTCGATTTGCCCGGTGGCGTCTTGAGCGGCATGCGCGACGCCTGGCGCAGACTGCAAGACTTGGAAAATGTAGCATTTGTGAGTTTGGCTCAGCAAGATATCGTACGGCATCGGCTGGTACAGTTGATCGTGGGACGATACGAGCAAGCCGGCGGAGGCCCCGCTTCCGATTCGGCCCAGCCAGGTTCGAGCACTGACATAGGAGACTAGCGAGGTCCACTCGCAACACACTGCCGTATGGCTACCACCCCTTCTCGACGCACGCGTAGTGAGCGCGTCGCATCGCTCCAGTTGGAACCATCCTCTCTGAAACGTTGGTTTCAGGGACTTTACTCACCACCTTCCCTCTTGCGGCTAGGGATCGCCCTGGCTGCCATGCTGGCCCTCTTGGTCATCCTCGAAGGCTGGAAGCCACCGTTTTCTTATCGGGAAGGCTATGTACCGCCGCGAGCGATCATGGCGCGAGTGGCCTTTGAGATGCCCGACGCCGAAAAGACCGAACGCGAACGAGCCATCAAGCGTCAGGAAACACTCTGCTACTACGAGAACAACCCGGTGCCACTGAACCAACTCAGCAGCACCATCGTCGGCATGTTGACCCAACTGGTGCCCGAGAAGCGCTACGATGAACTGGATACTAAACAGCTCGCCGCCCTGGAATCGCTCCTTCCGGGCAAAGATGCGGAACTGGAGATAACCCCTGAACAAGCGCTCGTCTCTATTCGCGGATTGCTGGGGCCTCCCAACCAGACAGAAAAGTTAGCCCGCGTGATTCGCGTGGTCTTTGAGCCGTTGGTCGACTTCGGTGTACTGCAGAGTGTCAGCCATGCGATTGAAGAAGGCAACCAGCGACTGATCTACAGTTTTCAAACTGGACAGCCTGAACAAGCCGCAGTGGCCATCGAAGTCAATCGCGTGCGCATCGCCGAGCTGACCGAGGAGCTGCCCAAACGTACGCTGAGTTTGTTTCAGCAAGAGTTCGGTAAACCGGAAGCGATCACAGTGGCCAAGATGGTCAACGCTTACCTGATCTCGCATCTACCGGTGACCTTGACCTACCGACAGGACTTGAGTGAAGAGTCGCGCCGACGCAACGAAGAGGCAGTCAAACCAGCCGTGGTTGTTTACTCGCCATCGACCAGTGTGCTCGCGCGACCAGGCTATCCGTTGTCGCTGGAAAATGACTTGCCGCTGTTGCGGGCTGAGTACCAAGCTTGGGTTACGCAGTTGAGCTGGAAAGAGAATCTGCTGCGCGCCACAGCTTTCTTGGGTATGGTGGCCGCACTGTTCTTGTTGTGCGGCATCTATCTTTATTACCAGATCGATCCGTCTTTTGTGACCGATGCTCGGCGTTTGTGTAGTTTGCTGGGACTGGTCCTGGTCACGGCGCTCTTGTGTTATGTGCTCTCGGCTGATCCATGGCGGGCTGAAGTGGCCGTACTGGTGCTATGTGCGATAACGGCCACGATCGCCTACGGTCGCCAGTTAGCCATGTTGATTTGCAATTGCCTGGCTTTGGCGATCACCTTAGCGCTGGGGCTGAATCTCGGTGAGTTTGTCATTCTGTCCAGCGCCGCTTGTTCGGCCGTGTTGTTGCTGGGCCGTGTGCGTTCGCGAACCAAGTTGATCTATGTGGGCCTGGCGACCGGTTGCATCGTGGCCCTGACCCATCTGGGTGTGGATGTCATGCTGGGGCAAGTGGACGTAGCCATGGCGACCTCGGTGGGGGGGGCGGCCAACGGGCCGCTCAGTTGGCAAGCCCTGCTGAACAATCTGGCTTTTGAATCCAGCCGCTTTGGGTTGTATGCCTTGATTGCCTGCGCGCTGATGACCAGCGTGTTACCCTTTGTGGAATGGTTCTTTGGTGTTCAAACTGATTCGAGCTTGCTGGAGCTGGGCGATGCCAGCCATCCGCTTTTACGCCAATTGGCTCAGCGGGCACCGGGCACATATAACCATTCGATCAATGTCGCGGCGATTGCTGAAGCTGCCGCCGATGCCATTGGAGCGCATGGCTTGCTGACCCGCGTCGGGGCCTATTTCCATGACATCGGCAAGATATTCAAGCCCAACTACTTCGTCGAGAATCAAGGGCAGGGCGGCAATCGCCACGAGTCTTTGCAGCCGGCCATGAGCACGCTGGTGATTATTGCCCACGTCAAGGACGGGGCCGACTTGGCGCGACAACATAAGCTGCCCAAGCCGATCATCGACTTTATCGAGCAGCATCACGGCACCACTCTGGTCGAGTACTTCTTCCGTGAGGCCACCAAACGCAGCCAGCAAGACCCGCATGGCGAAGAGGTATCAGAGACCACGTTCCGCTATCCGGGGCCCAAGCCACAGACGCTAGAGGCCGCCGTGCTGATGCTGGCCGACGCCGTCGAGAGCGCCAGCCGTTCCTTGGTTGAGCCAACCAGTTCGCGTATTCAAAACCTGGTTGATGATATCGCCATGAAAAAGTTGTTGGACCGCCAGTTCGATGAATGCGGTCTAACGCTCAAGCAGCTCGACCAGATCAAGGCTTCGCTGGTCAAGTCGCTCAACGCCATCTATCACGGCCGCGTGAAATATCCAGGCCAGCAGACGGCCTGAGCGCCAGCCAGATCTTTACCCGTCGCCACCGCCGCGTAGGCGGTGGATGATCCAACGTAACGCGTCCACCATCTGGCGATGGTGGCTACGTGGGCTGTAGCAGCCTGGCGATTCGCTGGTCAGCCAATGAAGTTGCCAGGCAGAAAGTGCCGCTGAAATCATGGTCGCGGCTGTGATCGCCCGGCACGGCGATGGTACAAGCTCCGGCAGCCACGCCTGCTCGTGCGCCGTTCTGGCTGTCTTCCAGAACCAACATGCTCTGAGGTGCTACGCCCATGCGCTGGGCGGCTTCGAGATAGATGTCCGGGAATGGTTTCCCGCGGGCAACTTCTTCGGCGGTGACAATGAAATCAAACCGTTCATAAACGCCGACCGCCGCCAGGCAATCATCGGCAAACGATCGTCGACTGCTGGTGGCTACGCAGCGTGCCAGGCCTCGCCGGTCCAGTCGATCGAGCAACTCGGTCACACCTGGCATGGTAGCCAGGCGGTCGGGTAATACGCCGGAAAAGATTTCGTCGCATTCTTGTTCCAACTGAGCGGGACTATCGCTCAGGCCGGCCTGACGAATCAGCACATCAAAGGCCTGGGGGCTCGGCAAGCCCATCATGCTGCGACGCAGATCATGTGTATAGTGCTGGCCACGTCGCTGCATCAGTTCTTCGAACACATCGAAGTACAGTTCCTCGGTATTGATCAGCAAACCATCCATATCGAACGCCACGGCTTCAATCTTCCGTGGCCATTCAAGCTGGAGAGCGTTTTCAGTTATCATGTTCGTATGCCAAAACCAGAGGACCCCATTAGCGACCGCATCGAGTCGCGCCGCGAAACGTTCGTGCCGCTGCATACCACGGATCTGGTCGACTTTCTTTCGCAGCATCCGTGTTTACCTGGACATCAACGCAGCGAGTTTCGTCATCTATCTAGCCTTATACTCGCACTGCTCCATCACGTCTACCGCAGGCGTCACGAGCAACTGACTTATCTCTATGCACCACTGGATCCCGATCGCGATACGCTGCTGCTGAGTGTCCCGCTGGCCGAGCAGCGCGAACAACTCTGTTCTCAGATGCTGGAACGCCTGGCCGATGTGCTGCGACGAGCCAACTATCATCGGCTGTCGCGAACTGAGATACAGCAAGCCATGGAGGCCGCCAGTCGATGGGGTGTGCGTATGCGAGTCAACTTCGACGCGCTCAGCACGATTGAGGTGTATGCTCGCGGAAACGTGCTGACACAAAAAACATTTCGCAGTTGGCGCAAAGCTTTTCGCTTGCAGACGACCGACGTCCGACTCTACCAGCGCCTGGTGGTGATCTTTCGCACAGCGCCCAGTGGTCGCGATCCGCGTTTTGAATGGCGACGGTTATATCTGCGGATGTTCAAGAACATACCGCAACAAGATGTCGACATGGTACTGCCGGCCACGAGAATCAAATTCACCTGGTTGGATCATTCGAGCATCGTGTTGCCATCGCTGTATGCCCTGGTCTCCACGTTATGGAAGGCGCTGCGTTATGCCGTCGTGCTTACGCTGGCTGGACTCTTCAAGACAGCCGCCCTGGTCGTGCTGGTGCTAGTGGCGTTTCTCTATGGCGTCAAGGCAATGTTCACTTCGACGATCAACACACGTCGACGATACCATTTGAACGTCGCGCAGAATCTCTATTATCAATCGCTGGACAACAATGCGGGTGCGATGCTGCGACTGCTGGAAGAGGGCGAGCAGCAGGAAGCTTGTGAGAGCGTGCTGGCCTACTTCATCGCCGCAGCTTTGTTGCCGTCGCGGCATCCTGAGCAAGTACCAGGTGGTTGGTCACTGCAGCAATTGGACAAGGCAGCCGAAGAATTGATCTTGGAAGCCACGGGCGTGCACGTCGATTTTGACATCGAAGGTGCCGTGCGCGATCTGATACACCTGGGTGTGCTGCGCATGTCCGATGATCGTCTGACGGCTCTGCCACTAGCGGAGGCCAATCATCAACTGAATCAAACCTGGGACCAGTGGTTCAACGAGTGAGCAGCAGGTTTGACCATCTCCACGACAAGTGACTGGAACACAGGCCGGGTGTTGGACAACATCCACTTCGAGTGGTTAATGAGAAAAGGGCGAGACCTCTGGGAGGTTCGCCCTTGCGTTGCCATTTGCGGGTGCGGCAAAGTGCGGCTGTCAGTTGTTGCCCGATTACTTGGCAACCATTTCTTTCAGCTTCTTCAGCGCGCGAACGCGAACTGCGACCGAAGCTGGCTTGGGGTCAGCCCACATCATTTGGCCGTTGGCTGGGTTGCGAACTTGGCGCTTGGGTTTGGCTGGTTTGTTAACGGCTACGATCTTGCACAGATTGGGAATCTGGAAGACGCCAGGTCCCTTCTTGTTGAGGTTGCGAGCAATTTCTTCGGTGAGGGCATCGAAGACCGCGGCGACCTGCTTCTTGGTCAGTTCGGTCTTTTCGGCGATGCTCGTGTAGACTTCAGTCTTCGATGGTGCTTTCTTCTTCGCTGCGGCCTTCGCCATGCTTTCAATCCCTTTCCAGTAAGTAAATATTGGTACCCCACAGACTTTGCGTCTGCACGTCAGTCGTGACCATTAAAAACGGATGAGCACAAATTTCAACTAGGAGACAAGCAAAAAAACGCTGAAAAAGGCAAGGAAATTCACATTTCTTGCCTTTGTTCACCCCTGCCAGGGCACCGTGCGGCTTTCGCAGGAGCCATGCGGAACGATATTCGAAGAGTCGGCTGCGACCAGACTATCGCCTGACTTGCTCCCAGACGGAGCGCCGCCACTGTCCATTGAATTCGGTTCTGAAGCAGGCCGAGTTTGAGGAAAAATCGTTTTCAACCTCAGCCAGTGTTTTTCAAATAAATGCCAACTGCACCAGGCCAGCGCGATGGTCAAGCCCAGCATACTGCCTATGTACCAAAGGCTACCGATCGATGAAACCGGCGTACTGGGCTGCAGCTTCAATTCGACCAGCAGCCACGTGCACAGTGGTATCAGCGGCGACTGAAAGATGTACATGGCATAGCTGAGTTGGCCCAGAGAGCGCAGCCACTGTTGATTCAATAATCGCGCCCACCGACTGCTGGCTTGACCAGTCACCAAAGCAATCAACAAGGCTGACCAGCCTAGCGTCCAGATGACCGAACCGGTCATCAGCAATCGTCGCTGCGTCCAGGCCACTGCCAAACCAATCAACACACATGCGACACCTACCAAGAGCGCCCAGGATCCAATGCGATGTCCGTTGGGCTTTCGATGTTCAGTCGTCCATTGCCGAACAGCAATCGCGATGGCAGCCCCTAATAGTAAACCATCGCAGCGCATGATGGTCAGCACTTCTGCAGCAGTCGCGCTCCCGCCACTGATCAGCCAGGAAGTGCGCAGCAGCAGCGCAGCGATTGCTCCCATGATGGCCAGGCGAAGTAGCTGTCGCGGTAGACAGAATGCCACAATCAACGGCCAAACCAGGTAGAAGTGCTCTTCGACTGCCAGGGACCAAAAGTGATCCAGTGGTCCAAAGCACCAACTATCCAGCCAACTCATTCTGATATTCGTCAAATAGAACCACAGATAGATTTGCTGTTGGTAAGCAGCGCGAAAGCCGCTTAACAGTACGTGCTCCGGCGATGAACCAAGCGACCACATAGCCAGGCTCAGCGCAGTCAAGGTAGCCACATACAGCGGCAGGATTCGCAGGCTGCGCCGCATGAAAAAATTTCGCAATTGATGTGGCGCGCCGCGAGAGTCCAGCAAGATACCGGTTATCAGAAAACCTGATAGTACGAAGAAGAGCTCGACGCCGTACTGTCCGGCATGCCATAAGGTGGAGAGGGCGTGCCCGGTCCAGCCGTCTGTTGGTACTTGGAGTCCAAAGCGATAAACGGAGACCAATAGAATTGCCAGTCCGCGCAGACCATCCAGTTGCGGAATATGATTGCCTGGCTGATAGACGGCCCGCTCAGCTTCGGCACTTGTCACAATGTCGACCTGCTTCTGTCGGTCCAAGCGCTGCCTCTCCGGTCGACTTCGTACCCCGAAGACTCTGGGGCGTATCGCAAACCTAAGTCACACGACCTTCTACTAATCGTAGTCAGCCGGTCGGCTCGGGTAAAACGCACCAGGCCTCGCGGTAGATTTTCCGGTCGTTGCGATCAAGCCTGGGGATGACCAGCCATCAACGGAAAAAAGCCCGAGCAGTTGCCCGGGCTTTTCGCGTAAGTCCAATCACTCTCTGAACTACCAGAGATATTCAGCACCCAGCGTGAAACCGGAGTACTTGGCCGTTCCATTGACATCGATGAACGGGGCACGTGCGTTGCTGAATTGCAGACCACCGCCGTTACCAATACCAGCCGTGTTGAAGTTGCGTGGCGCCAAGGCGACGTTATCAACTCGTAGATTGTTGTACGAGGCGCGGAAGGACCATGAATACGAGATGCGATACACCGCACCTATCATGAACTCTCCGAGGTAAGCGGTTTCGCCATCGCTGAGCATTTCTTGGGCTAGACCGACCGAGTTGGCCGAGACAGCCGTATCGACTTCAGCATGGTTACCGTACACGCCATACTTGCCTTCCATACCGATCATAAAGCCTGGCACAACCGTCAACCAGCCATCGCTACCCAACTGGAAACCGACCAACTGGTTGCGGGTCTGAGTGTCCATGTTGAAGAAGCGGCGTGTTCCGTTGACGCCGTTGTTGAACTGGCCAATGGTTTGGTAGGCAAGCTTTTCGTCCAGGTCGAAGTAGCGAACACCAGCCAGCCACGAGCCTTGAACCCAACGGGACGGTGCAACCCAGCGTCGCCGGAAGTTTAACTCGGCATTATGGATCGCAGAGTCATAGGCCAGCGACTGATTTATCGAACGGTCCGTATCGTCATAACCACCCGCCGGTGTAACACCAAAGTTACTGATCACCGAGTACAGCGTAGGATTGACCGACTCAACCGTCGCGGAATCGTGCCATTTATTGAGTCCGAAGTAAGTTAGTTCCAAGTTGCTGCCTGGACCGGTTTGCAAAGCCAAGGTCGACAACAAACCGAATTCGAGCTGATCGATGTTTGGATCACTGGTGCGCAGCACTGGCGTGCCGGAGACACCTTGGGTGGTGATCACTCGCGTCGCAATATCATCGGTTCGCGTCAGAGCGATCGTGCCGATGTGAGCATCAAACCAGCGTTGAGACTGGGCCCCTTCGGCATAGGGTGCAAAGCGCCCCAAGAGTCCGCAGAGATAACCAGGCAGCACTGCGTTGTTTCCCCAACCGCAAGCATAGCAGCCATCGCTGCCCATGCGTCGGCCTCCCAAGCCTGCGCTGCGAAGCGCATCGCGGATCGGCGCCCGGCCCAGCAAGCATGGGTAGGTGCCACAAACGGCGCAGCCGCCGTCGTCGCCTCCACCCATCATCATGCCGCCCATCATACCGCCCATGCTGTCGCAGTCGTTGCCACAGGCCATGCCTGTGTCACAAGCTCCTGCGCAGCAAGCGCATCCGGCTCCATAACCGGCTTGCATTACGGCCGAGGACATTGGCCCAGGACCGTCGGCATAAGCAACTTCCATCGGCGCTGGGCCAGGCATGGCGATGCTCATCGGTCCGTGATTGCCAAGACCACCCATCCCACCGCCAACCATCCCAGGTGCGCCCCCGTATGCGGCACCCGCGTGGTATGGTGATGCGATTTGCCCATGCACGTTGCTGGCACCACCGAGCAGTGCCAGCCCTGTGAAGAGCCAATGTTTCCAACCTTTGCGATTTCTCATCGATTCCTCTCCACCGGCACAGAGCGCAAGTCCGTTACACTCCGGAAACTCGTTACAAACGTGCTTATCGGCATGCGCCGGCGGAAAAGTTTGCCCGAAGCGGACGAAACGTCCCATTACTGGCTGAGATTTCCAATTATTCCGCCAAAACCAACCGCTGGCGGGCTGAATTGTCATTGACGCGGCGACTGCCAGATTGCTACCAGTGGTCCAAAATCCGCGGACCTGCCCGGCTTTCCGCCGATGCTTTTTCGCTCAGCCCCCAAACTCGCCAGCGGCACTTGCGTGCTCAGAGTCTTATGCAATCCACCATCATTCGCCTGACACTAGCATTAGCCTTGGTGCTCGCAGGCGCACCCCTGAGAGCACAAGAAGCAATTGGAACAGCGGTAGAGACACAGGTTCTTCAGGCGACAGCCACCCGAGGCGCGGCCAAAGAAGGTGACCTGGCCAGCCCGCAAATGATCGCCTGGCTGAAACAACTCATTCGCGAAAACTTGCCCGAGACTTACGAGGACACGCGCAAGTGGGACTTGAAGAAGGTAGTCTGGGACGGTGTCGACATCTCCCACGAAGGCCTGAAGATCAAGACCAAGCGCAAGCACAAGGAAGTCAACCATGGCACATGGACACGCTATCGCTTGCGATCGGTCGAGCCGGAGAAGAACCTGCTGATCGAGTTTCATCAACTTGAGGTGGGGCAGGATGGCAAAGTCCACTTCTCTGTTTCGGTGCAAATGCTGTTGGAAGTTTTTGGCAGGCTCAGTCAGTGGGTGCGCGATGTTCAGATGATCAGCCTCAGTGCCAACGCCGACGCCATCTGTCGCTTGACCATACAAGGCGATGTTGCTTTTCAGCTCAATGCG
Organism: Ottelia alismoides; assembly: GCA_037367405.1. Classification (NCBI taxonomy): domain Eukaryota; kingdom Viridiplantae; phylum Streptophyta; class Magnoliopsida; order Alismatales; family Hydrocharitaceae; genus Ottelia; species Ottelia alismoides. The sequence goes on along the minus strand of JAZKJV010011400.1, from coordinate 5,363,861 downwards.
CTGAAGTTTCCCCCGGATGTGCGGATTAAACCCCATGTTGACGCGGCTCGCGTGGACATTGTCGACTTCCGGGTGCATCGTATCAGCCAAGTCGGTGGCCCGTTGGCGGAGCAGTTGGGTAAAGGCTTGAGAGCCGCCCTGGAATCCAAATTGGAGGAGAGCAATCAGCGGCTGCCGGAAAAAATGAATCGACAGTTGGACAAGCACCAGGATCGCATGCAGTTTTCTACACAAGAGTGGCTGCAGTCCAAGCTGCCACTACCTGCGGCCAAATAGTTCGGCCGGCGATGGCGCCTGTGGTTCTTGGTCCCGGTTCAGCAGAACTGGTAGTGCCCGAACGAGGGAAATAGGCTAGGATACCGCTACCTCAGTTATCGCTACAAAGCCCCTCAACTATGTAGACTGCGCGTCGATTGATAACCGCCGGCAGGCGGATTGGTCGTTGCGCGTCGGGCCAAATTCTCACAATGCGCCATCAATACGAAGGACTCGTAGACTACATTTGCTCGCATCGACAACGGTTAGCGCAGGAGTTCATTGACGAACAACTGCCGGGAACTTGCAGCGGTAAGGTTCCCGAAGAATTCGAGGAACATCTAGCCCGACGCTTGGTTGAAATCGGTTTTGCGCGCTGGCGTATCGATGAAGGCTCGTCATCACCGGCCAGCGATGCAAACACTCAGACAGGCTTGGATCTGGAAGAAACAACCGCCCGGGAAATTTGGCATTCAATTGCACCTGATGTTCGGGACCAAATACAAATTATGTGCCAGGCTCATGCATCCGATGGAACTGATGATCAAGCACAAATGGCGACGGCGCGCCCTCGCACCAGGAGGAAAGGGGCGGGCTCCACGGCGCAGCCAGGTGACTCGGCCGACAGCGTGCAAGCGACTGCATCAACGGCTGTCAGTGATTTGAACGCTGCGATTTTGGACTCGCTGGCTGCCCAGGTGGCCGTGATCGACCAACATGGCACGATCCTCTCGGTAAACGCTGCCTGGCTTGAGTTTCGCAAGAGCTTGGCGAAGCTGGGATTGCCGCTGCGTGGAATGGTGGGCGAGAACTACTTGGACGTGTGTGAATCGTATGCCAGCGACGGCATCCATGAAGCGTTCGAAGCAGCCGAGGGGGTCCGCTCGGTCCTGGCCCGCCGCGTTGATAAGTTTCAATTGCAATACAAATTGTGTCATGCGACTTCGCCAGGAGGCTCCTCGCGTTGGCTGATGCTAACGGTCACACCACTGACCGGTCATCCCACAGCCGCTGTGGTAACGCATGCCGATATCTCGGCACAGGTGCAAGCAGAACACGAACTGCGCGAGGAGCGCGATCGATTCTATCGCATGGTTTCCGTCGCTCCCGGAGTCATCCATAGCTATGCCATCGGTAAAGATGGTTCGCGTTCTTTGATATATGCCAGCCCAGCCATTAGCGAGATCTACGGGCAGTCGGCTGAGCAGTTGCGTGAGCATGGTGAACTGGTCGATCGACTACTGCATCCCGATGACCGCCAGAGAGTCAATGCGGAAGTTCAGCAGGCTCGAGCAACGATGTCGGAATGGCATAGTGAGTTCCGCGTATGTCATCCAACCAAAGGGACCATCTGGGTTGAATGCCGTTCAACGCCCAAGCGTGAAAGTGATGGCACCACAGTCTGGCACGGATTCTTGAACGATGTCACGGCCCGCAAACAAGCTCAGGAAGCCATGCGCCGCAGCGAAGAGCATCTGCGACTGGCGATGGGCACCGCACCGATGGGGACCTGGGAACTGGACCTGGATACCTACGAGTTGAGCTGGTCCGACAACTTGTGGTCCATCATGGGTCAAGCTTCACCCACCGAAGCGATGAAACTGGAGGCGTTCAGCAGCCATCTCCATCCCGATGATCGCCAGAGAGTGCTGGATGAGATTGCCAAAGCCATCGAATCGGGTCGCGCCCTGCGATGCGAATATCGAGTGATGCGCCCCGATGGTACGATGCGCTGGTCACTTTCGCACGGGCGAGTGGTAGAAGATCTGCAAACACACGGCAAACGCAGATTCGTGGGAGTCGACCTGGATATAACCGCGCGAAAACAATTGGAAGAGCAGTTCCATCAATCACAGAAAATGGAAGCGATCGGTCGCCTGGCCGGCGGTGTGGCTCACGATTTCAACAACCTGCTAACCGTTATCAATGGCTATTGCTACGTACTGCTAGCCGGTTTGCCGAGCGACGATGAAAAGCGGCACCACGTCGTGGCTATTCGCGATGCAGGTGAACGAGCTGCCAGGCTGACCGGTCAACTCCTGGCCTTCAGCCGCAAAACGATTGCCTCGCCGCAATTGATCGATCTCAATTCCTTGCTGACTAACTTTGAGGAACTGCTGAGCCGCCTGGTTGGTGAAGATATCCTGCTGGCCCTTGACTTGTCCCCAGACCGCCTGCTGTTGCAAGCGGACCCTGCACAGATTGAGCAGGTGATCGTGAACCTGGCCGTCAATGCCCGCGACGCGATGGGAACCGGGGGCCGATTAATCATTCGAACCAATGTGGTCACACTCACGCCTGCCCAGGTAGAGCAGAGCAGTCCATTGGCTGCCGGCAACTACGCCGAACTGAGCGTGACCGATACCGGTTGTGGCATGTCTTCCGATGTGCAAGCCAAGATTTTTGAACCATTCTTCACTACAAAACCCGTGGGTAAAGGTACCGGCCTGGGACTTTCGGTTGTGCACGGAATCATCACGCAGAGCGGCGGCAACGTTTCGGTTCAAAGCCAAGTGAATGTCGGTTCGACGTTTCGAATCCTGCTGCCACTAGTCGACAGTGACCGCGCTCACGAACTGGACAGTCCTACATCCATGTCCTCACATGGCAGCGAGACTATTTTGCTAGTCGAGGACGAAGACAGTGTTCGGCGCATCGCCCGTGTGTCGCTGGAAAGCCAAGGCTATCGTGTACTACCGGCCAGTTCGGCCGCAGAGGGCATCGATCTGTTCATGGCTCACGACAAAGAGATTCAACTGCTAGTATCGGACCTGGTCATGCCGGGCATGAGCGGTGGTCAACTGGCTCAGGAGCTACGCAAGCTGCGCCCGAATTTGAAAGTCCTGTTCATCAGTGGCTACACCGAAGAGCTATTCATCCAACAAGGCGTGATGACCACCATGGCCGCGTTCCTGGCCAAACCATTCAAGCCATCTACGCTGGCCAGAAAAGTTCGCACGATTCTCGACCAGGTAGAAGCCAAGTCGTGAGCAAGCGGTCGACACTCAAGCTTTCGAACAGTTGGCAAGCAACGTAGCCACCATCGCCAGATGGTGGAATAGCCTGGTAGCCACCACCGCCAGATGGTGGTCGCAATGGTTAACCTTTCCACCGCTCGGGCGCATTGATGCTGCGTCTGCTGCAACTTGTCGAGTCGAAGCATGTTCTGGGAAAGAACCATCAAGCCTGCTTCACACGATGCTCTGCGGGGCCCGCCTCTCTAGCAGGCGGTGGCTATCCGGCTTACCAAGTGGAGATGTTGCCCGCTAATGTTGCGAATTAGCGCTAATGAAAAGCGGTTATACTTAGTTCGCAAGTGAAGACCCTGTTTTCATTGCCGCCCATTCGCCTGATTGGCGGGCAGCTTTACAGGCCCTTAGACTGATTTAAGATCTCCAACTTCAAACTTCCCACTCATGTCCCTCCACCCTCTAGAGCTCGTGGAGTTTTTAAGTTGGTGTTTCGCTTGAGTTTATAGTGCATCGCTGCAACTTGTCGAACCGAAGCATGTTCTGGGAAAGAACCATCAAGCCTGCTTCACACGATGCTCTGCGGGGCCCGCCTCTCTAGCAGGCGGTGGCTATCCGGCTTACCAAGTGGAGATGTTGCCCGCTAATGCTGCGAATTAGCGCTAATGAAAAGCGGTTATACTCATTTCGCAAGTGAAGACCCTGTTTTCATTGCCGCCCATTCGCCTGATTGGCGGGCAGTTTTACCTCAAAACTTGGCAACGGTGGCTGCGGTCTAGTGTGCCGACTAGTCTTCATCGTCTTCCAGAAAACGATTGCCGAAGTCGCTATCGGTATCGACGGCCGATAGGTCCATCTCCAGCTCATCTTCATCGTCGCTGAAGTCGCAGGTGGCGGCCAGACTCTTGAGTTTGGCCAGTGCATTCTTCTCGATCTGCCGAATACGCTCCTTGGACAGTTTCAACGTATCGGCCAGCTTCTGCAGCGTTGAGATCTGCTCGCTCTCTTCCAGGCAGTAACGAGCGCGGATAACGATCTGCTCGCGGGTGCTCAGTTGGCTCATCAGCCCGATTAGCTTGCGTCGCCAGGTGATCCAGTGCGTCCGGTCCCCAGGTACTTCGGCCAGACCTCGGACACTGTTGAGGATCGTGAGAGCTGCCGAGCTACCAAATCGCTTGCGATGCGCTTTGCGATCTTGAATATGCTCAAAGCACTCTCGTCGAATCACCGTGGTGGCGTAGGTACAAAACCGGTAGCCACGACTAGGGTCGAATCGATCCAGAGCGCGGACCATACCAACAATCCCATCGCTGACCATTTCGTCATAGTAGTACGGCGAGATTGGCAGCTTACGCACGATGGAAACAACTAGGCGGACGTTCGACTGGATAACCAGGGAGCGATGCCAATAGGCAGCGCGTATGAGCCCCTCGGCTCGAGCCACTGTCCACTGGTCGGCGCCTGGACGGTTGAGCAGTTGGTGTGCCCGCATCTTGAAGAAGTGGATCCGCTTGACAGCCGATGACTCTTCACCCTTGCCGAGCAAGCGACGTGTACACAGCCGCGCGAACATCAGATCTTCCAAGCCCGGCTGCATCGCCTCGTCCAGTTCGCCGACCGGCTCCAGAAGCGTCGAGCCACACAGCCGCTGTTCGGCATCAGGCATGTCGAATTCTGGCAAGTGGATGTAGTCGCTGCAAACCTTTAGCAACTCCTGTCGGCGAGCCTCCAACTTGGCGGCGCTGAGGAATACCGGCGAGGCCATCTGGCAATAGGAGAGAAATTCGTTCTCCAGATCCGGATTAACGAAGGTCTTGAGCGGACGCTTGCAAGCCCGCATGTCCAGCAACTTGGCTGGACGTCCCGGCCGCCGCGCTTGGACACGTTGAAGTTCGTAGGATCGCCAGGCCTGTGCGTTGTCGTCGTCACCGCAGCTATCAGCACCGCAGCTATCGGCACCGCAGCTATTGCCACTGCCCGCTGGCATCGGCTGGGCGCAGTAGTCGAACCGTTCTCGACCAGAATCGCGGAGCACCGCTGGACGCCGCTTGGAACTGCGATGCTCGCAAACCAGAGCTATCTGGCCCAAGTCGTCAGGATTGCCGGCCGCAGGCTTCGCAGCCACAGCATGTTCGCCCACCTCGTCATGGCCAAAAGCGTTTTCTTCGACTTGGTTTTCATCCAGCAGAGGCTCTGTAATGATCGCGGACATCGTTCGTTCCTTCCCAGCCAGTTTCGTGGTGCTCGGGGGGGGCGTTATCAAAGGCTGCCAAATTCGGTCATTCCGAAGTCGCCAGGACCTAAAACGTCCAAATCGCTCAATTCGTGCAACCCTTTGTACCGCGTGAGAGCGACGCGGGCAACGGGAGATTTCAGAAAAAAGTTTAAATTTATCGTCCAATGGGCTAAGTTTTTCTCCGGGAGCACCCTACAATGAATTCGTTCAAAGCGTGCACACAGCAAGGCAGCTTGAGCGAAAAGGTCGATTGGGGCCAACGATCTTTCCTTTGATCTGCAGGGTAAACGTTGTGGATGAACTGTTGACGACACGTCAGGTTGCAGCCGAACTGCAAGTGAGTGAATCCTCCATAAAACGCTGGTGTGATCTTGGTTTGATTGCAACTCAGCGGACAGCCGGTGGGCACCGTCGCATCGGCCGCTCGGCCCTAGAGCACTTCGTATCCACCCACTACAAGACGCTTTCGCGTGGCGGCAGCGACTCACCGCAGGTGATTACCGAGTCGGCCGAAAGCTACCGCATCAATTCGCGCGACGAGATCATCCAGCGATTTCAGCAAGCCCTGGTCGCCGGTGACGAAGCCACCTGCAAAGAACTGGTCGATCACTGGGTCGCCCGCTATCCAGGTGTCGCTCAACTGGGCGACTTGCTGATTTCCAGCGCCATGGAGAGGGTCGGGCGGCTTTGGGAGTGCGGACGGGCGGAAATCTATCAGGAGCGACGCAGCTGCGAGATCTGCATGCAGTTGCTCTCCGACCTGCGCAACCGCGTGATCGACGTGCCGGTGGGCGCTCCTCGAGCCATCGGGGGAACAATCTCTGGCGACCTTTACACTCTGGCCAATTCACTGGTGGAACTGGTGTTGCGCGAAGCCGGTTGGTATGCAACCAACCTCGGTGGAGACCTGCCCCTGGAAACTCTGCTGGCCGCGGTGCGACGAGAAAAACCTCGCTTGCTCTGGCTGAGCATCTCGCATATCACCGACGGCGCCAAGTTCGTGGCTGAGTACAACAAGTTTTACTCGCAACTGCCCGCTGATCTGGCCGTCGTCTTGGGTGGACGCGCACTGAACGATGAATTGCGGCCGCAGATCGGATACACAGCCTACTGCGATAATCTCGAACGTTTGTCGGCTTTGGCCCAGGTAGTGATTGCAGGCGTTCGATGAACCAGCCCCCTTCCGATGCTCAGCCGCAACCTGCCAAGGCGCCTGCTATTCAAGCAGGCGACGCAGCAGCCGCTCAGTCATGGACAATTCAGCAGGCGCAGCAAGAGGTCGACCACTGGATCAACTCCATCGGCGTGCGATACTTCTCTCACCTGACCAATCTGGCTCAGCTAATGGAAGAGGTTGGCGAAGTGGCACGCATTTTGTCGCGTACTCATGGCGAGCAATCCTGTAAGCCCGGTGAGCAATTGCAACCGCTGGCCGACGAATTGGCCGACGTCCTGTTTGTGGTTATCTGCCTGGCCAACCAGAGCGGAATCGATCTGCAAGCTGCATTGCAAGCCAACCTGGCCAAGAAGACCCGCCGCGACTCGCAGCGGCACATTCAAAACACCAAACTCAACACTCCTTCCAACTGAGGAATAGCTTTGATGCAGCTAACGATCATGCGCCGTATCAAGTTCTGCGCCGGACATCGCTTGTTTGCCCACGGCGGCAAATGCGAACACTTCCACGGGCACAACTATGTCGCAGACTTCTTCGTGACCGGTGAACAAGTCGATTCAGTAGGACGCGTACTCGATTTCTCCGACCTCAAAGCTCGCGTAAAAGGCTGGATCGACGAGCACTGGGATCATAGCTTTTTGGTCTTCGATCAAGACACCAACGCCCGCAATGCCTTGGAAATGGTCCAGCCCAAACGACTGTTTCTGATGCCCTATAACCCGACTGCCGAAAACATGGCCAGGTACCTGCTGGAAGAAATGTGCCCCAAAGTACTAGCCGGCAGCGGCGCCCGAGCCGTGCGAGTTCGCCTCTGGGAAACCGACGAGTCTTACGCAGAATGCGAACTGACTGCCTAGCAGAAGGCAACGCATACCAGGACAGACAAGCCACAACTCCCGGCCGGCAGGTCGAGACCAGAATACTTTATATGTAAAGTATTTAGCCAGACTGCGCTTCATCCAGACCAGACCACAAGCATAAGTTTTGACACTACAAGCATTAGTTTTCATCGGGCGCGTACGTTGCATTTCACCTCCCCAGCACCGCTGGGGAGGTCCAATCGAGCCCTGCAGGCGAAGATTCGGTAGGGGTAATGCGCCAGTGAAGAGTCAACCAAGGCGCATGGCTTCGTCTGCAACCTCCACCGAACTGCGCCGGGAGAGGTGACGCGTGCCTTAAGCATTGTCTGCCATTAACGCGATGAAGTGCGAAGCGTTGACTTACTCGTCCACCGTCTGGCGACAGTGGCTACATGACGATTGTCCACCGTCTGGCGACGGTGGCTACGGAGAACTATGCAGCGCGACGTTGCGGCTGGACGTCGAATGCAAGGGTGGGCGAAGAGAGGGTCGTGGCCAGGCACTGCTGGGGCGAAGAGGCCAGCACCAGCTGCCCATTGGGACCAAAGAACTTGATTTCGTCCTCTTCCATGAACCAGACGACGTGGTACCCCGTGCACTGGTACTTGCGGCCGCAAAACAATCCGTTGCGAATCAGAAGAGTCTCTCGCATCTCAGCAACATCGGTTGCTCCGAGTTTCTCGAGCTCAATCGCAATCGCGGCGCGAATTCGTTCCAACATAGGCCAGTGTGATCCTTCACCTCGTCCCGGATGTCAGCGGCATTAAGAGCGCGTCGCCCAAAGCCGTGTCACCATCCATCGTCCAAGCCGCTTCCGCGCATTGATGGGAACTTGACCAGGCGTTACAGACTGCCAATCTTCCCTATACTCGCCAGACAGCTATGACTGGGTATTAAGACAGATTTCCAACAGACAGGCCGATGACCAATAGGCCCGAGGGACCATCTTAGCTAGCGTCGAAAACAACCCTGTCTCACGAGCCCTGAAAGGACCCCGAATATGGAAGAGATATCAAGCGAAACATTGCTGCAGTTGAGCAATGATGAGCTGGCTGAAGTGCTGGAAGAGCTGACGGGTTTGGAGCTGAGCGAGACTCAGATCACAGCGCTGAGGAGCGTCATTGGATCGGCTGGCAGCCTGGAAGCAGCTTGGGACATGCTCAACCAACTTGGGCCGAATGCCGAAGCAGCTTGAGGGGAAAGCTGCATTTCGGAGAAGCACACTATTCAATGCAGGCGGATGGCTGTTCCAGTCAGCTTATTCGCCAGCGGGTACCAGGGATGAGTCCCCTGCTTGGTTCATCACGGCTCCTTTGGGTTCAGGACGAGCCCAGGGGAGCCTGCAGAGACCTTACCCAATCAACTGGCTGAGTGCGTCCAGAGCTCGTTTAGCTTCGTTGACTCCGCCCAGTTCGTCAGCCAGTTTCTTGATGCGGACCAGCATCTCAACTGACATTCCATCTTTGCCAGCGCCTTTACGCGCAACTTTGGCGGCAGACTTTGGTGGACGACCGCGACGAGCGGGCTTGCCGCCTCGGGATCGATCTTGAGACAGAACGGTGCTCACCATGGCTGGTGATACTTTAACGTTGTGTCCTGTTTGAATAATCTTCGCGATTTCTGTCGGTCCAGCGTTGGGATTTTCTGCGCTAGTCGACCTGATCAGATCGGACTTAGACACACCCTCTGCTTTCTTCTTGGCCATCGAATATCTCCACTGGTTGAAAAACTTAATCGAGCCTCCATCGGCCCACACTACACTGTCTCTGATTTACGACGCATGTCAATGCGCTGCCAAGCAAGCAAGGAAAGGATTCCTACAATATTTTATCAAGGCCCTCACAAGCTTATAATTCCGACGTTTCTAAAGAGCATAAATCGACGCACTCATGTACTCAAAATTATTTAATGACAGCCGCAGGAGTTTGCTGTGTGGTCACAAACGCGGTCTACCTGATAGGTGGTAATGCCACTTGAATGTTGGCATGGTCCGTCTTCAGAGCGGTGCGTTGCCCCTTCGATATCAAGACGACAGTGTTGGTCTGCCCCTTGTTGAGGTCGAGCAAAACCGTATTGGTGAGGAAAAAGGGGCCCTCTCCCTCGGGCAGCTTCAGTTCGAAGTAAAGCCAAACGGCCGCCAACTCCACTTCGCAGCCTTGCCATACTAACTGCGACCTGTCGATCTTCCGGACGTTGTCCTTTTGAGCGGCATTTTCGCTTGGCGCAACAACACCCTGTGGGGATGCCTCTGAAATATAGAAATGTTCGCCACAGTACTTTTCCAATCGTCGTTGCTCACGCTCGGAAACCTCCGCCAACTGATCATTCGGCTTGGGCCTGGTCGCTGCGTCATGTTTTTCCGCCAGGCTAGGAACTTGCGGATTGTTAATCCAATTCAGCAGCGGCTGGAAGTCCAAGATATTCAGTTTGAGCGCCACTTCGTAGCGCTGACTGTCCGTGTTGTATTCCAACTCTGCCGAGCTGATATGAAACTCATGTGCTGGCAGCGATAAACTGCTCATCCATACCGATCCCAACCCCCAGATGATCATGAGAGTCAAACTTGCGATGGTTGAGCGTGCCATAGGCATGGTCCAATCAGGAACGTGAGCGACGGATGGCTGGTGCATATATGGGCTACTGTGGGCTACTTTCGGCTATTTGGCCGGTTCAGCCTGGCGGTTGGCTTCAGCCTGCCTGGCCTCGTCTGCCTTCTTGCGTTCCGCTTCTTGACGTTCTTGTTCCGATCGCATTGGATTTGGATGTGGCGAGCGATGCTGCTTGAACAGCTTGAAGCGGCTGGGCTCTAACTTGGGCGGGAAGTGGTTGTTGTCGCGGTTGGCATCGGCCGTTTCGCGATGCGGATCCAACTCGACCGATTGCAGTTCTTTCTCCGAGATCCAGCCCTTGGTGCACTGCTGCGAGTTTTCACGCCACATCTCGGCTGGCAAGCGTAAGATTTCGTGACTGCCATCGGTGTAGTTGAGTCGCAGGATGATGGGCATCACCAAACCACCGTGATTGCGGAAACCGAACAGGTAAAAGTTCTTCTTGGAAGTTACGAGTTGCTTTTCTGATTCGCTCAGCTCATTAAGAAATCGTTGATAGGCTTCGCGTGTCTCAGGCAGGACCTTGTACTGATCGTAAGTGTTATAGAAATCCTTCAAATCAGGATAGTCATCCACGCGTTTGTGAAGCTCGGCATTGCGGGTTCGTGAGAGAGTGGGGGTCTTTTCTTTTTCAGCCGCCAGGCGTCGCTGGTACTGTTCATCGGGATCACCTTGATCAGGCTGCAACCAGCGCACTGATTCCAGCCCGATATCGCAGTGGTCTGTCGTATAGAACCAGCCTCGCCAGAACCAGTCCAGATCGACGCCGGAGGCATCTTCCATAGTGCGAAAGAAATCGGCCGGCATGGGGCGTTTGAACTGCCAACGACGGGCATATTCCTTGAAGGCAAAGTCAAACAGCTCGCGTCCTAGAACGGTCTCGCGCAGAATGTTCAAGGCCGTGGCCGGTTTGCCATAAGCATTCTCGCCAAACTGCAAGACGGACTCGCTGTTGGTCATGATGGGCACCTGCCCTCGACTGAGCATATACGGGGCAATAGCCTGTGGCTCGCCGCGCATCGAAGGATACTTGTCTTCCCACTCTTGTTCGGCCAGGTATTGCAGGAAGGTGTTGATACCTTCATCCATCCAAGTCCACTGGCGTTCGTCGCTGTTGACAATCATGGGGAAATAGTTGTGGCCCACTTCGTGAATGACAACCGAAATAAGGCCGTACTTGGTTGAGGCTGAGTAGGTTTTGTCTTCGTCTGGCCGCGGGCCATTGAAACAAATCATGGGATACTCCATCCCGCCGATCGGGCCATTAACACTAATAGCCACTGGATAGGGATAGGCGAATGTATAGCGACTGTAGACATTCAGCGTATGGATGATCGCCTGCGTCGAATACTTGCTCCACAGGGGTTCGGCTTCGTTGGGATAGTAGCTCATCGCCATCACCCGATTGCCGCTGACATCATGACCTTGAGCATCCCAAATGAATTTGCGGCTGGAGGCGAAGGCAAAGTCGCGGACGTTTTGAGCATGAAAGACCCAGGTCTTGGTACTGTCCTCGCCAGCCTTCTCATTCTCGGCCGCTTCCTCGGGCGTAATGATGAAGACAGGAGTTTTGGCCTGGCGAGCTTGTTCCAAGCGTTGCTGTTGCTGAGCGGTCAGAACCTCGCCAGCGTTTTGCAGCGAACCGGTAGCGGCCACTACGTGATCAGCCGGCACCGTGATGCGCACCAGGTAATCGCCCAGTTCCAGAGTGAACTCGCCTTTGCCCAGGAACTGCTTGTGTTGCCAGCCAGTGGCGTCGCTGTAAGCGGCCATCCGAGGAAACCACTGCGCAATTTCATAGATACAATTCTTGTCTTTCTCGAAGTACTCGTAGCCGGTGCGTCCATCCACCAGTTTGCAATCGTTAATCTTGTAATTCCAACCAACGCTAAACCGCATGGCTTGATGAGCCCCTAGAGGATTGGGCAAGTCGATTCGCATCATCGTTTTCACAATGGTATGCGGCAACGGCTGACCGTGCTCATCGGCAACTTCTGTGATCTTTACGCCACCATCAAATTCGCGTCTGACTTGCAGCACATGCAATTGATCCAGAGACAGCTCCGAGCCGATTGAAAAGGACTCGACTGCTTCGGCATCGGAATTGGGGCTGAAGATATTGGCATCCAGTTGTAGCCACAGATAGCGCAGAGCGTGCGGAGAATTATTGTGATACGTTATCTGTTCGCGACCGGTAATCGTTCGCTGCTTGTCATCGAGGGTCACATCGATAACGTAGTCCGCCGACTGCTGCCAATAGCTGGGCCCAGGTTCACCGCTGGCGGTGCGCTCTGCATTGGGTGTCGGCCAGGTTTCATCCAACTGACGAAACTTATCTTCCTGGCCATACTTATGGTTAGTAACATGCTGTGCCTGTGCTGTCGCATGCAGCACGCAGACGCAAACAGCCAACCAGATATAGACTCGACGAAGCTTTAATGGCCGCCAAGCGGGCGAGGGGACAGAATTCACAGGGTAGAACCTTTGAAAATGAAAAACCTTGCAGCTAAGAAAGTTAGCACTCCGCGAGTGCTGAGCAAGTTGGAACTTTATTAGAATTGGCTGCCAGTAGTTGTTCAACCTAAGCCCGGCCAGTTGCAGCCTGAGTGGCCAGCTCAAAACCGTATTTAGTTGTCGAAATCGCCGTTAAACGGGTCGCAAGGGGTTATCGGAATGAGAGATTTTTCATTTGGCTATTGCACCAATGTGCATGCGGGCATCACCCTGGAGCAGGCCAAGCAAAATCTTGAATCGATTGCCACTCAGGTGCGCCAGAGCGTAGCCCCAAAAGGCAGGTTGCCAGTTGGGCTATGGCTGGCCGAAGAAGCGGCCAGGCAATTGGACCAGCCCAGTGCGAGAACTGAATTGCGTCAGTGGCTGGCCGAACACGGCTTGATGGCTTACACCTTCAATGGTTTTCCCCAAGGTGATTTTCATCAGCCCATCGTCAAACATCGAGTTTATCAGCCGACTTGGCTGGAACAATCACGCTTGCACTACACCATGCGACTGGCCGATATCCTGGCCAGCCTGTTGGACCCTGGGCAAGCCGGATCGATTTCTACCTTGCCGCTCGGTTGGCCTAATCAGCCCTGGCAAGCAGAGGATTTCAGACGCGCGGGCCACAACCTGCAACTGATAGCCGAGCATTTAGACAACCTGGCACAAGCGACTGGGCATGACATCACCCTGGCCATTGAACCAGAGCCCGGTTGTGTTTTGGACACCGCGCCGGAAATCACAGAGTTTCTGAACCGCTATGTCTACGATGACAAGCGGCCACTGCTGCGACGCACGATCGGTGTGTGTCATGACATTTGCCACAGCGCCGTGATGTTCGAATCCCAAGCAGATGCCCTGGCGACGTATCGGCAAGCGGGCGTCAGAGTTGGCAAGGTTCAAGTCTCGTCAGCAATCGAAGTACCTTGGCAGCTCTATCGCGAAGATCCGGCCACTTGCGCGCAAACCCTACACCAACTGCGCGGCTTTCACGAACCCAAGTATCTCCATCAAACAACGCGGCTCTCGACAAGCGGAGAAGAGTCGCCGGAAATGGTTGATGATTTGGGCCTGGCCCTCCAGCAGTGGCTGCCCCCGGCGGGCTGGCCCAGCCAATCATGGCGTATTCACTTCCATGTGCCGATCTACATCGAACGCTTTGGCGGCTTGCTAGCCACCCGAGACGATATCCGTCAAGTTGTGGAGTTAATGAAGCGATACCATGCGGAACGCGTTGAGGGAGCGTCATGGTTTACCGGCGACTACGAAGTGGAAACCTATGCCTGGGGCGTCTTGCCGACTGAACTCCGTGCGGTCGAACTGCCTGTCGGTATCGCCCAAGAGTTGACTTACTTTCAATCGCTTGTTGAACCATCCCTGAGCACTTAAGCAAAACCTTCTCGGGTCAAGTGCTCATCACCTGCTCGATCCATCACTGGTATTCGGAGAAGAACCTGCTGTGTCAACGCCCAACTCGCCTGATCCCACCACGTCGATGCCTCCGGCCTCGCGCGATCCGAAATCGCTACGGTCCTACCGCTGGTTTGGTCCCGATGACTTGCGTAGTTTTGGTCATCGCTCGCGACTGAAGGGTATGGGCTTTGATGATATCGACTACAAAGACCGTCCGATCATCGGCTTGCTCAATACGTGGAGCGATTTGAATACTTGCCATTCGCACTTTCGCGAGCGGGCGCTGGAGATCCGGCGTGGAGTGCTGCAAGCCGGTGGATTTCCCGTGGAGATCCCGGTGATGAGTCTGGGCGAGATGCTGATGAAGCCCACGACGATGCTCTATCGCAATCTACTGGCGATGGAGACCGAGGAGGTGCTGCGTTGTCACCCAATCGATGCGGCCGTGCTGATGGGCGGTTGCGACAAAACAGTGCCAGCCATGATCATGGGAGCCATCTCAGCGGATATTCCATCCATTTTCTTTCCGGCGGGTCCTATGCTGAAAGCCCGCTGGAAAAATGAAACCCTTGGCAGTGGTTCCGATGCTTGGAAGTATTGGGCAGAGCGCTGCGCTGGCAACCTGTGTGACTCGGACTGGACGGACATCGAGAATTGTATCGCTCGTTCCGCCGGTACCTGCATGACGATGGGCACCGCATCGACGATGGCCTGTATAGCTGAAACACTGGGCATGACGTTGCCCGGAGCCAGTACGATTCCGGCAGTCGTATCGGAACACGCGCGTTTAGCGGTGGCCACCGGGCGCAGGGCAGTCGAGATTGCTTGGGAGCAGCGTCGCCCCAGTAACTTGATCAATGCGCAGTCGATCGATAACTCCATCACTACGCTGCTGGCCATCGGCGGCTCGACCAATGCGATTGTGCATATTCTGGCCATGGCGCGGCGGGCCGGTGTGCCGTTGACTCTCGATCGCTTTGATGAACTTTCGCAGCAAGTCCCCGTGCTGGCAGACCTCCGGCCAGCGGGTAGATTCTTGATGGAAGACTTTCATCATGCCGGCGGATTGCGCGGACTGCTATCGCGTTTGCTCGGGCGTTTGAACCTGAGCACACAGACCATCAGTGGTTGTACGCTGGCGGAGCAGATTGCCGGGGCTGAGATACTGAACGAGGATGTGATTCGGCCGCTGGTTAATCCACTGTGGCCAACTGGTGGCATTTGCGTCCTGCGAGGCAACTTAGCGCCCGATGGTTGCGTCCTGAAGACAGTGGCTGCCGAGAAGCGATTGCTAAGCCATCGTGGTCCAGCTCTGGTCTTTGATAACTACGCGCAGTTGAAGGCGCAAATCAATGCGCCTGATCTGCCAGTGACTGCCGATAGCGTGATCATTCTGCGCAGCGCCGGACCACTAGGCGCACCAGGTTTTCCGGAGTGGGGCATGTTGCCGATACCGCAAAAACTGTTGGCCTCTGGCGTGCGCGATATGGTTCGAATCTCCGATGCGCGCATGAGTGGCACCAGTTACGGTACCTGCATCTTGCACGTGTCGCCCGAGAGTCATTTGGGAGGGCCACTGGCCCTGGTCCAAACCGGCGACATGATCGAACTGGATGTTCAAGCGCGCAGGCTATCTTGGCTGGTCAGCGAGCAAGAAGCTGAGCGTCGACGAGCCGCCTATGTGCCACCGGACAATCGCTGGACTCGCGGCTATCATCGCTTGTTCAGCCAGCATGTGACGCAAGCTAACGAGGGGTGCGACTTCGATTTTCTCGAAGGCCGATCAGCCGACCAGGAGCCAGATATCTTCTGAGTTGGCTCAGGTGAAATCGCTAGTCAACTTGCGAAAGAGAAAGGCTATGTTCTTGGCATATCTCGGGACCAGGCGTTTGGGTTCGCACAGCGACCGATACAGCCACTCGCAACCGAGTTTTTGCCACAGATAAGGTGCGCGGCGAGCCGTGCCAGCCAGGAAGTCAAACGAGGCCCCCAACTGAATGCACAGTGGAATACCCAGCTGCTGATAATGTTGATAGATCCATCGTTCACCCTTGGGCTGACCGAAGGCCACCAAGAGAATGTCGGGGCTGGCGGCGGTGATAGTGGACAGCAGGCTCGCCTGCTCTTGCTCGCTCAACTCGCGAAACGGCGGCGCGGCGCAGCCGGCCACTTGCAATCCAGGAAACATCGACTGTAGCTTGTCGGCTGCCTTCTGAGCGACGCCTGGGGCAGCTCCCAAAAAGTAAATGCGATAGCCCTTGGCTGCAGAAAGTTTCGCCAGTTCGACGATCATGTCCGAACCAGCCACGCGTTCGGGCAGTCGTTGAAGGGACAGGCGACTACGCCATACGATCGGATTTCCATCGGCAATCACCATGTCAGCATCACGATTTACGCGTCCCAGGTCGGGGTGCTCGGAAGTGAGCATCACGTAGTTCAGGTTGGCGGTGATGAAGTAGCTGGGAGTCCGCGACGCGATCACTTGATCGGCGCGTTCGATGACCTGCTGCATATCAGCGATTGCAAAATCGACGCCCCATACCGACGTCGTTTCGATGGTTGGCAGTTCAACAATCGGTCGTGTGGGTGCGGTTGTATCTACTGGTGTAGTAACCGGTACTGCAACTGGTGTTGCCGCGGCAGGAGGCAGGACGCCTGAATTGACCGGTGGTGATACTGCGATGGGGCCAGTGGCTGGGCCAACAGCGAAGGAAGCGCCGGACGTGTCCTCGCTCTGAGTTAGCGGTGCAATCGCCAGATTGGATAGAAGCGTACTGTTGTCGATGGTGTTCACGTGCGCAAACTTTCGCTTAAAAGATCTGGCGGGGCATATCCCTAAATCTAGGTCACTACTAAACTCGTGGATCCGAGTAAGCTTCCAAGCCGGCGCGAGGTTGGCTGTGAGCCTATAACGCGTGTAAGGGCTGTAAGGACTGGTTGGTCTATGAAATCGCCAAAAGCAGTAGTCATCGTGACCGAAGGCGTCGGAGCTGGAATGCTGGGCCCCTATGGTTCGGCGACCGCCACCACGCCCGCAATCAATCGTCTGGCCGCCGGCTCGCTGGTGCTGGATCAATGCCTGGTCGATTCTTTTCAGTTGCCCGAGCAGCTTCGCAGTCTGTGGACCGCCAGTCATGCGCGACAAGTGACCGCGCCCACCTGGAATCTGTGGCAATACCTGGCAACTCTCGGATTGAATGCTCAACTGCTGACCGACTCACCTGAAGTTGCCGAGTTGGCCGAACAGGCTGGCTGTGCAAGAGTACTGTTGGTCGATGTGTCAGAGCGCAGCCAACCGGCGGAACTGCCTGAAGAATGTTCCCTGGTACAAGTCTTTGCTGCCGCCATTGAAATGCTCTCGGCCAGCGAGGCGCCAGATGTGTTGTGGATTCATGCGCGAGCCTTGCGTTGGCCCTGGGATGCGCCGCTGGAATTGCGAGCGGCCATGATCGATCCAGAAGATCCGCCGCCGCCCAGTGAAGTTGGCGTGCCGCAGATGGCGCTAGAGGATGACAGCGATCCCGATCTAGTCGTGGGATGGGGACAGGTCGCAGCGGCTCAATTGGCCGTACTGGATGAAGCGCTCGATGGACTCGAGCAGGCCATACAAGCGCGCAGTGACGCGGGACAATGGTCGTGGATGTTCTGTTCGCTGGGCGGAATCTCCCTGGGCGAACATCAGCAGTTGGGCAGCGGCTGGCAAGCCGGCTATAGCGAAGAAATTGCGGTGGCTGCCCTGGTTCGCGCTGCTGGCTCGATTCCGATCGGCGTTCGGCGCAGCGAGTTATGCCAGTTGCCCGACTTGCCGATCACGCTCCTGGCGGCGATGGGCATTTTGCCTGAGAGTGCTCAAGTCTGGGGACGCAACCTGTGGAGCGCATCACCTCCGAGCGTCACCACGAAATGGCCCACCGAGTTGGGCTGGGCATGGGGCGGCGCTGATGACAAGTTATGGCTGCGCACAGCCGCCTGGAGCTACATCCAGCGATCAACCGAGTCAGTTGACCTGGGCGAGTCAGTCGAGCTGTATGTCAAACCGGATGATCGCTGGGAAGTCAATGATGTGGCTGATCGCAGTAGCGAGGTCGTTGAAGAACTGACTCGCTTGCTGCCTCAAGTACAAGCCGCCACGCAAGCGGGCACGCGCGAGCAGTTGCCGCCTGTGCCCGAAGCCTTGGCTAGTTTGTTTCGCTGATTAATCCAGGAAATCCTGTTCGGCCAAGCGCTCTGGCACATAGACTTCCGTGACATACGAAATGTCTTTGCTCAGCAAGGCTTCGACTTCCAGTTTGAAGTTGTTCTTGAGCATGGTTTCAATTTCGCGCTGCCAGCTCTTTTTGTTTTCAAACCAAGGATAGCGGGCGATCTGTTTAGCGCGCTTGCGATCGTTGTCGTTCAGTTCGATGCTGACGCCGATATCCAGCTCGCAACGTTCCAGATCAATACTGCGCAGCCCTATGAACTTGGCATCGGGCACAGCCATGCGCTGCGATTCAAAAGCCAGGTTGATCGAGCCCTGCTTGATCACGCTGTAGATGTAGTAACCCCAGGGATCGTTATCCATCAAGCAGTAGACCGGCAGTTTCAGTTCATTGTGCAGTCGATACAGCAAGCGCCGTACGCCTCGCGGAGGTTGACCACCGCCATGCGTCAGCACACAGTTATGCTTCTCCCAGAAGCGGTCTTCGTTGAAGCGTTGCCAGACCGTATTCTTTTCGACATGCAGGACAAACTCGGCTTTGCATTTCTTGGGGTCCAGCGTAATCCGGTCGGGTTCGACAATCGAAGGTATGCTGTAACCGCCACTGCCCATGCGGGCGCAATCGATGTCAAAGCCCATATCGTTGACCACGATATTGCCGACCATTTCGCCTTTCTTGTCCGCGTACAGATGCAGCTCTTCACGCAGGCTGTTCAAGTAAACTTCGAAGTCTTCGATGATCGGGTCGCTTTCGGACTGATCATTGAACGTGTTTTCCTTGGTACCGGCGATGGTGTGCTTTAGTTTGTAGTAGAGACCGCGGATGCTGGTCGTCTTGCCTTGCTGGATCAAATCATGGCAACCGCTGGCCACTAGCAGTGTCTGCATGTAGGCTTTGGCTTGCGACAAGTTAAACAACTGTCGACGATTCGTATTCTTGCCCATCTCCAGAAAACGTTTGGTCTTGTTGAACTTGACGTTGGAGAGAGCTTTGGTGGGAATGTCCAGCGGGACATCCTTTTTCTTTTGAGCCGAGACAGAGATATTGGTCGCCAGTTCATTTAAGCGGCGAACAGTTTCAATATCTTTACCCTGTAGCTTGACCGGTGCCGGCTTTTCTGGAGTGGGACGTTTTTTAGCCATGACGATTATCCGTTGAATTGAATCCTTGAGTGCAGAGACGACCGCAATTATTTGCTGTTGGGTGGTCGTGGCGGCTCGATGATCAACACGTCTTCGCCCAGATCGAGTGGTTCCTCTTCGATGGGTTTGCCATGTTTGTCGAGCTTGACATCGGCTTCGCGCGTGCGCACGACAGCCAGTTCTTGCAGGTTCTTGAGAACCTCGGCCTGGTTGGCACCGTTGATTTCACTGACGCTCTTGGCGACTTCGTGCAGGTAACGCATGAAGGTATTGCGACGTTCGCCTTCATCGCGGACGCGCTGGCGCCGGCGAAGATACATGGCCAGCTTGCGACCGACTGCTTGCAAGCCCAGGCGCAGTTCCTTCTCGATCTCGGGGTAGTTGGCGACGGCTTCTTTGGATTCACTGGTAAATGGAACCCAGACGCTGGCGATGTGCACCATGACCGTAACCGGCCCGGAGGGCATGTTACCGCGTGACTGGCTCAGCCCGTAAGAGCGCCAGTTGGTTCCCAACACGGCTTGGGTAATGGCGCAGGCTCCTTGTTGGAATTGCAGCGGCACTCGATTGGCGAAGCGCATGATCTGCATGCTTTGGCCTTCGGAGATGCTGATCTCATGCAGCGCGGCATGCAGTGCCTCGCGTTCGCTCTTAGAGAGCTTGCTGGGCGAACGCCGGGTGGGCATTTTGGTTTCTTTCAAGATCTTGTCAGCCGTTTCGCTGCCAATGCCTGGAAAGGAATCCACCAGGAACTTGCGCACGGTACGGGCATCGCTGCCGGCCAGCAGTTCATCGAGAGCCTCTTTGGAAACCTTTTGCGTTTGCGGGGCTCCACCGTAAGCCAGGGCCACTTCGATCACAAATGGGTTACCGCGATAGACCGCCGGCGGCCGCGAAGCCGAAGAATAGAATTCGCCCGGCACGACGTGGCTGATACCTTTCAGCAATAGCTGCGTGCCGATGGGTACGATGCAATCGGTGCTGGGCGGTCGAATCCGTGTTTCCTGAATGGCTTTGTACAGACGGTCGGCTTCCGCGTGACCAACTTTACCTGCTTTGGCCCGGGGACTGATCTTGGCAGTTTGGCAGATCTTGCGCGCGACGGCTGGGGTCACGCAGGAGAATTCGCTGGACATAAAGCCCGTCAACGTAGCGTTGCGATTCTCAGTGAGCATCGTGACCAGTCGCCCCAGTTCGACGCCATAAGGATGCGGCTTGATCTCCTTGGCTTCTTTGGGAAGTTCAAAGGTGCTTCGCTCGTAAGTGCAGGCATTCCCCTCGGGGTCCTTGTAGTGGAATGTCACGTGGGGATTGGCGATGGCGGTCTGTTCCAAATACTCATCGACGCTACCGCGGCCGCGTTTGTAGATCGCTGCCAGTTCGATCGTCACGCGCGTGCCGCTAACCAGTTCTTCAGCGGCCTGTCCTTCGGCGGCCGGGTACTCCGCGTGCCAACTGATTTCCTGCTGGCGGATGTACTCCATGCCTTTCTTACCCGGAGGAATATCAACGCCTTCACCTTTGCCGTTGATGATCTCGGGGCGATTCTTTTTGGTATCAACTTGCAGTTCGAAGTAGTGCAGAGGCTTGCTGGCCCCGGTCTTGGATACGATCTTCATCGGTTTGCCGGTGGTGAGCATGCCGTTCATGCCCGCGGCACTAATACCGATTCCCTGTTGACCACGGCTCATACGCAGGCGGTGGAATTTGCTGCCGTAGAGCAGTTTGCCGAAGATTAGCGGGATTTGCTTCTTGACGATCCCAGGACCGTTATCTTGAACGGCCACGCGGTAACGGCCGGCTTCGGTACATTCCAGTTCGACCCATATTTCGGGGACAATGCCAGCTTCTTCGCAGGCGTCCAGCGAGTTGTCGACCGCTTCTTTGACCGTGGTCAGCAGTGCTTTGCGGGGATTATCGAATCCCAACAGGTGCTTGTTCTTGGCGAAGAATTCGCTGACGGAGATATCGCGCTGCTTGGTCGCCATGCTCTCGGCAGTGGAGCGACGAGTGCCTTCGCGATTGCGTTGGCCCTTTTCCAGCGCGGGAGCGTCCGATGCGATGTCCATAACCAACCTTTTTTCAATCCGTTCGGGTGCTAAGCTGTGGGCGGGCGGATCGGGCCGCCCTGCCGAATGCGCAATATATCTACTCTGCATATCTTTCCCAGACTAGACACGTCGGAATCTGGGGTGTTTGGGATAAGTTTTCCCATTGAACGCAAAAGACCTACTACGCCTGTGAAGGTACTTTTTACGATGTGGGAAGCTCTATTGTCCACAGCAGTGTTTCTCTTGCCGCGTTGTGCAAAGCTCCGAAGTATAGACGAACGTGACATAGGCGGATGGCCTAGGTCTATGGGCAGGGCGAGCCGAGAGCGAGCGGTACAGGGATGTGCGGTAGCGAGAAGAGGCTCAGCCTGGCTGACTGTAAAGTAGCGACTTGACAATGACGACACTGCTTGGAGATTGGGTGGTCGCAAGGCCAACAGCCTCTGAGCCCAGATCCAAGGAAGGAAGGGAGTAGCGCTCATGCGCACAGGACAACTACTCAAGACGATTGCGATGGGAGTACTGGTAGGGTGTGCCCTGGCCGGTTCGACCAGCGCTCAGGAACCTGGCGTGCCATACAATTACTATGGTGGTCAGGACTTGTTTTACAACTATTACACCCAAGGCTATGCCAACGGAGCCAATGCCGCGGCCTATGTGTCGCCGGTGCCGGTGCCGCCCAATGTCGGGCATACCTACCACACCTATCAACCGCTTTATCCTGATGAGATGCTGTATTGGCACAAGCATCGCTACCACAATTACTATGACCAAGGTGCTGGCCTGAACCGCACCAAGGCCCTGTACTACGCGCCTCCGGTACGCACCGGAGTCAACTACGTGTGGCGCAAGATCCAGCTGCCACGCTAGTTGCCCATTTCAACGTACGGCTTGCGTGCAAGCCGGCCTTAACTTTTAGAGGATTGACTCATGCTGAAGCATCTGCTTGGTATCACCGCCCTTTGTCTGGTTGGACTGTTCAGTCAAGTCGCTCAAGCGCAAGTCCCATATGTGATCGGTGATTCCTGGGCTCGCAGCCAAGCGATGAGTCGTCCCTGGCATGGTGACTATTACTATTTGCCGTATGGCCAGCCCACGGCCTTGGTCGTGCCGCCGACAGCCACCATGCAGCAGACTTATTCCTGGGGCGTGTCGCGAAACACGATGATGCCGATCTATCATCAGTTTGGCCGCTCGGCTCCCTTAAGTGCTCCTGGTGGCAGATTCTTTGCCACTCCTCGCTGGCCGAGCCACACCGACCAGTTTGGAGTTTATCCAGTGCGCGGTCCTTGGTAGTTGTTCTTAAGCAAAAGCTGCAAGTTCTAGAGACGAGAGCCCGGCGAGGAATCGCCGGGCTTTTTTGTTGACAGAATGCAACCGCTGAATCTCACTGTTTAGTGTGTGAATCATCTAACCGTCTCAATCGGTACGACCAGTCCATTTTTGTCCTTGGCACAAACTTCGCGAATGGCCAGTAGTGCTCAATCAGGGGAATGGAATGATCATGCACAATGGCAAACTACGTTACTTCCGAGTCATTTCGCGAGTCGACGGCTTTGAACTGGGCAAGTGTTTTGACCAGTATTACGTGCGTCATCCTCGTGGACTAATTGATTGGTTGGACAACAGTTCCGACGAATCGCTTTTGCCTTTACTGGACGAGATACCTCAAGACGTCATGAGTCGCATTCGTGAAGTCTTGAACCGCCAACGACATCGTAGTCATCATCCATAACAATTCACCTCCACGGAATTCAACTATGAGTAACTACGAACACCATGCCTGGTTGTTTCCTGGCCAGGGCGCGCAAGAGATCGGCATGGGACGCGTATTGCTGGACAAATTCGCGCCCGCACGGCAGGTACTCTTGGCGGCCGAGGAGTACAGCGGCCACGACCTGGGCACAGTGATTCAGCGTGGCCCCGAGACCAGGTTGACCCAGACCGATGTCTTGCAACCGGCGCTGGTGGCTATTTCGATTGGCTATGTGGAACTCTTGAAACACAGCGGCGTAGAGCCGGTGGCGGTTGCTGGACATAGCCTGGGCGAGATCAGCGCTCTGTATGCGGCTAATGTTATCTCGCTGTCGGATGCACTGCGACTGGGTGCAGAGCGCGGCCGACTGATGAATCAATCCGCCCAGGGCAGCATGATGGCGGTGAAGGATTTAGAACCGGAGAAGATTTGCGAACTGACCACACAAGTTTCGGGCACCGTTGTGCTGGCCAATTTCAATGCTTCATCGCAAATTGTCGTCTCTGGCGACCACACCGCTCTGGACGCCCTGGCGCCGATCGTATCGGCGGCCGGCGGCAGTTGTGTACGGTTGAATGTCAGCGGTGCCTGGCATAGTCCATTGGTGCAAGAGGCAGCGGAGAAGTTTCAGGAAGTATTGCAAACCGTCGAGTTCTCCGCCCCTAGCGTGCCGCTAGTACTCGGGGCCACGGGGCTGGTTGCCCAGTCAACCGAGGAGATCCGCTCGGTAATGATGCGCCAAATCGTTTCACCGGTTCGCTGGACGCAAGTTACGCAGACTCTCTTGGGACTGGGCTGTGATCGTTTCTTGGAAGTGGGACCAGGTAAGGTGCTGCGAGGCTTGCTGCGCAAAAACGTGGATCCAAAGTTCCCTTACACGGTGGCGGGTGTCGATAACTCCAAGAGCGTCAACGAATTGCTGGCGACGGTTGTTCAGGAGTCGTAACACAAATGCAAGCTTGGATTTTCCCTGGACAAGGTTCACAAAGCTTCGGGATGGCCCGCGGACTGCTCAAGGAATTTGCTGTTGCGCGAGAAATACTGGAGATGGCCGAGCAATTCAGCGGGCTGCCACTCAATCGCATTCGGCAGTTTGGTCCGGTCGATCAAATGCGCCGGCCCGAAGTGCTGGAACCATTGTTGGCTTCCGTAAACATAGCATATGCCCGCTTTCTGCTGGACAATGGCATAGCGCCTGACGCGGTGGCTGGTTACAGCGCTGGTGAAGTGGCGGCTATGCATGTGGCCGGTGTGCTGTCGCTGGAAGATGCCTTGCGGGCTGCGGTGATTCGCGGTCGCTTGTTGGCCCTGGGAGTATCCGAGCATTGCAAAATGGTCGCGGTGACTCATCTGACCGGCGAGCAAGTCATGGATGCGATCCACCAGGAAGGGATGTCGGGCCATGTCGACATTGCCGGCTGGAACGCCGATGATCAATTAACGATCGTCGGTGATGCCGAAAGCGTTCGCAGTATGGAACGTGTCTTGATTCGCTTGGGCGGTGACATTTCCAGTTTAGAAGTGTCCGGTCCATGGCATTCCCCCAGCATTCAGTGGCTGGCAGATCGAGTTTTTTCCGAACTTGCGGTACTTGATTTCCAAGCGCCGCACTATCCCATTTTCACCAGTCTTTCTGGCTGTAAACAGTCTGAACCGGGCATCTTACGACGACATCTCGCCCAGCAGATCGCCGCTCCTGTATTGTGGAAACATGCTTTACAAGAGCTAAAGAGTTTTGGCATTACACGCTTTTGTGAGCTAGGTTCCGGCAGGGTATTGTTTGGACTGGTGCGTCGCAATTTTGCGGGCCATGACGATTATGAGGTGGCATCTGCTGAGAGCCACTCTGCCGGCATTGCACCGTGGATGAAGCGACTGCCGTCTGAGCGCATCGCCTAGCCGCGAATTTTCGTCTCGCGCTAGCCGGTGAATGTTCAATCGCTATCTCACCAGGGAGCCGACTTGTGAGGGACTTGGAAAATCGTGTGGCCGTAGTTACCGGTTCATCGCGTGGCCTGGGGAAGGTCATGGCCGAAGAACTAGCTGCGCGCGGTGCAACCGTGGTGATTAACCACGTCTCGAACAAGAGTGCAGCGCTGGCTGAAGAGACGCTGGCCCGCGTGCGCGAACTAGGCAGTGATGGCCAAATCATTCAAGCCGACGTGGCCGACGCGGTCGCAGTCCAGAAGATGTTCATGAAAGTCTTCAAGGACTACAAGCGCGTCGATATCCTGATCAACAATGCCGGCCTGACCCGCGACGACTACTTCTTGATGATGCGTCAAGATGCATGGGACAAGTTGATGGATGTCCACCTGGATGGCATCTACCACTGCACCAAGGCATGTATACGTCAAATGTGTGCCGCCAAACGTGGTGTCATTGTCAATATTGGATCCGGTTCGGCTCTGGTGGCCATGCCTGGTCAAGTCAACTACAGCGCCACCAAAGCCGGACTGTTGGGCTTCACCCGATCCTTGGCGCGCGAAGTGGCCGACAAGGGAGTTCGCGTGCTGCACGTCGCACCTGGCTTCTTCAAATCCTATATGACCGATACGCTCTCGCCCGAGTTTGTTAGCGAAACGTTCCGCATGACGCCGCTGCAGCGCTGGGGGCATGCCGAGGAACTGGCCCGCACCGTCGCCTATCTGGTCTCTGATGACGCTGCCTACATGACTGGCCAATCGATCGTGATCGATGGCGGCCGCGGTGCAGTGGAAGCCGACCTCGGGTTCGTATTGAACTAAACCAAATCAATCACACGCCAATATTTCCAGGGAGTTCGATTCATGACCAGCCTCTTTACCACTGAGAGCAAGATCTTCTCGATCGACAGCTTGACCTTGCGCAAGATCATGCCGCACGGCTATCCGTTCCAGATGTTCGACAAAGTAAAGTCGTTCGACCCAGAGAAGAGTCGCATCATCGGCATCAAGAACATCGCTCAAAATGACCCGTTTATTCAAGGTCACTTTCCTGGCAACCCAATCTTCCCAGGCGTGCTGATTATCGAAGCGCTCGCGCAAACAGCCGGCTGTGGTTGGATGATCTGCGAATTGCTGGAGAAAGGCTTTTCACCCGAAGACTTCGGCAGCAATGTTCACGAAGTAACCAACATGGCTACGATCCTGGCTGAGAGCAAGATCAAACATACCAGCCCGGTGTTTCCCGGTGACCAGATCGAGCTGGAATCAACCTTTGAATTCCGTCGTGGCGATATGGCTCGATGCAAAGTTTGTGCGACCGTTGAAGGCCGCGAGGTATCCAAGGGCCAATTGACGATGGCCAAGATTCCATGGCAAACACCCGGTCAAAAGGCACCGGAGCTGCCATCATGAGTTCCCCGCAACCAGGTGATAAACCCAGAGTTGCTCTGGTAACAGGCGGCTCGCGTGGCATTGGCCGGGCCACTTCACTGGAACTAGCCCAGCGTGGCTACCTGGTAATCATCAACTACGTTTCCCATGCCGAATCGGCCGAAGAGACCTTGGCGGAGATCCAGCAACAAGGCGGCCAAGGTGCGCTGTGGCAATGTGATGTCAGCGATTACGCAGCCGTCCAAAGCGGCGTGCTGAAACTGCAAAAAGAACACGGCCCAATCGAAGCCCTGGTCAACAACGCCGGTATTACGCGCGATTGTATGTTCATGATGATGACCGAAAAGAGCTGGTCACGCGTCATGGAGATCAACTTGGATGCGGTCTTCAACTGCTGCAAAGCAGTCAGCCGATCGATGGTTTCCAAACGCCGTGGGGTAATCGTTAACATTGGTTCTGGTTCGGGCATCTCGCCGCGTGCCGGCCAGGTCAACTACAGCAGTTCCAAAGCTGCGGTTATCGGCATGACGCGATCTTTGGCTCGCGAGTTGGCGCCCTACAATGTCCGCGCTCTGGTTGTGGCTCCAGGCTTCACACGCACCGAAATGGCCGATGCGATTTCGCCTGCCGCCGCAGCCGAGTCTCTGCGATTGATCCCGATGGCTCGCTGGGGCGAACCCGAAGAGATTGCCAAAGTCATCGGCTACATGTGTTCGGATGATGCATCCTACATAACAGGCGTGACGATTGTCGTCGATGGTGGTCGCGCTGGGGCGGAACAAGACTACGGATTGTTAACCAGGTAAACATACATGTTCGCGACCAAGAATTCCATTTCACTGGATGCTTACGCTGTACGCAGCCTGTTACCGCACCGCGATGTGATGGCCCTGATCGATGGTGTCAAGGAATACCAACCGGCGGCCCGCTCGATATGTGCCTTCAAACGCATCTCGCAAAACGAGTATGCAGTTCAAGGTTTCTTCCCACGTTTTCCAATGTTTCCTGGCTCGTTAGTCGTCGAAGCCCTGGCCCAAACCAGCGGCCTGATGATGAACATTGAACGCTTGGAAAAAGAGGGAGTCGTGGTTGAACGTCTGGAAGAACGCGATTATCTGGCCTCGCTGCCGGAAATACCGTTAAGCGTGCTAGCTGAGAGCACAATTCGACAACGTTCTATCGCCCTGCCGGGAGATACGCTGTATCTGGAATCTAAGATTGCCATGCAGCGAGCCGAGTTTCGCTATTTCAAAGTTGAAGCTCGCACCGACGACCGGACAATTGCTTCCGGTACGATCTTGCTGTCCTATCCAAACTATATGTAATGCTTGCCGTGGTTACTCGATGAGCCAACCGGATCGGCCAGCATGGTCGATTCCAGGAAAGCGCTTAGAGAACAAACATGGTAAGCAATTGGTTGGGTGCCTTGACAACTATCGGGTGTGCTTGCGTCTCGTTAGTCGCTGTCGCTCAAACGCCCGAACTGACCGTTGTGGCCCGCAGTCCTAAAGACTTGCAAGTCGTATTGAATACCACCGGGCAGCAAGCCGAAATCCTTGGGCTCTCGGGGCCCGTTGCTTTCCTCAACCACTACGAACAACACCTGGACAGTAAACAACCCCTGGTAGCCGCCTGCGCATTTAGCACTCAAGTGCCCATGTTCGCCGCGGAGTTTACAGCCGTCGATCCCATTCAACTGTGGACCGCGCTGGCCGAAGACGGTATGACCCTCGATGCCCAGAGCGGCCAGTTGAGCAACGACAACGGCAGTTTGCTGTTCTTCGTGGAACAGACTGGCAACAAGATCCGCATCTCCGATAACGCTGAGTATCTCAAAGGCATTCGCTTGCCAGTACCACCTACGTTCACCGGCGCGGCCAACGAGAGCTCCGTCGTCATGCATGTCGATTGGCGCAACTTGCGGCCCGAAGCTCGTCAGTCGTTCAGTAGCCAGGTCCTAGGAGTGTTGCTGCCGCAATCCCAAGTGACCGGCGAAGGACTTTCCATCATCAACTTGCCCGAAGTCCTCAGCCTGGCCGCTTCCCAACGTATTGCCTCATGGTTTACACGTTCGGAGTCTATGGATTTGCGGTTTCAAATCGATGCCCAGTATCGCGTGCAACTGGCCGTGGATGTTGTCAACCGTACGCTGACTGGTATTCGCCCAGCCCAAACCCCATTTACCGAAGCCAACATCGATAATCTAATCGCACAAGGCCAGTGGAATCTGCCGATCGAATTCGAGTTCCGCAACCTGGTTCAAACTTGGGCGGCTCCCTTCCAAGGCGACATCAAGAATCTATTCCAAGGCGATGTGATTGAGGGCCAGCAAGGCAAGAACACGCTGCAGGAAGGTGCGCGCGTCCTGGCTCGGCACGCCCTTGAACTAATCACTCAACCCAACCTGCAAGGCTGCTTTGCAGCCCAAGAGCGCAGCGGACGGCCGGTGATTGCGGCTGGACTTCGCATCACCAATGCGGCCAGATTTGATACTGATCTGCAGAAGCTGCTCAAGCTGGCTGTCGACGATGGCGCTCAAATGAAGTTCCAACTCAACGAGCCCAACCAATTCGATGCCACGCTGCATCGCATCGAATTGCCGATCACCGCTGAATCCAAAGCTTTCCAAGATGTTTTGGGCGATGTGGCCGTGATCCATATCGCGACTACTCAGCACGTTGTTCTGCTGGGCGTGGGCGAAGGCAGCCAAGAATTGATGGCCCAGTTAATTGCACCTGGCTCCGCTTCCAGCCCTAGCTTGCTCTCGACAACAGTAGCCAGTCAGAGCACGCTCGGAACCAAGTTGGGACTGGCGCCAGCCTCGATCAGTGTGACTCCAATTGCGCAAGGTTTCCGCTTGTTTGCCACACTGCCAGAAGGCGAACCCCAAGAAGGTCGCCTGACGCGAACTGCCCAGTAACCCACACGCCTGGCCTGCTTGACCACCGCCTTAAGCGCGGTGGTTAGGGCAATTTCGCTGGATGCAGTATTCGTAGCCACCGCTGCCAAGCGGTGGAAAGCGTTACCTTTCGCGTCCACCGTCTGGCGACGGTGGCTACCTGTTCCACGGTCTGGCTACACAGTCCACCGTCTGGCGACGGTGGCTACGTAGTGTGCCAGTTACAGGGGTGCGAACTCTAGATTAAACGTTTCAGCCACGGCGGCGTTGGTGATTCGGCCGCCCATGATGTTGGCCGCTGTGGTCAGTGGTTTCGATTGCCGCACCGCTTCTTCGACACCCAGCTTGGCAAGCTGCAAAACCCAAGGCAACGTTACGTTGCACAGCGCAAAGGTGCTGGTGCGTCCCACTGCCCCTGGCATGTTGGTGACGCAGTAATGGAGCACGTCATCGACCATGTAGGTGGGATTTAAGTGGGTCGTGGGCTTGCTGGTCTCGACACAGCCGCCCTGATCGATTGCCACATCGATGATGACCGAACCGGGCTTCATGAGCAGTAAATCTTCTTTGCGAATCAAATGCGGTGCCTTGGCCCCGGGGATCAAGACCGCACCAATCACCAGGTCGGCCAGCTTCAGTTGATCGCGAATCGTATGTCGGTCGCTGAAAAGTGCATTGACATTGGGCGGCATGACGTCGTCGAGGTATCGCAAGCGATCCAAGTTCACATCCAGGATGGCCACGTCGGCTTGAAAGCCAGCAGCAATGCGAGCGGCGTTAGCGCCTACAACTCCACCGCCGAGAATCGTAATGTGCGCCGGAGCCACACCTGGTACGCCACCCAGGAGAATGCCTCGTCCTTGTTGTGGACGCTCCAAATACTTAGCCCCTTCTTGAATGCTCATGCGCCCAGCCACTTCGCTCATCGGTGTCAGCAGCGGCAACCGACCTTGGCTATCGGAAAGCGTCTCGTAGGCCAGGCAATTGGCGCCTGAGTTGACCATGGCCTCGGTCAAGTCGCGGCTGGCGGCAAAGTGAAAGTAGGTGAAGAGCGTCTGTCCCGGGCGAAGGAGCGAGAATTCTTCGGGCTGCGGTTCCTTGACCTTTACTACCAGGTCAGCCGAGCGGTAAACATCTTCCAGGCTGGCTACCAGTTTGGCACCGGCGTGCAGGTAGGCATGATCGGCAATCCCTGACCCGAGCCCTGCTCCGGCTTGCACCAGTACCTTGTGTCCACGCGTGGTGAGTTCTTCAACGCCCACCGGCAACATGGCGACGCGGTACTCATCTTGCTTGATTTCTCGGGGAACACCGACGATCACATCGCACCTCGATTGGTTAACCGACATGGACCACGTCTTGAGACGTTGCCCCGGAATGACTGGCTGCCGAGTCCGCCGATGCCTGATGTGGCGGCCCGATTACCGAATCCGCAGGCGGATCGACTCGGACAACTTCGCCCTGCAACAGCTCACATAGTTTACTAACCATTGGATGTTCGGCTAGCTGTCGCAGACGTTGCGAACGGGCGACCGTAGGCGACAGCGGAACCTCGGTGGTCGTTCGCACGGCTTGCCCCGGTTGCACACGAAAGCCGATCTTAATGGTCTGTCCCACTAATGGCGCCAAAGCGGCCTGCATAGCCTCTTTGCGAGTTGGCGAATCACAATAATCGACTGTCTTGCCACTGCCTGGTGGAAAAACCACAGTCCATTCGCTCGGCCCAGCAATCTCCACAGCCACCGCACGGCCGGCGAAATCGGCCAGCATGCCTTCGCTGGCGCTGGCCGCTTGTTTCCAATGCTCTAGCGCAGCCAAAGCTTGCGGAG
This sequence comes from Ottelia alismoides, assembly GCA_037367405.1. Classification (NCBI taxonomy): domain Eukaryota; kingdom Viridiplantae; phylum Streptophyta; class Magnoliopsida; order Alismatales; family Hydrocharitaceae; genus Ottelia; species Ottelia alismoides. The sequence continues at coordinate 5,332,647 of JAZKJV010011400.1, read as the reverse complement.
TCGCAGGTAGCGCGCTGCTGACAGGCGCGGTATCACTGGCAACGGCTTTTTCACCAACGATTACCGATACCAGCGGAGCAGATTGAATCTGAATCGTCGGTGCCGGGGCAACTGCGCGTGGCCCGCTGGCCTGTGGTGCGTTACTGCCGGGCTGGCCGGAATTGCTGGCGATACTGACGCTAGTCGAAGAATCCTGCAGAGTCTGTGGGGATGTGGGCGCAGTGCTTGCCGGTACGTTGGTTTGACGACTGTTGGTGCCAACGGGTTGCGCGGCCGGCTTGGTGACAGGTGGCTGGCCAACGGGCGGCGAAGCTACCTGACGAGCGGTGCGCAAACCGCTCAGATCTAGCCCTTCAACGTTTTTTTTTTCGCCGGGAGCGGTTGCAGCAGGTGCGGCGCTGGCAGGATTGGCCACCCGAGCCGGTGACACGGCTGGAAGTGGTCCGCCTTGCTGAATTGCTTCGATGACTTTGGCGACGATGGCCAGGTCTTGCAGTTGTGAAATCTGGATCAGGGCCACTTCGAACAAGGCTTGTGACTGAACGCTGACGCGCATGCGCACCAGCGACTCATCCAGCAACTGAACCGCAGCCAAAATGGTTTGCAAGCCCCAGCGGTCAGCCAACTGCTTGAGCGCATCAAAGCCGGTGGGATTACAGACCTTCAGTAGATCCGCCCCACCGCCAACGGCCACGGCCATCAAGTCTCGCAAGTAGCCCAACATCTGTTCAGCGAACTGGCCCGCATCGGTACCCTCGTTGATGGCTTTGTCAACAATCTTCAGAGCCATCACGCCGTCGCGATTTACCAAAGCCTCGGCCAACTCTCGCAGGCGAGTTTCATCTGCTGTTCCCAACAAGGCATGCACCTGGTCGGCGGTGATAGCGCCGCTGGAAAAGCTCATCACTTGTTCCAACAGCGACTGGCTGTCGCGCATCGAACCTGCGGCGCGGCGTGCAATCAGCGCCAGGGCATCGTCTTCGGCTTCAAAACCTTCGGCCTGGCAAATCTCGGCCAGACGTTGTTTGATGGCATCGGGGCTAACCGGTGCAAAGTCAAAACGCTGGCAGCGAGACAAAACGGTGATCGGCACCTTTTCAGGATCGGTGGTACAAAAGATGAACTTCACATGTTCGGGAGGCTCTTCCAATGTCTTCAGCAGTGCATTGAACGCCTGGGGCGTCAGCATGTGAACTTCGTCGATGATATAGATCTTGTAACGTGAGCGGCTGGGACGCACACTGACGTTGGCCCGCAATTGCCGAATCTCATCGATACCGCGATTGCTAGCAGCATCGATCTCGATCACATCCACATCTTCGCCGCTATCGATCGCTTGCGTCACGTCAGAGGTAGCAACCGCCTCGGAAGTGGGGCCGCCCGGTGCATTGAGGGCTTTGGCAAAGATGCGCGCCGACGACGTCTTGCCGACTCCACGAGCCCCCGTAAACAGGTACGCATGGCCCACTCGTCCGGTTGCGATGGCTTTGCCGAGAGCTTGGGCGATGTGTTCCTGGCCGACCAATTCCTGGAATGATTTGGGACGATAGCGTCTGGCGACTACGGTGTAGGTCGCTGAATCATCGGCCGGATGAGTCTGGTTGGCTGGGTTTGAATCAGGCATACGATTATGATTGGTCGTTTACGCTTGGGATCAGACAATCCCGCATTGTACCAAATTTGAGACCACTTCAATGGATACAGGTCGCGGCCAAAAGCGAGCAACTCCAGCCGCTTCGCCAGCTTCGTCGCCAGCCGGCTCGCGACTGGCTCGAGCCGTCTTGCTGCTGCTGAGCCTTCTGCTGATCGCCAGTGGACTGATCATTCGCTTTGGCAGTTCGATGGAAGCCAGCAGTCGCGAGTTTACATCGGGAACATTGATCAAAGTCGGGATTGTCCTGGCCCTGGGTTGGCTGGCTGCACCGCAGTTGGAGCGGCTGGGTTGGCAGCGTCTGAGGGGTACTGGTTTAGCTATCATCCTGGGCATTGGAGGCTTGACCGCAGTCAAGCCGCGGCTGGGTGCGATCGCGGCGGGCATCCTCATTGGCGGCCTGGTAGTGCTGAGTCTGTTGGGTTGGGTGAGAGGCGTCATCTTTAACGGCCCCGGTACAGCCGCTACTGGCGAGAAGAGCCGCAAAATCGAAAAAAACCCTACCAGGCGCTGAGCGCATTTGCCGAAATTTATTCCCGGACAGACTTGCAGTCCAATTGCGCTCAAGGGGGGAATCTTGGCGTAAGCGGATGTGGGACTTGCTCTACGCTCATTGGCACCAGCGGCACTTCATTGTGTCGCCAGGCAACTGCGTAGCTTGCATGCGCCGGCACTCCGTAGCTAGTACCCTCCAGTTGATTCGCAACCAACGGTTTAAAAGTTTCGTAATTGCGGCAAGGCCGCCGCAGGCGACGCCACTTCCCGCACGCGGGTTTGCGGGCCGAGCGACTGGTACTTGAACAACAACCTCCTGGCCGGTGGGCTGGGAGGTGTTCATCCCGAGCACTCGTCCGTTCGTCTCGCAGGCTGCACGAATGTGGCTAGACGTAAAAGAACGTAGGAGGGTTCCCATGCGAAAATTCTTGTTTGGCGTGGTAATCGCGACGGTTACAGCAGCCATGCCCACTTGGGCTTTGGGCGGTGACCGCGAGATTGCCGAAAGCATCATGTCTCAACTGCAGCAAGCCAAGTCTCAGGGCAAACTGAAAGGCTTTGATCTCGACCTGAAAGTCGAATCGGGCGTCGTTTACCTGAGCGGCAATGTGCGTAGCAGTGCCCAGCACGAACTGGTACTAGACGCTGTCGAGCGTACTGCCGGTGTGGCTGAACTGGTTGACGAACTGGAAGTGACTGGCCATACAGCCAAGAACACCAAACCCCAATCTGTTGTGCCCGCATCAGCCGATGAAGAAGTCGGTTCGAGTGCAGCCGACGTGACGATCACCGACGCGATCATCAACAAGCTGCAAGCTCAGAAGCAAGCTGGCTCGTTGCGCGGCTTTGATCTGGATGTGACCACCACCAATGGCGATGTCAGCCTGCGTGGCCGAGTCAACTCGCCAGAGCAAAAGGCACTGGTGCTGGACATCGCTCGTCGTGTCAAAGGTGTCCGCAAAGTCATCGATGATGTGTCGGTAGGTTCGGCAGTTCGCCAGGCCTCCACCGCTGCTCCAGGCGAACTTCAACCAGTTCCCCAATCGAGCATGCCGGTAGTAGGTGGCGGCGTTCCTCGCCCGATGGCTCCTTCGATGGTCGTCAATCACGGTGAGATCGCTGGCAACCCAGCAGGCCTGCCCGTGGCCATGCAAGCCGGTGGCGTACCTTACGGTCAAGGCGCACCGCGCTATGACCAGCCCTATATGCCTAGCTATGCCTGGCCAAGCTATGCAGCCTATCCGAACTATGCCGCTGTGACCTATCCGAAGCAGTACAGTCCTTCGGCCTGGCCATACATCGGTCCGTTCTATCCGTATCCCCAAGTTCCACTGGGATGGCGTAAAGTCGCTTTGGAATGGGATGACGGCCTGTGGTACCTCGACTTTACCAGCAAGTAATGAAGTCGAAGACCAACGAAACTTGAGTGTGGGCTGACCCTCCACACCCATTGCAAGAAAAGGGCTCGTGTCGAGAGGCACGGGCCTTTTTTGCATTGGTCACTCCATGCCTTTCGCGGAGGCTGGGGAAACTATATCATGCTGGCTTTGGCTGAGCACGACCTTATTAACCCCGCGAACCGATTGAGCCTCCATTACGACAAAGCGGTCATCGTTGGTGTCGGCCTTCTGGGCGGTTCGATTGCTCTTGCGCTCAAGCAACGCAGGCTGGCCAGCAGCGTTGTAGGCGTCGGGCGCCCCGGCCGACCGCCTGAGTCAGCCCTCAGCGCCGGACTGATCGATCAGGCCTTTGAACACATCGAGCCTGCCGCTCGAGATGCAAACCTGGTCATCTGCTGCGCGCCGGTCCAGCAGATAGCTGGCCACGCCATCCTGGCTGCAAAAGTGGCCGCCTCTGAATGCCTCATCACCGACGTTGGCAGCACCAAAGGTTCGATCGTGTCGGCCATTGAACACGCGGCCCCCGATGCTCCCTTCGTAGGCTCTCATCCACTGGCCGGCGGCACCGGCACTGGGTACCAGCATGCCCAAGCCGACCTGCTGGACAACAGCCTGGTCATCGTGACACGCACGGCATCGACCAGACCAGACTTGATCGAGCAGACGTTGCAGCTGTGGCAACTCCTGGGAGCCCACACTCAGATCATGTCGCCCGTTGAACATGATCAGGCATTGGCCAAAACCAGTCACCTGCCTCATATCTTGGCCGCTGCGCTGGCCGGGTCTACTCCGCCTGAACTGCTGCCGCTGACCGCTACCGGCTGGCGCAGCACCACGCGTATCGCGGCTGGTAATGCCCAGCTCTGGCGGCAAATACTTGAAGAAAACCGACTGCCAGCCCTAGAGGCTTTACAGAACTTTCAGGCTGTGCTCAAACAGTGGTTGGCTGCTTTAGAGTCTGGTGACGGACCAGCCATCGAACGACTCCTGCAAGAAGGAAAAGCAACTCGTGACGCTTTGGGAAGTTGACGTGCTCCCGGCCGATGGCCAGGTCGATACCAATGGGCTGGCCCTGGCTGCTGAGGCACGTGATCTCGGGTTGGGCGAGCACCTGAAGATCGCGGCCGCTCATGGCTTCCTGCTCTCCGGGAACTTGAGCGAAGCTCATCTCAGCCAGGCCACTTCGCAGCTGCTGGCCGATCCGATTACCGAAAAAGTGTCCGTGGCACCAGTCGGCGACCAGCGCTTGCAAGCGGCCGTCGCTGGCCTGGACCAGATCGTGTACGTCATGCCCAAACCTGGCGTGATGGATCCAGTGGCCCAAAGTACACTCCAAGCGCTACAAGACCTGAAACTGCCCGTCGAGCAGGTACGCACGCTGCGCAAATACTGGCTCAGCAACCTTGACCGGTCCGCACTGGACAGGCTGTGCAATAAACTCTTGGCCAACGATTCCATCGAACAAGTTGTCGTCGGCCCGCTGAAACTGGACAAACTGGACGTGGGCTCGGCCTACAACTATCAACTGGTCCATGTACCCATTCGCAACTTGGATGATCAGGCCCTCAAACTCCTCAGTCGCGAAGGCCAACTGTATCTCTCTCTGGAAGAGATGCAGACCATTCAGCGTCACTTCAAAGATCTGGGACGCGAACCAACCGATATCGAACTGGAAACGATCGCTCAGACCTGGAGCGAGCACTGCAGTCACAAGACGCTGGCCGGACGAATTGCCTACGTCGATGAAAACGGGTCGCGTCAATTCAAGAACATGCTCAAAGAAACGATCTTCGCCGCCACCGACAAGATCCGCCAGCAGTTGGGTAAAGACGACTGGTGCGTGAAGGTCTTCAAGGACAACGCCGGGATCGTCAAGTTCGATGACGAGTATCACGTCGTCTTCAAAGTTGAAACACACAACCACCCCAGCGCGATCGAGCCTTATGGTGGGGCCAACACCGGGATCGGCGGAGTTATCCGCGATCCACTGGGCACCGGTCTGGGAGCCAAACCGTTCTGCAACACGGACGTCTTCTGCTTTGCACCGCCAGATACCGATCCGACGACCTTACCGCCAGGCGTACTTCATCCGCGCCGCGTAATGAAGGGCGTGGTCTCGGGCGTGCGTGACTATGGCAATCGTATGGGCATACCCACGATCAATGGCGCGGTTTACTTTGACGAGCGCTACCTGGGTAATCCGCTGGTCTACTGTGGAAACGCAGGCCTGCTGCCTGTCGATAAAGCGGAAAAGATGCCGCGCGAAGGCGACTGGATCGTCGCCATTGGTGGTCGTACTGGCCGCGATGGCATCCACGGCGCGACCTTCAGCAGCGCAGAACTGACCAGTCAGAGCGAATCGATTTCGGGCGGGGCTGTGCAAATCGGCAACGCGATTACAGAAAAGATGGTGTTGGATGTGCTCATTCAAGCTCGCGATGAGGGCCTCTTCAACGCAGTGACCGATTGCGGCGCTGGTGGCTTTAGCAGCGCTGTCGGCGAGATGGGCGAATCCATCGGCGCTGAAGTGTGGCTCGACCGCGCACCACTAAAATACTCAGGTCTGAGCTACACCGAGATCTGGATCAGCGAAGCTCAAGAGCGCATGGTCATGGCCGTGCCACCGCAAAAGCTGGAACGCCTGAAAACCGTCTGCGCCGCCGAAGGAGTGGAGGCCAGTGTGATCGGCCAGTTCGTCCCCACAGGCACTTTGCGCTTGATGTACAAAGAGCACGAAGTTGGCATTCTGTCGATGCACTTCTTGCACGACGGTCGACCACCCACGGTGCGCTCTGCAGTGTACCAGCCCAAGCCTGTGGCACAGACTGCTATTCCCAATCTGGATCAAAGCCAGTGCGAAACGGCCTTACTGAAGATATTGGGTTCGCTGAACGTTGCCAGCAAACATTGGATCGTGCGTCAGTACGATCACGAAGTTCAGGGAGGCAGCGTCATCAAGCCCTTTGTGGGGCCAGCATGCCAAGGCCCCAGCGATGCCGCCGTCGTGCGACCTCGTCTGTCTAGTCAACGCGGGGTGGTGATCAGTTGCGGTATGAATCCAGCCTACGGCGATTACGATCCATATCATATGGCCGCTAGCGCCATTGACGAAGCAGTCCGCAATGCCGTGGCCGTGGGTGCAGATCCATCGCGCATCGCCATCTTGGACAATTTCTGCTGGGGCAACACCGATCGACCAGAAACCCTGGGCACCCTGGTACGCGCCGCCCTGGCGTGTCATGACCTGGCCATCGCCTGGCAAACACCTTTCATCAGTGGCAAGGACAGTCTCAATAACGAGTTCACTTGGACCGATACAGCCGGCAACCGTCAATCGATTGCGATTCCGTCTTCGCTGCTGATCAGCGCTATGGGACAGATTGCGGACGTACGTCGCGCAGTAACAATGGACTTCAAGTCCGCCGGCAACCTGGTTTACCTGGTGGGCCAAACGGGTCGCGAGTTTGGTGGGTCGCACCTGACAAAGGTGCTTGGCCTGAGCGGAGGCCAGGTGCCGACCGTCGATGCCACCTCGGCCTTAGCCATCTTCAAGGCCATGCATTCAGCCATCGAGCAAGGCCTGATTCGAGCTTGCCATGATTTGAGCGAAGGTGGACTGGCGGTGGCCCTGGCCGAGATGGCTTTCGGCGGCCACTTGGGAGCTCAAGTTGATATCGCCGCCGCAGCCCAAGCGGCCGGCTTATCGACCACCGAGCTACTCTTCTCGGAGTCCAACAGCCGGTTTGTCATCGAAGTGGCTCCGGCGGCCCGGGCTCAACTGGAATCCCTGTTCAGTGCCCTGCCGCTGGTGCACTTGGGCACTGTCAATTCCACTGACCGGCTGGCGATCACTGCTGGTTCTCAGACCTGCTGTGATTGCAAGTGGACAGCGCTGCTAGAGGCCTGGCGCCATCCGCTCGATTGGGCTTAACTCCCTCCGAGAGCGTCTGTCCTCAGACGCCAAGCAGCCAATCAAAGCCTCTTCACACCGCGAGACCAAAGCCAGTCTGTCGGCTGTAGATGCCGCTGGCACTGGGTTCAAGCGGCTTGGGAGAGCCGGCTCTACGCCAGCATGGTTCGCTTCCGGCTGTCATTAACGATCAAATTGCCTATAATCCGGGCAAGTCATTTCAGGATAACGCACGTAGGGAGTTATGCCGTGTCCGTTGCCGCCCCAGTCGCAGGCCCAAAATCCAATCCATCGGTCACTGGATCGATTCGTATCTACAGCACTCTGACTCGCCAAAAAGAACCCTTCACCACGGTCGAGCCAGGCAAGGTCGGCATGTACTTGTGCGGTCCCACGGTCTACGCCGAATCGCACATCGGACACATGGTCGGGCCAGTGATCTTCGACACGATCAAGCGCTACCTCGTCTACTGCGGCTACGACGTCAATTGGGTCGTCAACATCACGGATGTCGATGACAAATTGATCAACAAGAGCATCGAGCGTGGCATTTCGATGTTCCAAGTAGCCACCGAGATGACGGCCGATTATCTGTCCAATCTCAAATCGCTGGGCGTAACTCAGATCGACCACATGCCGCGTGCGACCGATAACATGGACGAGATCATTCGCTTCATCGAAGAACTGGTCGAGCGAGGTTTTGCGTATGCCAGTGGCGGCGATGTGTTCTTCGATGTCGCCCGCGACCCTGATTATGGCCAGTTGAGCAATCGGACTGTCGAGAGCCAGCAAGGTGAGGGCGGTGAAGCCGCTTCCAAGAAACGCTCCTCGGGCGACTTTGCCCTGTGGAAGTCGGCCAAAGCAGGCGAACCATCGTGGCCCAGTCCTTGGGGAGCCGGTCGACCGGGCTGGCACATCGAATGCTCGGCCATGAGCCGCCGTATCTTGGGCAAAACGTTTGATATTCACGGTGGCGGGCTGGACTTGATTTTCCCCCATCATGAAAACGAATTGGCGCAGAGCCGCTGCTGCCACGGTCAACCCATGGTCCGATATTGGATGCACAACGGACTGGTCAAAGCCGGATCGAGCATCGGCAAAGTTGGAGGTCGAGCCACCCGCAGTGACGAGTCGGCCGCGGAACCCGCCTCGGTGGAAACGGCGACCGCTGAAAAATTCAGCCGCAGCAAAGGCGCTGGCGGGCTGGCCGCCTTGATTGAAAAACAAACGGGCGAGCGAATTCGTTTCTTCTTGCTGCGCACACATTATCGATCGACCATCGTCTTCGATGATGAAGGCCTGGAAGAGGCGGGCCAAGCCCTGGCCGGCTTTCATCGCCTGATCGGCCGCTTTGAACGCATCACAGGCCTGAAGTTCTTCGAACAAGTCGACTATCCCAAGCGACGAGCCGATGGCGATGCGCGGCTGCGCGAGGCCCACGATTCGCCTTTGTTGCAGAGCGTCTCGGCCCTGCGCAATTCGTTCTTGGAAAAGATGGATGACGACTTCAACACCGGTGGAGCCGTTAGCGATCTGTTTGAGTTGGCCCGCACGATCAACCGCCATGTCGACGAAAACAAACTGGAAGAGACCAGCAAACGCACGCCGCAGTTGCTGGAAAGTTTCCAGTTAGCCATGTCGGCACTGCGCGAACTGGGCGCCATCCTGGGACTGTTTATCAAGCCGCCCAAAAAGACGGACGACGGCAGTGCCAAACTGGTCGACGACCTCATGCAACTCTTGATCAAGCTGCGAGCCGAAGCGCGGGCCAGCAAGAACTTTGCTACCGCGGATGCCATTCGCAACGGGCTGACCGCCCTGAACATCAGCATCCAGGATCTGAAGGAAGGCACCACCTGGGAGAAACAATAGATTTTGGCTCCTTACCTGCTTTGCCCAGTCGCGTACCTGATTCTGAGCCACTGGTTAGTGGCTCAGCCGCCCCATGCGCACCACGCCCAATCGCCCTCCACCATCAAGGCTCCCAAGCTGTTCCTGGACAAGAGCCCCAAGGTCGTCGAGTATCAACTGAAGCGACTTAGCAACGCCGAACTCCTGCTGGCCGAACGTTCAACCGACGACAAGAAATACATCCCGGTCTATGCCGCCATTCTCGCCCGGCCCGGAATTCCTGCGGGCGAACGTCGAGCTTCTGCCGAGGCGCTGGCCAGGCTCAAATCGACCAGCGTGATCGAGGAACTGCTGGTCGCCCTGGATGCCCTGCGCGATGATTTGCCGGAAACAGCCCGCTCGGCCAAAGACCTGTTAAGCGCCCTACTGGCCGAAGAGGCGACATCGTTATCGACTCAGCAACCGCTGCTCAAACAATCGCTGCAGAGCCCATCCGCCTGGGCGCGTCGAGCGGCCGCCACCGCCCTCTTGAGTTTACGCGGCGTCCAAGTCGCCCAAGAGTATGCAGCCTCCTCACCTCAAGCTGCCATCGATGTGCTGGTGGCCATCAGTTGGCTGCCACAAGAAGCATCGCGTAATCAACTGCGCGAGCTGGTGATCAGGCTGGTCGATACGGCTCAGCCCTTTGATGTCCGTCAGCAAGCTTTGCGAACGCTGGCGACGATTTCTTCCAACCGAGCCGAGTCATTTCGGTTGATGGCCGGCCTGGTCGATGATCCGCAGTTACAAGCCGAGGCAATTCGCAGTCTGCTGACGATTCCCAGCGACGAGCGAAATATCGATATTTCCAGGGAACTAACCACAAAACTGATGCAACTGGTCGAGGCAACTCCGATCGATGCCCGCACCAGCGATGCGTTTTTGGATGCCGCTCAGTTAGCCGAAAGTCTGTTGCCGGCTCTGCCACCGGAAAGCTCCAGGCAGTTTCGCCAGCGCTTGCGTGACACCGCGGTGCGCGTAGTGCGCGTGCGCACGGTGGAAGAGGAGATGCGCTATGACGTCAAGTACTTTGCTATCGAGGCCGGCAAGCCGGTGGAAGTGGTGCTGAAGAACGAAGACTTGATGCCGCATAACCTGGTGATCACGTTGCCTGGTGCTTTGAAAGATGTGGCTTTTGCTGCGGCCAAGATGGCTCCCGATGAGGTCCCGCTGGGCAAACAATATGTGCCTCGCAGCGATCAAGTCTTGTGGGCTACCGGTATGGTGCCCGCCGGTAAACAAGATCGCATCGCCTTCGAGGCTCCTCAAGAGCCAGGCGAGTACCCGTTCGTGTGCACCTTTCCCAATCACTGGATGCGCATGTACGGCGTGATGGTGGTCGTGCCGGATTTGGATGCCTGGCAAAAAGCTCCCAAGCCGCCGGCCGATCCGATCGGCAACAATCGCTCCTTCGTCAAGAAATGGACAGTCAACGACCTCGCCCCGGATCTCGAGAGCGGACTTCGCGGTCGCTCGCCTGAGATCGGCATGAAACTGCTGCAAGAGGCCACCTGCCTGCAGTGCCACAAGCTAAATGGCCAAGGCGGCAATGTGGGTCCTGAATTGGTCGAGGCTGCAACGCGCTTGAAACAGGATGCCCAGGCCTTACTGCAGGAAATTGTTGATCCATCGCACAAAATTGATCCCAAGTACGCCGTGCAACAAGTGCTGCTGAGTGACGGTAAAGTCTTCAACGGGATTGTGGTCGAAGATACCAAAGACGAGATCGCTCTGATCAGCAGCCCCGACCAGGCCCAGCCGCTGAGGATTGCGCGCGACGACATCGAAGAGATCAATCGCTCTTCCAAGTCGATCATGCCCAGCGGACTGCTGGATCAGTATACGCGGGACGAGATCTTCGAAATCCTGGCTCTGCTACGTTCGCCACCGACGAAAACAGGCACCGACAAATAGTCCGTCCATTTGGCACACCAGGCCAGCCGTGGCAGCCACCGTCGCCAGATCGCCAGAGGGTGGACGCAAACGACGACACCGGCCAATGGATCGATTTGGACTGGTTAGCCAAATTATTTCTCCGGTTCCTCAAGGTCGCGTTGCGCCGGAAAACCGATTCTGCCCTACAAATCTGGGGAACTTCGGGCCTCTGCGCTACTCTAGTACTAATAGGGCAGCCGTATTCGCCTGGAAATTCCCGCTGGTTGGGGCCTCAAGTCATATACTGGGGTAGATGCTGCCTTTAGGTAGGGTGGTAAACTGTTGCGGCCAGCTCCGTTTATGCTGAAATTGCAGGACCCTAACAGCCGACCGAGTCAATCTTGGGAGGTTGTCGACAGGGAACTATCGGCTTTCAGATTACTCTGAAGGTTGACTGGCAATCGAGCGGCCAGAGGACCACCTCGTCTCACAACTAGGACAACGATTGAATATGTCGCGTCGCCAAAAACGTCATCGTTTTGTGCAGTGGTTGCGTAACTGTTTGGGTTGGGAATCGTCTGTAGAGGCTGGACGTTGTGTTTCGGCGTCGCTGAACCGGTCCGTCAAGCTCGAATCCCTCGAAAACCGCGCTCTGATGGCCGGCGATACCCTTTCGCCACTTTTGGGCTCGGCCTATGTATCTCAACCTCAGGCAGGTATGAGCACCGAAGGTCTGCGGGGCGAAGGCGAAGCGGCCAACGACCTGGTGGCCTTTGCCAAAGCCATCAGGGATTCTGGCGCAATCATGTACGGTGCGTACTGGTGCCCAGTCTGTCAAGCTCAGAAAGAGTTGTTCCAGGACGGCGCCAGGTTTCTGCCCTATGTAGAAGTGACCGACTCGCAGCGCCGCCCCACCAGCGTGGCAACGACTAACGGCATTGAAAGATATCCAACCTGGGTTTTCCTGGATGGTACGCGGATTGACCGCCAGGCAACCTTGGCGGAATTGGCCACCAAGATCGGGGTAGCTATTCCTCAGTCTTCCACGCCCAGCGTGGCCACCATTCCCAACACCAATGTCGAAGCTGGCTCACCGATGCACATGCCGGTCGATGCGTACGATCCCAATGGGAACCCACTGACGATCATGGTTACGTCCAGCAACCCCAGCGTCATTTCAGCCGAGATGATGCCGCAAGGTGACAAGAGCCTGCGCATCCGGGTCAAAGACTTCGGCGAAATGACCTTCAAGCTGTTCCAGACCGAAGCCGGTATCCCAGTTCAGAAGATAATCGACCTGGTCAACTCGGGCTTCTATACCAACTCGCCGTTCCACCGGGTCATCAATAACTTCATGATCCAGACCGGCACCAGCGCGACCAATGCGACCACACCTAACATCGACGATCAATTCGATCTCGATTTGCAGCACAATCGTTCGGGTGTATTGGCTTACGCCAAGACCGAAGCTGACGACTCAGGTAATTCGCAATTCTACATTACCGAGAAAGACACTCGCCACTTGGACTTCAATCATCCAATCTTTGGTCAATTGATCGAAGGTGATGCTGTGCGCGAGGCGATCAGCAACGTGGCTACCTCTGCCAATGCTCCGACCATTCCGATCGTCATCGAGAGCGCAACGATCTTTGATGACCGAGAGAATGGCCTGATCCGTCTGAAGGCCTTAGCCAACACGGGTACGTCGACCATTACGGTCACCATCACTGACACCGAAGGCAACTCTACGTCGACCAGTTTTGTGGCCACAGCCGTACCTGACGCCTCCAATGGCGCGCCGTTTCTCAACGCCGTTTCCCCGGTCAGCACGCCTCAGAACACGCCGGTCACGATCAATTTGACTTCTCAGGATGCTGAGAACAATCCAGTCACTTACACGGTTGCCAAAGAGACCGCAGGCGACTACACGGTTCAAGTCAATGCCACGACGGGCGTGGTAACCTTTACCCCGGGCGCGACCTTTACCGGCGCGGCCCAGTTCCGTGCCACGGTTCAGCAAACGGCCCCGACCGATACGCAGGCCCCCACGGATTCGCAGTTGATTACGGTCAATGTCGTGGGCGCCACGGCTCCCACGGCCGTCGACCTGGACACGGCCAGCGATCTGGGCGCGAGCAATAGTGACAATCTGACCAGTGCATCCTCACCGACGTTTACAGTCAGTGGCACGACCTCCGGTGCCGTGGTCAGGCTGAAGGTGGGCAACACGGTTATCGGTCAGGCGACCGCTACGGGCACAACCACGGTGGTAACCGCCAACAACATCTCTTCGCTCGGCCAAGGCGCAGTCCTGGTTACCGCTACCCAGACGGTCAACAATGCCGAAAGCACCGCCTCGCCCAGCTTGTCGGTAACTTTCGACACGGTCGCCCCAGCCGATGTGGTGAGCAGCTTGTTCCCCGCCTCAGCCATTGTTTCTCAAGCTTTGAACATCAACCTGACACATGCTGAAGAAGGCACCGGTGGATTGGTCTACGCGCTCGAGAACGCGCCCACCGGCATGACCATCGACGCAGCCACCGGCGTGATTGCCTGGACACCCACGCAATCCCAACTAGGCGCGCGAGCTTTCAGCTTGAAGCTGACTGACCGAGCCGGCAACACCAAGACACAAGCGATCAGCATCAACGTGATCGAACAGCCCTTGGCCAAGGTGACGCTGGAAGTTGTCGATATGCAGGGCAACCCAATCACTCAAATCGCTACCGGCCAGCAGTTCCGCGTCCGCTTCTTGACCCAAGACGTGCGCGGCGCACTGGCCACCGGGGTATTTGGTTCTTACATCGACTTGCTGTTTGATCCGGCCGTTGTCGAACCGATTGCCACCAACCCGATCACTTATGCGGACCCCTTCGTCAACGGCAAGTCACCCAAGGTGGACACGCCTGCCGTGGCTGGGCAGATCAATGAATTGGGAGCCTTCGGTGGCAGTACGCCAACCGATGGCGATCCTAAACTGATCGCCACCGTGACGTTTGTAGCCAAGGCAGCCGGCAACGCTAACATTCGCAGCGATCAGGCCGACCTGAACGGCAGCGACATTCTGTTCTTCAATCGTAACCAGGCCATACCGAAATCGCAGGTTGATTACGGCGCAGCCAACCTGGTAGTGGGAGCTAACTTCGTTGCCACCAACGACACCTTCAACTTCAATGAAGACTCAGGTGTTCAATCGCTGAATGTACTGGCCAACGACACGATCACCGGAACGGGTACGCTAACGATCGTTAGTGCGACCAAGCCGAGCGGCTTTGGTACCGTGACGGTGGCAGCTGATGGCAAGTCGATCAACTACACGCCTGGTCAAAACTTCAACGGATCAGAAACCTTCACCTATACCGTCCGTAACCAGAATAACGTTTCGCTTACAGCCACTGTCACCGTTCAAATTGCCGATGTCAATGATCCGCCGGTGGCTACCAATGACACCTTCGATGTCAATATTGGCACCACGCCCAATACGCTCAACGTGTTGCAGAACGATGCCACCGGTGTTGATACTCCAGCCAGTGAAACACTTCGCGTTTCAGCCGTTGGCACCACGTCACAAGGTGGTACAGTGACCATTGGCGCCAGTGGCCTGAACGTGATTTACACGCCGAAATCAGGCTTCACCGGTACCGACATCTTCACTTATACGCTCAGCGATGGTCGCGGTGGTACAGCCACGGGTACTGTTTCGGTCAACGTCAAGGTTGCCAACCCGCCACCTGTGGCCATCGCCGATTCGTTCCCAGTCAATGAAGATGCCGACGAGGCCAGCTTCAATGTCTTGGCCAACGACACGACCGATGCAGGCGAGACACTGACGGTCGATAGCGTGGGTACATCATCCAGGGGTAGCACCTTTAAGGTATCCACCGACAAGAAGACTGTCCTTTACAAGCCAGGCTTGAACGTCACCGGGCCTGAAGTCTTGACGTATGTCGTCAAGGACAGCGGAGGCGCCACAGCCACCGGCACGGTCACCTTCAACATCGCCGGCGTCAATGATGCGCCCGACGCGGTCAACGACACCACCAGTGTTCTTTCGTCCGCAGGCAATTCAACGCTGACTGTGTTGGCCAACGATACCGATCCAGATACCGGTACGTCGCTAACGATAACTGCAGTTACACAACCAGCCAGCGGTCAAGGTACGGTGGCGATCTCGTCGGACAAGAAGTCGTTGATCTATACGCCACCGAGCAACACCTTCGCTGGCTCGGTCAGCTTCACCTATACCATCAGCGATGGCACGCTGACCGATACGGCCACTGTCGCCTTGACAGTCAACAACTTCGTGCCGCGCACGATTGGCGGCAACCTGGCGGCCAATACCGGCAGCATCGCGACGATCGGTGGTGTTGACCTGCAACTGACCGGGACTGACATTACCGGTGCCGCCAAATCACTGACAGTATCCACCAATCACATGGGCAGCTTCGTTAGCGATAACCTGGCACCTGGAACCTACACCATCACGCGTCCCGCGCTGCCGTTCCTGGAAGACAGGGGCGATTCGATGACGATCACTTCTACTGCCACAGACACCAGCACGACTGCTCTGAAGTCACTGGTCGGAAGCCTCAAGTCCCAGTTCATCAGCATCCGCGACTTCTTGGGTTCCGCTGCGGCTCACTCGATCACCTTGGCCGTTGCTCCTGGTTCGGGCGAAAGCTGGTATGCAATCCGCAACGGCATGACGGGCTTCTCGAATATCCAAGCCCGCTTGGATGCAGCCGCAACTAACTTGACGGTGACGGCCACCAATCCATCCAATCAGAACGTGACCGCTACGCTGCCGCTGACAGGTACCAACAGCAAAGTCTCTGTGCTGGCCAGCGACAACAACACCCGTCTGCTGCGCATCACCGGCACCGATACGATCAGCTTCTCGACTGTCAGCACCAGTAGCACGGGCAGCGGCGAAGGCGAAGGCGGTTCTGCTGCCCGCACCCAATCTGCCCCCTCTACTCGCTCCACCAGTGGACTAGTAGCTGAAGGCGAAGCAGCACCGCCGGTCGAAGCCGTCAATCGCATGCTCACTCCCAGCCAGGCGCTCCGCCAGGCACTGGGCTCCAACGTCGGATCCAATGGCTTCAATTCAACTCGCATCACCGCTACGAACCAGTTGCCCCCCGGTACAGTCGATAGCGCACTGAGTGAGATTGATACGCTGTCGCTGATGGGTTCTCAAGTTGAAGAGTTGACTCAAACGCCCAATTCGCTGGAAGATCTCGATTCGGCCTTAGCCAGTCTCTAACTGCGGGGTTAGACAGGGCACAGGGAGGGCGAGGCTCCTGCCGAGCCCTCGGCCTGCAGCACCGACCAAGATCGATTGGCATTACTGGCGTGGATCATCATCCTGCGGACGTCCGGGGCCGGGTGAAACCTGGCCTCCCTGTAGAGCGTCTGAGGACGGCCGCTCTACGGGCTGCAGCGCTAGCGCTTGTACTTATACAACTGGCGCAGCACTTCCATACGTGAGCCGCGAAGGTCGTTGAAGTAATTCAGCCACTGGTCGCGCTCCTGAATTGATGCCGGTCTGCCGATGATCTGCTGGAAGACCGAGGTTATCCAAGCGGTATTGTTGTTGCCGACCGCGTCGTAATACTGCTGACTGGCCATCAGCGTGAGCGGCAAGGCCTCCAGTTCGGCGGCGGTGTTGGAAGAGTACATAAACCCTGCCAGTTCCAACTGAGTTGGATCGCGCCCCAGATACTTGCGATAGATCTGCTGGTACTGCAGGATTGACCCCGGGTCGCTCGAACCATAACCCGAGGCAGTGACGACCGGTCCATAAGGCGATGAAGATGCCAGGCTCTGTTCCGGCACCAGTTCAACACGCAAGCCATCGCTGGGAGCACCTCCCAAGACTTGAACTCCTTGGGCCGAACGATAGATCACGCGTCCGCCAGAAACAATCTGTGCTTTGACTTCGTAGACGTCATTGGGCGCGATGTACGAGGCATCGTAGTTGATCTCGAAGGGAATATTGTTTTGTGTCGTGGGCACAAACGATACGCGATCGTTTCGCACCGCAAAGTAACGACGCGATATGTTCTCAACATACACCGTCACCACCGCGTCACCCGGCAGCAGCGCACGATCCTGGCGGAAGAGCACACCGCGAATGGCTGATTGGTTACCATCCAGTTGAACTCGAATCGAAGCCAGTTTGCCCGTGCGACCATCTTGTACCAGCAGCGTTACATTGCCATTGGTATCGGCCCGACGTCGAATCTCGGTACTCATGTCGACGTAACGACCTTCGACGATCCCGACTTGCTGACCACCCACCGCGACGATGACATCGTTGACTTCCAGGTTGGCCCGCGCAGCGGCGCTACCCGGCGCGACTTGCCGGACAAAAACGCCCGTCTCCAGGTCGTCGCATTTCACCCCTAACTTCCAATCATTGCTGGGGGCGAGCGAGTTGTTGAACCAATTGCTGCCTTGCCAGGCTGGCATGCTGTTGTAGAGATCGTTGCTATTGATCGGACCAGCGAAACGCTGTTGCCCAAGTGCGGTGGAACTCCAGGTCAGGGCCAGTAGGGCAGCCACCACACGCAATCTCGACGAAAACAAACTATTACCAGCCATGAGTGATGGTCCTAAGTGAAACGGGACTCTGAGAAGAGGTTCAAGAGAGCAAGCGACCAGTGGGCCGTTACCGGACTCGATCGCGATCCAGTCGACTAACACCAGCCCGCAGGGCCGACAACTCCGCCGGAAAGAACCCAGCGCGAATGGCTGCCAGTTGCCCCGAGCGGCACAGAGCGAAGTGCACCAGTTCCTGGGCTGCTTGAGCCTCAGGTGTTTTCTGTGACAAATCGACCACCAGCGTCAGATTGCGAGTGAGCGGATAGTTACCGCTCAGCACCGCTGTGTCATCGCTGGGAATGACCTTGCCTTGAGTAACCAGCGGCAACGCTCGAACACCCAAACCATTGGCGCGCAGTCCACA
This sequence comes from Ottelia alismoides, assembly GCA_037367405.1. Lineage (NCBI taxonomy): Eukaryota > Viridiplantae > Streptophyta > Magnoliopsida > Alismatales > Hydrocharitaceae > Ottelia > Ottelia alismoides. The sequence goes on along the minus strand of JAZKJV010011400.1, from coordinate 5,314,456 downwards.
GATGGCAATACCCAGCGGATCGCTGGCCAGGGCGCCCAGCACATCACCGTTGCTGCCATGCGTCTTCTCACACGAGCGCATCTCCATGCCACCGAACACGAACTCGCGCAGAAACGATTGAGTACCGCTGGTTTCCGAACGCGCGACCACTCGAATCGGCTGATCCGCAATCTGGCCGGTCAGCCCCAAGACTTTCCAGGTCAACTCCGAATCGGGAGTGGCTTTGGTAAATACGGCTCGCATCTGCTCGGCGGAGATCGACTGGGCCGGGTTGGATGCATGCACAAACACACCCAAAGCTTCGCGAGCGACGACAAACGCCGCCGGCTCTTTAATCTGGCCACCAGTGATTTGCTTGAGCTCCTCCGGCTTGACGGGTCTCGAGAGCATGACCAGGGCTTGAGGGTTTTGCTTGAGCTTTTCAAAAGCATCACCTGAGCCAGCCGCCGAAATCTCCACGCTCACTTGCGGGTAGAAGAGCTTGAACTCCTCCGCCCAGGCATGCACCATATTGTCCATGGCCGTCGAGCCATAAACTTGGATCTTGCCAGCCATCTCGCCATGCGGTCGGTACGGATCGATGCCACCGAGCATGGCCACCAGCTCTTGTAATCCATTGGGAGCCGGCGCCTTGCCTGCGGCAGTAGATCCGCTGTTGGCTTTGGCCGTTTGACTGGACGAAGTACTGGCTGGCACAGCCGCAACCGGTGGTTTGCTTTGGCCCCACGCCGAGCCAGAGATCATCAGGCTAACGATCGCGATAGCAATCCCAGAACCCACGGTTCGATAGAACAACCGCAGCATTGGCACACTCCCTTTTGGCATTCAAGACTCCACTTAACACGACGTATTGTAATGTTAAGTGGCCAGTGTGCCTATCTTGAAAAAGCCGAGGCCAAGATGCAGTCTTCGTAGCCGCCGCTGCCAAGCGGTGGAAACGTTAACTTGCGCGTCCACCGTCTGGCAGGCGGTGGCGCCCCAGTTGGCCAAGCGACAGTGCATAGCGTTATCTCTCAGGCGGCGTTGGCCGAGACGACGATCGAGCCTGCCAGGCGCGCATCGCACTGCGTCAAGTGATCAATATGCTTGCGCAGCCAGGTTGGACTGGCGCAGGTTTCAGGCCCCAGCAGCAGGAGATTGGCATCGCAGTAACGTCCCAGGCCACGGCAAACCGGCTGGTCCAGCGGTCCCAGGTCGAGCAAGATGCGACGATACTCGCGTTTCCAGCCCGCTAACCAACGCGGCAAGCGTTCCAACGTTGGCGGAGCGGTCACCCCCAGCTTCATCGTCAATGAGACCTCATGCCAAGGCCCCAGCGGTGAGGGAACTGGCGTCGGCGCTTGCTCGCTGGCTCTAGCCGTGCGCAACTGGCGTTTGGGCAAAGCTTCGTTACCCAAGTTCAATCGAACCAACAAACCCTTGCCTTCAGGTATCGCCAAACCGCTTTCGGCCAGTCGATCCAAAATGCTCCGCTGATTGGCCTGCCGGCTGCCCGAAACCAAGCCCACCGTAGTGTTCACCGCACCCGTGTTCAGCGTGTTGAGTAGTTCGGTCCACAGACCAAGTTTCGAGTCCATTGGTACTCCAGTCTAACCGCGTAACTGCTGAAACAAGTCGGGGTACGACATCGTATGAGAGGTTGGGACTTGCGGCACAGGGGCCGCGTGTCGCATGCTGGATGGCACTTCCTCTTCGATAATCAAGAGGTCGCGGTCATCATCCATCGAAGGCGTAGAGACTTCGCTGTGCGGTCTGCGCATCTGTAGCACGTTGGCTTGCTCGTACTGCTGGTCGCTGTCATCGCCGCAGTACTGCGCAGCGGCGGCTGCTTGTCGAATACACTCGGGTGAAATCTGCTCGACCGAATCCATCTCGACTGAAAAGGCAGAGAAGTTTAGCTGACTGATCAGGTCCTCGATCTCAGCCACGACTTGCTCGTCAACGGTACTGGAGGCCGTCAGCGTCATGAACTGCGCCTCATCGGTAAAGTTAGGCTGCACGACCAGTGGTTGGCTGGTGCCTAAGTCATAAGCATCAGAGGCTGGCTGCGCGCCGCCTTGAGGCTGCGACGATGCCGTGGGCAATGGCCGCTGCGAATCGCGCGAGCGGCGCTCTTGCTGACGAGCTTGCCAGCGGCGCACATCGGTAGCTTCCACAGTGAACTCTTCATCGAAGTCTTCACCAAAGGGATCGGCAGCGTGCGAGTTGCTCTGACTGGTCAGCGGCATTGGCACAGGCTGCGCCCCGAGGTTCATCTCATCTGGCCAGGCGGCCAGTTGGTAATCACTTGTTTCGTAAGGTCCTTCTTCGCTCTGCGCCAGTTCACTCTGAGCCAGGCGATACTCAGTCGGTTCACCAGAGTCCGTTCGCGGCAGATCGAACTCGTAGGTATAGGTCTCGGCAGGTGGATTCCACGCAGCAAACATATTGCGCACGCTGGTCGCATCAGGCTGCGGCGAATCATTGGCCTGCGGTTCATCCGGGAAGATGAACATATCTTGATCGTTGACGGGTTGGTCATGAATCGTCAGCGGACGCACAACGCCGGAGTCGGCAGAGCGTGCTTGCGGCTTGATCGTGACCTTGGCAGCGGCCGGCGATTTTGTGGTTGAAACATTGGCTTTTTGGCCAAAAACGGTGCTGGCATCAAAAACGACCCGCGGCATAGTCTTACTGGTGGGCTGCGGTGTGGCGGCTGTATGTTCACTGCGAACCGGTCCGAAGTCTTCCAGATCGCTGGGCGCTGGCCAATCCAATTGACTGGTCAGCGGTGCTTCCAGCTCGTCAAAGCCCTCCGGCTCCAGTTCGAAGTCTTGATCCATATCATCGATCGAACCAAACTCAACCGGTGTACCTTCGGGTGCCTCGGTTTGATTCCATGTCATGGGCAGTTGTTGCAGGTCAGCCCAAGCTTCCTGGATCAGCGAAGCCGAAATCGGATATTGATCACCAGCGATCGCCAGAATCAGGGCATGGTCCATGACCTGGTTGACCAGGCGTGGAATCCCTTCGCTGGCGATGTACACGTTCTCCAGCGCATCGCGCGTGATCATCTGCCTGGGATCAACCTGCGCACAGGTAAACTGATGGCGTACAAAGTCGGCTGTCTGCACTCGATTCATCGGCTGCAAGAAACAACGGGCGGCCAGGCGTTGATTGAAGGAACTCATCTCCGGTAGTGCCAGAGTCTCTTCCAGTTGCAGGCTGCCCAACAGCACCAGGCGAGCGCGCGATTGACCTTGCCGGGCGAAGTTGGTGATCAGGCGCAGCTCCTCCAGCAGCTTGGTCGGCAACGTCTGGGCTTCATCGACGATCAGCGCCAGGCCTTCGGCAGCGTGGGCCGGCGATGGTTCCATGCGTTCCATCAGCGACAGCCGCAGTTCGCCTTCCGACAGGTCACGGTAAGGTAACTGCAGTTCAAAGAGAATGTTCTGCAGCATGGCTCGCCGACTGCACAGCCGCGTCGCATGCAACCGCACGACATCGAAACGATCCGACAGATCCTCGGCCAGCATGGCTGACAGCAGGCTCTTGCCCAAACCTACACCACCCATGACCGCCACCGGACCTTCCGCACGACGAACAGCCCGCAAGACTGTCTGCCGCGTTTGCTCCATACTTTCAAAGGGAAAGTAAAAGCGAATATCTGGGGTAGCCCGAAAGGGACGATGGGTGGTTTGGAAAATCTCTTCGTACATCGTTTCAACCACTGGCTGAGGGAATGGGCAAGGATAATGTGCGTCCAGGAACCTTTAGGGCAACCCCACAAACAAGCGCGCAAGTGCTGCGAGCGGATTGTCCCACAACATCGCGCGCCATAACGGATCCAGGGCTACGCGAATCAAAATCGCGATACACCAAAAGAGGACTGCCAGTTCGCTCAGCGTCAAACACTGAGTGACGATCCAGCGCCGCCAATTGGTTATGCGTCGACTTACTTGAACTTCTAAACCATCGACCTGAAGGCTAGGCAAGTCGATGCGACCCAAGATGGGCAAGCCCAACAAGGCCATGTTGGCCCCCACGTCTACAGCTCGATACGTGCCGCCAGAATGCGCGCGATGGTTGGCCCAGCCTCCCAACGCGCCACAAGCAAAGGCGAGCACAAAGATGGATAGGATTTGTACTCCGGGGAAACGCATGGCCATGGCTCGCACCCGAGGGGCACCAGCCAAAGTTAAACTGCCAGCCAGCTTTTCCGCTTGGGCAGCCACCTCAGCCTCGACATCGTTCTGTCGCTGCTCCGCCTCTTGCAAGGCCTTTACCAATTGCTTTTCAACTTCGTCCGGCTCGGCTGCTTCAATCGAAATTCCAGGGCCTGACGATGAACCAGTTGCCGTCGGCTCGGTGCCGGCCGCATTGGTCTTGGTCACACTGGAGGCCGTAGAGAATTTGGGTTTGTTTTCCCCCAAGGTTGCGAATCGCACTTTGGATTGCGAATCATTCGTGCCTAACTGCACGTCGGCATAGGTCGATCCGCTCTGGTCACCGCCGGGCGTTTGATTGGCCAGCGTCTGGCTCTCGTAACTGGCCTGCGCCTTGCGCGCCAACATTTGCTGTCGATGTTGTTCCAAGTAACGCTTGCGAGTCTCGACTTCCCAGCGCGCAAAACGCTCGACCCGAGCTCCATCCAACTTGGAGACGACTTTATCATCAACCTTGGAGATCTCAGCCAGCCAGTTCTGCACTCGACCGCTGGTGGTGCGGCCATCCCATAGGGAACTGACTTCGATCAACACCTGTGCCCCACGCTCGTGCGGCGGTTGGCGACTGCCTTTGACCGAGGCATCGTCCAGCAGCTTGACCTGCAATAACGACGCTTCACTGGTGGCTGTCGGCGACTCAAGTTGACGCTCTAGCGATTGATATCGAGCCGGACTGATCAGGGCCTGAGCGGTAACGCGGTAGCCCACTTTAGCCGGCGGCAATATGTTCAACACCGCCATCACCACGGCCAGCGCAAAGACAACGCCACACCATATCGATTGCCCAAGTAGAGCATGATCCTTGGCCAGTTGCACGCTTTGAGGCGCTACCCGAGCCAAGGTGCTCGCAGGCTGCCAGCCACCGGGGGCTGGGTCAGGGCGAGCACTTGCATCCTTGCCTGCTTCGCTCATCTTCTGCAACGTCCTTAGCCAAACATAACGGTAATGCTAGCAATCAATCCATTGACGGCTTACGCTCGTTATCGTCGTCCGAATCGTTACAGCTTTACATTTTGTCTCCAGCTAAGACAATGCGAGCTCTTTTCTGACGCGGGCAAAGCCATCCAGTGCTAGCTGCAGGTCATCTTGCGTGTGAGCCGCCGAGATCTGCGTTCTAATGCGAGCTTTACCTTGAGGCACTACGGGGTACGAGAACCCGATCACATACACGCCTAATCGCAGCATAGCTTCGGCCACTTGCGCAGCCAGCCGAGCGTCTCCCAACATGAGTGGCACAATTGGATGCTCGCCTGGCACCACGGTGTAACCCAGCGAGCCGACGTGCTGACGAAAGAAGCGTGTGTTGGCCTCCAGGCGGTCGCGCAGTTGCGTCGACTCGCCCAACATCTTCAAAACCTCGAGGGTAGCTGCGGCAATCGGCGGAGCCAAGGAATTGCTGAACAGATAGGGGCGCGAACGCTGACGGAGCAAGTCGATAATCGCTTGTCGGCCTGAGATGTAGCCACCGCTAGCCCCACCGAGCGCTTTACCGAGAGTCCCGGTGAGCACATCGATACGCTCCATCACGTCATGATGCTCGTGCGTGCCGCGGCCGTGTTTGCCCATGAAACCAACCGCGTGCGAATCATCGACCATCACCAGCGCCTGGTATTTGTCAGCCAGCTCGCAAATGGCCGGCAGGTTGGCAATCGTGCCATCCATCGAGAACACACCATCGGTGGCAATCATGCGGAACCTGGCCGAAGCGGCCTGCTTCAGTTGCTCTTCCAAATCGCTCATATCGTTGTTCTTGTAACGATAGCGCGTGGCTTTGCACAAGCGAATACCATCAATGATGCTGGCATGATTCAATTCATCGGAGATAATCGCGTCTTCGGCAGTCAGCAACGTTTCGAACAGCCCGCCATTGGCATCGAAACATGATGAGTACAGGATCGTGGCTTCCGTGTGCAGAAAGTTGCTGAGGGCTTCCTCGAGTTGGCAGTGCAACGCTTGCGTACCGCAGATGAACCGCACGCTGGCCATGCCAAAGCCCCACTGCTCTAGCGATGCCTTGGCCGCCGCCAGCACTCGAGGATGCTCCGCCAAACCCAAGTAGTTGTTGGCACACATATTGAGCACCTGTTGCCCGCCGCGGACCGCGATATGCGCGTCCTGCGGTGTCGTAATGATGCGTTCACGCTTCTCGAGTCCCGCCTGGCGAATGGACTCTAACTGCTGCTGCAAATGCTGCTGAAATGGACCGTACACGAGAGTGCCTCAGTGGTTGAGCGGAATAAGGGAAGGAATCGCTGTTGCCTGCTTGGACAGCGACATTTGTATTGGTAGCCACCGCAGCCAAACTGCCCAGCGGTGGAACGCGTTCAATTTCAGGTGCACCGTCCGGCAGGCGGTGGTCATGTTGCGCGCCGTCCAACTGCTTTGGCTTACGGTTGATCGCGCCAGTACAAAATCGCTTTGCCAGTCTGGCCACCATTCATGGCGCTAAAGGCCGTTTGAAACTGACTGTAGTGGTAACGGTGAGTGATCACTGGAGCAATATCCAAGCCACCCTGAATCATGACCGTCATCTTGTACCACGTCTCATACATCTCGCGACCATAAATGCCCTTGATGGTCAGCATGTTGAAGACGACCAGGTTCCAGTCGATGGACATTTGTTCGGACGGTATGCCCAACATGGCAATCTTGCCACCATGAGCCATATTGCTCAGCATGCTGCGAAAGGCGCTGGGGTTGCCCGACATCTCCAGGCCCACATCAAAGCCCTCGTGCATACCCAGTCGCTTTTGGACATCTGCCAGATCTTCGCTGCGGACATCGATCACATGCGTGGCTCCCATGCGCTTGGCCAGCTCCAAACGCCATGGATTGACATCGGTGACCACCACAAACCGGGCTCCCGCATGTTTGACCACAGCCGCCGCCATACAACCGATCGGTCCAGCGCCGGTGATCAAAACATCTTCTCCCAACACCGGAAAGCTGAGGGCTGTGTGGACTGCATTACCAAACGGATCAAAGATGCTGGCGACATCCAAATCCACTCCGGGAGCATGATGCCAAACATTAGTCATCGGCAATGCCAGGTACTCCGCAAATGCACCTGGCCGATTAACGCCGATGCCCTTGGTGTGCGCGCACAAATGACGACGACCGGCCAGGCAATTGCGACATCGCCCACACACGACGTGCCCCTCGCCACTGACAATGTCTCCAACGCGAAAGTCATTGACGTTGCTACCCACCGCCACGACCTCTCCCACAAACTCGTGACCCACGGTCATCGGTACCGGAATCGTCTGCTGGGCCCAAGCATCCCAGTTAAAGATATGAAGATCCGTACCGCAGATCCCTGTCCGATCGATGCGAATCAAGACATCGTTGATTCCATAGGTTGGCTCCGGGACGTCTTCGAGCCACAGACCGACTTCACGCTTACTCTTGACCAACGCTTTCATGCTGGAATTCTTCTGATGCGATGCTTGGATTGAGAAAGAACTATTTGCCGCGTTTTTACCACAAATTTCAATTTGCTGGTGAGCCCACGTGGGATTCTCTCCAGCAGTTCCGCTCGAAAACCAAGCCCGCCGGGATATCCATTCGATACTTAACCGCAACTCTGCAGATTGCGCACGCAGAAAAGTTTGCGCAAGTTTTTCCAAGCTCGCCAATTGCCCGCTTTACTAAGCTTGAGGGCGTCTTATATTCCAGTCAAGCCGAAGCCACGTTTCACTTCCAAGGAGTAGCGCAATGAAGAATGTTGTTCGTGTTTTGGCCGTCCTGGCCGTGGCCGCCTGTTTGGCACCTGTAGCCGAAGCTGGTCATCGTCATCATCGCCGCAGCAATTGCTGCGAGCCAGCCCCAGCCTGCTGCCCAGCACCCGCGCCAGTTTGCTGCGAGCCAGCACCCGCGCCAGTTTGCTGCGAGCCAGCACCCGCACCGGTCTGCTGCCCGGCACCGGCGCCTGCACCCGTTTGCTGCCCAGCACCGGTGTGCTGCGAGCCAGCACCCGCACCAGCATGCTGCCCAGCACCAGCCCCTAGCTGCTGCGACGATGGCTGCGGTGGTGGACGTCGCCATCATCGCCATCGCCATCATGCTCGCCGTGGCGGCGGTTGCTGCAGCTAAGTCAAACGACTTCAATCCAACACACGAAAAACCCCTTTGTCAGCCCTCTGACAAAGGGGTTTTCTGTTAGAGCATGGTCGAGGCTGCCAGCAGTATTCGTAGCCACCGCTGCCAAGCGGTGGAGCTGGGAGAGGTGACACGCAAGAACGCGCACCATCAAAACTGCCAGGTGGTGGGAACCTTTAGTTATTTAGTCCACCATCTGGCGATGGTGGCTACGAATCTAGACGGCCACAGCCCGGATCTTGGATGCGTTACCGGCCTGGCCGAAGGAGACCATGCGATCGACGCAGACCTTCTTCATCGCGCTGCGAGCTGGCTTGAGATAATCGCGGGGATCAAACTTTTCTGGGCTTTCTGCCAAGACCTTGCGAATGGCTCCCGTAATCGCCATGCGGCAATCGGTGTCGACGTTGATCTTGCGGACACCAAACTTGATGCCACGTTGAATTTCTTCGACCGGCACTCCGTAGGTCTGCTTCATCTGCCCGCCGTACTTGTTGATGATGTCTTGCAACTCTTGAGGCACTGACGAGCTGCCGTGCATGACCAGGTGCGTATTTGGCAAGCGACGGTGAATCTCTTCGATCCGCGACATGGCCAACACTTCGCCATCGGGCTTGCGTGAAAACTTGTAAGCTCCGTGACTGGTGCCGATAGCCACCGCCAACGCATCCACATCGGTTTCGGCTACAAAGCGAGCCGCTTCTTCTGGATCGGTCAGCAATTGGTCATGGCTGAGCACCCCTTCGGCGCCGTGGCCGTCTTCTTGCTCTCCCGAACCATGTTCCAGCGAGCCCAAGCAGCCCAGTTCGCCTTCGACACTGACGCCGCGTGCATGGGCCATGCGCACCACTTCGGCAGTGACGCGCACGTTGTAGTCGTAGTCGGCAGGTGTCTTGCCATCCTCTTTCAGCGATCCATCCATCATGACCGACGTGAAACCATTATCGATCGCGCTCAAGCAGGTCTCCACGCTATTGCCGTGGTCTTGGTGCATCACTGTCGGAATGTGTGGGTACAGTTCAGCTGCCGCCATCATCAGATGCCGCAAGTAAGCATCTTGCGAGTAAGCCCGCGCGCCACGCGACGCTTGGATGATGACCGGCGAATCGGTCTCCTGGGCAGCTTCCATGATGGCCTGGATCTGTTCCATGTTGTTGACATTGAACGCCGCCACGCCGTAACCGTTTTCAGCCGCATGATCTAGGACAACGCGCAGCGGAACCAATGCCATGGAAGTGCACCTTCACTGGAGGAGATTGAAGAATCAAACAAACAGAAGGTACCGCTGCTCAGGCAGAGCAGTTTCCCAGACTGCCCAAAATTATTTCTTTTGCCAGAGAAAGTGCAATCCGTAAATCTCGGCCTCTGGGCACAGGAAGCTATCGATCGCACCTACAGGCAAACTGACAGCCAAAGAACGCCAACTCTGGCGGCCAATTCACCTTAAAAAGGCGGTACGCGCTGCGAAAAGTTGTGTCACCTCTCCCAAGCGCAGGAACGCAGGGAGGGCGAGGCCACCGCCGAGCTTTGGGTTTGTATCACCAACCAAAGATTCATGGGTGTTAACGGCCTGGCATAAATGGCTTGCAGACGTTCGTCTGCGCTTCGCGCCATGATTCAAAGCTCAAATTCCAATGGGACCGCATTGGCGTTCCCGGCCCAAGGCTCGGGTGGAACCTCGCCCTCCCATGCCCTGCGCCGGGAGTGGAAAAGAGGTCCGTTCGTCTCCACCGTCTGGCGACGGTGGCTACGGCTTTAGCTACGTCTTCGGCTGCAGCTTGCCCGGTTATTTGAGCTGCTTTCGCGGATCCGTGGCGGAGATGATGTCGCTGATGCCTGTTTGGTTGAAGCCCTTGTAACCATCCTGGCGCTCGAGCAATTCCAAGTGCGAGCCGATGGCACCTTGCTGCCGAAAGGCGGCCGCTTGCTCGGGCGTGATCCAGCCTTTATCCAAGGCGCGGCCTATCGCGGTCTCTTCTACCGACCAACGCTGCCCCTTGGTAAAGGCTTGCCGCAAGTAAGGCAGCTCGGTGAAGGGCTTCATCGTATCAACGCCACAATCGGCTAATTGGTCGCGAGCCTGCTCAAATGAAAACTGACATTCGAGGTGATGCATGCCCGCAGCCAGAAATGCTTCGCCATGCAGAGCGCACCACAATCCCACGGTACCCAGACTCGAGCGCTCCGGCAGCGGCTCATGCGCAAAGTCTTGCATGACTTCGTCCGGTGCCAGGTCGACATCGGCAAAGATGACGACCCCCACTTGCGGTTGCTCCAGCACCTGCGCACCCCAACCTGCTTCGCGACCTGCATAGAAGCGTTCACGACATTGAAAGCCCAGCAGCTCCAGGATCGAAATTAGCGGCTGAAAGGCGGCTCGACTGCTGCGATACGTGTGGTGGTCATGATTGGCCCAGCCCAACCCCAGTCGCTGCTGCCGCATGCGCTGAAGAGCTCCAGCATCATTGCGTGCCTGCCAATACGCTCGTTCGGCTTGAAAGAACAGATCGCAGGTTCGATCGCGCCCCAAGTCGAGCATGGCTGCTTCAATCAGTTGCCGAGCGTGCGCAAAACCGTCGACGTGCGAATCAAATTTACGGCGTCGCAAGAAGAACTTTTCACGATGATAAGCCACTGCCGCCAAGGTTTCGACCGAAGCCTCATCGGTCTGCCAACCTTGGTTACCATGCCGCTCGACGATCCACACTTCCAGGCTGGGATGACAATCGACGCAAGCCCGACGAATGGCCGCACCTGGATTGCCGAATACCTGGCTGCGAGCATCCAAGCCATGCGCGATCAGAAAATCGACGACCGATTCAACCTTGATGGCCACCAGTTGCTTGCCATACTCGCATACGATCGCAGGCAACTGCGCATCAGGGTGTCTCATCAGCGCCGGCATCTGGTTCGTCGAATCGACGACATAGCCAGCCGCCTCCAGTTCCGATTGACTGGCACTGGTGGTCAGCCGATCCACCCAGTCGATCAAACGCGTCCCTGTCTCGCGAAGCATCCGTTCGGCCAGCCGAGCCAGAAACGGACTCTGCCGACATAGATCCTCCAGCGAATTGCGAATCAACTCACAGGCCAGCGGATGCGTTTCCCACTTAGGTTCATGTTCGATTACAGCAGTCATTCGGTCGTCCTCCCTAACTTCTATTATACCGCGCTCGTTGCTCGGAAAAGCGACCGCGCCGCTAATTGGACAGCGCCACACTGGGCAATTTCACTGGCTGCGGTATGCGTAGCCACCGTCGCCAGACGGTGGACGCGAAAGTTAACGTTCTCCACCGCTTGGCAGCGGTGGCTACGAAGACTTCATCCAGTGAGCTTGCCCAGCTTGCCAAGTGGCGCTGTCCAGCTAGCTTGGGAGGCAGTTGAAACTTCGTGCAAAAGAGCATCAGCCTACAGTTAGAACTGCAACAAGTCGCTCAAGGCCGAATCAACCCACTGATTGCGCAGCAAGCCGCTGGATCGCTTGCGTTGAACCGACTCGCCGCTCCATGGGACTGTGCTGCCGCCCGATTTCTTCTCGGCCCCAGATGTTGTTTCGTTCGTTGCGACAACTTCGACGGTTGTTTTGCCGAAGCTACCATCCTTGGGCGCGTTACTGAGATCCAAGGTGCCTACTTCGATTCGGTCACCACTGTTGGTTGTTCCAACCGAAGACGTGTTGGGAGCTGCCTTGCTGATCAGCTCCGGGGGAACTGGCATGACATCCGCCAGGTCAAATTCACCAACCACAATCGGCTCGCCAACTTCAATCGCATCGCCATCTGCGACTACGCTTGTTTCGCCAAAGCTACCATCCTTGGGCGCGTTGTTGAGATCCAACGTGCTTACTTCGATTCGGTCACCAATCTTGGTTGCTCCAACCGAATACGTGTTGGGAGCTGTCTTGCTGATCAGCTCCGGGGGAACCGGCATGACATCCGCCAGATCAAATTCACCAACCACAATCGGCTCGCCAACTTCAATCGCATAGCTATCTGCGACTACGGTTGTTTTGCCAAAGCTACCATCCTTGGGCGCGTTGTTGAGATCCAACGTGCTTACTTCGATTCGGTCACCAATGTTGGTTGTTCCAACCGAAGACGTGTTGGGAGCTGTCTTGCTGATCAGCTCTGGTGGAACTGGCATGACATCCGCCAGATCAAATTCACCAACCACAATCGGCTCGCCAACTTCAATCGCATAGCTATCTGCGACTACGGTTGTTTTGCCAAAGCTACCATCCTTGGGCGCGTTGTTGAGATCCAACGTGCTTACTTCGATTCGGTCACCAATGTTGGTTGTTCCAACCGAAGACGTGTTGGGAGCTGTCTTGCTGATCAGCTCTGGTGGAACTGGCATGACATCCGCCAGATCAAATTCGCCAACCACAATCGGCTCGCCAACTTCAATCGCATAGCCATCTGCGACTACGCTTGTTTTGCCGAAGCTACCATCCTTAGGCGCGTTATTGAGATCCAACGTGCCTACGGCAATTCGTCCGTCATCAGTCGCTTGGCCGCTGCTAATGGATCCGGGAACGCTGGCCTTAATCAGCCCTGCAGGGACTGGAGACACCTGCGACAGCTTGAAACTGCCAGCAGGGATGGGGGTACCGATGCCGGTCCCACTTGGGCCAACCATCGATCTCGCTTCACCACTGACTTGGGTGCTCAGAAAGCTGCCATTGGTAACAAACGTCGATGATGGAGTGGCGACCAAACGGGCAGGCACGGGTGCCCACTGCATCATGTCGCTCGCCATCAACTGACGATTTTCCAGTTGCTCGCTCAGTAGCCGTCGTAGCTTACGGTGTGAATCCTGAGTTCTTTCTTTACTGCGAAACACTTTTTACCTCTTTTTTCAGTTACACAACCAAACAAAATGCCCGGCGTACAACTAATTCAGAGCGATTAAAGCGGATCGTGTTTCTTGAACTCAGGCAAATATCCTTTCGCGGCTCATGGCTGAACTAGTTGCTCGAACAATTGACGCTGTTCGGTCATCGCAGCCACCTTATCGCTGGGATCGGTACGGGCTTCTAGTAGGATCCAGCCTGCATAGTTGATTTCGCGAAACAGCTTCAGCAACTGTGCATAAGGGTAGTCACTGGAGTTCAGCTCGCGAACATGGCAGGTAGCCCCGAATCGGTCCTGCACCATGCGGAAGTTGGCTTCCAAACCATCACCCTTGAGATCTTCGCCGTTGGAGTTCCAGCAAACCTTGACATTGGGATGATCCGCCACTTTGAAGATGTCGCGCATCACGGGCAAGTCGCTGGTCCCCGAGCCGTGTACTTCGACGCGAATCTCTTGCCCATACTGTTGACCGTAAGCAGCCACTTCATTGAGGGCTTTACCGATTTGCTCGATCGTTTTCTCCGCAGGCACATCTTTCACAAGCGCATTGGGTTTGACCTTCACTCCGCTGCCACCGCAGTCGGCCATCAGTTGAATGTAACTCTTGGCCAGCTCGATGTTGGCTTTTACCTTCTCGGCATCAGGCGAATGGAACTCGGCATTGGAGCCATAGCCCACCAGCGTGATTGATGAATCGGCAAACCGCTTTTTCACTTCGATGCGTTCCGGTTTGCTGAGCGATGGTTCGACCCCATGCTTGTGCTGAGTACGCAGTTCAACTCCTTTGAGCCCAGACTTTTCACAGGCGGCGATGACTGTGGGCAAATCCATATGCTGGCCCCAGAGATACGTGACCAGCCCGAAACGCATCTTGGATGGCTCAGCCGCCTTGGCTTGACCCAACCGGCTCAGCGCCGCAGTGCCGGCCGCAGCCGCCGAGAGAGCCAGGAACTGTCGACGATCGTGGTTTAGATGCATGGCTGGTTCCGATCGAGGCTAGGGCGCGCTGCGCCAGGTGATGGGGTCGATGTAGCTGGACAGCGCCACTTGGCAAGCTGCGTAGCCACCGCCTGCTAGACGGTGGACGCGAAAGTTAACGCTTTCCACCGCTTGGCAGCGGTGGCTACGAAGACTTCATCCAGTGAGCTTGCCAAGTGGCGCTGTCGAATAAGGGAACAGGCTAGCTGATGCAAACTGCAGATTCAGCAACCTATTCCGCGGGGTGTATCGATTATAGAGCATCCGCACTTGGAAACTAAAGCTATTCCAGCTCGACAGCGGCAGTTCAGCCCGGCAGCCTGACCTAAGGTTGTCAGACCCCATTTTCTTTCTTATCCGAGGCAACCTTTACGATGTTCAGTTCCACCGCCCCATCGCTACTGCCCCAAGACCGTTCGGCCTGGTTACGCCGTGGATTAGATGTCTTTGAAAAGGTGATCCTGCTGACGTTCTACACCTACTTCCTGATTCCCATCTTGGATGCGGTGCTCTTGCGGGGCGATATGGGAGCCGTCTTGCTGGCGATCTCGGAGACTCTGGTGGTCGCTTTGGTTCTGTTCCGCAAACCAGCCCAAGTGTTGTCGCAGCGGCCGATCGATTGGTTGTTGGCCTTTGGCGCAACCCTGGCACCGACCATGGTGCGACCGATCGATGGCCCGCATCATGCTTTTACAACAGCAGCCGCCATGTTGATGGTCGCAGGCATTGTGTTTCAGATCGTATCCAAGAGCATGCTGGGACGCCGTTTCGGTATCGTGGCTGCCAACCGAGGCATCTGTGCCTCAGGCCCGTATCGCCTGGTTCGACATCCGATCTATATGGGTTACTTGCTAACCCACATCGGTTTTCTGATCATCTCGCCCTCGCTGTGGAACCTGGCCATGTATGCGCTTACCTACAGCCTGATGATCCCGCGAATCTTCGCCGAAGAACGACTCTTGCGCCGCGACCCCGAGTACGCTGATTACTGTCAACGCGTCAAGAGCCGCCTGATTCCTGGCATTCTGTAACTGACAGGGAAGGGCAGGTCCATAGGAGGGCGAGGCCACCGCTCTAAACATCTTTTACCTCGCATACGCTTGTATTTCGCGGTAGACAGATGTGTGCGCACCCGATTGTTTTTTGGGAGGTGGTTCTGCAGTTGGCTTTTTTTTGCGAGCCTTGATCCAATCATCATCCCATAGCTTAGCAAGCATCTTTGCCACACGAGCAGGCGTCGGATTCTTTGATAGTATAAGGTCTGCAGTTTTCGCTGCTGGGACAAAAACGGATAGCGAGGCCATTTGCTTTTTTGCAGTACGAGTGATCTTCGGCAAGGATAACTCCTCGGGGGAGACTTTCTGTGCTTCACTGACATGAGCCAGTATCAATCGCATTACGTTGTGAATGATGAGCGTGACTGCAAACTGGAAGAGGGTTGCTTGGGCCGTTGAGCCGATCATGTGACGTAAGTCAAATTCTTTGGTTACATGCAGAAAAGCCGTTTCGATCGTCCAGCGAAGTCCGTAGAGTTCAAGGACATCTGCGGCACTGAACTTCTCCATGTCTAGCAAGCTTGTCACAATGATTAGGTCTGGCGCATTCTTTCGCTTTACGACAATGCGTCTCACGCGAATGCATGTCTTGGTCTCAGGTTTGCCCAGCCATCCGATCTCTTCAACGTATGGTCGCTCCCAATGGTCTTTGCCTTTGCGAACCGCAACTTCTGGATCATTATGAAACTTTACTTTGGGATGGTAACGCATTACGAAGTCCGAGCCGTAGGACAGTATGCGTCTGGGTGTTGTCAGGTCACAAAATTGGCTGTCTGCCAGAATGATATTATGCTCTGGCGACCAAACATGAAGCTTTTCCAAAAGCTCAGGCACAAGTGGACCATCGTTCGCTTCCCCATCAAGCGAGCTAGACATAGCCACAACCAACTGCTCATGTATCGATAGTGCAACCAAAGCCTTACCACCAAGCAATTTGCCAGCTACACCACGAGTTTCCTTTAGCCGCTTGGCGACATCTTTGAGCTTCTTGCCATCAATGCCAAATACGTTGTACTTATTGAAGCATGAAGGAACGCGAGTCTTTACCGAATCTGGGAACATCTCCATCAACGGCTGAATGCTATCGCAAACCAATGCATTGGAAAGCGATGGCTGAATGCGACGTATTTTTCCATACGCCGCTTGATCGGAAACGCCAAGCTTTTCCGCAGCGCGAGCGGCCTTGAATGATTCGCTGCCTACCGCATTATGTTCAATGACCGCTGAATACATCAGCTCCACGACCGAATGAAACGAAAGCTCGCTTTCGTAAGATGTGCCACGATGTCGTTCAAACAATGCTGCCATTCGCTCTTGGCTGAATACAACTGCCAATGAGGAAAGAACACCTTCGGCTACTGGTACGCGTCGTACCGCTTCCACTGAAAACTCGTCCTGAGCCATACAACACCTCCTTGTTGTCATCACCCAAGTCTATACTAGACATCAACTTAGGATCAAGGAAGATGTTTAGAGCGGTGGGGCGAGGCTCCCGCCAAGCCTTGGCTCTGCCATACCAACCAAGATTCATTGGCATTAACGCCCTGCATTATCCCCCAATGCGGACGACTGTCCGCGTCCTGTCGTGATTCAAACCTAAAATCCCAATGAGACCGCGTCCGCGCTCGGGGGCCCAAGGCTCGGGGGGGAACCTGCCCTCCCATAGGCTGTTAATGCACGCGCTGACCGGGTTTGGCTCCTGAGTCCACCGCGAGCAAGAAGACTTCTTCGCCGCCGGGACCAGCCGCAGTGACCATGCCTTCGCTCAAGCCAAACTTCATCTGGCGCGGCGCGAGGTTGGCGACGATGATGACCAGTCGGCCGATCAGTTTCTCAGGTTCGTAGGCGGCTTTGATACCGGCGAACACAGTGCGACGCACATCGCCACCCAAGCTGACAGTCAGCTTGAGCAACTTGCGAGCTTCCGGGACATGTTCGGCTGCGATGATACGAGCCACCCGCAGATCGATCTTGGTAAAGTCATCGATCGTGCAAGTCTCGGCCAGCGGTTCGGCGGTCAAGCCATCGGCGGGATCATTCCACTGATCGGCACCAGCAGTGGGCGTGGCTGCGGCGGCGGCTGCATCTTTACTCTCTTCGATCATCGCTTCTACATCCTCTTTCTTGACGCGTTGTAGCATGTGTTGAAAAGCATTGACCTGCGTGCCGGTCAATGGTTCTTGGCTTTGTTTCCAATGAACGATCGGATCGTTTAGCAGTTCTCCGCACTGCTGTGCCAGGCGTGGCAACACCGGTGCCAGGTACACGGCAATTTGACGGAACAGGTTCAGGGCGATGGTGCAAACGTTCTGCAACTGGTCGGTTTGACTGGCGTCCTTGGCCAGTGTCCAAGGCGCTGCCGATTCCACGAACGGATTGGCGCGGTCGGCCAGTTCGATAATCAGCCGCATGGCCTTGGCGTAGTCACAGCTATCGTAGGCCGCCGCGATCTCGTCACCCGCAGCGGCGCCTTGAGCGAAAAGTCCGCCGTCCTCGGGATAGCTCTTGGCCAGCCCGACTGCTTGCGCAAATCGAGCGGTGCGGCTGGCCAGGTTGACGACCTTGCCTACCAGGTCCGCGTTTACTTTGTCGATAAACTCGGTCAAGTTCAAATCGAGATCATCCAAACGCGGGCCAAGTTTGCTGGCGAAGTAGTATCGCAGGAAGGCTGGGTCCAAATGCCTGGCATACGTTTCGGCTTTGATGAAGGTGCCCTTGGATTTGGACATCTTTTCGCCGCCAACGGTCAAGAAGCCATGAATATGAACCATGGTCGGCAAGTTGAACCCGGCGGTCTTGAGCATGCCAGGCCAGAAGAGCGTATGGAAGTAAGTGATGTCCTTGCCAATGAAGTGGTGGATCTCGGTTGCAGAATCGCGCCACCACGACTCGAGCGGCTCGCCATTCTGGGCACACCACTGAGCGGAACTGGCGATGTAGCCGATGGGCGCATCAAACCAGACGTACCAGTAATGCCCAGGCGCATCGGGAATTTCAAAACCGAAGTAAGGCGCCGGTCGCGAGATGTCCCAATCGCGCAGTGGTTCACCCAGGAAGTGCCCCTTCAAGTAATTGGCCACTTCGGGCTGCAAGTGTTTGCCCGATTGCGTCCACTCCTCCAAAAAACCATGCAGTTTCTCTAACTCGACAAACAAGTGCGGACTGGAACGTACTTCTGGTCGCGCTCCCGAGAGCGTGCTGACCGGATCGATCAAGTCGGCCGGTGAATAAGTAGCACTACACTTATCGCAGTTGTCGCCATACTGGTCGGGCGATTTGCAGACCGGACAAGTCCCTTTGACGAAACGGTCGGCCAGAAAGGTTCCCGCTTTGGGATCGTACAATTGGCTGACATCGCGCTGGGCGATCAAGCCCTTGGCTCGCAGAGCTTGCCAGAACTCGCAGCACAGTTGATAGTTCTCGGGACTATTGGTACTGCCATAATTATCGAACTGGATATCGAAGCGGGCGAAATCCCGCTGGTGAGCCGCTTGCATATCGGCGATCAGCTCGGTTTCGCTGCGACCTTCAGCCCTGGCCCGGATCATGATGGCGGTGCCGTGTGTATCGTCGGCACAAATAAAGATGCACCGCTGGCCACGCAGCTTCTGAAAACGAACCCAGATGTCGGTCTGGATGTATTCCACCAGGTGGCCGATATGGATCGGGCCATTCGCGTAAGGCAGCGCAGCCGTAACCAGGATTTTGCGTGGCGTCATTAAGTCCTTTCTCCGTCAGGATATGAGAGCCGAATTGTAGCAGTTCGGTTCACCACTAGGGAGGAGGCCCACCCTGTGCTACCATCCAAGCTGCGTCCAAATGCGTCCCGTGCCCGGCAACTCCTTTTCCTGATCCGACATTTTCTAATCGTAGGGATGACTCGTATGTCTGCGACCTATCAGCACTACTCCAAGATGATCGATCACTCGCTGCTGATGCCGACGATGACCACTCGGCAACTGGAACAAGGCTGCGCACTGGCCTTGGCCTACGATGTTGCCAGCGTCTGCATCATGCCGTATTACCTTAAGAAGTGCAGCCAGATCCTGGCCGGTTCGACCGTCCAGCCCAGTACGACGATCGGCTTTCCGCACGGCGGGCACACCACGCATGTCAAACTGATGGAAGCAGAGCGCGCCATCGAAGATGGCTGTCAGGAGTTGGACATGGTGGTCAATATCTCTCAGGTGCTCAGTGGAGACTGGCACTATGTAACCGAGGATATTCGCGTCGTAATCGAGGCTGCTCATGCGGCCCAGCGTCGAGTGAAGGTGATCTTTGAGAATTGCTACTTGCAAGACGAGCATAAGATTAGGCTATGCCAGATCTGCACCGATCTGGGAGCCGACTGGGTCAAGACCAGCACGGGCTATGGGACGGGTGGCGCGACGATCGCCGACTTGCAATTGATGGTTGCCAACGTCGGTCCTGGTGTACAAGTGAAAGCAGCCGGTGGAGTTCGCGACTTCGAGACCTTGCAGAAGGTGCGAGATCTAGGAGTTTCGCGGTGCGGAGCCAGCCGCACCCAAGAGATGCTCGATGCCGCCCGCCAATCGCTCGGCCTGGCTCCTATTGAATTCAACGCCGCCCCCAGCAGCAGCGGTTACTGAGCCCCAGGGCAGGCTAAGAAATGAGCGAGCTTGCCTTGGCTGGGCAAGGCCGAATTCGTCTATTGCCAGCAAACGGCCTAAGTCTAGGCTCTGTCTCAAAAGTGGTACTTAACTTCTGTAATGTTGCATGCTTATGCGGAACCGTTGAACCCGCATAAGGATTGTGAACATGGTGTTTGGTTATGATGCTACGCCCAACTTGATTGCGATTGCCGAATCCCTTGAAAACGACGCCTGGAAGCCACTTCGCCGCCGCCATCCAGTTCAGCGAGAAACCGAACCTCGCCAAAAGCGTCCCAACTTCAAAGATCAGATCGTTGAACAAAACCAATACGAGACCAAGCACCAAGTTGGTGAGGACATCGCCGAGTTCGACTATCGCCCGACTTGTTGTGATCGAGACTATCGCATGGTCGTCGTGCGCAAAGATGTCGAAGTCTCGAAGGGGCAGCAGGTGCTGTTCAATGAGCCACACTACTTCTTTTAAATCTCCAATGAATCACGCAGTACCTGCTCATCTCGCGAGGTTGTCCTTCACGCCAATGACCGTTGTGGTCAAGAGAATGACATCAGTCAGCTGCATGCATGTGGCGCGCTGGCCGCGCCGTTGGATAATCTTGTGAGCAACTGGGCCTACATGATCATCGCGTCCCTGGCATGGATACTCCAGTGCTGGAGTGGACTCATGATTCGCCCTCAGGGTACCGACAAGCAAAAAGCTAATCAGGCTGAAGTAAAGCTCGCATCGTGCGAATGGAGTTCCATACCTTCTTACAAACGATCATCCAGATCCCCGCTCAGATCGTTCGGACTTCTCGACGCTTAATCTATCGACTGTTGAGCTTTCGTGAGTCCGTTGAGCAACTGTTCATGATCCACGATCACCTCAGCCAACCACTACGATGCTGACCTGGCAGCTCTATGAAGCCAAAGTCTGGATGCTTTGGTACCGCCGCCACGCCTAACCCAAGAATATTCAAATCTATGTCAAACACACAAACTGAAATAGACTCGCTGGCAACGCCAGCCCGATCGTGCACGCCAAAATTTTCGGACCGCCAAATCAATGCCCGGTAAAATGGGAAACGCTTGATTGAGGACTATGGTAATGGAAATGCCGCCGATATATCAAGTGGCAAAGTAATGGTATCGTTACCCCGCAAAATCGCGAATTGAAGCTGTGTAGCACCACTTAATTTTGGGTCCTTCCATTGAACCCTGTACCTTGCGCTATTACCACCAGTTTGATTGCCCACACGTTGCACGCTGACAAGAGGATTGTCTTGAATAGAGACTTCCCCTAACCCAAACTTGGATCTAGTGACTACTAGCACCTCGCGCGACTCACTATGGCCCAATTCAAGGTGTTTCGGGACAATCTCAAGTTCTCTGAGAAAACGTGCAGTTATGAGTACCGCAGAACAAAGCAAACGCGCGGCCGTTGGTGAATGCCGCCGCTGCGCCTTCCGCACAATTGCCAAGCAGACTCGCAATGGAGCAAGACGCAAATCCCTACATACCGCCGACCGCCAGTTCGCCACAAATGCCGTCGGAAACGAAGGCCACAAATCATCGTGGCCCGCTCATCTACTTTGCAATTGCAGGAATCGCTGGCGCTGCATTGGCCATTCCGCTGATTGTCCCCCGCTCATTGGCCGTCGAGGACGATTCAAATCCAATTGGTTACCTCCTGATCTTGATTTGCGTTCCTGTCGGCGGTTTGGTTTATCGTTTTCGTTCACGGAAATGGCCAATAGACGTAACGGTACGACAGCGGCAGCGAAAGGCATGTCTCGCAACCCTTTTACTTCCTCTCACCATTGCGATCTTGACTGGAATGCGAGCCCAGGGACTCCACATGACGATCCTCAGCGCACTGGTATCGTTGATCCTAATGGCTGGTATACTTGTATCCGGGCAGCGCCGCGGTTGAAGCATGGCGTAACAATCGCATGCAACGGAACCGGCGAAACTGGCAGAATTCAGATAACACCTGACGAGTATAGGTCGAAATCTCCGATCTTTCCCATCGCTGGAATGCCGTATTATACAAAGCAATTTACATCACAACTTGTGGCGGTACTCAAGAGTAGAGAGGGACGAACCAAGCGTTGAACGCGAACGTGCGGTCACGCGAGTTTTGAAGTCAAAGTCAAACATGCCCGCCGCGTTAACGCCGCCGTTCCCGCTGGCAATCAGCCAATTCCTTTACACGTAAACTAACGCTAGCCAAGACGAACCAAGGGATACACAATGAGTCGCTGAACGCGTCCGATGGCAATGGCCAATCATCCTCGGCGACTTCGTGACCCCCAGCATTCCGTCTCAAAACTATGATTCGATTTTGCCGAAGATCCAATGACCGCGCGCATATTGCTTTGGCTGTGATTTGGTTTGCATTCGCCATTTTTTTTACGCTAGTCCTGGCGGGCACTTATCAGCATCCGATGCCCTGCCTCATAATGACGCTCTGCGCTACGGTTGCATGGTCCGCAGTCATTTACGGGGTCTATGGTTTTTGTTGCCCATACAACATCGTCTTTGAGATCACAGAAACAGATATTCGATTTGGTCGCGATGACCAGCCGCACAAGATGACCGTGTTCAGCCGTGAGGTGATTCGGGGCGTTCGTATCGACTTCGATGAGCGAGAGATCTTGCTGGACGTTGGCACTCGATGGCTAAAACCATGTCTATCGAACGGATTTCTAACCACGGAGAACCTGCGGGAGGTTCAACGATTCATGACTGAACAATGGCCGGCCACACCCATTATTTGAAAAGGCTGGACGGAACTACGCGAAGGACCGAAGTCGCCGACCAACCGTTTTCACATTGGATCATCGCTCGCGGCGACCACGCTCATCGCAATCACCGTCTGAAAACGGCCCGACCTAAACGATGCTTGCATTTCCACTTATCATATTGCTAACGACGATTACGCTTGCGGTGCTATGGACTGCAGGCGAAGCATTGCTTGAATGGCTCGCAGAACCGATAGTATCAAAACGCAACATGCAATAAACTTGACATAACCAGACCTTGCACACTGAGCACTCGAAAAGCGCTTTTTGGCAGTGGTTGCCCGCAAACTCGTGCCTGGTGCCCTCAACCGTTACCCGACTGAAACCTATGTTGCTCTCGGACTTCGCAACGTTGCTCGACGCTTCAACAGCTGATGCAATCGCCTTCGCGCGATCGATGGTGCTCGACGAATTGCCCGACAGCCTTGCGTATCGCGTTTTCCCTAATCAATCTTATGATGAACATCGCGAGCCTGACGACATGGTGTACCCGGAAGACTCGCTTGATCACACTAATGATTACATCGAAATGGTGCGTGACGACTGCATCCGATACCTCTACCGTGACGGGCGTGTTCCTCAGTGGATCGACATTAGCGTTGGGGCGGTTGATCAAAGTCTTACGTACATATACTTGCGCTGCTGTGGACGTTTCACCGCAGACGATGAAAAGTTATACTACAAACGATTTGATCGCGGACCATTTGGCATCAAATCACCGGCAATACCACCTCATATCGAACTGGGAGACCGCTCGACCAAGTTTTGGATTGGCGACGCGGTTCAGCCACCTCGAAGTGGGTAACAAAAGAATGCACGCGATTTGCGGATCGCGTGCTTCCTGAGGGTCTGGGATCAACTGCAATCGAAGACGCTAGACTGCGATTGCGGCTGGTCGACGAAATTGCCAACGCTGCTCTACCGCCAGGGGCGATTGTGATGGACTGTTTTGAGCCGCGGCACGCTCTTCGGATAAGAACTCATGGCCGTCATTTTGACGTCATTATCTGCTTCGCCTGCAACTCTGTTTCGGTGTATGCTGATGGCGACACTAGTCAACACACTGGGTTCTGCATCACGCAAGCACCCAACGACAGCTTCAATCAAGTTCTTTCGGCCGCTGGTGTAAAATCCGCGCGTCGCTAGCAGTTTTTTCCATACCCGCGTGAAGAATCGAATACAAGCACCGGACTTCGCCCTGAAAATTCCTAGGCGGAACACAAGCATGAAATACATTGCGTTCTGTTTCTTTACCTTCATCGCGATTTGCGCTCATGCGGATGACAGCGCTAAGCTAAGTGTGTCGGTGCTCGATGACAACGGCAAAGCCTTACCAGGCGTCAAGCTTGGTGTCCACCTATGGACGGGACAGTGGGAACGCACGCAAGTCACCGGCGTCTCGGATAAACAGGGTCGAGCTGAATTGGTGGGGGTGAAGACTGGGAACTATTTGACGGTCAGCGCGGAGGCAGACGGTTGGTCTTCGACGGCGTTTGATATGGAGTTGGCCGCCAAAGAAGAACGCGAGCTCACCATTCGCTTGCGACGTCCAGCCCGCGGGACGGTGCGAGTTCAAGACAAACAAGGCAAACCGATTCAAGGTGCCATACTATCGGTTCTCCATTTCGCCGCCGGCGATGGCGGTTCTTTGTTCTATCGCCCCGCTGGCAATGAACCTTTTCCATTTGAACCTTCGGCCAGCGATGCGCAGGGCATAATCCTGCTGCCTGCCATGCCCACTGCGTCCAAAGTGGAATTGTGCGTTTTTCATCCCGACTATCTGCCTCAAAAAGTGGAGAACTTACAGGCCATCGATGGCGAACTGACATCCGTTCAACTTGACAAAGGCACCGAGCTCCGCTTCAAGTTTTCGCTCGGAAACGGGCTCGCCGAAATGCCCAACGACTTACGCGTGACTACCGATCTGTCTGCGTTTACGCACGATAAAGATCGAGTGCCTGGATTGTATTTGCCTATGCGTCTTTCCAAACCCGAATGGCATTGTCAGGTAGTGCCCGCCAGGTATGAACTAATATCCGTCCGCAGTTACTCGAATGACTACACGATCACGCCAAGCATCTATGCCGATAGCGGCTCGTTTCAGTCGCAGTTGAATATCACTGATAGCCAACCGCATGAACTCAACTTCCTGCTGCGCAAAAACATTCGCATCAGCGGCAAGCTGAGTGGGTACCTGGAGGGACTTGGCCCGCATGCGACGGCGATTGGATCAACCGAAAACCTCCATCCAACGATTGCCCTGAAAGCTACGAAGACCGACTGGCTGCCTGTCGATTTCCCGAACATACATCCCGATGGTTCGTTTGAACTCTCCCTTCCACCTGGCAAAGCCAAGCTGTCCTTTGGTGGCTTGTCGGCAGCCATCGTTGAACCGGCGGAATTTGAGTTCATCGTTGAGGGAGATAAGCAAGTTACGTTGCCCGAATTGAAGATTCGTAAGCTCGAACATATCCGTGGCCAGCTTGTCGACGAGAATCATCAGCCACTCAGCGGCGCAATCGCACGCATCCTTGCTGGAGTGTGGGGCAGCGAATATGTGACCTGCGATGCTGATGGCAAGTTCTCCATACCACCCGACATCATCGTCGAGACAGCGCGGCATCAATCGTCGCCGATGGAGATCAGCGTTATCGGCTTTGACCTCAAGAGTGGCAAGTGTGCCATGCAAACGATTCAGAACTGGCAAACCGCGCAAGATTTTCGGATGGTCTGCGAGTCCCAGGCGCCAGGCTGGCTCGTGAACGGGATCGACGCGCAGATACAGCGGTTCGCGTTTGAAAACCCAGAGGATCGCAAGCAGCGACTTCAACAGGCCATGGACGCTTTTCCGCAAGGAGCTGCCGGTCAGTTTCCGCCCGACCTCTCGGAAGGTACTTGGCTCAACACCCAGGCCACCAGTTTGAAGGACTTCAAAGGCAAGTATATCTTGCTGGACTTTTGGTTCATCGGCTGTGGGCCGTGCGAAGCAGAATTGCCGCAGGTTCGCCTCTTGTATGAAATGCTCGGGGGCGAGCGGTTCACGGTGGTGAGTGTCCATGTAACCGATCAAACGGTCGGCAATGTTCGTCAATACGCCGCGCAAAGAGGGCTGAACTACCCGATCGTCGTCGACCATGATGACGCGATCAAGCATGCGATTTCGAAAATCGGCGTGGAAAGCTTTCCAACGTATATACTGCTCGGCCCTGACGGCCGCATCCTGCACAATGATCGCCAAAGCAATGCACCCAGCCTGCGAACATTCAAGCTTGAAAAGCTTCTCTCCCTCGTGCGAGATGAGCCCGCAGTTGTTCGGCCAGGGTCACCCTGAATTTGACACGCTTGAGGAGTGGTTATCGATTCGCGCAACCGGTGATGGGCTAGGGCAAATTGAAATTCGGTGCGTGGTGCGTGACCAGCCCGGAATTGGGAACAAACTTGACCTCACTCTGGCATCAGACCAGACGTTCATCACACAGACGATCAATCAACTAACGGAAGCGACCCAAGCGTTTCCCGTAATCGGACGTGCGTAATCGACGAACAACGGTTCACTCAGAGCCGCAGGCCGCGCGGTTTCTGCAGTCAGCGTCAGCTGGCTGTGGACCGGTTAACCGCGGTGTTCCGTCATATAGCGTCTTGATAGATGGCGACATGAGCAACCCATACCAAACATCAGCAACGCAGTCGCAGCCAGCGGAGCGGCGACAGCGCGGATTGCAAGCAGTTGCGATTGCAACCGCGACCTTTGTTTGTATGTTACTTATCATTTTTCTGAAGCGCGGTGAGCTTCGACCAGAGGACGCTGGTAGCATCCTCATATTAATCTTGCCGGTTCACTTGGCGCTTGGTTGGTATGTCGCGCCGTCGATGCGGCTCTACTTTCCCGTGCTGCTCTTTATTGCGATCGTCTCTTGGGTGATCCTGGTTTGCCTTGCTCCCATAGCAAGCTTGCTGCAAGGCCGAGTACCTGCGTTAGCTCTCCACATCGTGGGTGTTGTTGAAGTAGATCTGAGTTTAATCTTGGGGGCTACGGTCTTCCGTTTATTAAAAATCCACTTCATGGATCGTTTGTCTGATGAGGCTGCGTGATGTTCCAGTGGGATTTGCTTTCTCTGGAACGATTCATCGGGTTTGGAGTGAGCCACTGAGGGGGGAGCAGGACATGGTGGCATCGTGGCAAGTTCCTCGTAACTTGGAGCTTCCAGCACCTGGCAAACGCGAACAAATTTGGGCAAGAGCGGGCGGGACGTCAAAAATGGTATGGATGATCACTGACAAATCGGCTCTGCGTGGCACGCTGTATGTGGAAATCCTTCCGGGTCCGTACTTGGATAATTGCTGGGGGCCGAACTCCGTCTTCTTCACCGAAGGAAACTTCTCATTTTTCGAGCCAACCATTATTCGCCATTGGCCAGCACACGATCATTACTCGTTCTCTAACATTCCAGCCCAGGTTTGGCTTGGCATTCAACAAGATTTTGGTGCGATGTCAACAATTGTCGAGCGCGGTGGTCGACTGGCGGAACTTACAGATTTCATTTACCCGCAACGCAGCCGAATCAGACCTGCTGACGAATCCATACTTGTTTCGGAACTGCGATCCGCCATCGACGAGTTCAACGGCTGGCTCACAACGATACTTGCTGATCACGATATAATTGCGGTGTTGGGTGTTTAATCCGTCGAGTAAGATCGTCGAACCAGTAAATGCACGCTGGACGCCCGCGGCGTGCCCACCCAGTGGTCCGTCATGTACGGCGAATGTGTGATTGCAGTCGTTTCCCCACTCCTTCATTGCGGTTAACAGCCAATGCAAACATGTTGTGACGAGCAGGCAAGACCGGTTACACGCAGAGCGACATTCACGCTCAGGTTCGCATTCTGGCTATTGAGTTTCGCGACCGTGGCGGTCCCTGCGTTTTTCCTCACTGGCGGATACTTTGTTTACGGCCCTCTACTGGTCATCTTCTTGCTGTCCGTAGTGTTCATCGCGCAGTTTCGACAGGCACGCGCCACGGTTACGGAATGGACTTTAAGAAATACTTGGAAACCCATAGCCGTGTTCGTTGCGCTGCTCTTGTCGGTAATCGGCTTTGCACCTCTAGCGAGCACGGCTTACGACTTCTACACCCAGGAGCAACTCAGGGCCTTGCAACTCAACCTGATCGCTGATATCCCCAAAGATGAAGATTTCCTGCAGGTCGCTCTAGTTCTGCATCAATGGATGTTAGGTCCCGATGGGCAGCGCCATCTTCCCGGCACCTCGGAGCTAGTGCCTCAAGAGCTTACGAAGCTTTTGCCTATCTCTGTCAACGCTTCTGAGGATTGCCTGACACTTCAGCTTTCGCGGAACAATGACCGGGTATTGATCATCTATTCTCCAGACTCGAAACTTCCTCGAGTACATGGGAAGCCCATCGTGGACAACATACACTATTGGGATAGGCGTCGATAAGTTCTGTTTAAGTGGGAGAAATGTACTCGTTGAGAACGATGCTGAAATTACACGCTATCGTGCATTTTGGTTGAACTTTGAACTTCTCTCTATGCACAAACTTGCGAGTGAATAACTCGGGTTTAGGAACCGCAAGAAGATAAACGACCGGACAAGGCCCTCGATCACACGTTTTCTTTATCTGTTCCAGGTCAAAGCAGTACATCCATGCCAACAAAGTTATCGACCATCCGTCAAATCGCGATCACGGTGAGCGACGTAGATCGAGCAGTCGCATTTTACAACGGAGTACTCGGTTTGGACCTGGTCTTTCGAGCCGGTCTGAATCTGGCGTTTCTTAATGCAGGCGATGTACGGATCATGTTGACGACACCACAGGGAACTGGAACAGTGGGTGCCAATTCGATTCTGTATTTCAGTGTCACAGACATAGAATTCGCTCACGACGACCTGATAAGACATGGCGCAAGTGGCGAGCGCGCACCTGCAATGGCGGCGAAGATGCCGGACCATGAGTTGTGGATTGGATTTCTGCGTGATCCAGACGGAAACCTTGTCGGACTGATGGAAGAGAAGCGAGGATAGGTTTCTCAGTCATAGACCGACTGAGTTAACGAGGATGCCAAGACCAACGATCGAACCGCAGAGCATGAATACTCCTTTTAAGAAGCCAGCTGCAATTTCCATTTCTCCTTCCGATCGTTGGTACGTGGAACTGGATGGATTGCCAGTGGCCGTAATCCAGAATCCCATCGACCAGGAGATGTTCTGGTTTACGTGGGAAGTCGTGCCACTGGGCGACACTGCGATGCCCGCCGACTTATGGGACTACTCAACCGACACGCGACGTGCGTTTCGTCATGTGGACACTCATGAGGTCGATAACTGCGCATTTCCCGGCGGACCAGGCTTGTTAGAATCCGGGCGAGTCTTGATCCGTGGCCCGCTGCGAAACCGTGTGTAATTGCCCAGATGAACTCTATCGTTTGCCGAAGCCGCGAAGTGGGCCTTCGTTGAACTGATGACCGACTTATCCGAACCAGCACGTGCGATCGCGGGCTGGCTTGATAAACTCTTCACTGTTGAAGACAACCGACGTTGACTAGCCAATTGAGCGAAGAAGGCCATCATGGAACTGCTGAAATCTGCTGCCCAGGCGATCGTAAAAATGTTACCAACTGTTTTAGCCAGGCACGCAGGTGGCACTGAACTGTGTCATTTGAAGCTGTGGTATTACGACACATCGGCTGGCGAATACTATTTGTTAGCCTCGCCAATGAGTGTCGCTCGCAGAGACGCGCTCATTGAGCGGGCAGACAAAAGTTCACTGAGCGAGCTTTGGCGACTCCCGGACCCGACCATGAAAGACTTTTTCGTGGATGATCATTCCATGGGCACAACTCATCTGTTTCGCAACATCCAGCGATGGAGAGCTGAAAACGATGCAACCCAGACCCTGCGTTTATTTGCATGTCGAGTCTGCGAGATGCTCAATCAAATCAACTGGCCGGCCCATATCAGGGCAGATCCGGATTTTTGTGTGTTTGCAATCAATGGTACGGATCATGGTGTTGACAACTATAGCGATCTGATGGAATGTGTACCCCCAGAAATCATCAAGCGGTTGCGACAAAAGCAGCTCTTGGGTCCGGGTAAGATGTACACCGACCGCCGCGGTTTCATCAGCGAAGAACGTTGGGAAATGACCATGTTTAATGCGGGCATTGGACTTCACCCCAAGGACACCTGGAAGCCCACTTGATGGCTCAGAACCACCCCACAGCAGCCACGAAAGGCACCTCTCATCATGAATCCCCTAATTACAAGAATCGCCGCCGGAATCGCTACTTGGGCCGTTATTTGCCTGGCAGTTGTCATACCCAGGAGCAGTCGTATCGGCAGCACACTGGGCGGCGGCTGGACATCTGTGCTAATTGTCTACCTGATACTCTTCATCGGCGGCATGGCCATTTTGCCAATATTCATGACATTAGATCGCATTACCTCTGAAAAGCTAAAGTTCGCCGCGCAAATGATCGCGTGTTTACTGCTGGCGATCGTGGCTCTGATAGGAATTGGCATCTATACATTTTAGCCGGCTAGGATGCCGGTAATCGTTTAACCCGCAGCCGTAGGCGAGGCGCCCAAGGAAAACGCTTATGCAAAACATATAACTCCCTAAGGTGCGACCTCGTCTGAGTGCCTCCAAGCCAGTCCTTCCGATTCCTCGCCTTCGGCTGCGGGTTAAACAAGGTTAAACGAGATGAACCGAACTTTGGAAAGGCAGCAGACATTGGGCGATGCGCCATCGCACTTTCGGATCTCGCATACGCCCGAAGCGTGTCGCATTCGAACCGTGGGCGGTCGGTCGATATGGTTGAACCTGTTTCTGTTCGCTTGGTTCATTCCATGGACTGGCTTCACCATATACTTCTGCGCCAGCTACTTCGGGCTGGTACCGCCCATGAACATCGAGGGCTCGCTGTTGGTAACGGCCCTGGCGTTCTCTTTCTTCTGGCTGTTAGCATTTCTGATAATTGCGTTTTTGAACTTTCCTGTGATGGAGACTCGGCTTTACCGGAACCGATTGGAAGATCGATTTGGGCTGCCAGGACTTTGGCTGAAAACAACGTTCGATAAAGCCTCAATTGAGAGTATACGAGTCGACAAGCGAGCTGCGTTTGTGGATGATTCCGGCGACTTGAACGAGGCTCGCTGGGAACTTTACATCGACGGCAAGATGGAGAAAACACTGGTCCTGCTGGGCTCGATTGCACTTAAATCATGGTCGCCCAAGAAAACTCGTTATACAATCGAGACCGCCTGGACGTTTGCAGAATTGAAATGGTTCGCGAAGCTGCTGGCCAACTGGTCCGCCAAGAATCTGCAATTGCCTCGAGCAGCCGAACAAAGCCTTGCAGACGAAGCGCTCGACCAACCCAAGTGACTTATACCAAACATTGTGGCTGATGGAGCAAGTATGCGATTTGAAATCTGCCACCGAACGCACTCGGTCCAATATGATGACGACTGAATATGAGCACAGATTAGTTTACGCCAGCGTTGACTCATATCCTCAAAGGCTGTGGTCGAATCTGCGTTACAACGGTGTGACGTTGACCGTAGAAACCGAACTTGCTCGTGGCCAGACAACATGGTCACATCAATGGGTCCTTGTGCGCAGACAAAGAGCAGGACTGGTGGATCGCTGGGTCCGAGCATCGCTTGGGCGGCCGATTCCAATTGGAACGAGGAATATGGTTTTCAGTGAGCGCAAAATCCTCTTCGAGATGCCATGGCCGTGGAATGCTCGGCTTATCTTCTACCGCCCCAACGAAACACTGATAGAGTTGTTGTCAAACTTTGCAGGGCGGCAGCGTCATCCGCCTTGTCCGGTTGCCTTGGAAAGGCAGGCTGACGGTATCGTGGTCGGGGCATTCGCGCCGTCGGCTATCCGTGTACGCCTTCATCCTGGTGTCGGACTGGCAGACGGTGGAATCGATTTCGATGTCCCGTTATCACTGATGCCGCAGGAACTGAGAATGCCCAATACGAGAGTTATCGCTATTACTCGAAATGGCAACATCATTGGCATTCAGCCAGCGAGCCCACAAGCATAACGCCGCTCACGGGCCGACTCCGATAAATGTTGAAGTTTTGTTGACAGGGCTTGCAGGAGTCACACCACAATTTGGTTTCACGGCATTTCGACTTTGGGCTTGAGAGGCACACGCCATGCGCTGGTTTGTTCTGATTTCGATCTTCACCGCCTGCGTGCTGGCCGGGGTGGCTCTTGTCCGCGATGCGCAGCGCACTGCGGCCAGCATGAAAGCTCAAGGACGACTGAGCCAAATTCGCCTGGCATTGGCAAACTATGAAGCGGTGTACGGTGTGCTGCCAGCGCGAAGTGTACTCTCTCAAAACGGTGTGGCGCTGCACTCGTGGCTGAGCTTGATCCGGCCGTACATCGATGAATCTTCCAAGTTCGATTCGCTTGACTTGTCACAGGCGTGGAATTCGCCCGCTAACGCCACTGCGATTGCCGAGAGCCATAGATTCTGGAATTGGTTCACCGAAGACGGATACTTTATCGCTGCTTGCGATGGCACAGATTCGATATGGGATACAGATGGAAAGCCGGTGGGAAGACTGAGCGACAACCCAAAGAAGATAGTATTGGTGGCCGCCAAGATTAACGGAGTGCACCCGCTTGAACCCTACGTCATTTCGCAGCAGCGGCTGCGCAAGCTCCTGCTCAATGGCCAGGAAGTGCTGTATATCGACGCAGATTTCTCTCACGGTGCGGTGATACTCGATGGCCCGTAAATTGTGAGGCTGCCTGTCACAACTGTGTTTTGCTGATGTCTGGAATAATCTAAGATGACAATTGCACAATCCCTGGCTCTGGTCGTCTGAGGAAACAATTGGATCTCACGCCAAGACGCCAAGAACTCGAAGGGCTAAAGCCAAATTGCTGATCAGATCTGAACCAGGCATCGATTACCCTAGCCCACCCTGTTTTGGTCAGGCGGGAAGTGTGAAACGCGAGAGGGCTAATGGTTTAGCGACGGGTTAAAAAAAGCGGACTAAAGACTGTGTTTATTTGATTGGGGACCAGCCCCCAAACCCCCGGGATTTATCGCATACTGGTCAAAAGCAAGCAGCTGTAGCGACGGGCAATTCACCAGCCGCTACGCTTGCTTTCGACATCAGCGCGACGCTCGGGTTGCTTCCCAGCAGAGCCCTATCCTTCGGTTGAGTATCTGCAGTATAGCTTGCTGACAGTGAAGCAGGCTGTGCTTCTGTTTGTTTCTCGCGCTGCTTTGCGCGATTCTCCGCGCGTCTTTCGCGAGCTTCTTCCAGCTTGCGATCACGCTCATCGAAGATCGCTTGCTGACGACCTTCGAGCATGTCCTTGGGCGTCACATAACCCAAGGCGCTGTGAAGCCGTCGCTCGTTGTATTCCTCCACATAATGCCCCACAATCCGTTTTGCATCTTCCAGACTCAGTGCCACTCCAGGGCGAATGCACTCGCCCTTAAGTGATTTATGAAATCGCTCGATCTTACCATTGCTCTGTGGATAGAACGGACTGGTGCGAACGTGCGTCATACCGCTGATGCGTATGAACTCTTTGAAGTCTTTTGCAATGAACTGTGGGCCGTTATCAGAGATCACCCGAGGTCGTGCCGCAGGATGTTTCTCCTTGGCCGCCTGCAGAATGATTTCTATGTCAGACACCTCCATCTTCTCGCGTATGTCCCAGTGGATAACCGATCGACTATAGCCATCCAGTACCGACGCGATGAAGTAAAACGTGCCTGCGATATTCAAGTAAGCGATATCGGTGTGCCAGTGCTCGTGAGCCGCCAAGGGCTGCACGAATCCGGTCCCTTTCTTCGTTGGCTTCTGCAACGGTTTCATCAAGCCAGCCGCTTTCAGCACGTTGTAGACAGTGCCCGGGCTCGTGGCCACAACATTGGCATCCATCATCATGTACGTCAGTCGTCGATAACCATTGAGTGGATGATCGAAGTGAAACTGAATGATGGCCTGCTTCTCCCAGTCCTCAAGCCAATGGTCGCGCGGGATCCAGGAGTTGTGCTCAAAGGCCTTACCGTAGTAACGCTTCCACTTGCAAAAAGTAGATGACCAAAGCCCAGCCCAGCTGAGCAACTGGCCTTGAGTGACTTCCGTCTTGGCCGTCCAGCGCTCAACGTAGTCCACTACCTGGTCGCGAATTTCGTGGGGAACCCATTTGCCGTTCAGGGTTCCCCAAGTTCTTTTTTTAGCTCGACGTGCTCCTGCAGCAACTCAGCAATCACTTCGTTCTTGGACTGCAGCTTGGCCTCCAGTTGCTCGATCTTGCGAGCAGCCGCTTCGTCTTGACGCTTCGCGTTAGCTCCATTCTTTTTCCGCTCGAAGCAACCTTCAGCGTTCTCGAACAGCAGCCGCTGCCAGTTGTAGAAGTTGACCGGGCTGATCTTGTACTTGTCGCAGAGTGTCGACACGGGCACCTTCTCTATCAAGTGCTCGCGTACTATCGCTACCTTCTGCGCCGCAGTTAAATTCGTTCTCTTGGACATCTAGCGTTTCCTTCTCTAGGACCGCTAAACTCTAGCACATGAATCGCGTCACGCTTCCGATCTCAGCAAAACAACCCCAGCGCTGAACGGTCGATGGTCATTTATTTTGAAATCAGAACTCAAATTACTTCTGGCAGCTTGGGCGGTACAGGCCATCGCATGGGCTTGGTTGTTGGCCACCTTGCCGGTTTTCGGCTACCAAAGGTGGTCGCACTGGGATCGCGATGAGCAACGCTGTCATATCGGAAGCTACTTGACTTACAATCAGCACTGGGCTCAGTGTTTGTCAGTCGATCCACGAGCAAGGCGTTGGTCCCACAGCCAGCAGCTGCGCGATAGCCAATTCCATAGATCAATCGCCGGCCGACAGACCTACTGGACAATAGCCGGGGGCTCTCCCAATGTCGCAGAATGTCGAGAAGCGAAGACGGGCTGGACGGTGGCTAGACGCACGCTTTCGCTGCCAAGCCAATACAACCTGGTCGGCAACCGATTCGTGGTGATCATTCGAGACGGTCTTTCATGGTTGGATCTCGACCAACCCGATTCGGACTGGAAAAAAATCGACACCTTGCTCGTGCCGATTCTTGACCCCGCCAATCAACCGGGGCTGGGACTGATACAACCCTGGAACTCCGGCTACCGTCAGTCGCCCAGGCCGCGGTCGTTTAACAGTCTTATCAATATCGATCAACAGACTGTCTTAGCGACGCGGATAGTTTCGAATTCGATCGTCCAGTTGTCGCTGTTCCGTTTTGACGACCAAGGCAACCTCCGCCCCTTGGCAGCCTGGCCGGCTTTGAATGGAAACTTTTCAGTGTTCGATTCCTTGGTGGCCAGTATTGATCCGACCACCAGCCAGCTTGAAATCCGCGGCAGCCAGGATGGAACGGTAGTGCGCACCGTCAAGTTCCCCGCAGACACGTTTCCGCAATCCAATCCCGCCGCGCTGGTTGCCAATAATGGCTGGCACTTCCACGACGGTCTGATGTGTATTCAACGCGATGGCAGTTGGAGCTACTACGATATGCGCCGCAGACAGTGGCTGCGGTCGCCCGACCAGCAACTTCCGCAACAGGTGTATGATTCTGAATTGAAGTTGTCGAGCTTTCTCTCTGGCCAAGACCTGGTGATCTTCGACCAGCAGAGCAGCACCGTTCGATTCACGCTGCCCGATTGCGCACGGCACCTCGCCTTCTTTCTCGACCGTCAAACAACTGTGCTTGTCGACTGGAGGTTTGGCGGGCGGTTTCACTTCTATGACAATAACACGGGCCGCCTGGCGGGCACGTATGCCCCTTTCCAATGGTTACCTGCTGGCATCTTGATGCTGCTGGCTGTATTTGCTGGCTGGTGCGTGCTGTGGCTGCGAGCATCGGCTCGGGCCGCATGGTGGGTTTGGTGGGATGTTCTGTTGATCCTAGGTGGGCCAGGCTGCGTCTTGTCATACCGAGTAGCGCAAGGACCAACTTGGGATTTGAGCCACCCTGTCATCAGCTACGCGATGGGGATTGCGCTGGGCATCGCGACGGTGGGAAGTTTATGGCTGACCCGGCCAGCCAGGCGCTGGCCGATGCGATTGATGCCGCTGCTACTGCTACAAGCTTGTCTGTTATGCAATTTTCGCTGGTTGTTTGGCCAAGATTATCAACTGATCGCCGTGGGATTGCTGAACGTCATCGCACCGGTGATCCTGTTGGTATTGATTTTCTTTGCGCTGAAACTGGTCGGTATGCATTGGCAAAGAGCCCTGCTGCATCAACCATCGCAGCCGGTAGAAGCCAGTCAGTTAGCCCATACGCGTTTGAGTGACTTGTTCTTGCTGATCTTGGTTGTGGCGGTCGTCCTGGCAGCAGCCGGTACGCTGATCCGCAACTTCAATTCGGTCAAGCTGAGCACCAATCAAGTGGAAATGATCATCGTGGCCATCGGCGTGATTTGGGTTCTGTTCACGGTGGTCAGTTGCTTCAGTACCAATGGTCGCCTGTTCCGGTTGATCTGCTGGTTACAAGTGATCTGCCTGCTGAGCCTGATCGCCGACTCTGTTTACGGCTTTGCAACCGACACCCACTGGCAGAGCTACTGGACCTACAGCGTGCATGTGCGCAGTATCCTGGCAGCGGGCCTCAGTGTCTGGATAGCGAGTTGGATTTTCAGGCTTCGCGGCTATCGCTGGTCACGGTCGTCATCAGCCGGCAAAGACTTGTCATCCGCTTCGTCATCCATTCCAGCTTTGTCTTCTTGAGCGTTATCACCAGCGGCATCATTATCCGATGAATCGGCCGCTTTACTGCCATCGGTGGCTGCGGCATTGGCCGGGTCTTTGGCCACGACCAGTTCATCGGCCACTTTCAAGTTGGCTGCATCCCCCAAGAGCTGCCTGACAAAAGCGATTTTGGGTTTCTGTTCACCCACGATCTTCTTGCTGGTAAAGAAGTCTACCAGGTAACGCTGGGACTCGGTCTTTTCCGGTACTTTGAAGCGGTCACCCTTTTGCAGGATGGGCAAGTGATCGGCCATCGAGCCAAAGCTCTCGCTACCGGCGACCTGGCAGGGGAACCAGAAACCATGGCCATCAGCATCCTCCAAGTAGAACTCGGGATACGAATGGCCCGGGATCCACACCACTCGGGCCGGCACGCCACTGGCCCGACAGATGGCGATAAAGACACCAGACATATCTTCGCAATCGCCTTCTTTATCCTTGAGTGTCTTCAAGGTGTCTTTGATGTCGCCGCGCGTGTACTTGATGTTCTCGCGCGTCCAATCGTAAATCAGTTTCACATGCTCCCAAGCATTCTCTGGTTTCTTGTCAGCCAGTTCGCGAGCGATCCGGCGAATCTGTCCGCTAGTCGCATCGATATTGGGACTGTTGCCCATATAGAGTTTTAACTCGCGGGGCATTTTGATTGGTTTGGGAATGACCAGCGTGCTGGGGTCGGTAGGTCCGACAATGTGGCTCTTGGTGATTCGCACTTTGACAATAACTTCCACATTTGTCTGAGCCGGAATCTGCGGGGCCATCATGACCAACTGACGACTACCGCCAGGCAAATCGCGGAGGCTTTGCCGGACTCCCCTGGGGACGTTCGTCTCCAGAATCTCGACCGTCTGTTCAGGCCAATCAGCGGGGAAGGCCGTGGTGCCGATGACCTCGCCCAGTTGGCCGTTGCCGGTTGTCACTTGCAACCCGATATTGGCTTCGATGACCCGCGGATTGGCATATGTCACCATTTCGACAGCCGGCGGTGTCGCCTCTTTGTCCTTGTCGTTTTTCTTGCGTTGTGCCCAGGCTGAACCCGGGCAGATAACCAGAACTGCCGTTGCCAGACACACCAACTTCAGCCAGCCACCAGAGGATGCAGAACTCACGCTTAGGGCACTCCGAACCAGAAACGGACACATCGGGCCTATCCCTTTCAGTCTGTTCCAGTTGGCCAGCTAATGCAAAAGCAAACCACCGGATTTCGAGTTAAATCGGAGGGGCCGTTACGGTAAAACCGGGTCGGATGTGAACGAACCACCCCCAAAGAAAACGGGGAAACCAAGAGCGGCTGAATGACGTATAGTCAGTAGGGAGCCCGTTGGCCCGCTTCCTGGACTTTAAGTGGCACAGACGATACCATAGACTCATTGTCGTCTAACTCCTCTCAGGTCAGTTCTCGTGTACCCCAACCCCACCTCAGTGCGATTCCTACCCTGCCTATCCCAGGTGGTGGTGCGGGCTGGGCTGGCGGCTTGGCTGGCCCTGATGGCCAACGCCTGGTTGGCGAGCAGTCTTCAAGCCGGTTGCACACATAGCGGGCCGATAGCCAGTGCCTACTCTGCCAACCGACCACTAGCTAATGGGCTTGAGCCTTCGCTGCTGGGCAAGTGGCAGTATGTGGCTGGCAAGACTTACTACCTCTTCCATCCGCAACCGGCACCCTGCGACGGTCCGAAATGTAAACCGGCTCCCACCGCGCCCAGCGAAATGTCGACGACACCTTCGCCCAGCCAGCCCAACTTGCCTGTAGCGGAAACCGAGTCGAGCTTTCGCTGCGAGTTACAGCGTCATGGACTGGTCCATTGGTCAAGCTGCGCGCTACCGAAGTCTCCTGAATTGGCTGGTCTGCTGCGACCGCCACAATGCGCCGGCTGATCAGCCGTCAGTTTGGACTGGGTCTGTCTAAAGCATTTATTGATTGATTGCTGGACTGAGCTGTCCTTCTGCTCGGGATTCTTTTTGCAGCACTTTGTAGCTGCGATCGGCGGTTTGAATCCTGAGACACATCCCGACCGATGGGAAGCTTTCGGTGACCCAGTTGCATAGCCGTGGTCACCAATCCGTACAAGCTGCAGTTCTTTTTTGATGGTCACGTCGCCCGGTGGAGTTCACGATGAGTAGTGCCGAGATGCCAGCTTCTGCCAAGCCCAGCCCCAAGCCGAAGCGTGTTATTGGCCCGCGTCTTCGCATCTTGTTGGTGGTAGTGTTGGCGCTGTTCTCGTTGCTGAGCGCCAACGGTATCTATCTGTTCTCAATTACCTGGCTGCAACATTTCACTGGCCAGGTATACGAAGACTTCTTTTACGAGATCATGTTCGGCGTGCACCTGGTCTTGGGTGTGGTGATCATAGCGCCGGTGATTGTCTTCGGTGTGATCCACCTGCTAAACGCCCGCAATCGTCGCAACAAGCGAGCTGTGCGCATCGGTTATGCCCTGTTCTTCATCGCGATTGCCGTGCTGGTCAGCGGGATACTGCTCACGCGTTCGTTCGGGATCGATCTACGCGCTACCACCCGCGACATTGTCTACTGGGCACATATTGCCTGTCCCTTGCTGGCTATTTGGCTGTACTGGTTGCACAGATTGGTCGGCCCACGAATCAAGTGGTACGTGGCTCGGCGCATCGGACTGGCGACAGCAGTGGTTGTGGGTTTGATGGTTGTTGTCCAAATGCAGGATCCTCGCGACTGGAACGTGGCAGGTCCGAAAGACGGTGACAAGTATTTCCAGCCCTCGCTGGCGCGCACCTCAAACGGCAAGTTCATTCCGGCCAAAGCGCTGCAGAACGATGAATACTGTATGAAGTGTCACCAGGACATTTATGACAGTTGGTTCCATAGCGCGCACCACTTCAGTTCGTTCAACAACCCGGCTTATCTGGCAGCGATTCGCGAAACTCGCAAAGTCGTTCAAGAGCGAGACGGCTCGGTGCAAGCCTCGCGGTGGTGCGCTGGTTGTCATGATCCTGTACCATTTTTCAGCGGTGCTTTTGATAAACCGGATTACGATGACGTCAATGATCCCACCTCACAAGCCGGCATCACCTGCACCACTTGCCATGCGATCACCAATGTCGGGGGCGATCCGCATGACAAACAGTATGTGGGTAATGCCAACTATGTGATCGAAGAACCGATTCAGTATCCGTTCGCTTACTCGGAATCGCCCACACTGCAAAAGATCAACGAGCTATTGATC
Organism: Ottelia alismoides; assembly: GCA_037367405.1. Lineage (NCBI taxonomy): Eukaryota > Viridiplantae > Streptophyta > Magnoliopsida > Alismatales > Hydrocharitaceae > Ottelia > Ottelia alismoides. Next base: position 5,274,844 of record JAZKJV010011400.1, on the reverse strand, counting down.
AAAGCCAAGCCCAGCTTCCACAAGAAGACGTTCCTCAAGCCTTTCCACAAGACCGCCGAGTTCTGTAGCTCTTGCCACAAGGTTCACTTGCCCAAAGAAGTCACCCAGTACAAGGACTTTGTCCGCGGCCAGAATCACTACGACACTTACCTGCTGAGCGGTGTATCGGGGCACGGGGCACAGAGCTTCTATTATCCGCCGATTGCGCAGACCAATTGCAATGGTTGCCACATGCCAGACCAGGTTTCAAACGACTTCGCGGCCAAGGTCGATCCCAAGACCGGCAAGAGCGTGGTCCACGACCACTTCTTCCCTGGCGCCAACACAGCCTTACCTTGGTGGCGTGGCGATGAAACGATTGTGGAGCGTGCTCAGCAATTGCTCAAAGGCACGACCCGCATCGATATCTTTGGCATCCGCGAAGGGGGAACCATCGAAGGCAAACTCCATGCGCCGCTGGAGAAAGACCTCCCAGCCTTGACCGCCGGACAGGATGTCTTGATCGAAACGGTTATCCGTACGCTCAAGCTAGGTCACCATCTCACCCAAGGCACGGTTGACTCCAACGAGCTATGGGTCGAAGTCACTGCCAAATGCGGTGACAAACTGATCGGCAAGAGCGGCGGCATGGATCAACAAGGTGAGGTCGATCCTTGGTCGCACTTTGTCAACGTCTTTATGCTCGATCGTCACGGTAATCGCATCGCCCGGCGCAATGCGCAAGATATCTTCGTGCCGCTGTACAACCACCAGATACCACCTGGTGCCGGGCAAACGATTCACTATTCGCTCTCGGTACCCGAGTGGGCCGACGCACCTGTCGAAATCGAAGTGGCTCTGAAGTATCGCAAGTTCGACAAGGGCTATTTGGATTTCATGAATACGGCGCGGCGGCCGGGTGACCGACCGTTCCGCGAGCAAGGCCAGGCAGGGGTAACGCCCAACAACTTGCCGGCTGTGACGATGTGTTCCGATCGAATCGTGTTGCCGGTGAAAAAGACCGATGGCCAGATCGTGGCGGTCTCTGCCGAAGCCAATGCCCAGCGCAAAGTACCGCCCACTTGGGAACGCTGGAACGATTACGGTATCGGCTTGTTACTCAGCGGCAAGACTCAGCTGCTGCAAGCCTCCGAAGCCTTTGCCGAAGTGGAGAAACTGGGCCGCTTTGATGGTCCGATCAACCTGGCGCGCGTGTTGTGGGCCGAAGGTGATTTGGATGGAGCCACCGCAGCGCTGGGCCGCGCGGCCACGATGGATCCTCCGCCACCAGCCTGGACCGCAGCCTGGTTGAGCGGTGAAATCAATCGCGAACAAGGCAACTTCGAAACTGCGGCCGAGAATTTCCGCAGCGTTCTCTATGACGAGACCCCGGAACGTCGCGAACGCAATTTCGATTTCAGTCGCGACTATCGCGTCCATAACGCGCTGGGTTTAACCTTGATCGATCTGGCAGCCCAAGCGGCCAATCGCCAGGATGACCAGTTGGCTGCCCAGTATTTGGAGCAAGCGGAAAGCGAGTTCAAGCGTGCCTTGAAAGAGGATTCGGAAAACCTCACCGCCCATGCCAGCCTGGCTGCGGTCTATAAGCGTCAAGGCCAGGACGAACTGGCGGCCAAGCACGAAGCTCTGCATCTGAAATACAAGGCCGATGATAATGCCAGCGATGTGGCCAGGCCGATCGCTCGGCGACAGTACCCGGCTGCGGATCATGCTGCCGAGCCACTGGTCATTTACTCGCTCAACCGTGCCGAAGCCTATGGCCTGGCTATTTCGAAGTAACGAGCCAATCGTGCTTCGGATGGCCTGGCCGCCAATTGCTCATCCGCCCTGCATCCTACCTCTCACTCATTGCTGAAAGCTGACGATCGTGTCGAAGTCCGTGAAGAACAAAAACGCCCAATTCGACGAACAACTGGATCGCGAGGACGTGCAGGATGACGCCATCATAGGTCGGGCCTTGCGAGTTTCGCTAGGCCTGGCGGCCGCTGCCGGTTGCCTGGTGCTGGGCATCATGGCCATCGCCTGGTACAGCCGCAAACCGCCAGAGAACAAGGAGACCGAACTCGTCTTGCCGATCAAACGCAAGGCGCCCACGGTGGCCAAACCAAGTTTGCCGCTGGAAGATATCACTGCTGGCGCAGGCATCGACTGGAAACACTTTAATGCGATGGAGGGTGAGAAACTGCTGCCCGAAACGATGGGCGGTGGTGTCTCGATCTTCGATTACGACAACGATGGCGACCAGGACATCTTGTTTGTCGGCGGTCAATCATGGAGTTGGGCTCGTTCCATTTTTGGCAACCCGCGTTCACTCTGCTTGTATGCCAACGATGGATCAGCCCGGTTTACGGATGTAACTGAACAAGTTGGTTTGCAAGTCCGTTTACAAGGCATGGGCGGGGCTGTGGGTGACTTCGATAACGACGGCTGGGTGGACCTGCTAGTCACGGGAGTCGGTGGCAATCACTTGTTCCGCAATCAAGAGGGCAAGTTCACCGATATCACGGCCGACTCAGGCCTGGCAGGCAAGCCGCAAGACTGGACAACGTGCGCAGTGTGGTTCGATTACGACAACGATTCGCGACTGGACCTGTATGTGGGCAACTATGTGTTGTGGAGCCGCGAGCTGGACTTGACGTTGGGTTTCTCGTTGACTGGTGTAGGCCGAGCCTATGGCCAGCCAACCAACTTCACCGGGATGCATTCGTATCTTTTTCACAACGATGGCAATGGCAAGTTTACCGATGTTTCCAAAGAGGCCGGTTTTCAAATCAACAATCCCAACACGCCTGTGCCCGAAGGCAAAGCTCTGGGTGTGGCTGCCACGGATGTGAACCAAGACGGTTGGATGGACCTGGTCGTAGCTAACGATACGGTGCGCAAGTATCTGTTCGTCAATCAAAAGAACGGGACCTTCAAGGAAGATGGCATTCCTCAAGGCATCGCTTTTGATCGCAACGGCGAAGCCACCGGTGCGATGGGAATCGATGCGGCTTGTTTCCGCAATGGCGACGTGCTAGGTGTTGTCATTGGTAACTTTGCCAACGAGCCTTGTTCGCTCTATGTCTCCAATGCCGGCGAGCCGTTTCTGGACGAAGCCATGCCCAGCGGACTGGGACCGGTAACTCGGCTGAGCCTGACATTCGGTGCGTTCTTTGCCGACTTGGATTTAGATGGACGCATGGATATCGTGTGTGCCAACGGTCACTTGGAACAAGAGATTTCCAAAGTCCAGCCCAATCAACATTACCAGCAGCCAACGCTGTACTTCTGGAATGCCGGCTCACAAGGCGGCAGCGAACTGGTGCGTTGGGATGATGAGCAATTGGGCAAGTCGGCTTCGGAACCGATCGTCGGTCGCGGGGCAGCGTATGGTGACCTGGATGGCGATGGCGACTTGGATATCGTGCTGGTAAGTAATGGCGGCGCACCGAAGGTTTTGCGCAATGATCAGAAGCTAGGCCATCACTGGTTGCGAGTCAAACTGAAGGGCACGCAGTCCAATCGTGATGCGATCGGTGCCCAAGTTCGCTTGACGACCGAGGCTGGTAAACAAACTCGTTGTATCACGGCCACACGCAGTTACTTGAGCCAATGCGAACTACCGGCCACCTTCGGACTGGGTTCCAGTGATAAACCAGTAGCGATTGAAATCGAGTGGCCAGGCGGACAGAAACAAACGGTCGAGAACCTGACGGTCGACCAACTGCACGTCATCGAACAGCCGCGCCCCTAGCAAGTCCATCTCTTCGTAGCCACCGCCTCTTCGTAGCCACCGCTTCTTCGTAGCCACCCGCTGCCAAGTTTTGATGTTGCGCGTTTTTGTGTCACCTCTCCCAAGCGCAGCTTGGGGGAGGTCGAATCGAGCCCTTAAGGCGAAGATTCGGGAGGGGGCACTGCGCCGGGGATGAGTCAACCATGACGCATTGCCCCCTCCCGCAGCCTCGGCTAAAGGCCTCGTCTGCGACCTCCCCCAGCTGCGCGGGAGAGGTGACATTCACAAAACGCGCAACTTCAAAATCTGGCGACGGTGGCTACACGGATTCGATGTGCAAGCTGCGTTTGCGGCGTTCGTCGCGGCGAACGTCGTCGATCATGTTGCTGACGACCGAGACCTGGTCGATGCCCGAGAGCTTCAAAGATGGATCGGTGCGGTCGCTGCTGGTAATGGTGATCGTACCGACACCCAGCATGCGCTGGACGATCCCTTGCACGAAGCTGACATCGTCGATGTCGATGACTTCGATGCGATCGGTGCGGCGGACCAAGATGCCGCGCTGGTGAATAAAGCGTTGGCTGGTCAGTTCGTACTGGACCGACAAGCGGCGATACAGATAGGTACCGATGGCCACGCACCACCAAACGACAATGACTGCGCCGCCTGCGGGCCAGATGGCTGGATGCTGATTGCCAAACATGACCAGGCCGACTAGAGCGGCAATGGTCAGGACAGCCGAAACCAGCCAGGTTCCATACATGGCTTTGGCCGAATAGCCGCCTCTCCACAAGCTGCGTTCAGCCGAGGCCGGCGCGGAGGCTGCGGTGCGTTGGCCAGCCGCTTCCAAGAACTGATCTTTTGGATTTCCGGCCGAGGTGGGGTCACTTGCCATTTATGGTCTCTCCAATAAAAGGGGCTGATCGATTGCGTGGCTGCAAAGTATACCCAAGATAGTTTGCGGCGCGCACTTAGCTTGGCTCAAACTACCTTAGCATTGGGCGCGCCAACCACATCAGCGGCCGCAAAGCACGTGGGCATAATCCCTCAAGCCTGGCAGCCCCAATATCAACGGAACGCATAAACGCTAAACTGGGCGATGTTCGCCCGGCTGCGATAATCCCGGTAGTTTACTTTTTTGCGTTCCCATTCTCCAGGCTATTCGAAGATGCACTGCCCATATTGCCGCGCCGATAACGACCGCGTTCTGGATTCTCGTTCCATCGAAGATGGGCGAGCCATCCGCCGACGCCGGTTTTGCAACCAGTGCCGCAAGCGGTTCACCACTTACGAACGTGTCGAAACCTTTACGCTCCAAGTAGTCAAGAAGGACCAGGCTCGCGAGCCATTTCAGCGGGAAAAGATTGAGCGCGGCGTGGAACGCGCCTGCTGGAAACGCCCGGTCAGCACCGAGGATATCCGTCAACTGGCCGCCGCCGTCGAAACAGATCTGCAGGCCGATTTTGAAACAGAGGTCCCCAGCGACCGCATCGGACGACTGGTCATGGAACGCCTGGCGGTAATCGACCAGGTGGCTTACGTTCGATTTGCCAGCGTCTACCGCGAGTTCAAGGACGTGGCCGACTTCGTTGCTGAACTGCAGCCGATGGTCAAGCCGCTCAAGGAGGATAAACCTCCAGCGACTGATGTTGTAGAATAGTGCCAGCTAGTCTTTACTTAAATAACCGCCACCGAAAGCCATTTCGCACATGTTCAAGAATTTAACCGGCTTTGCACAGATGCTGCGAACCGCTAGCACCCTGGGACCGCGCATCAAAGAACTCCGCGATCAAATGGGGCGTGAAGTCGTCACGGGCACGGCCGGTGGCCACGCGGTTCAGGTGGAACTGACCGGCCTGGGTGAAGTTCTGAAAGTGACGATCGCCCCCGACCTGGTTGCCCAGAACAACGTTCAGTTATTGGAAGAGTTGATTCCAGTTGCCATGAACGAAGCGCTGACCAAAGTTCGTCAGATGCATATCAATATGGCGAGAGAAGTCACCGGCGGCATGGAACTGCCTGGTTTGGACGAAGCCCTGGCCAGCCTGTAAACCACCGACTATGGAGTTCTCGCAATCCGTCGCTGACTTGATCGAACACCTGGGTCGCTTGCCAGGCGTCGGTCGCAAGTCCGCTGAACGACTCGCCTATCACTTGCTGCGCACCAATAAAGCCGAAGCCCTGGCACTGGCCGATGCCATCCGCGCTGTGCGTGAGAACGTGCACTACTGCGCGGTCTGCTTCAATCTGGCGGAAGGCCATCTGTGCAATATCTGCACCGATACCCGCCGTGATACAACGTTACTGTGCGTGGTCGAACAACCTCGCGACTTGATCGCGCTGGAACAAGCTAGTGCTTTTCGCGGTTTGTATCATGTGTTGCTAGGCCGCATCTCACCCTTGGAAGGTGTCGGACCAGACCAGATAACGATTAACCAATTGGTCGAGCGCGTTCGCCGCGGGAACTTTGTCGAAGTGATTATGGGTACTAACCCAACCGTCGAAGGCGATGGTACCGCACTGTATATCTCTAATCAATTAGCCGAATTCCCAGTCCAGATAACTCGCCTGGCCCGCGGAGTCACCAGTGGCAGCATGCTGGAACATGTCAACAAAGACATCCTGGCCGACGCACTGGTCGGCAGACAAAAGCTGTAACGTAGAGCGGCTGTCCTCAGCCGCCAGCGTTTGATAACCCAAGCGTCTGTTAGTTATGATAGAAGTCTGGTTGCTTCCCACCTCTCACCTTCCTCGATGCCTACCTGGACAGCGCCACTTGGTAAGCTGCGTAGCCACCGCCTGCTAGACGGTGGACGCGAAAGTTAACGCTTTCCACCGCTTGGCAGCGGTGGCTACGAAGACTTCATCCAGTGAGCTTGCCAAGTGGCGCTGTCCAACTACCTACCATGCGTATCACATTATTGCTCTGCGTCGTGCTGTTCAGTTGTTTACCTGCGTGGGCTGCTGAGCCGTTGTTGCTGGGGGTGGCTGAAACGGATATCACGCCACCGAACGGCTTTCCGATTGCCGGGTATTATCATGAACGCCTGGCCGAAGGCACCATCGATCCGCTTAAGGCCAAGGCCATGGTTCTCAAGCAAGGCGATGTACAAGCGGCGGTTGTAGTCTGCGACCTGACGGCCATCTCACGCGACCTGTGCCTGGCAGTGCGCGAGCGAGCCAGCCAGGCCACCGGTATTCCGCCAGCGAATATCGCCATCTCAGGCACTCACTCCCATACAGCGCCAGATTATGGCAAGAGTCTCTACGCATTCTTGAAGACCAAGAAAGCGGAGCCTGCTGATCAGCGGGTTCAATATGCCGAGCAGCTTGTCAGCCGCATTGCCGATGCAATCACGCAGGCATACAAGCAAGCTGAGCCCGCCGAACTCTCCGTGGGCAGTGCCCAGCAACAAACACCCATTGCCTTCAATCGTCGCTTTGTCATGAAAGATGGCAGCGTACAAACGTGGCGCAACCTTAGCGATCCTCAAGTGGTTCGCGCCGCTGGCCCCATCGATCCCGAGGTGTCCGTTATCGCCCTCGCCACTCGCGACCCGCAAGACCAAAAGCAACTGCGCGGAGTGTTTACCAACTTCGCCTTGCATTTGGATACTGTCGGCGGCCTGCGCTGGAGCGGCGACTATCCGTACTTCGTCGAGCAAGCCTTGCGCAAATCGCAACAGAATCCCAACTTGGTGTCGATCTTTGGCAACGGTTGCTGCGGTGACATCAATCATTCCGACCCAACCAAGTCAGAGCGCAATAAAACCGATTTCATTGGCAACGCTTTGGCGGAAACTGTCGAGGCAGCCTTGAAGTCTCAAAAGGCTGTGGCCGACAACCAATTGGTCGTACGCTCAACAACCGTCGATCTACCATTGCAAGAGGTCACGCCTCAACAACTGGATCGCTCTGTTCAACTATTGACGGCCATTCGACAAGGCACGCAGGTCGAGTTCCTGGATCACGTGACCGCTTACAAGACGCTCATGCTGGCCCATTATCGCGGACTGGATGGGCCAAGCGCATCTGCGGAGTATCTCAGTTGGGGACTCTCGCATGCATGGCAGGGTGTTGGTGCGAGCCTGCCGGTGGATGTGCAAACGATTACGATCGGTGACGAAGTTGCCCTGGTCTTTTTGCCGGGCGAAGTCTTTGTGGACTTGGGACTGGCGATCAAACGCGGTTCGCGGTTCCCGCATACGCTGGTGGTCGAATTGAGCAATTCGGTCGAGACAGCTTACATTCCAACGCATGCAGCAACCGCTGGCGGCAGTTATGAAGTCACCAACTCGACCGTCAAACCCGGTGCAGGGGAGATGCTGGTCAGCGCCGCGTTGCAACTATTAAAGAAGTGACTTGGTAGCTGCCCGGCCAAAGCGGTTGCGGCACTCGGGATCCAAAAATCCCACTTTGTTCCAAGGCTCAATGCGCAGGCGAAGTTCATCCAGGAAGCTTCGTCGGCTGGCTGCCGACGCATGAGCCTGGCGACCTTTCAATTGCGCCGCCGTGGAACTGACCAGTTCTTGCCACTGGCTGCGTTTGAATCCGAGAAAACCATGGCGAAGCTCGCCTGTATCGCGCAGTTCTTCTTCGCAGGTATGGGCGGCCATGAAATAAAACACGCAAGCAGCCGCGAACAGTTCAAAATCGGGCAAGCCTGCGTAACAAGTCGATACCAATCGATCAATCCAGCGCACTTCGCTGACGACATCCGAGCGATAAGCCTCCAGCATTGTGTGCTGACGATCGGTTGATTGGCAGAGCAATATCTGCGCAGCGCGCAGAACGCCGCTCAGGGCGTGTGCGATCCCGGTGCTATGCAGCGGATCGATGACGCCTACTGTACTGGGTAGGGCGAGCCACTGTGGACCTGCAGCTTGTTCCCACAAACGACTGATGCGCGGCATCCACCCCAACTGCGCTATCTCTGTACCCGGCGCACATGGGCCAACTAACTTGGCCTCAGCCATAATGTCTGCGACTGTAGGATAACTGGCCAGTTGATTGTGCCAGGCCGCTTGCAGGCCTTCAGGACTAACACCTTCGCTTTGCCATACCGTGGTCGGACGCGTAATACCTACCGAAGTGATACCACAATCAAAACGCAGCATCCAAATCCAACCGTCCGTCAACACATGATGCTGGGCAGCATCATCACTGTGAAAACAGTCGTCGCGGCAGGACACACCATGCTGTTGCAACCACTCGGGCATCGGCCTGACGCCGGTGAAATGACCAAAGATCGATCCAGTCTGCGTTAGGAGTTGATCGTCGATACGCTGGACCTTTTCAACTCGCGGAACAAGCCCGCCTGTGCCCGTGGCATCGACGATCCAGCCAGCTTGCCAGCGGCGCGGTTGATCTGTCTGTCGACCTTCGACCAGCCAACCCTCTGAGCGCCGCTCAAATGTATCGATCGTTGTATCCTCGTACAGTCGCGTACCACTGGCAACCGCCTGCTGGCACAACCACTGATCGACATCGGCTCGCATCCAGTGTGTGTCGCTGACTTCGTCATCCGTACTGGCCGCGACCAGAAGGGATTGGGCATGCTGTTGGTCGTCGGCATGAGGCAACCCGCGCGTGTGTCCGTAGTAACTGAACCCTCGCTTCTTGCCAGCCCGCAAGTGCGGGTACGTTTTGGTCCAGGACCCCCAACGCGCCAGCGGTCGCAGTTCGGGCAAGTCGAAGTCATCGGCCAGTTTCTCGAGCAGAAAATCCGCCAGCGGGGTCGATGATTCGCCGATGGCAAACCGCGGATGACAACCGCGATCAACCAGCACGACATCCAGACCATGCCGCGCCAGGATCCAAGCCAGCAAACTGCCGGCACACCCTGAACCACAAATCAACACATCGGCTGTTTCAATCGGCTCAGCAGTTGGCATGACATACTTCGCAGGCGTAAGCAGGTTGAAAGGCACGGTGTAGATTCATCTGTTCCATTCTCTCCAAGCGAACCAAGCGGCAGTGCGAACAAGTATCGCATAACTGTTCCCAGTCCCATAGGTCGACCGTTACAACTCCGTCGCGTCGCCCAAGATTGTCCGTCAGCAGTTGTTCCAGTTGCGAGGCCCGCGGTGCAATCAGTTGACCTTCGCTCAGCCACTGCTGGGTTATGCCCAAGTGGCTGCGCATAGGAATCACACTGACATGCCGGACACCCCGCTGGAGCGCCCAGTCGACGGTCCGCTGACACCAGTTCAACGATTCCGAGAGACTCATGCCAGGCAGACCGAGTAGAGCGAAAGCTCGCACATCGATACCGCGCCGTCGATATTCCTCGAGCGCTCTTTCGCACTGAGCGAGCGTGAACTGTTTGTTCAGTTGTAGCAGGCTCTCAGGCTGAATCGTCTCCAGTCCGACGGCGATCTCCAACTGGGCTGGAGCCAAACGCTCGGCAAAGCTGTCGATGACTTTCCACGGTACGATCCGCGGGTGGTTCTCGACGATAACGCGTTGGAAAGGCCGCAGCAGGTCGGCAATCTCCGGCAAATCGGCCACCGGTACGTTAAAAGGATCAAAGAAGTTGCTGGCGTTATACAGTTTCCACCAACGGATTGCGGAATCGGCTGGCAGACTCTGCACTGCGGATCGAACCTGCGCGACCAGGTTGCCTGGCTGAGTTGCCTGTTGATGAGTGTATTGCCAGAGGTCGCACATCGTACAGCGAAAGCGGCATTCGCTGCCTCGCAAGAACAGGGTGCGCACCGGCACAGGATTGCCATGCGGATCGCTGGGTTCCCATTCGTCCTGCCAGCCAAGCACTTGCGTGCCCGGCTCGGGCCTGGTCAAAGTCGGACGGTTTGAAACTACCCAATCAGAAAGCGACATCTTTGGCAGGCATCAGATGGAGTCTTAGTCAGCTCCCTGGCTGGTCAACGTCACCTGGTAGACGAAGCAAGATGGCTGCATGCAGGTTTGGTAGCCACTGCTACAGAGCGATCGGAGATTATAACACTTTCGTCCACCGTCTGGCGACGGTGGCTACGGGTTGAGATGCATCTGCGTGCTTTAGTCTTCCGACTTTTCCTGAACGGGTTCTTTGGGTGACCGCAAGGACTGAACCAGCGGTCGCAGCGACGTGATCGTATCGTATCCCCAAATGAAGGCTACCAGGAAAGAAGCGATCGTTGCGATGAACGCGATATTGATCCGAGCGCCGTTGATGGAAACCAGCGCGATACCAGCGATCAATCCCACCAGGCAGATGGTCGACTTGATCAGGATGGCAGTGCCCTGGCGACGTCGTGCGCTCACTTGGATGGCAGAGCGGGCCGAGGTGTTGGCCAGCTCGCGCATTGCATTGAGGTCTTTATTCTTCTCCGGTGCCGTACCACGTGGTACGTATTTGTCGGGATCGAAAGGTTCGGTCCAAGCCTCGGATATGGGTTCCGAATCTTGAATCGGGTCCATCGCGGCTACTGGTTTGACGGACATTTGTTCTCTGGGAGCAGATTGGCTAGCGGCCCGACTGGGCTCCGCGCCCGGCAGCGTCACTTCGCTTTCGCTCACCCCACGCATCCGAGCCAACAAGCGGCGCATGTAATCTTCGACGCTCTCGTCGTTGTCTTCGTTGCTCTGGCCTACATCGCTTGCGCGTACAGTTGGACTATCGACCGCACGCACCGACTGGGTCGGATGCTCGGGCAGCGGCTGGTATTGCTCTTCGGCTGATTCTTGAGTGTCGTATGCGCCGGGCGTGTAACCCATGTAGCCACTGCCGGCGCCAGTTCCGGCCAAGGCGACTTCAGGTTGATCGTCGCGATAGGGATTGGCAGACTCCGACAGACCGGCTTCGGGTTCATAACCGGTTGAGTCATACGGACCATAGGGTGATGAAGCAGGTTCATCGATGCGAGGCTGGATCTGGTCGCTATACGCGCCGCTGTCAAAACCGGCGACTTCGGGACGATCGATCTCCAACTGGTCTGCTGAAAATGCGGAAGCCGAATAACCCTGGCCGGTTGGCATCGCGTGGTCATCGATCGTCGAATGACCACCAGCCTGCGCTTCGGCGGAGCCTTGTTCTTGCCCACTTTGGAAGTAGTTGCGTTCGAAATAATTTTGACCGGGCCAATTGGATGGCGAGGCAGGTGCCGAGTCAGCTTGCCCGTCGGTCACTGGGCGTGAACCTGTAGTGTCATTGGTCCACCAACTCGGCAGTTCGCCAGGCAGGTCGGCTTCGACTTCAAAGCTTTCACCAGCCTCAGGTGCCACCGGCTCTGGCGGTGCCGCATGATAAGCAGCCTCTGGCCTGGCCGAAGAGTCGGCCGGCGGCTGATAGGCTGAAGAATCATACTGCGAAGAATCATACTGCGAAGAGCCATGCTGACCCGACGCATATTGAGCAGAGTCATACTGAGCAGAGTCATACTGAGCAGAGTTATACTGGGCTGAGTCGTACCCCGTCTGCTGATAGGCAGATTGATCGTATGGCTGCTCTGCGGCGGAGGCAAATCCTTCATGGGCGTCAGGGTTCGGTTCGTAGCTCACCTGGTGATCAGCCACTGGTTGTCGCGGCATGGGCTGATAGGGCTGCGAGTCAAAGCCAGGTGTATCATCGACGGGCGTCAACTCGATACGAGCTTGTGAATCGCTGATTTGTGGCAGTGGCGCGACGGGCGTTGGCTGTGCGTGCGCCGGTTCATAGGCTGCACGTTCGATGGCTGGATTAATGTTGCCTGGTAGCTCGGGTGTGTGCAGCGAAGACGCCGCGTAAGACGGCTGGTTGCTGGCTGAAACCGGTGCAGACAGGTCGTTGATTGGCCTGCTGCTTCTGGCCATGGGCTCGTCGCTCGGCGCAGCCACTGGCTGCGGGTAAGCTGCGGCGGGAATGGCGGTGGCTGCATATGCATTGGCGGGATATACAAGCGATGGATATGCGCTCGGTAGTGGGGCTGAGCCAGCTTGGGCGACTTCTGAATGAGTGGCCAACGGACTGGGCGAAACCTGGGGCAGGGCGGCCAGGGATTGACTGATCGTCTGCGTAACCGAAGCCGTCAAGGAAGCCGACAGCGACTGCGAAAGCGACTCGGACACCGCCGGAATAATCGCTTGGGAGACCGGTTGCGGCAACACCTGGCCCAAAGATTCTGCCAAGACTGCTGGCAGGGATTCCGTCAGCGAGCTGACCAGTGAAGCGCTGAGCGATTGGCTGATGCGCGTGGACAGCTCCTCCGCCGACAAAGGTGCAGGTTGGTTCTGGATCAAACCCTGCACCGAGTTGGATAACTCATTCGACAATTCACCGGGGATACCGTTCAGGCGATTGGTCAGACCAGCGAACTGTTCGGTGATCGCTGCTAGTTGACTGGCCAGGTTTGCTGCCAGGCTGTCCGAGACCTCTTGCGTGAGCGGCCCCAGCATGGACTTGCGCAGCGAGGCTTGGATACTGTCGTTCAACTCTTGATTCAAGCAGCGAGTAATCGTTTCATGAATCGATCGATCGAGTTGTTCCAGTGAAGGTGCAGCAGATGGAGTCGTTTGAACCGCTTCCATGAGCTCTTCGCGATGGGACAGCCAATCGTTGCGCAGCGAATCGGCTTGGGAAACCGACAGGGCCAGCGAATGTTTGATGTCCTCCAGCGCCAACATCGAAGATTGCAGTTCGGCCAACTGGGCTTCAATTCCCGATTGCCACAGGCGTTGTTCGTCGCTGGTGGCCGGCCGCTCAAGTTGAGACTTGAGCTGGGCAACGAGCGTCAACATCTCATGCTGCAGCCGAGCAATCTCTTGATTGGACTGAGAGGTGCGCTGATTCAGCTCTTGCTGGCTGTTGTTGGTACTGCTGGTCAACTGATGCACAGTTGCCAGGCGGGCGATCAGTTGATGCACTTGCTCTTGCATTTGATCCAGCCGACTGGATTGCCGACCGGCCAACTGTTCGTATTTGAACTGTGATTCAATCAACTCGGGCGGCAGGCTGGCCACCGGAGGCTGCACAGGCTTGGCTCGCCTGGCATCGCGACGAAGTTTGCGTTGCCGGGCTTCGCGACGCAAGCGACGCTGGATGTTGTTTAGTGGCTCGGAAAGATCATCCAGGCGTGATTCGACCGGTCGCAAAGCATCGCGGACGATCTCTTCGACCCAGGCAGGTCGCTCGTTAGCCCCGTTGTGTTGTGAGGAGCCAGCGCCGCCATCTTGCAGTTGCTGGCGATTCTTCTCCAGGGCGCGCACGAAGGTAAAGCGCAGGCGATCCGAGGTCGGGCTGGTGGTTGAAGTACTATCCACGCGCACCGGCTGATTGATCGACGATACCGACTTGCGACTGGCCGTCGAAGTGGTGGCGGTTGTCATCTGTGCAGGCTCCGAAACCTGGGAACGAGCCGATTCGAGCACAAACTCTTTTTGAGCAGGTTGGCTGTGGGGTTGGCGGGAGTAAACGAAATGATGTCCTGCCAGTTCGAATGCCAGTTCCGATTCATGGCTGGGGATCAACAATTCCGAGACGTTCTCGCCGGCTCGCGTCAGCCCTGGTGCCAAGGCGCGGAGGAACACTTGACGTGCGCCGATGACCAGCAGCGCATGGTGATCCGCGATGCCAGGCAAGTTGCAAGATACGTTACAATTCGTGCTGGTTCCGATGACGCATTTAGGATTGGACAGAGTCCATTTCTGGGCAATCCTTCCCAGGCTGTCACGCAGGGCCAACTGGCCGTAGCCCGCATTGACCAGAGTGGCCTGGAAATTGGTCATCGTTTCTGAACTTGAACGTGTAAAATTCATGCCGTCGACCGATTTGGAAAACAGACCTCGAGCTCTTCTGTCTTGTCCGCGACAAGGGGTAGTCACCGACGACAGGACTTCTGTCGGGGTATCGACTAGCATTCGTTGACTCTACGGGACATTCGGGTCAAGTTTGCCGAGGAATCGAAGTCTCAACTGTCTGATTCGAACATTCCATAAAGCCTATCCAGGTCCTGATTTATCTGCGAAATCTCAAAAGATTGATTCAAGTTCTCATGACGCTCAAACAACTGGACCTGGTTGTCGATCAACGCCCACTGGAAAGCCCACTACTAGACTGGCTAACCGCCGGCCGCGCACGCATCGAATGGTATTGGGACCAGTTCCCCAAGAAACCACTGCCCCAGTACATCGAATGCGATTTCGACTATGTCGCCCAAGCCCTGCGAACGGTCGTTGAAAACGATTGGATCGATGGTCGACTGTTCTGCGAGTGGGGCTGTGGCTTCGGCGTCGTGACCGGCCTGGCGGCGCTGTTGAATTTGGATGCCATCGGTATCGAAGCCGAAGAGTTTTTGTGCGCGCATGCTCGCAAGCTGCTCAAGGAGAACAGGGTTCAAGCAGAAATCTGGCAAGGCAACTTTTTGCCCGCCGGTGCGAGGAAACTGGCTGAAGACACCGACCCGCTGGTCAGTTTGACTCACACCATCCCCGCAGCCTATGCGCAGCATGATATGCAGTTGAGCGACTTTGCCATCATCTTTGTCTATCCATGGCCGGGTGAAGAACATTTCATGCGAGCCGTGTTCGATCGCTATGCACGGCCAGATGCCTTGATGCTGCAATTTCGCGGCCCCTACCATGTCGAGCTGTACCGTAAGAAGTAAGGCTCAGGCGGCTACGGCTCATGAGAACTTCGCCGCTGAGATGGGACAGGGAGATGGGACAGGGAGATGGGAGATGGGAGTAGGAGTACGAGTAGGAGTACGAGTAGGAGTAGGAGTACGAGTAGGAGTAGGAGTACGAGTTGGAGTTGGAGTACGAGTATGAGTAGGGAGGTCGTCCAGCTTTTAAGTCGTTTCCTTCCATAGGCTTGGAGCGCGCATGTCACCTCCCCCAGCGGTCAAGGGCATGGGAGGGCGAGGTTCC
Source organism: Ottelia alismoides (assembly GCA_037367405.1). NCBI lineage: Eukaryota > Viridiplantae > Streptophyta > Magnoliopsida > Alismatales > Hydrocharitaceae > Ottelia > Ottelia alismoides. Next base: position 5,259,285 of record JAZKJV010011400.1, on the reverse strand, counting down.
ACCCGAGCCTTGGGGCCCGAGCCTTGGGCCCCGAGCCTTGGGCCCCGAGCCTTGGGCCCCGAGCCTTGGGCCCCGAGCGCCAATGCAGTCCCATTGGAATTTGAGTTTTGAATCATGGCGCGAAGCGCAGAGGAACGTCCGCAGGCCACTTATGCCAGGCCGTTAACACCCATGAATCTTTGGTTGGTGATACCAACCGAAAGCTCGGCGGTGGCCTCGCCCTCCCAGCGTTCCTGCGCTTGGGAGAGCTTACATACTCCAAACCCTTGTTACTACGAGACTTAAAAGCTGGACGATCTCCAGGAGTAGAAGTGGCAGTGGGAGACTGGATAGAACGGGTAAATCTTGCCGAGCTACAAAACATCTAACGGCAATTCTCTGTCAAGTTGCCGATAAGCGTTGTGTCGGCGAGACCACTGTTCGCTCGACACTGGCAAACACTCTTCTCGTAGCCGGGATGGCTACTTTAGTGGCGAAGGATTCGCCTCTTGGAGAGTGAAGCATGGATGCTTGTGAGCAAGGACGCCCGCAGCATCGATGGCCGTTGCGGTTGTTCGGCTCGCTCAACCTCGACGGCTGCTTGCAACCGATCAGCTTGCAGGGACGTTGGCTGTTCGGCAACAGTGGATGGTCCGAATGGATTTGGACTATTGGCCAAGGTTGGTAACTCAAAGCAGGGGAGCTTGCGCAGTTATGAGCCGCTTGAATTGGTTTCAACGGTTCTATTGGCAACGGTTGGCTGGACCAGCGACGGATCGCGAGTTGCATCGCGCGCTGCTGGCCACCCCGATTGCATCGGTCCTGGAAGTGGGCGTAGGCAACGGCGAGCGCATGAAGCGCATCTGCCAGCTTGCCCAGCTCAAGCCAGGAGTCGAACAACTGCGTTACGTGGGCGTCGATGGTTTTGAATCTGCCAAGGATGGTGGGGTTCACCTGACGCTCAAACAAGCTCATCAACAAGCCACCGGTCTGGGCCTGCGCGCCAATTTGATTCCCGGTGACTTGAAGTCAGCTATGCCACGCGTGGCGCACAAGATCGGCGCTAGCGACTTGGTCATAGTCGATGGCGAGTTCGATGGCTCCGCGCCTTTGTCCGGCCCGATTGGACAATGGCTGCTTCATATCACGCATTCGCAAAGCATCCTGCTGGCTGCTGGCAAGCGCGGTGAGCCGCTAGTTCAAGTCGCCATCCCAGCCCAACAATCCCAGCGTCTAGCGGCCTGAGAGAACAGGCGTGAGGAGTGAGGCTTGAGGCTTGAGGCTTGAGGCTTGAGGTTTCGAATCGCAAATCTCAGATCTCAAATTTCGGGATTTACACGCGGGGGTCTGCCAATATTTCTCCGTGGTCTACGAATAACTACTAGGGTATCATCGTAAGTGCTGCGATGACCGCCCGGTTTGTCACTTTCGGAGACCATCATGCCGACCACAGCGCCCGACGCGTCTGTTGAGCCGCCCATCCTGGATGGTCCTCCGACTGCTTGCGTAGACGCAATCGTGGTTCCCTCGGCCGAACCGACGGTCACTGCGGACATTCTGCCAGATTCAGTCTGCGATGCCGAGGTACTCGCCCCGCCTGCTGCGCCGCGGCGAACCTGGTTGAGCAGACTTGCCTGGCACTGGCCAGCGGCCGCCCTGGGCAACATCTGGAACTTCTCCAGCTTGATGATCTTGCTGGCCGTTATCGCGGCAGTCCCGATTGTGCAATTGGCCAGCTTGGGTTATCTCCTGCGAGCCTCCGCCAACCTGGCTGCGGGCCAGCGTTGGAGCAGTGCGCTGCCGGGCTTGCGGCTGGCTGGTCGTATCGCCACCTTTGCGCTGTGGGCAGCCATTTTGTGGTTGCCTGTCTGGTTAGTCACTGATCTGTCCTATTCAGTTCAACTTCTGCGACCGGAGACGGTGCAATCGGCTGCGTGGCGAGCCGGGGCGTTTGTCATCGCCTTTGCCTGGTTGGCGTGGATCAGTTGGGCCGCCATGCGTGGTGGTCGCTGGTGGCATCTGCTGTGGCCCGCTCCGCTTCGATTCGTCAAGCAGATCTGGCGACCATCCACCTGGAACAAAGCCGCCGATGATTTGTGGTTGCTGTTCGAACGCACCCAGTTTTTGAAACTCTGGTGGCTGGGACTGCGAGCTGCTGCCGGCGCGCTCCTTTGGCTGGCAATCCCCGTCACGCTGATGATCATTGGCCTGCGCGCCGAGCAGATCAAGATTCATGCTTTGTTGGGTTTGGTCGGCGCGCTCAGCCTCACCATGGTCATGCTCTACTTGCCGTTCCTGCAGATCTTGATGGCCGAGCGGAATCGCTTTCGCGAGATCTTCCATTGGCGTGAAGTCAGGCGACGGTTTCGCCACGCGCCTTTGGCAATGGGACTGTCGCTGATCTTCCTCTTTGCGCTATCGATCCCCCTGTACCTGCTGCGCATCGAAGCTACACCCGATCAATTGACTTGGCTTCCCAGTTTGTTCTTTGTCAGCATGATGTCCCCAGCCAAGATCTTGATGGGAGCAGCTATGGGTTACGGCCAGCGTCGCACCAAGCCGCGTCATTTCCTGCTGCGTTGGTCGAGCCGTCTGCTGGTCGTGGCTGCTTCGTTAACTTACGTGGGCGCACTGTACATCGCGCAGTTCATTGCCTGGCAAGGCATCTATGTGATGTACTTTCAGCACGCGGTGCTGGTACCAGTGGCCAGTTAGCCTCTGGGGACAGACGCTCTAACTTTTTTTAGCTTCAAGCAAACGCCAACCATTTTTTGCCGGGATCCAAGGCGGCTTGGATCCGACTGGCTGGCGCCACCCAGCGGCGATCGCCCAAAAGCGTCAACTCATTTGTCCCGCGCACCACCACGGCCGATAGTTTTTGCTCGCTCAAGCATTGATCCAAAGCGGGCAAGTCCTCGACACTCCGCACGGCGATCCAAGCCACCGTGGCGCCACATGAGAGCACACAGCGATAGTTGTCGCCAGCCTCTGATAACCAACGCCACAAGTCGCTGCACTGATGATGCACGACAGCCACGCGAACCAACGCGGCCAGGCCTTCGCTCCAACTGAGTTCCGCTCGCTGCTTCCATTGCTGGGATTCTTCAGGACCGTGCTCCAAGCACCTGGCCGCAGCTCGCGAAGGCAGCATCGATAGCACGCGACTGGCCATACCACTCAAGGAATCGACTGGTCCAGCCAACCGGACCACAACAGTAGCCGGGGCTTCGATTTCCAAAGCCGCAATAGGCAGGGGCATAGCCAATAACTTCGAAGCGATATCCAGCGCCGCACCGATGCGCGCCGTAGGAATAACAATCGTTTGCCACCCCGGTGGCTTGGGGAATACTTTCAGCGTAGCTTCGGTAATCACGCCCATGCGACCATAACTGCCCACGACTAACTTGGGCAAATCAAAGCCAGCCGCATTCTTGACGACTTTGCCACCACCGCGAATCTCACGACCGGCGCTGTCGCATAACTGAACTTCGAGCATGAAGTCGCGCAGCGAGCCATACAACAAACGGCACGGCCCGCTAATACCACTGGCGATGGAACCACCCAGGGTCGCACCACGCTCGACCAGCACTGGATCAAATGGCAAGTACTGTCCTTGTTTCCCTAAGACTTCGCTCAGTTGGGCGATCGAAGTGCCAGCTCGCGCGGAGATCAAAAACTCTGAGGGATCGTAGTTCACCACGCCCGCAAAGCCGCGCATGTCCAGCGTCGTCGCCCCAGCACCAGCGTTACCGGCCAACAACGCAGACTTGGTCCCTGCGCCCACCGGCAAGACTTGCTGGGCACTCCGGCAAACATCCGCGATCTGCGAAAAACTCTCAGCACGTATGCAATCAGACACAAGCACCTCTATTCAACATACAGCGCTTCATCAGCAAGCTGCGTAGCCACCGTCGCCAGACGGTGGACGGGCTAACTTAAACTCTCCACCACTTGGCAGTGGTGGCTACATCCGGCTGGCGATACCGGCCGTTTCCAAAGGATGTGCGCCGTAGAGCGACAGGGCAGGGGCCTCGGCACTGGGGAACATCTTACCGCGATTGGCAATTTCCAGTGGATCACATGCCAGTCGCAGCGCCTTCATCGCCTCGATCGATTCTTCGCTGAACATACCGCTGAGGAATTGGCGTTTCTCCATGCCCACACCATGTTCGCCGGTAATCGAGCCGCCCAGGTCGATGCACAATTGCACGATCTCAGCAGCCAGTCGTTCGGCTCGTTCCAGCGCACCGGGCTGACGACCGTCGAACATAATCAGCGGATGCAGGTTACCATCGCCAGCATGAAAGACGTTGGCTACTTCGATACCTGCGGCGCGCGAGAGGCGTTGGATCTCTTCGAGCGCATGGCCGAGCTTGCCACGCGGCACCACGCCGTCTTGCACAATAAAATCGGGGCTCAACCGACCCACGGCGGAGAATACGCTCTTGCGACCTTTCCAGATCGTAGCCCGTTCATCCGCATCCCGCGCTACCCACACCTCGCTGGCGCCACTGGCAGCGATCAATTCCGATAACTTGAGCTTCTCGGCTGCCACGGCTTCGGCTGTACCATCCAATTCAACGATCAAGACAGCTTCGACGTTGCTCGGATACTTGGCCCCCACCGCTGCGCTAGCGGCTCGCATGCTCAGCACGTCCATGATCTCCAAGGCCGCCGGCAAGAGTCCGCTGGCGATAATCTGGGCCACCGCCTCGCCCGCAGTCGTCAGCTCCTTGTAACCAGCCAGCACTGTATGAAAACTCTCGGGCTTGGGCATCAGCTTGACGGTAATCTCGATCGCAATCCCTAACAGTCCTTCGCTGCCAACCATTAACCCACACAGATCGGGACCAACCGCTTCGCCTCCCTCGGTACCCACATCGATCACCGAGCCATCAGCCAGAACCATCTTCATCGCCAAGACGTGGTTGCTGGTCATACCATACTTGAGGCAGTGGGCACCGCCTGAGTTGAAGGCGATATTGCCGCCGATCGTGCACACCTGCTGACTGCTCGGGTCAGGCGCATAATGCAACCCAGCCGGAGCGACCGCGTTGGTCAATTTGTTATTGATCACACCAGGCTGAACCACAGCCACGCGACCGGGCAAATCAATCCGTAAGATGCGATCTAAACGATTCAGCGCTATCACGATCCCATCAGCATGTGGCAGCGATCCGCCGGATAAACTGGTCCCACTGCCCCGCGCGACAAACGGCACTTCATAGTCATTGCACAGCTTGACGATCGCTACCACATCTTCACTGGTGGCTGGAATCGCAATCGCTCGAGGGCGAACCGAAAAGGCCGTTAGTCCATCGCTTTGAAAAGCCGTCAGCGCCGCCGACTCTTCCAACAGCCGATCTTCATCCGGCAAAATCTGACGCAGTCGCTCCATAAAAGCCGAGTAGTCAATCGCCATGTAAAGCAGCTTTAAGGGGTAAGGGGTAAGGGGTAAGGAGTAAGGAGTAAGGAGTAAGGAGTAAGGGGTAAGGGGTAAGGGGTAAGGGGTAAGGGGGCAAATCTCAAATTTCAAATTTCAGATTTCAGATATCAAATCTCAGATCTCAAACTTCAAACTCCATATGCGGCGGCTAGGGCTTTGCCGGGGGTTAGGTTGTGGCCTTGCTCGATCAGGAGCTTTTCCAGGGCGCTTAGGATCAGCGTGACGTTGGCTTCGGTGGAACTGGCGCCCATCAAGCCGATGCGCCAGGCTTGTCCTTTGAATGGCCCCAGGCCAGCGCCGATTTCGATGTTGAACTCTTTCAGCAAGGCTTTGCGCACCGCAGCATCGTCCACACCGGCGGGGACTTTCACAGCATTGAGCGTCGTCAAGGAATGCTGGGGGATGAACTCCAGTCCCATGGCTTCCAGACCAGCACGTAGCATTTGGTGATGGCGCAAGTGCCGCGCGATGCGGGCCGTCAGGCCTTCTTCCAAAACAATTTGCAGTGCTTCGCGTAGCGCGTAAGTCATGTTGATCGGGGCGGTATGGTGATAGACGCGCTCGTTGCTCCAATAACTTCGCAGCATCGACACGTCCAAGTACCAGCTGGTCACCTTGCTCTTGCGTCGCTCGATTGCATCGACAGCTCGGGATGAGAAGGTGATCGGGGCCAAACCAGGAGGGCAACTGAGACACTTTTGGGTGCCGCTGTAACAAACATCGATGCCCAGTTTGTCGACAGGAATGTCGATGCCACCCAAGCTGGTAACTGCGTCGACGATCAACAGTCGACCAGAGGATCGCACCAGTTTGGCGATGGCTTCCAGTGGTTGGTGTTCGCCGGTGCTGGTTTCAGCATGCACGATTCCGACGATCTTGGTTTTTGGATGAGCCTGCAGCGCGGTCTCGATCTGCTCCAGTTCGATACCGCGCCCCCAGGGCGCTTCGACGGTATGCACGACGGCTCCGAAGCGCTGAGCCACATCTTTCATGCGACCACCGAAGACACCGTTGACGCAGACGATCATTTCGTCGCCGGTTTCTACCAGGTTGCAAACGGCCGCTTCCATCCCGGCGCTTCCCGTACCTGAGATGGCCAAGGTCATTTCATTGTTGGTCTGAAAGACTTGCCGCAGCATCTGACGAGTTTCGTCCATGATGGCCAGGTACTCTGGGTCCAGGTGGCCGAGAGTGGGAGCGGCCAGCGCGCGAAGTACACGCTGGGGCACCATGCTGGGACCCGGACCCATCAGAACGCGCTCGGTCGGGTTTAGCGGACGATCAAGTTGCATAGAGGTTTCCTCCGCCCGTCGGGTACCAATGATCGAAGGCGTGGTCGACCATGATGGCTCTCGTACTTTTTGGGGCGAGTTAGTGAAGCTGGAGAATGTTGGGAATGACAGATTTTATACCGGCAATGCCAGCTTGGTGTAAGTCAAGCCGGGGAGTACTTTCAGATTCTGTTCCCCGCACTGCTGGCAGATGGTTACAATTAGACAAAGTGGAGCGCCCCTGGAACTGAAGCGAGATGAACTTGTGAGCTTACGAATTGGATTAACCAGCCTGATCGTGCTGCTAGCAGCGATCGCACCTGGTCGAGCTCAACCACCTGCCGCCGGCCCAGACAAAACCGCTCAGGCCGATTCGGCCGCCGCAGCGGCCGGGGCCACCAATCAGCAGATCCAGAGCTTGATCGAGCAACTCGGCTCCACCCGCTTTCAGGAGCGCGAGCAGGCTTCGGCCCGTCTGCTGGAGATTGGCCAGCCGGCCCTGATAGCACTCAGCGCCGCGCAGCGGGGTACCGATATCGAAATCGGCCAGCGCGCCCAGGCGATCCGCCAGCGAATTGAGCAAGAGCATTTCGAAAGTGTCTCGCTGAATTTCAAACGCGATCCCGATCCGACAGCCAGCTATGGACTGCCTGGCTGGAAATCTTTCTCCATGGTCGCCGGCACTTCACGACCGGCCAAGCGTCTGTTTTTGGAGATGCTCGAACGACGTCGTATTGTCGCCTTTTGCCTGGAAGCCCTCGATGGCGGCGAAGTGCCCGAGGGACTCTTTGACGGCTGGCCGGAGGATCCACAAGCCAGGCTGCGAGCCGTAGTCGGCAAGACCTGCGCCGATATCCGGCTGGACCTGACTTCGGGCCGTGATGAAGCACACGCAGGTGACTTGATTGCTCTGCTGGTAGCCGAGCATCGCCTGACTCAGCCTCTGCAAGATGTTCACGAAGCGATTCGCATGGAGTGCACGCGCGGTGGCTTGGACCAGTTGATGCGCATGCCGGGCACAGCCACCGCCGCGCGCAAGACCATCGGCGGTTGGTTTCAACGCGCTCCGGTCGTCTACAGCGGCGAGATCTTTGTTTGGTCGACCTTATTTCGCATCCCCGAATCCAAACACATGGCTCGGCGTGTGTTGGAGGCCAAGCTAGAACCGGAATTGATGGCCCGCTCCTTGTTCATCTTGTCGAACTTCGGGACCGTCGAAGACTTGCCCTTGATCGATTCGTTCGTCTCTGATCCAGCCCTGGTGGACGAATTCATACCCAGTGCCCTTGGGGAAGTGCGTTTCGACCTGCAAGCCCCGCCCAATGGCCAGCGTCCAAATGCTCCAACCGACGAGGGCAGGTATACACAAACCGTAGGTGATGTTGCGATGGCCGCTGGTGGCAAGTTGGCCGGACTGGATCTGCATGCACTCTTTCCTGCAATCGTCATCGAAGACGTAGTAGGCATTCACAGGAACAGCGTGGGCTTTCCCAAGAAAGAACCCCAACTGCGGACCAAAGCACTAGAGTCCTACAAGGCGCAGCGAGCCAAGTCGAATCCACCACCTGCCTCGTGATCTCCTGCGCGGTTGCTGGACAAAGCCATGTAGTCAGGTTTTGATGTTGCGATTTTTTGCGTGTCACCTCTCCCAAGCGCAGCTTGGGGGAGGTCGAATCGAGCCCTTAAGGCGAAGATTCGGGAGGGGGACTTGCGATTGGTAGGAGTCAACCATGGCGCATGGCCCCCTCCCGCAGCCTCGGCTAAAGGCCTCGTCTGCGACCTCCCCCGGCTGCGCCGGGAGAGGTGACATTTACAAAACGCGCAACTTCAAAACCTGGCGGCGGTGGCTACGAATACTGCATCCTGGGAAATCATCCAATTAGGCACGGCAAAACAGAAAACCTTCGAACTCAGACTCTACACGAACTCAGACTCTACCCTTGAATGATGATATGCCGCTTCCGTCGCCACACTCTATGAATTGGCCAGAATACTTTGGGCATGACTTGGCGCAGCGTGCGAAGAGTTCCACTGTGCGTCAGCGCAAGTGGCACGTCGACCGCTCCAGCACGGTTCTCTGTCACAGCGATGGGCGACAGCTAATCAATTTTGGATCCAATGACTACTTGGGGATCCGCCATGACTCGCGCTTGAATCAAGCGGTCACAAACAGTCTTGCCTTTAGTGGAGTCGGCGCAGGCGCCAGCCCCTTGGTCACCGGTTACTCCACCGCCTTGGCGGAACTGGAGCAACGTTTGGCTCAGTGGCAAAATGCCGAAGCCGCCTTGGTCTTCACTAGCGGCTTTGCGATGAACATCGGCGTTATCAGCGCCTTGGTGACCGGTGATGACCTGGTCCTGAGCGATCAACTGAATCATGCGAGCTTGATCGATGGTTGCCGTTTGAGCCGTGCTCACAAGCGCGTTTTCCCTCACAACGATGTCGAGGCAGTGCGTCAGATTCTCAGTAGTGAGCGGCATCGCTATCAACGTGCGCTGCTGGTGTGCGAATCGATTTACAGTATGGATGGCGATCGTGCGCCTCTGGCTGAACTGACTGAACTGTGTGAACAGTATGATGTTGGCATGTTGGTCGACGAAGCTCATGCCACGGGGGTGTATGGCCAGCAGGGTTGTGGTCTGGGTGGGCAGTTGGGTCTGAGTCAGCGCTGGCTTGGAAAACTGGGTACGCTCAGTAAAGCGGTTGGTACATGTGGTGGCTTTGCGGTCGGTTCGCGAGCGTTTATCGAATTCCTGGTCAACAACTGCCGCAGTTACATCTACAGCACGGCCATGGCACCACCGGTAGTTGCTGCGACCTTGGCAGCGATTGAATGGATCAAGCAATTGGATGAACGCCGCGCGCGACTATTGCAAACCTCTGGCCGACTGCGGGCGGAGTTGAAACAGCGCTGGGCAGTACCCGAAGGCGACTCGCCCATCATTCCCGTTATCGTCGGCCAATCCGAGGCTGCCTTGGATTGGCGTGAGCGTTTGCGCAAAGCGGGCTGTTTCGTGCCGGCGATTCGACCTCCGACCGTTCCAGCCAATACGGCGCGTCTGCGAATCAGTTTGTCGGCCATGCACACCGACCAGCAAATTGCTCAGTTGCGGGCCTGCTTGACTGAGCATCCGGTTCGGTTTTGAGGTACGATACGTATCGCGAGTGGCTTGACCGAGGGCCGGTAGAGCACCCCCCGAGAATGCCCCACCCCGCCTTGCGCATCAGCCCAAGTCCCACCTCGCCTCACCCACCTCGCCTCACTCACCGCACCTCAACAACCGACATTCCGGTAAAGGCCTGCCATGTTGAGCATAGTTGGATCCAGTCGCCGCGTTTGTGATGGAGTCTCGCGCCGAGAGGTATTGCGGGCCGGTGGCTTGGGCATGCTTGGGCTATCGCTGCCGCAGCTCTTGGCCGCCGAAGCCCAGGCTGAGCAAGCACAGTCCAAGCTGGCGCCCAGAGCCAAGTCGGTGATCTTCCTGCTGCTATTTGGAGGTCCCAGCCAGTTGGAGACCTTTGATATGAAGCCTGATGCGCCGGAAAAGATTCGTGGCCCGTTTCGTCCGATTGGCTCGCGCACCCCAGGTTTGCTGATCAGCGAACACCTGCCGCGCACGGCGAACGTATCGGATCGCTTCTGTGTGGTGCGCACCATGTCGCATTCGTTTAACGACCACAGCGGTGGCGCGCATTACATTCAAACTGGTCGCAAGTGGCATGTGCCAATTGGTGGTGGGTTCGCGCCGACGCCCAAAGATTGGCCTTCGATGGGCTCGATCGTCGAGTACACCGACCAGCAGCATGGCGGCCTCTCGCGGTCCATACCTTCGTACATGGTCCTGCCGAATTCGCTTGGACGCTTGCAAGAGGCCGGCCAGTACCCCAGGCCAGGTGAGCATGCAGGTTGGCTGGGCCAGCGTTACAATCCGCTGACGACCAAAGTTGACAAACGCGACTTGCAAGACAATCCCTATTGGCGGGCTTGTACCGACGAAGAATTGACGTTTGCGATCTCGGGCATGGCTAACCAGGATGGCATTACCCTTGATCGACTGCATGGCCGTCAGACGTTGCTCGAGCAACTCAATTCGGCTCGAGCTCGGATCGAAGCCAGTTCTTCGCCCGCTCCTTTCGATGCGTTTCGACAGCGAGCCTACTCGCTGGTCACCTCGCCTGCCGCGCGGCAAGCCTTGGACATTCGTAGTGAAACCGCCGCGGTCCGCGATTGGTATGGACGGCATTTGTTTGGCCAGTCAGCATTGATGGCCAGGCGTTTGATCGAAGCGGGTGTACGATTTGTGACCGTACATTATGACTGTGTGGATGGTTACAGTTGGGATTCGCATCGCAATAGTGATGACGTCAAGAAGAGTCTCTTGCCCACGTTTGACCAGGCGTACTCTGCCCTGATCACCGACCTGGCTCAGCGAGGTTTGCTGGACGAAACAATCGTCATTGCCACCGGTGAGATGGGACGAACGCCGAAAGCCAACGCCGAATGGGGTCGCGATCACTGGAGCACTCTCTTCCCGGCATTGATCGCTGGAGGCGGTATCCCGGGTGGCAAGACCTATGGACGCTCGGATAAAGATGCCGCTTACCCGGTTGAAAACATAGTCACGCCGGAAGACCTGGCCGCCACTGTCTACCATGCCCTGGGTATCGACCACGAGCTGCGCGTGCTGAACACCGAATCTCGCCCAACTCAAATCGTCGAAGGCGGCCAACCAGTCCTCGGCCTGTGGAGTTAACACCGTGGAGTTAACACCACCAGCCGATTCACTTTCCTCTTGCCGCACCACCTGCCAGCCGGTCGGGCGCTAGCCCCGGTTCCCCTAAAATTGCCCGCAGGGCAACGCTCGACGTAAACATCACTCTCATCCTTCCGAACCACCTGCCAGCCGGTCGGGCGCTGGCCCCGGTTTCCCATAAATTGCCCGCAGGGCAACGCTCGACGTAAACATCACTCTCATCCTTCCGAACCACCTGCCAGCCGGTCGGGCGCTAGCCCCGGTTTCCCCATAAATTGCCGGCAGGGCAACGCTTGACGCAGACATCACTCTCATCCTTCCGAACCACCTGCCAGCCGGTCGGGCGCTAGCCCCGGTTTCCCATAAATTGCCCGCAGGGCAACAGCCCGAAGACACCAACTTGGCAACTACCCCACCCTATTACTTTACACATAAAGCATTTCACCGCATCACCAGTAAAAACCCGGGCGACACCCGTGGCATCGACACGGCAGGGCGATTCATGCCTCGCGACCCAATTACTTTACATGTAAAGTAATGGAACTAAAGAAACACGAATCAACCGCGGCTTGTGATATCAACATTAGGCTTCACAAAGCCTTCGGCGGCGAAAGCACGCCAAACCGCTGGGTGTTTCATGGTTGTATTGCGACTGCAAACGTAGGTTTGTCGCATCAATGATCTGTCGAGCACCATTGCCAGCGCCGTCGAAGAACAAACAGCCACTGCCAACGAGATGACGCGCAATGTCAGCGAAGCAGTCCAAGGGACAAATGACATCGCTCGTAGTATCACTTCGGTTGCCCAAGCTGCCCGTGAGACCTCGGCTGGCGCGGAATGCTGCCAGCGCTCACTCGGTGAGCTAGCGCAAATGGCTCAAGAGCTACAGGCACTCGGCTAGTAGCTCCGGCAGTCCATCGACTAGAATGCTCCCTGGCGGCGACACCAGTTCGTCCGCTCATGATCGCCGCCTGGGACTAGTGTAAGAAGAGTTGATGAAGCCTCATTTTCCGCAACGTAACTACGCCGCTATTATCTTTGATTGCGATGGAACCTTAACTGATTCGATGCCGGTTCACTTTCTCGCCTGGGATCAGACCATGCGACGCTACGGCATCGAGTTTTCTGAAGCCAGATTCTATGCACTGGCGGGTGTGCCTACCGATCGCATCATCCAGTTACTGGCTGCCGAGCAGGGAGTCAGCATCGATGCAACTGTAGCCGCTCACGAAAAGGAAGCTGCCTTTCTGGAACTGCTGCACATGCTCGAACCCATCGAAATCATCTTGGAGGTGGCCTCACACTTTCGCGGCAAACTGCCCATGGCCGTGGCCAGCGGAGGATTCCGTAGCATTATCCAGAGGCAACTGGAAGCGATCGGCTGTGCAGATTGGTTTGATACGATCGTCTCTGCCGAAGATACTCAGCGCCATAAACCGTTTCCTGATGTTTTCCTGGAAGCGGCTCGACGCATGCACGTCGAGCCGGCCAAGTGCCTGGTTTACGAAGATGCTGATCTGGGACTGGCCGCCGCGGCGGCTGCGGGCATGGATGCAATCGATGTTCGCACTCACCGCGTCTAAAGTCAACGACGCGTTCGGTAGCCACCGTCGCCAGACGGTGGATGGAAAGTTAACGTTTGCCACTGCTTGCCAGCAGTGGCTACGAACACTGCGTCCAGCGAAACTGGCCAGTCCACCAATTGGCGCTGTTCAATTAATTGCGCACGAACTTCGATGAAGACGACTGCGCAGACGCCCCGAGCTGGCCGGGCGATTCATGCCGCGTGGGCAATTCGTGCTGCTCGAGTTGCTCAAGCAGCAGCCGGGCGGATTCCAATTCACTTGCGCTGAAGAATTTTACGTTGCCCGTGTATCTGGACTCCGAACGATTCTTGCTGGCCAGTTGCTCCCATGACAATCCGTCGGTCAGGTGCCAGGCCGCAGCTTGCGCTACGTTCTGCGAAATCAGACGTTCACCGAGTAAACGACAGACTTCAGTAACTCTTCCATCTGCTTGTGGCATCTGATCGATCGGGACGATGCGGTACTTGTGCCTGGAGGTTGGGTCCGGTTTGCCATGCTCCAAGCACACGGTTTGCGCCATGATCTTGCCCACGCGACCAGGCATTACGCGAAAGAAGCCGCGACCCATGCCGTTGCCTTGATTACCAAAGGCGTTGCCTTGATTGCCGAATTGGTTGCCCATTTGATTGCCGAACTGATTGCCGAACTGATTGCCTTGCCCGAAGCCACCGCCCAGTCCTTGAGTGCCACCGCCACCGGGGCCACCTTGTCCAAACTGCCCTTGGCCAAACTGACCTAGGCCACCTAGTGGACCGAACTGGCCACCAGGTTGACCAAACTGGCCTTGGCCCGCGCCTCCCCAGGGCATGCCCATGCCACCACCGCCAGGTTGAAACTGCGCGAGTATGGGCAGCGCGCCGAATGTTTTCGGCAACTGAACCGTTAAGGGTTGCGTGCTTTTGTTGGTCACTCGCAAGCAGATCTGCTGAGCAGAAGGTGCAATCAATTCGGCCTCGATCTCACCGGACTCCATCGCCTCGAACAGATCGACGCTGCGCGGCGGTTCCGCGTGCGAATCGCGGGGTTCTTTGGCATCTAAACGCTCGTCAAACTGAGCCACACAGAACAAACATATTCCCGACCAGAAAAGCAAATTGGTGCGCAGCATGGGATCCTCGATACCGAGAAAGGAGAAGCGCGAGGCAAGCGGAATGGGTTCTTCGACCGGTTTGCAATCGCTATGCCACGCGGGCCAAGCCGGCCGCCAAGGCAGCCTAAGAACGTGCGCCCGTCAACTAAATCTCAAGGCGTAGATGAGAAAAGAAGTTTTGGTGTAGCGGCAATCCAAGGCTGATCACCCGCAACCAACCCATTACTCAGCGCTGCATTGTGCAACAACTGCGGATCACATCAATCAGCATAGTAGCGCAAAATGCGGCAGCCTTCGGGCATTAAGCGACGCGCGTTTTGTGTCACCTCTCCCAAGCGCAGCTTGGGGAGGTCGAATCGAGCCCTTAAGGCGAAGATTCGGGAGGGGGCACTGCGCCAGGGATGAGTCAACCATGGCGCATTGCCCCCTCCCGCAGCCTCGGCTAAAGGCCTCGTCTGCGACCTCCCCCAGCTGCGATGGGAGAGGTGACATTCACAAAACGCGCAACATCAAAATCGCCAGACGGTGGACGCGAAAGCTAGCGGCTTCCACCACTTGGCAGTGGTGGCTACATGGAACCGCTAGGAGCTCTGGCTGTCGACATGCTCTACACGCGGCGCACGATGATGCGATTGCCTTCACGTTTGACCACTTCCACTTCGGTACCGGGGTCCAGGAAGTCACCTTCGGTAACTACGTCGACGATATGGTTATCGAAACGTACTTTGCCAGCGGGGCGCAAGACCGAGTCGGCCAGTCCGCGTTTGCCCAGTTCGGGCGTGAACGAGAGGCTGGCGGTCAGTGTTGCCAGGGTCTCAGCTTCGGGTGTCACCAGCGCGTCGGGCGTCTGCAATCGCAGTTTGCCCATCCCGGGTATCCAATCAAAGAACATCACCTGCACAATCAAGGCAACCCCGACCACGGCCAGGGTCCCCACGACCACCAACAAGTTTTGGCTCAGCGTTTCCCACTGAACCGTCGTCTGCGGAAAGATGAAGTCTTGGCTGGCCATCACCAACGACAGTACGATCAAGCCGACACCCGTGAGACCAAAGATACCGGTTCCCGGCAGGATAAAGATCTCGATGGCCAACGTGCTAACGCCCAGGGCGAACAGCATCACTTCCAACCAACCGCTGGTGCCACCCAACGCGTGGCTCCAGAAGAAGATGCCGAAGCTGCAAAGCGACAGCAAGCCTGCCACACTGATACCGGGCACCGTCATTTCGACATACAGGCCGATCAGGCCGACCAGCAACAGCAGGCCAGTCACCAACGGTCGATTAAGAATGTAGACCGTATTGTCGACCCAGTTGCGTTGCGTGGAGCTGAACTGATCAAAAGTCAATTGCTCCAGCAAGGCTCGTTCTGACTCGACGGTACCTTCGGCCAGTTCCAGTTCCACGGCGCGCGTGCCGCTGACGGTCAGAAAACGCTCTTGGCCGGTCTCGGGCACTGCTGGTCCAAGCGTGTACTGCGCGGCGATGTCGGGCTGAGCGATTTGATGCGCCGATAGATACTCGCGCTGGCCGGTGGTCTTATGCGTAGCTTCGTAGATGACCAGTTTGTGATCGACCATGGCTTCGGCCAGCGCGCCGGGACGATCATTGCTTTCGGCGATCTGCCGCACTTCCGCAGCGATAGCGCTGACGAGTTTAGGTTCAACAAAACGAAAGGCACCGTTGGCCATGAAGATGGGACCAGCATCGCCAATCAGCGCGCGAGGTTCCATGATGATACGATCGGCCCCCAGGGCCATGATGGCAGCCCCACTAAACGCTTCTTCGGGAATGAACGCGATGGTGGTCGCCCAATCGATATCGCTGAGCAACTTGGCCAATGCTTCGGAATCATTCAAATCACCACCAGGGCTGGTGATCCGCAAGATAATCAAGTCGACGTTTCTGCGCTGAGCCTGCTCCACGCGATTGGTCACGTAGGCTCGCAGTCCACCGAAGATCGGCCCTTTGACATCGATTAGCATCGCATGCTTGTAAGCTCGCTTGAGCAGTTGATCGACCTTGGCATCGGCCGCAACGGCCGGCTCATTGGCAGGTTGATCAGCGGCGACGATTGGTTCTTGATCGATGATCGCCCCCGGATCCGGGGGCTCGGGCGCGGGCTCTTGTGCCGGTAATGATTGTCCCAGCAGCCAGCAGCCGACGAAACAGATGATCCAAGGCCGCCAAGCTGCATACATCATGAGGAACACCTGAGGTAACTTCGCGCCAGTTGGCGGATGGTCATCATGGCAGTGGCGATCCAGTTCGCCCTTACCTTCGCTCCAGCGCATGCTTCAATCGATAATATTTTAGACCCGGAACCAAAAAGCAAGTGGCAGCCACGACACCGAAAATCAGGTGCGCAACGTTTGGAAATACGGCCATGGCCACGCTGGTCAAGAACAGGCAAGCGGCTTGAACATAAAACGCGCCGGTGAGAATTCCGGCTTTGATCATAAAGACCATGCCGGTGACGACACCCAGCAAGGGCGAAAGCGTCAAAGGCTTTAGCACCAGCCACCATTCCAACGGCCAGAGCATGCCGATGGCCACCAGGCTGGCGCCCCAAACGTGTGCAATCTGGCGTTCCACGAAGGTTACCGGTCCCACTTGCCGGCGCATGGCCCAGAACACGGCAGCCCACGCTCCCAGGCCGATTGTCCACAGGGCGGCATAATACAGCCGATTCTCCACGTGGGCCCAGGCCAGTGATTGAGTTAGCACACAGGCCACCAGCAGTACCACGCTGTGCCACATCCACAACACGCCCCAATTCTCCAGCACCGAAGCATGATGCGTTTCGCGGAACCAGCGGCCCACGATATCGGAGAACGAACCACCACGAGCGGCAACCGGTTCATCGCGGGTGAAAGACTCCAAATCATCTGCCAGCGCACCGGCCGTCGCATAGCGCAGATCGGGTGGCTTCTGCAGGCAGCGGGTGACAATCATCTCCAGGTCGCGATCGATCGAAGGATCCAGCAAGCGCAACATGGGTGGATCATGCTCGATGACCTTCAGCGCCATCTCGATGGGTGAGGTCGCAATGAACGGTGGCCGGCCGGCCAGCGTGTGATAGAGGACTGTACCCAGCGAATAAATGTCGGAAGCCGGGCCGCTGGACGCGCCGCGACCAGCCGCTTGCTCGGGCGACATGTAGGAAGGCGTGCCCACGATCGCGCCGGTGTGCGTTAACGAGTTGTTGGCATCGATAAACTTGGCCAGGCCAAAATCGGTCACCATGGGTCGACCATCGGCCCCCATGATGATGTTCGAGGGTTTGATGTCGCGATGCAGGATGCCTTGCTGGTGTGCGTGATCGATCGCGCGGGCCACGCTGGCCATGATGCGGGCAGCTTCGCGCTGCGGCAGTGGACCATCGGCCAGGCGTTCGGCCAAGGTCTGGCCATGAATCAGTTGCATGCTGAAGTAAGGATGGCCTTCGAACGCGCCGACTTCGTAAACCGGTACGATGCCGGGATGATCGAGGCTGGCAGTCGCGCGAGCCTCGGCGACGAAGCGATCGTGATCATTGGTGGACGTGAGTCGATCGCGCTGGATCATCTTCACGGCGACCAGTCGACCAAGGCTGAGTTGACGAGCGCGAAAGACCACGCCCATGCCGCCGCGACCGATTTGTTCTTGCAGTTCATAGTCGCCCATGCGGCATGGCAAGGCTTGGGGCGTTTGATCGCTGCCGAGAATGACCGTGCCTTGCGAACCGCGCGAGCTACCTTGCTTCTCGCCTTCACCGGCCGTGTGACCTGCGACATCCGCCAGCATGAGCGCGGGCCAGACTTCCTTTAACTGCTGTTCCAATTGTGGATGCTGGTTGATCAACTCGTTCAGATCCAACGACTTGCCCTGTTGCATCCGATCCAGTTGAGCGGTAACGATCTCGGCTAGTTGCTGCTCCAGAGCATCATCGCTGACCTCGCTATCGTCGCCTGCGGGCAAAGAAGTGGTCAGAGCGTGTGGGTCTAGCTTGCGAGAGGCGAGATCAGGACTAGTCACAGATCTAGCCCCCTGTTGATCCAGATTGTGACGCGGCTGCATCGGCATCCAGGATTTCGCGCAAGCGACGGATCGCGCGCAAGTACCGCATGCTGGCCGCCGGTTCGGTCAGTCCCAGAGCCGTCGCGATTTCACCGTTACTGAGTTGCTCATAGTGCCGCATCAAAATAATATCGCGATCGGTATCGCCCAGACGAGCAATCGCCCCTTCGACATGCACGGCCAATTCGCGCTGCGTCGCCGCCGCGGCCGGGGTCATGGCTGGGTCGCAAAGTTGGCCAACGATATCGAGCGATGATTGATCAACCGTACCGGCCACCTGCATGGCTTGTTCGCGATCGATCGAACGTTTGGCCGACACTCGGTGGCGTCGATGGGCGTCGATCAGTCGATCCTTGGCGATTTGGCGGATCCACAAATGGAAGGCCATGACCGGGTTTTGCAGATAGTCCTGCAAACGCCGGTTGGCTTCGATCAAGACATCCTGGACCACATCGCTAACATCCACGCGGCGTTTGATTCGCTGGTCCAGCCGTAACTGGATCATGCGATGCAGTGAATCGCGATGGCGGGCCAGCAGCCGCTCGACAGCTTCGCTATCGCCTTCCTTGGCTTCTTTGAGCAAGTCTGTCGTGTTTTCGGCGTCGGGCCAGATCGATTTGGTCATTTACCCACTTTGGCTACAAAGGTTTCCGCGGATACCTTTATTATAGCCGACCTGACAAGGCGCCGCGTGAATTTATCGGTCTTTTGCAGTGGGATGGCCGAGGTTGCACCTGGGTGTTCAACGTCAATGAATCTCGTGCGTTGGGGCAGAGCGAAGGCTCGGCGGGAGCCTCTCCCTCCCAGCCTTAGCCGGCTTTGGCGTTGGAGACTTTGCCGGCCGGCAGCGAAATAGATTCGTTTAAGCTGGGAAAACGGCTGGAGTAGAGCAACCTTTCCCACCAGCGAGCTTTGCGCAGCCGTGGATCGTTGGCGGAAACTGTGTGCTGTTTGCCGCGCCGGGTACGCAGCACGATCGAACCATCGGCGGTGAACTCGGTTACGACCCAGAATTTGTCGACCTGGTAGGTATAAGTTTCGCCATGGACCGTCGGGGAAACGTTTTTGGCCCGCGGCCCTGGTCTGTTGCTATACTTATCGCGAGTGTAGATTACCCGATCGCCAACAGCGAAATTTGTGCGCATGCCGGATTGTCCTCCACTCCAAACACCCGGTTAGGGAAGTGCAATTTCCCACAACCTTAAACTACTAACTGACCTGGACTAAAAAATCTAGGCCAAGATTCTGATTACTCGGTAATTGCAGCGTTTTTTTATTTCGCTCGCGTCGACTCTTTATCCGTTTCGTTACCAAACCAACGCACCGATATGCCAGCTTCTGTCCTATTTGTTTGCCTGGGCAACATTTGCCGCTCACCGGCAGCCGAAGGCGTCATGCAAAACTTGATCCAGCAACGCGGCTTGGAAGCAGAGATCCGCGTTGATTCGGCTGGCACCAGTAGTTTTCATATCGGTGAACCGGCCGACCGGCGCATGCGCGTGGCCGCAGCCGCGCGAGGTTACGACCTGACCAGTCGCTCGCGCCAAGCCACGGTGCGCGATTACAGTCGCTTCGATCTGATTATCGCCATGGATCGCAACAACTATCGCGAACTGGCTACGATCTTCGGTGAACCAAGCACCAAGCTCCACCTGCTCTCGGAGTTTCTTCCGGCCGACTCACCGCGCGATGTGCCCGATCCGTATCATGGCGGTCCGGAAGGCTTTCAGGATGTCTTGAATATGCTCGAGCAAGCGTGCCCTGCCATTCTGGACCGCTTGATTGCCATTAGCCGAGCCAAAGCCGGCTGAGGAGCACCATGCGCATCGGTATGGTGACCTTGGGTCAACATGTGCCTTCGACTCGCTTTCGTTTCCTGGCGATGGTTCCGTTCTTGCGCTCGCAAGGACACCAGGTACGGGTCTGGTCAAGCGTGCCGTCAGTATATGACTACTGGCCAATGATTGGCTGGCGCGCCAGCAGCCTGATCAAGCGCAGCAACCGCTGGCGGCAATGGCTGGCGGCGCGACTCTTCAAACCCGATTGTATTTACCTGGAGCGCGGCGTTTATCACGATGCTACACTGGCCATGGATCGCCGCTTTCGGGCCCTCGCGCCGCGATTGGTACTGGACGTCGATGATGGCATCTTCCTTGAGTTTCCCGACAAGATACCTCAACTGATTGCGATGAGTGATCATGTAGTCACGGCTACACCAACCATCAGCCAGTATGTCAGCCAGCACACCGCAGCTTATACGCTGATACCTACTTCGGTCAGCCTGGCGCGATATACACGACCTGGTGCTAGCCCAAAGCGCAGTCAGGCTGGATCGCGGCCAGTGATCGGCTGGATCGGCACGGCCCCCAATGTTGCCTTCTTGGCCGAGTGTGCGCCGGCCCTAAGGCAATTGGCACAAGAAACAGAGTTCCAATTGCTGGTCGTGGCCAACCATGACCAGTACCTCAAGCAACTGGACCTCGGCGGCGTGGAAGTACGATTCGAGCCATGGCGTCCCGAACAAGAGCTGGCACATTTGAGTCAGATGGATATCGGCGTCATGCCACTGCCACCGGACCGCCCATGGATGCGTTACAAAGCGGCCACCAAGCTGATTCAGTATCTGTCCCTGGGAATACCAGCGGTTGCCTCGCCCATCGGCGTCAATGCCGATATCCTGGCAGGCAATCGAGTTGGGATGGCGGCCAGCGACACAGATCAGTGGCTTGAGGCTTTCCGAACATTGCTTTCCTCGCCACAATTGCGCCAGAGCCTGGGAGAACAAGGTCGGCAACTGGTGGCCGAACAGTTCAGTGTCGAAGCCAATGCGCCCAAGCTGGCCAGCGTGCTGGTCGGCCCAGGCGATGCCCGCACCCACACATAAACCCTTGCCAGCACCACGTAGCCACCGGCCGCCAGGCGGTGGACCTGCATCAGAAAAGGTCCACCGCCTGGCGGTGGCTACGGTTAGCGATTCCTTATACTCTGGGATATGCGTTGATGAAAAGCGAAGCCGCGGTTACGCCCGAAATGCTGCAAGCCAATCCTGGGCTAGCGATTTTGCTGACACTCTTTTCGATGCTCATCATCGCCCTGTTGGTCGGCTGCGTATCGACCTGGCTGTGGGCCATTTTTCGCTGGTCAAGTGGCAAACCGCTGTTGGCCGTTGAACCTTGGCGACCGCGCAGTTGGGGACTGCTGGACCTGGTACTGGTAGGCTTTATGGTCTTGGCTGCCCAGGTTATTGGATTCAAGATTTGGGCCGATGCTAACGGCATCGATCTGCGCGAGTTGAAAGAAGAGCACACCGATTCGCTGTCGGCCATGGCCACTGGCGCACTGACGTTGCTGGCCGTTATGCTGCTGGCCACGATCTGGCTGTTGATTCGCTATTCGGCTACGTTCAAACATCTGGGCTTGTCGCTGCGCAAGTTGCCTCAACATTCAGGGCTGGGCCTGGCTGCCGCGGCCATGTGGTTGCCGGTTGTCATCTTGATCATGGCCAGTGTCAGCGTAGGGACTGGTCAAGAATATGATCACCCGCTGATCAAGCGATTGAATGAAGATGGAACCTTGGGCTCGTATCTGCTGGCTGTGTTTTGCGCAGTGGTTGCAGCGCCCTTGGTCGAGGAGTTCTTGTTTCGAGTGCTGCTGCAAGGCTGGCTGCAATCGATACCTTGGACCGTCAGCAGCCTGTGGTGGCTGTTGGGTGCCAACCAGCAGCAAAGCCAGGTGGCGGTGCATGGCGGATCTTTCGCAGAGCCGACTGTGGCCGAGGCCATGAGCAGTGAACCACCCCGTTTGCTGCCAGCAGAACAGAATCCCTACGCACCCAGTTGGCTGGACTCGGGCGTTGGCACACCGTCGCCGTTGCCACCGATACTACCGCAGGCGAGCCTGATCGACGAGTATTCGGATCAGGCAATTAAGTCCGATGCTGGCCAAGGGGCCTTAGATGCCCCTGCAGAGCCAACACCACCAGTCTGGCCAGTGTTCGTGGCGGGCACGCTGTTCGGTTTGGCACACTGGGATTATGGTGTCAGCTTTGTGCCCCTGATCGTTTTGGGAATCGTACTGGGTTTCCTCTACCGAGCCACGCAGTCGATCTGGCCCTGCTTTGTGCTGCACTTTTCCCTGAATGCCTTTTCTATGGCGGGATTAGGATTAGGATTGCTGATGGAAGCAGCCAAGTAAGCTACTCACGTAAGCCGCTGGCCCCCTAAAACGGGCCGAGCGAGCTTAGGGATAGCATGGGATGCGCGCCGTTCTCCTCGCGAATTATGGCTGGCGACAATTTGCCCCAGCGCATTTCGCGTTGCGAGGTCGAGGCCGGGCTGGTTCACTATATAGTTGCCAGTGCCCGCACCAGCCGGGCTTGTGGCTCAGATGCCAACCCTTGATGCGAGCGAACTAGTGAGTGGAAAGTTAGTCAGTGCAAGCGGCTTAGGTAACTGGCGTGGGCTGTGTGCCTTAGTCCCGCTGGGGATACTCTGCCTGGCAGGTTGCGAAGTCCCGGTGGCGGAATTCCAGCCAAACACGCTGCATGCCAAGGTTTTGGCTGACAAAGACCAGATCGAAAACTTCGATCCAGCGGTCGAGGAGACCACCCGTCTGCTGACCGATATGTTCGGCACGCCCGACGAGCCCAAGCTGCCCCCAGCCATGTTGGAAGAAGAGCACCTGGCCGCCTTGGTATCGCTGGACAACCTGAAGCGCGCTGCCGGACCAGTGCGCAGCGACGAAGAGGACAGGCACTTTGGTCTCTACCGCGAACATTGTGTTCACTGCCACGGCACAACAGGCAACGGACTGGGGCCAACGGCCAGTTTCTTGAACCCTTATCCACGCGACTTCCGCATGGGTATCTTCAAGTTCAAGTCGACGCCGGTGGGACGCAAGCCGACGCGCGAAGACCTGCAACGCATCCTCAAGGAAGGCATCATGGGCACGAGCATGCCCTCCTTCCGTCTGCTGAAGGATGACGAGGTCGATGTGTTGGTCGATTATGTTATCTACCTGTCGATCCGTGGCGAAGTCGAACGCAAACTGCTCTTCCAAGCCAAAGAGTTGGACTTTGGCGAAGGCGAGCATCTGTATGATCCTTCGCTCAAGGAGAAGGAGCCCGACGAATTCGAATCGCAGATGGAAACGATCAACGAGGTGATTGTCAACGTCGCTGAGAGCTGGGATAAAGCGGCCGACCAGGCCGTGGTGATCGCTCCACCACCGGACGACTACCCGCTAATGACTCGCGACCAGAATGGTTCACCGGAAGCGCAAGAGAAGTTGGCCGAATCGATCGCTCGCGGCCGTACGATTTTTCATGGCAACGTTGCCAACTGCGGTACCTGTCACGGAAACACAGCGTTGGGAGATGGAGCCAAGAACGACTTCGATATCTGGACCAAGGATTGGCTGCAGACGCTGAACTTGGATGCCAAGAACCGCGAACAGATCAATCCTTATCTGAAGCTGGGTGCTCTCAAGCCGCGCAACATCATACCTCGCAACTTGCGAAGTGGCATGTATCGCGGCGGTGGTCAGCCGATCGATATCTACATGCGTATCGTGCTGGGCATCGATGGCACCACCATGCCTGCGGCAGCTATGAAACCGAACAACCCATTGGGACTGACGGAGTCGGAAGTTTGGGATGTAGTCAACTACGTGCTCAGTTTGCCTTACGAACACATCAGTCATGCTGCGGCCGGTGTGCCACCTTTCGCGCGCGAAAAGCCATAGGAGGCATGACAACAAATGAGCATGGGTAAAGTTTGGGGAATATTGTTCTTGTTGGTGCCGGTGCTAGGCACGGCACTATTCCTGATTGGCATGTTCGCCACCAGCGGACCGCTGGCCCTGTGGTTTCCTGAGAACATCAATCCTCTGGCCAACGAGATCGATCGCTTGCACGATATCATTCTCGTGCTGATTGGGATCGTATTTATCGGCACCAGCCTGGCGCTGTTCTGGTTTATTTGGAAGTACGATGCCGCAACCAATCCGGATAAGGCCAAATTCGTTCATGGCAATCATCGGTTGGAAGTTTGGTGGACGGTTATCCCGGCGATCATCTTGATCCTGTTGGCCGTGTACCAGTTCAAGGTCTATGCCGACGTCAAGATCAACCGGCCGATGTTAGCCGGCGCGGATGGCCAGTTGGGCACCGCCGATGACCAGCCCGAACCACCCAGTTTCGAAGTTGTCGGTCGTCAGTTTGAGTGGCGGATTCGTTACGCCGGCCAGGATAAGTTGCTCGATACGGCAGACGATATCTTGGGTGAAGTCAATGAACTGCACGCACCGCTTAATCAACGCATGGTCGGTTCGCTGAAAGCGGCCGATGTGCTGCACAGCTTCTTCATTCCAGCGCTGCGGCTGAAGAACGATATGATTCCCGGCACGCGGCAGATTGTGTGGTTCGAAGCCTCCAAGCCAGGCAACTACGAAATCGTGTGTACCGAGCTGTGCGGCTGGGGTCACTACAAGATGAAGGGCCGCTTCGTCGTCGAGACGCCTGAGCAGTTTGCGGCTTACCTGGAGCGGTTGCGTCAAACCCAGTTTGAACGCAGCTACGACCGAGGTGCGCCCAGTGACAAGACCACTTCGCCGCCGGAGCAACCAGCCGTGGCGGTCGCGGATCCTATCGCTAAGTGAAATAAAGCAAGCGAAACAATATGAGTGCAACCGTTCCGGGCGACAAAGTAGTCGAGAGCCAACCGCAGTGGACCAGTTCCACGGCGCACTCCAGCACTGGCATCGTCCATTTTCTGCGCTCCTACATCTTTTCGACCGATCACAAGATCATCGGGCTGCAGTTTCTTTTTTCAACCCTGATCTGGTTTTTTGTCGGTGGCATGCTGGCCATGGCCATTCGTTGGCAATTGGCCTGGCCCTGGCAGAACATGCCGATCGTCGGACCGATGCTCTTCAGTGGCGAAGGCGGTCAAATCTCGCCGGAATTTTATACTTCGCTGGTGACCCAGCATGCGACGGTGATGATCTTCTTTGTGATCATTCCGATCTTGACCGCGGCATTTGGCAACTACCTGATTCCGCTGATGATCGGTGCCGAGGATATGGCCTTTCCCACGCTGAACATGTTCTCCTACTGGATGATGTGGCCGGCGTTTCTGCTGATTGGCTTCAGCTTCTTCGTGCCTCCCTATGGTGCCGGAGCGGGCTGGACATCCTATCCGCCGCTATCGATCTTGACCGAATCATCACCCGGCAGCGGGATGGCCCAGACCTTGTGGCTGGGCGGAGTGGCTTGCGTGGGCGTGGCTTCGATGATGGGTTCGGTCAATTACCTGACCACGATTATCCAGATGCGGGCCCCCGGCATGACGATGATGCGTCTGCCGATGACCGTGTGGGCTCTGTTCATCACGGCTATTCTGCAAGCCTTTGCTCTGCCCGTTTTGACCGCAGGGGCGATCATGCAAATGACCGACCGCTTGCTGGGAACAGGCTTCTATTTGCCCGAACTGGCTTCTGCCAATAACTCAGCGGCGGTCTCCGGTGGTGGGCAGCCACTCTTGTGGCAGCACCTCTTCTGGTTTTACTCGCACCCAGCCGTTTACATCATGATTTTGCCGGCCATGGGTATGGTCAGCGATATCCTGTCCACTTTTTCGCGCAAGCCCCTGTTTGGTTACCGCCCGATGGTCATGGCCCTGTGCGTCATCGCCGGCCTGGGTTTCATCGTGTGGGGCCACCACATGTACACCTCCGGCATGAGCCCGGTGCTGGGTATTACTTTTGCTGCGGCCACGGTGATGATTGCCATCCCCAGTGCGGTTAAGGTCTTTAATTGGCTGGGAACGCTGTGGGGCGGACGCATCCAGATGACTACGCCACTGCTCTTCGGACTGGGGTTTGTATCGATGTTCATTATCGGTGGTCTGAGCGGCATTCTGATGGCATCGACCCCGGTCGATATCGTGATCCACGATACCTACTACATCGTGGCTCACTTCCATTATGTGCTGGTAGGTGCCGCCACCATGGCAATCTTCGGCGGCATCTATTTTTGGTTCCCCAAGATGTTTGGTCGCATGATGAACGAGTTCTGGGGCAAGGTTCACTTTGCCTTGACCTTCATCTTCATCAATGGCACCTTCTTTCCTATGCACTTGCTGGGCGCAGGGAACATGCCGCGACGTTACGCGGATCCATATCACTTTGAGTTGTTTGCTGACATGCAACCGCTCAACCAATTCATCTCCATCTGTGCTTTTGCATCGATGGCCGCACAGCTGATCTTCGTCCTGAACTTTTTGACTTGCTTGTTCTGGGGCAAACGCGTGGGTCGCAATCCCTGGAACTGCAATACGCTGGAATGGGCCGCGCCCAGCCCACCGGGACACGGCAACTTTGATTTTCAACCGATCGTGTATCGTGGGCCTTACGAGTATGGAGATCCGACGGCCGGTGATCGCGACTTCCGGCCACAAACAGAACGCCCCACTAGTGGAACAGGGGAGGCCAGTCACTAATGCCCGCCGCCGCTCCCGACTACCGACCAGTTGGTTACTCGCGCTCGGTGCACCTGTTTGCGTTGGCGCTGGTGCTGTCGGTCTTTCCACTGATATGGGTTGGTTCGCTGGTGACCACCTACGACGCTGGCATGGCGGTACCAGATTGGCCGACGACTTACGGTTACAACATGTTTGCCTACCCAATTCAAACATGGCTCTTTGGCCCGTTTGATTTGCTGGCCGAGCACAGCCATCGCCTGCTGGGCACAGTGGCCGGCATGATCACGATTGGCCTGGTCATCACGGCTTGGATCTACGACCAGCGGACCTGGTTTCGCTGGTGGACGCTGCTGGTGCTGCTGGCCATTATCGGTCAGGGAGTTCTGGGAGGTATGCGCGTGGTACTGGATGCCAGAACCTTGGCACTAATCCACGGATGCACCGCTTCCCTGTTCTTTGCGATGGCGACGGCCACTGCGGTGGTGACATCCAAATTCTGGTACTACACCAACGATAACCGGTACTGGGCAACTGGCAGGTTGACGCGCTGGGTGGCTACTCTGATGGCAGTATTGAGTTTCCTGCAACTAACTGTCGGAGCTCAATTGCGTCACATCACCGGCAGCGCCTCGACGCAGTACTTCACTGCCTTTGTGCACCTGCACCTGACATTGGCCGGCACGATTGTTTTGCTAACCTTCATGCTCTGGCTGTCGGCCACCCGACTGGTGGCTCCGCCGACGCGACGAGCTGCCACAGGTTTGGTTTTGCTAGTACTGGTGCAGGTCGCTTTAGGAATTGGGACTTGGCTGGTAAACTATGCATCACCTTGGCCGGCGGCGACCGATTCGCTCGCTCGATACACGATTTTGTCCAAGGGATACATCGAAAGCATGATAGTCACAGCCCACGTGGCTACTGGCTCACTAATCATCAGTTTTTCAACGATCGCAGCAGTCTCGGCTTGGCGGACGCGAGCTTTGAGTGCGGCAGTCCAGTCTCGGCCTGAAAGTACATGGCAGTGGAAAAGACAAATCGCGTAGGACAAAGCGCTGCAGTGCTGGGGACCATGCCCGCGCGTACCTCCAGCCGGTTAGCTTATTACATCGAACTGACCAAGCCACGTATCTTGGTCATGATTCTGCTGACAGCCATCATGGCGATGGTGGCTACCGGGGCTGCGTTGGATCCATGGATCGTGCTCTGGACGTGTCTTGGTACCACGCTGACTGCGGCCAGCGCCAGCGTACTGAATCAGTGGATCGAGCGCGAGCGCGACGCCGTCATGCAACGCACCAGTCGCCGCCCGTTGCCAACCGGTCGAGTCGCCGCCAGCCAGGCAGCCTGGATGGGTTGGGCGCTGGTGATCGCTGGTTCGTTGATCCTGGGCTGGTTGGTTAATTTACCGACGATGTATGGTGGCCTGGCCACCTGGTTTTTGTATGTGGCAGTTTACACGCCTCTGAAATTGCGCCATTGGTCCAATACGCTGATCGGTGCACTACCAGGCGCGCTGCCGGTTTGGATGGGGTGGACGGCTGCTGGTGGCAGCCTGGCCGATCCGCGAGCCTGGACGCTTTTGGGAATCCTGGTCGCCTGGCAGTTGCCTCACTTTATGGCGATTGCCTGGCTGTATCGCGAGCAGTATGCATCGGCTGGTTACAAGATGATCACGGTTACCGATGCCAGTGGCCGGGGTGCTTCCCTGCATGCGATTCTGGGCTCGATCGCCCTCTTGCCGCTGATCGTGGCGGCCTTGCCACCGGTGGACATCGGCCACACGATTCTGTGCTTGTTGGGACTGGCCGTCTCGGGTTGGATGCTGCAGTCTTCGATCAAATTCGCCCGCAATCAGAATGCGCAGACCGCTCGCCGCATGCTGCGCGTGAGCCTGATGCACTTGCCACTAACCATGCTGGTTATTCTGCTGGCACGCCTGTTTGGTTAGCCATTCGAATTAAACTAGATTCTATCTGCGATTACCAAGTTCGACGCACCTTAGCCTTCGGCCAGCATGAGTTCCACGACGATCGATACCAACGCCGCTTCTCCTGGCCACCCTGATACACACGCAGGCGGTCACGGTCATGGTGGACATGGCCATGTGTCCCTGGTCTACCAACCAGCCCTGCCCATGTCGCGTGGCAAGACCATGCTGTGGCTGTTCCTATCGACCGAGATCATGTTCTTTTCGGCTTTGATAGGAACGTACATCGTGGTGCGTTTCGGTGTACCGACTGGTTCTTGGCCCAAGCCGATCGATGTGCATGTCGAAGAATGGGTTGGAGCTGTCAACACGTTTGTGCTGATCTGCTCGAGCGTCTCGATCGTGCTGGCTCACGATGCAGCCAAGCGCAACCTGGGCCAGAAGGCCTGGCGATGGGTTTTGGTCACCTTGTTGCTCGGCTGTTTGTTCCTGGGATTCAAAGCGTATGAATACCGCGCCAAGTATGTCCACTCACTGGTGCCATTCCCGCCGCATAGCAACATTTACGATCGCCCCGATGTCTATTACGTCGGTGCCGTGACCGATCGCCTGGCCGAGCTGTCGACCGAGATCAATACCGCCAACGTTCGCCAGAATGCGCTCGTCGGCCAGGTCGAATCGTTGCCCGATGAAATCCAGACGCTGACCGACGAGGTCAAGCAGCTTCGCGAGTCACGTGGCACCTTGGCCCGCAAGATCATCGATGGACGCAAAGCCGGTACCGATGCCGAAGAACTCAAGACAGCCGAAACGGAACTGGCAGGCGTTGAAAAAGAACTGCTGACCAAGAGCCAGGCGCTGGCCAAACTGAAGACTGAAGCACCTTTGATGCGTCATGAACTGGGACGCTTGCAAGCCGACGAAGCGGGCCGAGCGGAACGATTGAAGATTGTTAATCGCCTGGCCGAAGTGGCCGCCAAATGGACGTCGCGCACCGTCGGCCGCGATCCCGATGCCATCACCGGTCAAAGCGCCATGGTCGCCCTGGCCAACGACATCTATCCACTGGCCATGTATCAACAAGTAGCTCAGCAGTATTCCAAGATGGAATCGACTCAGATCACCCAACTGATTCGTGATACCCAGGCCACGATGGCCCAGTTGACCACGCAAGGCGCCGCCGCTACAGAAAAGATGAATGCGGCTCAAGCTGAAATCGAAACCTTGGCCGCTGAAGCCACCAGGTTGAAAGATGAACTGGCTGCTCTGCCAGAGCCTGGCGCGGAACCAGCCAATGAAAAACCGGCCAATGAAAAACCGGCTGACGAAAAAGCGGC
This sequence comes from Ottelia alismoides, assembly GCA_037367405.1. Classification (NCBI taxonomy): domain Eukaryota; kingdom Viridiplantae; phylum Streptophyta; class Magnoliopsida; order Alismatales; family Hydrocharitaceae; genus Ottelia; species Ottelia alismoides. The sequence goes on along the minus strand of JAZKJV010011400.1, from coordinate 5,229,357 downwards.
CGAAGGTGAAGCGTCTGCGGGCGAAACGTCGGCCCCCCCAGCCGCCACCGGTTCGGATGCACCGGCACAATCAACACCACAACCACCTGAGCAGACAGCACCGGTTCAACCAGATCGGCGTGCACAGATCGCGCAGCGTTTGATGGAAATTGAAACTCAGTCGGCTGCAGCCACCGCCTTAAGTGCTCAAAGCGCGCAAGAGGCGACCACGGCCGAGACCGAGAAGGGGCGACTGCAAGGCGAACTGAATGCCGCCCAAGCTCGACAAGAGTTCCGCGCTGAACTGGAGCAGATCCACGGTGGGCTGAATCATCATTACAGTTGGCTCAAGCTGCCGATGAGCATCCCGAGTGGTCACATGTGGTCATCGACCTACTTTCTGCTGACGGGTATTCACGCCCTGCACGTGCTGATTGGTTTGATCGTATTTGTGATCATCCTGACGTTGAACCTGGGCCCAGCTCATGCCAACTTGTTGGAGAACTCGGGGCTGTACTGGCACTTCGTCGATATCGTCTGGATCTTCCTGTTCCCGCTCATTTATCTGTTTTAGGTTTTCGAGAACTCGCCATGCACGAGTCCGCCGCAGTTCAGCCCGACGCAACCCATTCGGCCGGTCACGATCATCATGCGCATGATCATGGCTCGATTGGACCGGTCGCGCTCAAGGTGTTCATCGCCCTGTGCGTATTGACCTGCGCATCGCTGTTGACCTATACGCCCTTCTGGCAAGAACGTGTGCCTCAGAACATTGGTCGCGCGGTCATGATGGCCGTCTCGTTCACCAAAGCGTATCTGGTGGTCGCCTTCTTCATGCATTTGTGGTGGGAAAGCAAATGGAAGTATGTAGTAACCTTTCCGGCTCTGCTGGTCAGTTTGCTGTTGTGCCTGTCGCTCATTCCCGACATCGGTCAACGCACTGAGCAGTACGATGCCAATCGCTTGTTAGCCGCCCCCGAGCCCATGCCCTACACAGTTGGACCGGAACTGAAGGTCAGTCAACCAGATCCAGCCGCTGATCCAGCAGCCCATTCGGCCGCCGGACATTGATCCTTACGCCCATCGGTATCAAACGGCTCTACCTTTGAACGCTACCTTACCTGCCATCGAAGCGATTGACCTGGTGCATCGCTATGGTGAGCACACGGCGCTAGCGGGCCTGACTCTGCGAGTCGAGCCCGGCGAGATCTTTGCCTTGCTGGGTCCCAATGGCAGTGGCAAGACAACCTTCTTTCGTTTGCTGAGCACGCTCGCGCCGGTTGCCAGCGGGCAATTGAGTGTCTTTGGTCATTCGCTCACCAGAGAGCCTTCGATCGTGCGTGGCTTGATCGGCGTCGTCTTTCAGAATCCCAGTTGCGATCGCAAGTTGACAGTGCGCGAGAACTTGATTTGCCAGGCGGCCTTGTTCGGCTTGCGCGGTGCGGAGCGCGAGGCTCGTATCACCCAGGTCGCCGCCGAGCTTGGATTGACCGATCGCTTGGATTGGTGTCTGGAGACACTCTCGGGCGGTTTGCAGCGGCGAGTCGACATTGCCAAGAGCATGTTGCATGCGCCCAGGCTGCTTGTGATGGATGAACCAAGTACCGGACTGGACCCGGCAGCTCGCCTGGACCTGTGGCATGCCTTGGTACGTTTGCGCGACGAGCATGGTGTCGCCATCGTTCTGACAACACACCTTTTGGAAGAAGCCGAGAAGGCTGAGCGCATTGGCATTCTGCACTCAGGTCGCATGGTCGCCGTTGGTCAACCTGCCAGGCTGCGTAGCGAATTGGGTGAGCGAGTACTGATCATCAAGTCCACCGCTACACAGGCGGTGATCAACTGGTTTGCCTCGCGGGGTATCGAAGCTGTCGAGCAACTGGACCAGGTCCGAGTCTCGAGCAACCGAGCGGTCGAGTTCATCGCTCCGCTAACAACCGAACTGGGCCAGGCGATTGAAACGATTTCGCTCAGCCAACCCAGTTTAGAAGATGTGTTTATCGCCCGGACTGGTCATCAATTCTGGGATAGCCCAGTGAACGACCAGGCAGATAATGCCGGCGGCAGAAAACGTCGCGCCGCCCGCGCTGCGGGTCGCCAGTCCAGCGCGGGAGGCCGCCGATGAATCCCCGAGAGCGCTTACACGAGACGCAGGCACATGAAAACAATGCGGGCAGGAGTGCCCGCTCTACGCTCACCCCGTCTCAGCAGGCGAGCGCTCCCCGTGGTTCAGCCAGTGGTGCCGTCTGGATGTTGACATGGCGCGAGTGGACGCGATTCTTTCGTCAGCCCAATCGAGTGATCGGGGCTGTGGGTCAGCCGATCTTGTTTTGGCTGCTGTTCGGTACCGGCATGCATGCTGCTTTCCGGCCCGACGCAGGCCAGGATTTCATGTCCTATTACATGCCAGGCACGATGGCTCTGATTGTGCTGTTCACGGCGATCTTTGCCACGATCTCGATCATCGAAGATCGTCGCGAAGGCTTTCTGCAGAGTGTCCTGGTCGCGCCGGTGCCGCGCTGGACAATTGCGCTGGGAAAAATCCTGGGTGGAGCAGCCATCGCTTGGGTCCAGGCCGTTGTGTTCCTGGTGCTGGCCTTGGTGCTGGGCAACCTGGAGCTCAATTGGCAGATTGTGCCCTTAATGACGCTCCTGGCCATGGCTGCGATTGGCATGACGGCCCTGGGTGTCTTCTTTGCCTGGCCGATGGAATCGACGCAAGGTTTTCATGCGATCATGAACCTGGTGCTCATGCCCATGTGGCTGCTAAGCGGTGCCTTTTTCCCAGTCCCAGCGTTATCGGCAGGCGCCCCGATCGGTCAGACGCTCATGCACTGGATCATGCGTTTCAACCCGGTGACGTATATCATTGGCGGGATGAGACATCTGTTGGCAACTGAACCAGGCAGTGGATCGGTTGCGTACTGGATTCCAGCGGCTAGTGCTTGCTGGATCGTGTCCCTCGTATTCATGGTGCTGACCTTTGCAGCCGCCTGGTGGATGGTCGGCCGCAGCAGTCGTGGAGAGAAGCAATGAATCGCAATCTGGTAAGCCTGGTGGCCATGTCGCTGCTGATCGTCGGCGCCTGGCTGTTGGTCCGCCTGCGTCCAAGTGGCATGACTGCTGGCCAGGCCGGCATCGCCTATGTGGAACAGTCCGATGGCACGATGCGCCGCGCAAGCGAAGAGCGACCCGCCCAGCGCACCCAGCCCGTCTCAACCGAAGCCCGGCCCGATGTGGCCAGCGACCCGCACGGCGCAGCAGTACCGACCAAGAATCCAACCTCAGGCAAAGCTCCCAAGGGTTCCGAAAAGCCATGGCTGACCGAGTTCGAGTTGACCGAGCGCAGCGGCAAACTGGTTAGCAGCCAATCGTTTTTGGGTCAGCCCTATGTCGTTGGCTTCTTCTACGCAACCTGTCCATCGATCTGCGTGCGCCAGAACGAGAAGTTCAAGATCCTACAAGAAAAGTTCAAAGGCCAGCCGATTCGCCTGGTCGAGATCACCTGCGATCCGGAAGTGGATCGTCCGGAAGTGTTGGCTGAATACGCCAATCGCTTTCAAGCAGACCCAGAGCAGTGGCTGTTCTTCACCGGTGATATGGATTACATTTCGCGCGTCGGCAGCGAGATGTACCAGATCGGCGTGATGCGTCGTGGCCACCCAGAAAAGTTCGCCCTGGTCGATGCCCAAGGCAAGATCTATGGCTATTACACCTGGTCAGACCCTGGCCAGTGGCAAGCATTACAACGTGATATGACCAAGCTAGTTTCGGAGTTACCCAAGTGACCGAGTGGTTGCCACACATCAACGTATCGCTGAATGCTCTGGCCAGCGTGCTGCTGGTTATCGGCTTTGTGCTGATCAAGCAGAAAAAGGAGCGGGCCCATCGCAACGTGATGATTGCGACCTTTATTGTCAGCGCGATCTTCCTGGTCTGCTATCTGACATATCACTTCCAGGTGCCTAGCAAAAAGTTTCCCATGGATCCAAACGTCGCCCCCGCCGCCGCGCGATATTTTTATTACGGCCTGCTGCTGAGCCACGTGGTCTTAGCCATTTCAGTACCCTTTCTCGCCATCGCCGCCATTGTCCAAGGCTTGAAGGACAATCGCGCAGCTCACCGCAAGATAGTGCGTTATGCCTGGCCGATTTGGTTGTACGTATCGGTCACCGGTGTCATGGTCTACCTGATGCTCTACCAGATTTATTACGTTCCCGCAGCCTAGTAGTCTCTGTTCTTCTTGCGCGGGAGCGGTCGCGGGCCAGGCTTGAAGAGAGAGTAGTGGGGGAAAGGGATCGCTTATATCTTTGCGGCTGGGAAGGTCGGTTTGTTGGTGGTTGCGGCCGACGCGGCGCTTTAGTGAGGCGACTGCCGACGCGGCGCGTCGGGGATACAGCTTCCGACGCAGCGCGTCGGGCTACAGAGCGTGTCGGGCTACACGTCGGGCTACGGGTGGACGCTCTACTGGTTGGCAGGTTGGAAACTGTCTATCATTGGAGGGCTCTTCACTTCCCGCCATTCGCTGACTGTCAATCGACCTGCCATGTTGTTTCTCTATCGTCTACGCGCCATGTCTGCATGGCTCCTTGCGCTGCTTGGGTTGTTCACGCTCTGGGCACCCTCTACGGCGCAGGCTCAGGGCAACAATCAAGCTGAGCTGAATGCTGAAGGCTTGAAACTGGAAGGGGTAACCGTCGCTCCCTTCAGTCGGCCGCGACCCGGCAGACCCTTCGCTTTGCAGGCGGTGATCAGTAACTCATCGGACCAGGGACGCAATGCCGTCGCTATCGCTACGCTCGATAGCGCACCGGAGTTGCAAGCTGCCGCCAATGTGTTCGTACCGCCCAAAGGTATGCGCAGCATCGAACTGCGATTGCAAGTACCGGCCAATCAACGGCCCAACGGCGTAGTCGAAGTCAGTTTCTCGCTGAATGATCCACAGAATCCACAGCGAGTCTTGGTGGGCAAGTCCGGCACGCCGATGATCGATTCCTTGCGCATGATGCTGGCCAGCGATTTACTGATCACCGCCTTGGCAATCGATCCCGATCCGCCCGCATTGGCAGAATGGAAGTGGCCACAACCACCGCCTCACTACTCTTACGAACTGTCGATCGCCGCCCGCGTTGATTCGGATTTGAGCCGACGCACTCTGACGATCGATTACGAAAACCTGCCCAGCCAAATGGTCGATTGGGAAGGCTTGGATACGGTGGTGATTGCCAATGATCGTCCCTTCCGGGATGTCGCCGCCATGACCGCGATGAAGCGTTGGCTGGCTGCCGGTGGCCGCGTCTGGGTGATGTTCGAATTGGTGACGCCGGAGAATCTACGTGGTCTGCTGGCCGATGGTATGTCATGTGAAATGATCGATGATGTCGAACTGAACAGGTTCGTGGTCGAACATCAGATGGCCTCGCCGCTATCCGAGAAAGATCGAACTGTCGTCAGCGACACGCCTTTTCGTTTGCGCCGGGTTCTGCAAGTGGGCGGTGAGGTTTCGCATTCGATCGACGACTATCCAGCCGCCATCTGGTATCGAGTGGGTAAAGGGCGGTTGCTGGTCACGACGCTATCCGGGGCCGGCTGGTTGCAACCGCGCGTCGGTCAGCGCAAGCCTGGCGAAGATTTCAGCTCCAACTTCCAAATGCGTCCTTGGGCGCAGACCATCTCTGATCGACTCTACGAACATCGTTCGCCCGAGACGCCCATCGACACCGCCAATGTCTTGTATCCAGTGCGCCACATCGGCAATCCAGTCCTGGATCGCAGTTTTGTGCTCAACGTGGTGTTTGGTTTTTGTATCGCTTTGTGCGCTGCCGGCGCCATCTGTTGGTGGCTGGGCAGATTGGTGCTGATGGGCTGGCTGGTGCCGCTGGTCTCGCTGGCTGCGACCGTACCTTTATTGGTCGCTTCGCTCAATTTGCGTCGCGAAATCCCCAGTACTTCTGCTCACGTTCAACTGATTGAAGTTCAACCGGGCTCCGATTCCCAGCTAGGCACGCAGTGGACCGCCACATACTTGTCGGGTGTCGACCGCGCCAAGTTAGTTGCTGAAAGTGATTCCACCGTTACCTGGCCTCGCAGTTCCGCCCAGATGGATCTGCGCCGCTGGACCTGGATCGATCACGGCAAATGGGAACTCTCCAGTTCAGGCTGGCCCAATGGCCTGTGGAAACTGCAAACCAAGTTCTCTATTCCCAGCAAGAAGCTGGACGTCACGGCGATCATCAACGAACAAGGACTATCGATTCAGTTGCCCGAGGGTATCGAGCCGCTGGAAGATGCGGTGGTGCAGTACTGGGCCGGTGACCCGCAACCTTGCAGCCGCTTGGAACCCGGCAAGTTGACGAAGATCGACACGAAACATCTGACGCTGGCCGATTCGTGGATGGGCACGGCAATCGTCAATGACGAACAGATGCGTCGCGATGAGTTCTACCGGCAGATGCAAGCCAAGGAGAGCGAGCTGAGTTACCCGAGTTTTCCGGCGGTCATGGGTTGGACCAAGCTCTGGCCCACCCCGATCTCTTGGGACCAACCGCGCGACCAGCGCGGTGCCGCTCTGGTCGTCCTGCCGCTCAAGTTGCAGCCTGTTCCCTCTGGACAGAAGGTGCGCGTGCCTCACACAGTCTTGAGGCCGCATACGTTCCAGTTTGAAGGAGCCTATGCCACTAACTTTTCCAACAGCAGCGGTTGGTGGCGTCCTGAAACATCGATCGGTGCCAAAGTTGCCTTGCGTTTCGAAATTCCTACTCAAGTTCAACCGCTTGAGGCCAGCGAGATTCAAGTCGAGCTGCAAATGCGAGCGCCGCAGCGTCAGGTGAACTTGTCGGCTGTTGTCGATGGCCAACGTATCTTACTGCAACAATTCGATAGTCCCTTAAGCGCGCTGCAAGTGCGAGTCACCGATCCAGTTGTCCTGGCCGCCACGCGCCAGGGCCATCTCGACATCGAACTGGATATAGTCACCCCGGAAGGTGCGACCGCGTCGCAAATGGGCAGCCAAATCGCCAATTGGCAAGTCGATTACCTTCGCATCAACATCGATGGGCAAGTCGCCCAACGTTAATACGAAAGCCAGTCATGAGTAGTCCCGACATCGTTGTCGAAACCGATCAGTTGACGAAACGTTACGGCGAGTTCACCGCATTGGACTCGCTGAGCATTCGTGTGCGACGTGGTGAAATCCTGGGTTTTATTGGTCCCAACGGCGCTGGCAAGACAACTTGCATCAAGATTCTCGTCGGACTGTCGCGACCCACCTCCGGCCGCGCCTCGATTGCCGGAGTCGATTGTGCGCAAGGTTCTCGCAAGATCAAGCAGTTGGTCGGCTATATGCCCGATCGCTTTGGCTCCTACGACAACATGCGCGTGCGCGAATACCTGGATTTCTTTGGCGCCACCTACGGCATCCCGGTGCGCCAACGCAAGAAACGTATCGACGAAGTACTCGAGACGACCAACTCGGCCTACATGCAAGACAAATTCGTCGAAAGCCTCAGCCATGGCATGCAGCAGCGCGTGGGCATCGCCCGCACCCTGCTGCACAATCCCGAAGTCATCATTCTGGATGAACCGGCCAACGGTTTGGATCCCACAGCCCGCATCGAAATGCGCGAACTGCTGCTGAAACTGGCGGCCAGCGGCAAGACGCTGATCGTGACCAGTCACATTCTGCCAGAGTTGGCTCGGATCTGTAACACCGTGGCCATCATCACTGGCGGCAAGCTGCGGGCCTTCGGTGGCCTGGACGATGTGATGCGGCAACTTTGTCCACGACGCAGTTTTGAAATTCAATTGCTCAAACCTGAACAGGTCGACCAGGCTCACAAGGTCCTGGGCGGTTGGGTGCACGCCGATGAAACGCTCAGCGTCAGTCATACCGAACGCGTCCTGCGTTTTCCCACCTCGCGCACCGAGGGTGAGTTGGCTGGTTTATTGCAACACCTGGTCGGCCAACAAATCGAAGTGGCCCAGTTTCGCGAGGTTGCCAGCGACCTTGAAGATGCCTTCTTGAGCGTAGCTGGTCCCAAAAAATGATGAACACCGCAGTCCTTCGTCGTGAGTTACTGGATCGTTTGCGGGCTGCTCGCACGCTCGCATCGATCGTTGCCTGCGCGCTGTTGGCCAGCGTGCTGGTATGGATACGCTGGCCCAGCGATTCGCGTGTCAGCCTGGTCGATGAAGCCCAGATGCTCAGCCAGGCCGATACGGTCAGTCAAGGCGCCATGCAGGTCTTCGGACCGCTGGCCTACGCGCTGGCGGCTGCCATCTTTTTGTTGGTCCCTGCCTTTCCCGCCACGGCCCTGGTCACCGAGCGTCGCCGAGGCACGTTGGCGCTGCTGCTTAATTCACCGATGAGCCGCTGGGAGATTTACTTGGGCAAGTTGCTGAGCAACTTCTTCCTGGCGACGCTGATCATTTCTGTCAGTCTGCCGGCGCTAGCCGCCTGTTACGCCATGGGCGGCATCACGGCTCGCGATCAAGTGCTGCCACTGTTAGCCGTACTGCTGGCGATGTCGTTGCAGTTTAGCGCAGTTGGCTTGTGGGTCAGTTCGCGCACGGCCACCAGTGACTCAAGTCTGCGCTGGACCTACGCGGCCGTCTTGGCATTGGTCGTGTTGTCGCTGGCCCCTTCGGCGATCATCGGCAATGTGGCCAGTCTGTCGGGCATTGTGGCTCGCTGGCTGACCCAACTCTCGCCACTAGGTGCACTGCGCAGTTTGACCAGCACCAATGCAGTGACTTCTGAGTTGGCCTTGGCAGACGGTTGGACTGGTTACTGCCTCGCCTCCATGCTGTTTAGTCTCGTGTGTGCTATTGCAACCTACAACGCTCTCAGTCCTTATCGCTCCGACCGTCCCAAGCCGACAGGCGTCATGTCGCAAGATCGCAAGCGCGCGGGTCGCCTTTTTCGTCGCTTCAGCTACTTGATCGATCCGCAATCGCGCTCGGCCGGTGTTCCCTTGTGGATCAATCCGGTGATGGTCAAGGAGTTTCGCACGCGCAAGTTCGGCCGTTTGCACTGGCTGTTGCGACTGGTCTCGATCTGCGCGATCATCTCGTTGCTGCTGACCGTGATCTCGGCTACCGGGACTGTCAGCTGGGGCGTTAATCGTATCGCCGCTACGCTGGTGCTGATGCAAACATCGCTGCTGATCGTGCTGGGCCCCAGCCTGGCCGCGGGTTTGATCGCCGGCGAACGCGAGACCGGTGGCTGGAACCTGCTGCGCATGACTCCCATGTCGGCCACGCGCATCGTCGTGGGCAAACTGATGAGCGCTATATGGACGATGGCCTTGATCCTGTTGGCCACGCTGCCCGGTTACATGGTGATGATGTGGATTCAACCATCGATTGCCCCACAGGTGCAACGCGTGTTGCTATCGCTGATCTTGTCAGCCATCTTGATCATTGCCATTAGCGCCATGGTCAGTGCGTTCCTGAAATCGGCCGCGGCGGCTACGGCTACCAGTTATGGAGTGTTGCTCGCTTTGTTCGCCGGTACACTGCTGATCTGGCTAGCCCGAGGCAAGCCGTTTGGACCTCAGTTGGTTGAGCGTGTGCTGCTGGTCAATCCAGCGGCCGCAGCCCTGGCCGAGATCCGCACGCCGGGTTTCGAAGAATACAGTTTACTACCGACTTCCTGGTGGATAGCCGGTGGCATGACCATCACTTGCCTGCTGGTGCTGGCCATCCGCACCTGGCAGTTGACTAGTCCTGATTAACGCCCGTATCGCTTTCCGTTCTGAGGCCTGCCCGCAGACGGTCGCAGTCGCAGCTCACTTTTTACGGTTCCTTACCATGCGCAGCTCAATCAACTCTGTACTGGTTTGCCTCAGCCTGGTCGTTGGCCATGCGTGGGCGATTGAACCGATACCAGTGGAGTATCTGTGGCAGAGCGATCCCAAATTGGATATTCAATGGGACCTGCCCATTGAGATACCTAACATTCATATCAACGTCAATCAACTGTCGTCGACCTACATCAGCGAACGCATGCGGGCCGCGCAAGCCATCCTGCGCGTACCTGACAGCCGGACAATCAATCGAGCCGAACTGCTGACAGCCACGGTCGCGCGGCTGGAAAGCGGTGAAACCGATCCCAGTGTACGCGCGGAACTGGTCGCGGCAGGGTGTGAATTGGATGACGGCCAACATGCCGGCCTGTTTTGGCGCATCGGTAATGGCGACCGCGCAATCCAACCGATCGTAGAATCAGCTTGTGTGCGCTGGAAACAAAGTCAGCCGCTGGATGCATGGCGATTGCGGTTGAAGGATCGCCAACTGAGTCCATCGGAGTTGCTGCTGGCGATCAATGGCATTGGCGCCGTCGGTGGTCCCAGCGATGTTGATGCTTTGAAAGAGATTGCCCTGGATGAAACCCAACCGGGTACGGTACGCCTGACCGCCGCGCGTGCCATCGGCACGTTGGCGACGGCCAGTCAGTTGGAACTGGCCGAACAATTGAAGAAATCCCATGCGCCCTATCCCGAGTTGCTGGCCGTTAGCGTCTTGGCAAGTTCGCCGGCCGAAAACGTGACCGCGTTTGTGCAAGAGATTGTCCAGCGCAGTTCCCCGATCGCCGAGCGAGCGGCTTACGAATGGTTGTGTGCCCGTGATCCGCAGGTCGCTCAGGCCACTGCGACTGCGCTTATCAACCACATCGATTCGCACGTACGGTCCCTGGCTGTCGATCAGATCACCGCGCTGAACAGTCGAGAGACCTTACCCGCGCTGATCGGGGTACTGGATGACGCGCATCCGGCGCTGCGCGAGCAAGCTCGCTTGCGAATCTTGGATTACTGCAAGCGCTCGCCAGAGCAATTGGAAGAAGTCCAGCAACAACTGGCGCAGGTGCTCAAGCACGAAAGCTGGCGACCTGTCGAGCAGACGATACGTCTCTCGGTCGAACTGAAGCGTCCCGAACATGTACCACAGTTGCTGGCTCTGCTCGATCATGCTCGTCCAGAGGTCTGTATCACAGCCGGCTGGGCGCTGCGTCACCTGGCGACAGACCAGGCCAGCTTGAAAGCCATCTTCGATCACTTGACCGTCTGGGTCGATCGCTTGACCGATCCAAAGGTCGAGAACTTTGCCGAGAGCGATCGGCGTCGCATGGCTCATCTGTTTGAGATCATGGGCTTGCACCGCTATGAAGCCGCCGGCCCGATGCTGCTGCAGTTTGTTCCCAAGGATCCGAACAAAGGTTTGATCACACGCATGACTGCCATCTGGGCATGTGGACGCATCTGGGAGAACGGCGAGAACAAGGAACTGACCGACGAGTTAGAACTGCGCATCGCGGACAAGACCAGCATGTTCCCTGAATCGCCCAGCGTCCGCTTCATGTGCACGCTCGCCCTGGGCTGGGTGGCTGATCCATCGACACGCGGAGCCCTGGTGCGCTGGAACGAGCCAGAGCCCAGCGCCATCTTCCACGCCACCGAGTGGGCTCTGAAGCGAATCGACGATCGCGAAAAAGCGAACGCCAAGTAGAGCGTCTGTCGCCAGAGGCTAGAACCCGCTAACCATAGCGCCTTCAAATCAGCCCGCGCAGCTTCGCCATCACGGAGCAGCGCTTACCGCGCTTCTAACCAGTCTAAATTAAAGCGTGCACATACAATCTTTGTGCCGCACTCGTACAGGCACAGAACATCACCATCGGGCAGAATAGCCAGGTCGGAGTAAGCGCTTGGTCCGGCGTGCAACGTGCGATTGACTGGCCAGGTTCGACCATCATCGCGGCTCAGTTTGATCGAGAGATTACGGCGTGGCCCGCGACCGGCTGGAATCTCTTGACCCGTCTTATCCAGCGGCAACGTGTGCGGGTTGCTGAACAGCACCATCCCCGGGTGCGCAGGATGATGGATGATGCTGGCCATACATTCGGGCTCGTAGAGATCCGGATGAAACTCAGGTGCTGTCCAATCGCTGGCACCATTGGGACTGGTGGTTACGATCTTGCGATTGGGTTTGGAGATGCTGCGAGTGACCAGCATGACTCGGCCATCGCTCAAGTTAGCCACCATACTTTCATTGGGATCGCCGAAAGGCTCTTCATCCGGAACGGCAATCGCGCCGGCCTGCCAACTCTGACCATGGTCATCGCTAAAGATGGTGGCTGTGGCCGATGGATGGTGTGCACCGCCAGTACCATAAGCCAACCAGATCGGCACGAGCAGTCGTCCTGAGGGCAACTGAATACCGTGCCCCGGCCCGGTGGCGATAACTGTCCAGGGATACTTTTGGCGCAAGGGTTCAAAGCTGGCTGTGATCTCGCTGGGCTCACTCCAACTGAGCCCGTCATCGGTACTGCGCATCGAGAAACACCGTGCGTAGTTTACACAGTACAGCAGCTCCACTGCCCCGGTTGCTGAATCGATGATGGCCACGGGATTGTTGACCGTTTGCTCGCGCTCGCCACCTTTGGGTTTCGTGGGATTGCCTTCGATGCGTGGTCCGCGGTGAGCAATATGCTGAGCGTCCTGCCAGGTGCGGCCACCGTCGCTGGAGCGTCGCAAGTGCACTTCGATCTCGCCCCAATCGGCGCTTTGGTGGCGACGAGCTTCGCAGTACGCTAGCACCGTGCCCTGAGGTGTTACCACCATGCCAGGAATGCGGTACAGGGCTACGCCGGCCTGGCCAGCCACGAAAACGTCACTTTCGCTCAAGCCAGGATCAGCAGCCAGCGCAGACCGCAGCGGACCAACCAACAATATCAGGCAAGCGAGCCAGCGAAGCATTTTCTGCCCCCCTCCATCATAGGTTAGTACTCTGGTCGTATAAGCATACTGCACTGCAAAGCAAGAAACTACCGAACAAACTTGCCCGCGAATCGGGCGAATGGGCGCCAATGAAATGAGGAGCTCAAAATTGTGGCTCATGTTTAACCGCTTTCGGCGGCGCCAATTGGCAGGCCTTCAGTTTACCGCTGGTCACTTGCATGTTGTCGCTGGGCTGCCTAATCTGTGCGTAGGATCAACTGAAAAACTCCCCACAATTCAACAGCAGGTAAGTATGTCAAAACTCCAACTCTTGCTCGCGTGCCTCGGTCTCAGTACCGCTTGTTTGGGCAGCAGTGCCATGCACTGCGCAGCCGCCGAGCCTTCCATGGCCAAAGGCGTCAATCAATCTCCGATCAATGTCGAAGTCCAAGTGGCTTTCCCCAAACTGCAATTCGATCGTCCAGTTGTGGTGACTCACGCAGGCGACGGCAGCAACCGTGTGTTTGTGGTTGGCCAGAAAGGCACGATCTATGTGATCCCCAATGATGCCAACGTCGAAGAAGCCACTCCATTTCTTGAAATCGAAGAGAAGGTGGCGTATCGCGATGACATGAACGAAGAAGGCTTGCTGGGACTGGCTTTCCATCCAAAGTTCAAAGACAACGGCGAACTGTTTATCTATTACACCAGTACCTCCGAACCACACTTGTCGGTGATCTCGCGATTCAAAGCCAATCAAGATCGCACGCAGGTCGACCCGGCGACGGAAGAAGTCTTGATGACCATCAAGCAGCCCTATTGGAATCATAATGGCGGTACGCTGGAGTTCGGCAAAGATGGTCACTTGTATATCGCCTTTGGTGATGGTGGGATGGGCGATGATCCGCTCAAGTCGGGTCAGGACCTGTCGACCGTGCTGGGCAAGATCTTGCGTATCGATGTCGATCACAAATCGCCAGGGCTGGCCTATGGCATTCCTCAAGACAATCCGTTTGTTAAAACCCCGAATGCTCGCGGTGAAGTCTTTGCCTACGGCGTGCGCAATCCATGGCGTATATCGTTTGATCGCCAAACCGGTGATCTTTGGTGCGCTGACGTTGGTCAGAACCTGTGGGAAGAAATCAACATTGTTCCTAAAGGCGGCAACTGTGGCTGGAGCAAGCGCGAAGCGACTCACGTAGCCCGCCCCGGAGCGAAAGAATTCAAAGACAATGACGTGGCTCCCAAATCACCCGACTTCGTCGATCCCGTCTGGGAGTACCCACACACCGACGCCTGGGGCAAGTCGATAACCGGCGGCCAGGTTTACCGCGGCTCGAAGATCCCCTCGCTGGCTGGCTACTATCTGTACGGTGACTATGTCTCAGGCAAGCTCTGGGCACTGAAAGTCGATGGCTCTGGTAAAGCGACCGAGAATCGCCCCATCGCCTGGCAATCAGCTTTGCCAATCGTGACCTTCGGCGAAGATGAGAAAGGCGAAGTTTATTTCTCCTCCACCACGGGCGGAAAGATCTATACGTTTAAAGCCAAGTAACCCGTTACGATAAGTTTTGATCGAAGGCACTCAGCTTCTCCTCTGTGCTCGGAGGAGAAGGGCCGATTACTTTACATGTAAAGTAATCTAATGATAAGTTCGGAGCGCGCATGTCACTTGCCCCCAGCGGTCACGGCATGGGAGGGCAAGGTTCCACCCGAGCCTTGGGCCCCGAGCCTTGGGCCCGGAGCGCCAATGCGGTCCCATTGGAATTTGAGTTTTGAATCATGGTCGAAGCGCAGACAAACGTCCGCAGGCCAATTATGCCAGGCCGTTAACACCAATGAATCTTTCGTTGGTGATACAAACCGAAAGCTCAGCGGGAACCTCGCCCTCCCAGCGGTCCTGCGATTGTGAGGAGGAGGCCGACGCGGCGCGTCGGGCTGAGCGCTAGAGTTGTTTCAGGCCTTGGATGTTGGTGGGGATCGATTGATGGATGGCCAAGGCGTTCATCGAGACGATGTTGCCAAAAGGATTGGTGGCTTGCGAAAAGAAATTGGTGGGCGAATACATGCGGGGGGCATGTTCATAGACGACATAGCCCATCTGCTTGAGCGTGGCGATTAGCGAGGCTGACTTTTCCTGTCGATCGTTTTCGACATACAGAATCGGCTTGCAGCGGGCGATCGTTTCGGCAGCACCTTCCAGCACCGCCTGTTCCATGCCCTCGACATCGGCTTTCAGCAGTTCCAATCGCGGCAGGCGCAGCGAGTCAATCGTCAGCATCGGCACCGGCTCGCCGCTCTGGTGACCCTCCAGCCCCAGTCCGCCGAAGTTATTCTCGCGCGTGTAGTCGATGCCTGGCACCATCAACTGGCCCGCTTGCTTGCCGACTGCGGCGCACAGGGCGGTGACGTTCAGCAGGCTGTTCAGAGCCAGGTTGGCACACAGCGTCTGGTAGACGATGCGCTGCGGTTCAAAGGCCCAGACATGCCCTGTGGGCCCCACCAAGGCCGCTAGCGGCACAGTGTGAGCCCCGATGTTGGCCCCCGCTTCGACCACCAGGCTGCCCGGTCGCAGAACCTGGCGGAACAGGTCGACCTCGCCTTCAGAGAATTCTCCCAACTGAAGAATAGATCGACCTATGTACATGTCGTGGCGATTGACCAGCATGCGGCCGTGTCGGGCTGTCACCAGCACATTGAACGCACCGCACTGCATTGCCTCAGCCATCGACAGTTCGCTTTAGCTCATCGCCACGGTCTGATGCGTCATCGCATCGGTGCACGGTTGATGCGAATGAACGATGCGGATCTCCATCTGCACCGACCATTTGCCTTCAGCATCGCCTTGGACCAACCAGTGAGGCATGACGCATACCGACTGATGTACCAGTTCAAAGCCAGCTTCGCTCTGGCTGACCGACTCAATCGGATAGGTCCAGAAACTGGCTGGACGATTGAGCGAGATAAACACATCCAAGCCTTGCCATTGATCGATCAAGCCCAGGTGGCGTTCGTTGCTCAAATTCAAGCGAGTACCCAACTGCCCCAGTCGATGACCATGGCCGTTGTAAAAGAAACGATCATCGGCGCCGGCAGGCATACCTGCAAAGTTCCATTCGAGCGCCAGGTGAATCTGTCGATCGCGTGGGGCACCTTCGATCATGTAAGCCACAAACAGGCGTGGATCGCCTTCTTCCATGGTGATCGCTTTGGTTAGCTTCAGAGGAATTCCCCAAGCATTGCCTTCGCGAGTCATCTGCAATTGGATCTTGCCGGCACCGCGACGCAGCTTGGCATCAAAAGGCATGGCCACAAAGTCACCGCGTTCCTGCGCCAAACCTTCAGCCACGCGATCAAGCGTGACGTCGTTGTCGTAGAAGTGCTCGAGGAAGCTCTTGCGTGGGAAGCGATCATACTGCAAACGTTTGTCGAGCCCTTCTTGCTTGAAGACGACTCGATCGTGGATGCTGGCCACCGATTGATCGGCCCCCGACGCACCGCGCAGTACCTTGCGATGGTAGCTCTCCGGTCGTCGTTGCAACGTGGCCAGAATGTTATGCGAAACATCGCGGACGTCCAGTTCATAGAGCATACCGCCTTGCGCCGGCGCCACAAACGCGATCATCTGATCGTTAGCCAGACGCACCTCGGGACGCAGATCGAAATCATAGTCTTCCGTGGTGGCCTCGACCCACGATCCATCGCCATGCTGCAAGCGGTCCAGTTGCGTATCGGCTTGGATCAGTTCGCGATAAATGGCATTGCGCAGGTGGGGCAAGTAGATACCACCGAACGCGCCGTGCCAGTACGGGCAATTGCACTGACCGCGATAGAGTTGATCTTCGACTTCGGCCAGCACTTGCGGATCGGCGCCGAGCTGCTTGGCTTGCTCCAAGCGGCGACTGACGAGCATCATGCGCGAGTACATCTCGTTGGCTTCGGTATAGCGTACTTTGAAGTTACGCCAATTACCGCCACGCACAAATCGCTGCATATCAGCCCAACGTGGATGCTCATGCAACACGTGCATGACATCTTCGTAGAGATCTTGCTGCGGCACCGGCAGGGCCCACTCAGTCATCTCGCGGTAACTGCAGTCGGGCAGATAGATCTTGCCGCGCGGTGGTTGATCTTCGACGACATCTTTCAGCCGCGAAGTCTGCAACCAGGATCGATTGGCTGTCAGTGCGTCCAGGAAGCCACGCAGCCAGCCACGTTCGTAAACGTGAACTTTGGTATCCGGCCAGGTGCCAAACTTTTCGCCGTCATCGCCAAAGACCAGCACCGCATCGGGATGCTCGTTGGCTACGCTGCGCGCGTAGTCAATGGTCTCTTGAGGCGAGGCGAACGGGATCAAGTAACGCAGTTTTTCGCTGCCCGGGAAGATGCGCAGCAAACTGCCATCATCTTCGGTTACGAAATATCCATGCAGATCGTCTTCGCCCCAGCCAGCGGCGCGGAAGTGATAGTCATCCAAGACCGTGTAAGCGATGCCAGCCCGCGCGATATCGGTCGTTAGCGGGCTTTCCCACACGCGTTCCGGCATCCACATGCCCTGAACATCGGTGGAGAACAGTTCGTTCAAGTATTCGGTGTAACGGCGGATCTGTCCGACGCGATCCCGGCTGGGCAACATCGGCAGGATGGGTTCGTAAAACGGTCCGCCAATAATTTCAATGCGATCGGCCGCCACCAAGGCAGCCACGCGGCGCACATACTCAGGATGCCGCTCGGCCAGCCAGGTCATCAGCGGGCCGGAGGTATGCAGCGAAATCCGCAGTGCGTCGTAGCCTTCAAAAACGTCCAGGAAAGGCAGGTAACTGTCCTGGTAGGCTTGCTCTATGACCCCATCAAAATTTCCCACTGGCTGGTGGTTATGCAGTACCAAACACAAACGCACGTTATGAGTCATAGCCTCGCTGCCGTTAAGATGGGGAAGATACGCGACAGATAAACGCTGGCTCTCGTAGTGAGAAAGCGAAATGTCTTAGTTATCGGCAAACAGCGCGCCCGCGGAACAACTTTTCCCCGTCAGCCGAGGTCGGTAATTGTAGCAAACCCGAAAAACTTGCGAGCAGTCGGGAGATAGAAAAGCGGAGGGCACGGGACTCGAACCCGCAACTGGCAAGCCAGCGCCTGATTTCGAATCAGGTTCCTAACCATTCGGATACCCTCCGGAAACTTTGGTTTGCCGGCGAATATTCTTTCGCATTCGTTGCGTTTCCACAAGTCCTCTATTTTCCAGCAGGCACAACTTTCCCACAGAGCCCGTCGCGTCGAAGCTTCCGCTACAACCAAGTGACCAGCTCCAGCGACCACAAATTGGCTCGCAGAGGTGCGGGATTGCAGAACTTCTGACATAATGACATGGAGATCGACGGCCAATCCGCGCCAGCCAGTGCTTTACAATTGCTGGCGGTTGCGTGGGGGCGTCGGTCGGGAGAGTTAGAACGGGGCGTCGGGGGCGGAAGCCGATGCGGCGCGTCGGGGATACATTTTCCGACGCAGGCGCGTCTAGCTACGGGCGCGTCGAGCTACGGGCGCGTCGAGCTACGGCTGTGGGGGTTTTAGATAGGTACGTCCAGCATGGCAGCAGATAAGCCGCTTGAAGTTCCCGCCAGCATCCGGAGTGTGCTGGGCGAAGTGCGGCGGAAAATTCGCTTTCGGATCTTGGTTGAAGGGTTGCTGGTAACAGCCATCTGTGTGCTGGCCATCTTCTGGCTGGGTGGGGTGCTGGATTATGTGCCAGTGACGCTCGGCTCCAACGAGACTCCGCACCTGGTCCGGGCTGGCCTGTTGGTCATCATGGGCTGCCTGGTGCTGTGGGCTTTGATTTGGAGACTGGCTCGCCGCTATTTCGCCAGGCTGGGCGATCGTAACCTGGCTGTCTTGCTCGAGCGACACTTTCCACAGCTCAATAACGAACTGGTCACCGTCGTCGATCTAGCGCATCGACCACCTGAAGAAGTCTCTAACCCAGTTGCTTACCGAGCCATGTTGGAACGCGTCCAACAATCGGCCGCTAGTCGCGCAAGCGCGCTGGATACCAACCAACTGCTCAATTGGCGTCCCGTATGGTGGCAAGGCTGGGCAGCTGGTGGACTGGCAGCTTTGACAATTGCCATGCTGGTGGCCCAACCGGCTTGGATGAGTCTTTGGTTTCAACGCTTGTTTGCTTTGTCGGACCAGCGCTGGCCACGCCTGGCTCGCTTGGATATCGATGGCGTGCAGGTGCAGTTGCCTGCCTTCACCGGCCAACTGGCTGCAGACCGGGTGAAGCTGACGTTTACCGACCAGCAATTGCGAGTGCCACGTGGCGGGGCGGTAACGCTCAATGCCAAAGCGGATACCACTGCGCAGCTAGTGCCGGAACTTTGCACGGTCTTCTATCAACAAGCCGATGGTGCCCGAGGGCGAGCCAACATGCGCCGCATGGGCTCGGCCACCGATGGCTGGCAAGCCTTCATGCTGGATGGTCCTCCGCTGGTCGACCTGACTAGCGATCTGAATTTCGATATCGTCGGTGGTGATGCGCGGCTGGACGATTATGTCTTGAAAGTTGTCGAGCCAGCGATCATCACTTCGATTCAATTGGATGTGACCTATCCAAATTACTTGCTGCAAAGCAAACCCAACTTGCCACCGCGCGAGTCAGTTGAATATCGCTCGGGCCTGCGCATCCCCGAAGGCACGTTGCTGACACTAAAAGGTACTGCCAGCGGCAAATTGAAAGCCGTCCAGTATGTCGTGCGCACCGCAGCCGAATCGTCGAGCAACACGAAAACCGACGGCAACTCAACCACGGCTGATGTCGCTGTCCAGTCGGTTAATCCGCAAGGCGATCGCTTCGATATACCGCTGGGTGTGCTGGCGAGCACGCAAGTCATCGAGATCCGCGTGCTGGATGAGTTTGGCTTGACGGGTGACCAGATACCGCGCTACACGATTGCGATGATGGAAGATACGCTGCCCGAGGTCGAGGCTCGACTAGTGGGTATCGGTACAGCAGTCACGCCCAAGGCAGTCTTGCCTTTGGCAGGCAAAGCCACCGATGACAACGGACTTGAGCGCGTCTGGACGACCGTGGTCGTCAACGAGCAGCCGCCGGTGGAAATCGATGTTTCGGTCGACAGCGAGGGCCAACTGCAACCGCGCATCGATCTGCAAGAACTGCGAGAACAAGGCAAACTGCGAGCCGCCCCCAATTCGACCTTGGGTCTGGCCATTTCAGCCACCGACCGCTTCGACTTGAACGGTATCAAGCACATGGGCAACGGCCAACCTATCCAGTTGGCCGTGGTGGATGAACAGAAACTGCTGGTGATGATCGACAGGCAGGAACTGGAGTTGCGGCAACGATTGGAACTGATCATCAACGAAGTATCGCAACTGCGCGATGTTCTTCGCGAACAAGCAGCCACGGCGATGCCTGGTGCCCAGCGGAATCAACCGACGCGCAGCGCATTTGCGGCACTGACTCAACCGCCCGCAGCCGCCAACAATGGTCAAGAGCGCGAGCCATCCGACGATGACGCGCCGGCTCCAGATCGCGATCCCGAACAGGCGCGGCGTCTGATGCTCCTGCGTGCCCAGCAGAGCGTGGTGCAAGGTGACAAGTCGCACCAGGAACTGATCGGTCTGGCAGGTCTGGTGGATGATATTCGTTTGCAGCTAGTTAACAATCGCATCGACAGTCGCGATCGCCAGATTCGCTTGCAAGAGAAAGTGCATGCACCGCTAAAGGCGATGATCCAAAATGAGATGGAAGCTCTGCGCAGCCGACTGAATCAGTTTCAAACCGCCGCCATGTCACCCAATAGCGGACCGGCTCAAGCCGCCTTGGCCGCTGACGAAAGCGAACGAGTCTTGGCCGCACTGCAAGGCATCGTCGCTAACATGCTGGATCTCGAGTCGTTTAATGAACTGGTCGACGAGTTTCGCAAGCTGGTCGATGAACAGGAAGAGCTGTTGAAAGCGACCGAGACCAAACGCAAACAAGACATTCTGAAATCATTGCAGTAACCAAACGGGAAACCGTCATGATAACCAAGTCACCTGCGCGACCAGCCCGCCTGATAGCTGGCCTGCTGAGTCTGATCCTGTGCAGTTGCGTGGCCAGCTCAAATGCGTTGGGGCAGTTGCCCGGTGCGGCGCCAGCTGCGAGCGCCCCAAGCGCTGACGAGCAGGGACAAGCCAATCCGCTAGCGGAGACTCAAGCCCAGGTGGCTCAGCGTTTCAAGCGACTGGAGTCGGTCCTGCTGCGCAGCGCCGAGATCGAAGCGGCCACTAATCCCACTCGGGCTGAACTGCTTACTCAAGCCGCCAAACTGGCTCAGGAACTGCAACTGGCCAACTCGCTTTCACAAGCAGCCAAGAGCTTGGAACAAAAGCAGTATCGCCAGGCCGTCGACGATCAAAAGGTAAGTCGCGACAACCTGAAGAAGATCCTCGAGTTATTGCAGTACGAGAATCGTCCCGAGCGCGATCGACAGCAGCGAGATCAGGTCAAACGCTGGATCGAAGAAGCCGATCGCCTGCTGCGTTTGCAGAGCTCGCTGCGCGGCCGAACCGAAGGCGGTACTCAAACGCAAAAGGCTGCTGGCGATCAAGAGAAGCTGGCTGAGAAAGCCGGTCAGATCGCCAAGGAACTCGCGCCTGACCAAGAAGCCAACTCTCAATCGCAAGAGGATTCAGCCTCCAAAGATCAAAAGTCAGGCGACCAAAGCCAACCCAATCAAGACTCCAAGGACAAGCCCCAAAAAGATTCCGATAAGGACAGCTCAAACAAGGACGATCAGAACAAAGAGAATCAGAACAAAGAGAATCAGAACAAAGAGAATCAGAACAAAGAGAATCAGAACAAGGGCGATCAGAACAAGGGCGATCAAGAAAAAGGCGACCAGTCCAACAATAACCAGCAGTCCGATCAGGCCCAGAAAGACGGGCAGAATACAGACGGCAAGAACAAGGACAGTCAGAACAAAGACGCCAATAAGAACGACGGACAAAGCAAAGACGGACAAAACAAAGACGGAAAGAGCAAGGACGACCAGAACAAAGATGGTCAGTCCCAAGATGGTCAAAAATCAGAGGATGGGAAAGGCTCGCAGGATTCCTCGAAACCTTCCCAAGACGGTTCTCAGGAAAGCCAGCCTGGTTCGGAGAATCCTTCGCAGTCACCCGGTCAGAAGTCCGAGTCTCAAGAGGGTCAACAACCTCAGCCCAAGAACGCCACGGAGCGAGCCGCTCAGAAGATCAAGCAAGCTCAGCAGCGCATGCGAGAGGCTCAGCAAAAGCTCGAGAAGGCCGAGCGTGATGGAGCTGTCGAGAAGCAGCGTCAAGCCGAGCAAGAGTTGCAACAAGCCCTCGAACAGCTCGAAGAGATCTTGCGCCAGTTGCGTGAGGAAGAGATCGAGCGCTCGCTGGCGGCTTTGGAAGAACGACTGCGATTGATGCTGCGGCTGGAAAACAAAGTCCTGGATGACACCAAGCGACTGCAGGAGATTGGCGGTAATGGCACGGATCGGCAGGTCGAGATTCGAGCCGGTGGGCTGGCCGGCGAACAGCGCAAAATACTCAACGAAGGTCAACGCGCACTGTTGCTGCTGCGCGAGGAGGGCACCAGTGCCGCTTTCCCGGAAGACCTGGAGCAGATCATTCGCGATATGCAATCCGTGGCCGATCGCCTGGCCAAGGCTGATATCGGTCAGCAGACCGTGAACTTGGAACAAGAGATCGTCAGCGCCTTGGAAGATCTAGTGGCTGCGTTGGCGGATGTCCAAAAGGACAAGAAACAACGCAAACAGCAACCCCAGGTGCCCGGCCAGGGCTCGCCCGGTCAGGGAGGCGAACAACCGCTGGTCGACAAACTGGCTGAGATGCGATTGATCAAGACCATGCAATTGCGGATCAATCGTCGGACTCAATCGCTCTCGGAAGCTTTGAAAGATCCCAATGATTCGATTGGCCAGGCGCAAGCCGAAGATTTGCTCAGCCAATTGAAGGAACTGGCCGAGCGACAGGCCAAGATCAAGCAAGTCACGCGCGATATCGTCGCCGGTAGCGACAACAACCAGTAGCCACCGTCGCCAGACGGTGGACGCACCTCGAACGACCTGGTGCGGAACTGAAAGAGCCGGGACCCTGGCGTAGTGGTTCACTATTTGCTCGCGGCTGTCTATAATCGAGGTTGGCTGGCAGAACCTTCTGGCGGCCCAACGGCTCTATTTGGTTAACATCCCCGTCGGTTTATCGAGTTTCGCGAGGCTCTACCTTCACCACATGCAGAACGACGTAAATTCCCGCGCCAAAGCCCCCAATGCGTCGAAGTCGAGCAAACGTAAATCGGCCGATGAGACGATTGCGGAACTGGTTTCCAGCACTATCTCGCCTGTCTCGGAAGAGCAGCGGGCCTATTCGTTGCGCATGGCGTTGGCTGCGGTGAAGGCGGCCGCTGAGAATCGCGGCCAGGATATCACGGTCATTGATTTGACCGAACAGACGTCGATGTTTGATTTCTTTGTGATCGCCACCGGCTCCAGTCGTCGGCAACTGCACGCTATTGCCGGCGAGATCGACCGAGTCTTGCGGAAAGAAATGGGCGAGAGCCGCTTGAGCGAATCAGGTTACGACGAAAGCCGTTGGATTGTCCAGGACTTTGGTTCAGTGGTCGTCCATCTGTTCGACGAAGAGACTCGCACCTACTACGACCTGGAATCACTCTGGGCCGACGGCAAACAAATCGACGTCAGCGAAATCGTCAACGCCGCCTCCGCCCAAATGACCAGACTGTAGCCGGATGTAGCCCGACGCGCCGCGTCGGAAAATGTATAGCCGACGCGCCGCGTCGGCCTCTCTCCTCCGCCCCGCAGTCCCTTTCCCCCTCACTCCAGCCTTTCCACTGCCCAGCGCGCTGCCTGGCGAATCAGTTCATCATCATCTTCCTGCAAGCGTTGTAGCGCTGGCAAGGCGGCTGCGATGCGTTGATTACCCAGCACTAAACAAGCGTTGCGAATCACGCCGCGTCTTTTAGCGCGCCATAGTGGCGTGCGTCGATAGCGCTGACGAAACTGCTGGTCGTCCAAGCCGATAATCTCGACCAGTTCGGCGGGAGCGAGGCTGGCCATGGGCTGGGGGATCGCTTCGCTGGCCAGGTGGATGCGGCGATTCCAGGGGCAGACTTCCTGGCAGATATCGCAACCAAACATCCAGTCGCCCATCTGCCTGGCCAGGTCCGGCTCGATATGGTCGCGATGCTCAATGGTCAGGTAACTGATACAACGCCGCGCGTCGAGCACGTACGGCGCAGGGAAGGCCTGCGTTGGGCAAGCATCCAGGCACGCGCGGCAAGTTCCGCAGTAGCCTTGCGTCAGCGGTTCATCCAGCTGCAAGGGCAAGTCGGTCAGCAGCGCAGCCAAAAAGAAGTAGCTGCCCCACGAGCGATTCAGCAGCAGCGTGTTCTTGCCGATCCATCCCAGTCCGGCCGCTTCGGCAAAGTCGCGTTCCAGCAGTGGCGCGGTATCGACCACGCCGCGCACCTGGGCCGCGGGCTGTTGGTCGATAGTCCACTGCTTCAGTTTCTGCAGTTGCGCGAATACATGGTCGTGATAATCGGGCTCGCCCCAAGCATAACGCGCTACGCGGCCCGAGCCTGGTTGAGGCAGCGGCGGTTCAACTGTGCGATAGGGATACGCCAACATCAATAGCGTGGTGCAACCATCCAGCACGCTGGCCGGACTGGCATACGCCTGGCGACGCGAATCCAAGTAATGCATCTGTCCAGCCATACCGGCATCGAGCCACTGCAGGAACTCGCGATACCGCGTGGGCTCAGCCGCCGCGGCTACACCGCTGAGAATGAATCCCAGTTGAGCGGCTTGATGCTTCAGTTCTTGCGTGAAGGCTTGCACAGACAAATTCTTTAAACGTTTAATTCTTGGTTAATCGTTTAACCCGCAGCCGCAGGCGAGGCGTCGAAGGAAACGGCTGACATTGGCCTCTTTCGCTGAACAAATTACTTGTGCGAAAAGCCATTGACTCGAATTCCTCGCCTTCGGCTGCGGGTTAAACAAGTTAAGCCTCAGCGGACGCTGACCTACGCGAGCGTTCATGCTTTTTGGCAGCCGACAGCAGTTTCAAAAATCCAGTGGGTCCCAGCGCCCAAGCGGTACACATCACGCCACCCATCATGGCACCAACTATACCCACGCTGCCGACGTCACAGCCGGAGAGCAATAAATTCTTGATCGATGTCTGCGCATGGAACAGCCCCTGACGCAATCGCTCGGGCGTCGCGGCTAAACCATAGATCGCTCCACCTGGATGCCCTGTCATGCTCTCGACTGATAGCGGTGTCGAGACTTCATAATAGTCCACGATCGAGCGAAAGCCCGGCAAATGCTGCTCGACCAATTGCAAAGCTTGTTGAGCCAGTTGCTCTTTGCGTTCTTTGTACTGTGCATCGCGGTTCAGCCAAGGTTGTTCAGACCAGCGCTGCCAACGAGCATAGTCGCTGAAGCAAATGATCTGGGCAGCGTGTTTGGCCGCATGTGGTTCACGCAAGGTGGCCGCAGATACAAAGCAATGCTCGACGGTTACCTCGTCATGCTCCGCGGCGCGGCTGCGCATGACATCATGATCGTAGTTGGTCGCCAGCCAATAGTTGCCCGCATCCATACCAATGCTGCGAGGATCACTCTTGAAGCCTACATAAACGTTAGCTGCCGTTGGTGCTGGCACCGAGTCCTGTAACAGCTCGCGCTCAGGCAAATGAACTTCCGCGGGTATCAAGCTGCGAAAGGTCTTCATAGCGCCAGCCGCAGAGATGACCAGCGGAGCGGCAAAGGCGAGCGGCTGGCCTTTGTGTTCGACATGCACCTGCGTGATACGACCTTGATGAACATCCAGCCGCGTGACCTTATGACCAGTCAGGCATTCACCTCCGGCTCGCTGAATAATCGGCACAATGGCTTTGGCCAGTTGCGCTGCTCCACCAGCCGGTACGTAGCCGCCTTTGAAATAGTCTTTGACCACGATGGCATGGATACCGAAAGCGCTCTGGCTGGGTGGTAAGCCATAGTCGCCCCACTGCGAAGCCAACACAGCGCGCAATTGTTGGTCGCTGATGGTTTGCTCGAGCACTTGCCTGGTCGTCAGCAGCGCCAACGACTTGCCGGGCAGGAGCAACAGCTTGCCCAGCAACTTGGGCATTTGTTTGGCAGCGAACCAACGCCCCATCCAACCAGCAGCTCGCTGAACCAGGCGAAAGTACCGTCGGATCTCCGCGGCTGATTGAGGAAAGCGTTCAATCAACTGCTGTTGGTAATCAGCCAGGTTGGATGGCACGGCCAGGTTGTGCTCTGGATAGACAAAGTGCTCCAGCGGATCTGCGATCTTCAGCCACTGCACGCCACTGTTGGTCACCAGGTCCATAAAGCGCTGCGTCAATTCCCCTGGGGCCATCCCGCCGACGTAATGCAAGCCGACATCCCAGTGATACCCTTGACGCTGGAAGGCATGGGTCAACCCACCTAACTTGAAATGGCTTTCCAGTACCAGCACGCGTTTGTGGGCCACTTGTGCCAGCAAACTGGCCGTCGTCAGTCCGCCGATTCCCGATCCGATAACGATTACGTCGTATGCTTGGCTCAATCCCAATTCCTTCTGTGGCTATCCATAAGTGGGCAGAATAAATGGGGTCAGGTCTCAATTCCAGGCCGTGCAAATCGAGACCTGACCCCATTTTTTGGTCTCGGTCAGTAGGTCTGGTCGATTCGATCGCGTCCGTGGCGTGTAATCAGAGCGGCCAGGATCTTGCGATCGATCTGGTTGGAGAGCAATGACACATGTGCATCGGTGAAGAGCACCATAGCGCCACCGCTATGCTGCGAGCGAATTTCGTTATCGATAGGTGAGGCCTTGGGATCATTGATGCCACCTGACTGCTCGAAGGTGTTGCGTCCGTTGATCCATTCGCATTCCGGTCCCAGCGTGTCTTCGGCGACGCAGATTGTTTGCGAAAGCCCGTCGCGAATCTGATCGAAGGTGATCGAACGATTGTAGATGAAGACACCGTTGTTGGTATTTTTGGTAGTCGTGATCCGTTGGCCGAACAGGCCAGCGTAATCAGTCTTGCCCAGCCCGCCAGGTGCCGGTGGTGTGGCCGTGGGGCACAGATAAACATTCAGCTTGACCGAACCGGCCGCCCGATTTTCTGGGGCATCATAAGCGACCGAGAAGTTGATGCTCTCGTAAAGTTCCGTCTGCTCCAGGTAGGGCAGGATCATGGCCGACCAGGCAAATTGTTTGAATCGCGAACCACCTCCTGGTGGACGCCAACCCAAACAGCCCGGCGGCAGCGTGCGCCTGGCGGAATGGTAGTTCTGCAAGGCAATACCTAGCTGGTGCAAATTGCTGCTGCACTGAGCCTGGCGCGCCGACTCGCGAGCTGCTTGCACTGCCGGCATCAACAATCCCAGCAGCACGCCGATGATGGCTATGCTAACCAGCATCTCGACCAAGGTGAAACCTCGGCCTGAGGGCCAACGGTGGACTGCTTGCCTGAACCGATACACGATGGCTGGCGCCTTGAAAGCGTGGCCTGGGCAGGGATTAAGAATGTTAAAACACAGCGAGACGACCGGTCGAACCGCGTCATCCAGCACTGCTGGGCAGTCCTCTTGGTTCTAGTCGCCAGGCGTGCGAGTTGTCAATTGGGGCAAGGTCGCGATGACTGGGGGCCGCGGCGACCTGCCAGCCTGCGATTGCGTGTTGACACTTGCGCAGCCGCTCCGGTAGCATGGCACGCTTGTTTTTCCTGTATTTTGACCACAAGATTGTTTCCGGAGCATGAGATTGGTTAACGACGCAATTGCCAAGGCCGATACGTTGATTGAAGCCATGGGCTGGATTCGCCGCTTTCGGGGCAAGACAACGGTCATCAAACTCGGCGGCAGCTTGCTGGAAGATCTCGATGCCATTCGCCATCTCTTGGTGGATGTCATCTTCATGGAAACGGTAGGTATGCGGCCCGTAATCGTCCATGGCGGGGGACCATCGATCAATCGAGCCATGGACGAAGCCAAGATCACGCCTCAGTGGATCAATGGTCGTCGCGTCACCGACCAGCCTACGCTGGAAATTGTGGAAAGAGTGTTGGCCGGCGATATCAATCGCTTTCTTACTCAGGAGATTGAACGGCTGGGTGGCCGCGCGATCAACCTGAGCTTCGAGTCGGGCAATAACGTGCTCTACGGCGAGAAACTACTACTGGACGATGAACAAGGCGGCCCACCCATCGATCTGGGATATGTCGGCCAGGTCACGCGTGTCGACCAGAGTGTCATCGAAAGCCTGACCTATACCAGCCAGGTGCCCGTTATTCCATCGATGTGCATCGACCAGCATGGACAGAAGTACAACGTCAACGCCGACACGGCCGCCATGGCCGTAGCGGAAGCCCTAGGGGCAGAGAAGTTGATCTTCTTGAGCGATGTCAACGGAGTGCGCCGTGACAAGAAGGACCCCAACACGATCATCCACTCGCTGACCGCCGCAGAGGCGCGGCAGTTGATCACCGACAAGATCGTCGATGCCGGTATGATCCCCAAGATCGAAGCTTGCCTGGCCACCTTGGCTCGCGGTGTGGGCAAGGTCCACATTATCGATGGCCGCTTGCGTCACTCGCTACTGCTGGAAATCTACACCACCAGCGGCGTCGGCACAGAAATTGTACAAAACCGCTGAACCGCCCAAGACCACTGGGTGTCTGACAGTTCGCCACTTCAATCTCGAATCTCAAATCTCAAATCCATGTCCCACCTCAGCAGCCAGCAGACTGAAGAACTGTTTTCGCGTTATGTGATCGGTAACTATCGACGTTACCCGGTTAACCTGGTGCGTGGTGAGGGTTCGCGGGTCTGGGATGCAGAAGGCCGAGAGTACTTGGACTTCTTTCCGGGCTGGGGCTGCAATCTACTAGGTCACTGCCCGCCACGCGTGGTTCGAGCCGTACAGGAGCAAGTGGCTGAACTGATCCATGTTCCCAATACCTGGCACATGGAGCGACAAGGCCAGTGGGCGCAGATGCTGGTTGAGCGTTCGTTTGATGCCCAGTGCTTCTTTTGCAACAGCGGAGCCGAAGCCAACGAAGCGGCCATCAAGCTGGCCAGGCTGGCCCGAGGTCCCGAGCGTTACAAGATCATCACCTTTCAGAATGGCTTTCATGGCCGCACCTTCGGCGCGCTGACGGCCACCGCCCAGCCCAAGTACCACGCTGGTGTCGGCCCCATGCTGGCCGGCTTCGTCTACAGTCCATGGGGTGACCTGAAGGCAGTCGAGCAGCGGATTGATGATTCAACCGCCGCGATCATGATCGAACCGATTCAAGGCGAAGGTGGTGTCAACGTTCCGTCGCGCGAATACTTGCAGGGACTGCGTCAACTGTGTGACCAACATGGACTGCTGCTGATCTTTGACGAAGTCCAAACCGGCTGCGGCCGTACTGGGCATTGGTTTGGCTATCAGTACTTTGATGTCCAGCCCGATTTAATGACGCTGGCCAAGTCGCTCTGTGGTGGCATCGCTGGCGGCGCCTTGATCGCTCGGCGCGACCTGGCTCCGCACCTCAAACCGGGAACGCATGCCAGCACCTTTGGAGGCAATCCGATCGCAGCGGCGGCTGGCATCGCCATGCTCGAGACCATCGAAGAAGATGGCTTGCTGGAGCGTTCGCGAGCCATCGCCGATTTGATCGCTAATCGCTTGGAAGAACTCAAGTCAGATTGCGATGGCGTACGTGAAGTTCGTCAGGCCGGTTTGATGATCGGAGTGGAATTAGAATTCGAAGGCGCCCCGGTGGTAGCTGCGGCCCTCGAACAAGGCCTGTTGATCAACTGCACGCACGATACGGTGTTGAGACTCTTGCCCGCCATGAACATCACCCCAGAGCAAGCACAGCAAGGACTCGAGATCTTGAGCGACTGTATTGCCAGAAACGCAATGGCTGCCGCTCCTAACTAAGCACTTGGACTGCACGCCAAGCAGCATTCGTAGCCACCACTGCCAAGTGGAAGACGACCTCAATTTTCGCATCGACCCTCTCGCAGGCGGTGGCTACCCACAGGCAGTCTGGCGAAGGATGGATACTCAGCTTCTGGTTACTTGAGCGTATCCAGTTTCTCTTGAGATTCTTGAGTCTTGGGGCTCGGCTCGACGGTCTTGACCACGGGCGGTCCGTAACCGCAGCCACTAGCCAGCCAGCAAGTGCCGATGAATGCGAGCAGGCACATCACAATTCGCAGTTGCCTAATCAATCTACCTGCTCCTGAATCTCTCCAGCAGACATGGAAGACATGGCGACCACCAATTCGCCTGGGATAGTATCGGCAACAAATCGAACCGAACCGTCTGCCATACAGAAATAGATACCACCGGGATGCATGCTCGAGAATTTCTCGATCCGTTTTTGATTGCCGTAGTTGTAGACCGTTCGATGCCACTCGGTCCATTGTCCACCCGCATTCCACGAGATGGACCGAAGTCGGCCGCGAGCCAGGCGCGGATCAGTAAACTGGCCGGTCACTTCACCAAACATGATCGTATTGGAAAGGCCATCAGTGATATCCTTCGGCTTGGTCTCACTGCGATTGGTGAAGATACCTGCAAACGGATCACGACTACCGATGCCTCGCCCCAGCCGTCCTGCACAGCCCAGGTAATTGGTACGGCCCAACTTGGTCGGTTCAGCAAAAAAATGGACTACACCGGTCGAGGTATTGGTGCGCAGTTCGGTAACCGTCGAACCTGTATTGCTGTACGCATCATCCGATGGACAGAGGAATGCATTGATCTTGTACTGCAGTTCACCCCACAGGCTCTCTGGATCGTTGACCCAGCGAACATAACGTGGGTGGTTGGGCATTGGAGCAACGGTAGCGACATTCAAATCCCGTTTCTGCGCCCAGACGTCGTAGATATCCTGCAATTCCATGAACGGCATCAAGAATACCAGATGTCCTACATAGGAGTTCAACGTAGGATCCATCGTCGCTCGGACCGGTCTTTCGCCCATGTAGCCAGGTGGATAATTGGCGTGGGCCGATTCAAAATTGTGGGCAGCTAAACCTAGTTGGCGAATCTGGTTGGAGCAGGTCAGGCGTCGCGCGGCTTCACGTGCAGATTGAACGGCTGGCAGCAACAAGGCCATCAGCAGTCCGATGATCGCGATGACGACCAGCATCTCAATCAGCGTAATCGCCGAGCGTCTCGAATTTCCAAGCACCATAGCCATTCACGATTCCCTTCATCTCTCTTTGGGCGAAGAAGACAAGATGAGCACCCAAGCTGCGATATCATTCGGTCGCTGTTATCCGCAGTTGAGCGAAGGCCCAGAGCGAAAACAGACACCATCTTAGAACCTCGCTGGGCCGATTGGGAGTCCTTGGACCAAACAAATCTCCAGCAAAAACGCTATGCAACAAGATTTTCCGCCGGCGGCTTGCGTAACGATCGATTCAAGTTTGGGGGTTTTTTCTTAAGATCTCCTCTCCCGGGTGGCTCAGCCTTCAAGAACCATGGCACTTAGGGCTGCTTAGAGCTTTCCGATTCCCAGCCGGTGCGTTCCAATAATGACCGGACAACCCCAGCCACTTCTTCACCTTCCCATCCAAGCAGCGACATGCCGAACACACACCTTTCACTCGCAGGCGGGCACTCCATTCCAGCCGTAGGACTCGGCCTCTGGAAGATCTCACCGACTCAAGCCCCCGAAATCATTCGAACCGCGGTGCAAGCCGGCTATCGACATCTGGATGGCGCCTGCGACTATGGCAATGAAGCGGCCTGTGGCCAAGGTGTGCGCGAAGCCCTATCGGCTGGGCTGTGCCAGCGCGACCAGTTATGGATCACCAGCAAACTTTGGAACACATACCATCGGCCCGAACATGTCGAAGCGGCTTGCAAACGCTCGCTGACCGATTGGGGCTTGGACTACTTTGACCTGTACCTGATTCACTTTCCTATCGCGCTCCAGTATGTGCCCTTTGATGTGCGTTATCCGCCGGGCTGGACATTTGATCCCCAGGCCAGCCAGCCACACATGGTCGCCGACTCGGTTCCGATCATCGATACCTGGCGCGCGATGGAAGAGTTGGTTACAAAGGGGCTGGTCCGGCACATTGGCATCAGTAACTTTGGTGTCTCACTGATCCGTGACTTGCTCACCCAGGCCAAGATTCGTCCCTCGGTCTTGCAGATCGAATCACATCCTTACCTGGTGCAAGAGAAACTGCTGCAATACTGCCAGCAGGAGTCGATCGGTGTCACCGCTTTCTCGCCGCTGGGAGCCGGTTCGTATGTATCGCTCGGGATGGCCACGCAGGAACAATCGGTCTTGAACGAACCTCGCATTCTGGCGATCGCTCGCAAATACAGCAAGACTGCGGCTCAGGTTGTCCTGCGTTGGGCTGTCGAGCGCGGTACCTCGATCGTTCCCAAATCGACCCAGCCGCAACGTCTGCGCGAGAACATCGACCTGTTCGATTTCGAGTTAACAGCCGAGGAGATGAAGCAGGTTGCCAGTCTCGATCGCCACCAAAGGTTCAATGATCCTGGCGTGTTCTGCCAACAAGCCTTCCATACGTTCTTTCCGATTTACGAATAGGGATCATGTCAAGCTCGACCGCTACACCTTCCACCACCGACACTCCCCAGATCGTCAATATTGCAGCTTACAAGTTCGTCGAGTTGAGCGGGCTGCAACCGATGCGCGATCAGTTGAAACAACTCTGCAAACGTGTGGGGCTGCGCGGTACGATTCTACTGAGCCCGGAAGGGATCAATCTGTTTCTGGCTGGCACGCGGTCAGCGATCGATGGGTTGCTGGCTCACTTGCGCTCGCGCCCCGAGTTCAGTGACCTGGCGGTCAAGGAGAGTCTCTCACACGAGCAGCCCTTCAATCGTATGCTCGTCAAGTTGAAACGCGAGATCATCGCCTTTGGTATCGAGGGCATCGAGCCGGCCAGGCAGACCAGTCCCAAACTACCAGCCAGGCAATTGAAGCAGTGGCTGGATGAAGGCCGCCCCGTTCGATTGCTCGATACACGCAACGATTATGAAGTTGATCTGGGCACTTTTCGCGGCGCGGAGCGACTGAACATTCAACACTTCCGCGAGTTCCCTGCCGCCTGCGCTACCTTGCCGGAAGAGGCCAGGCACGAACCGCTGGTAATGTTCTGTACCGGTGGTATTCGTTGCGAGAAAGCCGGACCGATGATGGAAAAGCTGGGCTTTCAGCAGGTGTACCAACTCGATGGCGGAATCTTGAAGTACTTTGAAGAGTGCGGCGGAGCGCACTACGAAGGTGGCTGCTTTGTGTTTGATGGTCGCGTCGTATTGGGGCCCGACCTCAAACCTACTGGCGCCGTGCAATGTTTCCATTGCCAGGCCGTGCTCAATCACGAAGACATTCAATCGCCGAAGTTTGTCTTCGGCCAGTCCTGCCCGCACTGCTACCTGACCGACAGCCAACAACACGAAGTTCGCCGCCAGGCTCATCAGCAGCAATTGCGTGAATTGGCGGCCAGTCAACCCGGCTGCCAACCTTATCGCAATCATCGCCGCATGCATGTGGCCGCGCGCTGGGCTGGTTATTCGTTGATCGATTTTCTGTGCGCCTATCATCCACCAACGCCTCGCGCTCAGTGGCTCAGTTGGATCGAGCAAGGCACAATCACCACCTCGGGCCAGTCTGTATCTGCCGATCAAGTCGTCCGCGAAGGACAATGCTTTGATCAGATCGAAGAGAATACCACTGAGCCACCGATTCCGACTGACATCGACATCGTGTATGAGGACGAAGCCCTGGTCGTGGTCAATAAACCCGCTGGGCTGCCAGTGCATCCGTGTGGCCGGTTTCATCGCAATACGCTGGAGCACTTGTTGGCCCAAGTCTATCGCCCGGAAAAATTGCGGATGGCTCATCGCTTGGATGCCGCCACCAGTGGACTGATCGTCTTGACGAGAAAATACGCCTATGCTCGCCAGCTCCAGCCTCAATTCACCGCAGGCTCGGTCCACAAGACTTATCTGCTCATGGTTCGCGGCGTACTGCCGACTAGCCCGGTGACCTGCGAAGCGGCGATTCTGGATGACGTGCAAGCCCAAGGCAAGCGGCGGCTGGATCCCGCAGGCTCACCTGCCGTGACGCACTTTGAGGTATTCCAGCCGACCAATGAAACTCTAATACCCACTAACGACCTCGACCAAACGCAGCACGCAACACTGCTGTTAGCTCGGCCAATCACCGGTCGCACGCATCAAATACGTCTGCATGCGGCTCACTTGGGTTGTCCAATCGTTGGCGACGAACTGTATGGCGACGATAATGCTAGCAGACTTTGCTTGCATGCCTGGAAGTTGGAACTGGATCACCCGATCACTGGCCAACGCCTGCGACTGGAGACCGTGCTCCCTGAATTTGTAACCCGAAGCGTAAACGAGGAACCGCAACCCGAAGCGTAAGCGAGGGACCTTCCAGCTCTGGCAAGGGTATTCTCACAATCGCTTTACCGCACCGTGCGGCTTATCCCTCGCTTACGCTTCGGGTTGCGATACGTCTGTTGTCTGTTAAACCTTGACGGTTGTTACTGTTACTCGCTGCCTAACGCCTGCGACTGACGTCTCAAGCACCAATTGGCTTTGCCTGCTGGCCCTTCTATGCCGAAAAACACGTTGGTGTTATCTGGCCAACAGGTAACGATTGCAAGCATTAAGTCTCTGGTGAAGCATGGATGCAAGCAGATACGCAAGCAAGCGGGCCCGAGTGCGCAGTCTCTTGGCTGGCTTATTCGCGACTAGCCTATTGTGCCAATGCTGCTCGAGCCTGCCGGCCGCCCAGCCCCAGCCTGCCATTACCACCCATTACACCCAAGGGACATTTCGCATTCCATTTCGCGTTAGTCCAGGCGGTCGTTGCCCTCAGAGTTTGGATCTGCTGGTCTCGCGAGATGCAGGCCGTTCGTGGCAAGTTCATCAATCAGCCGCGCCAGCCGAAAGCGCTTTCCAGGTAGCTCAAGCTGATGAGGGAGAGTTTCTGGTCAAAGTTCAAGCCAGGGATCAGCGAGCCGCGGCGGTTAGTCGGTCGATGATGAAGGTGGTCGTCGATCGCACCGAGCCACAGCTTTATTTGACTTGCGACTGGCAACCCGAGATGGGCTTGCTGATTCAGTCTCAGGCTCAAGATCGCAATCTCGATACAAGCTCCATTCGATTGGAGTGGCGCACCAATCGGCAACCGCAACCCGTACCACTTCAGCAGTCGCCCATCGGTCAGGCCTCGGACTCGCTCAGTCAACAAGCGGTGGTACCGGTGGCTGTCTGCGAGAGTTTTGAGATTCGCCTGATCGCGATGGATCTGGCCGGGAATCGCAAAGTGCTGTCACAACGCTTCCATCATCCAGCCGCTGCGCCTGGGTCAGAGCTGTTGCCAGCCTGGGAAGATGCGCGGCCCGAAAGCGAGCCGAGAGCTACGAGCCAAGGTCTGCAGATCGAACCTGGTGATTGGTCGCCAGTAACGCTCGAAGCCCCGGTCGCTGCCAACTCGCCGGCTGCCAAAACCACGATGCACTTGACCGGTTATGCAGTTCCATCTGCCGCTCAGTCAGACCCGCCATCAACTGGCCAGCCGCTGGATTTAACGCCCCCTGCCACATCCAATGTATCGTTAGCAGCGGAGACGCCCTCTACAGCATCGCTAGAGCTGAATGCCCCCGTGGCTAACAATCAACCAGAGGTTTTCAGCCAGCCAGAGTTGTTCAGCCAGCCCAGCGCGATTGCCCCTGTTTATGCGGCGTCCGTTGCTCAAGTTCCGCGAGTCGAAAGTACGTCGCGCCGTTTGACGCTCGGTTACCAGTTCGATCGGCCCGGTCCGGCCTTGGGGGTCGAGCTGTGGTGCAGTCTTGATCAAGGCAGGACCTGGTCCTATTGGGGCAATGATCAGGACTGTCAAAGTCCTTGTCGCGTCGAAGTGGAACACGCGGGTGAATATCATTTCCGCATTGTGAGTCTTTCGGGACCGCAGGATCAAGTCTTGCGGCCTGTATCAGGAGACCCCGCCGACATCATTGTCGTCGTTCAACCCGACAAACCGGGGCCGGTCGCTGCGATTCGCTTGCAACCGGTAGCCTACTGAACATTTAAGGCTGACAATTCGCGGCCACGTTCACTTGCGTCAATTCGCCTGATCGGCGGGCAAGCTCTTGGCCCCACGACGCGCTGGTTTCGTCTTGATCAGCCGCACACCTAACAAGCCAGCCAGGCAGGCGCCATACATCAGAGGCTCGCGCACGTCGGACTTGACCAGCATATAAAAGTGCACCACGCCTAAAATGGCAACCACGTAAGCCAGTCGGTGCAACTTCTTCCAATTCTTAGCGCCCATACGCTTGAGCATGTTGTTGGTGGATGTAACGGCCAGTGGCACCATCATCAGCACCGCCGTTCCACCAACCTGCAGATAACGGCGAGTTGCGAACTCAGACAGTGTGCTGGAAAGATCCAGCGCGCGATCAAACACAACATAGATAGCCGCATGCAGGAGTGCATAGAAGAAACCATACAGTCCAAGCGAACGCCTGAACGCGATCCAGCCTCCCCAGCCAGTCCAGGTCTTCAGAGGCGTGATAAGCAGCGATAACAACAAGAAGATCAGGGACAGCATGCCCGTCACATGCAGAGCGCTGGAGGTTGGATTGGCCCCCAGGTTACCGCGGTAAGTATCCCAAGCCAGCATCAACAATGGCACTCCACCGTTGATGATCACGAGCCACCGATAGAATTGAACTTGATTCACGCTGGTTTCCTGTAGCCTCAAGCAGAACGAATGGCTCTTTCGCAGAAGGACACATTTCCTCTGTGATTAAAAGTAACGTCGCAGATCCATGCCGGCGTACAGGGGAGCAACTTGTGGTTCGTATCCGTTGAACATCAACGTCTTGATGCGACGGTTCTCGCCGATGCGCAGTTCGGTGGCCTGGCTCCAGCGAGGATGATCGACACTGGGGTTGACGTTGGCATAAAAGCCATACTCGTTGGGCGCAAAAATGTTCCAGCTCGTCGGCGGCTCTTTATCGACCAGCGAGATTCTGACGATCGATTTAATGCCCTTGAATCCATACTTCCATGGCACAACCAGGCGCACCGGCGCGCCGTCTTGCGGAGGCAGGGCTTGACGATACAGGCCCGTGGCCAGAATGGTCAGCGGATGCATGGCCTCGTCCAAGCGCAGCCCTTCGACATAAGGCCAATCGAGGATGGGATTGTTCTGACCTGGCATGCGTTGCGGATCAAGCAAAGTTTCGAACGCTACGTATCGCGCAGTCGACTGGGGACCAACCGCTTCCAGCACATGAGCCAAGGGCACGCCCAGCCAGGGAATCACCATCGACCAACCTTCCACGCAGCGCATGCGGTAGATGCGTTCTTGTGGGGCAGAGAGAGCGTGCAACTGGTCGATCGTAAATGTGCCAGGCTTGTCGACCAGACCATCGACCTGGATGTTCCAACCATCCGTCTTAAAGCCCGCGGCTGCCGCAGCCACGCCTTCCTTGCTAGTCGTGAATTCATAGAAGTTGTTGTAGTTGGTCACGTAGAGTTCTGGGGTTTGCGGGTCGCGGACCAGGAAACCTTTTTCCAGACGTTCCTCATCGGTCAACTCTGGCGTATTCGATGCGGCCACCTGATCGCTGGCTGGTTCAGCATCTGCTGCGGCTGAACGTGCGGGAGGAGAACCCGAGCTGTTGGCCGGCTCGATCGGCTCGGTCTTCGTTATGCTCAGCGTGACCGGGTTGAGTGCACGATATAAAGCCGCGGTGGCCGCGACGCTACCCACCGCGGCGCCTGTTCGCATGAAGCGGCGTCGATTGAAGTAGACGCCAGGCGGCGTAACTTCCTTGGGATCAATCGGCGGCAATGGCTCCATGACACAAGCACTCCTTTTCAGTCTGTCTGATAACTTCCAGCGTGAGTTTAGCCTATGGCTCTCCGTGCGTCCAACTCGTCAGCGCCTTGAGCAACTCTCCCAAGTAAACGCACCGGCAGTTGGGGAAAATCACCTGCATCGTTTAGTTTATTCCAGTCAAACACTTGAAAATATTTGACGAATGAATTGCGGCAGTCTACCCTGCACGCTCGCGCCCATCTTACCCCCTCAGGCCGATTTGCCAGGAGACCGTGCATGCGCACCGCTCGAACCAAACTCAAGAGCAGAACCACCAGCCGTTTTCGCCGCTTAGTCGTCGAGGCCCTTGAGAATCGTCGCGTGATGGCCTGGTCGGCCATAGGTCCCTTTGGCGCAACCCAAGGCCAAGTGGAAGGCATTGTCAATCGGCCGGTCAGCGGCGCCGTGCAGGCGGTGCTACCGCACCCTACCAACGCCGACATTCTATATGCAGCTGCCGTCAATGGCGGTGTATGGAAGACGACCAACGCAACTTCGGCATCGCCCAATTGGACCCCTACCACCGATAGTCAATCGTCGCAGTCGATGAGCTCGCTGGCCTTTGATCAAGCGGATCCGACTTTTCAAACGATTTATGCAGGCAACAACCGACGCAGTAGTTACGGACAAGTCGGCACCAATCGCGATGGTCTGCTGAGGTCTACCGATGGCGCAGCCACTTGGACACGCGTCAATGGTGCAGGCGATACACTCCTGAACAAGGGGATCTCGAACATTGTAGCCAACGGGAACACGATCGTTGTCAGTGTGAGCGTCGCCAACCTTTTCACCTACGGGAACATCGGCATTTTTCGCAGCACAAATGGTGGTACTACGTTCTCACAAGTCAGCGGAGCAAGTGGAACTGGTTTACCTCAAGGTGTCTCCTACGACCTGACCTCCGAACAAGGCAACCCGAATGTGCTGTACACCTCTGTAGCCCTTCCGCTGGTATCGGGCACGCAGGGCGTTTACAAGTCAACGGACGCCGGCGCCACCTGGACGCGCGTCAGTACAGCGGGCATGAACTCACTGTTCAGTAGTAACACCAGCAACACCAAGTTTTCTGCTGGAGTCGGCAGCGTGATTTACTTCGCGATCAACAACTCTGGTGTTAACACAGGCGTCTTTCGCTCAGGCGATGGCGGAGCTACCTGGACGCAAATGGATACGCCCAGTACCTTCGAAAACAATGGCGATGTGGGCCTTAATCCAGGCGGCCCCAAAGGCCCCATCGATGGCACGCCTGAACAGGTGGCTGGTGGTCAGGGATCGTTGCACTTTTCCATCGTGGCCGACGCGACCGATCCCAATATCGTGTATGTAGGTGGAGACCGTCAACCGCGGGCCTTTAGCGATACAGGGGGCTTTCCAAACTCAATCGGGGCTAACGATTTCTCCGGCCGCTTATTCCGTGGCGATGCCTCCAAGCCCGCTGGACTGCAGTGGGTCCACTTGACCCACAGAAACAATTTAGGCGCAGCCGGTGGTGGCACGGCCAGTAATTCGTCGCCGCATGCCGACTCGCGCGACATGGCCATCGACGCCAATGGCAACATCATCGAAGGCGATGATGGTGGCATCTATCGCCGCGTCAATCCAAAGTCCAATCTGGGTGACTGGGTCAGCGTCATTGGAACGATGCAGAACACGGAAGCCCACGACGTGGCTTGGGATTCGGTTTCCAACGTGGGCATGGTCGGTAATCAAGATACCGGGACGATGATTCAAGCGACCAGCGGAGCCGCCACTTGGACCAGTATTAGCACCGCTGACGGTGGAGATGTGGCCATCGATGAGATCGCCTTGGCTGGCAGCAATCAATCGATTCGTTATAGCAGCTTCCAGAACTTGGGAGCTTTTGCGCGACGTGTTTATAACGCTGATGGGACGTTGGCCAGCACCGCCTTCCCCTCGCGAACCGTCACCAGCGGCTCGTTATTCAGCCCTGCGTTTCGCACGCCGATTGCCACCAATCGCGTGGCTGGCGGACGCCTGCTGATTCAAGGTAGTAATTCGCTGTATGAATCGCTCAATCAGGGCAATTCAATGGTCGAGATCGGGGCTGGCAGAGGCAACGGCAACAGCATCCAGCAAGATGCCCTAGTGTACGGTGGACGGCTCGGCGGTGTCGACAATCCCGACGTCATCTGGGCTGGAAGCGGGGCTAGCGTCGTGTTCCGCAGCGCTCCAGGGGCTGTCAGTGTGGTTACCTCGCCCACTGGCGGTAATGAAGTTCGAGACATCATCGCTGATTCAGAGACTTATACTTCCGCTACGCTGATCTCCCCCAACGCAGTCTATCGCACAACCAATTCAGGCAGTTCATGGACCAATATCACGGGTAACCTGCTGTCGCTGACCACTGACCTGCGTTCGATTACTTTTATACCAGCCACGATTGGGTCGATTGTTGTTGGGACTGCGCGCGGCGTCTTTGCCACCAGCCTGGCTGAGCTGGGCGTATGGGCCAAAGTGGCTACCAATCTGCCAAATGTATTGGTGATGGAACTGGAATACGATGCGGCGGATAACATCCTGGTAGCCGGCACGTTTGGCCGAGGCGCTTGGACGCTGACCAATGCGACCAGTGAGATCGATACGGCGCTGCCGCCATTTGACTATGGCGATGCGCCCTCCAGCTACCTGGTCAGCCTGGCGCAAAACGGTCCGCGTCACCTGCGCCTGGGGCCAACTCTCGGCGCGCTTCGCGATGCTGAAATAGACGGCTCGGCCAGTTCCAATGCGTTGGGTGATAACAGTGTTGGCAGTGCCGACGAAGATGGCGTGACATTCCTCACAGCTGCGACCTTGGGCGAGAATCTATCGATACAAATCAATGCGCCACTGGGCGGTTTCCTCAGCGGCTGGATCGACTTCAATCGCAATGGCACGTTTGAATCCGGCGAGCGCATCCTTAATGACCAGAGTCTGGCCAGCGGCACGCAAACGCTGTCCGTACCGGTCCCTTTGTCTGCTTCGGCTGGTGGTTCTTTCGCCAGGTTTAGACTCTCCGCTGCCGCCGGCCAGTCCAACACGGCAACCGGTGCGGCCACCAGTGGCGAAGTTGAAGACTACGCAATTCAACTGTTCACCAATGCCCTCGGCCAACGCGCCTTCTATCGTGGCAGTTTCTATCAAAACACGGGCGGTGTCGCGGGCGCGACCGACACGGTCAAATCGGCCGCCAAAGCTGGTCCCGCTCCACAGACCCTCACTGCGGCCAACGTCACCAATAACTCGCAAGGCATCAACGGTATCCTGCTGCAAGTGGCTGGCTTGACCGCCAGTTCGCTGAGCGCGTCGGACTTTGCGTTCCGCATGAGTCCGCAAGGTGCCTTTAACGAAGCAGCCAATCCACCCAGCGGCTGGGCCGCAGCTCCGGCCCCTAGCGCAATTGTGGTAACGCCCGCCGTAGGCGCAACCCCAGCCACGATCCGCATCGAATGGCCCAACAACGTGATCGAGAATCGCTGGTTGCAAGTGATCGTCAAAGCCAACGCCAACACCGGCCTGGCCAGCCAGCAAGCCTTCTATCAAGGGCACCTGAGGGGCGATATCGACGGCCTGATTGTTGGCGGTGCTTACCTGGTGCAGAACGCAGACCTGATTGCCGCCTTGCCAGTGGGTGGTGTCGGTAGTGTCACCAGCCCGCGCGACGTTGACCGCAACGGCTTCATCCTCAACAACGACTTCGTGATCATACGCAACGGCATCAATGCGCTACTGGCACTGCGGAACATTACCATCCCGGCAACCGGTAGTGGTGGGGAGGGCGGGGCGCAGCCTGCCTCGATCTCTACGCCACTGATCGGTGGCAAACAGCCCGATGGGCTCAGCGCTTCCGGCAGCCAGTCGCCACTTGGTGACGTAGTTCAACTTGCACCGCGTTTGAATGACCAACCCACAGGCAACGCGGCGCCAGCCATCGAGCGACGCCCAGGAAACAAACTGCCAGCGCGCGATGCTACATCGAGCAGCACTTCAACCACGCTGGAAACCGACGTGTTGGACGAGGTTTTTGGAAACTACTTCTAAGCGTTCAGACGCGTTTATTGTTTGGCAGTGCCATAGTGCCAGAAGACCAATTACTTCGGCTGAGCCGTCAGGATCTCGGCCGAACATTGGTCTTCAAACTTCTTGAAGTTGTGGCGAAACAGTTCGGCCAGTTTTCCAGCGGCTTGATCGTATAGCTGGCTCGACTCCCAGGTGGCCCTGGGCTGCAAGATTCGTGTATCCACATGCGGACAAGCTTGGGGCACATCGAAGCCGAAAACCGGGTCGCGGACGAAAGTCTGCTCTGCCAGCTCGCCGGAATGGATCGCATCGATAATAGCGCGGGTTGCCCCCAGCGACATGCGTTTGCCCGTTCCGTAGGCGCCTCCAGTCCAACCCGTGTTCAGCAGCCACACCTTGGTCGAATGCTTTTTGATCTTCTCGGCCAGCAACTCGGCATACTTGGTCGGATGCCACACCAAGAAGGCTGCGCCAAAGCATGCAGAGAAAGTCGCCGATGGCTCGGTGACCCCCATCTCGGTACCTGCTACCTTGGCCGTATATCCACTGATGAAGTGATACATGGCCGCTTCCGGCGTTAACCGGCTGACCGGCGGTAACACGCCGAAGGCATCGCACGTCAGGAAAATGATGTTCTTGGGATGACCACCGACACAGGGCAATTTGGCCCGCGGTATGAACTCGATCGGATAGGCCACTCGCGTATTCTCAGTGATCGATGCATCGTCGTAATTGACGTGATGAGTTGAATCATCATAGACCACGTTTTCCAGTACCGAACCAAAGCGGATTGCGGCGTAGATTTCAGGCTCGCTCTCTTGGCTCAAATGGATCACTTTGGCGTAGCAGCCGCCTTCGATATTGAAGATCCCTTCGTCGGACCAGCAATGTTCGTCATCGCCAATCAACATGCGGCTGGGGTCAGCCGAGAGCGTGGTCTTGCCGGTACCTGAGAGTCCAAAGAACAGCGAAACATCGCCACAGTCACCCTCGTTGGCCGAGCAGTGCATTGAGAGCACGCCTCGCTTGGGCATCAGGTAATTCATGATAGTGAAGACGCCCTTCTTCATTTCACCGGCGTACTGAGTACCCAGGATCACAAACTCCCGCTGCTCGAAACTC
The DNA here is from genome assembly GCA_037367405.1 of Ottelia alismoides. Lineage (NCBI taxonomy): Eukaryota > Viridiplantae > Streptophyta > Magnoliopsida > Alismatales > Hydrocharitaceae > Ottelia > Ottelia alismoides. The sequence continues at coordinate 5,186,532 of JAZKJV010011400.1, read as the reverse complement.
AGATCGACGCTGGTCGTGCTGGTCATCTGAGCGGTGTAAGGGTTGGCTGGGAAATAGCCCGCATTGTAGATGACGTAGTCGGGCTGATCGAATTGAGCCAACTGGGCATCGGTAGGGCGAATCAGCATGTTCTGCATGAAAAGCGCATGATAAGCGCTGGAGCAGATGACACGAATCTTCAACTGATAACGCGGATCCCAGCCGGCATAACCATCGGTCACAAACAGCTGTGTGCGCGTGTTCAGATAATCGCGAGCCCGCTGGCGATTGATCATAAAGGATCGCTCGGTCATGCGAATGTTGACGTCGCCCCACCAGACATCGCCAACGGTATCCGGGTCTTCGACGATGCGTTTATCTTTCGGACTACGGCCCGTTTTGTCGCCGCTCCGCGTCGCCAAGGCTCCACTGGATGCAATTACTGCATCGTGTCCCAAGATGGCATGTTCGTACAGTCGCGCCGGTGTGGCGTTGCGTACGACATCTTTGACCGAGATACCCCAAGGCTTTAAATCAAAATCGCTGGCCATGCTGCCCCAAAATCCATGAATTGCTAGGTTCACTGAACGCTTGACAGTGATCATGCGTCATTTTAGCGCGCATACACTCAGGCGCCAGCTACCCGCAGCCGACAACGACGGCGAGGCAATTTTTTTATTTGAGGCATGCATTTCGCTTTGGCATTCGCGACTGGTTCTCATTTCAATACACTGTTAGCACGCAGCTTTTGTTGCAGGATTGTGCCCAGTGTGTCAAAGAACCGCAATGTCCTGAGGATCCAGCATGTCGGACTCTTTAAAGTCTCGGTTAAACCAATTCGGGCAGAGCCAATTGATGCGATTTGCCGATCAACTGCCCACCGAAGCGCGGCAGCAACTGGAGCAGCAGATCTCGTCCATCGACTTTGCCCAGCTTCAGCAACTAGTGGCCGGTCACGACTGTGCGGTCGATTGGCAAGCCCTGTCGCGCCAGGCGGTGGCACCGCCAGCAGTTCGTCTGGATCAACCCGATGCCCGCTTCTCCGCCAGCGCCGCTCGAGAGGCTGGCCAGGCGGCACTGCAGCAAGGCAAAGTTGCCATGCTGCTGGTGGCCGGTGGTCAGGGCACACGCTTGGGATTCGACCTGCCCAAAGGCATGTTTCCCATCGGACCGGTCAGTGGTCGGACTCTATTTCAAATGCTGTGCGATCGCCTGGTCGCCATGAGCCGCAAGTATGGCGCTGATATTCCACTGTATATCATGACCAGTCCGGCTACCGACCAAGAGACGCGCGGCTACTTTGAACGCGAAGAACGCTGCGGCCTCAAGCCCGATCAGTTGCACTTCTTTTGCCAAGGACAAATGCCAGCCGTTGACTCGAAGACCGGTCAAGTTCTGTTAGCCGCCAAAGACGAAGTGGCCCTCAGCCCCGATGGCCACGGCGGGATCGTAACGGCGTTGGCCAAGTCGGGTTGTCTGGAAGATGCTCGGCAGCGCGGCATCGAACTGTTTTACTATGCCCAGATCGACAACCCACTGGCCGAAGTGTGCGACCCATTGCTGATTGGTTATCACTTGCTGGCGGCAAGCCAACTGACCACGCAAGTGGTGCGCAAGCGATTCGCCAAGGAAAAGGTAGGCAACGTAGTCAGCATTGATGGCAAAGTGCAGATCATCGAGTACAGCGACTTGCCCGACGAGGTGGCCGAACAAAAGTCAGCCGATGGCAGTCTGAAGCTTTGGGCAGGCAACATTGCGATCCATGTTTTCGATCGTCGCTTCCTGGAGGAAGTGTCGCAGTCGGGCAGCGGCTTGCCCTTTCATCGCGCTCACAAAAAAGTACCCTACGTGGACCAGGCTGGCCAACTGATTGCACCCGAGCAGCCTAACGCCACCAAGTTCGAACGCTTTGTATTCGATCTGCTGCCGCTGGCTCGCAACGCGCTGGTGGTTGAATCGGATGCCAGTCGGGTCTTTGCGCCGGTCAAGAATGCCGATGGCGCAGCGGTCGACACGCCCGAACTGGCCAAAGCGGCCATCGTGCGCTTGCATCGCCAGTGGCTGGAAGCCGCCGGGGCCCGCATCGACGCGGAGGTTCGCGTCGAGATTCACCCGGCTTGGGCTGTCGACGACAGGGAAGTGCAAGAAAAAATTCGTGGTGATTTACACATCAACACCGATACGTTCTTGATGTGACCACCGCCATGGCCACACCGGCCAAGGCGCACATGGTCGCCCAACAGGCCGATTACAGGCATTTTATTTCACTATGAAAGGTCGTCATTAACTTTTTCGCGACTGGTTCACCGACAGCTCTCGGACGGCTGATCTGCCTGCGGCAGAGCAGGGGACCGATAGTGACACTCATTTGCCTGACTTACAATGCCGATGCTGAGCTTTAACCCATTATTTATGCGACTAGTGCGAATTTCGTTCTTGGAGAGTTTCTAGTGTTACACGCGGTTATCATGGCGGGCGGCTCTGGTACGCGATTTTGGCCTGCTAGCCGGGTCGATTATCCCAAACAACTTCTGCGCATGGTTGGCAACGAAACCATGCTTCAATCAACCTTCACACGTTTAGGCGGACTGGTTTCTCCCGAACATACGCTGATCATGACCAACAACCAATTGGTGGACGCCGTGCGTCAGCAGTTACCGGGCGTGCCTCCCGAGCAGGTCATTGGCGAACCGATGAAGCGCGACACGGCCGCCTGCATCGGGTTGGCCGCGAGTTTGATTCTCAATGCCGATCCCAACGGCATCATGCTGGTCCTGCCGGCCGATCACGTGATCAAGACGCAACAGCAATTCCAGGATTGCATGCGCAACGGCATGCGTCTGATCGAGCAATCGCCCGATCGCATCGTGACCTTCGGAATCAGGCCAACCTATGCGGCTGAATCGTTTGGTTATATCCAGCGAGGGCAATCGCTGAAGGAAGCTCAAGCCGGTGCGGCTTTCACGGTGGCCTCCTTCCGCGAGAAACCCAATCGGCATACGGCCGAGCAGTATCTGCAAGCGGGCACTTACTACTGGAACAGCGGTATCTTCATGTGGCGGGCCCAGACAATTCTGACTGCGCTGCGCCAGTTTGAACCGGCCATGATGCAGCACATCGATGCAATCGCCGCCTCAGTTGGCACACCGCGATTCGCATTTACCTTGCAAAAAGAGTTTGAACAGATTGCAGGCAAGTCGATCGACTATGCCGTTATGGAACGCTACGACGACGTGGCTGTGATCGAAGTGCCCTTCACCTGGGATGATGTCGGTAGCTGGCAAGCGATTGGACGCTTGACTGCTCCGGATGAACAGGGCAACTGCGTGCAGGGCAAGTTCTTGCCGATCGAGAGCCAGCGGATGATCGTCTATGGTGATGCCGAGCATCTGATCGTGACCATTGGCATGCAAGACACGATTGTCGTTCATACTCCCAACGCCACCCTGGTGGCTCCCAAGAGTGAAGAGGAGCGTGTTCGCGAGGTGGTCAAGCAACTACAGGCTCGCGGTTGGGACAAATACCTGTAAGGGGTAGAGGCTCGGGGGAATGCGGTTTTCGGGGGCCTGGCAGGCCTATCCTAGGCGGTGCCTTGCCAGTACGATTAAGGGCCGAAAACCCACTACGCTCACCCCCCTGGGATCGCTCTGGTCGTATGTCGCTAAGCAACTGGATTAGCGGACGAGTCTTTAAATTCGTCCATGGCAACAATCTTGTCTATAACACGTGCTGGGAAGATCCCCGGCTGGATCGCCAGGCGTTGGAACTGACCGACCGGGATCGCGTGTTGGTCATCACTTCGGCCGGGTGCAACGCGCTCGATTACGCGATTGCTGGTGCCGGGCATGTCAACGCGGTCGATATGAATCCGCGACAGAACGCGCTGCTGGAACTGAAGATCGCCGGCATTCGCCTGCTGCAGTACGAAGACTTCTACAAACTGTTTGGCGATGGTTATCATCCACGCGCGGCTGAGTTGTATCAGAAGACGCTGCGCGGAGCCTTGTCGACTTGGGCGCAGAGCTACTGGGATCGCTGGATCAAGTTTTTCGATAGCCCCAAACGCAGCTTCTACTTTCGCGGCACCTCAGGCAGTTTTGCCCGCGGCATCAATTTCTATATCGATCGCTTGGCGCGAGTCCGGCCGGAGATCAATGAGCTGATGCATGCGCAAACGGTCGAAGAGCAATCTCGCATCTATGAACAGATTCGCGATCGGTTCTGGCGACGCAGCCTGCGGTTTGCGATGAATCGCGATACCACGTTATCGATGCTGGGCGTGCCCAAAGCCCAGCGCCGACAAATTGAAACACAATATCCAGGCGGCATCCTGCGGTTTATTGAAGATTCGATGGAAGCGGTCTTTGCCAGGCTGCCGATTCGCGACAACTATTTTTGGCGCGTTTACATCACCGGCAAATACAGTCCGAGCTGTTGCCCAGAGTATCTGAAGCCCGATAACTTTCAGGCCCTCAAGCAGACTCAAGTCGCTAACGTTTCGGTGCATACCGATAGCGTCGAAGGCTTCTTGACCAAGACCAACCAGCAGATATCGCGCTTCGTGCTCCTGGATCACATGGATTGGCTGTCAGACCACTTCTTCCCGCTATTGGAATCCGAGTGGCAAGCCATTCTGCAGCGGGCTGCTCCGGGTGCGCGAATCTTGTGGCGCAGCGGTGGACTGCGCACAGAGTTCATCGATAACGTCAACGTGCTGGTCGATGGCAAACCGCGACGTCTGGCAGAGCTGTTGACCTATAACGAAGGGCTGGCCACCGAGTTGCACCAGCTGGACCGCGTGCATACCTACGGCAGCTTCTACATCGCCAACCTGGCTGCCTAAAGGAACAGCATGTCGTTACTATCAGACTTGCGAATCCTGTATCACCTCGTGCTGCGTCCAGTGCGTGGCAAGAGCCATGCTGAGCGTATGGAGAACTTTTACTCCGGCCAGGCCGAGGCGTATGACGACTTTCGCAAGCGACTGCTGCACGGCCGCGAGGAGCTCTACCGGCAGATCGAACTGCCTGCCCAAGGTATCTGGGTCGACCTGGGCGGAGGCACTGGTTCGAACCTGGAGTTCATTCATGACCGGGTGCCGCAGCTCAAGCGAGCCTATGTCGTAGATCTGGCTTCATCGCTGCTGGAGGTTGCCAGGCGCCGATTTCTGAAGAACAACTGGCAGCACGTCGATGCGATCGAAGCCGATGCCACCACCTGGCAACCGCCTGAGGGCCAGGTGGATGTGGTCACCTTCTCCTACTCCCTGACCATGATTCCCGATTGGTTTGGTGCGATCGAAAATGCCTTGCGGATGCTCAAACCCGGCGGAGTGATTGGCGTAGTCGACTTTTATGTCTCGCGCAAACATGTCTCAGGCGATACCAGGCGGCATTCCTGGTTCACACGCAGTTTCTGGCCGGTCTGGTTTGCCAGTGACAACGTATTTCCTTCGCCCGATCACTTGCCATTTTTGCGATCACATTTTGAACAAATTTGGTGCAATGAGGCTCGATCCAAAGTACCTTATGTACCATTGATCCGCACTCCCTACTACCAATTCATAGGTCGTAAGCGCTGAGCTGCCCCCCAAGCGGGCCCAGGTCCATCGATGCCAGTCGATTCGCACGGGGCACAGCCAGCAGGACCAGTGGCTGCCTCATGCGTGTACTGTTATCTGCGTTTGAACCCTACGATCAGTGGACTACCAACGCCAGTTGGTTGACGCTGGTGGAACTATTGCGAGTCCGGCCGGCCAATGGATCGCTAGTTACGCGACGCTACCCGGTCGACTTTCAGCGCATGCATTCGGCTCTTTTCAAAGACCTCAGCCAGGGCTTTGACGCGATAGTGCATTTAGGCCAGGCCCCAGGCTCGGCCGCGATTCGCTTGGAAGCCTTGGCGGTCAACGCTGGTGGATCAATTTCACAGGGCGGCGAGGCGTTAGACAAGCTAGTCAGCGATGGACCAGAGGCCTATCGCACGAAAATGCCGCTGGAGCGCTGGTGTGCCAAGCTGCGTGAGCAGTCGATCCCCACTCAGATCTCCTACCACGCCGGCACCTATCTATGTAATGCCATCATGTATATGTCGCATCACTGGGTTGCTCACTCCGACCGAGAGATCCCCGTGGCTTTTGTTCATCTGCCATTAACGCTGCAGCAAGCCGCGGAGAAACCCAACCAATCGCTGCCCTCGCTGCCAGTGGAGACAATGGCCAAGGGCCTGAGCATCATCCTGGATGACTTGTCTGATAGCAGCCAACTGGCCTGACCATCTTAATTGGTTGGACAGCGCCACTTGCTAAGCTGCGTAGCCACCGCCTGCCAGAGGGTGGACGCGAAATTTAATGCTATCCACCGCTTGGCAGCGGTGGCTACGGCCAAAAGCGGTCTATCGCCGTCCTTTATGTGCGGAGCGAAAAAATGATCTTGGTTGGATTGTTCGATCTGTGTTAAACTCTTCCCCCGACCCAGATGCGTGAAGATACGCAAGTTACTTAGACAGGCCAAGGAGGTGCCGAGTCATGCAATTCGTGAGCATGGAAGTCAATCAATTGGGCTCCGCCGATCGTACTCAAGTCGGTGAGCTGAGTCCCGCTCTGAACGCTGTTTGTGGCCGACGCGGGTCGGGCAAGAGCTCTTTGATCGCCTGGCTGCGAGGTATGATCCAACCGGCTCAACCACGCGAAACCTCCGCCTATTCCAACGGCCATGCGACGCATCCGGCCCTGGCCAGTGGTCGGCTGAATCTGCTGCTGGGCAGCGGCGAATACCAACTGGAACGCGAGCAGGTGGCCGGTCGCACCGACAGCAAAGTGCTGCGCCGCGCGACCCAGGCCTGGAACGGACAGGCTCCCAGCGTCTCACACGACAACTGGTCTACGTTGCAAGCGCGACTGGGCGCGGTGCCTTATGGCGAATTGCTCTCAGCCCCCCAACGCGAAGCGTTCGATCGCCTGGGCGCTATTCGCTCCGATAGTCAAGCGACCGCGCGACTGTGGGATCTGGCTCGTCAGATGCGGCTGGATGAATCGGCCCAGACTCCTCAAAGCGAACAACGTCAAACGCTGCTGTCGCGAGAACAAGAACTGCTGGCCCAGCTCGGGCCGCTCGATGGAATCCACGCCACCCGCGAAGGCTTGCTGGCTCGACGTCGCCAGTTGGAGGCTGACCTGGATCGCCTCCGCCGTCAGTCCAGTGGCAAGCATTATGCACCGGCCACTGATGAACATCACCGCCTGACCGATCGCATGTCAGCCCTGGACCGCGACATTCAAAAGCTGCGTGGCGAGATTGCCGAACTCGATGCTGCCATCGCTCGACGACGCGATGGTCATGCCACCGACGGCCATCGCCAAACCTATCGCGATCGCCTGCTATCGCTCGATTCTCAACTGGCCCGTTGGCGCAATACCCTGACCGAGATCCGAGCTCATCGCGAGCGACTGGAATCGGCGGCCACCGATGCCCAGTTGGATGGTCAATTGGGCGAACAGTTCACGCCCATGAACCAAGCCACACCGCGTTTGGCACTGCGCTCTCTGGAAGCTCAAATCGTCGAGGCTCGTCGGCACTTTGATGCCCTGGTCGACAGCATCGATCACAACCGACACGATGCTCGTCACGAGCTGCCGCAAACATTGCGATTGATGCAGCGAGAATTGCACGAAGTCTGCCAACAGCTTTCGCGTCATGAATCGCTGACAACCAATCGAGCTATGAAGGAGCAGATCCTCCAATTGACGCGCTGCGAGAATGAAATGCGTCAATCGATTGAACGCTTGATCGCTGAACGTGGCGAGTTGTTGCGGACGATTGCGCACGCATGCCACCTGTCGGTCGATCAAGTGTCGGTGGCCTACAGCGATAGCTGTCGCTGTGCCGATCATCCGCATCTGGATAACTGGCTCTCGGCCATCTCCACTGGCGCCGAGTCCGCTCAGTTGACTCAACCATCCGGACTGGGCATCAGCTTTGTCGATGAACTAACTGAGCTGGAGAATCGGCGCAGCCAGGCTTTGGCTCGCATGGAGCTCGTCACTCGCGATCGCCAAGATTGCGAAGCTCGCTTGCGACGGCTGGGCGTCATGCCGCTGGTCGGTGGTGGCTACGATCCTGGCGAAGCCGAAGTGCTCCGCGAACTCGACAATGTCAACGAAGAACTGTTGCGTCTGGAAACCCGCGATCGTCTGCGAGTCGATTTGACCGACGTTCGTCGTCGACTTGAGCGATTGCCTCGCGAAGTCGAAGATACTCAGTCCCTGAAAGGTCGTTACCTGCGCCACCTGGCTGGCTTGACCGGTATGCCAGTGGATCGAGTGGGACAACAGTTGTTCCGCGATCAACTGCGCCGCGATGCGTTTCATCCGTCACAGTACAGTTACGATCGTCGCGATCTGAATACTGCCTATGGTCCGCAACTGAATGGTGCCTACGGTTCCTCGCTGGGTAACCAGCGGCCATTGGAAGTTGGTTATCAAGAAACAAGTTCACTCGATCCGTACGGCCGTTACGAACCAGTGCGAGGTCATTATGTCGCTGGCCAAGACACGTTGGGCACACCGGATGTCCGCCTGGCTCGTCTGGAAGAAGTTGCGCTGCGATTAGCGATCGTGGACCTGCTAGCCCTGCGCGGTCACCCGCTTCCCTTGGTGCTGGACGAAACCCTCGATGGTCTGGAAGGACCTCGCGCTTTGACTGCCGTCCGTTATCTGGCTGGCCATGCTCAAGCCAGCCATACGCAGATCATCGCCTTCACCGATGACAACGACCTGATCAGCGCGGTCAAGTCCGTGCATGGCAACGTGGTCCCAATCGTGGTATCGCGAGCTGTTGCACAGCCGGTCACTCGTCCCAGCCAGGATGTCAATCGATTGTTGACTGCCTACGCCAACGACTTTGAGAACGACAAATGGCAAGAACCCGAATGGACGCCACCGGTTATCCGCCCTGAATCCAAGAAGCGTTGGGTACTGACTGAGCGATCGGAGATTCACGAAGTCCCATCCATTGGCCCTGTCGAAGCAGCTCGCTTGCGAGCCTTGGGGATCCATCGAGTTGGCGATCTGCTGGACGCAGATGCTGCCTGGCTAGCCAATTCAGCATCCTTGGCAGGTGTGTCGAGCGATAGTGTGCACGCCTGGCAAAACGAATGTCGCTTGTTATGCGCCATGCCGCAGCTACGGCCGTTTGATGCTCGCGTCCTGGCTGGTGCCGGCGTGCGCGACCATCGTCAATTGTCCGAGATGGATCCCACCCGTCTGCATGAGCGAGTTGAAAACTTTCTAGCGACGGAGCGTGGCAAGCGCATCATGCGCAGTGGCAGTCCCAATGAACTGTCGCGACTTACATCGTGGATTGCTTCAGCCAAGCGCGGTCATCGTCCAAGCAGTGACTCGACCGACCAGCCATCCGCCTTCGATTTGGATGCACGTCCACGGCCACGCCGCACTGCTGTTCAGCGCGTCGACACCGCTCATCGCGAAGTGCCTACCTATCACATCGTAGAGCGTGATGAAGATCGTGAATCAGATGACTCGGACTCGCGAGGCGCGCGCCGGCGTGAATCTCGCAACCGTCCCAGCCGCACTGGCAACGGCAGTGGCAATGCGAATGGACAAGAGCGGCGCGAACGTTCGCCACGCAGTTCTTCTTCCAAACGTGAGGCTTCATCCAACGGTCAACGCTTGCGATTCTATCTGGAACTCAGCAGCCCCGTTGTTGACGCTCCCAGTATCGGCGACAGCATGGCGCAGTCGCTAAGCGAAATCGGTATCGTCACGGTGGCTGATCTGCTGAATGCGAATGCAGACGAGTTGGCCCGCGACCTGGGGCAACCACGAGTTACCGCGGGTATCATTCGCGCCTGGCAAGAACAATCGCGCCTGGTCTGTCGCATTCCCAACCTTCGCGGACATGATGCCCAGATCCTGGTGGCTTGTGGCATCACCACCCCCGAGGCATTGTGCCGTTTGGAGCCAACGGCTCTGCTAGCCCAAACCAATGCGTTTGCGACCAGCACCCAAGGCCAGCGAGTTCTGCGCGGCGGCGCTGCCCCCGACCTGGAAGAGATCAAGCAGTGGATCCTCTGGGCCGGCCAAAGCCGCAACCTGTTGGCCGCCTGATTTCAGCGCCGCAACCTTAACAATTGGAAATCCAGAATTCGAGATCCGGTCTGCGGATCTCGAATCTCTTTTTGGGCGATTGGACTATAATCAAGGTTCCTACTGGCACGGTCTGATCGTGCGTCTTCCCACCCCAATTGCTTGCCTGGATACCATTCGCAATGCACCTGAAGTTTCTTCGTCGAATCGTTTTGACGGCTGTGGCATCGTTGGTCTGTTTGCAGAGCTCCGCCAGCGCACAAACCGCTGCGGCTGGAACGTTCAAAACGCCTCCCGGCTTTACGGTCGACCTTGTCTATCAAGTTCCTTTCAAAGACCAAGGCTCCTGGGTCGCTCTGTGCATTGATCCCAAGGGCCGGCTGTTAGCTTCCGACCAGTACGGCAAGCTCTACCGCCTCTCGCTCAGCCAGGATCCAACGGCCAAGGCCGAAAAAGTTGAACAGTTGGAAATCGATATCGGCATGGCTCAAGGCATGTATGCGTTCGATAACACCCTGCTGATCAACGTCAACGCCGATGGCCCCAGTGGTCCAGGATTGTATCGACTAACCGATACCGACAACAACGACCAATACGACAAGATCGAACACATCGTACCTATCCAAGGCACCGGCGAGCATGGCGTGCATGCGATCATCCCCGGCCCCGATGGCAAGATTTACTTTTGTGGTGGCAACCAGGCAGATGTGCCCAGCAAAGCGACTCAGTCCGTCGTGCCTCGCCATTGGTCAGAAGATCACATCGTTGGCCGTATGCCTGATGCGCGCGGATTCATGAAGGACCGGTTGGCCCCGGGCGGTTGGATCTGTCGCATGGACCGCGATTGCAGCCACATTGAACTAGTGGCCACTGGCTTCCGCAATGAATACGACATCGCCTTTAATCCTCAAGGCGAGTTGTTCACCTACGATGCCGACATGGAATGGGATGTGGGTACTCCATGGTATCGTCCCACACGCATTAACCATGTTATCAGTGGAGCTGAATTCGGCTGGCGCAATGGCACTGGCAAGTGGCCGGACTATTATCCTGATAGCTTTGGCGCGGTTGATAACATCGGTCCAGGTTCGCCCACTGGCATCACCTTTGGTACCGGTGCGAAGTTTCCGGCCAAGTACCAACAAGCCTTGCTGATCTGCGACTGGAGCTTCGGCACCATCTATGCCGTCTTCATGAAGCCGGATGGATCCTCTTACACGGGCACGCACGAAGCCATGGTGGCAGCCTCACCGATGGCAGTAACGGATCTGGTCGTTCATCCTAAAGATGGCAATCTCTATTTCGCCGTTGGCGGTCGCAAGACGCTTTCAGCTCTGTATCGTTTGCGTTACACCGGCAGCGAGTCGACCGCGCCGGCACAATCGCAGGAACCGGCCGAAGCCATTGCCGCTCGCAAACTGCGTCACTCGCTGGAAGCCTTTCACGGCAAACAGTCCGATGCGGCCATCGCGCCGGCGATTGCTCAGCTCGGCAATGCCGACCGGGCTATTCGCTTTGCTGCTCGCATCGCGCTGGAACATCAACCTGTAGAGAAGTGGCGTGAAGCGGCGCTTAAACTCAGCGAACCTCAAGCCGTCATCACCGCAGCCATCGGCCTGGCGCGCATGGGCTCCAAAGTCGATCAACCTGCATTGCTCAAGAAACTCTCGGCCATCAAGTTTGAATCGCTGTCACCAGCCATTCAATTGGAATTGCTGCGGGCCGAAGAGTTGGTCTTTCTGCGATTGGCCCAGGCCGATGACCAGCAGCGCGAAGCTCTCCTGGCACAGCTCGATCAACATTTTCCAACTCGCCATGCTTTGGTCAATCGCGAACTGGCGAACGTATTGGTTGTGCTCAAGGCACCCAAGATCGTGGATCGCGTTGTCAAGGAATTGCGTACCGCCAGTGCCCAGGAAGATCAGATCCACTACGCCTTCTGCTTGCGCGAAGTCGAGCAAGGCTGGACACCGGAGCTCCGCAAACAGTACTTCGAGTGGTTCTTCGAGTCAGCCAGCCAACGCGGTGGTGCATCCTTTGGTGGCTTCCTGGCCAACATTCGCACTGTCGCATTGGAGAAACTGGATGACAAAGCCCGACAAGAGTTGGGTGAACTGGCCGGTAACTTGCCTGCTCCCAAGGATCCGCTATCGGACCTGGCTCCTCGCAAGGTTGTCCAAAAGTGGACCGTTGAGGAACTGGAACGAGCGGTCAAGGAAGTGAAAGACAAACCGGACTTTGCTCGCGGTCGCCAATTGTTCGCCGTCGCTCAGTGCTTCAAATGCCATCGCTTTGCTGGACAGGGCGGTATCCACGGACCAGACCTGACGGCTTCCGGAGGACGCTTCAGCCCGCATGATATGCTGGTTTCCATCGTTGATCCCAATAAAGAGATCAGCGATCAATATGCGGCCACGCAGTTCTTGACCGACTCGCAAGTTATTGAAGGTCGAGTAGCCAACATGAATGAGAACATCATCATGGTAATCACCAATATGTTGGCTCCCGGCGACTTTACCAACATCGAACGCGAGGACGTGGTCGAACAACGTCCATCCAAGAATTCGATGATGCCAGGCGGCTTGCTGGACACGCTCACGCCGGCCGAAGTCAACGACTTGCTGGCCTATCTGCGTAGCGGCGGCAACGCTCAGCACGCCGTGTATCAGTAAACCTCTTGGTTAACAATTACCCGTAGCCACCATCGCCAGATGGTGGACGCGAATGTTGACGCTTTCCACCGCTTGGCAGCGGTGGCTACGAGAGCAAAGCGGTGGCTACGAAGACAAAGTGGTGCTATCTACTTAGAAACCAAGGCTCTGCCGGTAGCTCTCGGTCAGCGCGGCTTTGTTGCTTGCGTTGACCAGTTCCTGCCAGGCTGCCGACACTGCGGCGATCGCCTCTTCGGCACTCTTCTGGCCTTGCAGAGCTGCGGCAACCTGCTTTCCCAATGCTTCGCGGAATTGTCCGTTTTGGGGCAGCCTGGGTTCGCTCGGCAAACGACTTGTTTGCCCCAGACGCTGCATGATGCGTTGAGCTTTCCAAGCCGATGAACCTGGTGCATAAGCTGATTCGGCCAGGATACCTTCAATTCGCTTGGCCAACCCTGGACGGTTGTTGTCGCTGGCCAGCCAGCGAATAAACTCGATCGACGCGCTAGTTTGTTGGCATTGACGGGTCAGCGAAGCCATCAGTCCACGTCCAACATTGGTGCCGGCTGAGCCGCGCATGCCGGCGCGCGATGGATTGGGTGGCGGTGGCTGTGTTGAATAAGCACTGATCTTATCGATCTCGGGAGTAGCCACCGGTGGCACGCAGATAGTCGCGTTGGCGCCTGCGCGACCCAGCGCATTCCAGGCAGCGGAGTGACTGCCTACCAGGGCATCCAGCGATGCACCTGCAGCCTTAAGTTCTTGCAGTATCTTCACGGTCTCCACCGACGAACTCTGTTGGATGCGCGGTGCCAGGGTCTCGGGATCGAACAACACGCCCACTCGATTCTCGTTGCTGGTGATGCTATTGAAGATGGTTAGAAAGCGATCGCTGGTGGCCAGCGCATCGACTTCGACGGCCTCGCTTGCCTTGGCAGATGGCGCACTAACGCTTTGGGCCTTCAGTGCTTCGATAACAGATTGCCAATAGGCTCGAGCTTGCTCAGGTGTGCTGTCGCTATTGGGGCCTGGGGCTGGTGGTGACGGCAATTCAAAGTTGGCTATCAGTACTGGAGCAATAACCGACAGCGATACACCCCACAGCTTGCGATCGAATCGAGCTTGATCGAGCCAACCGGCTGGCAACGGGTCAACGTTTTCGCCGTCGCTGGTGCTGTTGGGCCGTTGCTGCAAACTGGCTGGCAATTCTACCAACCACTCGCGGGACAACAGATCGCCCAGTTGCCAGGCAGGATAAACAACAACGTCGCATTGCCCTTTCTCCTGCTGCAAGAGTTCGGTGGGGCTAAAGACTTTGATGTCGACCTCCCGGTCATAGGTCGCTTGCCACTGACGCTGGATAACTTCTTTGGCACCGGGCTCGGCGACAAACCAGACCCGCAGCGGAATGGCGGTCTTGGGAGTTGCCTGGGTTGTACCGGCGGGTGGATTCGTGGCCTTGGGCTGGCAACCGGTCAGCAGCAGGCATGCGCAGATCACTGCCAGGTTGGCCCACTGTATAGCCACCGCCGCCAAGCGGTGAAAGGCGTTAACCTTCGCGTCCACCCTCTGGCGACGGTGGCTACCCAGCTTGACACGTGATGTGGTCCAATCAGACGACCGCGTGGCTGGCTGGCCGTTTGCGGGGTTTAACTTCCGGCGGTATAGTGCAGCGTTTTCAGCGATCATGATCATTTGGGTAGTGGGGAAAAAGCGGTGAGTCATTTTATCGGTATCGATATCGGAACATCGGGTACGAAGAGTCTGCTGATCGACGGCCAAGGCAATATTCTCGCTGAAGCGTCGGCTGGCTACGAGGTGCTGACTCCCAAACCGCTATGGACGGAGCAAAATCCCGATGATTGGTGGAACGCGACTGTAAAGACTGTCCGCGCGGTTGTCAAACAGTCCAAGGTCAAACCGGAACGCATCAAAGCAATCGGCCTGTCGGGCCAGATGCACGGCAGCGTATTTCTCGACAAGAAGCAACAAGTCATTCGCCCCGCTCTGCTGTGGAACGACCAGCGCACGGCCGCGCAGTGCGAGGAGATCACCAAACTGGCCGGCGGTCGCGAAGAATTGATTCGCATGGTGGCCAACCCGGCCCTGACTGGTTTTACTGCGCCCAAGATTTTGTGGTTGCGCTCGCAGGAGCCAAAGAACTTTGGCCGACTGGCTCACGTACTCTTGCCCAAAGACGAGATTCGTCGTCGCCTGACCGGTGAACTGGCCACCGATGTTAGCGATGCCAGCGGCATGCTGCTGCTGAACGTCGTGGAGCGCAAGTGGTCCACCGAGCTGCTGGGCAAGCTCGATCTCGACCCGAGCTTGTTTGCTCGTGTATACGAATCGGAGGAAGTGACCGGTACCCTGTTGCCTGACGTCGCCAAACAATTGGGGCTGACCCCGGCATGCAAAGTTGTGGCTGGTGCTGGTGACTGTGCCGCCGGCGCAGTGGGCAACGGTATTGTGCGCAAAGGCTTGCTGACTGCCTCGCTCGGCACCAGTGGTGTGATGTTCATCCATAGCGACGAACCTCAATACGATACCCAAGGTCGTTTGCATACCTTCTGCCATGCGGTACACGGCAAGTGGCACATGATGGGCGTTACCTTGTCCGCTGCTGGATCGTTGCAATGGTTCATGGAGAATGTGTGCAAAGAACTGGCCGCGAAACGCGGCAGCGACCCTTATCAGGTGCTCAATGCCGAAGCGGCTGGTGTGGCACCGGGCAGCGAGGGATTGTTGTTCCTGCCTTATCTGGCTGGCGAACGAACGCCGCACGCAGATCCACTGGCTCGCGGCGCATTTGTGGGTTTGACGACTGCTCATGATCGCGGACATATGGCTCGCGCGGTGATGGAAGGCGTCGCAATGAGCTTGCGGGAGAGCCTGGAGATCATCAAACAATTGGGTGTGCCGGTCAAAGAAATGCGCGTCAGCGGTGGCGGTGCCAAGAGCGCCCTCTGGAAGCAGATCATGGCCGACGTTATGAACCAGCCTGCCTGCACGATGAACGCCGAACAAGGTCCAGCCTTTGGGGTCGCTCTACTGGCGGCCGTTGGTTGTGGCGAATTCAAGAATATCGAGGAAGCTTGCAAGGCGACCATCGAAGTCACTCACAAAACCGCCCCTTCACGAGCGGCCGCCAAGAGTTACGACCGCTCGTTCGAAGTCTATCGCTCGCTATATGGCATGCTGAAGAACGCATACCAGATGATTGGCAAGCTGTAAGCCAGGACGTGAGTGCACATATGTGAAGTGCGGGAGCGGAGCTCCCGCTTTGATGTCCTAGCCAGGTAGCCACCGCTGCCAAATTTTGATGTTGCGCGTTTTTGTGTCACCTCTCCCAAGCGCAGCTTGGGGGAGGTCGAATCGAGCCCTTAAGGCGAAGATTCGGGAGGGGGCAGTGCGCTTGGTAGGAGTTAACCATAGCGCATGGCCCCCTCCCGGAGCCTCGCTGAACGCGGGCTCCGACCTCCCCCGGCTGCGCCGGGAGAGGTGACATTCCCAGCGGATTACCTTACTTGAAATCGCCGGCGCGGATGATCACCAACTTGTTGGGGTCGATGAACTTTTCAAAGGCCTTGCGAACATCTTCAGGGGTCAGCGCCTGGACGCGTTCCTCTTGAGCTTTGGTATAAGCGAAGGTGCGTCCCAAGTGCAAGTTGCTGACAATCTGTCCGGCGATTGCACCGTCGCTGGCGCGGCCAACCTTTTGAGCTTCCAGAAAAGCCTTCTGCGCATCCTTTAGCTCTTCGGCCGACGGGCCTTCGGCTATGAATCGCTTCAGCTCTTCCATGGCTGCTTTTTCCACAGCATCGATGTTATCCGGATTGGTGATCGCGTTGATCATGAACCGGGCATCATTGCCTTTTGAAGGTGCCGAGAATGAACTGGTTACCCCGTACGACAAGCCTTCTTTCTGACGGATACGGTTACCCAATCGCGAGGAGAGCGTGCCACCACCGAGAATAAAGTTACCGATCTCCAGGGCAGTGCTATCGGAATCTGCTTCATTCATTCCGATCGCCATACCAGCCATGAAAACCGCGTTGGCTTTGTCTGGAGTGACGATGTTATCCTTGGTGCCTTGCATTTCCTTACGAGCCTCGCGATCGATCGAGCGGTAGGATACTTCGCTCTTCCAATCCTTCAAGATCGAAGTGATGGCTGCCAGGGTTGGTTCGACATCAAAGTCCCCGACGATGGCCACTTCGCCAGTGGCTGCCGAGATTTGTCGCTTGTAGATGTCGACAACATCTTCCAGCTTGGTCTTCTCCATGTTCTCGAGCGACTCGTCCATGCTCATCACGTACCGTACGTCATCGGCTGGATAGTCGGACAGAGCGCGAGAGATCTTGTTGCTGGCCAGCGCGGCCGGGTCGGTTTGCATACCGCGCATGCCGGTGATCAAGCGTAGTTTGAGTTGTTCGAACTCATCGGGTGAGAAGGCTGGTTCGTGCAGGATCTGACCCAATAGTTCGATGCCCGGAACGATGGATTCGCGTTTGGCTTCGACAGAGAAGGTCAGAGCGCCGCCACCTCCTCCGCCGCCACCACCACGTCCACCGCGCCGGCCGCCGCCACCCATGCCTGCGCCGATGCGAATACCCAGTTCGTCTTGCTTGGCTTGCAATGCTTGACGATCCAGTTGTTTGGTGCCTGACATGAGCATGCTCGATAGCAAGCCAGCGGCCGATGTCTTGCCGTTGAGTGACTCTTCGTTACCGTAACGCAGCGTCAATGTCATCACGACCGTTTCGCCACGATTCTCTTTGGGCAAGACGGCCACGCGGACGCCGCCGACCTCGGTCGTCTTGATGCGTTGATCGAGATTATCCGGTGTCGGATCGAAGGCTTCGCCAGCCGCAACTGCTTCGCCACCTTTGTAATCCTTGACAACATCGGCAATCGATTCCACGGTTGGAATCGTCATGCGTTGCGGTGCGTCGGCTGGGATGAAGACGCCCAGCGTACGGTTGTAAGGCGGGAAGTAAACTTTGGCCACGCGATTAACATCAGCCGTGGTTACCTGCGCGATACGATCGCGCTGCAGGAACAGTAAACGCCAATCACCCAGCGCCGAAGCACTGCTGAGGGCCGACGACATTTGCGAGGCGCTGGTCAGCAGCAACTCGGAGCGGCGTTTGTAGCGAGTCTTGGCGCGCTCGACCGCTTCGTCGCTGAAAGGTTCGTCACCCAGCGTATCACAAATTGCGACCAGTTTTTCTTTGACGATATCCAGGTTGCCTTCGGCCGGTTCGGCGGAAAAGTAAAACAGTCCAGGATCATGCGCATTGTCAGCACTGGCCGATGCACTAGTGGCCAACTTGGTTTCGACTAGCTGGGCATCGAGTCGACCGACTTTGGATTCCGACAGTACGCTGCCCAGAATCGACAGCGGCGCCCAATCAGGATGCGAGGCCGCTGGCATGTGATAAACCGCTTCGATCGCTCCCACTTTGCCCACGCGACGCAAGGTTACGAAGCGTTCGCCATCTTGGGGTGGCTCTTCGGTGTAGGTGGCGTCCAGCTTGCGCTCTGGTTTGGGAATCGAGCCCAGGTACTTGCTGGCCAGTTGGAGAGCTTTGGCCTCTTCGAATTGACCGGTGACGATCAAGACGACATTGTCCGGCTGGTAGTACTTGCGATAGAAGGCTTGCAAGTTATCGATCGGCACTCGTTCGATGTCGCTGCGATTACCGATGGTTGATTTGCCGTAGTTATGCCATTCGAAAGCCACCGCGGCAACGCGTTGACTGAGGACTGCCTGCGGGCTGTTTTCGCCACGTTCGAATTCGTTGCGAACAACGGTGAACTCGCTGATCAAGTCTTCGCGACGGATAAAACTGTTGACCAGTCGGTCACATTCCAGCTTGATGCCAAACTCCAGGTTCTCGTCGGTGGCTGGCAAGGTTTCGAAATAGTTGGTGCGATCGACGTTGGTTGTGCCGTTGAAGTTGGCACCATGATCGCGCAAAGCTTTGGGAACATCGGGGAACGTCGGTGTGCCCTTGAAGACCAGGTGCTCCAGCAAATGTGCCATACCTGCTTCGCCATAACCTTCGTGGCGCGAGCCGACCAGCACGGTCATGTTAATACTGATGGTCGGCCGCGAAGGCTCGGGGAACAGCAGCAACCTGGCTCCGTTGTCAAACCTGTATTCGCTGACGCCTTCGACAGTAGCGACCTTGGACGGGTTGGCCGCTTGCACCAATGACAATAAACCGAGTAAACACCATGCGGCGATCGACCTGAGATAGATCATGTACGGCTCCACCAAGAATGGCAATTTGAAGAATCGAGACCCGAACTTGAAATCGATTAACGTCGCATTCTAAGGAACCGTCGGCGAATTAACCACCGCCTATTTGATCTGCCACGCTTCGTCGAAGAAGCCGGCGGCGGAGACCTTGCCGGGAATTTGAAAGTTGCGGCCGGTGGTCACATCGACAATTGCCCAGTCAGGCAGCATGGCGATTTGGCGAGCGTTATTCAGGTAGGCGAACTCACGGTAAGTAAAGCCGCTATTAATCACCACATAACGGTTGGGACTGAGTGGGTTGGGATAAATCAAAACAGGCACATGGGTACTGGCCGATTGACTGTGCTTGCCGATGGTCACCTCGCCGTCGCTCTGCCAGCGGATGGGCAATTTGGCCAGGATGTCTGCCAGCAAAGAATTTGTTTGGGGTGTTCCGAAAAGGACCAGGTTGTGGGAAGCCATCTCCGCTTCCGAGGGGAGCTTGTTAGCTGGCTGGACAATGTCACCGCGGAAATGTCTGCGCCATTGGAGCTTGGCGTGTTCGAATTCATCTTCGATCCAGCGATCAACGGCATCGGGCTTGGCCGCTTGTTTATTGGGACCGACGAACATGAAGGCATCCAGGAAGGCATCATCGATCGGCCCCTGCAGACCGGGCCGCTTGCGGAGACTCTTGCCGAGGTCGGCAATGGTGACTTGCCAACTGCCCAGTTTGCGGGCCAGGAACACCTCCACAGATTCGCCAGCGTTGGCGGTGGGCATAAACAGTTTGGTGTTATCAATGACCAGTTCTACCGGCTGGCTGCGGCTGAGCAACTCTTGATCGAGCGGCAACTTGATCGATAGGGCGGACACATTTTTCGTCGTTACCTCAAGGCGCGTGGCGGATTGGACTTTGGCTTTCACACGCGCTTCATGCCAATGCTTTTCCAGGCCCTCAATAGTGATCCAAGTATGGCTGGGATAACGGAGCGAGTAAGTCGTGAAGTCGATCTCCGCAGGGGTACTGGTCCGACCGGTCTTGGCAGCGTCGGCCAGGAACTGTTCAATCTGGGTTTTCGATTCAGGATGTATCGAGTGGCCAGTCTGAGGGCCTATCAGGTGTTTGAGTTCCAGGCCGCGAGTTTTCATGGCAGCAGCCATAACATCGGCCGCTTGTTTTTGCTTGTCGACTTCACCGCTATAAGCGATTGTGGGTAGCAGGCGAAGATTGTTGGACCAATCGGGGCAATCATACCAGTGCAGCAACAGAGCTTGTGATTCAGTTGGCTGGAAGTCTTCCTGCTGAAACACCTTCAGGAACTCGCGTGTTTCGCTAAAGCCTGCGCCGGGTGTGGCTGCCATCCACATGCCGGGATAATGCACTGCCATTTGCCAGCAACCTGCGCCACCCATCGAGAATCCGCGAATTGAGATTCGATCTTCATCGATCACGAACAGTCGTTTAACTTCTTCGATCGCTTCCAGTACGTCCACTTCGCCGGCAAACTTGAAGGCGTTGCAATAGCGCCCGTAAGGATGCAACACGATCGTCTCCGGTGGAGCAATATCACCCACCGAATTCAAACGCTGATGCAAGAAGGCGGATTCGCTCAGCTTTTCACCGCGGCCGTGCAACCAGACATCCAGGCGACGCTGGCGGCTTGGGTCAGCCAGGATCGATGGAGGCAACACCAGACCAAAGGGCTGAATAGATCCATCGATGCGCGAGCGATAAGCGCCGACAGCCAGGATAGGCTTGTCATCGCTATGCGAGTCGGGCAAAAGCAGTCTGGCCCCGGACTTGCCTGTGGCCAGCCCTGTCAGGCGAGTCTGAGCCAACTGCAGTAACTGAAACGCTTGTTCGATCTCTGCATCGCTGTAAAACATCCCGTCTTGCAGCGTCATGCGCACCGCGCGAGGAAAGACACCGATCTGCGCGCGATCCGAATCTGTAACGCTCTTGAATTTGGCCAGTTCTTGCTCCAGTTGTAACGCGGTCTGCTTGAGCTTCTCAGCCGACTCCTTGGGAACCTCAATACCAGCAGGTGGTATGGGACGCACTTTGTCGGGCACATTGTCTGCTGGTCCATCGGCTCGCGTCAGTTTGGGCGCAAGGAGCAGATGCGACAACAACAGACCCGTCAGACACTTACCAATCAGGGACAGTGAAGACATATTGCAGAGCCATGGATAGGAGGGACAGAAGCAAGGCAGGACAAGATTATAAAACTTTGTCCTAGACGCTTCTATATAAAACCATGGACACCCAGGCCGAGGGCGATTGAATCTTCGATTCGCCAGCCGGATAAGCGTTCTAATTAATTTCACTCAGCCAGCAGCCGATCGGTATTCCGGCCGCATAGTTATCTTGCGCCGCAAAGTCTACCTGACCATCCTGTTTTAAATGAAGGTCAGCAGCCACAGATAGGGCAAGGTACGGGTAACGCCGTCGGGAAAAGTAAAGGTACCATCGCCGTTACCGTATTGTGGTGCGAGTGTTCCATCATCGATTACCGGTCCAATCGGGTCGGTAAGTCGGCTGCCGCGCAGTTTGAAGTTCATGCGCGTCGACGCAGTAATGGTAAAGCTGTATTCGCCTGGCTTGAGCAGTTGGCTGATGGTGCTGATGGTATTACCAGCTCGAACATTCAGCGTCTGAATTAAGTTGCCTGCGGCATCGCGTAAGGTAAAGGTCAGCAGTCCGCCGGGAGAGCCTGCATCGAGAATGAAGTTCATCAATTGAGTGCGAGCTACATACAACTTTCCAGTGACGGGCTGGCTGCTGCTTGCGACTGTGCCGCTGACAAAGTCGCTCACGTCTGCCCCTATGCGCGAGAACTGAACGTCGAGCGTGTAGTTGCCCACTTTGTTGGGAGCGGCCAGCCTGAGGAATAAATCGCGATTGGGTGGCACATCGGCGACTTGAATTGTGAATGTGTTATTGCCATTGGTCAGAATGGTACCGCTGACAGCTTGCCCACTGGCATTGAGGATTTGGGGTTTGAGAATAACACTGTTGACTCCAGCGCCGCGGGTGGTCACCGTCACGAACCAACTGCCTGCGACATTAGGCGTGCGCACTCGGTACACATCGACGTCGGTTGCGTCGCTCAGCGAGCCCTGCACGGATAATGCGTTGGGGTTGGGGTTGCCTGGGCCTGAACGCAAGTTAATTGCCGTGGCCACAGTATCGTCGGTGTGCAGGTCATTTTCATAGATGACATTGGCCGGAGCTTGGAATAGCTGATCGATGGCCTCGGGGCTTAACGTCTCGTAGCGGCCGCGCAGGACGCTATCGACCGCAATCGCGCGCACCTGCGGCACGTTGTCGAACGTTACAGCAACTGCGAAACGGCCGATCTTGTAGGTTGCACCCGGAGCAGCCGCCACTCGGAGATAATAGGTTTTGTCAGCCACGACACTGCTCAGCCGAATGGTCAGGGTGTCGCCGCTGCTGGAAGTAGAAGTGCGGGAGGCTAAAGCGGTGCCGGCATCGTCATAAACGGTGATTTGAGGAGCGACCAGGCTGATGCCGGTGGTTTGAACTCGAAAGGTCATTGCACCTGAGTAGCCAGTGATCGGCTTGATGAAGAAGTAATCGACATCCGCCGACGTTGACAGATCACCATACGCGACGACAGGGGTCGAACCGGTATAACCTCCTGATACTTGTGAGTAGCGGATGCGGGTGGCATCCCTTAGAACGTCGTTGGGACGTTTGATGTCTTCGTTCAAATCAATCGAGCGCAAGCCATACAAGCTGCGAATAGCCGTAACATCGCCTGGCGAGAGAGCACGCTGGCTGGTCAGATTGGGATACATGATCGACGTGGGGTCGGCGCTATGATCCAAACCGAAGGCGTGTCCAAATTCGTGGAGCGCGGCAGCGTAGAGCGTCAGTGGCGTGTAGGACACGGTGGTATTGATAAAGATGTCGCCCGAGAATGTCCCCGCCTGGCTGGCGGCTGGTGGTGTGCTGACCGCCAGTTCACTTGCCGCCATCGGCAACCCACCGATGCGAATGTCGCCGAAACGCGTATCGCCTTGTGCAGGCCCTGGCGAACCGAAGGGTTGACCTTGGTCACTGCGCAAACCAACGTTGAGATTGGTGACATTGGCCCAAGTTTGAGCTGCTCTGCGAAGCGCATTTTGCCACGTATCGCGAGGCATTTGAGCGTCCAGCGCAGCAAACAACTGGCTGGGTTGTCCCGCAGCGGTGGTGCCATCGGGGGCGTAGCTGATCGTCAAATGCGTCGGATCATTCCACGGAATGCCGAATTGAGCGGGCGTCCAACGTTCTTCCAGTCGCTCCAGGGCGCTGCTCAGCGGGCGGTTCTTGTGGCCAGTAGATTTTCGGGCGGGGATCGGCATTAGTTCGTACTCAAGTCGATTGGGGGGACTGCAATGAGAGGGGCTACTGCAGTTTACGAGCAGCGGAGAGCAACTCGCGAAATTCGGGGCTGTCGTGCAGGATCAGTAAATCTTGATCACGCTGCATAAGTCTATTTAGTTTGGGATCTTGGCGAAGCGCTTCTTTCAATAAATCCAGGGGTTTAATAGTAGAGCGTGACAGGGGCGGAGAATCCGCCAGATCTTTTTTCGAATCCGCTTTATCTTTGTCTAAAATGGCGAGGGCACTGGCGGCCTGGTAACAGATGATAGCCGAGCGGTCGCGGGCCAAGGCTGCTTCGACATCTTTTTCAGCCTCAGCAGTCTGACCACTGCGAGCCATGAGCACTGCGCGCGATGAGTAGGCAAGCGCATAGTCAGGTTCACGTTCGAGCACCTGATTCAGCTTGTCAATTGCCGCCGTGGGCCTGGCCAGATGTTCAGCCAAGACATGGGCGGCATTTTCATAAGCGTTGCGCAAGTCGGGATCGGTCTGAATGGCTTTTTCGAAATCAGCTAGCGCCCCTTCAGGATCAGGTGGTTTGGTACGCAATCGGGCTTCGCCCCGAGCGTTCCAGCCCAGAGCATCTCTTGGCGTTAGCTTCAGACCGGTCATCAGGCTGTGTTGGGCGGCAGTTGCGTCGCCCAGTCGCGATTCCGCCCGTTCGCGAATGAACCAGGCTCTTGGAAACTTGTCGATAGCCTGGCCTAACTGATCGATATCCGCGATAGCTTGTTGGTACTTCTTCAGTTCGACGCGCGTGGCAGCGCGGGACAGGAGCGCATCGGAACTTTGTGGGTCCAAATGCAGCGCGTCGGTAAACCAGGCTTCTGCGGCTGCGAAATTCCGGCGTTTCATTTCCACAACGCCCAGAAAGAAGGCGGGCAGTGGTTGCTGCTGTCGAGCCAATTGATGGCTGAGTTGAAAGTCGGATCGAGCTGCGTCTAAACGCCCGAGAAACAAGTGCATTTGTCCGACACTCAGCCAGTGCCATGGGTTGGCTGCGTAGCGATCGACAGAGTCAACCGCTAGTTGCAGTTCGTGTTCGATGCTTTGCGGTAGTGGTCGCGCAAGGCTGGGTGCGAGGTCCAAATCGGCGGCCGCAGATCGATCCACCAGATCGATCCAGGCTTGGGTAGCTTCGGAGGGCTCGAGCTCGTGCGAGGTATTCAGCTCCTGGAGTGCTTGGGCGAGCAATTCCTGGCGTTGTGCTTCGAGGGTGCGCGACGACAAAGTTATGCTGCCTTGGGCGCGGTAAAAGTGAATACGAGCCAATCGGCTGCGAGCCTGAGCGTGTTGGCTGCTGTTCAAGGCATGAATTCTGTGGGTGCTTGAAGGGCGGAGCGTTTGCGCACTGTCGTCCAACCATTTTTCGATGGCTGCTGATGGAGCATTTTGACAGGCTAGCAAGTTGCGCGCGTTGGCCTCGGCCTGCTCGACTTGATGGAGCCAATCGAGGGCGGCCAGCTTTTCAATGCGTGATCTGGCGATCCATAGGCTGGCCATGGCCATTGTCAGTAGTAGAAGGCTGAGAGTTGTAGCAATGGTTAGCGAAGAGAGTCGCGGATGACGCTTGTTCCACTTGGCCAGTCGTTCGCGCGGCGAGCGATCACGAGTGAACACCAAGGGCTTGGCATTGAGTTGTCGTCGCAATTCATCGCGGAGCTGGTCGGCTGAACAGTAACGATCTTCGGGCAGCGGAGCCAGAGTGCGGGCAACGATATTGGCCACAGCCGGTGTAAGGCCACGCTTCCAGTCGGTCGGTATGGAAGGTGGACTTTGGCGATCGAGATACATTTGTTGTAGTACATCGGCAATGGCCCCAGTGCGGTCCGGAAATGGAGTCGCTCGCATCAGCAGTTCATAGAGTACGATGCCCAAGCTAAAGATATCGGCCCGCGCATCGTGACTAGGATTTTTCTTCTGGACCGCCTGTAGTTGCTCGGGGGCCATGTAGCGCAGCGTGCCGCCGACAACGTGCTCAGCGGAGCTGGTTGGTTTGGATTCGGTTGCCAGGTTGAAGTCCAGCAGCATGGGCAAACCATCATCGCTCAGCAGTACGTTGGCCGGTTTGATATCCCGGTGCAGAATGCCACGCATGTGAGCGTGCGCGAGTCCATCGGCCAATTCAGCGACTATCCAGAGGGCGAGCTCCGTTGTCGACATGCGCGACACTTCGGACTGCAGTTGCGAGGACAAGCCGTTGTCGGTCGTCGAGTTGATTTGCTGGACAAGCGAGGCGGATGTTGCCGGCAGGTCATCTTTCCACGTATGGCTGGCTCGAGTCATCAGCGTGTCGATGAGTGCTTGGCCAGATAATGGTTTGGAGGAGGCGGGCCGATCGCTCTTGAGCAAATCTGCGAGCGTCACAGCGCCCAGAAATGGCATGCAGAGAATGTGATATTGGTGCCACTGGTGTAGCGAATAGATAGGGACGATGTTCTTATGTTGCAGCCGCGAGAGCAGTTGGGCTTCGCCTGGGAACTGGGAGGACAGTTTGAGAACGACGGGACGCTGGGAAAGGCTGGCATCGGTGGCCAGGTATACCCAACTGAATGCTCCTCGCCCCAGTTCGGCCAGGATGCGGAAGCCGCACAACGCTTGACCGATGGTCGGCGGCTGGGCGTTGATGGTTTGTTCCGTGGGCGTCTTTGATGGTGCTTGTTTTGCGGGTGGCTGGACCTCTTGGGCAACGCGGCTGGCTTCGGCTGTCAGCTGTCTGAGATGGAGAGGGTTGTCGCAAATGGTGGGAAAGCGACGCCGGTAGGAGTCGATAGAAATCAATTGGCCGATTGCGGCAGACAGTTCCATATCGACGCGGAGCAGTTCACAGCCGATAGCCGCATAACGTGGATGATCATGGCTGGGCATGAAGTAATCGACATCGATATGCGGGTCCTGGGCGCGAGCGATCTCGAATCGCTCGACGAACTGATCCAATTCCAGGTCGAGGTCCTCAGGAATCAACATGGATTAGCTCTCCCAGCTTGCGCCGAAACTCCTGCAAGATGCGTTCGACGGAACGTTTGGAGCGTTTGGTCAGCGAAGAAATCTCGCTGATCTCATGCCCGGCGATGCGCAGGTCGACGATCTCGCGAACGCCCGCCGGCAGGGGTTCGAGCATTTCATCGATGGTCATTTGCAAGACGCTGAGGGCCACCTGGTCGCCGCTTTTTTCGGTGGATATGGAAACCTGCAGATTATCGGCGCTGGCTGTTTTGGTGATGTCGCGTTTGTCGGCTCGGTGAAAAGCGCCTGCATATCGAATCTTGTTCAGTCCGATGACCAGCAGAAGTTTCCAGAGCTCGTCTCCCTCTGGCAAATCGTACTGACCATTGGCAGCGCGGCGAAAGAACGTTCTGAAGACCGACTGGACCATATCGTCAGCGTCCAGGCGAGCCTGGAGAATGCCCGATGTTTGTCTGACGGCCAGCGCCCGCAGGCGATCGGCATACCGCAGGTAGAGCTGTGTCGCCGCATCATCGTCCCCCCGCCGGTATCGGTTCAACAATGTTTTGTCCGTGGTCGAGCTCTTCGGCGATTGGTCCATCTGCATCAGCACACCCATGCAAGCATTCCCAAAGCCTTAGAGTAGCCTCCGCCCTCCAAACCCGCCACCGATTTCTGCTGGGGACACACCCTCAGCATCCCATTGCCAGCGTTTCCGCCATGCAGGGTCTGTCCCCGCCTTGATTCTCCGAGTTTCCCGCCCTGCGGGGTCTGTCCCCATTGGTTTTTCCTGGGGTTTTCGAGCCTCGAAGGCCTAGCTTCGGCGGAGCTTGCGGTCGATTTTTCTTCCGCCATGGCCTCTGGCGCTGGCCGATGCCTAGATCATGGGGCGTTTACGCCCAGTCGGCAGCCGTTTTGAGAATTTCTGCGCGTCGCGCCACCTGCTGGTGACCGTTTCGACCCTCATCCGCGCAGACCGCGAGCCTGACCTGCTAGCTGCAGGTTTGTTTTCTCGAGTGGCTCGCCTCTCTTTCAGGCAGCCATGGGTTAAGAGATGAGGGTTTTGGGTTGGTAGCCTGCGCTAGCCGGCAGCCTGCGCTGCTTTAGGGGCTCGCAGGCTTGGCTCGCTTGCCTGGCGGTGAGCCAGGGGAGCCTGAGGAGCCCGGTGATTGCACGGCGAGCGCTAGCTCGCCCTTGGTGGGCCGTTGGTCGCTGCTGCCAGCGGCCTCGGATGATTCTGGAGTCTCTGGCGTCAGCATGGCTCGGGTGGCTTGGGGCAAGTGAAAGCGTCGGCCGCGAGCGGCCTGGTGCGCTTCGATCGAGGCAGGCATACCGGCCACCACGCTAAAGAGCTCGCCGAAGTTATTGACCAGCTCCAGCCACGCCTCTTCGCTGATCCCCAGCCGCTTGATCAGCGGCGGTGTGTCGGCTGGCGTAAAGCCGCGCTTGTCTTTGCGAATCTGCCGCGCACACCAGTCCAGTATCTCCAGGTAATGACCAAAGCTCATCTCCAGATAACCCCGGTCGCTGCAGCGCTGATGACTGCGGCTGGGATAAGCCAGGCTGGGAATGTGCGAAGGGTTGACCGAAAACGGCGCCAGGTAACCACCCAGCCGCCAAGGCTCAGGCGGCTCTCCGCGCAGACGCGTGATCTCCGGTGACTCACGCTCATGAGCAGCTTCGTCATCTTCGTCTTCGTCTTCGTCCTCGTCATCGTCATCGTCATCTTCTGCATCCAACTGCCTGGCGTTGGCCTGGCACATCTCTTCCAGCCGCGTCGTGAGCATGTCAGCCAGCTCTTGCACACTACCAGGCCGCTTCACTTCTAGCTCGGCTCGTGGTGCAGGATAAGCGCTGTCGTTCCTTTCCTGCTTTTCCAGGCTCTCGTAGTTGCCAGCCAGGACAGCTTCCACCAGACGGCGATCCTCTTCGCGCTGTGCACGAACCGCATCATCCTCGGGCAGCGAATCATCCAATTGGCCAGCCTCCGCAGCTTGGCCTTCCGCTTGCTTAAGGGAAGCCAGCATGTCGCGCACGCGAGCCTGCACCGAGGCGAAACGGCTCTTCTCCAGTTCATAAACCATCACAGCTCGGATCGGGTTGAGGTTGATGTACAGCGAACAGGCCAGGACCGCCTCTGCATCCAGCAGAAGAATGCTCTTGAAGCGAGTGTCCCAGAACTTGCCCCAGCCGGGACCTTCCAGGTTGGCTCGCTGGGCGATCGATTGGCAGATCTTGCGCACAAACCACGAGATGTTGCTCAGGCGCCGGCGGATCTCGGCCAGCTTCTCCTTGTTGTTGACCAAGGCTTTGATCTCAGCTTTGGTTGGTACCTTGGGGGTGCCGTCTTTCTTGCGGCGTTTGGGGTACAGGAGCAGCCAGCGTCGAGCCGCTTCTTTATCGCTCCAGCATTTGACGATGTCGGGCCGCGACCGGAGGATCATATGGAAGTGGTTATCCATGATGGCATGTTCGATCAGGTCGATGCCAAAGTAGCGAGCGGCCAGCTTGGAGCCGCGGCGAAACCAACGTTTGCGGTGCGAGTGATCTTTGCCGGTTTTCTTGTCGTAGCCCATCAGGTACTCGCCGCGGACGCAGCGATTGGTGACATGGACAGTGGCTACTTCATCGGGACTAAAGATTTCCTTACGAGCAACTCGGGCCATGGTCATTCCTCCTTAAGCCGTTGCTAGCGTTACCTTTGCCGAAAGCCACACCAGCGCAGCCTCGGCCCCTGGGGGCAGCGACTGCAGCGATCAAGGAAGCGGTCAGACAGGTCACACGCCCCAAGGGGAGCGACCAGTCACCCACAGCGGACCGAGAGCAGCATCTGCCAACCTTTATAGATAAGGAATGCTTCAAGGGCCCCCGAAGGGTGGCCAGCAGGCCAGGAGTGGCTAAACACCAGGGAAAAGTGAATTTGGGCCGAAGAGAAGTTTTTGAAGAATCTTGCAGATCTTCACCAACAGGCTCTCCATCCTTTGCATGCATTGCCCTCGATCGATAGCTAGCAAAAGAGCGTGGGGACACACCCTGCGCGATCGGCAAGGGGGAGGTGGTTTGCTAGCAAAACTGATTTGACGGGGACAGACCCTGCTCGGGACGAGCGATAGCTAGCAAAAGGAGACGGGGACAGACCCTGCGCGTTGGCGGGGTTGAGGACGAAAGCTAGCAAAAGCTATTGAAAGGAGTCGGAGCGCACGAGCGAATAGACGGGACGGACTCCACGGGCTCAGCAAAGCGAGCGATTGCAAGGATGGTGAAAGAAGAGAGCCCAGCGTTACTCGTCTTCC
This sequence comes from Ottelia alismoides, assembly GCA_037367405.1. Lineage (NCBI taxonomy): Eukaryota > Viridiplantae > Streptophyta > Magnoliopsida > Alismatales > Hydrocharitaceae > Ottelia > Ottelia alismoides. The sequence continues at coordinate 5,156,915 of JAZKJV010011400.1, read as the reverse complement.
CGAGCGTTACTCGTCTTCCCGAGCGTTTACTCGTCTTCCAGTGCGTCACTAAACTCTTCGGGCGCGTCATCGAAATCGTCGTCCGAGTCGATCATTTCAATCTCTTCACCCAAGTCGTCTTCCACGGCCGCGCCGGGGCCGGCACCGGTGTGACTGTCACGCTTTTGCAGATAAAACTTGATCGGCACTTCGCCAAACGGCAAATGGTCGCGCAGAACACCCAGCAAGTAACGCTGATACTGCGCAGTGAAACCAGCCGGGTTGTTGCACATCATGACAATGGTCGGCGGGTTGGTGGAGATCTGCGAAGCAAAGTAGATCTTCGGCCGCTTGCCCGAAACCATGGCCGGTTGCTGCTGACGCAAGGCCGCTTTGATCAGCCGATTGATCGCGTTGGTTGGCACACGCGTCGAAGCTTGCTTGTACAACATCTGACCATGGTTGAGCAGGGCCTTGACGTTCTTCCCGGTCTGGCCAGTGATGAACGCAATTGGGCAGTATGCCATCGTCGGAAAATGTTCACGCAGATACCTCACCCATCGTTCAGTCGGAACCTGACCAGCCACCTTGTCCCACTTGTTGATCACAAAAATACAAGGCTTGAACTGCTGCTCGATGTAATGCGCTAGCTGTTTGTCGACCCGACTGATAGCTTCCATGCAATCAAAGAACAGGAAGACCACGTCGGCCCGACGAATGCTGCGCTGAGCGCGATGGAAACCATAAAAGTCGATGTCGGTACGGATGCTCTTGTTGCGTCGCAAACCTGGCGTATCGATCGCCATGAAGCGATAGCCGTCCAGCTCGAAGAGCACGTCGACACTATCTCGCGTGGTGCCTGGCACTTCGCTGACAATCATGCGCTCGGCCCGAGCCAACGTATTAACGAAGGTGCTCTTGCCGACGTTGCGACGACCGACGATGGTCATCTTCATCCGCGCAGGCTCGACTTCGTGATCTTCGTAATCCTTTTTCGGCAAGCGCCCCAGAATCTCATCCAGCAAATCCGTGCGGCCACGATTCTGCAGCACACTGATCGGTATCAGCCAGCCTCGGCCCAGCTTGTGAAACTCGTGAGCTTGCACATCCAGCCCTGCATGATCGGTCTTGTTGGCCAGCAGCAGAATGGGCTTCTCGACCTTTCGCAGTCGCTCCGCGACCTCCTCATCCAGCGGAGTAACCCCAGTCTTGGTATCGACTACAAACAGAATCACATCTGCTTCTTCGATTCCATTGGTGATCTGCTGTTCAACTTCCTTTGTCAAGTTGTCCACATCTTCGATACCCATGCCGCCTGTATCGACAATCTCAAAAAAGCGATCCTCATGCTCGACCAGCATGGTTATCCGGTCGCGGGTTACGCCAGCCATGTCGTCGACAATGGCAATGCGTTTGCCGCACAGCCAATTAAAGATGCTGCTCTTACCCACGTTGGGGCGGCCAACAATCACGACGCGTGGTACCGGCATCAGATTCACCAAAAGGAGAAATAGAGAATCCCCTAGTCTAGTTTATTGATGCCTTTTGAACAGCCGATTTTTGAGCACCTGGCTCGTTACCTGCACAGCCCAGCGCGAGAAACGTTCGATACAAACAACAATCCAGGCACCCATTAGCCGTCAGCCGACCATGCGAAACAGGCTGAGGCAAAGTTGGTTAGTACGTCCAAGCGGCAGCCAAACTGCCGCTTTCCATACACTCTTTCGCCAATTCCGCAGTTGCAACCCCGGGCTATGCCGACCTAACGCGCCAGCGGCCTTGAGTCCGGCCGGAACGGAGCTGACTGGCCGCTCGGCCTACAGCTCGCTCGACGGCTCGCAGCTTCTTGGCTACGGCAGGACGGCCATCGAATCGCTCCAGCGAGTTGCGATACTTCAGAAAGTACATGAAGGTCTCGGCAAAGTCCTCACACGCACAGGTCGAGGCATAGTCTGAGATAAAGTCGCGTCGAAAATGCTCTTCGCGGACACGCCGACGACCACTCTCAGTGCGACAACGCAGCAAGGCGTTCTGGTATCGCTTGTTACCCAATATGTGCCGCGACCAGGCCGTCAATGGCTTTGGATTACAGTTGGTGTAAGGCGCACCAAAGGCTCGCGAAAACCACTCGTTCCGAAAGAATTTGGGATCCGTATAGTACCAGGCATGTCCAAACTCATGACGAATCGTATCCATGAGTGTCGATCCAGGGACGCGAGGCAATTGAGGCATGTCGCTGGGCAGATAAATGACGCCGGGTCGAAAACCCAATCGTCCCCAGTCACCTATCGATTCAAACACATACCCGGCCTCGCCTCGGCTCGGGTAATTCGAAACACACAATTCGATGTGGTCGAGATAAACTCCGTCGGCGAGCAAACCGACCTCGGCAAGTTCTCGACGAACTTGGTTGTACGCGCGATCAACATCCACCATGGGGCCACCAGTGAAAGCCAGTGCTGGTTAAGTTAAAAAACAGCCGGCAAGCGAGGTGCTTGTCCGTCCGCGGCTTTCCCTGCCCACCACCAAGTCTGACTCCGACCAACGCGCCAGGCAACCGCTTTTCCGGTTTTCACCCGCGACCTACCCCCAGCCCTCACTTTGGGTGGATTGCCTATAGCTATCATAGGCCGAACTGAATTGCTGCTTTATGGCGACTTATCTTCCATTGCTATCCGGCTTTTGGCGGGGCGCACCAGGCTGCCAGCCTCATTTACACTACCTTTGGGTATTAACCACTGATCAAGCCACCTTCCGCACACTCCTCTACCGGGGTGTTTGGCCCTAGCCGAAATCGGTCGAAATTTCAGCCGCAATTCCGCCGGAATAATCGGAACGAAGTGGACAAGTTGTAGATAGATCGGTCGCTGTCCCGCACGCAGCCGGCGCGCAGCCCACATGGGGTTTTCCGGTAAAGCCGCCAACGACTGGCCCCGACTAGCCTGGCCAGACTGGCTTTCCCATTTCACGCCAAGGCTGCTTGCGATTCAGATGGGCCGAGCGCAATTTCATTCAGCAATTTATTGCATAAACTTGACACGATGCGTCGCCCGGTAACACACAAAGCTTACCCGAACGAGGTCGCTTCAGTTGGCTATGTATCGAAGAACTCGACCACGGCAGTATCCAGATCGTAGTAAGCGCCAACGATCTTCAGAGTTCCATCTTTCACCATTTGACGCAGTAGCGGACTACGACGCGTGATCTGTTTGACGTTGTGCCGCACGTTGTTCTTCGCCACGTGATCAACGAAGGCAGGGTTGGTCGATACCTTCTTGCCTCGAAACGATTCGCCACTGCGCTTCACCACAGGTCGAATCTTGGCCAGCATTTGAGTAATGTTGCCAATCTTCACATTGTCGATAGCCGATTTAATCGCGCCGCAATACTCATGACCAAGCACCACAATCAACTTCGCACCAGCCACATGACAAGCGAACTCCATGCTGCCTAACAAGTCATCGTTGACGAAGTTACCAGCCACTCGACCAACGAACAGATCTCCAATGCCTTTGTCAAAAACGTCTTCCACCGGCACGCGACTATCAAGGCATGAAAGCACCATCGCTTTGGGGAACTGACCGGCTGCGGCCAGGCGTACTTGCGCTGTGTGGTCGCGAGCAGTGATGTCGTTGTTGACGAACCTGACGTTGCCTTCCTTGAGGCTCTGAAGCACCTCATCGGGTGTTAGTAGAGCTCGCTCTGCAGCGGTCAGAACTGTCGATACATGGGTCTTCTTGGGCATATTCGGCTTTCACTGATGAGGGACTAAGTTGGACAACGCCACTTGGCACACTGTCAATTTCACTAGTTGCATTCTTCGTAGCCACCGCTGCCAAGCGGTGGAAAGCGTTTACTTTCGCGTCCACCGTCTGGCAGGCGGTGGCTATCCAGCCTACCAAGTGGCGCTGTCCAACTAACTAAGGATCAATCAACGGCGTTCCGTTCAGTACATCGCAGCTGCGTGTCACGCATTGGGCAATCCGCGCCACCAGGCAATCAGGTCGCTAGGGGGCACCGGTCGTTGGCTATGGCGAAGCATGTTGACCAGTTGAGCTCGATGATGTGTGCCGTGAGCGCACAACTGCAAAAAGGCTTCGACTCGTCTGGCCAATAACCTGATCCCACCGGGGCGAGCTTCCAACACATCTTGAGCCGATTGGGCATCGACAGCCGATGCCTGGGCAAGTCGCTGGTCGTATAGCTCGTTCAGACGCGCTCGCATGGCGGACACATCCATGTCCGCTTCAGGCTGCCAGGCGTCAGCCTGGCCTTCCAAGATCGCACTCCACTTGCTTTCGACATTCAGCAAGTGCATCAAGGTCTTGCGAATCGAGCCGGGGCCCATGCCAAAGTCGCGATCGAGAACATCAGCCGTGGCATCTGCCAACAAGTCCAGAATCTGGTTGGTCGCCCACTTTCCATACCGGATATAGCGCTCGACGACGGGTCCATTCCACTTGACCAGCCAACCCGGAGCGACCGCCACTTGCAAGCCCATATTCTGGCAGACCGTGACCGACTCGGGTGGTTGATCAAGCGTTGGCCGCGCCAGTTTGTACACGATATAGTCCAAGCCCACCGGCACGGTTCGCCCGAACGATTTCAGATAAGCCAGTGCCTGGGCGCGATGATAAACGGCGTGATTGGCGACATGCATCAGGAGAACATCCAAAGGATGGGACCACTCTTGGCCTTTGGCATCTTTAAAGGTCACCAGACGCTTAAACCCCGAATCGACTTCGGCCTTGATCATTTGCAGGCGAGCCTGCGAGATCTGACGCAGTTGGGCATGGATATCATCGGGAGCCATGCCCATCGAATCGGTGGGGAACGGTCGCCATGGAGCCACTTGCCAGCGTTCCAGCCAGATTTGTTCAGCCGCCAGAAGATGGAAGAGCGTATTGCGCAGTGTCCCGAAGCCCAACTCGCGTTTTTCGTCTAGCTGTGCATTGGTCAGGTCTTCGCACAGCCTGAACAGTCGGCCATGAGCCCAGTCGTTAAAGCGATAGAGGTCTTCGATCAATGAAATGGTTTCGTGCATATTGATTGATCGCTCAACTGTAAACCGATAGGAACTCGGCCCGGTATGCGTGTGGATCGGCCGGGAACAGGCTTTCAAAGCGATCAGCGCTACCGTGTTGGAAGCGGCGTTTGGGATATGCAGGCATATCCCAACCGGTGATGGCCTTGATGCCTGCGCGCACTACCTGCCCCTTGAGCTCATAAAGTTTGTCGTGTTGCCAGTTGGTCAGTTCGATAAAGGGGATGCCCTCAGCCACTTGGATCACTTGCGGCAGGGCATACGGACTAAAGCCGCGAAAGCCCAGTTGCTGGCCCGGTGCGAAACTGCGTACATGACCACGGCTCTGGCCACCGCTAAAGGTCAGCGAATGCTTGATCGCGTTGACACCCCAGCCTTCCTGGTAGAGCATCATGTTGTTCAGCACGCTGCGAATAGTCAGCTCCGGATTGTCTTCGATAGGATAGTCTTTCAAGTTCTCGTCGCCGCCGTCGCCATCGACCAACCATTGCCAATCTGGATAGCGAGTCCGGATGCCTTGGCACAGCGCCAGTCCCATCGTGGCTGCTTCGACATCCAAGCGTTTGTAGTCTTCCAAGACGCGGATCGCCTGACGCCAATCGATGGCCGACGCAGGCACATCGATCGTCTCCAGCAGCATCTCCATGTTGACCGCTTGCAGAAACTCCCGAGCTTGTCGCGAATCGGGGCTATCGCCATCAACTGCCAAGGTGAAGGCCTTCAGCCGGGCGGGATTCTCACCGCGGCGCAGCAGCAGATGCATCAGCACCAGCAGTACTGATCCAGAGTCGATACCGCCCGAGAAAAGTACACCAATGGGCTCGCGCACATCGAGCGAATCAAGCCAGCGTTGGCACTGTTCAGCCAGGGCCCCCATGTACTGCCGACCAATCTGGTCGATGTCCGCAGGCAAACTATTGCGTGACGGAGTGAAGAAGCGGTCGCAAGTGGGATTTGGATCGGGACAACCGATCAGCTTCAAATGCAGAACATGGTGGGCGGGCACCATGCGGGTATAAGAGGGATGAAACTGATCGCCCAGGCCCAACTCTTCCAGCTTTTGCCGAATCGCATCGATTCGCTCGGCCACGATCAAGCAGGGGCCATCGGCTTGTTTGGCCAAAAAATAACGCAGCGGCCGACCGATTGTACGCGCCAGGTAGATGTCTTTGCCCTGGCAAGCCACCAACGCGAACTGGCCATCGATCTGGCTGACCTGGGAAGCGTCCCCAGTGCGCACCCGGGCAATCGCTTCATCGACCGACATGTTGAAGATGAGATTGGTTTGAGGATCGACTAAATCAAAGACTTTTTCGATGTAAGCCGCCTGGTGCACGATCAGATTCCTTGGTTTTTCCGCATTTGACGAAGATTGGCGATCGCTAGAGTTTAGCAGAGTCATGATGCGGGGAGGGGTAGGGCGGGCCTTATGGGGTGTCGGATCTGGCTTGAGTTTTGATGTGGAGCTCGGAGTTGGCTGTAGTCTGCATTGGCGATACTGGCGCGGATTGGATCGACGCGGCGCGTCGGAGATACCATTTCCGACGCGGCGCGTCGGGCACACTTTGCGAAACTATTGCTTCTTGGGTTATCGCTCCGATATACTTCTTATTGGGTAAGTGCATTCTTCTAGCACCTTCATGGCAGGGTTGAGACTCATGGATACTGTTCGCAAACAGGCCAAAGTGGCCAAGCGCAGATTGGTCTCGGAGCGATTCTTCAAGTATCTGCCATCCAACTTGTTGGTCTGGATGGGCATTGCCTTGATTGGCCTGGCCCTGCCGGTGTTTATCGTCTTGTCGGTTGACAAGGTCGTGTGGTACGCATCGTGGCTGGGTGGTGCCTTGGTGCTGGCGCTGTTGGTCAATTCGCTGATGACCTGGTTTGGACGCCCCACGCTGGCCGCCGCGGCTGTGGAAATCGATCGTCGCTTTGGTTTGCGTGAACGGCTCTCCAGCGCTTTGATGCTGGGGCCAGAAGATCGCGAAACGGAGCTGGGACAAGCCTTGGCCGCTGACGCCGAGAAGCGTGCTTCGCAAATCGATGTGCGCGACAAGTTTCGTTGGGGACTGCATCGCGGCCTGCTGCTGCCGGTACTGCCAGCTCTGTTGGCCGTTGGTCTGTGGTTCGCGCCCCTACGCCAGAGCCCAGACGAGGCCTCCCGCTCGGGAGCCAAAGTCAACCAAATCGCCAACTCGACCAAGCCCTTAATTGAACAACTGAAGAAGAAACGCGAAGAGCTGGAGAAGCAAGGCCTCAACGAAGCGGCCGACATGTTCCGCCAGTTGGAAGGCAAGCTGAATGATCTTCAAAAAGATACTAAGCTCGACACCAAGCAGTCGCTAGCCAAGCTGAACGACATCAAGCAGCAGCTCGAGAAACGCAAAGAAGAACTCGGCAGTTCTCAAGCGCTCAAGAAGAACCTGCAGAACCTCGAGAAGCTCGAACCCGGCCCGGCCGATGAGATGGCCGAAGCCATGAAGCAAGGCGACTTCGATAAAGCAGAGACCGAAGCCAAGAAGCTGCTGGAGAAGATGAAGTCCGGTGAAGGGCTCAGCCAGGAAGATATGCAAAAGCTCCAGAAGCAACTTTCGCAACTCGAGAAGTCGCTCAGCGAAGCAGCATCAGCTCATGAAGAAGCCAAGAAGTCCCTCGAGCAACAGATGAAGCAAGCCGAAGCCGCTGGCGATATGCAGAAGGCCGCTCAACTGGAACGCAAGCTCTCGGAGATGATGTCCAAGGATTCCCAGATGCAGCAGATGCAGCAGATGGCCGACTCGCTTGCCGAGATGCAGAAAGCCATGTCCGAAGGCGATCAGCAAGCCGCTCAAGATCAACTGCAAAAGATGGCTGACCAATTGCAGAAAATGAGCGAGCAAGATGGCGAGCTGCAGAACCTGGACGAATTGATGGACCAGCTCTCGCAGAGCAAGTCTCAAATGTCCTGCGACAAGTGCAACGGCAAAGGCTGCGCCCAGTGCATGAAGAATGGCCAAAGCAAGATGAGCGAAATGCCCGGCAGTGGTCTGGGCGAAGGCCGCGGCCAGGGTGAACGGCCCGAAGAAGAAAACGACACTGATTTCTTCGAGTCGCGTATTCGCGAGCAAATGCGCAAAGGCGAAACCGTCTTCGGTGGCAAAATTGGCGGCGAAAATCGCAAAGGGGTCACCACTGCCGAAGTCCAACAAGCCGTGCTGTCCTCGCTGGCCGAAGATCCCGAGGCTCTCGATAACCAGCCTCTCCCCAAGAACCAACGCGAGCATTCCCGCGAATACTTCAACGCCCTCCGCGACGGCAAAAAATAAACGCGACAGCCGGGCTATCGCCCTTCCTCCGCCGACTTACATTCGTTCCACTACGCCGATCCCCAGCAGGCTGAGACCAAGTTTCAACGTGCTGGCCGTGGCATGGCACAGCAGCAAACGGCTCGCCCGCAGTTCGGCTGTCGGTGCGTTGTTAACATGGCATTGATCGTAGAAGCTAGCGAACTGTTTGCTAAGGGCATAGAGATAGGCCGTCAATTGACTGGGATAGTAACCATCCAGACAAGACAACAGCGCATCTTCGAATTGAATTAGCTGCAAAGCCAAATCGCGTTCGGCGGATTCTTCCAGCGTCAACCGGATAGCATCTGACCAGGCCGTGGTCGGCACTACATCGGCCTTGTTGAGAATACTTGCAATTCGCGCGTAGCTGTATTGGATATAAGCCGCCGTGTTACCTTCCAGTTGCACCATTTGCTCGATATCGAAGACGTAATCGCTGGTGCGGTTATGGCATAAGTCGGCATACTTGATCGCGCCCAAGCCAACCGTCTCGGATATCAGCTTCTGCTCGGCCTGCGACATCTGCAGATTGGCTTTCTGCAATCGAGCAGGATCGCAGACAACCTGGTACGCCCGATCGACGGCTTCATCCAGCAGGTAATCCAGTCCCACAACTGAACCATCGCGTGTCTTAAAGGGTTTGCCATCTTTGCCAGTCACGGTACCGAAGGCGATATGCTGCATATCGATCTGCGAGTAACCGATCTTCTTGGCGGCTGCAAACAGTTTGGCAAAGTGTTCGCCCTGACGATGGTCGACTACATACAAAATGACATCGGGATGGAAGTGTTCATCGCGATACTGAATCGTGGCCAGGTCGGTCGTGGCATATAAGAACGCGCCGTCCGCCTTGCGAACAATCATCGGTGCATCAAAGCCTTCGACAAAGATACACAGCGCTCCATCGCTTACCTGCGCTAGCCCCGAGGTGGTCAAGCGATCGACCAGCGGTTGGAGCATGGGGTGATAGAAGCTCTCGCCATACTGATGATCAAAGGTAATGTTCAGTCGCTGGTAGACTTGTTCCAGTTCGCCCAAGCAAAGCGGCATGAACTGTTGCCACAGCGACATATTCTCCGAATCGCCCTGGTGCAGTTTGACTGTTTCCAACTGGGCGCGAGTTTCCAGGTTGGGATGGCTCTGAACTAACTTGAACAGGGCTGGATCTTGATCGACCTTGTGAATCTTCTTGTCCAGATCCTGCAAGGCTTCTTCGGCCTCGGTCAACGCGCGCTGGGCGGCCTTGAGCTCTTTCTCGGCTTTCTTCTGGTCAGCCGGTTTGAGGTCGGCAGTTGGACGCTGCTGGATGGCGCTGAGTTTGTCAGCGGCCCGCGAGATTGCCTCTACGGCCTTGGGCCGCTCGGCTACCGCAGCCTGGTAACTGATAAACTGCTGAACCAGGCGATAGAGCCGGCTGAGCTCTGCAACCGGCGTGGTGGCAAAGGCACTCTTGTCCACAAAATGCTTGAAGCCATAAATCACCATACCGAACTGGGTGCCCCAGTCACCCAAGTGATTGTCGGTGATCACGCGGTGGCCCAGGAATCGCAAGATCCGCGACAGCGCATCGCCAATAACGGTGGAGCGAATATGGCCGACGTGCATCGGTTTGGCAACGTTGGGAGCCGAGTAGTCGATGACATAGATTTGCGGTTGCGAAGATTGGCCAACGCCCAGCCGCAAATCGCGAACCGACTCTTGAACCTGGTTAGCCAACAAGTCGGCCTTCAATCGCAGATTGATGAATCCAGGTTGTACGATCTCTGGCGGCAGGCACAGGTCATCGATTTTCAATCTGCGCACAACTTCGGCAGCGATGTCCATCGGCTTCTGCTTGAGAACGCTGGCCAGAGGCATCGCGATATTGGCCTGGTAGTCGCCAAAGCGAGCTTCGCGAGCCGGTGCGATCCGCTGTGCATGCTCGGCCGGCTGGTCGACCAGGCCTGTAAGTGCGTCGGTAAATCGTTCTCGCAGCGTTTCGATCAGTTTCATCAGTCCAACCTTGTGGCAGTATCCGGCCAAATGAAAGTCAGATTATTATCCACGGCCTCGATTTTTGCAGTGGGGCAGGAAATTGGGTTACAATAAAGGGATACCCACCTGTTTATCCCACCTCTGCTGGTCAAGACGGATCCCATGCTGCGAATGTTCGTTGCCCTGACCATGGTCGGCGCGTGCCTGTTGGGCCAGCCCAGCCGCCTGCGCGCTCAACTTGATCAGTCACAACCCGAGCAAGCCCAAACTGAGCAAGCCCAACCTGTGCAGGCACAGCCAGCGGCCCAGTCGATCGATTTCGATTCCCAGGTTCGGCCGTTGCTGGAGCGACACTGCACCGATTGCCATGGCCGCGATACCGCTGAAAGCCAACTGCGACTCGATTCGATGCTCGGCGCTCTGCGGGGTGGTGATTCGGGCGAAACGACCATCGTGCCCGGAGCAAGTCTGCGCAGCCACCTGATCCAGCGAGTTACGAGCACTGATCCAGGTTTGCGGATGCCTCCACCAGAGGCAGCGGCGCTCACGCCTGATGAAGTTGCACTATTAAGCGCCTGGATCGATGACGCACCTGCTTGGACGGCGGCACAGACCGAACTGGCCAAGCCATCGATCACGCACTGGTCATTTCAAAAAGTTGAGCGGCCGGCTGTGCCCGACAATGGACAGGCACATCCCATCGATGCGTTTATCCAAGCCACGCTGGCCGAGCAGGGGCTGACGCTATCGGAGCGCAGCGATCCACGCCCGTTGATCCGGCGACTGTTCCTGGTCATGCATGGCCTGCCACCTCAGCCTCAACAGGTCGCACAGTTTGTCAGCGAGAACCTCTCGAGCCATTCGGACCAGGTTTGGAGTGCGTGGATCGATCATGTCCTGAGCAGCCCGCACTACGGCGAGCGCTGGGCAATGCATTGGCTGGACTTGATTCGCTTTGGCGAGACCAACGGCTTTGAAACCAATCGCGAACGTCCCAATGCTTATCACTTTCGCGACTGGGTGATTGAATCGCTAAACACGGACAAACCTTATGACCAGTTCATCCGCGAGCAACTGGCCGGCGATGCTTTGGCGGCGCCGGTGGCTACGGGGTTCTTGGTGTCGGGGCCTAACGATATCGTCAAAGGGCAAGACAAACTGCTAGGACTGATGCAGCGTCAAGATGAATTGACCGACATCGTGAACACGACGGGCACTGCGTTTCTGGGATTAACCACCGGCTGTGCACGTTGCCATAATCACAAATTCGATCCTATTACGCAGTCCGACTTTTTTGCGATGCAGGCTATCTTTGCAGGCGTCGAACATGCGGATAACCAGTTGCCACTGACGCCCGCGCAAAATGCAGCTCTCGCAAACCTGCAAGCCACTGTCACCCAGGCGCAAGAGAGACTGGAGAAGTTAACGGGCACGCAGAGACGCCGGGAGCCAGTCAACTCGCGCGAGAACGTGGAATCATTCGCGCCGCGCATGGCTCAGTTCGTACGTTTCAGGATCGAGCGCTCGAGCGCCTCGGAGCCTTGTATCGATGAATTGCAAGTGTTTGCCGGGGCCGATAACGTTGCCCTGGCCAGCTTGGGCACGCAAGCCAGTTCGTCGGGTGACTTTGTGCATCCGCTCCATAAACTGGAACACATCAACGATGGCCAGTTCGGCAACTCGCGCAGTTGGATTGCCAGTACGACGGAAAGTGCCTGGCTGCAATTGAAGTTTGCGTCGCCCGCGAAAATCGAGCGCATCGTCTGGGGCCGCGATCGCGAAGGCAAGTTCTCAGATCGATTGGCAGTGGAATACCAAATCGAAAGTTCGCTGGATGGACAGAGTTGGGAAACGGTGGCCTCATCCAGCGATCGATTGCCCGCCGCCTCCGATCAGCAACCACGCTATGACCTGAGCCTCGTGCCTGACGATCAGCGGGCCGACGCAGAGGCAACCTGGGCCCAGTTACAACAAGCGGAAGCGGCCATCAGCAAGTTGATGGCCACGCGCACTGCATACACTGGCAAGTTCACCAGCCCCCCTGAGATTCATCGACTCTTTCGCGGCGATCCAACGGCTCCTCGCGAAGTCGTCGAACCGGGCACGATCAGCGCGCTGGGGCAACTCTCGCCACGCTTGAGCAATGCAACCAGCGAACAACAGCGACGCCTGGCGCTGGCTGATTGGATCGCCAGTCCGACCAACCCACTGACTGCGCGCGTGATGGTCAATCGTTTGTGGCAATTTCACTTCGGCACTGGCCTGGTCGATACGCCCAGCGATTTCGGAGCCAACGGAACCTTACCGACTCACCCCGAACTACTCGATTGGCTGGCTGCTGAATTCATGGACCATGGCTGGTCGCTGAAGTATATGCATCGGTTGATATTGACCAGCCGCACCTGGCAACAGTCCAGTCAACCGCGAGCCGAGGCGATAGCCATCGATGCTGCCTCGCGCCTGCTGTGGCGTTTCCCGCCGCGCCGGCTGGAAGCCGAGCCCATTCGCGATTGCATCCTGGCAGTCACCGGCAAACTGGATCGATCGTTGGGTGGACCAGGATTTAGCGCATTCGAAGTCGAACTGGAGAACGTGCGTCACTACTTCCCCAAGAAAGATTACGGACCGGGCGATTGGCGACGCATGATTTATATGACCAAAGTGCGCCAGGAGAAGGACTCGACCTTCGGCGTCTTCGACTGCCCCGATGCCAGCCAGGTCACCCCCAAACGCAGTCGCTCGACCACGCCTCTGCAGGCGCTAAACTTGCTCAATAGCCGCTTTGTATTGCAGCAGGCCGAATTCCTGGCCGAACGACTGCAAGCCAGCGGCGCGAACGAGGCACAACGTATCGAACTGGCCTGGCAACTTTGCTTTGGACGCTCGGCCGCACCCGCAGAAGTTGCAGCCGCCAGCCAGTTCCTAACCCAGTCCGATTGGATTCAGTTTTCGCGAGCCCTGCTGAACTCGAATGAATTTGTATTTATTCCGTAGGGGAGATGGTTGTAGGAGTAGGAGTTTGTTGTTGTTGTTGGAGTAGGAGTACGAGTAGGAGTAGGAGTAGGAGTTTGGAGAGCAAAACCACGAAACTTACACACGAGCCATATTCCCACCGAACTTTTCGCCAGTTTGATTTGAGACTTATTTGATGCGTCCACTATCCCCACTGCTCGATCGCCGAGGATTTCTGCATCACACCCTGACGGGTTTGAGTGGAATTGCGCTGGCTAGTCTGCTGGCCGAACAGCGACTGCTATTGGGCAGCGATGCTGGCCAAGGGCCGATCCGACCAGTGATCGATCCAGCCAGGCCGTTCGCCCCACGCCAGCCCCATCATGCGGCCAAGGCCAAGAACGTGCTGATGATCTTTTGCTCGGGTGCCTGCAGTCAGTTGGATACCTTTGATTACAAACCTGAGCTGGTTCGTTTGCATGGTCAACCGATGCCGGGTGCTGATGACCTGGTGACGTTCCAAGGCAAGCAAGGCAACCTTACCAAGAGTCCTTGGGAGTTCAAACCACGCGGGCAATGTGGCAAGATGGTCTCGGACCTGATACCACACCTGGGCGAGTTGGTCGACGAGATGTGCTTCATTCACTCGATGACCAGCAAGACCAATACGCATGGGCCTGGCGAGAATTTTATGTCGACGGGCAATACGCTGGAAGGATTTCCGGCGGTCGGGACTTGGGTGACCTGGGCTTTGGGGACTGAGAATCAAGAGTTGCCAGCTTATGTTGCGATACCAGACCCACGTGGTACACCGCAGTCGAGCGTTAACAACTGGGGCAGTGGCTTTTTGCCGGCGGCCTATCAAGGCACTGATTTCAATGCGACCAAACCGCTGCGCAATCTTGAACGACCGCCGCAGTTCACCGCCCAGACCGATCGGGCCACGCGAAACTTTATTCAGCAGTTAAACGAGCGGCACTTGGAACAGTTTCCCGGTGACACGGAGTTGGCTGCGCGGATCTCCAGTTACGAACTGGCGGCCCGCATGCAATTGAGCGTGCCTCAAGTTACCGACTTGAGCACCGAGACGGACAGCACCTTGCGCATGTATGGAGCCAATGACCCCAGTCATGAATTGAAGATGCAGTACGCTCGCAACTGCCTCCTAGCCCGACGTTTGATCGAGCAAGGCGTACGATTTGTACAACTCTTCAATGGCGCTTATCAAACCGGCGGTGAAGGCGTCAGCAATTGGGATGGGCACAAGCAACTGCACGAGCAATACAGCCAGCATGGCCCGGTGCTCGACCAACCCACCGCCGCTCTGCTGAAAGATATGAAGCAGCGTGGACTGCTGAAAGATACACTGGTCGTATGGTGCACTGAGTTTGGCCGCATGCCCACCTTTCAGGCTGGGGCCAGCGGTCGCGATCATAATCCCGCTGGCTTTACGGTGTGGATGGCCGGCGCAGGCGTGAAGGCTCCGTTTACATACGGGTCCACCGACGAGTTTGGCTACAAAGCCATCGAGAACGTAACCACAGTTTACGAACTGCATGCCACCATCTTGCATATCCTTGGCTTGGACCACGAGCGGCTCAGCTACTATCACAATGGGCTCGAACGCCGATTGACCGATGTCCATGGAAAAGTGATTCGAGACATACTGAGCTAAGGCACTGCCAAACAATCCTATTTCAATACCAGGCTGCGATGCGTTTTGTCATTCATCTACTGCTCATAGTGTTGGCTGGTCAAGCGGTTGTGGCAGCGCCACCTGACTTCCAAGCAGAGATTGCGCCACTACTAGCGACTCGCTGCTTAAGCTGCCACAGTGGTCCTGAGCCCAAAGGTGGTTTGGATTTATCGAGTCATGCCAAGGCCTTCGATGGTGGTGACTCGGGCGCTGCCATCGTGCCCGGCCAGTTGGATGCCAGTTCGGTATGGCAACAAGTCAGTTCCGATGACATGCCACCCAAGAAACCGCTTGGTCAAGCAGAGAAGGCTCTGCTGCAAAAGTGGATCGAAGCGGGAGCAAAGTGGACCGGTGGTGATATTGATCCGTTGGCCTATTCGAGCGATGCGCGAGCGGGCCTGGACTGGTGGTCGTTGCAACCGCTCAAACCAGTGGCGTCCCCAGCCGCTAACGGTCATCCGATCGATGGCTTTATCCAAGCCAAACTGGCGGAGGTTGATTTGAAACCTGCGCAAGCGGCCGATCGACGCGTGCTGATCCGACGCTTGTCCTTCGATCTGCTGGGCCTGCCGCCGACGCCTGAAGAAGTAGAACAGTTCTTAGCGGACCGCAGCGACGATGCCTATGGCCAGTTGGTCGATCGCTTGTTAGCCAGCCCGCATTATGGCGAACGTTGGGGACGGCATTGGCTGGACATCGTACGCTTTGGTGAGAGCAATGGATTTGAGTATGACGAGCCACGCGACAACTTCTGGCCTTATCGCAACTGGGTCATCGATGCCTTTAATGCCGACATGCCCTACGATCAATTCGTGCGCCAGCAGTTAGCGGCTGATGCCCTGGCTCCCGAGGATTATGCCGCGGCCGCTGCGGTTGGTTTTCTGGTGGCTGGTCCGCACAACACGACGCTGCCAGCCAATGCCAAGATGCGTATGGCCATGGCGCAAGACGAAATGGAGGATCTGGTTGGTATCGTCGGCCAGACCTTCTTGGGACTGACGATCAACTGTGCGCGTTGTCATGATCACAAGTTCGATCCCATTTCGCAGCAAGACTATTATCAACTGGCCGCAGCCCTGGGCGGCGTCTCGCACGGCCAGCGTACGATCAATGTGCCGCTGACCACCGCGCAGCATGCGCGCCTGGCTGAGATCAAACTAGAGCTGGAGCAACTGCAGACGGCGCGTGCGCAACTAGTAGAACCCATACGGCAACAGTTGATCTCCCAGCGCCAGGCGGAGCAAGCTTCCGGTGACTCTTCAACTACTTCACCTTTACCATCACCACCGTTAGCCCTGGCGACTTGGGAGTTCGAAGGGGGATTACAAGATGAACAAGGCAAGTACCCGCTAACCGCGTTTGGGTCTGCAAAGGTCGAAGATGGCGCGCTGGTGCTGGATGGCAAAGAGGCCTATGCCTCAACTGAACTGCTGCCAATGAAGATCACCGAGAAGACGCTGGAAGCCTGGATTCGGCTGGACACATTGGAGCAGGGTGGCGGGGCGGCGATCTCCCTCGAATCGCCTGAACCAGGACTGTTCGATGCAATTGTGTATGGTGAGCAGGAGCCAAAGAAATGGATGGCAGGTAGTAACGGGTTTGCCCGCACGCGATCGTTTCAAGCGGCCGACAACGAAGACCAGGCCAACGAACGTTTTGTGCATATTGCTTTGGTGTATCAAGCCGACGGTTTGATTCGGGCCTATCGCCATGGTCAGGCGTATGGCACAGCTTACAACGCGGGTGGCTTGCAAGTTTTTGACGCCAAGACCGCTCGAGTCAATATCGGTTTGCGTCATCAGCCGGCAGGCGGAAATCGGTTGCTGGCTGGACGCATTGAGCGGGCACAGTTATACGATCGCGCATTAACCGATGATGAAGTTGCCTGTTCGGCTGCCTACAACGACATGGGCCACGTGCCCAGATCCAAACTCTTGCAAGCCATGACCGACGTGCAGCGCGGCCAATTAGAAGGTTGGGAGGCCAAGTTGCAGCAACTGCAACAAGAGCAGCGGGCGATCTACGATTCGGAAAAGCAAACGGTTTATTCTTGCTTGTCAGTCGCTCCGCCGGCAACGCATGTGCTGTTGCGCGGCGATGTGGGTACACCGGCTCAAGAGGTGTTTCCCTGCGGCTTGCGCGCACTGAGAACATTACCGTCGGAATGGGCGCTCGAGAAATCGGCCAGCGATCGTCAGCGCCGTTTGGAGTTGGCCAAATGGGTTACCGACCAGCGGAACCCGTTGTTTGCCCGGGTCATGGTCAATCGATTGTGGCAGTACCATTTTGGCCAAGGTCTGGTGAACACGCCCAGTGACTTTGGGTTTAACGGTGGCCAGCCTTCGCATCCCGAACTGCTCGATTGGCTGGCTGGTCAATTCGTCGAAGGTGGATATCGTTTGAAGGCGATGCACAAGCTGATTGTCACCTCGGCCACTTATCAACAATCCTCTGCACCGCATGCCGCAGGCATGGCCAAAGACGCGGACAACAAATGGTTGTGGCGATTCGCGCCGCAACGTATCGAGGCGGAGACGCTGCGCGATGCGCTCCTGGTGGTCACTGATCGGCTCGATCGTCGCGTGGGTGGCATCGGCTATCGCGACATGAAGCACTTCTTCTACAAAGGCAGTCACTTCTACGATCTGTTGACAGAGGAGGGACCTGAAGCCCGGCGACGCACGATCTATCGTTTCACTCCGCGCGGTGCCCATAATCCTTTCTTGACAACCTTTGATTGTCCAGATCCAAGTGCCACCGCTCCGCGCCGCGCGACCACGACTACACCGCTACAAGCGTTGGCGCTGCTGAATAACCCGATGGTTTTTGAGTTGGCAGAAGATTTTGCGCGTCGTGCGGAAAAAATCGCGGGAGCCGATACCGAGCGGCAGATCAAGGCCGTTTACGAGATTGCCTACAACCGCCCGGCACAGCCCGCCGAACTGGAACGCAGCCAAACGTTTATGGATAAACATGGCCTGGCGGCGCTCTGTCGCGTCATCTTCAACAGCAACGAATTCCTCGTTGTACCGTGAGAGAGATAATGCACCTTCAACCTAATCATAATCGTCGGCAAGCGCTGAAGTTTACAACCGCATCTCTTACCGGGACAGCGCTGGCCGCGATGCTGGCAGCGGACCGACCTCTGCAGGCAGCCTCGGTACCGGGGCAAGTGGCTGGCTGTCCCCATCATGCAGCCAAGGCCAAGCGCGTCGTGCATCTCTGCTTGTGCGGCGGTGTCAGTCAGATCGATACGTTTGACTACAAACCGGAACTGGCCAAGTACCATGGCAAGTCTTTGCAGTCGGAAGAGAAGCCCGCTACCTTCTTCGACCGTATCGGTTTGCTGCGTATGAACGATTGGGAGTTCAAGCAGCGAGGACAAAGCGGACTGTGGGTTTCGGAACTGTTCCCGCACCTGGCCGACGTGGCTGACGAACTGACGATCATTCGTTCGATGGTGGCCGAATCGGCCAATCACACACCAGCTACGTTCGAAGAGAATAGCGGCTTTCGACTCAATGGCTTTCCTGTCATGGGATCGTGGATTTCCTATGGTCTGGGCTGTGAGACTGACGAGTTGCCCAGCTACGTCGTCTTGCCCGATGCGCGCGGCTTGCCTGCCGGAGGCACGATCAACTGGTCTAACGGTTTCTTGCCTGCACAGCATCAAGGCGTGGCATTCCAAACCAAAGGCCCCGTCATACACGATCTGTTTCCGGCTCGACAGCTGCCCGACGGTCGCGACCACGACAGTCGAGCCTTGTTGGCGCAAATGAACCAGCAGCATATCGACCAGCATGGTTTGGAAGATGCACTGGTCGCCCGTATGCGGAGTTACGAACTGGCCGCCAAGATGCAACTGGCGATTCCCCGAGTGACCGATTTGGCGCAAGAGTCAGCCGAGATGCAAGCCATGTACGGCATCGATCGCGAGGAAACCTCTGACTTTGGGCGGCGTTGTTTGTTGACTCGACGATTATTGGAAAGTGGTGTACGTTTTGTACAACTGTTCTCGGGCGGTTCATTCGGTTCACCCCGTATCAACTGGGACGGGCATGAAGACGTCAAGGAGAACCACAATCGCGAAGCGGTGCGCATGGACAAACCTGTGGCGGCGTTGATTCGAGATCTGCGTCAGCGCGGTATGTTGGATGATACGCTAATCATTTGCACCTCCGAGTTCGGTCGTACGCCATTTACGCAAAGCGATGCTGACAAAGTTGGCGCCGGTCGCGATCACAACATGTACGGATTCTCGATCTGGATGGCTGGCGCGGGTCTCAAGCACGGCATAACCTATGGGGCGACCGACGAAATCGGTTGGAAGGCTGTGGACAAGCCAGTTCACTGGTATGATTACCATGCAACGGTTATGCACTTGCTGGGCATCGATCACGAGCGATTAACTTTTTATCACAATGGCATCCAGCGTCGCTTGACCAACGTGCACGGGAACGTGTTGCACGAGATACTCGATACGTGAGTAACCGCGTCGACCTGACTGACTCAAGCATAGAGGGGAAGCTGTGGCGGAGCTAAGTGATGAACAGTGTGATCAATTGCTCTCGCTGGCAGAGCTCGCCAGTCGCAAGGCCTATGCTCCTTACAGTCACTTTGCCGTGGGCGCGGCGGTGCTCTCGACCAACGGCCAGATCTTCAGCGCATGCAATGTAGAAAACGCATCTTACGGATTAGCTTGCTGTGCGGAGCGGAACGCAATCTTCCAAATGGTCGCGGCTGGCCAGACGCAGCTGAAGTGTGTGGCCGTGTATACACCGACCGATACACCCACCGCACCCTGTGGTGCCTGTCGTCAGGTGATCAACGAGTTTGGTCCCAGTGCGCAGATCATTTCTGGCTGTCGCACTTCGGAGCGTTTCCGCTCCACCATCGATCAACTCTTGCCCGATGCGTTTGGCCCCCACAACTTGCAAAACTAGCCCAACTGCGCTGCGGTCCAATTCCACCGGGCGCCTAACTCTTCATCAAATCTTAATTGGGCAGTGCCGCCACTGGGCACACGAGACATTTTCGCTGGATACAGTATTCGTAGCCACTTCTGCCCAGCTGCCAAGCGGTGGAAAGCGTTAACACTCGCGTCCACCGTCTGGCCACGGTGGCTACGACGAGTCCACCGTCTGGCAGGCGCTGGCTACGCAGCTTGCGAGCACTGCACCGCGATCACCGCGGGGCACCGATGCAATTGAGTTTGCTATACTGGTGCAGCTTTTTTATTCTCTTTATCCAGTTTCGGGTGTCATCATGAGTGAATCACAGACAGCACTGCCCCCGGGTCCGCGACCTGGCCACGCGAGCACAGCCGAGGAAGTAGCTGGCATCATTGTGGGTTTGTTCAATCAACATGGTGGTTCCCTGTATGGAGGCGAACGAGTTACTCAACTGGAACACGCGCTCCAGTGCGCGACTCTGGCTGAGCGCAGTGGTGCCAGGCCGGCCTTGGTCGTTGCCTCCTTGCTGCATGACATCGGGCACTTGTTGCATGCACTGCCCGACGATGCCCCCGAAGCTGGAATCGATGATCTGCATGAAGAATTAGCCGCACAGTGGCTGCGCGATCGCTTTGGCCCAGAGGTGGTTGAACCAGTTCGTTTGCACGTAGCGGCGAAACGTTTCTTGTGCGCCACCGATCCGGTTTACTTCAATCAACTCAGTCCACCATCTCAGTTGAGTCTCAAACTGCAGGGCGGTCCGATGTCGACAACCGAAGTCGGACAATTCCTGGCCAATCCGTTCTATCGAGATGCAGTATCCTTGCGCCGCTGGGATGATGAAGCCAAGATCGTGGGTATGGCCACACCCACGGTGGAGCACTTTGCCAAAGCTATCGCGAATTGTGTCGCGACTCATGCGTAGTCGGAGGTTGCCGAGCGAACAGTATCCCTAAACTCCAGTAGAGTGTGAGTTCGGTAGTTTATTGTTTTGCAGTGCCTAACTGGACAGCGCCACTTGGTAAGCTCATTGGATGAAGTCTTCGTAGCCACCGCTGCCAGGCGGTGAAAAGCGTCAACTTTCGCGTCCACCGTCTGGTGACAGTGGCTACGCAGCTTACCAAGTGGCGCTGTCCAGCTAAGCGCGTTTCCATTCGCCCAAATAAGTCAAAGTTGATTCAAGCATGAAGGTAGTGATAGTTGGGGCGGGCATCTTTGGCCTGGCCCATGCATGGTCGGCAGCCAAACGCGGCCACGAAGTTACCGTCTTTGAGCGTTCCAGCCGCGCCAGCGGTGCATCGATTCGCAACTTTGGTATGGTCTGGCCGATAGGTCAGACCAGTGGCCATTGGCATCGCGTGGCCTTGCGCAGTCGGCAAGCCTGGCTGGAACTGGCTGAACACGCTAAGATCTGGCTGCAGCCCTGTGGTTCAATCCATTTGGCCCATCGCGCTGATGAATGGCAGGTCTTGCAAGAGTTTGCTGCGCTGGCGCCGGCGGCCGGTTACGAGTGCCAGTTGCTGACGCCAACGGAGGTTCTAAACAAAACGCCGGCTGCTAATCGCCAGGGCTTGCTGGGTGGATTGTTCAGTCCCAGTGAGTGCGCAGTCAATCCGCCCGCCACCATTCGCGCTATCCCAAATTGGCTGAGCGAGGACTACAAGATTCACTTCCGCTTTGATACCGCAGTCTCACACGTCGATCAACGCGAAATTGTTCTGGGTGATCATTCGCGCGTCGCGTTTGACCGCTGTGTGATCTGTAGCGGAAGTGATCTGCAAACTCTATATGCCGATGTCTATGCCGGTAGCGGTATTCGGCAATGCAAACTGCAGATGTTGCGGACCGTGGCCCAGCCGGATGGCTGGCGTATTGGCACTCACCTGGCTAGCGGCTTGACACTCCGCCATTACGCTTGTTTTCAAATGTGCCCTTCGTTAGCGGCATTGAAACAACGCGTGGCCAAGGAAACGCCCGAACTGGATCATTTTGGGATCCATGTGATGGCGTCGCAAAACGAACTGGGTGAAGTCATTTTGGGTGATTCGCACGAGTATGACGCTGACATTGAACCCTTCGATAAGCAATTGATTGACGAACTTATGCTGCGCGAGTTGCGCAAGATTATCGATCTACCGAATTGGACCATTGGCGAGCGTTGGCACGGCATCTATACCAAGTATGCGCAAGGGCCTGTGTTCTGTGCGGAACCCGAGCCAAATGTCTATGTGCGTACCGGCGCCGGTGGTTCAGGTATGACCATGGCGCTGGGACTGGCAGAAGAAGATTGGGATCAATGGAAATGAAGCCGTCGCTGACAAATGTTAAAGCCGTGATCTTTGACTGGGCAGGCACCACTGTCGATTACGGCAGTCGAGCGCCGACACAAGTCTTCATCGAAATGTTTCGCCGGCGCGGCATCGATATTACCGAAGCTGAAGCCCGCGAACCGATGGGCATGGCCAAACATGCCCATATCGCGACCATCGCGGCGATGCCCCGGGTTCACGCAGCCTGGTGCACCAGGTATGGACAGGGTCCAACGCGGGATGACATCGACGCGATCTACGCTGACTTTCTGCCGTTGCAGAAAACGACCTTGGCCGATCATTGCGATGTGATTCCTGGTGTCGCCCAGACTGTCGCCTGGCTGCGCAATCGCGGGTTGAAGATCGGTTCGTCAACCGGTTACACGCGCGAACTGATGGACGTCGTGATACCACTGGCGGAGTCAGGCGGTTACTGGGCCGATGTGGTGGTCTGTTCGGATGAAGTCGCGGCAGGTCGTCCTGCGCCGTGGTTAAACTTTCGCGTTGCCGAACAACTGGGTGTTTATCCGTTGAGCCAGGTATTGGTCGTTGATGATACGCCGATTGGCATTGCTGCTGGATTGTCCGCTGGGGCCATCACGGTCGCGGTATCCAAGTCCGGTAACGCGCTGGGCCTCTCGGCGGCGGAAGTCGAGCGTCTGCCGGCCGATGAACTGAGCCATCGCTTGCAGAAGATAGCAAGCGACTTCTATGCCGCCGGAGCGCACTACGTAATCGAGTCTGTGGCCGAGCTGCCTGCGCTATGGAATGCAGTGGCTTAGTCGAGAGAGAATAGTTGAGTCGACAACCTATTGCCGTTTAGTTGGTCGCCACCTGGGCGTGGTGTCGATGCCCGTGTCATTGAGTGCAGGCACGGTGGGTGGCGTATAGGGTGGTGCTTGACCTGCGCCGGCTGAACCGCCTGAATAAGGAGAACTGGGCGTGGTAGCCGGGCGTGACGCGATCTGGGGTGCGCGGGCTGGCAAGCTCTGACCGCTGCGCGCTAACATTTTCTCAGCTTCGCTATTGCGAGCTTCGAGAGCTGCGATCTTTTCTTCCTGGCGAGCTGCTCGATCTCGTAGCGCTCGATATTCAGAGACCAGTTTGTCGTTCTCCGCTTGCAGTTGCCTGACTTGCGAACCACTGAAGAGTCCACAACCGGTAAGTGTTAGCGGCAGCAACAAAATCATGGCCGGCCAGTACCGGATGGTACCAGTCGGTGCGCGACGATTCTCTGGCGATGTGCAATGACAAACTGGCCGCACGCCCATTCCCTTGTCGTATCGGCATTACCTGCTACCAAACACTTTGTGCTGCGGGAGAGTAGCAGATCACCGGCCTGGGACAAATAGGGATTTCGACGACAAGAAGCGATTTCAACGTAGCGAGTCTGTCATCAGGCGTTTTTCACCACGCTGTCCTCGAACACTCAAGCCAGCCTGGCTACAGAACCGTTTAGGCACCGCCTTTTACTGAAATCAAGAGCAGCGTTTCCAGCCAGGCTTTCCATGTCGGGATCGAGAGCGGCGAGAGCACGCCTTCGTTGAGTGCAGGGAAGACAGCGTTGCGACCCGATTCGGGGTGGAAGATCTGCGTGGTCAGCAGACCGCTTTCATCAACCGATAGACGCAACTGAAGGGAGCTTTGCGGTGGCAGGTCGGGAAAGGCTTGACGCAAGTCCAGGCTGCCCAGGCGATGCCAGGTGGACTGACCGACGCCCGTGCTTTCGATCATCTGTAGCACGGGTACTTGATCGGCCGGAGCGCTGCGCAGCGACCGAGAGACGGCGGCTGGCAGGCTCGAACCAGCTTGAATCAAGATACGCGGCTTGGATTTGCCTTGACCGTCAGCGACTAGCAGCCCCAAGTCATAGCTGGTAGCCGAGCGCACGCGGGGCAGGGCCGGGTTGCCTGCTGCCAGCGGGACGAGATGTTGCGCATGCAGGGCGGCGCCTTGGGCAATATCGGGTTTTTCAAGGTACGTTACCGAGTGGCAGTGAGGAAACAGTTGCTTGACCTGGCGCTGCAAGGCGTCGATGCGCATCAATCCGCCGCTGAGAATGATATGATCGATCTCAGCGATCTCGGCCTGGGCGGAGACACAGGCTTGTTTGATCACTTGCCCAATCGCTTCGACCAACCCAGGAGCCAGACGCAGCAGCCCTTCTTGAGTCAGGCTCTCGGTGATGTTGGCTTGACGCCATTCGAATTTGACTTCAACCTTGGAACTTTTGGTCAAGCGCTGAAGAGCCATCTCGACGGTCCGCTGCAGTCTCGCCGCCGCCACCATATCTTCGCGAACATCGCGATTATGTAGCGCGCGGAATCGTTCGCTAAAAAACTCTGCCAGGCGAGATTGCCAGCGCAGGGTTCCCAGTTTGATGTTTCCGCAAGTGCCACGCATCGTGGCGACCAGTCCCTGCACATCGATCACGCTGGCCTCCAGTCCAGTGCCTCCCAGGTGCACTGTCAGCAAGGTGGCGTTGTTGGCCAGCGTGCGCGAACCGGTTTGCGCAAAACGCATCTGCGTGTCGATCCAGGCAGCGGCGGCGGCCAAGGGTTTATCGACCAGTTGCAATAGATCCAGTCCGGCTAGCTGGCAGGCATTGTGCATGGCCAGACGATGCATCTGGTCATACGAGGCAGGCACGGTCAGCACGACATTAGAAGCACCGGGCACCGCGCTCAGCGAGTTATTGACCAGGTAACGCAACATGGCTGCCAGCGGAACTTCTGGTGGTACCATGCGTCCACCGAAGGGACGTTCGATCTGCTTCAGACCGATCCAGCGCTGCAAACTGTGAAAGACCTTGTCCGGTTGATTCTGTCGCAACTGCGCGGCTTCGGCCCCGATCACCACATGTTCACCATCACTCCACAGCATGTTGCGAACCTGATTGACGCCGCCGGGATGATCAATCGTCGCCGAGCCATTCTTGCCATCGTAGTGCGCAACACACGAGGTCAGCATGCCCAGATCAATCGCCAAAGTGCCCAAAGCTTTGGAGATTGTGGAGTGACTGGTGCCACCTGAGGTAGGACGATCCGGCAGTACGCGCAGGCCCGATAGGCCAGAGGAGGCCGGTGCCGTACCACGATCTTTGCTGAGCAAGTTCGAATGAGTTAGCGCTTCCAGCAGGGCTGCAGCCGACGGAAAGCGATCGATCGGTGACTTGGCTACCAAACGCTGAAAGATCGCATCGATACGCAGATCAATATCGTTGCGAACTTCGTAGAGTTTAGGTGGAGCCTGCCGCAGTTGGGCCATGGCAATCTGCATCTGCTCGCCGACAAACATCGGTCGACCAGTCAACAGATAGAAGAGAGTTGCTCCCAAGCTATACAAATCGCTGCGAGCATCAACCTTATCGGGATGCTCCACTTGTTCAGGCGACATGTATTCGACGGTGCCCATGAAGATGCGATTGGCATCGCTTAGTTCACGAGGCCTTTCAAGTTGCGCCAGACCAAAGTCGAGAATCTTCAGCGTGCCACTGGTGTTGAGCATCAAGTTACTGGGCTTGATGTCGCGATGGATGACGCCTTGTCGGTGCGCATACTCCAGTCCACGCGCCGCTTGCGAAAGCACGTCGGTTGCCAGGCCAGTGGGCAGTGGTCCCTCGCGGACTACGCGGCGCGATAACAACTCGCCTTCGACTAACTCCATCACCAGGTAATGCATACCACCGGCGCTACCCGCGTCGAAGGCGGTCACGATATTGGGGTGCATCAGCTTGGCGACAGCTCGGATCTCGTGGAAGAAGCGTTCGAGCAGATCCGGACGATCAGCGATGGAGCGCGACAAAATCTTGAGTGCTACCTGCCGGTTCATCGTGCGGTGTTCAGCCCGGAACACCTCACCCATACCACCGGCACCAATGCGTTCCAGCAACAGGTACTCACCCAGGATGCCCAGTGGACCGGTGCCGGCCTGCGAAGCGGGCGTCAATTCTGCATCGAACTCCAGCTCAAGCCCGTCGTCTTCATCACCCATGCCCGCGAAACGTGTGAGATCATCGTCGTTGGGGCGTCGCTTGTCCGCTGTGTTGCCGGGTTCAGGCACTTGGTCCGCAGTCATCGATAAACTCAAGCTTGAAATTATGAAGAATCTGTTAGACCTAAACAGGCTGGGGCCGATTAGGGCCGGGCAATTGAGCCCAGCCAATTGGTGCCGGCTGTGGAATCTGAGTTGGCTTTGGCAGTATTCCTAGAGAGGCAGCAGATATGTTAGCCGTTTGGTGTGTCCTTTGGGTGGGAATCGCCTTAGATTTCGCACCATTTGTGCCTTGGGCATGCGGCACAGTGGTAAAGGGAAGACTCGAGGCGTAAACTTGATGCAAGCCACATACTTTCCTTTGGTCGAACCACATAAGGTTGGCAGCTTGGCCGATGCGTCCTCCACCAAAATCCCGCTTCCATCCCCACCAACTGTCGGCTTGGAGCCAGCACAGTTTGGGCAGGTAGAGCCTCAGGCCAGCGAGATGACAGAGCAACCTCCGGTCGGTATCGGCAACTCTATTGGGAGCGGCCCGGGCTGGCAGAACGATCCTGACGTGCAACTCATGCTGCGCGTGCAGAACGGGGACGCCTTCGCCTTTGAAGAATTAATGAAACGGTATCATGGACGATTGGTGCGGATTCTGCGGCACGTCTGCGGCGGAGATGAGTCGGCCGAAGATCTGGCTCAAGATGTCTTCCTCCGCGTCTTTCGAGCGCGTGCCGGATATCAGCCCTCGGCCAAGTTCTCAACCTGGCTTTTCCATATTGCCCATAATGTTGCCAGCAATGCCATGAGAGATCGCCGTCGGCGCCGCGAGTTTCAACTCAATCCGCCAGGCACGGGCAGCCAGTCTGGCCTGTTGTCGCTAGACCAAATGGCGATGGCATCCACCGGTGCCATGCCAGCGCGGCGCTTGGACAAGGTGGAACGGGCCGAGATGGTGCGACTGGCCATCGAGGCTCTCAATGAACGCCAACGCATGGCTCTGTTATTATGCAAGTATGAAGGCCTCAGCTACCAAGAGATTGCCGACGCCATGGAACTGACTGTGCAAGCAGTCAAGTCCCTGCTCAGCCGAGCCCGCGTCAATCTCAAGCTGATGCTGGAACCCTATGTCAGTTCAGGCCAGGTGGCCGGTTCGACCAGCGAAACACCAGCTGCCGACGATGACTTGAACACCCCAACTTAACCCACCGTATGCACCCT
Source organism: Ottelia alismoides (assembly GCA_037367405.1). NCBI lineage: Eukaryota > Viridiplantae > Streptophyta > Magnoliopsida > Alismatales > Hydrocharitaceae > Ottelia > Ottelia alismoides. The sequence goes on along the minus strand of JAZKJV010011400.1, from coordinate 5,129,478 downwards.
CCATCGAACGAACCAGGTTCCTCATCCACGGAGTCGCTAGACACCTCCGCGCTCGATCCCAGATCGATGGCGCCTGTGTCGGACGATGACGAACTGCTGGTTGCCTACCTGGACGGCGAATTAGATGCTCTGCCGCGAAGCCAGTTGGAGAACCGGTTGGGCGCGGAGCCTGCGCTGCGAGCCAGGCTGGATCAATTGCGAGCCGCTTGGGATCTACTGGATGAATTGCCCAGCGTAGCCCCCAATCCCAACTTTGCTCAGTCCACTATCGAGATGGTGGCCATGAGCGCAGAGGTCATGCAACCAACCAGCAGCGGTTGGGCGCTGAAGAGATTGCGCAAAGTTGCCTGGTTGCTGTTGCTACCGCTCGCCGCAGTTCTGGGTTATGTTGCCACGCGCGCCTGGCAACGAGGCGAAGAGTACCGAGCTTTGGAGCAGTTGCACGTGCTGGCCGACTGGGATGCGCTGGAGGATGTCGGCAGTGTCGAGTGGTTGGAAAAGTTGCATGCGATCCAGGCTGACCTGGTGCGTGTCAGCAAGCGACCGACGACCAACTCCAGCCTGGGTGTTGGCCTGGTCCCCAAGTCGATTGACGAGCGTCGCGAATGGATCAGTCAATTGAGTTCGACCGATCGCGATCGGCTGTCGGCCAACCTGGAGAAGTTCAACGAGTACGCCCGCAACCATTCCAAAAAAACTCGGCAACGCATTATCGATCTGGCCAATCATATCTATGCCAGCCCAGATGCAGAGAGTTACCTGGCGACAGCCCGCAGTTATGCAATCTTTTTGGGTGACATGAACGTCAGTGATCGTGCTGCCCATCAAGACCAGCAGGATCTGACGCGGCGTTTGGCGGACTTGCAGAGCCGTGTGAATCGCAAGCTGGTGGAAGTCTACGCCAATGAACTGACAAACGATTCTCCGGATCGGTTGGCAGTCGAGGACTGGAAGCGGCAAATGCGTTTGGACTATCGCGGCCAACTACCTGGCGACAGCGTCGAAATCGATCTGGCTCGCAAACTGGCATTTCGTGACTCGATCATTGACTCCGCCGACTTGGAGTTGTTGCAGGAGAGTTTATCACCAGAGGCGCGCGAGATCCTGGGTCGCTTGCAAGATCCGACTTTGCAACAAATGGCTTTGATCATTTACTTCGCCAATCCATCTCAATCGCGGCGCGCGGTTGATCGCAATGCGGCTATCGAACAATTTCAAAAGTTGCCGCCCGAGCGACAAGCTCAACTGGAGTTCCTGCCACCTGACCAGGTCCAAGGCCAACTAGGTTTAGGCAACGACCAGCGCCGCCGTCCCTTCCGCACGCGATAGGCTCAAAGTGTGTGCGAAAGCCGCGTTTTCGCTTTGAGCGCATAAACTGCGGTGAGGCAGACTGGGCCATCCAAGCGGTAGCTGCGCTACCGCGCTGCGTACTACAATAGATTGACAACTTCACCTAGTCCACTGAGTGACTTCGCTGGATACGGTAGTCGTAGCCACCGTTGCCAGGTGGCAGAAAGCCTCAACATTTGCGTCCACCGTCAGGCGACGGTGGCTTCCTGAAATCGGACTACAGTATGCTTCACCGCCGTCCATTTCTATCCAAGAGCCTCGGAGCTGTAGCCCTAGTATCGCTACTAGCCCGAGAAGGCGTGGCGGAAGTGCCGGGCATCTTTGCAACCCCACCGCTACCGCAGCGAGCCAAACGCGTCATCTGGTTGACCATGGCCGGCGGTCCATCGCAGTTTGAATTGTTTGATCCGAAGCCCAAGCTGGGCCAACTCGATGGCCAGCCGATGCCAGAGAGTTTTACCAAGGGTCAGCAACTGGCGCAATTGCAGGGGCAGAAGCTGGTCTGCCTGGGTCCGCAGTTCAAGTTCGCGCGCTATGGCCAGCAACAAACAGAGCTCAGCCAACTGCTGCCTCATATCGGCTCGGTGATCGATGACATTTGCCTGGTGCGCTCGATGACCACCGAAGCCATCAACCATGACCCAGCCCACATGTTCATGAACACTGGGACTCAAATCGCAGGCAGGCCTAGCATGGGTGCATGGGTGACCTATGGACTGGGTTGCCAGTCAGAGAACCTGCCTGGTTTTGTGGTGATGGTATCGACCGGTAAGGGACGCTCGCCGCAACCCATTGCCGCCCGACAATGGAGCAGTGGCTTTCTACCTGGTAAACATCAAGGCGTTCAGTTGCGAGGCAAGGGCGAACCAGTACTGTATTTGAATAGTCCACCGGGCGTAGCTCGCCCCAATCAGCGAGCTGTGGTAGAAACGATTCAAGCCTTGAATGCCGAACGTGCCCAGGTGACGAGCGACCCTGAAGTGCACACTCGTATCGCGCAGTATGAGATGGCCTTTCAGATGCAAGCCAGCGTACCGGAGCTGATGGACTTGCGCGATGAAGATGCGCGAACCATTGAACTGTATGGTTGTCAGCCTGGCGATGGTTCCTTTGCCTCGAACTGTCTACTGGCTCGTCGCCTGGCGGAACGTGGTACGCGCTTCATTCAGTTGTATCATCGCGATTGGGATCACCACAGTTTGCTGCGCGAAGAGTTGCCCCTGCGTGCCGCTGAAGTTGATCGCGCTTGTGCGGCCCTGATCAAAGACCTCAAGCAACGCAATATGCTGGATGAAACGCTGGTCGTGTGGTCAGGTGAGTTTGGCCGTACACCCATGTCTCAATCCAACAAAGGTCCGGTGGGACGCGATCACCACAATCAGTCGATGTCGATGTGGCTGGCAGGTGCCGGGGTGCGGGGCGGAATGGTTTACGGTGCCACCGATGAACTTGGCTACCGAGCCGTCCAACAGGTCTGCACGGTCCACGATCTGCACGCCACTATGTTGCATTTGCTAGGCATTCCGCACGAAGCCTTCAGCGTCAAGTTTCAAGGGCTAGACTGGCGATTAACCGGAGTCGAGCCAGCGCGGGTGCTGAAAGATATTCTGACCTGATCAGGCTGGCTCGCGTATATGCAACCGGCCCGTGTAAGCTTGGCCGCGCGGTTTACTTCTTGGCTGGTCCTTCGGCGGAAGCCGTGCGGACTTCGACTTGTTTCATATCGGGAGCGGGACGATCGGGCTTGGGAGCAGCCTGAACATACTTGCCACCCTTGGCGTAAACGGATGAACGAGCCTTGAGTTCAGGTTGTGCACCCGGAGGTGCAATCGCCACGGCATTGCGCATCAGTTCCACTGCTTCGGTTGGATTGCCCGTAGCAGCAGTGGCCGCCGCCAGTGTGTCCAGCGCGCGGTAGTCCTGATCACCAGAGAGTTCGATAGCTTTGCGGGCAGCGGTCAACGCCAGGTTGGGATTGCGATATCGGCGATCCGGACAGGTGGCCAGTAGCCAGGCGATATTGCGATAGGCTCGGGCGTAGGCTTTGTCTACTTTGACTGCCTGGCGATAACGTTCGGCCGCTTCCGGCCATTTGCCTGTGGACTGCAGGGCATCAGCCAGATCGGTAATGTAAGCCGCATTGGTGCTCTCGAGCGTGGCAGCTTGGGTGTAGTCAGCGATTGCCTGGTCGGTATCGTTGAGCATAAAACGTGCGTGAGCTCGGCCGTTGAAGTAGCGGGCATCATTGTCGGCCAGTTCAATGGCTCGGCTGTAATCGTTGATCGCTTGTGGGAACAGTTCTTGTTCAAAGTACAATTCAGCCCGGTTGTAGTAAGCGTTGGGGTAATCATCCTTCAGTTGAATGACGACGCCAAACTCTTCGACGGCTTCATCGTATTTGCCTTGCATGGCATGCGAGATAGCCAGGTTGTGGTGGATGCGCCAGTTGTCGGGTGCATACTTCACGGCGGTGGCAAAATCTTTACCGGCTAATTGATCGAGGTTCTGGGCGTCGGGCAGTTTGCCTGCCTTGACCATTTCTGCGGCTGACTCGCTGCGAACTTCACCGCGCCGATTCAGAGCCCAAGCAAACAGTTTGGAGGCATAGGCCTGATCGCTGGCGGAGCGTTTGGCATCGGGAATCACCGCGGAACATTCTTTGGCAATGGCCGTAAATTCCGCTTCTTGCGTGGCTGTTTGGGTCCGGGCGTAAATGGCTTGCAAGTCAGCCGACACGCTCTCCAGTTCGCCCGCCCAACTCAACATCGCTCCGCCAAAACATAGCGCTAGCCAGTAAACGCATGCTTGTAGGTTCGTCGCAGCCCTGCTCATAGTTTGTCATCCCAAAGGGTTCCATCCCTTTTGCGCCAACCCGATCTATTCAGACACCAAGCGCTGAATATGGCTTCGTATAGCCGATCTGGCCAGCGCTGGAAAGAGGAGTTTTATGTTGGCATAGGCCAGGCCCCAGCCCCAATGCTCAAACGGTCACGCGATAGTACGAGAGTTCGGGAGTCAAAATCGGCGCTACCAATAGCTCGTTCAAGACTCGTTGGTCCTGGTAATGCAGCGCCAAAGCCAATCGCGCGCAGCGTTCCTGAAATTGAGCGGGTGTATCGCTCTGGCCTTGCTGGCAAATGATCGGCACGAGATCAAGGTGGTCAGCCAGAATCCTGGATGCGATCTTGGTCCGGCCCGCTTCGTTTAATTGTCCGAGATGAATTACACGGTCGATACGGCCAGGCCGCGAGCCGATGGCCCCAGGTTGAGCAATCGCGGGATCCACGCGGTCGATGTGGTTGGTGGTCATCACCGTCAGCAAGCCGTCAGTGCGCTGCACACCGTCGAGCACATTCAACAAGCAGTCAAAGGTTAGCGCCGGGCCCGAAGCAACCGCGACGTTAGTGCGACCGTGAAACACGGAGTCAATATCTTCCATCAGCGCCATGCATGGCGTCTCCTCCAGCATCTGGTTCCAGGCTTTTTGCAATTCATCGTTGCGCAGACTGGCCAAATCGAAAACGTGGATTGGCAAGTCCAGGTCTTCGGCGACGGCTCGAGCCAGAGCTGTTTTGCCAGTGCCTGGAGGACCATACAGCAGGAATCCACGGCGCCAGGGCAACTGCCGCTCTTGATGCCAACGCTCCGTCTCGTACCAGCGGCGGACTTCTTCGACCAATTGCTGAGCCTCGGCACTGAGGGCCAGGCGATCGATCGCTTGATGCCGAGCGTCTGGATCTTGCCCAATCTCGCTGAAGCTGAAGCCCAGTGGTCGATGGATCAAGCAACCGCGGACATCGCTGCCGGAAGTTGGCGTCGTTGCCCCGCGCGTGCGCTGTGAATTGAACTGAGCGATGCTCATACCGGCTGAGCCATTGATGTATTTGATCGAGTGACGACGGCCACCGGTAGCGTCGAAACGTTGCGTTTGCGCGTTGTAATACTGTGTCGCGCTCAAGATTAACTGATCGGCATCCATGGAACCACGCGCGTAGGTAACTGTAATGCTGTGATTGGGCTCCTCGCTTTGTCCGACACCACTGGCCGATTGAGCCGCTGCCTGGTCAGCGATCCAAATGGGGCGCCAACCGAGCCAGTACAAATGGCCGCTGGGTGCATTGACTTCCATCGCCATCAGTTGCACGCGACGCTGGGGGCGGTAGTACAGTTTCCAGCCCACATAGGCGCGCGTCCCAAATCGCGAAGCTTTGAAATGTTCACGTGCATACAGGAGCACCGCATCGGCCTGGTGCCCTGTGATTGTCAGATTGACGACGACTCGACTGACAAGCTGCTTGTAGAGATTGCGTAGTTGAGTGAAGCAGCTAATTGCTAGCGTTACAGCAGCAATACTACCCAGACACATCCAGCCACTGAAGAAAGATGACATACAGGTCTCCAACCGCTCCGGCCTAAGCGAATTGATGAGAAGGGCCCACGGACTAGCGGAAACATCCTGACACGACTTCGATCCACTCAATCTGGTCTTTTACAGTAGCCAGGAAAATTACAACAGCCGAGTAGAGGAAAATATTCTCTACAGCGGGGGGGCGGCTTAGTCCTATAGAGATGCAGCAGAGCAAAGCTGGGAGGGCCAGGTTCCACCCGAGCTTTGGGCCTGGAGCGCGGACGCGGATTCATTGGGATTGAAGGTCTGAATCACGGCGGAGTGCGACAATTGTCCACAGGATTCTGATTCTGGCCGGTGATGCCAATGAATCTTGATTGGTGGGATAGAACGAAGGCTCGGCAGGAGCCTCGCCCGCCTCGCCCTCCCAGCCACCTGCCACGTTATTGTAAGACGATGGCAGCATGCACTTCGACTGCTGGCACCTTCACTAGCGTGACGTCACCGACGCGGCTGAGCGGCAGGTCGATACCCTCCGGTTCACAGCGCGCACTCTTGATCGCTGGTCCACTGATTCTCAGTTCGATACCGTGAATAGGAATCGATTCTTCGCGCAGTGGTGCTTCGACATCTTGCTGGCCGTGATCGGCTGTGGTGTTCAGGCCGTTCCATAGATGCACGATGCGGCGATTACCTTGTCGCCAGAAAGTGCTCTGCACACACATGGGAGCTTTGACCTCGATGTCGTGGGGCTGACCAGCGGCCCAGCGGGTGGCTTGGGACAACATCACGCGCTGGTAGGGAAAGCCGTAGCTGAACATGGCAGCATCGACACCAGCGGCGAAGTAGACGACGCGGCCTTTGCCAAACTCACCCACGGCCGCTGCCGGGAATGGTTCGCGACTGCCTTCAGGGAAATACATCACCGCTGGCTTCATAGCCCCTTCAAAGCCCAGCGGCCGCACGAGTGGACCTTTGAAAGTCGCTTGGGCATTCGGTAATAGGTTCTTCAAACGCGGGTCGGTGGCAAAGATCGATTGCGAGTAATCTGAGAATCGAAAGGCACCTGCGTTGCCGCGCTGCGCCCAGTAGCTGTCGTTGATCACGATTGCAAAGTTAACATCCAAATCGCGTTTGACTTGAGGCGTGGCAGGTCGGCCTCCATAACTGGTACCGAACAACTCTTTCAAACCAAAGTCACCACGAGAATGTCCCAGTTCGTCGCAAAGCGACGTTTCGCAGGTGGCCACCAGCCCACCACCGCGCTGCACATATTGCCGAATCGTGTCCAGTTGCTGGTCCGACAGGCAGACCGCGTTGGGCAGTATCAGAACTTTATAGCGGTCCAGTTTTTCGGCAGTCAGGTCGAGTTCGGTAACAAGAGTCAAGGGCAAGTGCTCTTCCATGCCCATGCGATAGACGCCCAGCGCATGTGACAACCAGCGTTCCATAATGTTGCCGTGAGCATAGAACTGTCGTGTTTGTTCACTGACCAGTACGGCGGCCCATGGTTCTTGCTCCAGTCTCGTAAAGAGATGTTTGCGACGGGCTATCTCGCGCAATGTGGCATACGTTGCATCCTTGCCAGCCATCTGAGCGATCGGCGTGAACGAACCATTGGTCATCGCGCCCAAACAACGCACGGTCAGCTCGTGCGGCGGAAAACTATCGGTGGTGTAGGGATTGCCGCGCGACATCAGATACGGCTCGCTAGCGCCAACTCGGCCACCGCTAACGGCGCGCACATAAGCGGCGCCAAAGTAGGGCACAACCGTCGAGCCCAGGTTCACTTCATCCAACCACCACTCTTGCACCGGGCAATGAATAAGTCGATTCATGCGAGCGGACATCACTCGAGGGCTGGTCAAAAAATGACCGTAACGTCCCGCGTTGGTTGTCCACGTATAGATGGCTGCCTCGGGATTGACTTGGCGCAAGCGCTCACCCAAGCGTCGATACCAGCTCTCGAGTTTCTCGTCGGCCCACAGCAGATAGATGCGATAGCTGTCGTCATTGAGATCGATTTTGGTGGGAAACTCGCGCCCTGTTTCCTTACGGTACAGTTCCTTCTCGTAAGGACTGAAGTTGATGAAGTGATGATAACAACCATCAAAGGAGAAACCGTCCACTTGAAAGTCGCGCATCATCTCGGCCAGGCATTCGATGGCGTAGTCACCGTAGGGTGTATTCAGCGGTAGAGAGCGCAAGCCGATGTTCTCGGGTGTGGTCAGATCCAATTTGGCTTTCTCGACAATCGTTGGATCGTCGGTCGCATGATGCATCCACTCGGGATGATCGCGGACGATGGGAATGGGTGCGTAGGGCGAGACCCCCAAGATGACGCGCATGCCATGCTGCCTGGCCTGCTTGATACCAGCCAACAGTTTGTCGCGTTCTGCAGCCGGGACGCCCGAGTTGGGGTCATCGCGACGGAGCGGATAATACGGCGACGGACCGCCAGCATGGATAATGGATGCCCCGATAGCCGCTGTCTCCTCGATGCCCTTGGTGTCTTCCAGCGAGAGAAACACTTTGACCGCGCCATCGAGCACCCAGTCCGGCGGATCGACCGTTTTGAATTGGCTATCGGGGGTCAGAAACGGCAGTTCGGCTACCGCCAGCAAAGCGGCCAGGATCGCACAGGTAATCATGTTGTCTCCATGTTTGGCGGGGCCGGGGTCGACTATGCTACAATGCACAGCCAACCTCAACTTTTCCACACTTATCGATTCTGGAACGGGCGATCATGCAACGTAGAGAATTCATTGGGAGTGCTGCTGCCGCAGCAGCCTTGGCGGCCTTGTCGACCAGCGCTTACGCAATCACTGCGGACAAGCCGCGGCGCGTAGGTTTGATTGGTTCGGGCTGGTACGGCAAGTGTGACTTGCTGCAACTGCTGAACGTCGAGCCAGTCGAAGTTGTATCACTGTGCGATGTCGATTCCAAGATGCTGGAAGAAGCGGCTGACCTGTTCAAGACCCGTCAAGCCTCCGGCAAGCGACCACAAACATATCTCGACTACCGAGAAATGCTGGCCAAGAAAGAGCTCGATATCGTCTTGGTAGACACGCCTGACCACTGGCATGCTCTGCCCATGATTGCTGCGGTGGAGTCGGGGGCCGATGTGTACTGCCAGAAGCCCACCGCTGTTGATGTCCTGGAAAGCCAAGCCATGCTGGAGGCGGCGCGGCGTCACAAGCGCGTCGTGCAAATCGGCACGCAGCGCCGCAGCACACCACATTTGATCGAAGCCAAACAGCGCGTGGTCGATGCCGGCTTGTTGGGCAATATCGCCTATGCCGAAGTCTGCTGTTACTACCACATGCGCAACCGCAAAACCGAAAAAGATGCACCTGACAAATCAGCCCCAGAGTATCTGAACTGGGACATGTGGACAGGCCCAGCCCCAATGCGACCTTACAACGATATCGTCCATCCGCGCGGCTGGCGGGCGTTTATGGAGTATGGCAACGGTATCGTGGGTGACATGTGCGTCCACATGCTGGACACGGTGCGTTGGATGCTGGGGCTGGGATGGCCCACTGAAATCACCAGCAACGGGGGCATCATGGTCGACAAGGCAGCCCGGGCCAACATCACCGATACGCAAACAGCCACTTATCACTTCAACAACCTGGATGTCGTGTGGACACATCGTTCCTGGGGGTCATCACCTGACCCACAATATCCTTGGGCTGCAATCATCTATGGCGATAAAGGTACGCTGAAACTGAGCGTCAATAGCTACGACTTTATCCCGCTCAGCGGCGGTCAGAAGTTGCGTGGCGAAGCCGTTATCGAACTGGACAAGTATCCTAAGGATAGCGAGGATCAAAAGAATTGGGCTTTGGAACTGCATGTTGCCTCGGCCATTCGTGGTCACATGCAGGATTTCCTGAAAGCAGTCGACGAACGTACCAAGCCGGTTGCCGATATCGAGCAAGGCCACATCTCGTCGGCTTCGTGCATCCTGGCTAATCTTTCGCAAAAGCTGGGACGTTCGCTGAAGTTCGATCCAGCCACGCACACGGTCGTTGGTGATGAGGAAGCAACCAAGCTGCTCAAGCGTCCTTACCGCGAACCGTGGCAACATCCAGCCGGTTGATCCGACAACGTCACTTCAAAACTTGGCAGCGGTGGCTACGAAGACCTCATCCAGTGAGCTTGCCCAGCTTACCAAGTGGCGCTGTCCAACCAATTTATCGGACTGCCAATTCATGACCTGGCCAAACCAGCTAATTATTTCCGTGGTTCATAACTCTGCTGTGATGATGATGTTGGGCGCTTGGGCTGCCGTTGCTGTTAGCTCGTCTTCGCGGGCCGATGAGGTCTATGTGCCTCCCTCCATCATCGAGGGTGTGCTGATTGTCAGCACGTGCGCGGAGCTGAGCGATGAGCAGCCTGAACTGTTGTCGGCAGAGTTTCGGGCTCAGCCCAAACCGGGGCGTTTGCTGGTCTTGAACAGCCCCCGATCCGAGTCTTCGCCGGGGCTGGCGCAGTTACAGCAACAAAAGTGGGCTGACGCGCCCACACGCGTGGAAATCTCGGCAGCCTCCGATCCCCAGTTGGTTTCGCAACTTGATCAATGGACGCGCGGTGATTGCGTCTGGTTACCCGCGGCCGATCTACCCGCGGATTGCCAACCACTGATCGGTGCCTTGCGTCAGGCGCTAATGCGAGGTGCGTTAGTGTATGTGGATGCGATAGGAGTAAAAGAAGATCAAGCGATCCTAGGTCAGCGGTGCCTGTTGCCTGATATAGGACTGGTGCGCTGTAGCGTGGGTGATGATGCGGACCACGCCGACACGAACACGCAGGCCGGTCCGTTGGCCATGCCGGCCGATGCTTTGTTGACCGTGTGTATACCAGCCGAGTGCTGGTTGCGCTTTAGTGGGCGAGCGATCATGAATCTATCGCGCGATAAGCAGTGCGATTGTCAGATTCACTGGCCGGCCACGGCCACGTACCAGACACCCAAAATCCAGCGTTTGCCGGCCGGCGCGCTGGCTGACCTGGTAACCTATCGACGGGCCGGCTATGAACGATTGCAGCCAGAGTTTCCCGCGGCCACCACGTATCGAGCAGAACTCAGCCAAGGTAGCCTGGTTATTGTCGGAGGCGGTCGGATGTCGCCGGAGATCTGGCAGAAGTTTATCGACCTGGCTGGCGGCAAGCAGTCTCGGATCGTTGTCCTGCCCACTGCCATGCCAGAGCCGACTATCGAAGATGCTGACGAGCAGCACATCTTGATGCGCATGGGTGCTGGCCAGGTGCGTGTCTTGCCTGAGATCAGTCGGGAAGCTGTTTCGACCGAGGAGTACTTGGATCATTTGCGATCTGCCACAGGTGTATGGTTTGGTGGCGGGCGACAATGGCGCTTTGTGGATGCCTATTGGGGAACGCCTGCCTGGCCGGAACTGAAACAAGTACTGGCTCGAGGTGGAGTCATCGGCGGCAGTTCAGCGGGAGCCACGATTCAAGGCGAACTGCTGGTACGCGGTCATCCGCTGGGCAACCAAATCATGATCGCGGATGGATATCGTCGCGGCTTGGGACTTCTAAGTGGAGTGGCCATCGATCAGCACTTTCGTCAGCGCAATCGCTTCGCCGACCTGGCTGGGGTTGTCGAGCGATTCCCTGCGATCACCGGCATTGGGATCGATGAAGGCACGGCCCTGGTTGTGGAAGCCCCAGCCTCTTGCCAGGTGTTAGGCGAAGGAAGTGTATGGTTGACCACGCCTGGTCAACGTGACTACGTCGAGCATCCTAGCGGCAGTGAGTTCTCGTTGCAAAAGTGAGCCGCAGCCGGTAGTCGATTCAATTGCGGTTACTATTCTCACCTGGCTTGCAGTTATGGGGCGATGAACGGCCATCGCACCACACCTGCCCCGCGAGTTTGGTTAATCGCTATACTTAGCCGACGAAAGCGTCCTTTTAAACTAGATAGGCGTTTCAGTTTGTGCAGGTGACAGAGGTCCAAGGTGCGTGGGCCGGTGTGACAGGCATGGCTGGTACGTCTTACTGGATCAAATTAACCCGACCTTCCGGCAATCCTTGGGTGGCTGGCTTATCGAACACGATCGCTGACGGAATTCTGGCAGTGGTTGTGCAGTTTCGAATGGCATGTACAAAGGCAGTGGTATGTTTCCTTTGTCCCCGGGCCTCAAAGATATTATTGCGCTGAGAAGGAAACACGACAGCATGCTCATGCGTCATCCGCACCCAGAGTTACAATTTGCCTACAAATTACCCTTCGGAGCCGTGGTCACTGACCGCGGTGTGCAGTTTGTAGTCTTCAGTCGCAGCGCTACCGCTATGCGCGTCCTGTTGTACGACCATGTCGACGACCGGGAGCCGAGCGAGATCATCGACTTTGATCGTGATACGGATCGTTGGGGTGATGTTTGGAGTGCCTTCGTGCCAGGTATCGGACCTGGTCAGTTGTATCACTTCCAAGCCAATGGCCCCTTTGATCCCGAATCTGGTCAATGGTTCGATGGCAACGCGCGACTGATTGATCCCTTCGCCAAAGCCCTGGCAGGTTGCTTCCAAAAGAGCACCGACGGTGTTTTGCGTCCACCCAAGTGCGTAGTCGTCGATGACTACTTCGATTGGGAAGGCGATCGTCACCTGCGTCGTCCGTTGGCCGACACGGTTATCTATGAGATGCATGTACGAGGTTTTACCAAGAGTAAGACTTCTGATTGCAAGCACCCGGGTACTTATCTGGGCGTGATTGAAAAGATCCCGTACCTCAAGTCGCTGGGCGTGACCGCTGTTGAACTGATGCCAGTTCACGAGTTCCCGATCTTCGACATCCATGGCAATCGCATGGATCGTCCGAACTACTGGGGCTATGATCCGATGGCCTTCTTCGCTCCGCACCGCGGCTATGCAGCCAGTGCCGAGCCAGGAGCCCAGGTCGTCGAGTTCAAGCAGATGGTCAAGGCTTTGCACCAGGCCGGGATCGAAGTGATTTTGGATGTGGTGTTCAACCACACCAACGAAGGTAATGAACTGGGGCCAGTCCTTTCGTTCAAAGGATTGGAGAACCAGGTCTATTACATTCTCAACAGTGGTGGCAGCCATTACAGCAACTATTCCGGTTGCGGTAACACGTTCAATGGCAACCACCCGATTTGTCGCGAGCTGATTTTCCACTGCTTGCGACACTGGGTTCATAACTATCACGTCGACGGTTTCCGCTTTGACCTGGCGAGCATTCTGTCGCGCGATCGTTATGGCAATTTGATGCCTAATCCGCCGTTGGTCGAGCAGATTGCGGAAGATCCGATGTTGGCTGATACCAAGATTATTGCGGAAGCTTGGGATGCAGCCGGCGCCTACCAGGTCGGGTCGTTCGGTGATCTGCGTTGGGCTGAGTGGAATGGTCGTTACCGCGATGACGTGCGCCGTTACTGGCGCGGCGATGGCGGGATGACAGGACCACTGGCCACGCGCCTGGCTGGTTCGTCCGACTTGTACGAACACGCTGGCCGAGCTCCTTATTGCAGTATCAACTTCATCACCAGCCACGATGGCTTCACGATGAATGACCTGGTCAGCTACAAGGACAAGCACAACGAAGCCAATGGCGAAGGAAATCGCGACGGTGATAACAACAACTGTAGCGACAACTACGGCATCGAAGGTCCGACGCGTCGCAAACCGATCGAGCGTTTGCGAGTTCGTCAGATCAAGAACATGCTCAGCACCATGATGCTCAGCCAAGGTGTTCCCATGATCGTCATGGGCGACGAATGTCGCCGCACTCAACGCGGCAACAACAATGCGTACTGTCAAGACAACGACATCTCGTGGTTCAATTGGTCGCTGGTGAAACGCAACGAGGACCTGATCAGTTTTGTGAAGGGCCTGATCGCGATTCGCAAGAGCCAACCCACGCTGCGTCGCACGCGTTTCTTGACAGGTCGAGCTTTCGACTCGCGCGGCGTCCCTGACGTGAACTGGTTCAATCACCTGGGCTTGGGCGTCAACTGGGATAACCCGGATGGATCGTTGACATGCTGGCTGCCTGCACCAGCCGTGCATGACGATCCACAGGGAACTGGGCGTGATTTGTTGTTGATGTTCAACGGTGTCGGCGAGAACCGCAAGTTCGTGATTCCCGAGCCAACGCGGGGCTTACGTTGGAGCGTGCTGATCGACACGGCCGCCGATTCACCCGACGACATCTTCCCCGAGCTGAACGGGCCAGCGGCTGCCGCCTCGCGGCAGGAAGAACTGCAGTACCGGAGCTTGAAGGTCTTTGTGGCGGATCGTGCAGGCTAGAAGGTTCTGGCGTTCATCACTTCGATGCACCTTTGACAATGCACTGGTGAAGCACTCGGCTTCTCCAGTGCATTTTTCGTTTGGCCACACGTAGGATGGGCTCTTGGCCCGTCCGAGTCTTATGCCCCCAGGTTCAAGCTCGTATTACTTTACACATCAACTAAACGGCTGCTCTTTGTCGTGCTCGTGCTCAGCGCTAGCGGTGCTCGTGCTCGTAATCGAAATCATCGTGCGCGATGATCGCATTCCGACCAAACCAACCAGCGTTGAAATCATCCTCGCATCGAAGCATCGAAGCGGCAAGCGAGCACGAGCACGGGAGGGCGAGGTTCCACCCGAGCCTTGGGCCCGGAGCGCCAAGGCAGTCCCATTGGGATTTGAGTTTTGAATCATGGCGCGAAGCGCAGAGGAACGTCCGCAGGCCATTTATGCCAGGCCGTTAACACCCATGAATCTTTGGTTGGTGATACCAACCGAAAGCTCGGCCGGAGTCTCGCCCGCCTCGCCCTCCCAGCGTTCCTGCGCTGGGAGAGGTGACACGGTGGCTACGAAGATTGCCTGCAAGCACTGGCGAGGGTGAGCTCGCCAGTGCTGTCTGAAGATCGATCAGCAGAAGCTCTTTAGGAGCAGCCCATCGAATTGCCGCAGTTGTGGCAGAGGTAGCAATTGCCGTTGCGAACGGTAATCGATCCGCAGTTGTCGCACGTTGGCGCGTCGGATTGGAAGCGGGCAAACTGCGAGTTGCGGTTATTGCCGTTGACGGCGGTTTCATCGAACATCGCACCTGCCCTTTCGAGCGTCTCGTTGTCGATGATTGTCAAGCTGCGATTGAAGCGTGCGGCAGTAGTGATGGCTTCTTCGGTCACTGGCCCACCGTTGCCGTCGACCTTCTTGGTCGCTGCTTTACTTTGCGTGGCCGCTGGCTTGGCTTTGCCATCGCCGGCGGACTTGGCTTCGCTGTCAGCGTTCAGTTTGTCGCTCAAGGAACTGCCGCGCGAGCTCTTGGCCGTTGGCTTGGGAGTGTCGGCGACTGCGACTGTGGCTGCAGGAGCTGCATCTTTGGCCACCGGTGCCGTAGCGGTGCTGGCCGTTTCATTGGCAGCTGTCTTGGCCGCAGGTGCTGCAGGAGTGGAATCCGACTTGAGCATTCCGGTCATCGCTTCGCGATAGCCGGCGATAAAGTTGATACCCATCCAACGGAAGATGTAATCGACCATGCTCTTGGCGATGCGAATGTCCGGGTTGGTCGTGTGGCCCATCGGTTCAAACCGAGTATGGCTGAACTTGTTGACCAACACTTCCAGCGGCACGCCGTATTGCAACGACAGCGAGATGGCCGTTCCAAAGCTATCCATCAAACCGCCGACGGTGCTACCTTCTTTGGCCATGGTGATAAACAGTTCGCCAGGGCGACCATCTGGGTACAAGCCGACATTCAAGTAACCTTCATGGCCACTGATGTTGAACTTGTGAGTGATCGACTGGCGGGTATCGGGCAGTCGTTCACGCCGTGGCTTGTAGACGATCTTCTCGACGGCCTTTTCCGCAGCTTTATCGCCTTCGGTCTTGGTCGACAGCGGTTGGCTCTGCTTGGAACCGTCGCGATAAATGGCGATGGCTTTCAAGCCGAGTTCCCAGCCCCAGAAGTAAGCATCGGCAATATCTTGCACCGTCACATCGCTAGGCATGTTAACGGTCTTGGAAATGGCTCCCGAGAGGAATGGCTGCGCTGCGGCCATCATCTGCACGTGAGCTTGCCAAGGAATACTGCGTGTGCCCTTGGCTGGCTTGAAGGCGCAGTCGAAGACGATCAGATCTTCATCTTTCAGGAACGGCGCGCCTTCGATCGTGTCGTTGGCATCGACGTATTCGATGATTGCTTTGACTTGCTCTGGCGTGTAGCCCAAGGTTTGCAAGCCCAAGGCAACCGAGCGGTTGACGATCTTCATCATGCCGCCGCCAGCCAACTGCTTGTACTTGACCAGCGCAATATCTGGTTCGATGCCGGTGGTATCGCAGTCCATCATGAAGCTGATCGTGCCGGTGGGTGCCAGCACGGTGGCTTGAGCGTTGCGGTAGCCATACTTTTCGCCCAGTTCCAGGACCTTGTCCCACAGAGCGCGAGCGGCCTCCTTCAAGTAAGCTGGACCAGCATCGCTGATCGATTCAACTGCGTCCCGGTGCATGTGCATGACATCCTGCATCGGTTCGCAGTTGTTCTGATACTCTTCGAAGGGTCCCACCACGCCAGCCATTTCAGCGCTGGTGAGGTTGGCAGCCCCGTGCAGCAGTGCGGTCATCGCGCCGCAGATGCTGCGAGCTTCGTCCGAATCATACGCCGCGCCGGCGGTCATGATCAGACTGCCCAGGTTCGAATACCCCAAGCCCAGCGGTCGGAACTTGTGGCTGTTGTGGGCAATGCGATCGGTTGGGTAGCTGGCGTGATCGACCAGAATTTCCTGGGCTATGAAGAAGATCCGGCAAGCGGCCGTAAAGCCTTCGACGTCGAAACGTCCATCGGCCAGGCGGAACTTCATCAGGTTGATGCTGGCCAGGTTGCAAGCCGTATTGTCCAGGAACATGTATTCCGAACATGGATTGCTGGCGTTGATCGGCCCCGAGTTTTTGCAGGTGTGCCACTTATTGATCGTGGTGTCGTACTGCACGCCTGGGTCACCGCAGTGCCAGGCGCAGTCCGCCATGCGATTGAGAACGTCGCGGGCAGGGTACTCAGGCGGAGTACCACGGGCTTTGTCGCTGACCCAAGAGGTCTTCCATGCCTTGCCGTCGCGGACCGCTTGCATGAAAGCATCGCTGACACGCACCGACAGGTTGGCATTCTGGAAGCAGACCGAAGAGTAGGCTTCACCGTTAAAGTTCGACTCGTACCCTTCACGTATCAGGGCATGCGCTTTCTGCTCTTCCTTCCACTTGCACTCGATGAACTCCATGATGTCCGGGTGAGAGACCTTCAAGGATTGCATCTTGGCGGCTCGGCGAGTCTTACCGCCGCTCTTGACCACACCGGCAATCGAGTCGTAGACCCGCATGAACGAGAGCGGACCGGAGGGCGTGCCACCACCGGAGAGCTTCTCACGGCTGCTGCGAATGGTCGACAAGTCAGTACCGGTTCCACTACCGAACTTGAACAGCTTGGCTTCGCTGGCCGCCAGCCGCATGATGTCTTCCATGTTGTCTTCCACGCTCTGGATGAAGCATGCAGAGCCTTGTGGATATTCGTAGGGGTTATCGGGCTGTTCGACCTCTTTGGTGTCTCGATTGTAGCGATAGGTACACTTGGCCCCGGTCACGCCATACTGCTGAAACAGGCCGACATTGAACCAGACGGGCGAATTGAACGAACCGTACTGATGCAAGCAGAGCCACGAGAGCTCGCGGTAGAATCGCTCGCCGTCAGAGGGCGTATCAAAGTAGCCGTCTTCCAAACCCCAATCGGTGATCGTGCGCGAGACGCGATGCACCAATTGGCGAACGCTCTTTTCACGCTGCGGTGTACCCGGTTCGCCATAAAAGTATTTGCTGACGACCACGTTGGTGGCCAGTTGACTCCAGCTAGCTGGAATCTCGCAATCGGTCTGTTCAAAGAGCGGTTTGCCGCTTTCGTCTTTGATGACTGCCTTGCGGACTTCCCAATCGACGGTTTCAAACGGGTCGACGGCGCCGGCTGGACAGAATCGGTCATCGATCTGTAAGCCCATGCGATTGCCTCGCAGTTTGGAGGAAAAACGAGCGCGACGCTGACTGCGTCCCAATTCGACAGTGGCCATCCTGAAAAACTCCTTACCGATCAACAAGCTAGAAAAGTAATTCTGCGGAGTCTCGCGGTAGGAAGGACACGTTCGGTCTGCCTAAAGCACGGAGGCGCCGCAGATCGCGGACCGGCCCCCTGAAAAAACTGCTGCAAACCTGTGAGTGTTCGCTCCCGCAAAACATCCTGAAATAACCCGGTCCTGGGGCGTGGTGTATCTTGCCACCGCGGCGCTTCCGTCCGCTGCCAAAGATTCCTAAATTAACCACCGAGACCACGGGAATGACCACTACCTATAGTGTACACCGACGAATGAGAGCACTACATGTAGCAGCGTCAGGAATCTTAGCGAGTCACTGAGCGATGTCAAACTTGACCTGAAGAAGGGCGCAAGTTCCGGTTTGATAGGAACTTGCGTCGAAGGCTTTTTCTACCCCACCACGGAGTGCCACAGACTGCGTTCGCTGCAAACGTCTAGCCTGCAAGGCTTTGTGAAGAACCGATGAACAATGCTAGCATTGAGTCAGGCGAGTTAGGAATCCAGAAAAAAAACCAAAAGCCATCGCCCATGCAAAAATGGACAACATGGCTAAGATAGAGAGCGTTGGTTCGTGTTCGTGCTTACCAGCTGGGCTTAGATGCAGCCTCCTACAGCCCAAGCCAGGGCACGCTCTTGTTCATCATCAGTGATTACGTCGGCCGAGAGTCGCCAAACTTTGTTGATGAAGTCGGCCAAGAGTGGCCGAGCTACGGCTAACTTAACCGTCTGGAATGCAGGGACACTTGCCGATCGCTAGCTGCGATTCTTGAGCATGGTGACCTGATTGCCGACCTCGTTGTACTGGACTTCGTCCATCATCTGTTTCATCAACATCACGCCGCGCCCGTGTGGCGTTTCCAGATGATCATCGTCGGTCGGGTCTGGCAGGGCGTCGGGGCAGAAACCCTCGCCTTGGTCTCGAATGCGCAGCGCGGTTGCTTGTCGCGACACGTGCAGTTCCACTTCGACCGTCTTGTCGGGCGATTCTTTGTTGCCATGCGTAATTGCGTTGACGACAGCTTCTTCGACAGCCAGTTGAACGTGGAACAAGTCGCGACCTTCCCATCCGAATTGCTCGAGCACCTTGATGTAGCGCTCTATCAATTCGTGGCCAGAGTCTGACGAGCTGGGAATATGCTCATGCAGGCTCCATTCCCAGGCTGGATCAGCCATCGCGTGCGCTCCAGAAAAGGTTCGAAAAGCAAGTGGCAGGAGTTCAGGATAGCTGGGTCATTAGATGTCGACGCCAAACGCTTTGAGCGCGTCGCCTTCTGTTTTCTTGATATCGAAGACGCGGCTCAGTTTGGTGATTGTAAAGATTTCCATAATCGCGTCATGCAGCGCGCACAGACGCAACTTACCCGAACTGGCTTTGACTTTCTTGTCCAGCATGATCAGTTTGTTCAGCGCTGCTGAACCCAAGAATTCAACGCTGGCGAAATTAAGGATGATGTTCTTGAACTTGTCCTTCTCTAAAAGTTGGAACAACTCATCACCAACTTCTTCGATGACTGATGGGTCAACGATCTTGCGATCCAAAAATCGTACCAAAGCCAAATCTCCAACAGCAGAGACGGTTATTCGGCGACGGTCAGCCATTGGCTTGCCTCTTTTTCAAGTTGTATACAGGGAGGGTCAAAAGCCGTTTCAGTATAATAAGCCGGCGCAGTCAAGGTAAGTGATGGAGAGGGTTGTTAGACCGGTGCTTTGGGGGACAGGAGGGCCAAAGGATCACCTTCGCGCACACCCAATGTGAGGGCGACGATATCCGGTATGATCATGCCGGTGTCGGTTTGCCGGGCTTGTCCGATCATGGCCCGAAATCCACCCTGCCGACTGGCCAAAATGGCTTCCGGAGCATCCAGCTTCTCGGCGATTTCGATGATCGGAGCCTCGACCACCCGCTGCACGGCGGCGATCTGGTCGCGGCCGCACTGAACCACTGGCCCACCGTCAAAAATATCGATCATGTCCACGATGCTAAAGCCTTCTTCGCGCAGCATGGCCAGCGCCGGTTCGGTGTCGGGATGCACTTGCCCGATGACAGCCCGGCCCTCGGCCGGCAGCAGACAGACATAGATCGGATGACGAGGCATCAGGTCTTCGATAAAGCGTTTATCGATGGTCGAGAGGCTATCGGCTTGGGGAAACTCCATCGCGAAAAAATGCCGACCGATGGCATCCCAAAATGGGCAGGTGCCGTCGTCATTAACCACTCCACGCATTTCCGCGATCACCTGGTCGGCGAATCGTTTGGGATGCCTGGCGATGAACACAAAGCGAGAGAGGCTGAGCAAACGGCCGCGACCACGGCCGCGATAAGCCGGGTCGAGAAACAGGCTGCCGATTTCCGTGGGGCCATCGTGAATCTTTTGCAGTTGCAGCGATTCAAATTCCTGGCTGGTACCCAAGCGCTCGCATTTAGCCGTCTCGATCACTCGCCGGTAACTATAAAAAGGTTCATAGCCACCGGTCTTGGAAAAAATGCACGAGGTGCCCACCAATTGGTGTTTGGCCAGGTCTTCCATCACGAACACGTAGATGTCGCTACCTGGCCGCTCGGTTTTGCGGGTGAAGGCAAAGTGCGAGCACTCGATACGTTCGTTCAGTTGTTCGCGGGTGATTTGAAGCGTGGTCATGCCAAAGGTGGCTTGGTTGATCAGCTTCCAGAGTTGATCAGCATCATCTAACGTGGCCGCCCGAACGATGATCATAGGCACCTCAAATGTTTTGAACTACCTGCTCAATTATATTGCATGCCTGATGGATGTGCTCGATGCTCGTGACGCCAGGCGGCGGCAAGAAGCGAATGCGAGCCGGGTCGTGTCCGGCCAGGAAGCTCATCAAGCCGGCTTCGTAGAGCGCATGCACCATGCGCGTAGCCAAGGCGTCGGTTCCATCGCCGGGTGTAAAGGCGAACATCATCCCACACCCATACGGGCCGCTGACCTTGCCTGGATAACGCAGCGAGAGATCTTTCATCCGCTGAACGTAGACTTCGTGACGCTGCATGTTTTGACTGTTGGCCCCAAAACAGTTGGCCGCTTCCAAGCAGTCCAGAACTCGCAAGCCAGCGGCAATACTACTGCTGGCCGCGATGAAGGTCTGGCTCAAGATCGGTGCTTTCGGCTTCAGCTCTGGCCGATACAGCGTGCCGCATACCTGCGTGATCTTGCCGAAAGTCACGATGTCGGCGTATTGATCGTATCCAAAATGCTGAAACGCAAACGGCTGGCTCAGCCGCGAGAAGGTTTGCACTTCATCAAAGATCACCAGGATGCCTGCCTGGTGAGCCGCTTCCGCGATGCCTCGAACATACGCCGGCGCAGCCGCGTAATAACCACCTTCGCCGGTGACCAGTTCCAACCATACGGCCGCATGTTGGCTCGGATAGCGGGCAATCAGTTTCTTCAGCGTAGCCAGGCCAGCTTCGATCTGCTGCGGAGACGATTCGGTCGTCACCATCGGCAAGTAATCCACTGCCAGCGCCGTAGGGATACCCTGCCGGTACTGAGGGCGATCGGTTAGCTGCGCAGTCGCAATGGAGCGTCCAGCAAAACAATTGTCGATCGCCAGGATGCGGGTGGCCGGTTGCCGATTGTGGAAGGCAATCTTCAGCGAGTTCTCATTGGCCATGGCCCCGCTGGTTGAGAGCAGACAGTGGCTGAGCTGGGCGCCGGTGCTGTTGGCCAGCTTGAGCATGCGTTCAGCCAGATCTAATGCCGGCCGATGTTGTTGCAAGTTGCCTTGCATGACCGTGTCTTCCAAAGCGGCATCGATGGCCGCGCTGAGCAACTCTGGATGACTATGACCAAGACCATGCACACCTATGCCGGTAATGAAGTCGAACTTGACGCTGCCATCAGCCAGTTCGACCAGCGGCCCCTGGCCCAGGCCACTGCTCAAGTAAGGAAAATAGGTGGCGCCACCCCGCGCCAAGGCCAAGCGATCCAGCAGTTGTTTGTAGTGGGCCACCAGCGTCTGGTCAGGACCATGAGGGCCATTCAATTTGGCTTGTGCATCAGCCAGCGCGTCGTTCAGGAGTTGCTTGGCTTGAGCTACCCGTGGATCAGAACGAAGTTGATCAGCGATGAGTCCCACTGCGGAATTCCTGTTATGAATCGGAGCTTGTCCAACGCAACGTGAACGTTTGCCCGCGCGTTCAGCTCTTGGGTTTGAAGTGCCGTCTGAAGTCCCTGAACTCTTGCGGCCAAGGTGCCATAAACTGCAGCATCTCACCAGTGACCGGATGCTGCAACCCCAGTGTCTCAGCATGCAGTCCCATACGTGAATACGGCCAGAATCGATGACGCGCCTGGGCGCTGCGATAACGTGGATCACCGAGGATCGGATTACCCATGTCGGCCAGGTGGACTCGAATCTGGTTGCGCCGCCCGGTCTCCAGTTGCACGCTCAGGATGGCAGCATCAGAAAACTGTTCACGCACTTCGTAATGCGTTATTGCCAGCTCGCCCCCCTCGGAATCATTGGTCGAGTAACGATTCAAATCTTTGTCAGTGGCCAGATAATTGCGGATGGTGCCTTTCTGATGCGGTACTTGCCCGACGACCAAGGCCGTATACTTGCGCTGTGGTTTGCGAGCCTGGAACTGTTCGCGCAGTTTCATGGCCATCGCCAGCGATTTGCCAAAGACCAGCAGCCCTGATACTCCGCGGTCCAAGCGGTGAACGCTGAATGCCTCCATGCCGGGTTGCACACGAGCCAGGTAGCGGTTGACATTGCCTAGCAGCGTATTTTTCTCGCGCATCGGCGTAGGCACCGTCAGTAGACCAGCCGGTTTGACGACCACCATCAGGTGCTGATCATCGTAGACGATCTCAAAGGGCTCGCGCCGGGCGGCCTTGGTTTTATGAGGAGTGGCCAGAGGCTGCGGCGCGTAATCGATCTCCAGCAGATCGCCGGGATCGAGTTTCCAGTGAGGTTGCCTGACCACGCGGGCATTAACCGAAACCAGTCCGTCATGAACCAGTTCAGCAGCGATGCTCTTGGAGACCTTCAGATGCGATTGAACCAGCGGCAGTAACTTGCGGGCCGGCTGGGGTATGCGGCCATCGACAGTGAAACTCTTTTTCAACGTTCCTGTGGCTCCTCGGCCTCGAGCAGGCTCTTGATCTTCTCTTCAACTAGCTGGGCGGATTTCTCACTGGATCCCGACACGATCAACTGAATAATGCCTTGCTGGTCGACCACAACCGCTTGAGGAATGCCAACTACGCCCAAACTTTTATTATAGTCGCTGCCTTTGGGCGTCACGATGAAACCGTATGGTAAATCATGCTTGCGGCGAAATTGCTCTAGCATTTCAAGCTCTTGTTCCAGCGACGCTTGCTTGTCAGCGACTTCAGTTCCCGCCTGCGCATCCCAGAGGTAACCAAATTGACGCGTTACACCCACGATTGCCAGCCCGCGGTCAGCATAGGTTGCATGCAGATGTCGGAGATGCGGAAATGTCTCGATGCATGGACCACACCAGACCGCCCAGAAATCGATCAGCACAACTTGCCCCTTCAACGCCGCCCAATCCACGCGCGGCATCGCGACCACCGCTTCGATTTGAAACTCGGGCGCCGGCTGGCCAACCAGCTTGCGATGAAGCAGTTTGGCACGAGTCCGAGTGATCGCGGTTTGCAGCGAGGACTGCGCGCCGTTGAGCTCCTTGGACTCTGTTTCGTCCAGCCGCTGAGAGAGTTGGTCGGCCAGCGCTGCGAGCCCCTCTAACAGTGCGAGCGCCCCTAGCGGATCCTTATCCGCCAGAGAGTTCGCCTGGGCCAACTGGACCGCCTGGTAGGCTCGATAATCATCGGCCACCGCTTCTTCATGCTCAGCCGCTGCCAAGAGTTGCGGCTGGACCTCCAGTATCAACCTTTCAGTTTCGTCGGGCGAATGGTCGGCCAGGATGCGCACAAAGTTACTGACGGCCGTGCCCAGTTGAAGACGGTTGGCCGCTGTGGTTTGCTCGGCGAGACGACTCTTGGCTCGAGCAACTTGGGCCGACAGCAACTGCCTGGCTTGATCGATGCGCTCGTGTTCGACCAGTAACAGTGCCAAGGTGACGGGCAGAGCATTGCTCAGCGTCGCCCCCCGCGGCAACTGCTCGACGCGCTGAATCGAACTCTCAAGAGTTGCGATTGCCCGTTCGAGCTGGCCAGCCTTGTCTTGGACTCGGCTGAGCCCCTGTGAGGCCAAAACAAACGAGGCGATCACCTGGCTGGAACTGTCTTCATTCAACCGACTCTGAAGCTGCGCCAAGACATCGCTATACAGGCGGTCGGCTGAGGCTGGTCGTTGGCTCGCAAGCGTACTGGCCAATGTGACGCATAGCCGAAGCTGCTCGTCGGTTGCCTGGCTGGATAAAGCCTGCTCCGCCAGATCGATCGCTTGATCAAACTGCCGATTGGCAATCAGTTGCTGCAGCGTTTGCGCAGTCAACTGCCGATCCTCGTCAACCGAACTTCGCGTGTCCGCACCCGCATCTTGCGGCAAACCGAGTGGCGGTTCTTCTGCGGCCCAGAGGGACGAACGCAGTTGTACCGTTTCGCTGCCTGAGAACGTGCCCACGATGGCCAGTGTCCATACAGCAAAACGCCGGCGCAGCTCGTCCGCTTTGGACGAAGATTCCATTGAGCCACTCATGCTCGTTGCCTTGGCACATAGATTGTAAATGATCAGCCGGAATAGCTAATAATCTATGGTATGGGGCCAGCGGCGGAAAGAGTTGGACTTGGCGATAGACAGAAAGCCGACGCGGAGCATCGGCTTTTTCAATTTTTATGCAGCGCGTCGACCGAGGTCGAGGTCGACGCGATTGGGTGCCGACGTGGCGCGCCGGCTTTACAATTTCCGACGCGGCGCGTCAGGCCACATCTTACTTGGTTTCTGCGGGGGTTTCGGCAGGGGCTGCGGCGGCGGGGGCAGCCGGGTCAGTCGGAGCTGCGGCGGCAGGTTCCGTGGGGGCTGCTGGCGGTGGAGTCGAAGGAGCCGAGTTGGATGGAGCGGGTGGGGCTGCCGCTGGTTCACATCCCAAAACGCCCAAACCCAACAACGCTAATAGTGCAAATCGTTTCATCACTTCATTCTCCGACGTTAAAGAAGCCACCCAGAGCCAGCGCTTTGAGCTGACAGCCGGGCAGTCACCACAATTGGTCTACACAAGGTTAAGAGCGCACAGGGCGGCAACTTATTCCAACCATGAGCTGAAATCTTTGCGTGCCTCGGCAATGGCTTTGCTGTTGCCATCCCTGCCGGTACACTGCTGCTGAAGACCAAGGTCGCGCCGGGGACTAACACGCTATCGAGCTATCCATCCGCCCAACTGCGCAGCAGGGCAAACTAACGACGAGGATTATGGACCAGTATGCACGATATGCTGGGGACAATTCATCATGGAGATTGCATCGCAGGCATGGCCGCGCTGCCTGAGGGCGCGATCGACCTGGCCTTTGCCGATCCACCGTTCAACATCGGTTATGAATATGATGAATACGACGACCGCTTGGAAAAAGAAAAGTATCTCGACTGGAGCCAGCAGTGGATCGCCGGCGTGCATCGCGTTCTCAAAAGCGACGGCTCATTCTGGCTGGCAATCGGCGATGAGTTTGCTGCCGAGCTAAAGATCATTGCCCAACAAGTCGGCTTCCACTGCCGCAATTGGGTCGTGTGGTACTACACCTTTGGCGTGCACTGCAGTCAAAAATTTACCCGCTCGCATGCTCACCTGTTCTATTTTGTAAAAGATCCCAAGCGCTTCACCTTTAACTTTGACCAAATCAGCGTGCCCTCAGCTCGCCAACTGGTATATGGTGACAAACGAGCCAACCCCAAAGGCCGCACGCCCGACGACACTTGGATTCTGCGGCCGCAAGACTGCGATGGGTTCACCAGCCAAGAGGACACTTGGTATTTTCCCCGCGTGGCAGGGACGTTCAAAGAACGGGCTGGCTTTCATGGCTGCCAAATGCCCGAGCAACTGCTCGGACGAATCATTCGCGCCTGCTCCAATGCCGGCGAGATTGTCCTGGATCCTTTCTCAGGCAGTTCGACTACCGTGGCGGTGGCCAAGAAACTCTCGCGCCAGTTTGTTTCTTTCGAGCTATCCAAAGAGTATCAGCGACTGGGCCTGGCCAGATTGGAGTCGGTTCGCGACGGCGATGCGCTTGAAGGAGCTCCCGAGCCGCGGGTGTCGGCTCCCGCGACAGTAGCTGGTAGAAAACTCGGCGAAACCCGCCCGCGTAAGCCTCGGTCCAAGCCAGCCGAGAACATGCTTCCAGGTATCGACGAGTGAAGGGCAGATAAACGCTTGACAATCCGCCCTTAATCTCCAACCATATAAGGCCGAGAACGATCTGCTAACGAGCCTGACCTCTTTTCCGTGGTAGAAAAGAGGTCTTATTTTTTGTCTGTTCTCATTGCACAGTCCAACGTGGGAGTAGCTGGGATGTCCGGACAGGTTCCGATGACCCGTGAGAAGTACAACGCTATTAAGGCGGAGATAGACCACCTTGAGAATGTGGTGATGCCCGAGATCGCAGAGAAAATCGCTGAGGCTCGAGCCGAAGGCGACTTGAAGGAAAACGCCGAATACCACGGCCAGCGCGAACGCCAAGGCCTCATGCAGGCTCGGATCAACGACAAGAAAGCCAAATTGGCCAACGCCTTCATTATCGATCCAGGTAAATTGCCCAAAGACGAAGTCGGCCTGCTGGCTACCGTCAAGGTTAAGGACCTCGATTTCGGCGACGAAGAAGAATACACGCTGGTCGGACTGGGCGATGAGGACTACGACAGCAACAAAATTCTCTCCAGCAGCCCAATTGGCGCCGCTTTGTTAGGAAAAAAAGTTGGCAACCAGGTAGATATTCCGGTTCCTAAAGGGAAGTTACGTTTTGAGATCCTGTCGATTGACTACCGTGACCTGGAGTAGTTAAACCCTTGGCCGATAACACCCCGACACCTCCTGACGCACAAGGCGAAACCAAACAAGAACCATCGCTGGGACCAGCTTGCCTGGTAGTGGTCGTGCTAGGACTGGCGGCCTTCATCGCCTTTTGCTCGATCGCCAGCTTTTTTGTGTTTCGCGATCAGCCTGCCCTGGCCGAACAAGGCATCAATCGCATGTTGGTGCCCTGGGTTGAATCGAGCGATTTGCAGCCCGTGTACAAGCAACAGATCTTGGGCGATCTGGCCGATGTCGTCGACCAAATTCGCACGCGCGAGCTGACCAGCCTGCAGCTAACCCGGCTGCGAGCAGTGTTGGAAGACAACCCGGTGCTGCTCTGGGGCAGTGTCGAAGGCGTGCTGGCCAAGGCCGAAGCAGCCGGGCTGTCCGCCGTCGAAATCGAAGCCGCCAAACGCATCGAGCAGCGTGTCTTGCATGCCGCCTCGCTGCGCAAGCTGGGACGCAACGATCTGGTCTTTATGCTCGAACCATGCACTCACACACGTAAAGACGGACAGGGCCCCGAAGTCAACGAGACTTTGACCGATAAAGATATTCGAGCCTTCTTGGGCAGGGCTGAAAAATTTGTCGATGGTATGAAAGTTCCCAACGAGCCGTTTGAAAAAAGTGTACCGGAGGTCTTTCGAGGGCTGATCGAGGAAGCTCTTTCAGTAAAATAAGGAACCAATAGCTCTTCGCAAGAAGTATTGTTCCACCCCTCGAACCCCTACCACTCCGGGACTCGTTTCTACCATGGCGCATTTGACCGCAGTCAATGGCTCGGCCCAAGGTACTCGTTATGAACTAGTCAAACCGCTGACCATTCTTGGGCGACATCCCGAGTGCGATGTCATCTTGGAAGCCGCGGCTGTCTCGCGACAACACGCCCGCATCGTGCGCCGCGGCGATGAGCTATTGCTGGAAGATCTGAAGAGCCGCAATGGCACCTACTTGAACGGCCAAATGATTGCCGAGCCTACGGGTGTTTCCGATGGGGATGTCATTCGCATCTGCGACTTGGAATTCACCTTCCACGCCAACGAAGTTCAAAACCTTTACGACTCCACCGTGATCAAGGATGGATCGTCGACCTTCGGTGTAATGATGGTCGATGATCCCGATGATTCCTCACGCGCCGTCACTAACAAGATCGATGTGCGTGGCGCTGGGCCTGGATCGCAACTGACTACGACTGCCGAAGTGCGACTGAGCGCCGTGCTGGAGATCGTGCAGAGCTTGGGCAAAGCGGTAGTTGTCGATGATGTCTTGCCCAAAGTACTCGACACGCTGTTTCGAATCTTCGTTCAAGCCGACCGCGGCTTTATTGTCCTGCGCGATGCGAAAGGAGCCCTGGTACCCAAGTGGCTCAAGACTCGCCAGGCAGATATGCAAGAGACCTTTCGTATCAGCCGCACGGTGATGAAGGAAGTGATGGACAATCGCCAGGCGCTGATGTCCTTGGACGCGTCCAGCGACCAACGCTTTGATCATGCCGAGAGCGTAGCCGATTTTCGCATTCGCTCCATGATTGTGGCCCCGCTGCTCAGTAGCGATGGAGAAGCGATCGGGGCGATCCAAATGGACACGCTCAACCAGCGCCGGCGCTTCGAGGAATCGGACTTGGAGATCCTGGCAGCCGTGGCCGCGCAGGCTGGGGTGGCTATCGAGAATGCCCAGTTGCACGAACAACTGGTCGAACAGAAGTTGCTCGAACAAGACTTGGATCTGGCCCAGCGCGTACAGCAAGCGTTTTTGCCTTCCAAGCATCCCGATTTGCCTGGGTTTTCGTTCTATCACTTCTACCAACCGGCCCAGCAGATCGGTGGTGATTACTTCGACTACGTGCCCCTCTCGGATAATCGCACCGCCATCATCGTGGCTGACGTGGTCGGCCACGGCGTGTCAGCCGCCATGTTGATGGCCAAGCTGTCGGCCGAAACCCGGTTCGCACTGGCTTCAGCCCCCTCAGTCAACGCAGCCATCAATCGTTTGAACCAGCATATTGCCAGTCTGGGTGTTGAGAAGTTCATCACCTTCTTGTGCCTGGTCTTGGATGGGAACACCGGACACATCGAAATTGTCAACGCTGGTCACATGGCGCCGATGTGGCGACGAAAAGGAGCCATCGAACAACCCGGTGAAGAACAGGCCGGCGTACCGCTGGGCATCATGGATGATTTCGAGTACGACCTGGCCACCATGACGCTTCAGCCCGGCGAGCGCCTGGTGTTGTACACCGACGGCATCAACGAGGCTCCCAACTCGGCAGGTGACCTGTTCGGCATCCCAGCCATTCAGAAGATTCTAGAAGGCGCCGGCCAGGATGTAACTGAAATCGGCAACGTCCTGACCAGCTCGGTGCTGAAATACATCGAAGGCACAACTCAAGCCGACGACATGTGCCTGCTAGTTATTGGTCGCGGCTAAGGCACTATCGCTCAGAGCGCGGGATAAGAAGCCAGTGGCAACCAATGACCATTGGCAAGCAAGAGCGAGCTTGCCGGGCAGTGCTATCTGTCAGCAGCCAAGAGTGGCTATTTGGCAACGCGTTGCATCGCGCGGGCTCGAGCGGCAGCTTTGTCACGCAGAGCGCTTTGCTCGGGTGTGCCGCTGGACATATCTAAAGCGGCTCGCAGCGCATCATTGGCGGCGGCAGCCGTTACCGCTTCTTGTTTGATAACGCGATCGGTCAACACAGAGATCACGTTGTCTGCCACTTGAACGAAGCCGCCTTCGATGAAGTAGCGATCCTGGCTGCCGGCGGAATTCTTGATGCGCAGCAGTCCGTATCCTAATCGGCCAACCAGCGGGCTGTGATTCTTCAGAATGCCCATTTCACCGTCGAAAAGCGGCACGGTAACCGCGCTGGCAGTCACATCGACTTCGGTTCGCTCGGGGGTGACGATGATGCAACGTAGATCGCTCATAGCTCTAGGCTCTAATGTTTAATGCTCAACTCTCTGCTTACCACGAGCGTGCATTCGAGTGCACACCTGGCACTCGAATGCCCAACTGGCCGCCCGCACCCTTTCAGGTGCATTAGCCCTTGGCGGCCATCTTCTTGGCCTTGGCTTCGGCCTGCTCGATCGAACCGACGTACATGAAGGCTGCTTCCGGCAGGTGGTCCCACTTACCATCGCAGATTTCTTCAAAGCTACGAATCGTATCGGCCAGCGGGGTGATTTCGCCGGGGATACCCAGGAACACTTCGGCCACCAAGAACGGCTGGGACAAGAAGCGTTCAATGCGGCGTGCGCGGTGCACGATCAACTTGTCATTTTCGCTCAGTTCATCGATACCCAAAATCGCGATGATGTCTTGCAGTTCGCGGTAACGTTGCAGCGTGGTTTGCACGCGGCGAGCAATCGCGTAGTGCCGAGCACCCACGTACTGCGGATCCAGGATTCGACTGTTCGAAGCCAGCGGGTCGATAGCTGGGTAAATACCTTTTTCCGAAATCGAACGCTCCAGGTAAATGAACGCGTCGAGCTGACCGAAGGCGGTGGCAGGTGCCGGGTCGGTCGGGTCGTCAGCCGGTACATACACGGCTTGCACCGAGGTAATAGCCCCGCTCTTGGTCGAGGTAATCCGCTCTTGCAGAGCACCCATCTCCGTGGCCAGCGTCGGCTGGTAACCCACGGCGGAAGGCATACGTCCCAGCAGCGCGGATACTTCGGAACCAGCCTGCGAGAAACGGAAGATGTTATCGACGAACAGCAGCGTATCCTTACCGGTCGTGTCGCGGAAGAACTCGGCCATCGTCAGCGCGGCCAAAGCGACGCGCAAACGGGCTCCTGGTGGCTCGTTCATCTGACCGAACACCATGCAGGTTTGCTCGATAACCTTGCGACCGGTAGTACCGATCTCGGTTTCTTGCATTTCCAACCACAAGTCCGTGCCTTCGCGGGTGCGTTCGCCCACGCCGGCGAACACGGAGTAACCACCGTGTGTGCTGGCCACGCGAGCGATCAACTCTTGCAGAATAACCGTCTTACCCAGACCAGCACCACCGAACAGACCAGCCTTACCACCGCGGACGAATGGGGTCAGCAGGTCGACCACCTTGATACCGGTTTCGAACACCTCGGTGTTGGTCGACAGTTGATCGACGGCAGGTGCCTGACGGTGAATTGGCCAATAGTCATCGGCTTGGACATCGCCGCGGCGATCTACCGGGTTACCCAATACGTTGAACACGCGGCCTAGCGTTTTTGCGCCCACGGGCACCGATACTGGCTTGCCAGTATCCACGCAATCCAAACCGCGCATCAAGCCTTCGGTGCTACCCAGGGCGACGCAGCGGACGCGACCACCACCCAGGTGCTGTTGGATCTCGCCAGTCAAGTCGATATCCACGCCTTTGGCTTTGCTGGTGATGCGCACCGCATTGTAAATCGGTGGCAGTGAGTCTTCGGTAAACTCAGCATCGAACGTCGAGCCGATAACCTGAGTGATGCGTCCAATGTTCTTGGCTGTTGTCGACATGGGTTGGCTTGGAATAAAGGTGTTTAAAGTGAGGTGTAATTTTCGTGCGGTTGATTTGAAATTTGAAATTCCAGATTCTCAAATCTTCAGATTCTCAAATCTCATCTTCTCAGACGTTTTAAGCTTCGAGGGCTTCTACGCCGCCGATGATTTCCATGATTTCCTGGGTGATGCGCGACTGGCGGGCGCGGTTGTAGGTGCGCGACAGTTGCTTGATGATGTCACCAGCGTTTTCCGTGGCGCTTTTCATGGCGACCATGCGGGCGATCTGCTCGCTCACAGCGGCGTCCAGAAAGCACTTGAACAGCTTGACGCGAAAGCTTGCCGGTACAACTTCCTCGAGGATCGATTCGGCCGACGGCAAGAATTCGTAATCAGCTTTGCCCTTACCTTGGCCTGCATCATCGCTGGCAGGTTGAGTGAAGGGCAGCAATTGTTCGGAGACGGCCACCTGCTTGGAGATACTGATAAACTTGGTGTAGACCACGTCCAAGCGATCGATCTTGCCGCTGATGAATTCTTCCATCAGGCGGTCAGCGATCAGGGCGACGTCTTCGAACTTCGGACTATCTTCGAACTGCGTGTAGGTCTGGTCGATAGCGACTTGGCGGAACTTCATGGCCGAGATCCCGCGTTTACCGCTGATCTCGAATGCCAGGTTGGTTCCGCCACCGGTCACTTCCGAGCGTCGCAGCATGGCAGCCCGAATAACTGCGCCGTTGTAACCACCGCACAGCCCGCGATTACTGGTCAGCATCAGCATCGAAGCCGCTTTGGGCTCGGGCCGTTCGGCCAGCAACGGGTGAGAGACTTCCAAACCCGCACCCGCCAGATCGCGCACGATCTGGGTGATGCGATCGGTGTAGTCCTGGGCAGCAGCAGCGCGATCCATGGCTTTCTTGAAACGCGCGGTGGCAATCAGTTCCATCGTCCGCGTGATTTTGCGGATGTTGCGAATTGATTTGCGACGTTTATCAAGGGCACGTGCATTGGCCATGAAAACTGAGTCCTACTTGTCTGGCGATCTACGACGTTGATCTACTGGTTACAGGTTCGGTCCAATCGACGGAAGGTTAAGCAGGCTTGTAACCGCGCTTGAATTCGTCGATCGCAGCGCGGATACCCTTTTCGATCTCTTCGGTGATGTCGCCCGCATCGGCCAGTTGCTTGTGCAAGTCGGCTTTGCGATCGTGGATGAACTGCAGGAAGTCCGCTTCCCATTGACGAACCGCAGCCACTGGCACGTCGTCCAAGTAACCGCGAGTGGCGGCAAACAGGCTCAGCACCTGGTCGGTCACGCTCATCGGTTTGTACTGAGCTTGCTTGAGCAGTTCAACCATGCGGTAACCGCGGTCCAGTTTGGACTGGGTCACCGGGTCCAGTTCGGTACCGAGCTGTGCGAAGGCTTCCAATTCGCGGAATGCGGCCAGGTCCAGACGCAGACCGCCGGCCACCTTCTTCATGGCTTTGATCTGGGCATTACCACCGACGCGTGAAACCGAGATACCGGCGTTCATAGCCGGGCGAACACCCGAGAAGAACAGGTCAGGCTGCAGATAGATCTGGCCGTCTGTAATCGAAATCACGTTCGTTGGAATGTAAGCTGACACTTCGCCTTCGAGCGTTTCGATGATCGGCAAACTGGTCAGCGAGCCGCCGCCCATTTCATCCGACAACTTGGCCGAACGCTCCAGCAGACGGCTGTGGCAGTAGAACACGTCCCCAGGGTAGGCTTCGCGGCCTGGTGGGCGACGCATCAGCAGCGACAACTGGCGATAGGCCGTGGCTTGCTTGCTCAAGTCGTCATAGACGATCAAAGCGTGCTGGCCATTGAACATGAAGTGTTCGGCCATCGCAGTACCGGAGTAGGGGGCGATGTATTGCAGGGGAGCAGGCGTCGAGGCACCGGCCACGATCACCGTGGTGTAGTCCATGGCGCCATACTTGCGCAAAGCTTCGACGACTAGAGCGACGGAGCTGTCCTTCTGACCGATGGCCACGTAGAAGCACTTTACGCCAGTGTTCTTTTGGTTGATGATCGCATCGATGGCCACAGCGGTCTTGCCGGTCTTGCGGTCACCGATGATCAGTTCGCGCTGACCGCGTCCCACCGGCGTCATGGCATCGATAGCCTTGATGCCGGTCTGCATGGGCTGCTTGACCGGTTGACGTTCGGCCACACCGGCGGCGATCACTTCCACGGGACGCTGCTCGGAGGATTCGACCGGTCCCAGACCATCCAGTGGGTTACCCAGCGGATCGAGCACGCGGCCGATGACGCCGTCGCCCACCGGCACGCTCAACAAGCGGCCCAGAGCGCGAACTTCGTCGCCTTCGTTGATCGTCAGGTAATCGCCCAAAATGATCACACCGACGCTGTTCTCTTCCAGATTAAAGGCCAAGCCGATAGCACCGCTGGGGAACTGGACCATCTCACCAGCCATTACGCCCGAGAGGCCGTAAACGCGAGCGATACCGTCACCGACTTCCAGCACCGTGCCGACTTCGCGCACGTCCATCTGGCTCTCGAACGTCTCGATCTCTTTTTGAATCACCGAGGCAATTTCGTCCGAGTTGAACTTCATACCACACCTCGAAAGCAGGTTTGCGTTAAATGTTGCGTGTTAAATCTTCAATTGTTTTTATGCAGTCGGCGCGGCGAGCGTCGACCTTACGACAGTAGCGATGCATACTGATCGCGGATTGCTTTTTCTACACCGCTGGTGACAGCGCGTTTCAAATTCTGCAGCTTGCCTTGTACGCTACCGTCGAAGACCCGGTCGCCAATTCGCAAGACGATACCGCCTAGCAGCGAAGGGTCGACTTTCTCGACCAGCACTACGTGCTCTTTGCCGAAGGTCTGGCGAAGCTGGCTGGAGATCGATTGCTTCTGTGCGTCAGTCAAGGGCTGTGCCGACGAGACTCGTACTCGCAGGCGCCCCAAGGCTTCGTCGCGCATCACGGACACTGCCGAGAGCACCGTTCGGAGCGAACCGAGCCGTCGACGACGGGCCATGACTTTCAAGAAGTTCAGCAGCACCTTGTCAACCTGGCCGCCAAAGATGCGACCGATCATCGCTTCTTTGTCTTCGGGATTGATTTGGGGCGAAGCC
The DNA here is from genome assembly GCA_037367405.1 of Ottelia alismoides. Lineage (NCBI taxonomy): Eukaryota > Viridiplantae > Streptophyta > Magnoliopsida > Alismatales > Hydrocharitaceae > Ottelia > Ottelia alismoides. Next base: position 5,095,125 of record JAZKJV010011400.1, on the reverse strand, counting down.
AGCGCGACTTCGAGTTTGGGGTGGCGGTCCAAACAGTCGCGGACCACTGCCTCCAACTGGTCGACTATCAAATCGACATTCTTGCCAGCGGCGCCGATGAGCGCCTTGCCGTACAAGGTGGCGACTTGTTGATCTTCGGTATCGAAGACGGTCGGATGAAGTTTTTGTTCTTCCATCAGCTCAAACTTAATTCTTGCTTGGCAGTTGGGACAGCATTTCCTGGATCAGCTTCTGGTGATCGGCGGCTTTGACTTCGCGACCAACGATGCGCTGAGCCAGAGCCATGGCGACGTCGGTGCTCTTGGAAGCCAGTTCGCCCAGGGCGACTCGCTTGGCAGCATCGATCTCGGCGGTAGTGCGTTCGCGATGACGAGCGGCCTCTTCTTGAGCTTCTGCTTCGATGCGGGCGGCTGCCGCTTCGGCACCCTTGCGGGCTTCAGCGACGATGCGGGTGGCCTCTTCCGAAGCCGACGCCAGCTTGGCTTCATACTCGGCCAGCTTGGCCTGCGCTTCCAGCTTGGCTTGCTCGGCAGCCTGAATGTTGCCAGCTATCGTCTTCTCGCGCTTCTCCAACCCTTCCATGATCGGACGCCAGGCTGCGAAATACAGACCAGTGAGCAACAGCAGAAAGACCACCGCGGTGAAGATATTGACATCTTCACGGAAGTCGACTGCGTTGTAGGTGGCATCATTGGTATTGCCATGCACTGGATTGGAAATCGCATGCTCGCCATGGCCGGAACCATGACCTTCGCCGGTCTGCTCAGCAGCCAGCAGGGAAGTGCCGGCAGTGGAAACCACCAGAGCAACCACAAGCATTAACGACCAGGCTATTAAACGTGAGAGCGACATAGCGCACCTGAACTCCGATACCTTAGCAGATCACAACTCGAAAGGCTTACGTGTCGAAGGATATACACAGGTCGGCCACACACTACAGGCACAGCCGACTCAGGCATATTAGCCTTGGCAAACGATAACTGCGAACAGAGCCACACCTTCGATCAGAGCGGCGGCAATAATCATGAGCATGCGGATATCGCCGAAAGCTTCTGGCTGGCGAGCGGTTGCTTCCACTGCACCCTTGGTCAACAAACCAATACCGATACCAGCACCAATAACAGCCAGACCAGCACCAATCTGAGCTGGGACGCTGAAAGCAGCCGAGCCGTCTTGAGCTGAAGCCGGAAGTGCACTGATCAGGGTCAGAGCCAAAGCCCAAAAACAAACGCGCGCGATGTTAAACACTGACAATTCTCCTCGAAGCAGGAAAGGGCTAAAGATTGTTCCAATGTTGGAAAGGGAAAACACACTTTGACTGGCAAACACCACTCTTGCAACCGCAAGCTCTAGTGGTGATGAATCGAACTACCGATGAACATGGCTGCCAGCAGCGTGAAAACATACGCTTGCAGGAAGGCCACGAACAACTCCATGAAACTTAGTGCCGTAGTAGCCAACACCGAGATCACAGCCACGACCGACCACTGAGCCATACCCATGCTGACCGCATGAGTGCCCACAGCCAGCCCCAGAATACCCAACAGCACCATGTGACCGGCGACCATATTGGCCAGCAACCGAATCGCCAAGATCCCGTGCTTGATGAACAGCGAAGCAAACTCGATGACCCACACCATCGGCACGATAACCACCGCCAGATACATCGGCAAACCGAGCGAAGGCATCAAGTTCTTCAAATAACCAAAGAGCCCAAACTGCCTGATACCCAGGAACAGCCCGAGCACAAAAACGATCATCGCTAGAGCGGCCGTCATACCCAGCGAAGCTGAGGGAGCACCAACCCAGGGCAACATACCCATCAGGTTACAGCCCAAGATGAACATGAAGATGGTCCAGAAGAACGGCATGAACCGATCGGTATCATGCTCACCCATCCCCGGAAGCACCACGTCATTGCGAATGAAAGTCAGGAAACTCTCGAGCAGATTCCAACGCTTACCCTTAGGGGCAGCTCCACTGGAAACCTTACCCGCCAGCCAGGTGAAAGCCACAAAAACCAAAATGGCCACGACCACTTCGATTATCATGAACTTCGAAATAGCAAAGCCCGACTCACGCTCGTAGCCATTACGAATCGTACCGAAGGGCTGCGGAATAAAAATCTTGCCCGATAGATACTTATTGTAGGCGGCAATCTTTTCCTGCCCCCACTTACCACGCTCGGAAGCCACGTAATCATCGACCATCTTGTGAGCGTCGATGTCGCGCTGGAGCGTCTTCCACGCTTTGGACTTCTCGGGATCGAGCGCCAGCCTGGCCACCCAAGCGTCTTCAACACTCGGGTTGGACGCAATATAGGCCTGCAGTGGAACCTGAACATTCAGCTCAGGATCCTTCTGCTTTTGATTCTTGACCCAGGTCGCAGCTTTGGCTTCCAAAGACGCGATCTTTTCGTTAATAAAGCGATCCAGAGGACGACCATGGCGCATCTCGTTGCCATGCTTCCACTGATGCCACTTTTCCACCAGGTGCTCGGTATCAGCTCCGTCGATACCCAACTTGCTGAGACCAGCGATGATGTGCTCGGCCTCCCAGTCCTGGTAATCGTCGTCGTTGCGTACAAACCAGTGGCCAACGGAATCGCGGAACTCTTCGGCCTTGGTGTAACGCACTGGATACAGCGCATGTGGCACCTCGAAGTAGTAACCGTCTTTGATGTGTAGTATGTCAGCGGCCATTGAAGCCAGTGCTCTAGAAAAAAGTCGATTAGAAGCTTGGAGGGTGGCCCCGATTCAGTGGACTGCAGTGTCGTTCTGGTCAGAGCTGGGCGAAGCTCTCGAACGCCGTGACCGGTGCTCTGCTGGAGCCTGCCTGATGAGGAGCCATGATTCTAATGGCAGCGTCATTAAATAACAGGCCAGCAACGTCACCAATACACAATTTCTTGCCGGTTCCACACAGCGATTACTAAACATAACCGTCGGCAGCAAAACGCCCAGTCGCCAGGCGACTGTCGCCAACGGTCCTGCCACCGTTGGTCCAATGAAACTGTCCAGCCATAGTGGAGGCACCAGGGCCAGGGCCACAGCCAGTGTAGCCAAGGCTACACTTCGGCCATCGCAGCCATAACCTAACTGCCGCATCGTCACATAGGCTCCCAGGCCCACCATGGCCAAGGCAATTAGCAAACCTGCGGATGAGCGCCAGGGGCGAACTCCAGCAGGCGATTCATCGCTGCTTGTCAGCATCTGGATCACTGCCCCCGAAACTATCGTCGACGGGGCGATTCGCCTGATCGTCGAGCGAGGGCCGCTTGACACTGACCAACACCAGCAACGCAGTGATCCCAAGGCCCATGCCAACGATCACACCGATCGCTGCCATGAACTTGGTCTGCATTCGCTGATCCAACCAATAACCGAACGCAGCCGGCCCAATCATGAACAACATGATGGCAAAGATGCGACCGATCCAAGCAGAGGCGTCTTCGAAGATCAATCGATTGCGGACCGTTCTCGGATCCTCTTTCGATCGACCTGCCATGACCACCCCGCCAAGTGATGAGACCATTGAAGTAGCAGAGAATAAACGCCACACCCCGCGGGGTCAACAATTAGCGACGTTTGGTCGCAGGGGGGAGGCCATATCAGGAACCTACAGCCTGTCACCTCTCCCGCCTGGCGGAGCCGAGCGGCCTGCCCCAGATGCCCAGTCTTGCAACAAAAACAGCCCGGCAGGTAACTGCCGGGCCGTGTGAATGCTGAAGCATTGTTCGAGATACAGAGATTAGTTCTTCTGGAACGAAGCTGGCTTGGTATCCGAGAGACTACCGCCCTTGCCATCGGCGCCGACTGCGGCCAGGGCCTGAGCTTGCTGCTGCTCAAAGCGAATGGAAGTGACTACTTGCATGGCTGCATTGAGCTCTGCAGTGTGGAAGTAAGGCACATTGCCGGTGTACTGTGATTCGGAGCGATTCTTGTGAGCCAGCTCTTCCCAGCTCAGGCCGTTGGCCAGGTGCCACGCAGCAGCTTGTGCCGTGTTCTGGCCGATGCGGCCTTGCCCCAGCAGTTCACACACCTTGGCCACAGCTGGATCTTGATTGAACTTTTCGAGGGGAATCAGGTTGTAACGCACGCGAGAGTTGGGTTCGGCTTTGCCGTGCTCCAAGCAGACGGTCTGAATGCGGAACTTGCCGGGCTTTTCGGGAGCAACGCGGAACATGCCGCCCATGCCGCCCATACCACCCATGCCGCCCATTCCGCCCATGCCACCCATACCTCCGCCCATCATTCCACCGCCCATGCCACCCATGCCACCCATGCCGCCGCCCATGCCTTGCATGCCGCCCATGCCGCCGCCCATACCTCCCATGCCGCCCATACCACCCATGCCCATGCCACCCATGCCTCCCATGCCGCCCATACCACCACCCATCATACCCCCACCCATGCCGCCCATCATTTGAGGCAGCACAGCAGCGAAGGTGTTCGGCAGCCGGACGTTGACCGGCTTGTCGCCTTTGTTGGTGATGATCACGGTGCCAACTGAGGAGTCAGTGGGGATCAGTTTGACATCCAGCTTGCCTTCCTCGATGCCCTGGAACATCTCGACTTCTTCCAGGATTTCGGGGGCAGGTTTGGCTTTGTTGCGTTTGGTTTGCGCGGACAGGGGAGCCGCGAGCAGAGCCACGCAAGCACAGCAGGTGATCGACAAGAAAAAACGCTTCAACATTGCATGAGTCCTTGAGAAAAAAAGCCCAGTCCTCTCCGTTCCGAATTACCAGCCTTGATGGGTTTGTTCGAGCTGGTTGGGTTGACCGACAGGAACGCGTCAGAACTTTGCCTGTGCACAGGCGCCTCACTTCCTGAGCACCGAGCAAATTTCTACGAAATAACCATAGAAAAAGGCTCATCTCTGCGCAGCATCCACCGGTAACATAATTGTCAGCATACACCAAAACGCCGACAACTCCAATCATTTTTTGCCCTTTCGAACGGCGAAACCTGCGGCTATGTCGCCTGCAACAACTGGGTGATTCATATGTAGAGCGGCTGTCCCAGTCGCTAATAGCCGCGTAGGCCAGCGTAGTTCGGCCGTCCCCAGCCACGGGGTGCAGCCAGCCTGAACCAGGCCACTCCAGCAAGTTACTCTCTGAACGCCAGGACTGCCTTCTAGATCAATTGGACTTGTCGGGTGCTGCTAACGTCTCAGGCAAGACGTTCAACAAAGGGCCCTCAGAGTGGACATAAATCGGTTGACTGGCTTGCAATCATGGGCACCTTTGTTACCTTCTCAGGTCCTGCCTCAACGCGGCTTGGCCTGCTTGCATCGGCTGTCGGCTCAGCTTCGTTACTTCAGATCAACTTTCCCTCTTTGGCCGCTCAAAGGAACACAACATGTCTCTGTTCGTAGGTGAATCACTGGTTGGCGATGGTAATGAAGTTGCCCACATCGACTTGATGATCGGTAGCAAGTCGGGCCCGGTTGGCACCGCTTTTGCCAATGCCCTGGCGACTCAATCCGAAGGCCACACCAATCTCTTGGCCGTGCTGGCACCCAACGCGCCGGTCAAGCCATCGACGGTGATGATCACCAAGGTGACCATCAAGGGCATGAAGCAAGTAGTCCAGATGTTCGGCCCCGCCCAAGCCGCAGTGGCCAAGGCCGTGGCTGATTCGGTAGCCGACAAGGTGATCCCGGCTGATCAAGCCGAAGACCTGGTGATCGTATGCGGCGTGTTCATCCACCCCGCCGCTGAAGACAACGCCAAGATCTACAAGTACAACTACGAAGCGACCAAGGCAGCTATCGCCAATGCCATGAAGGGCCTGCCAACGGCCGCCGAAATGGTTGCCAAGAAGGATTCGGCTGAGCACCCATTCAAGGGCTTCTAATGAGTCTGCCGCGCATTCTCGTTCAGCTTGACCCAGACAAGCATGCCAGCGTATTCGATTCGGTAGTGGCTATCGACTCGCAAGTCGATCATCTATTGCAGTACGCTGGCGTCAAGCCTGAAGACGTGCGCGGCTTGGTTCACGGAGCCATGTTCACGCGTGGGCCGGCAGATTTGAAACACACAGCCATCTTTATTGGTGGCTCCAACGTTGCTGCCGGCCAGGCGATTCTGAAAGAAGTGCAGGCTGCATTCTTTGGCCCGGTGCGTTGCTCAGTGATGTTCGATGGCAATGGCGCCAATACAACCGCCGTGGCTGCCGTGCTGTCTGCGGGCAAGCATGTCCCCTTGGCCGGCTCGCGTTCGGTAGTGCTGGGCGGCACCGGTCCGGTAGGTGGACGTGTTGGCAGACTGGTCGCTGGCCAAGGTGGACAGGTCTGCCTGGTATCGCGCGAACGCGCAAAAGCCGAAGCAGTTTGTCAACAGATTGTCAGCCAATTTCCTGCCTTGGATTCAGGCTTGCTGCAAGCCTGCGCAACACAGGACGAGGCCCAACTACACGCCGCACTTGGCAGGGCTGATGTCGTGTATGCGTGCGGAGCCGCCGGTATCCAGTTGCTCAGTGCCCAAGCGCTGGCCCAATACAGCAATCTCAAGGTAGCCATCGACCTCAATGCTGTACCGCCGGCAGGTATCGAAGGCATTGGCGTTATGGACAAAGCTACCGCACGCGGCTCACGTATCGATTACGGTGCGATTGGCGTGGGTGGTTTAAAGATGAAGATTCACAAAGCTGCCATACGCGCGCTCTATACTCGCAATGATGCAGTGCTGGATGCCGAGGAAATCTTGAGTATCGGGCAATCTCTCTAGCGAGCCCTTTAGGGCTCAGTCTCGCTCCGATACTCCGCAGCATGTCTGCCACAGACCTGGCAGTTCTCGTTTATATTGGAACTCTGATTTAGCCGTAGGTTGGCCTTTCGCCATCAGCCGAGTTCATCACCATGAACGGGTGCGACTGTCCGAGCCAGGTCCACAATTGATCGATCTGGACTAAGGAACCGTGGCGCTCTTGGATCGAGAAAGCAATGGGTATCGATGCGTCATGCAGAGTTTGTGGTCTCCTGTTCGACGAATTGTTTCTGGTGGTCAAACCGGAGTCGATCGGGCTGCGCTGGACGTAGCCATTGAACTGCAGTTGGAACATGGTGGTTGGTGTCCCCGTGGCCGCATAGCTGAAGATGGTCCTATCTCAGATCACTATCAATTGCAAGAAACCGAGTCGAGCGATTACGCAGTGCGTACAGAACGCAATGTCATCGACTCAGATGGCACGCTGGTGATCTACCAACAACGGCTGCAGCGCGGTTCTCTGTTGACCTACCGCCTGGCAAAAGAACACGGTAAACCGGTCTGGCGAGCGAGGGTGGACCAGCCTATCGATATTGCTGCCATTCAAGAGTGGCTGGTCGATCATCGAATTGCCGTTTTGAACGTGGCCGGGCCTCGACAAAGCTCGCATCCGGAAATCGGCCTGGCCGCCGGGAAGCTGCTTCGCCAGGTACTCCTGCAGCGGGTTGCTTCCCAGCTGTTCGAATAGCACCGGGCGATTTCAACACGTAATCACCGCAGAGCCGTGTAACTTGAAGAAATCAGAACAGTTTCTCATTGTTTCATTATCTGCGTGCCGATAACGACCAGAGCCGAAGTGTAACGCCTCGTAATGGACGCGTCAGCCTCGGGCTAAACAAGCATAACCCATCGCAGCTCCTCCGCTCACTTGCCCCTCACAGCAGACGGAACCCAGGATGGTAATGGCACTGGTTCGCCATCTATACGCGCCTGCGCGGTCTGCTATCGGCTGCGCAGCGCTCTGGTACTGCGCATTGATTTCGCTGCCTGGCAGGGAACTCGTTGCACAAGTACCTGGAACGCTCGTACTTCGTACGACGGGCGCCGAAAGTCTGCCCGCCGAGCGTGGATTGTACGTCGACACGGTCCTTGACCAGTATGGAACAGTCGTGTTCCGCCATGCGCCGCTCGATCAAGCGCTGTACGCCCTTGGCCAGCAGTGGCAGGTCAAGATCATCAACGATGGAGAAGTCACCGGCACTGCTACGGGCATCTTTCGCCGCGCCACGCTGCGCGAGATTCTCGACGCTGTCTTGACCGACAACGGCTACGCATTTCGCAAGTCGGACAGCACGATCACGATCGTCCGCTCGGAGAACCTCAAGTCAGCCACCGTGCCACGCGTGACACCTGCGCGGACCAGCAGCGTCATCCAATTGCCGCCACCACAAAGTCCACCGCTGCCCTCACCCTCGGCTCAGTCAGCAGTTGTCTCTTCGGCCATCGTGCAGGTACAGGAGCCGCCGCCCAGTCAGTCACTTCCGAATGTTGCTCTACCGAATGTTGCTCTACCGAATGTTGCTCTACCGAATGTTGCTCTACCGAATGTTGCTCTACCGAATGTTGCTCTACCAAGTCAGTTGATACCAGGTCAGCCGGCGGTGGGGCAGGCGGTACCAGATCGGTCGGCCTCCGATGCGCCCGTGGAGATCCTCAAGCTGCGACCGCAGTATGTCTCAGCCGCGGATCTCTCGAAGGCCATTGAATCGACCGTTGGCGGATACGACACCATGACCACGCTTGAGGGCGACAATGTTTTGCTGGTGGCAGGTTCGTCAGAGACCTTGGCGCGTGCTCAAGACCTGATGACTCAATTAGATGTCCCACCAGGTCAGCTTCAATTGCATGCCTACTTATTTCAAGTGCGTTTTGAAGACGTAGAGCGTATTGCGTCGCAGTGGAACGGAAACATTGATCGACATCCGCTCTTGGCCCCTGGTGCCCAGGAGGCGGCTGCCGGCAAGGCTCCAGCTAGTAACGAAAACATCTTCTCGGCTGTACTACCCAAACCGATGAACTGCGAGTTGGTCGTCAAGTCGGTTTCCATGGAAGGTCAATCGCAGCTGATCGCGCAACACAGCACCTTGCTGAATGATCGTCAGGCTTACTCAATCGAATCCACCACGCCACACTCGGCGGGGGCGTCAGGCCCAGCCGCGGCCAGTAACCAAGCTGATGTCTGGTTAGACGACATAGAGTTCCAACTCGAGGTCGTACCGCGTCTGGCTTTCGGTGAACAACTGGAGATTGACACCCGGTGCCTGCTGAGCCGACCGAAAGACCCCGCCGAGAGGAAACAGTCGCGCGTGACGCTACAGTCTCAAGCTCAGTTCAGTACTACTTCCGGGCAAGTGCTGATTGTGGGTATCGACTGTCGGAGCGATGTTTACAAATCGGCTGCGCGACAACCGAAGTCCAAATGGAAGACACTGTTTGGCGGCTCCGATCGCGGCGCTGAACGCAATGGATTGATATGCGTGTTGGCTGTCGAATTGGCCAACGCCTCTCCCTCTCAGCCCAGTGAGAAGCAGGCCGTGAATATCCAGCCACCGGCGAACGCCGAGCGTCCCATCTATCAGGTTGGAACCAGCGTTTTGCCCGCAGACACAGCGCGCAAAGCTGAGTATCGCCCCAGCGTCTATCCCAGCGCCTATTCAACGACCAGCCAAGGACAGTACCGTCCCAGCGTTTATCGCTAGCCGCACACAAAAAGAAACTGGCAAGCTAACCGAAGTTAACTTGCCAGTGATGGTCTTCATGAATCGCTTTGGAACTGATCAGCAGGTTCGACTGACGAATCAGTTCGACTCGCGCAGAATCTCATGCATGGTCTTCAGGGGTCGGCCGTTGCGGGTACCCCAGTAACTTGACCGAGCACCGAACTTGCCGACCGCAGGGAAGGTGTTGATCTTTTCGACCACGGTTTGACCGTTGATTGACACGATACCTTCGGGCAAGAGAAGTTCGGGGTGATCGAACGGACCGGATTGGTTGCGGACGCGTTCGTCGGTTAGCGACAGCAGGAAGGCCTCCAGTGCCGGCACACCCCCACGCGACCTGTCTTGCAGGCCAGCGATACCGCTAACGCCCTGGTCCAAGTTCGGAATGTTCTCCTTGCGGAAGTCAGCACCACGAGCGTAGACATTCAGCACATCGGTCAGGAACAGGTAACCGCCTTTATGGAAGTAGGGTCCCGTCAGTTCGACGTTGCGAAGACCTGGGGTCTTGAAGGTACCATCGATGGCGATCGGCAGAGCTTGAATCGGTGCATCGAAACTCCTCTGGTCGATGTTCTGTCCTTGACGCGCACGCTTGGTAGGCGAGAAGAAACCGAACTTGTCATCGCCGCCATTACCCAAGTCGAAGTCGGTCGGCTGAATACCGGTGTTGTAGAAACCACGGTCATAGAAGGTTGGTCGGTCAAACTTCTCACCGCGCAACATGATTGTCACGCTCCTCTGCGAACCATCAGCTTGCACAATCTCACCAACGGCTGCTGCGGTCATTTCCGGACCCGAGTGGCAGACGTTGCAGCTTTGAATAGGCGGCTGATTGGGTACGAGATTACCGGTAAAGATATTCAAACCAACTTGAGCACCTGGGGACAGTGCAGTTCTGTCGCCGGCCAGGAAGCGATCCAGCGGCGTATCATCGGAAATCAGAGTTGCCTGATACATCAGCAACGCCAGGCCCCAGTACAAACCGAAGTTCGATTCCATCTGGGTAAAGCCGTCGCTGGTCGCTTGGCGCGAGGCCCACCATTCTTCTTTGAAGGCGCGGCGAATCAGGTCTGGATAGCTGATCCGCAAACCTTTGCCGGCGAAGTTCTTGTATGGAGCCAGCGACGAGTCGGTGAAGTAGACCTCTTGACGTCCCAGGGGTCGCAGGGTCAACATCTTGCGTCCCAGGTTCTTGAAGTCGCGACCGGTCCAGCCCATCTCGACCTTCAATGGTGGATTCATGGCTTGGGATGCCAACGAGGCATTGTCCAAGAGAATGGCGACCGGCACATTTGATGTTCGGGCTCGCGTGCGAGTGCCAGCGGCCCGGTCCAGGGCGGCTGCCCACCAGGTATCGTAGAAGAAGTTGGCACGTAGCACGCGTGCATTAGGATCATTCTTGCCAGCGTTGTTCACGCCATTGAAGTAGAAGCTCGCGCTACCGTCCCAGTTGTTGCGGTGGTTAAATACCGAGTTGATCACGGTCGGTGAGTTCCGCGATGTGACCGTTCGGAGGTTCACGCCACCAACTCTGAAATCGTCGTCAGGCACAACGTTGCCAACTTCGACAGCGTTGAATGGAACGACCCTGACGAAGCTGCGGAGTTCTACACCCTTGCTACCGACGATCTCTTCGCGGTTTTCGGAGACTGTAGCATTCGGGCTGAGCGAGTCGTCGACACCAGGACCAGTGGCCGGGTCGTCTACGCGCACGAATGGGAAATCACTTTCCTTCAGCTTGCTAATCGGGCTTCGCAATTTGACGTCATGCGGATTTCGATCAGGCAGTCCCAGAGTGTTGTTGATGCGTGCGTCCGCACCTGCATGCCAGTGGCAGGTGGCACAAGCAGTCAGGCCATCTGAACCGGCTTGCATATCCCAAAAGAGAGCTTTGCCCAAAGCGACGGCGGCATCGCGATCACGTACAAAGTCTCCCAGGTTACTGGGCAGGGGGACTTTGACGGTGTTCAGCGGAGCCAGCGGCCTCGCAGTCTGGGCGAATGCGTCGCTCGTCCAGGTCGCAGCCGTGATCAGTAGCATTGACGGCAGAGCCGCGCGCAAACTTTTTGCGATGCGCATGAGTTTCCTCGTTCGTGAGATGAGAAAGGTTGAGACAGTTTTGATTGGCGAACGGAACGTAAAAACGTGACGTGGAACAAACAAACCGGAACGCAAAGGAGACTGAACGAGGTTTCCTTTGGTTGCCATACTAATTGGCTTCTAACCATCAGCTAGCATCGCAAGATGTATCTGTTAGTAAACATCTCGCATTGACGCACGACATTAACGGTTATGCCGGTCGTACACCTGCGATGGATCAGGTGCCACTGAGGCCTGCGGTCAGGCCACCATCGAGAATCAAAATCTGACCAGTTATGTAGCTGGCATCGATACCGCTGAAAGCAATCAGCTTGGCGCACTCAGCCGCAGTGCCCCAACGCTTGACAGGCACGTCCACGGCTTTAACCGCAGGCGTGGCCCAAGCATGAACTTCAGGCACATCCAACAAGCCGGTTTGAACGCCGATGCTGCGGACATTCTGACGACCATAATTGCGAGCGATTGTACGGATAACGCCGGTGATAGCGCCTCTCAAGCTAGACATATAGTTCTCTAACTCGCCGCCTGCATACATCACTGGCAAGGCACAATGATTCACGATTGCGCCGCCTCCGTTCTTGCTCATATACTCAGCCGCAGCCAGGCTGCGCGATAGAATTCGTTCGCATTCAGCCAGGACCAACGACGGCGCATTGGCCGGGTCGGGCATGCAGATGTTCACCAGAAGAGTCAAGCCATCAAGCGCATGGCTGGCTTGTTCGATCAGTTCATCGGGCCCTAGCGACTCATTGACGACAGCGGTACCGGATGATGTGTTGCCGGCTCCCTGACCTACCGCGCAGGCGACGCCTCGACGTGTCAGCTCGGCTACGACGGCTTCGCCCAGGCTGCCTCCGCCGAGCACCAGGGCTCGATGGTCGCCGTCAGGCAACAATTTGAATTCGGCTTCTTCGTACACTTGTGTGGTCATTCTAGTAGCTCTCCGACTTTAGAGTGGAATCTCTTGTTACCGTAGGTCGCCAGGAAATACCGGGATCGACATGGGGCCAACTTGTCGGGGTAGGCAGTAGGAACTATGCGAGGACTGTCGATAAACTCCGGATGATCGATTTAATTGGCCTCGGGACTGCTGCCCGCCAAACTTCGCAGTACCAGGGCAGTGTTACGGCCAATCTCGGACGAACCGATCACCAGAGCTGTGGTTGGTCGCTCGGCAGTGCTGACACTACCACCCTGATTACTGGGTACACGCGTACATTGGGCAGCAAGTTGCATGCTGGCAGCGGCCACCCCCATCAATCCGCCGGCGGCTTCCAAGACACCCGTGTTCTTGGTGACGCATTCCAAGCGAGTTGTAGGGCCGATGACTTGACGTACCGCGTTGGCCTCGCGCGTGTCATACGCGGTCAGTCCACAACCATTGCCAATGACCAAGTCGATGTCGTGCGATGGGCAGTTGATGGATTCGAGCGCTTGCACGATGGCTTCTTCCAACCAGCGTCCGCTGCTGTCAGCTTCGATCCAGGATGGCTGGCTGCTGGCTTGAGCTTCCAGGTTGACCGCAGGGGCATCGAAGGTATTGGCACATGCGAGGATCGAAGCGATCGGCACGCAGCCACGACGCAGCGCGGTCGATTCACGCTCGACCACTAGCGCTACAGCGCCTTCTCCCACGATCATGCCAGAATCGGTCTCGCCGTACGGTTGCCACTGGTCAGCCGGTGCATGGTGCAAGACGCCCAGCGGTTCCAGTAACCGTAAACCACTGGCTGACACCTCATCAGCGGCGACCACGACGACAGATTGGAGGTCGGGTGAACAGCGAAGCTGATTAACCGCTGTCGTCAGGGCTCGAAGACTGGTGGTCAAACCATCGGTGATCGTCGCACTGTAGCCTTTCATGCCGAACCAGTTAGCCAATTGACTGGCTAACAGGAATCGCCCTTTGCGCAGCAGAGCCTTGCTGACAGTCAGCGAGCCCCATGGGCCCTCGAGCGCTTGGAAGAGTTTATCCAGGGACTGGCCCGAGGCGCGCGCGATACCGGTTACCAGGCCCACCTGATCGTGGCACTTTCGCAGATCAGCCGCGGCGTCTTGCAGGGCCAATTTGGTGGCTGCTGCCGCATACTGGGTTAATAAATCGATTCCGCGCAATTTGAAACTCGACAGCAGTTTGCGAGCCTCGAAGCCGCGTACCAAACCGGCTTGGGTCACGCGCGTGGCATCGGACTCCAATCGGCTCAAGTCACTCCACTGACAGGACTCATCCAGCAGCCTGCCTGCTAATTCACGTTGACCACACCCCAGCGCTGTTACCAAACCAATCCCTGAGATAACGATTGGGTCCTCGTGATCCAGCGGCTTGCTGGTTTGCCCTGCCACTGGTTGATCTCCAGCGGCCAGTACCACATTGGTACCACCAAATGCGGCGGTGGTCGCTACGAAGTGATGAAAGGTTTGTTGTCGTGGTCGATTGGGTACGAAATCGTATTCGTAAGTAGACGCCTGTTCATCGAAGTTCAAGGTCGCCGGCATCAAGTTCTGCTGCTGACATGCGAGGCTGGTCACCAAGCCCATAGCCGGTCCAGCTCCATTGCAGTGCCCCAGCGTTGATTCGAACGAGGAGATCACTGGCTTGTGCTCACCAAAGGCAGTTCGAATGGCCGCTATCTCCGAGGCGTCTTGGCTTGCTCCGCCAGCCCCGCTGGATTTGATCCAGTCAATGTCGCTGGCATGTAACTGCGCATCGACCAGAGCTGCTTCCAGTGCGCGGCGTATCCCGTCTCCGCTGGGATCAAACTGAATTGAATCGAAGGCATCGCTCGTGACGGCATGACCATGCAGGTATCCGAGGATGGGTGCCTGGCGCGCGATGGCCGACTCGTATCTTTCGATGGTCAAAAAGGCCGCGCCCTCGCCCATCGACATGCCTTGAGAACGACTGAAGGGCGAGCAGGGTTGCGCATCCAGAATGCCCAGAAAATCAAAACCGATGATGTTCAGCGGCAATAAACCTTCGCCACCACCTGCCAGCACGAAATCAGCTTGGCCAGTTTGCAGCCAACGCATGGCTGCTCCGATTGCAATACCACTACCAGCCGAAGCCGAAGACACCGTGATTATGGGACCTTGGAAACCGAAATGCCGAGCCAGTTCATCAGTCTGAAAACATGGCACATTCTGTTGCAGCAGGAGTTTGGAGAGCCGCCTATCGATCGTCTGCGCAAGCATCGGATTGCTTTGCTTGGGGTGAAACTGTCCACTGCCACTTGCCCCCGTAGCCAGGCCCAAGCGGTGCGATGGGACAGCTTGACGATTGAGTCTGGCAGTATCCAGAGCCTGCGAGGCAGCGTGCGCGGCCAGCAAGGTTCCTCGATCCCAGCGTGCCACCAGGCGGTCTGGAAATCTGCCTGGCGGTAACTGTTCGATGGTGCCTGCGAACTTGGTCGTCAAATTCGGCGCGTGCGAACATTCATAAGGCTTCAAACCACTCTTGGCTTGACGCAAGCTTTCAATGACTTCACCGACATTGTTGCCGATGCTGCAACAAATGCCCATTCCGGTAACTACAACTGATTGATTCATAGCCCCACTCCCATCATCCAATCATGCGGTCCAGGCAGACGGCCGCATGACTACCTTCTTCACCTGAAGCAATAACCAAAGCTACCTCGCCGCTACGTACATCGCGAGGTGCCCCCATACCATGCAAGTCTGCCAGGGCTGCAGTGGCATTCATCAGGCTCGACGAGGCTTCGGCGTAACCTGTTTGCGGAGTAACCGAATGACGTACGGCGTCAGTTCCAAAGATGGAGGTCAAAACCTCTTGTTCGCGACGGTCCAGGCTACAGCGGCCGCTAGCCAGGTGATAACGCAGAGCGATGTCGCTCTGCTGCACCTTGCCGCTGGCCAGTGCATTTTCGACGGCTCGTCGCAGCCATATACCCGATGGTTCGATTCCTACCGGCAAGTTGGCATCGCCTGCCAGACCATAGGAGCGAATGCGTCCCCACACGCGCGCCCCGCGCGCAGCCACCGTGGAGGCGCGCTCGAGTACCCAAGCCACGGCCCCTTCGCCCAGATTCATGGATGGACAACTGGCTGCGCCCGTGCGATGCAACAGGTTGAGGCGTTCGAACAACTGAAAGTACAGCGGCGCCAGCTCGTCAGAGGCTACCACGATCACCGCATCTTGAAGTGGATTGCGGCGAAATAGTTCGAGTGCATGAGTCAAGGCTTGAAGGCCAGAACTACCGGCGCCTACGAGCGAGGATGTGATACCTCGGATTCCCAGTGAACTGGAAACCTGGCCACCCACTGAGCTCATCACCATATTGGGAAAGTAAACGGCGCTGGCGGCCGACCAGTTACCACCCTTGACGCTCGCGAGATACTTTTCATAGCTGGTGGCTGCGCCGCGAGCTACACCAACGACCAGGCCAATCTGCCCTCCATCACCGGCCACGGGCCAGAGCCTGGCGTCTTGCAAGGCCAGTGAACTGGCAATCGTCGCATAAGAGGCGACCTTATCGACGCGGCGCAGATTGAGTGTCGGCATCAGCTTGCGTGGATTGAAGTCCCTGACCAGGCCAGCCAGTAGATCTTCAGGCAAACCTTCTTGGAGATTCTTGGCTGGACTCAATCCGCTCTCGCCACTGGCAACGCGGGCTGCAAAATCTTTGACGTTCAGCCCTAAAGAAGAAATGATCCCGATGCCAGAGACGACGATATCCTCTTCGCTAACGCTGATTTGCGAGCTGGTTTTCTGGCCGGGCTTGCCGCCCACAATGACCGCGTTGGCGCCGGCAAACGCAGCAGACTGAGCCATGAAGTAATCGATATTGGCCGGCCTTGGCAGATTGGGTACGCAATCCAGTTCGCAGCCCGGGCGAACTTCGGTGAAGTTGGCAGTAGGCGGTAACCAATCGTTCTGCATGCCAATGATCGAAGTAATCACTCCTAAGACACTGGAGGCTCCCAGCATATGTCCCGTGAAGGATTTGGTAGCGCTGATCGGCGGTACCTTGCTGGTCGCTGCATCAGCTTCGTCACTATTGAAGAATCGCTTCAAACCAACAGTTTCAGCCGCGTCGTTGGCTCGTGTGCCCGTACCGTGAACGTTGACATAATGCACTTTCTCGGGGCTGACACCCGCGTGGGCCAGAGCCATCGAGATCGCCCGATTCATACCTTCACCGGCTGGCTCGGGAGCAGTGATGTGATACGCGTCCCAGCTCAGTCCATATCCATATAGTTCGGCATGCAAGCGCGAACCTCTGCCTTGCGCACGTTCGGCCGATTCGATCACCACAAAACCTGCCCCATCGCCCAGGCTCAAACCAATCGGATCGCTGAACGGGGCGCATGGTCCATCGGCCATCGCACCTAGCGATGCGAAACCGGCAAAGGTTAACTTCGAAAAACCATCGGCCCCACCGGCCAAGACCCAATCGCATTTGCCACTGCGCACCAGTTCAATGGCATATCCAATCGCCGCGCCGCTGGAACTACAGGCGTTGCTGAGTGTAATGGCCGGGCCATGAATGCCCAGCTTGGAAGCCACTGCGGCCGTTTGATGGTAGTGGGCCGAGGTTTCTAACAACCTTCGCGGCATCGAATCGGCCTCAATATCACTGCCGGTATCCACAAAGCGATCTAATTGCGATCGGCCACCATGGCTGGTACCAAATACAAGACCGCAGCGTGTTGGATCTTCAGGAACTTGAACTCCGGCATCTTCCATGGCCTGAACAGCAGCCAGATAACCCATCTGCGCAGTGCGATCAAACCTGTCCTGCTCTTCCGGAGTGAAGTGTTGACATGGATCATAGCCATCAACCAGCGCAGCCCATACCTTGGTGCCTGGGATGATGTCATCATGCCCCTTGATGCCCGTCTGCCCACTGCATAGCGCAGCGGTCAGCTCGGCTACGTTCTTGCCGATCGGGCACCAAACGCCCATGCCGGAGACGACGATTTTTAATGCTTCATTCATAGTATCTGCCACTCTTTTTCGTATCTCAGTGCGGGTGATTTATCGTCAGGCTTATGGGTTTACGCGTTCTACGACCAGGGCATGATTGTTGCCATGCTCTGTGCTGCCGCAGACCAGGACGCGATTGAATTGACCAGTTAACGGATTGCCCTGAACAAAGGGTACGCGTGAATCGATCGAAGAATCGGTCGAGGCTAGCGGGTACGCTTCGCCGTGCTCGATACCCAAAGTTGCCGCAGCCAGGCTGAAGAGACCTGAGGAAGCACCGGCCACCCCCAGATTGCCGCTCAGGCAACTGATCGGCGGCGTATGGGTTCCGAACACTTGCAGCAGGCCACTGAGTTCCCGCTGGTCGTACCGGGGCAAACCGCGGCCGTGACCGATAACCCAATCGATGGCCGATTTATCGCAGCCAGCTCCCGCAATCGCGTTTTCGATCGCATGGGCAAAGTACTGTGGGTTGGCATCGAAGTCGCGAAACGCGTACGCATCCGCGGTGGCTCCAATTCCGGAGATCCGCGCCAGCGGTTTAGCACCGCGCTTGCGCGCTAACGATGCCCGTTCAAGTATCAGCGCCGCGCCACCTTCGCCTATGACATAGCCGCTTCCGGCACCATAGGGTTTCAAAAGCTTGGGTTCGTCCCCGGCATCAGCGGCCAACCATCCTCGACGATTAAACACATCGTAGAACAATGTGCCGATCTCGTCGGCGGCGACCACCGCGATCGCATCCTGTGCCGGATCATTGCGCAGCAGGTCGTACGCATGCACCACGGCGGTCAGGCCGCTGGTAATACCATCGACGACCGTATTGTTGATGCCTCGCAACTTAAATGCCTGCGATACCTGCCCACCGATAGTGGAGAGCACCATCGACGGAAAATACTTGGCGCTCATCTTCTCCAAGCCGTCTTTGATCAAACTGCTTTGGAAATCATCTTGTACGGTGATCGAGCCATACGTGAGTCCCATGACCAACCCCAAGCGATCGGGATCGGCATTACGCAGATCCAGCTTGCTATCCTGAAAGGCCAGCCCAGCAGCCACCATGGCATAACGCGTTAGCAAGTCCGCGCGGCGTACGTCCAGAGTCGGCGCCAGCTTGCGGGCATTGAAGCCGTCGACCAGCGCGGCATGTTTGGAGCAAAAGGGTGAAGTGTCAAAACGATCGATCGCCCGAATACCACTCCTGCCTTCGCGCAATCCCTGCCGGAATACATCGCGACCGCAACCAATGGGCGATACCATCCCAATCCCGGTGATCCAGATTTCGTCTTGATCACATGGTTGTTCAATAACCGTTGTTCGTAGCTGTCCGGCGGACACAGCGCAGTTAACACCACCGAAGGCTGCCGAGTTGGAGATGAAAGCGCGAATGGCACCCGGCCGCGGCTGATTGGGGACGTAGTCCAGTTCACACCCAGGTCGAGCTGCCTCGAAGTTAATCGTCGGAGGAATGAAGCCCTCCTTCATCGCCAGTACCGAGACGATGAACTCGAGTATGCCCGCAGCGCCCAAGGTATGCCCAAAGTACGACTTGGTCGAACTGATTGGTGGAATGGGCTGCCCTTCGTACAAGGCCGTAACCGCTTGAGTCTCGGCCGTGTCGTTGTCGCGCGTGCCTGTGCCGTGGGCATTGATGTAATCAACATCTGCCGGCTTCATTCCGGCACGATCCAAACATCGGGCCATAGCGCGCTTGAGCCCTTCACCGGCTGGGTGAGGCGAGGTCACGTGGTGCGCATCGCCCGATAGTCCATAACCCAGGAACTCGCCATAGATATGTGCATCGCGAGCTCTGGCTCTGGCCAACGATTCCAACACCACAAAGCCAGCCCCTTCACCAAAGCTGACGCCGATACCTTCACTGAAAGGCGAGATCGGCATCGGGGCCATCGCCCCTAGAGCATAGAAACCAGCGTAGGTAAACACCGAGAACGCATCGGCCCCGCCAACCAAAACATAATCGGCTCGTCCCGATCGAATCCACTCGTAAGCAAAGGCCAGCGCCGTGCCGCTAGATGCACATGCAGTGGAAACCGTACTGCGTGGACCATGCAGACCCAGCGCATGCCCAATGGCATCCGACTGCACATAGATGGCAGTATCCGGAAATGCATAGAGGTTGATGTTAAATGGATCAGGTTTCTTCTGCGGAGGATCGCCCTGGCCCCCAGCACAGATTCCGGTGACCAATGCCAACCGCTCGGAATGAATCGTCTCCTCTGGAAGTCGCGCATCTTCCAGGGCCAACCTGGCCGCCAGGATACCAAACTGGGCTGTGCGATCCAGCGACTCTGAATCGGTCGCGCTGAAGTACTTCAGCGGATCGTAATTGGGAATTTCAGCGGCATGCTTGATCGCGAGATGATCCGTCTTGAAGGCTTCGATCTGTCGCACTGCTCCGCGACAATTCTTCAAGTTCTCCAGGACTTCATTCAGCGTCGTACCGATGGGACAAAAGATGCCCATACCTGAAATGACTACGCGGTCGTTACCCTTACTCATAAGTGCTTCCTTCTTTTAGAGCTGTACGCAGGTCCTGCCCTAACCGCATCGTGATGACCTGGTCCTGGCTGGTGATAGTAATCGCGTCGGCGCTGATGGACTGTAACTGCCCATCGAACTCTTCTATTGATACTGGTTTGCCTGGGACCAGTAGCAATTCATCATTGGTCAATGAGTCGAACAACCAGGCCTGTGGTACGCCATCGCGTTCAACCACGCCAACGAAGGTGACTTTGCTCAAGTGATCGATAACCGGGGCGACGACCGTAGGCGTAGCAACCACGGGCTTGGGCGGTTCGTACCTGCGGAAAGGATTGTGTTTGCTGAACGTTTCGGCTAATCCACCATCGCGTTCGATGTGCTCAGGGGAAACTGCCAGGGGCAGATCACTGGGTGCATCGGGCAGACTGAGCGTTTCGATCGATAAGGACACGCGAGCGTCGCGACCCGTGGATGCAATATCGGTCAGTTGCAGCCGAGTGATGCCATGCAGCAGATAGAACGACTCGAACTCATCGACCAGCGAACCGATTGATTCGATCTCGGCTCGACCTTGCAACGACAAGGTAATCCGATCCCCTAGACCTGGTTCATTGATCGGTGAAGTACTGTCGATCTTGATGTCCTGCCAACCGTGTTTGGTAGCCAGTTCATGTAGCCAGGCGTAGTAACGCGTTCCAGCCAGAGTGCTATCGGCGGGCAAGCTCTTCGCCTGGTTGCGCAGGTGCCGGACGGTCAAATCGCGTTGCGTTTGAATCTCCTGCTGCGCACTCTCGATTTGGCTTTGCAATTGCTCGATGCGCGAGTACTGCAGGCTCCACAGGCTCTGACTGGCTTTCACCAGGCGATAGCCCACAAACAGGGTGAGACAGCCAAGCAGACCGATAGCCAACCGCCGCTCTTGAGGTGTCTTAAAATATCTGCCAAGTCCATCGATGTTAATTCTCAACATGCTGACCTCCTGACAGAATCACCGTGATCGCAAATTCGGCGCTATATCTGTTGTCACCTTGCCTGGCTTCCAAGCGCTTGAGCTGTGTCTTGCTGTACTGTGGATTGTTGATCAGATCGTTGACCAGCGTATTGACGCATTGCGAGTTCCTGGCCAGTCCTTCGACATTCAGTTCGCTGTTTCCATCGCCGTTTTGTAACGCCTCGATTCTCGAGAGCATCAGCTCTTCTGCGCCAGGCAATGACGCGATGTAATCGCTCAGCAAACGACTGTAATCGAGTTGTTTGTCTTGCCACCTGGCAACCATGGCCACTTGTTGCCAGCGCGGTCTCTCTTTCTCGATCTGCTGCTCTAACTCCAAACGTTGTTGCTGCAGACTGGCTATGCGACTTTCCAATCGCCACGTGTTTAGACGAGCCAAGGTCCAAGCCGACAGAGCTACGGCGGCAATAGCGCAGGCGACTTTTAGACGTTTCCGTATTACCAGGCGGCGATGATCAATGGGTTGACGCGGAGCTGCAAAATTGATCCGGCACTGAGGATCGGTCAAGGCTGATACCAGCGATTCAGCCTTCATCTCGTCTTCGCGTTTAACGACCCGGTACGATACCTTGATCAGCAGTTCACGGCGCAGTTGATCGACCCAGGCTGGTTGAATGGCGGCGGTCTGCGGCTGGCTGTCGGTTGCCATTACCTGGAGAAAGCGAATGCTGGATAACGGCCGCGCAAGACTGTTCGATGGTACGGATGCCAGCAGTCGACGAAGTGTGCTGATGATTTCACCAGGCATGCTTGCCTCTGAGGGCGCCTTGGCAGCGTAACACAGGATTGGCATACTGCGCGAACGAATCGTGAACTCGATCTTGGCTGGTCCCAGCACGACGATCGCTTCGGCGTCTACCTCTGTGGTGACTTGGTTGCGCGCCACGGCCAGTTCGGGGACCAGGATCGCATGGCACTCCAGATCGGCCGCCACCAGGCAATCCTGGATGCGCTGGACATGTTCACGTGGTATCGCTGCGACCAATACCGCGCGTTCGGTTTGACCGGCGGCGAGTGGTTGAGCCACAAAGTCCACGGCCAATTCGCTCATGGCTATCGGAAAGATTGTTTCGCATTGCAGATGAACCGCTTCAGCCAAACGATCGTCACCAACGGCCGGCAGCGTCAGCAGTTTGAAGGCCACGTATCGCCGCGGTGCGCAGACAATCGCTTGCCGTGCCGTCAGACGCTCGCGCTTGATCAATTGAATCAGCCAGGCCGTAGCGGTCGCCTGACCTTGCGGGTCATCGGTGCTGATGGCTTGCTTGAAGGTACGACCAATCCTGGTCGTTGAGCCTTCGCGGCTGACTTCGGTTACCGTCAACCAGGCACCCGTCCAATCCAGCATCAGAAACGATGCCGGTACGGTAACTGGCGAGCGCGAGGTACGTGCAAGAGACCAGTCCGCTCTCATGGTACTAGTCCTTTCAAGTCTTTCAGGCGAAGGGGCAATGAATCCTGAACAGTGATGATCCGCGGGTAATCTACCGAGGTGTCAATAACAAAGTGGCGAGCAACTCCCGTTGCCTGACCGACTGCCCAGCCAACTGCGGTTCCACGCCAAACATCACCCCCAACGGTAATGAAGGGAGCGACCTCGCGCAGTTGCTCCAACGACAACAATCCTTCGCTGACCAGCCAACCGATGCTTCGCGCATGTTGATGAGCTGGGCTGCGGGCAACGATGGCCATCGCTTTGTTGGCATCCAGACCAGGAATAGTTCTCAAGACTTCCAATGGAGCATACGCCAGGTTGATGCGGGCCAGGTTCTGAGGTCCTGGCTGAGTTGTGCAGACCCTTTCCAGTTGGTCCAAGGCCGCATCGAGTTGCGAAGTTTCCCAGGGACTCTTCAGCAACGCCTGCTGGCCATCACGAATGGTCAGGACTTCTTGATCAATCAAATCGACCAGCGACCTGAAACGAAACGCCGGCTCGGCACTCAAGTCCAAGCCGCCGCGGATTTGCACTTCTCTGGCCGACTGGCTGCGACTCTGTTTGTCCAGCTGACTCCTGACACGCGCATCGAGCGATTGCTTTCTTTCCTCGATCTGGGCCTGCTCCGAGTCGGGGACAACCGAGCCCCGCTGCCGTGGACCATCCAAACGCATAGCGACTACGAACTGGGTAGCGTCCTGCCCTAGCAGTGGCAAGAGCTGATCATACAGTTGAACCAGGTCGGCCTGATTGAGATCGACCTTGGCTAGCTGCGGAGCTCGCAAGTTCGATTCCGATGCAAACACTGTCAGAAAAGCGCTCCAGCCTCGGTCCAATCGGCCATCACCATTGTCGGCTGGCATCGAGATATCACCATCATTCTCATTGGCATCCAACCAGTCATTGCCATTGGTGTCTTCGCCGTAGAGCAGCTCAGGTGTGATACCACGGATCAGCAGCAGTTCCGACAAATCCTTCAGCGGTCTTTGTGCAGGTAGCCGTGGGGAGGCCTGCGCGCTGTACCAACTGGCTTCGGCCCCTACAGGACGAACCTGGCCGTCGCTATCGATCCAGTCCATGATCGCATCAGCAATCTGTGGCGTCATGCGCGGCAGTTGCATCAGCCGCTGTCGAACTTGGGGAATATCTTCGATACCTGTTGGCAAGCCATTGAGATTGAGTTTGCCCGACTCATTCGACAAACCGTAGTTATCGCTGGCCAACTGATCGAGAGATCGCCAACTTCGGATCACTGCAAAACCAGCCGCAGACCGCACCAGCTCTTGCGGCTTGAACATTTGATGCGTTCGCGCAGATGACGACGACTCCGCCAGGTTCATGGCGTAATCGACTCCCGAATCTGCAGCGCTGCCGGCAACCAACTGGGCCGCCAGGGAAGTGGTGACGCGATACTCAGCCAGCATCTGTTCAGCAAAGATCGAGACAGCCAACGATAAAGTGGCCACGATCACCAGGACCATGGGTAACAAGAATGCCTTGCGCGTGCTCGTGCGGGGTCTATGTCGGAGGCTCATGGTTTATCGCACCTCCCCGGGGCTCGAGGCAGCAGCCATCAGCGCGATAGTCCAACGACGGCGGCTGGAGTCGATCGACGTAAGCTCGATCTCAACAGCTCGTGGCAATGCCTTGCGCGTCGAGGAGTTCCAGGTGGAAAGCCATTGGCGGCCATCGAAGTAGCGGAACTGTATGCTGCTTGCGCGGGCGATGAGAGTTTCGTTGGTCGAATCGCCTTTCGTTCCGGCGGAGCCCAGCTCGACACGCCAGAGTCCATCGCCGGATAACGATGGCAAGCGAGTGGTACGCAAACGCCCACGATCTTCATGAGTAGGAATCGCCGGCAGATCGTTACCACCAAGCGTCCAAACCACTTGTTGCTCAGGCCGCCTGGCCGCAGGCGCGTTCAGAATCATGCGTGGATTGGCCGACTGAATGCAAATCATCAACCAGCGACTATCGCCAGCCAGCGCAATCGGCTGGGCATAGGTTGCCATGTCCCTCAACTGCAACAGTGAAGCAGCCCCAGCGATAGCCAGTTCCGATTCCTCGATTGAAGTTGTGACCTGGGCCGGGCGGAACCAGGTTGGATCGGCAGCAACCGAACGCAGATCAAATCGTAAATCCTGCAGAACGCCCAGTAGTCGTTCGCTGGCCAGGACTTGATCGTTGCCAGTGACCTGATACCGCGCTGTGGACTCTACCAGGCCGAAAATTACGACCAGCATAAAACTGCTGAGCGCCAGCGCCAGAATGGTTTCAATCAGCGTGAAACCGCTGGCCCTGCTATCGGCAATGGTCAGCCTGCGGAATGGATGGTGCACAACCGCAGAGCCGGTTGCACTCAAGTGCAATCGCTGGGTCATGGCTGGCCTCCTGGCTTCGACGTGGTTGCCTGCCAGCGTGTCAGCGTTGCCAGCGGCGCGCTGGTCGATTGACCGCTGCGGTATATTTCCACGGTGACCGATCGCAAACCTGCCGTTGCGGTTGGTTCAATCATGATGCGTCGCAACCAGGCCGGATCCAAGGCCAGCGGTTCCAGCTGCCCACTGGCCTGTTCGTTGGCTTGTGACTGGCCACTGCGAGCCAACCAGGCATCTAGTTCAGCCTGGCAGAGGAGCGCGGCCTCAGCGTTCAACTGCGCACCCACGGCAACTCGTACTCCAGCAGACTGCAGCTGTGCCAAGGCTGCCAATGCCATCGACAGCAGCGCGGTGGCCAACAGCACCTCTAATAACGATAAACCGGGGCGGTTCGCAGAGTGACGCTTCATGGCATCTCTCCTATCGTGACACAGCCGGTCAAGCGTTCGACAGTCATGAGCATCGAACCGTGATTGCCACGGACTTCGAACTGACAAGGCGTTGCCGTGCCGTCAGAGTGAAAGATGATTTCCGTAATGTCTATCCGCTGGGCTGCGAACGTATGCAAGGTCGTCCCGGGCGTTAGTTGGACCAGTTTTCTACTCGTGGGTTTACCTGCTTCACCTTGCCAATAGCTTGAGCCACCCTGCTCAAAGCCAAAACAGACTGAGATTGCCTGATCGATCGCCAGCTGTCGCAACCTGCCAAGATCCTCTGCTATACGTGCCGCCTGCGCACGCAGCTCCATGTGTTGCTGCGTACCGAACAAGTTCGGCAGCACCAAACAGGCAGCGCTGGCCATCACGGCCAGTACTAGCAGGAGTTCGATCAAGGTGAGGGCGACGCGATTGTTCATGAATCTAAGGCAGAGCTGCTCGCTGTGGCGGTGTGTAGAACGAATTAGTTGTTAATGTTCCAGTTCCCAATGTCGTCATCTGTGTCAAACATTTTGTCTGGTCCTGCCGAAACGACATCGAAACCAGTTTTGTTGCGCCGGCCCGGGAACTCGTACTTCAATTCAGTCCCCCAGGCATCTAACGGTTTGCGTTCCAGGTAAGGTCCTCGCCAGCGTCGATCCTGGTTAGACGTAGCTTGTATCAAGGCTGCCCAACCTTCGTTCGTTGAGGGAAAGGCGCCCAAGTGATCGACGGCGTACATCTTCAGCGCTTGCTCGGCACCGCGCACGCTGACCTGTGTGGCATCGATGTTGGCATACTTCTGTCGTCCCAATAGTTCGGGTACGACCATGGCCATCAACACACCCAGGATGGCCAGGACCAATAGCAGCTCCATCAGCGTAAAAGCGCTGCGCTGAAGTGGTTGTCGTGTGTGCTTATGCATGTGGTTGACCTTCGTAGGAGGTAGCCCCCGACTCTGTGTGTGTGCAGTTGTTAGTTGATGCATCAATTGAATCGTCCGCTCGAGAGGAATACGGGCATCAGCAGCGCCAACATCATGAAGCCGATCACTGCAGCCATGACTACCATCAACGCTGGTTCGATCAGTTTGGCTAAGACATTCAGGTAGTTTTGGGTACGTTGATCCAGTTGATCAGCCAGCTTGATCAAGACCGTATCGAGCCGATTCGACTTTTCGCCGATGCGTACAACTTCGACCAGTTCGCGAGGGAAGTAATCGGAACCGGACAGGTTTTCGGCCAAGGTGCCACCAGCTGCCACACGTTTGGCAGCTCGATCAACCACGATCTGCAGGGCTCGGTTGCCCGTTGTGCCCATCGCGATGCGCAGCGATTCGAGCATCGGTACACCATTTCCCAACAACGTACCCAGTACGCGGCAGTAGACCGACAACGCGGCTCCTGTAAACACAGGGCCAACGATCTTTAGCTTCAACTTCCAACCGTCCAGCGTCAGCTTGCCTGGTTCCGTGTTGGCCCACAAGGCGATCGTTCCAATTGTGCCTGTCAGCCCGACGCTCAACAGCAGCCAGTAATCGCGCATCAGGCTGCTGATGGTCAACAGCAGGCTGGTACTGACAGGCAATTGCCCGCTGGCGCGCAAGCGATCAAACAGCGGTTCGAACTTGGGCACAAAGAACATCATCATGCCGGCTACAACAACCGCGCCGACGATCAGCAAGAATGCAGGATAGGCTATCGCTCCTAAGAGACTGCTACGCAGCTCGGAGCGTCGCTGATGCAGAGCTGCCAGGCGCCGCAGCGATTCCTCCAGGAATCCACCTTCTTCTCCCGCCCGAATCATGTTGCATGTCAGGTCATCGAAGATATGTGCGTAGACGCTAAGGGCTTTCGAGAGCGTCTCACCGTCGGCTACGCGCCGATTGATTTCCGTCAGTACGCCAGCCAAGGCCGTATCGCTGGTTTGACTGGCGACCAGTTCCAGCGACTTCATGAGCGGCATGCCCGATTCGAGCAGGTCCGACAGCATCTGGTAAAGCGATGCCAGGCGGGCCGCAGAGACGCGAGCACGGCTGGTACGCGCCGATGTTTGTTCTGCCAGGTTTAAGGGCAACAAACTCTGTTCATTCAATTGACGAACCGCGTCGCGCTGCGTGCTGGACTGTACGACACCCCGCACTAGCTGGCCAGCGCTGTTCTGAGCTTCGTAAGCAAATTGTGGCATAGTGTCAGACTCCTCAATCAATCCATTTCTGAAGTCGCCACACGCAGTACTTCTTCGACAGTCGTTTCACCGGCGAGGACTCGCTGCCAGCCCGATTGACGCAGCGTGCTCATGCCTTGCGACAACGCGACGGCACGCAGTTCATCATGGCTGCCACCTTGGGAAACCAAGCGACGAATCTCACTGCTGGTTCGTAGAAGTTCAAAGATGGCCAGCCGTCCGCGATAACCGGTTTGATTACAGGCAGAACAGCCGCGAGGCTGATACATGTCCACGCTGATGCCATCGCTGCCAGTTGCCGGTAGTTGATTAGCTGGAAAATCACTGGGCAACTCTTGCACGGTCACGGCCGAAAGCTGGCGACACTGTGGGCAGAGTCGTCGAACCAGCCGTTGAGCCAATACGCCATGCACGGTGTTGGAGACCAGGAAGCGCTCGACCCCCATATCCACCAGGCGCGTAAAAGCTCCGACAGCATCGTTGGTGTGCAGGGTGGAGAACACCAGGTGCCCGGTCAGCGACGCTTGAATGCAGGCTGTTGCCGTATCCTGATCGCGAATTTCACCAATCAAGATGACATCGGGATCATGCCGTAACACGCTGCGCAGTCCCGAGGCAAATGTTAAACCAACTTTAGTATGAACCTGAATCTGGTTGGTTCCACGCAGGGTATACTCGATCGGATCTTCGATCGTTACGATCTTCTTGTCTTCCGTGTTGATCTGCTGAATCGAGGCATACAAAGTGGTTGTCTTGCCGCTACCGGTCGGGCCAGTGACCAGCAGCATACCGTGGGGTTGCTGAATCAGCTTCGACCAACTGGCCAGCACTTCGCCAGGAATCGACAGGCCGCCGAGCGACAACTGCATGCGACTCTTGTCCAGCAGACGCATGACCACGCCTTCACCGAACTGCATCGGAATGACGCTGACACGGATATCCAGGTCGCGGCCTTGAACTTGAATGCGGAAAGCGCCATCCTGGGCGATCCGTTTCTCCGCAATGTTCAGTCGCGCCATGATCTTCAAACGACTGACTATGGCCGCGCGAAATCGATAGAAGTCGGCCGGAATGGATTGACGATGCAGTACGCCGTCGACGCGCAAGCGAACGATTAGCTGTTGGCCTTCGGGTTCCAAGTGAATATCGCTAGCTTCCTGGCGAACAGCCTCTGCTAGCAATTCGTTCACTAGTTTGATCACCGAAGCTGTCTCTTCGGCATCCACCACTTCACCCGCCTCTGCCTTCGGAGCAGCCCCGGGCGCATCATCACCAGAAAGCAAATCGTGAACTGTTCCGCCACCCAGTCCGAAATGCTGACGCAGAATCTTTTCTATTTGATTGCGATCTGCCAGCACCGGTTCCAGCAACACACCCGAAAAGGCAGTCAGCTCTTCCAAGACGCCGAAGTTCCTTGGGTCGCTCAGCGCAATTTGAATGCGCGGGCCGGTAGTCTTCAGTGGCAGCACTGCATGACGAAACAAAACTGGGGCAGGGAACCTCGCCAGCAACTCGCTATCCGGTTGGAAGCCCGCCAGGTCAATGAACTCCAATCCCCAATAATGCGCAGCCTCAGCCGAGCTGATCGTCAGGCCTTGCGCTCCTGACCAGTTGGTGGATTGAATCGAGCCTTCTGGCGAATTCTTCACGGTTGCTTCCCAGCCTGAGAACGAATGGCGAGCCTTCGTCTATTCGGACTGGAAAACTTAGATCAGCGGGGAGAGCTAGCACGCTTGTATCGCCTGCATTTTGCCGTTTGCCCATCTTCGCTATGTCAATGATACTGGCAGCGCGATAGCAGAAAGAGTGTAGGGCTTAGACCGACTTTGCCGAATAGACCATTTGTACGACCAAAACTCACCTTCGCGGGGCCTGCGCCAATTTCCATGATGCGTTTGCTATCACAGACAACAGCGAAGACATGGCCTCGAGCCGAGGTGGGGCTCGTTGTTGGCATAGCAGTGTGCATTCAGTTGTTCATAGCTTGCAAAGTCGGTAACGCGCAGTCGCCAGTCAGCCTCAATCCGCCCAATCGAGCAACTCTCAACCAGTTAACGCCGCCTAAAACAACTCCCACGGAACTGCAGGCTCCCAAGTCGGCCGTTTTTCAGTTGGCCCCACCCAAGAGCCCGAGCGTAGTTCCACTCAGCCCTCCAGCCAGCCAAGCTCAATTGACTGTGCTGAACCCACCAGCGCCTGCTGCGGCAACTGGTTCGAGCACCGCAAGCGCAGTCGTCAAAACTGAAGCGACGCCGCCTCAGGCATTGGAACTGGAGCAAATGCAGCCAGCTATTGCGGCTGTGCGAACTCAACTGGAAATTTTGAACCCACCGCCACCGACTGCGACTATGCCAAACGCGCCGTCCGCCAGCGGCGCGAATACTGCTCAGTCGACTATTTCCAGTGGTCTGACACTGGAAGGCCCCGTGGTCGCGCGAGCTGGCACGCCCAGTCAATTGGTGCCGCCACCACCTGAACTCGCCCAGCGGGCTATGCCCAGGTCACCTACCGTTCAGACCATCCCCGCCTCGCAGAGCTCCGGCGGTTCGGTCTTTGTCCAGCCTGCCAATGCCACACCTCCTCAGGCGCCAGCCACCCGCGTGGCTGCGCTCAGCCCACCTCCGGCTGCATCGCTACCTTCGCCCTCGATTGGCACCCTGCCTGCGCCTAAGGCTGGCCTGGTCATTCAAGTGCCACAGAAATCGCCGGCCCTGTCACCACCCAGCTCAGTTCGCGTCGGACCTCCAGTCCAAGTACCCAATCGTCAAACGCCAGCATCGGCTGTTGTTCAACAGATCACACCTCCGCGTTTCGCTCAACAACCACTAGCTCAACAACAACTGCAAGCACAACAGCTGCAGCCACAAGCACAAACTCAAGTGCCACCACCAGCGCTCGAGCAATTGCCGCAACCCCAGTTGCCTGCAGTGGGTTTCAATCAAGTGGTTGCTCAGCCCCCGACGGCTGTCGCCCCGCAGACCAGCATTCTAGAGAACCCGGCCAATGTACCTGGTTCGGTGATCATCAATGCGCCAGAACAATTCGGTGGCAATGCGACTACTGGCCAAGGCCTGGGGCCATCGATTCTGTCAGGTGCTGCGCCGATGGCCGAGGCTACGTGGCAATTCAATTTTCAGAATGCTCCTTGGCCATTAGTGATTCGCAACTTCGCCAAACAGAATGGACTGGCGTTGCAGATGTTGTCCGAGCCAACCGGGCAATTCAACTTTGTCGATGAACGCCCTTACCCAGCTAGTGAAGCGCTCGACCTACTGAATGATTACTTGCTCAACGAAGGTTTCTTGCTGATTCGCAACGGCAACAAGCTAACCACCGTTTCGGCAGGGGCTCCAGTTCAAGAAGGCATCGTGCCGTTTGTGCCGATGCGCCAGATTGATTTCTTGGGCCGCAACGAATTGGCTTCGGTCGCGATTCCGATCAAGTCGACGGAAGCCACGATGGTGATGAGTGAAGTGCAACCGTTGCTCAGCCGCATTGGCAGAGCGCAAGTAGTATCCAACTCCAGTCGCCTGGTGGTCACCGACACGGGTGCTTACCTGCGGCGCGCTCGCGATATTCTGGGTGGCTATGGTTTAGCCGCAGGCGATCTACAGACGGTCGTGGTGCATTTGAAGAACACCACCGCTGAAGGCATGGCTGCCACGATCTCCGCGCACTTGGGTTCCACCTTGAGTGCTGCCAGCGTAACGACTGCGGCTGGTCAAAACGGAGTGGGAGGCGTCATTCAAGCATCAGCCGTATCGGCCTCCGGTACCGGCCTCTCCTCGACGCGCGTCATACCGGATCGCGAAACCAATAGCCTGTTGATCAGCGGTACACCGGCTGAAGTCGCCGAGGTCCAGTCGCTGATCTGTCAGTTGGACCAGGCGCGGGCGCAGGTGATCCTGCAAGGTCTGATTCTGGAAGTCAACCTGGGGAACGTCCGTGAATTGGGGGCGGAAGTTGGTCTGCAGGACAGCGTCCTATTTAATCGTAGCGTGATCGACAACCTGGTCACTTTGCAGCAAACCAACACTTCGGCCAACGGTGTGCAAACGACCAACCAGCAAGTTGTCTCGCAAACATCGGCCCCTGGCTTCAACTTCAACAACCAACCGCTGGGCAACAATACAGCCATCAGTCCCAATGTCATTGGCGCTCAAGGGCTCGGTAACCTGGGCGTGGGCCGCACCAATTCGCAGTTAGGTTTCGGTGGCCTGGTACTGTCGGCTAGCTCCAACAGTGTCAGCCTGCTGCTGCGCGCCTTGCAAGCGAACTTCGAAGTCGATGTGCTCTCGCGTCCTCAGATCCGAACCGTCGACAACAAAGAAGCCTTCATCCAGATCGGCCAACAAGTCCCCGTGGTCGATGGGGTCAATGTGACTGCGGTGGGCACGGCTAATCCGATCATCCGTCAGGACCAGGCCGGCATCATTTTAAAGATGACTCCGAACGTAAGTCCCGATGGCCTGATTCAAATCAAAGTCAGCGCCGAAAAGAGTGCCTTCAAATTGCAGCCTGGCACGGGCGTGCCCATCTTCACCGATGCCCGTAACGGCACAGTGATCCAAGCCCCCATCAAAGACATTACCACGGCACAGGCTACCGTCAGCGCGCGCGCTGGCCAGACGATTGTTCTCGGCGGTATGATTACGCGCGACGAAGAAACGATCGAGCGTCGCGTTCCAGGCTTGTCGCGGATACCTTTGATCGGCCGCCTGTTTCGCTACGATTTCAACAACGTCACGCGCAAAGAGCTGTTGATCTTCTTGACTCCACACATCATTGCCGACGATGCTGCGAGCGATGCCTACAAAGATGCCGAAGTCAATCGCATCCATGCTCCGCTGGAGCGGGCCGCCGAGATTCATGGCAACTTGCTGACCGGCCCGCAAGAAGGTGCGCCGGTGATCGAGCAAGTTATCACGCCACAGTGATGAAACCTGTTGTACTGGCTGATAATCAGTCGGCCACCATCTGATTATCAGCCGAGCATCACCCGATGATCGTTCTTGGCTGGCTGATGTTTACTTCTGGCTTATGCAGTAGAGGTGTTTACTGGAGCGAATGAACAACTGGTTATCGCTGATGGCCGGCGAGCCACTGAAGTCTTCGGGCTGGTCAGCGAGGCGATTGACGCTCAGCAGTTCAAAGCTTGAGCCCAATTTGACGACGGCCACATCGCCATTGCGAGAGACAAAATACAGCTTGCCATCACCCACAACCGGCGAAGAGTAATCCTGGCCGCCCATGCCACCGCCACCGCGACGACCGAAACCTCCGCCGGGACCACCACCTTCGCCAGGCCCCGGGTTGGGCGCAGCATTTTGGGCCGGGGCTGCTTGGGTGTTAGCGGTTAAGCGGCCCTGATAGATCTCGGCGCCAGTCTTGGCATCGACACAGTTGATAACGCGATTGGAAATAAAGTAAACGCGTCCATCGTGGACGACAGGCGTGCCGATTCGGTTGCGTCCTTGTCCGGTCCAGACCATGTGCGATTTGGTAACGTCATCTTTCCCGCCCGCTCGCACGGCAAACGATCCACCGCCACGACCTTCGATGGCAAAGACCGTATCGCCTGCAGCCACCACGCTGGAGCAGTAAGAATCGTCCTGCGATGCTTCGCAGAACCAACGCAGTTTACCGGTTTCGGGATTGAGTCCCCAGATTTCATACGGCACGCCCAAAACAAGATCGGTGCGTGTGGCATCCACTTCCACCAAGATCGGTGTTCCCCAAGTACCCACCAACCCATCGGCCTCTTGTTTCCAAACTTGCTGACCGGTCTGCTTGTTGAACGCCACCAGGGAATTGCTCTCAGCCGAAGCAGTCACGATAACCAGGTCTTTGTACAGAATGGGACTGGAGGACGTTCCCCAGCCGCGCATGCCCACACCTGTGCCAACCGGTTGGCTCCACAGTTTCTTGCCTTCTAAATCGAAGGCCACTAAACCGGTCTTGCCAAAGTAGACATAGACATGTTGACCATCGCTGACGGGAGTATGAGATGCGTAGCCATGTTCAGCGAACATCCCACGATACTCTTCCTCAGGAAAGTACGGATCGACGACGGTGTTCCACAGTTGTTTACTGCTCTGCCTGTCAAAGCACAGCAGGTGTAGCTTAAGAGCCTTGATGTCGCCCGGCTCGTCGCGCGACAAACCGTAACCACTCCAACAAGTTACCAAGACTCGATCGCCCACTACGATGGGCGAAGAGGAACCGGGCCCGGGAAGCTCTACCTTCCATTGCAGATTTTCGCTAGGGCTGAACCTGGCCGGCAAGGCTTGGGCGTCAGCAGCGACTCCTGAGCCGTTCGGTCCGCGAAAGCGACTCCAATCGGCCGCTGGCAAATTGCCCATGAGACTCGACGCAAGTGCGGTACTCAGCACAGCCACTGGCCATTTCATGCTTTGGTTCCCCAGAAAATAGAGGGTGAGTTCGGTGGTCAATTGTTTTGTAATACCTCAGCCTCGGCGTCGGCCGCCGCCTTCCGGTTTGCCGATGCCACCATGGACATGGCCATCGCCTTCGTCAGGCGTCAGTCCCACAATCAGATCAAACTTGGCTGACAGTTCGCCGATCTTCGACTCTTTGATGGGAGTGAACTCGGCCATGATCAACTCGCGCAGCTTTGGATCGCTGACTTCGCGAGTGACGCCATCCTTGTCATTCTGTGGATGCCCCTTGATCAAGAGCTGTGTGGTCAGCAAACGCTGGCCATTGCGGCTGACACCAAAGTGAATGTGAGGTGTTCGCCCCGGATAAGCGACCGGTTTGATCGTGCGAAAGAAGTAATTGCCTTGCCAGTCGGTCATAAAGCGACCGTAGCCCTGAAAGTTCTTGTCCAGCTTTTCGCGGTTGATGCTGCCGCTGTGTATGTAAGAGCCGTTGTTATCAACTTGCCAGATCTCGACAAAAGCATTTCGGACTGGCTCGCCGGCCGGAGTCAGCACCCGTCCGCTGAGGTAAGTGATTTCGCCGACGGCGGGCGTAATATTGTCGTTCAGGATCAGCAGGTCATTATCGGTATCCAGCGGCAGTTTATCAGGATAGAACGGGCCTTCGGTCAAGCGTGGTGTCTTGGTCAATTCATCAGCCAGCGCGCCGCCGGTCAGATACAGTCCCGCCACCATGGCCAAGCCATTGGTAAACAATCGCCGGGAAATGACTCCAGGCAATACGCCGGCTTGTTGCATTTCCGCAATTTCCCAAGCCTTGCGCTGCCAACTGCTCAGAGGAGACATGATCGATTCCTGTCAGAGATGAAAAGGAGAGAAGCAGGTAATGGGTTCAACACTGGTCAAGTGCGAAAGTTTCGTCGCCTGATGACCCAATTTTTCTCAACCCACCAGGCACACACTGCGCCTGCTAGAGGCATCATACCAACCCTGGAGCCCAAAAGCCCTGCCTGTTAAGATACCAGCCCTTGAACCCACTGAACAAAACCGCCATGTAACTAGTTTTCAGGATCGAAACGTGCTCGAAATCGAACGATTTTCTTTTGGTGTCGGCGATCGCTTCGCTCACCAGGCCGCCGCTCAGTTGCGCGCCTTTCAGATGCTGGCCGCTGATGGGATCGACGTCGTGCCAGTTTGGAACAAGTCCAATCGCGAGCACTCGTTCATTGGGTCAGAACCGGCCAGCGTTCGCCAGGCCGCTCAATTGGCCGTTGAACAGCTCAACTGGCAACAGCCTTGGCACGTCGATGCCGACCATATTCGTTTGGAAACGGTCGATCGATTCCTTCAGCCGAGCGACTTCTTTACTATCGATGTGGCCGACAGTATTGGACAAGCTGCCAATGACTCGGATATCGGGGCGTTTCTCAAACGACATGCCAACCTGGTCGGTCAACACTCGTTGCCGGGGATGCAACAACCTATCACGATTTCCGCCGCCGACTTGGAACAAACCACGCGCAAGTACCTGGCGGCTGTGCAGCAAGCCGCCCAGATCTATCGCTACATCGCAGTTCGCAAAGGGGCCGACAACTTCATTACCGAAGTGTCGATGGACGAAACGGATTCGCCCCAAACTCCACCTGAACTGCTGATCATCCTGGTCGCCATGGCCGACCAACAAATACCAGTCCAAACGATCGCCCCCAAGTTCACCGGGCGATTCAATAAAGGCGTGGACTATGTTGGTGACCTGAAGCAGTTTGAGCAGGAGTTTCTGGACGATCTGGCAGTGATCTCGCATGTCGTTCAGCAATATGGCCTGCCGCGTACGCTCAAGTTAAGCGTGCACTCAGGCAGCGACAAATTTTCGCTCTATCCAATCATCCGCCGGGCGGTCGAGCAGCGGTCGGCTGGACTGCATATCAAGACCGCCGGTACTACCTGGCTGGAGGAATTGATCGGCTTGAGCGAAGCCGGCGGCGACGGTCTGTTGCTGGCCAAGGAGATCTACGCTTATGCGCTGGACCACGTCCAGGAATTGTGCGCACCCTATGCCAGCGTCATTGATATCGATCCTCAAAAACTGCCCAGCAGCGACGAAGTGCAAAGCTGGGATGGTTCTCGATTGGCTGCTGCGCTGCGGCACATACCGAACAATCCAGCCTTCAATGCTCACATGCGTCAGTTGCTGCACGTCTCCTTTAAGGTCGCGGCCAATGCGGGCAGACGTTATACCGACTTGCTCAAGGCCAATGCAGATATCGTAGGTGCAGAAGTTACCGAAAACCTCTACGTCCGCCATATGCGTCCCCTGTTCCTAGAAAACTAAGCGTGCCCTCGGGGCGAACCATTGTCGGCTTTGTCACACACTCCTCCAGTTACCAAGGTTGCTATGCTCAGCGCCATCACTGTCTCACTTGTACCCGAAGCGCTTCGCGGGCCGTTCGTATTCCATCAGGGCCTCGACGATGCCTGCCAGCGAGCCGCTGCCTTGGGCTTTGATGCCATCGAGATCTTTCCTCCAGCCGCCGATGCGCTGGATGCGGCGGTAGTTAAAGGGCTGCTGGAAAAGTATTCGTTGAAGTTGGCTGCCGTCGGGACGGGCGCGGGTTGGCTGCGCAAACAGTGGACACTGACCGACCCGGATCCAAGCATACAGCAGCAGGCCTGCGAGTTTATCGCCAGTATCATCGACGTGGCTGGTTCTTTGGGCGCACCGGCCATCATCGGTTCGATGCAAGGTCGCGCCGCTTCGCCAGATAAACGCCCTGTTTGCCTGGAAACATTGGGCCAGCATATCAGCCGCCTGGCCCAGCGGGCGGGCGAGAAGTTCGGTCTGCCACTGCTGATCGAACCGCTCAATCGCTACGAATCCAACTTGCTGAATGAAGTTAGGCTGACGGCCGATTGGCTAAAAACTCTTCCGACCGACAACTTGCGCATTCTGGCTGACTTGTTCCATATGAACATTGAAGAGGCCGACATGGCAGAATCGATTCGCCATGCCGGCAACTTGATTGGCCATGTCCACTTTGCAGACTCCAACCGGCAGGCCGTCGGCCAGGGACACTCGCCGATTGCTGCTGCGGTGAAGGCGCTGCGCGAGATCGGTTACACAGGTTACCTGTCGGCCGAGATTTTTCCTTTGCCCAATGGCGATCAGGCAGCTCAAGCTACCATCGACAGCTTTCGCAGACTTACCGTTTCCTAAAAGGGTCATGACTTTCCATGCTAAAGACTAAACTCCTGCATCCCGACATCTTGAGCGTTATTGGACGTTGTGGACATCACGCCAAGA
This sequence comes from Ottelia alismoides, assembly GCA_037367405.1. Classification (NCBI taxonomy): domain Eukaryota; kingdom Viridiplantae; phylum Streptophyta; class Magnoliopsida; order Alismatales; family Hydrocharitaceae; genus Ottelia; species Ottelia alismoides. The sequence goes on along the minus strand of JAZKJV010011400.1, from coordinate 5,057,960 downwards.
TATTGATCGCCGATGGCAACTACCCGGCCTCATCCAAAATCGGACCACGCGCTGAACTGGTATGCCTGCAACTCATGCCCGGTGTGCCAACTGTCGCTCAAGTGTTCGAAGCCATCCTGGATGCGTTACCGATCGATTTCGTCAACACGATGGGTATCGACCAGACGGATCCCTACGCCAGCGCTGGCGATCCACCGGTCTGGGCCGAGTTCCGCCAGATCTTAAGCGCCGCTGGCAGTCCGGTTCAACTAGAGCCCATCATCAAGTGGGACTTCTATGATGCAGTGGCTTCCGACGATCACGTCTTGACGATTCAAACCGCCGATCAAGCGCTATGGGCTAACCTGCTGCTGACTGTAGGTGTTCGCAAGCCGGGATAACTGGCCAGCGTCACTTGGCAAGCTGCCTGGCCACGCGTTTCTTGCGTGTCACCTCTCCCAAGCGCAGCTTGGGGGAGGTCCAATCGAGCCCTTAAGGCGAAGATTCGGGAGGGGGCCTTGCGCCTGGGAGGAGTCAACCAGGGCGCATGGCTGCCTCAGCTAAAGGCCGTGTCCAACTAGGACGACTTCAGTTTGCGGTGCAGGGTTTTGCGATCGACGCCCAGAATGCGGGCTGCTTGAGTTTGATTGCCATCGGTGGCTTTCAGCACGTGCTGAATGTAACGACGCTCAATCTCTTCCAGCGGCGCCAACTCCGTGGGGTCATCGCCGGCCAACATGGTCTGGGCGGACTGGAACTCTTGAATCTTGGTTGGCAGATCGGTCACCAGGATTTTTTCGGTTCGCGTTAAGGCCACCGCCCGCTCGATGACATTGCGCAGTTCGCGCACGTTTCCGGGCCAACTGTAATTGAGCAGACGCTCGGCCGCAGCCCCGTCCAAGCCGCTGACCGGCTTGGCCATGCGCTGCGCGAATTGCGTCACATAATGCTGCGCGATCAGCAGGATGTCCGAGCCCCGCTGCTTGAGCGGCGGCAGTTCGATTTGGATGACGTTGATGCGGTAGAACAAATCTTCGCGAAAGGTGTGTTCTTCAACCGCTGATTCCAAGTCGCGGTTGGTAGCGGAGATCAAGCGGACATCGATGGGTATTTCGCGATCACCACCAACCGGACGCACCGACCGCTGCTCCAGCACGCGCAGTAGTTTGACCTGCATGCTCAAGGGCAGTTCACCAATTTCATCCAGAAACAGCGTGCCGCCGTTGGCTTCGACGAACAAGCCCTTGCGTTCGCCGCGCGCATCGGTGAAGGCCCCTTTGGTATGTCCAAATAACTCGCTCTCCAAAAGCGTCTCCGGTAGAGCCGCGCAATTGACGGCCACCAGCGGGGCTGAGGCGCGTCGGCTGCGTCGATGGATACTGCGGGCCACCAATTCCTTGCCAGTGCCGCTCTGACCGGTGATCAATACGGAAGTATCGGTCTCGGCCAATTGAGCCAATTGAGCATAGATTGCCTGCATGGCTGGGCTATCTCCCAGCAGTTCGCCAAAATGCCGATTGTGATCGACCGTCTCACTCAGGCGCCGCACGGTGTCCTGTAAGCGATGATGTCGAACCGCGCGTTCGATCGCAGCGGCCAGCAGATCCGACTCAATCGGCTTGGTCAAAAAATCGTATGCCCCGCTGCGCAGCGCAGCGACGGCCGTGTCCATACTGCCAAAGGCGGTCATCACGATTACCGGTAGTTGTGGATGCAGCTTACTCAACTGAGCGCATAACTCGATGCCCCCAGTGCCCGGCATGCGGACATCGGTAATCACACAATCCACCTGATGCGTCTTGGTGTACTCAAGTGCCGGCAGCGCGGATGTAAAGGCGATCGGATCGTATCCGCGCAACCGTAAGTCCGTTACCAGCAACTCGCCCATCGATTTTTCATCATCGACAATAACGACAATTCCAAGCGTCATATATCACGGACCGGCAAGGGCTATTGAGTTAAGATGGGCAGCGCGACATGGCTGGCATGCTCGCGAGAATACAGCAACTTGTGAGTGGCTGAGATGAAGTCATCTTCCTGAGCATAGAAGATATTGGGGACGAACTTTTGCGGGTTGCGATCGATAAACGGAAACCAGGTGCTCTGAACCTGGATCATTACGCGATGACCTGGTTTAAAGGTATGCATGACGTCGCTTAAGGTGAAGCGAATGCGTGTCGGTTCACCTGGCTTCATGGCGAGCGGCTTTTCAAAGCTCTCGCGGAAGCGACCGCGCAGGACTCCAGCGCGTACCAGTTCTTGTCGGCCGCTCAGCACCGGTTCACCGGGAGCTTCCGAGAACTTGGTTCCGTCGGTCGGTTCACCTGGGAACTCGTCGATCAGTTTGACGATCCAGTCCGCATCGCTGCCCGTGCTGACGACCCACATATCAACTTCGACGGGGCCGGCGACCGTTTGATTTTCGCTCAGCACCGGTCCGCGATAAACCAATACATCGGGACGCCAGGCTGCGAAGCGTTGATCCTCAGTGACGTAGTCGCGGGCCCAGCGAGTAGTGATCTCTTGCGTATAGGGCACGGGTTTATTGGGGTCGCTCAGGAAAGCGTCTTCACCGGCTGTCGCCACCGGTTGCTCGGCCAGTTTGCCTCGGCCACTGAAATAGAATCGCTTGGGCACAGCGGCTTTGGGCGGCCATTGGTCGAACTGACGCCAACGATTGGCCCCCGTTTCAAAGACGGTGGCTTCGGCCAGCCCCAAGTTGCCTTTTTGTTTCAGATGGTATTCAAAGAAGGGAAACTGAACCTGCTCGCGGAACCACGGCCCGGTTGGGAATCCAAAATCAGCGGTTCCTAACTTGCGAGCTTCATCGCGCGACCAGGCACCGTGATACCAAGGTCCCATAATCAAACGATTCTCGGTGTTGGGATTTTGAGCTTCGATAGCTGCATAGGTTGCCAGCGGCCCATACAGATCTTCGGTGTCATACCAACCACCCACCGTCAGCACAGCGCAGCCAACATTCTTCAAGTGAGGCAAAATGTTGCGAGCTTGCCAGAAAGTATCATAGTTGGGATGAGATTCAATATCGTTCCAGAAACTGATCTCGTCATGGAAATACTGGCGATCAACGTTGCTGAGCGGGCCCAGTTCCAAATAGAACTGGTAACCATCGCGCGTCTTCAGGTCCGGACCTTTGGCTGAAAGCGGCGTGGGTTCCGGTCGCGGCTGGCCAAAGCTGCTGAAGAATCCAAACCCCATCGGCAATACGAAAGCTCCGTTGCGATGAAAGTCATCAAAGAACCAATCGGCGATCGGTGCTTGTGGCGAGGCGGCCACCAACGCTGGATGAGAGTCGATCGTACCGGCTGAGGTATAAAACCCTGGATAGGAAATTCCATACATGCCGACGCGACTGTTGTTGCGGGGCACATTCTTAACCAGCCAGTCGATCGTATCGTAGGTATCGCTACTCTCATCGACTTCGCTGCCCTGCTTGACTGGGATATGAGGTCGCATGTTGACGAACTCACCTTCGCTCATATAGCGGCCGCGCACATCTTGAAAGACGAAAATGTAGCCGCTCTTTTCGAATTCGGGGCTAGGACCGATAGCCGGTTTGTACTTATCGACACCATAGGGAGCGACGCTGTAGGGAGTGCGCAGCAGCAGAATGGGATAAGTCCTGGTTGCGTCCAAATCGTTAGGCATGTAAATGGAAGTGAACAGTCGCTTGCCGTCTCGCATCGGAATACGAGCTTCCATCTTGCTGTAATGGGCTCGTACATAGTCGCTTCGCTCGTCGGCTGACGCCCGACTGAAACCGACGGCCAGGCAGAGAACCAGCAATTTCAACAGATCCCGCATGATGCTTCCTCGCAGTAGTGATAACTCAAAGTTGCCCTCATTTTACACAGGAATCTAACCGCGCGCGGACCCAGCGTAGCTCAGGGGGGATACCCTGGCCCAGCGACTGCCCAGCACCCGCAAATCGCGGGCTGGCCTGAGGTAATCCCGGGGGCATATCGCCAGAATACTTTACACGTAAAGTATTTGCACTCAACTTTCCCTCGTTTCCTTGGTTAGGTTTAGAGCGCGCATGTCACCTCCCCCAGCGGTCATGGGCATGGGAGGGCGAGGTTCCACCCGAGCCTTGGGCCCCGAGCCTTGGGCCCCGAGCGCCAATGCAGTCCCATTGGAATTTGAGTTTTGAATCATGGCGCAAAGCGCAGACGAACGTCCGCAGGCCATTTATGCCAGGCCGTTAACACCCATGAATCTTTGGTTGGTGATACATACCGAAAGCTCGGCAGGAGCCTCGCCCCACCGCTCTAAACATCTTTGGGTGTAAAAAAACGACGAAAACCCTTGGGAAAATAGCAATTCTTTGGTGAGGCACTTGAATGGACTATGTGGATCAGGGGTCCTCAAACAGGTCAACATCAATAAACGCTGGTATTACAGGGGTTTTCATCTTCGCTCAAGCCAAAAGATGTTTAGAGCACTGGCCTCGCCCTCCCAGCGTTCCTGCGATTGGGAGAGGTGACGTTCAAAAATCGCTGCCCAAACGCGGCCTGGCACTCAGCAAGCGCTGAACCATCTTCTTGGCAGTCGATGTGAGCGGCAGTTGTTCCAGGGTAGCTCGGTCAGCCCATTGCCAATCGCTGCCGAGTTTGCGTGACCCCAGGTTGACTTCGGCAGCGAAGCAATCCAACTGAATACGGTATCGAGTCACGCCGTGCGCGATGCTCAGGATCAGTGAATCGACTTCGGTAACGACGTCTTTACTTCTGGAAGATGTCTTGCCCATGCTGGCGAGCAGTTCGGCATTGGCTAGTTGTCGAATAGCTTCGAACTGGCCATGGCTATAGACGCGCTGCCTGCGCTGCTTTTCCACCGGCAACAGCTGCAGCGAGCTGATGTCGATGCGCGGAAAATCCCACAGCCCATGCCACCAGGCACCAGCCGGATTTTGCCGGACCAGCCAGCGCTGGTTGCTCTCGATAACCAAGGCGGCGTGGTGCAGAGAGGTAAATTGTTTCTTGGGCTTAGGAGCTGGTATCACCTGCTGCAAGCCTGCCGCCACGGTCGGACATAACGATTTGATCGGACAAACCAGGCACAAAGGCTCGGCTGGTTTGCAGACCAGGCTGCCTAGTTCCATGGCCGCCTGGTTCAATTGACCAGAGTGTTGGTCGGGTAATTGCCACTGGGCGAACTGCCAGAGCAAATCGGCCGATGGCGTGGGGTGTTTCAACAACCTGGCATAGACGCGCTGCGTATTGGCTTCCACGATTGGCGCCGGCAGATCATACGCAATCGATGCAATGGCACCGGCCGTATATCGTCCCACACCGGGCAGATCTTGTAGTGCCATCACATCGGCAGGAAACTGGCCGGCGTGGACGGCCACTACCTGCTTGGCCGCCGCATGTAATTGACGCGCGCGACGGTAATAACCCAGCCCAGCCCACAGCCCCAGGACCTCTTGTTCTTCTGCGGCTGCCAGCGACTGGACCGTGGGGAATCGATTCAAAAAGCGATGATAGTAATCGATCACCGTCGCCACTTGCGTTTGCTGCAACATGGTCTCGCTGATCCAAATGGCATACGCATCACGCGTGCGTCGCCACGGCAAATCGCGTCGGTGCTGGTCGAACCAAGACAACAACTTTTGTTGATAGGCCTGGCGCCACCGACTAGTCAGATGAGGCGCATACTGTTGAAGCTGTTCGGTCAACGCAGTCAGTCTTTTCCCTGATACATGTCGTGCCTAAATGGACAGCACCCAACGGCAAGCTCCCTGGATGAAGTCTTCGTAGCCACCGCTGCCAAGCGGTGGAAAGCGTTAACTTTCGCGTCCACCGTCTGGCGACGGTGGCTACGGAGAGCATTTGCTTTCCAACTAATTGGACTGGGCCGGTTGCTCACCCAATACGATATCCAGCTTGACCGTTTGAGTACCGCGGCGTGAAGATTCATACACGGGGCGTTCGACTTGTACCGAAACGTGCTCGCCAGCCATAAAGTGGGCTAGCTCTGTTCGCAGCTCTTCAAACAGCTTGATCGGTTTACCATTGATGTGAGTGATCGTATCTTGGGGCATCATGCCCCCCAGGTCTGCAGCGCTGCCTTTGGTGATTTGTGAAATACGCAAGTCGGTGACGTTGGTCTTTACTCCCAGAAAGCCACCCTTGCCGATATAGATATCCAGGCCGTCCAGGTCCCGCTTGATACGAGCCGTACCATCGGCGGACAGTTTGGTACCAAACAGACGCAGCGAACCTACCAGTGGCAAGTCGACTAGCGTGCTAATGGCGTTGTCATCCACTCCGCTGGCATAAACCAACTCCAGATGTACCAGTTCGCGCGCCTCAAACAAGACCTGCAGAGTTGCGTTGCTGATGTTTGGACCACGCAGCACCAATCGCTTCAGTTCGGGCATCGCCACCACTTCGCGAACCATCTCCTCGGTGATCGATTTACCTTCCAAGTAAACTGTGTCATACGAACGCAGGAACCGAAAGAGCCGGAAGTGTTCGGGGCGTCCACGGAAGTCATCATTGACGTACAGAATCAAACTGGGCTCGCGTCCAAAGCCCTCATTCTGCATGGCTCCATTGATAGTCAAATGCAGATCACCCAGATAAACGTTCAGATCTTCGAGCGCTTGTTTGGCCAGTACCTCTTGGCGATCGGCAATGCCTGCCAGAGAGTTCAAAGCCAATTGCGACACGGCTGTTACGCTGTGGCTGCCGCCGGCAATCTTCTGCAAAGCCTCGTGCGCGGCGACGCTGATCCGAGTATCGGGCGACATGGCTTGAGAACTGAGCAAGGCGATGATTTCCGCGCCGATATTCAAGTCGGTCGTGTTGCCGGCTTCCTTCAGCAATGGCAAAGCTTGCTGGGCATACTGTTCCAAGTACCAGACCGCTTGCTGCCGCGAACGATAGCTGGGGTTGTTCAGATTCTGAATCTGCTTGCGCAAGAAATCATCGTTCACCGGCTCAACAGCCGCACCAGTCGATGCCCCGACGGGAACTCGCTTCATAGGCAAGGCCGGCGAGTTTGGAACTGTTGGCAAGTTGGGAACTGCTGGCGCAGGCGACGGATCACTATCCGGGAATGTTGCTCCACCTGGAACGCTAGCCGGTGTGCTGGGAGGCTCTTGCCCGGTGAGTAATCGTGGCCAGCCGCACAATGTGACTGCCATCAGGGTCACGGCCATCAGCGACATTACCACGAGGCCGCTCAGCCGGTCGTGGCCAGGCAAGTGTGCAGGCTTGGGACCTCTCCGAATCATCTATACTCTCCGGAACTCAACGCTCGCCGCCTCGGTTCCACTGCAGGCAGCCCTGGGAAATCCATATCTCCGCAGTATAACAGATCCCGTTGTGCGCGGAATGATGAATGGCCACCCAGCTTACGGCTGCGATGCACGTGGCGCATCCAGCAGTGGGATACGGCCGGCGGACAATTCACGAGCCAGGTTCTGTGCGGCTGCGCGTCCACCTTCTTCGGCTTGAAAACCCAGCTCTTTGCCGGTCAACCGCTGGAGCTGGTCAAGCGCCAAGACTCGTTCGACGAGCGCGTCACTTTGCAAGCTTTCAGTCAAGCGTGTCAGGCTGTCGCTACCGGCTGGTGGTTTCGGTACGCCCAGCCACATCTGCAATCGCCAGGCCGCTGTAGAGCTATCGAGTTGTTCAAGCGATGCTTGCAAAGCCTGTGCGTTCTCCGGGTGAGCTGCCAACAGCTGTCTAGTGCGTTCGAGCACCAGGCTCCAGAAGCTGCGATCGCGAGGGTTATTGAGGCAACCTTTGGGATCAGCTACCCAATTCCAACTGCCCAGCAGACCGAGCGTCTGGGCTGCCAACGCTCGCATTTCCGGTCGGCGATTGCTGGCCAGTTCAATCAGTTTGTCTCCGATCGAAGCATCTTCGGTCAACTGAGCCGCCAGATCACGAGCGGCCAGCAAGTCTACGGGTCGGTCATTGGCCGCGTCGACCCAGGCCGGTGGCGCGACGGGCTGTGACTGAGCGATCTGCGAACCACTGAGCGTGATCGCTTGACCAACAGCCAGCGAGACCGGCGAGTTACCAACGTCAATGGTGGCGGAACCCGATAGGACCATGGCGAACAAAGTTGCCGGATGAACTGTGCGATCGGTGGCAGGCCCAAACGCGATAGCCGGATAGTCCAAGGCCACCGCGACTTGCGAAGCCGCTTCGTTTAACTTCAGTCGAACCTGACCAGCCGCTGTCCGCAGTTCAACACCCTCACCAGGCTTGGTCGACGTCAGTACCGCCTGGGCCAAATGCAATTCAAGTTGCGGCAGCGCGTCGCTGGAGAGCGGGGCCGCCGCTACCAGGTGAGTCATGCCTGCAACCGTCCAATTCAAGCCGCTCGGCATTGTCAACGTCGGCCGAAACGCAGGCGGCACGAAGACAGGCTGACCATAGCCGATCGGGTCAGCAGGAATTAGTCGATGAAGCTGCCTGCCAGCTTGCACCAAGATCACCGCTTGCTGCGCATCAGGTTCGATTGGTAACCACAGCATGGCTTGTTCGCCAGGCTTTACCGGCGATTGGCCTGTCGACGATGAACCGCTGGTGCCTGTGCGGTCCTCCTGGGCAGCCGCGGCCTTAGGCAAGGACAAACCCGGTATGGCGGCGACATCGTTGGCATCCGGATCTGCGCTCGCAGTCGCATCGTTCTGCGCTGGCCCGCTATCGCGGGCAGGGGCCGATGGTCCAGCAGAAGCAGCGGCCGAATCGTTGTTGGCGGAAGCATCTTTGCTGGCAGGTTGGCCAGTTTTGTTTTCCTCAGCGTTCTTGGCGACCGCATTATTGGGCTGGCTAGCCAACATCTCACGAACCGAATTCCATGAGCCGATCGACAGCCAGACCAACAAACACAGCACGGCCACCAGGCCACCAATGGCCAAAGGCCCCAACCAGCCATCGCGCGTGCGGCCTCGCAAGTATTCGGGGACTTCGTTGGCCAGGTGCGCGCCTTCCAAGTCCAGGCCACGCGTGCCAATCGACCCACCACCTGAGACCACGCGCGGCGAGGATACTGCCTGGCTGACCTGCGAGGCGGTGACGGTGCTGGCCGAGGAGTCTTGTCCATTACCTCCAACGGGAGAGTGTGCGGGGTCGGTGCGGAAGCGCGAACTAGTTACCGAGCGCTCGAGCCTTTCTGCGCGAACTGTTTCTTCTGCCTCTACTCGCCTGGCATCAAGGGACGCATGCGGCTTGGGTGGCGCCTCGAGATCCGCGCTCTGGCGCTCAGTTCGTTGCTCAATGGCCAATTGCCGCGCCGCTGGATCGGCGAAAGCCACAATGCGTTGACGCAACTCTTTGGGAATCTCGACGCTCGCCAACAGACCATCGCTGAGCAGCTGATGGCACTGAGCTAGTTCCGCCAACTGAACATCTGACTCCAGACAGATGCGCTCCAACTCCGGTACCTTTTCGCCACCGAGCGTATCGTCCAAGTACTCGGCAATGGAATTGGCGTCAGCCCCCAGGCCCTTGCCTTCGATCGGCGGAGCCAGCAAGTTGGTCCGCTGACTGACCGCATCGATACGCTTGATCAGATTGCTGGCCAGCACGCTCTGCTGCACCCGAGCATGCATGTCATCCATTTCTGCTGGCCGCAGAACACGATCTCGATACGCCAATAACGTTCGCAACGTCAGCCGCATAGTAACTGTAGTCCGATAGACGGTTGGATTGGTCGCCGCTTGCGCCTACCAAGCCCGAAGTGTCACCTCTCCCGGCGCAGCTGGGGGAGGTCGGAGCCCGCCTTTAGCGAGGCTCCGGGAGGGGGCAATGCGCTATGGTTGACTCTTCCTTGGCGCAATGCCCCCTCCCGAATCTTCGCCTAAACGGCTCGATTCGACCTCCCCCAAGCTGCGCTCGGGAGAGGTGACGCGCAATGACGGCGCAACCTCAAAACTAACGCCTGGGCACATGATAATTAGTGACCATTCCAGAGCCGATCCGTGGCGGATTCTCGGCTTTTTGCCAAAAATCTTCCGTTGGCGTTACGCAGTTGGGCGTTACTCAGTTACTGGACCGGGTTTGCCGTTATCGAGTTTATTTGGGCTTGGCTGGCAGCTTGGACAGGCTGCCGCGATACTTTTCCTCAAGCAGCTTTTTGTTCTCGCGCTCTGGATCGGACTGGGTCCAGGTTTCGCGGAACAGTTTCGAGCGCACTTCGCGGGTTCGCTTGATATCGCGATCATACCAGCGCACTTGCACCTCTTTGCCCCCTGGCAACAGCACAGGCAAACGCGACTGATCCTCCTCCACCAGACACCAGGCGATCACGTGGTAGCGCGAATACTCGACCGACCACTCATAAAAAATGACCTGGTCGTAAGTGTGACGTCCCAGGTCATCGTAGAAGTGGTTCAGTTCGATCAGGTCGACAGATTCTCGAAGCGTGTGAGAATCTCCGGTGCCTGATGCCATCCAGAGTAGTGGCAGGAGCAAGATATTGGCAATCATCCCTGGACCTCCTTGAGGTAGTTCAACGCACTTGATGCACGAAGCCCATAAAGACACCGACGCAACGCGTCAGCTCTACCGACCGCGTCACGCGCGTCCTCTGTGGCTCACACCTCTTGCGTGCTCAGGGATGTTCAACCAGGTTGCTGCCAAAATTGATGCATGAGCCAAAACAGTTCACTGAATAGAAAAATTCGTCACCTGGCCGCAAGGTCACTTATGCAATTTTCGGCAAAGTGATGATTATTCCCCTGAACCGATGCAAGACCGGTACCAGTTAGTTCGATTGATCAGGACCAGTCCGCTCGGGCAAGCTGTATGATCGAGCGGCTTATCGATGAACACGATTTTGACGAACTTCCGATGATTACCCACATACCCAGCTTTATCGGTACTTTGCTTGCAAAGCACATACAGAGGTTCAGTTATGGCGACGCGACTACTCCGTCCGACTCTTGTGGCCCTGGTTGCCTGTGCAGCGATCAGCAGCACTTCGGCTTATGCCCAACAAGAGTCGGGGGCGCCGCCAACTCCGTCAACACCCGTCAGTTCCAATGGCCGCGTAATCATTGCCCTGCGGCCAGCATCGATCCAGCCGCCCACTGACGCCGATCTCCCGACCGATCCGGCTGCGGTTGGCTTGCAACAGCTCGAAGTCAGCAAAGCTGATGATACGCTGGCTCCTTCGCCCAAAGATCAAGACCCGCAGCGACCAGATTCACCCGAGACTGGCCGCCTGGCTCCGATTGCGATGGAAGGTGTGCGGGCTCCGATTGCCGCTGCAGATATTGGCGTGGCCAGCATCGGCACCAAAGTCCTGCCCGACGATCAAGCGGCCAAGATAGCTGCCGCTCAAATGCCTCTGCCCAATGGTCAGGAGCACATGATTTCGGGGATCACCTACCGCTGGCAAGCAGCCAATACTTGTCACTTGCCGCTGTACTTTGAAGAGCCCATGCTGGAACGCAACGGTGTTCATCGCTGCCCCAGCTACATTCAGCCAGCGGTTTCTGGCGCCAAGTTCCTGGGCAACATCGTGATGTATCCCTACCGCGCAACGCTTTGGCCAGCGTTTGAGAATCGATACACCCTGGGCCACTTCCGTCCTGGTTCGTCGGCTCCCGCGCTGCGTGATTCGCTGCCATGGAGCACCGACGCCGCCCTGGTCCAAGCCGGTGCGGCCACAGCCGTGGTCGTAGGCCTACCCTGGTAGAACGACTCTCTCCAGCCGCCAACACCAAAGCGACTCTCTCCCAGTCGCTGGCCCGCTACTTGAACAACTACTCGGCGACTGTTTTACCAGCGGTCTGCGTTTGCGCTGTGCGTGCCAGCCAGCCATAGATGCCGAAGAACGCACACGAGAAGATAATGCTGCCCAGAAAATGATTGCCTGCGAAAGGCAACGCGTTCACATAGCAGCTAGCTAAACCGGCTGGAGTGGCGGCATAGCCCATATTCGGATCCAGCCAGCACGCAAAATTGGTGATCAGGAAGAACAGCACCGACGACGCAACTGCGGCGGCTGGAACACTGAACACATTCACTTGTCGCCGCATCAGCCATCCCAGAACGCTGGGAATCGCCATGCAACTGTAGACGGCCAGCATCGTGTATCGATCATAAAAACTCATCGGTCCCAGATCCAGCCAATGGCCCACGGTGTCGGTCAGGGCCATCGCCCCCAGGCCAATCAAAGCACCTTGGGTGGCGGACAGGTAGCAGCCCACAAACATTGCCAACGCACCCACGGCATTGAAATTCACTCCGTGTGGCAAGAATCGCAGAGCTACGGCTACCACAAAATATGCTAAAGCCAGCAGGCGGATCTTCTGAACAGACATGCTCGGTACTCAAAGGACAATTTTTGGGGACAGACCACCACAGTGTAATGATGTGCCGCCGCGGGCGAAAGTGGCGATGCGCCCCTTGACGCTCTCCTATACTAAAGGATAGCGTCCGTCCTCCGTCGCCCCAGGGACGCCACCGGCCTGCGCGTGCGCGGGCCTTGGTATGGGGGAAAGCAGCGTCACATTGCCCTTGAAACGAGTGAAACCATGCGTGAGATTTGGACCCGAAAGCTAGGTTGGATGTTCGGCGGTCTGGCAATGTGGGCTATTTTTCTCGCGCCCGCCCGAGCCGACGATCCCGAGGCGGCAGACTGGACTCAGTGGCGCGGCCCAAATCGCGACGGAGTCGCCAGCCCTGCCAATTGGCCAAGCAGTCTGAGTGAATCGGTGCTGGTCGAAAAGTGGCGGGTCGATCTGGGAGAAAGCTATTCCGGGCCGCTGCTGGTGGGCGACAAAGTTTTCGTTACCGAAACAGTCAATAAAGAATCCGAACATGTTCGCGCACTGGACCGCGCCACCGGAAAAGAAATTTGGCAAGCTTCCTGGCCCGGGGCGATGACGGTCCCCTTCTTTGCCTCGGCCAATGGCTCCTGGATTCGGTCCACACCGGTGTACTCAGAGGGAAAACTGTACGTAGCTGGTATCCGCGATGTACTGGTTTGCTTGGACGCGCAAACCGGGGCTGAAGTCTGGCGCGTGGACTTTGTGGATGCTCTTAAAAGCGAACTGCCCGCTTTCGGTTTTGTCTGTTCGCCGCTGGTAGATGGCCCATTTCTCTATGTCCAAGCCGGCGGTGGCCTGGCCAAACTGGAGAAAGCCACAGGTAAGATCTTGTGGCGTTCGTTGGATGATGGCGGTGGCATGAATGGCAGTGCCTTCAGTTCGCCCGTGATTGCCACCTTGGCTGGCCAACGTCAATTGCTGGTGCAAACTCGTACCACACTAGTGGGCGTCAATCTGGAAACCGGCGAGAAATACTGGTCATTCGAAGTGCCCGCCTTTCGCGGTATGAATATTCTCACGCCGACCACGTACGGAGATGCCATCTTTACCAGCAGCTATGGCGGCAAATCGTTCTTGATCGATATCAAGAATGTTGACGGCAAGTGGCAAGCCCAAGAACGCTGGAGTTACAAGGTTGAAGGCTACATGTCCTCACCGGTAATCATCGGTGATCACGTTTACCTGCACCTCAAGAATCGACGTTTTACTTGCATTGATCTCAAGACCGGCGAAGCCACGTGGACCACGCGTCCCTTTGGCCAATACTGGAGCATGATCGCCAACGACGATCGTATCCTGGCCCTGGATCAAAAAGGGGAACTGTTCTTGATTCGAGCCAATCCCAAAGAGTTCGAGCTGATCGAAAAGCGCCAGCTGACCGAAGCCGACACATGGGCGCACCTGGCGGTGGCCGGCGGTCAAGTGGCCGTGCGTGAGCTGAAGGCACTCCGCATGTACCAGTGGAAGTAGCTCGACCTGCTTCGTTCCCAGTGGCAGCAACTGTGCTCGAATTCGAGTACAATCGAGCCAGTGTATCCCACTGAGGACGAGCGATTTATGACGAGTTCTGAGTTGCCGAACTGGACCCTCGCGGTTCCGACTACCGATTGCCCGCACGTCACAACTGCAGCCAAAGCTGCCAGGCGCAAATCGCTCGTCGGCGGTTTGGTTATCGCTCTAGTCGCGACTTTCAGTTCGCTCGGCGCCACTCAAGAAAACGCCCCACCGGTAACGCTCGACGAGGAATCTGTCTCGAGCGAAGGGCTGGCAATTATTGCCAGTATCGAACAGGCGACCACTGCCGCGATCAAGAAAGCCGAACAGTCGGTGGTGGCTATCGCTCGCATTCGCAAGGGCCAGGCCGCTGGCGTGCGCGCCGAACAACTGCTGATTCCACGCCAGTTCCCCTTTGCCGACGCCCCAGAGAATCCTGACTTCGTACCTAGCGAGTTCGCTAGCGGTGTCGTTATTTCCTCCGATGGCATGATCGTCACCTGTGCGCACGCCTTGGATGATGCGACCAGGTACAATTATTACGTCTGGCTGGACCGACGGGTGTACGCGGCCAATGTTGTATCCAAACCAGCCCAGGTTCAAGCAGCGGATCCTTATACCGACCTGGCTGTATTGAAGATCGAAGCCAACGATCTGACTCCGATCACGCTGGGCGATGCTACTCAGCTACGCAAAGGTAACTTCGTTATCAGCCTGGGAAATCCATACGCCACGGCCCGCGATGGCCAAGCAAGTGCGAGTTGGGGCATCGTTTCCAACTTGCAGCGCGCGGCGATCGGCAAACAATCCAACGATGCCGGTTTATTGACCAAGGAGAGTCAGCACGAGTTTGGCACCTTGATTCAAACCGATGCCCGCTTGAACTTGGGCTCAAGCGGTGGAGCCCTGATCAATCTCCGCGGAGAGATGATCGGACTGACGACCTCGATGGCGGCGTTGAGTGGATTTGAACAATCCGCCGGCTATGCAATCGCTGTGGACGACATGTTCAAGCGTGTGGTCGACGCGCTCAAGACCGGGCACTTGCCCGAGTTCGGCTTTCTCGGCATCCAGCCTGAAGAGCTGCAAGCGCATGAGCGGGCCACAGGTTTGAAGGGAGCTCGTATCGCAGCCGTGCTGCCAGGCTTGCCCGGCGATGCGGCAGGCCTGCGCAACGAAGACTGCATCATCGAAGTCAACTCGCGGCCGGTCGAAGATCGCAACGGACTGTTTCGCGAGCTGAGCCAACTACCGGCTGGAGCGGAAGTTGATCTGACTGTGCAGCGCAGGAAACGCGGCGAGCCCACCTTGGCCTCCGTTCATTTGAAAGCCACGCTCAGCAAGAAGTTTATCTCCACATCTCGGCCGGCTTACGCCTTGCACGGCCCGCAGCAATGGCGTGGCATGCTGGTCGAATACGCCACGGCGGTGCCCGGCGAACTGGTTCGCGGAGGTGCCTTTGCCCAGCGACGCACCAACGCGAAACTGGCGATCTTAACTGTCGAGCCTGATTCGCCAGCTTGGAAAGCCGGTCTGCGGGCTGGCAACTTTATCGTCTCGATTGGTGGCACCCGCGTGAACACACCCGAAGAGTTTTACGAAGCCGCCAAGAAAGTCGAAGGACCAGTAGCCATCCAAGCCTACCGCAGCGAGCGAATCGAACCGCTGACCGTGCAGCCTTGAAGTAGCCACCACTGCCAAGTGGTAGTCAGTCAACCGGAAATAAGTAGCCACCACTGCCAAGTGGTGGTCAGTCAACCGTGAAAGCAACCATCAGCGATGCTTACTAACGACAGGCGGCTACAGATCGCATGTCGTTAACCACCGATGCGTTTCATAACCGCATCTTGCGTGGGTCGCAATGCACCGGCGCTAGCCCGCAAGCCTTGCAGCTCTTTGGGCCACAGTTCCAGCTCGTAGCGCTCGATCACGCCAGTGCGCCCGACAACGGTAGGCACCGACAGAGACACATCGCGAATGCCATAAGCACCTGCTTGCACCGAACTGACAGGCAGAATGCGTCGTTGATCCAGTGCAATCGATTCAATCACGTCGCGAATGGCAATACCTACGGCAAAGCCCGCTCCGCCTTTCTTCGAGATAACTTCCGCGCCCGAGCCCTTGGTGCGGGTGAAGATCTGTGTGGCTGCGTTATGGTTCCACTTTTCAAACTTTTCCAGCGGCAAGCCACCAACAGTGGCACTCGACCAAATCGGTACCATGCTGTCGCCATGCTCACCCAGAATCAGCGCCCGCGTTTGTGTGGGTGGCGCTTGCAGGTGGTCTGCAATCAAGCTGCAGAAACGAATCGTATCCAGTTGCGTGCCCAAGCCAATAACTTGGGAAGCCGGCAAGCCCAAACGCTGCGCTGCCACATAGGTCAAGATATCGACCGGGTTACTGACCACTAACACGATCGCCGATTGCTTCAGACCGGCCGACTTTACTTGAGCCAAGATCTGGACGAACAAATCGGTATTGCGATTGATCAAGTCCAATCGAGTTTCATCTGGCTTGCGACGCAGACCGGCCGTGATGCAGATGATGTCGCTGGAAGGAATCTGGTCATACGAACCAGAAACGATCTTCTGATCAGCCACGCTGGGCGAGCCATGCAGCAGGTCCAACGCCTGGCCAGCGGCTACGTTTTCGTTGACATCCAACAGAGCCAGTTCGCGCACGCGCCCGCCGCACTGCAGCGCAAAGGCCGCACAAGAACCAACCAAGCCACCGGCACCAATAATGCTTACTTTCATGGATGCTTATTCTTAAAACGTGGGTGTTTCGAAGTGTCTAAATCGCGAGTCTCAAATCGCAAATCTTCAATCTCAAATCTTCAATCTCAGATCTCAAATCTCAAATCTGAGCTCTCACATGTTCCTTCTCAGCCTTTCAGTCGCGCGATCACCTGATCGGTAATCAGTTTGATCAAACGCTCTTCGTCGATTCCAGCGGCGCTCGGTGCAGCAGACGGTGCGGCAGTTGGTGCGCTGGCGGCTTTGGGGCCCATGGCTGGTGGGGCGTCGAATGCACCGCGCGTAACACCGGCGGCTTCCCAGCTTTCGCGGAAGATGTCGTTAGCACAGATGTCGCAATTCTTGTACGCTTCGGTGTTGCGAGGATCGGCAAAGCCCCACTTGTCCTTCAGCGCCAGCAGTTCGCGTTCTTCCTTCTCGTTCAAGTAGTTCACTTTGCCCAGTTGCTTGGCCAGCATCAGAATGCGGCAATAAGCATCCAGGATCTCGGTCCACCAATAAGCCTTCTCGACATCTTCACCAAAGCTGACGGTGCCGTGGTTGGCCAGGATGATGACGTTGCTCTTCTGCACGAACGGCAGAATCGTATCGGCAAAGGCCTGACCACCTGGCGTTTCATAACGCGTGATCGGCACGTCGCCCAGAAACACTTCTACTTCGGGCAGCACACACTGTGGGATCGGTTCACGGGCCACGGCAAAGGCGGTGGCATGCGGTGGATGGCAGTGCACCACGGACTTGATATCCGAGCGTTGGCGATAGATCTCCAGGTGCAGTAGAGCTTCGCTACTACGCTTCTTGCGGCCGGCCAATTGCTTGCCGGTCATGTCGATCAAGCAGATATCGTCCGGCTTGAGAAAGCCTTTGGATTGCATCGTAGGCGTGCACAGCACTTCGTTTTCACTGATGCGCACCGTGATGTTACCATCGTTGGCCGCAGCGAAGCCTTTGTTGTAAATGCGTTGACCGATCTCGCAGATATCTTGTTTAATCTTATGCGCGTTAATCATGCGTTGACCCTAGAACTTCAAACTTTTAGTGACTCGTGAATCGTAACTGACTTCGTCAAGGATAGCTGTGCAATAAGCGTCGACTGGTTTCATGGCTGGCTTAAATGGCTGGGCCGCTTCCGCGCCATCGCTGACGGCGACTTGCGAACCGATACCGGCCCCGATATCGTCCCAGACGATGACCAGGTCGGGATCAACCGGCGCCGGACCGCCGATAGCCGCAGAGCCCACCGGTTCGGTGGCCAGCAAACGAGCACCTTGAAAGCTCGGATGACAGCGGCTGAGAGTAACGTTTCCCAAAACTTTATAAATGTGCATGTTGCCTCACCTGGTCTGACTCAAGGAGCGCACCAGATTGCCGACCGCGGCGACTGTCCAGCGCGGCGCATCGATAATCAGAGCTTGAGGATTGGCTTGAGAGAGTGCATCGCTCAGTTCCCGCAGCGATGGCAACATGACGGCTCGACAACAGCCGGCGCTGGCCACCGATACGCTGGCAGCAAACGGAGTAGTCGAGATCCAGATCGCGCGCAAGCCGCCGCTGGCCAAATGATCGGCGATCAACTTTGGCGATTGGCTTTCTTCGCAAGCGTGGACTTTGGCTTGTTTGGGGCACAGGTGCCGTGAGAGACTGGCGAACCACGGGGCTGAACCACATACCAGCAGCGGCGCACGCGTCCCAGTCGCCACTGCAGCGCTGCTCGCGCTGCCGCGCACCAGTTCCACTTTCTTGCTCCGCAGCAGGTCGTGAACCGCTGGAGTGACGATCGCCCGAGCACCAACGCGCACGCGCTGCTTGCCCGCCAACTGGCTTTCGACCGCCTTCAATGTCACCACGCGATCATCGATCACCAGTTCGCTGGCCGGCACATGGGCGATCTGGCCGATGCCACTGCCCAAATCGCCAGCCGTCGCCAGGCGCTCGAGCACCAGGCGAATAATCTGTTCGATTTCAGGCGAAGTAGTCATCGGTTGGTAGGAGTTAGGAGTTAGGTGTTAGGAGTTAGGAGTTAGGTGTTAGGGTTCGTTAGTGATGAGCTTTACAGCAAGTAGGTGCTGAGAATCTCAAATCTCAAATCTCAAATTTCAAATTTCAAACTTCAAACTTCAAGCCTGATCCACGATCCCCAGAACCGCCCAGCGGATTGGGGAGTTCTCTTTGCCAAAAATCTCGCGGATCGCAGCTCCGTCGCTGGTGATCATGACGCGATCTCCCGGGCCTGCGCCCATGCGGTCGATCACCAGCGTGGGTGGGCCGTCGGGTTTTTCGCCACCGGCCAGCAACGGCTGCGTCAGCAGCAGTTTGCAGCCTGCCAACGTCGGATGCTTGACCGTCGCGTGCGCATGTCCACAGACCAAGGCAACTTGCATAGGGCTAGCTTACCTTTGGATTTCCAAGCACCCACAAGTCGTCGATCAAGCTGCAACGACGCTCGCGAGTAAAGGTCAGGGGTGTGGTAACACCTTCGCCGGTTGGACCAGCAATCGAGAACGACAGGTAACCTTCGCCTCCCAAGCCCAGGCTCGCCATGCACGGTCCGTTCTTGACAAACAGCGTGGTGTCCATGACGCGAGCCATCTTGGTCATGTTGTGTACATCGCGCGAGTGAATCATGCTGGTGTGCCGATAGCCATGTTCGTAATGACGCGCCAGCTCGATGGCATGATCGACATCTCGGCAGCGTACGAAGGGTACAAAGGGCATCATCTGTTCGACATCCACAAACGGATGATCTTCGCTGGTCTCGCCGAACAGCAGTTCCACTTTGGGATCGACCGTGACGCCAGCCGCTGCGGCCAGTTTGGCGGCATCTTGACCGAGCAGATCTTTGGTCGGTGCCAGGTGCTTGTGCGAGCCTTCACCGACTTCGGAGAAAGCGGCTTTGGTCAGTTTGTCGATCTGGGCGGCGTTGAGCGGCACGGCGCCGGCTCGTTCCATGGCGGCCATCATCTTGTCGAAGACGCTGCCGACGACGAAGACTTCTTTTTCGGCGATGCACAACAAGTTGTTGTCGTAGGAAGCGCCTTGGATGATGCAGCGAGCTGCGCGATCCAGGTCGGCCGTTTCATCTACAACCACCGGCGGATTGCCTGGTCCAGCCACGATGGCTCGCTTGCCGCTGTTGAGAGCAGCGCGGGCCACAGCCGGTCCGCCGGTGACGCAGATCAGGGCGACATCACGATTCTTGAAAATCGCGGCCGCTGATTCCAGCGATGGTTCGCGCACGACGCAAATGAGATTATCGATACCGATATCTTCATAGATCGCCTGGTTGAAACGCTTGACGCCTTCAGCGGCGACCTTGCGACCACTGGGATGTGGGTTAACGACCAGCGTGTTACCGCCAGCAATCATGCTGACTGCATTACCGGTGATCGTAGGTAGTGAGTGAGTTACGGGAGTGATCGCACCGATGACGCCGAAAGGTGCGTGCTCGATCACGGCCAGTCCGCGATCACCACTGTAGGCTTGCGTGGTGAGAAACTCAGTGCCTGGTACGCGTTCACCGAGGGTCTTGAGTTTCTCGATCTTGTGGACCAGGCGACCGATCTTGGTTTCGTTCATCTCCATGGTGCCCAGTTCTTCACACTGAGCGATCGAGATGCGACGGATGTGAGCGATGGCCTTCTTGCGATCTTCCAGCGATCGCTCGCGCAGTTGTTCAAAGGCACGACGGGCCGCGGCGACCGCTTCGTTGGCATCATCGAATATGCCGTAACGTCCGGAGTGGCCGGCCGCTGGACTGGAGGCGTTGGCACCAACTCCGCGGACTTCACGGATCACCTGGCTGACAACGCTGCGGATGAGTTCTTCGCTTATTTGCATAACCAGCTTCGCTGCTTATTAAGTGTTAGGTTGATTTTCGTCGGCGCGACTGTAGACCGACTGTTTCTCGATACTGACAGAATCGACGATGCCGATGACTACTGTATCGATCGGGAGTTTGTTGGTTTCGGGCGTAAAGCGAGCGCTGCTGCCTTGCGAGATGAGCACCATATCGCCGACGCCAGCGCCCAGAGCATCGACAGCTACAAACGTTCGGCCCGTGGTTACCAGCTTGTCACGACCGTTGGTGTCCAAGCGATAAGGTTCGACGACCAGCAGTTTCTGCCCTTTCATCGATTCAACTTTTTCGGTGCTGACGACCGACCCGGTAACTTTGGCGACAAACATCGCGCATTAACCTTTCAGTACGCTGAGCGTTTGACGGGCAACGATCAGCTCTTCATTGGTAGGAATGATCCAGAGTTGGATGCGCGAGCCGGCTTGTTCCAAGCGAGCTTCGCCGCGCGCGGTCTTGTTCAGCGTCTCGTCCAGGTGGATGCCAAGTTCGCCTAGTCCTTCGCAAACGGCCCGGCGAATTCGCTGGCCGTTTTCGCCGATGCCCCCGGTGAACACGATTGCATCTGCGCCGCCCAGGGCTACCAGCATGCCCCCCAGTTGCCGACGGATTTCAGCCACGTAAACATCCAGTGCCAATTGCGCATCGGCATTGCCGTTATCGGCCGCCTGCTCCAGATCGCGAATATCGCCGCTGACGCCGCCTGAGAGGCCCAGCAAACCAGCTTCGGTCGAGAGCGCTTTGAGCGTGCCCTCTAACGTCAGCCCGGTGTGCTCCATGATCATCGGCAAGCAGAACGGATCGAGGTCGCCCACGCGATTGTTTTGTGGCAAGCCCGTTTGCGGACTCATCCCCATCGTCGTAGCCACACTCTTGCCACCTGCGATTGCACACAGACTGCTTGAACCACCTAGGTGCAAGGAGATGACACGAGCATCGCTGCGGCCCAGCAGTTCGGCCGAACGCGTGGCGATGTAGCGATGACTGGCGCCATGAAATCCCCACTTGCGAATCGGCAGCGCGTCGGACCAGGCTTTGGGCAAAGCATAGTACTGGCGAGCTGGCGGAATCGTACGATGGAAGTCGGTCTCAAAGGCTGCCACCAACGGGATGTCAGGCACCGTCGATGCCAACTGCCGCATGGCCGCCAGATAAGGCGGATTGTGCGCTGGCGCAACTGAGTTGACCTGCTCCATGCAGGCGAGCACTTCCTCGTTGATGCGAAACACACCCTGCATCTTGCCACCATGCACCGCTTTGAAACCGATCGCCGAAATCTCCTCGGCGCTCTTGATGCAACCGTGGTTAGGGTCGGTCAGTTGTTCCACGCAAGCCCTGACCGCGATTCCATGGTGCGGTACAGGCATTTCCATCTGGCCTTGATAGGAACCGATTTCAACCTTGCAGGGGCTGAGCGGTGAACCAATACGTTCCACGCCGCCGCGCGCCAATTGGCGTTCGGTCGTCATGTCCAGCAGGCGATACTTGAAGCTGGTCGATCCTAAGTTAGCAACTAGTATTTTCATCCTTGGTCCTACGTGCGGGGTGCAGGGGAGCTAAACAAATCAGCTGCCGCAATTGATCCAGTGGAGCAATGCGTTAGCTGAAGAATGCGTCTGCCAGTCCTTCAGCCGGACGTGGAATGATGTGGCTGGAGACCAGTTCACCAACTTGCGAAGCGGCTGTAGCGCCGGCTTCGACCGCCGCGCGCACGCTGCCTACGTCACCGCTGACAACGGTCGTCACCAGACCGCCACCAATATCGACGCGCTTGACGATCTCGACGCTGGCTGCTTTGACCATGGCATCGGTAGCTTCTACCAACGCGAGCAGACCTTTGGTTTCAACTAGACCAATTGCTTTTTGCATATTCGTACCGTATCTCGATGGATGTGGAATTAATGGAAGGAATAAAGGAAGCGTGTCCGCAAAGGGGAGCGTCTTAGGAGACCGCACCCGCAGCTGCACCACCGACTTTCAGTACGCGCGAGAGGTCCTCGTGCGGACGAGCGATCACTTGCACACTGACAACTTCGCCTACGCGGCCAGCAGCGGCAGCACCCGCATCGGTAGCAGCTTTGACAGCAGCCACGTCGCCGGTAACAAAAGCCGACACCAGTCCGCTACCAACTTTGTCCCAACCCAGGAACTGAACGTTGGCGGCCTTCATCATCGCGTCGGTCGCTTCGACCAACGACACGAAACCCTTGGTTTCGATCATGCCTAAGGCTTCAGAAATCTTTGCCATACTTGTCTTTCTCCTAGCTTTCGCCATTGAAGAGGTAACCTCAAACACAAATTCAAATTTCAGATTTCAGATCTCAAACTTCAAACTTCAAACTTCAAACTTCAAACTTCTCAATGCCCTTGGCAGCTGCAGGGCTTGCCTTGGGGCTTGATGATGATCTCGGTGGCTGAATCGAGATTGCATGCGTTGCCTTCATCGGTATCGATGTGGACTTCCAGCTTGGCATTCTTGTCGGCCCGCACTAGCAGATCTTCGAACGAGACGGTGCACTGCGGACTCTTGACCGTCAGGGTCATCAGCTCGCCATTCTTGACGCCCAGCAGTTGGCAATCGTCGAAGTTCATGTGCACATGGCGGGCGGCTCGAATGACGCCCTGCGTCAACTCGACAGCCCCAGCCGGGCCGACCAGCACGCAACCGGGCGTGCCTTCGATATTGCCGCTGTGACGCACTGGCGCTTGAATACCCAGCGAAATCGCATCGGTCATCGCCAGTTCAACCTGGCTGAAGTTGCGCGTCGGCCCCAGTACGCGGACCTCAGGCAGCATGCGGCGCCGTGGACCGACGACCATCACGGTCTCTTCGGCCGCGTAGAAACCATCTTGAAACAGAGCTTTGCCCGGCGTCAGCTTGCGGCCAGGTCCAAAGAGCTTTTCGACATGCTCGTCGGTCAAGTGGACGTGACGAGCCGAGATGCTGACGACCAGGTGAGCAGGCGTCGCCCGCTTGCCCGCTGGCTCGACAGTCATAGGCACAGCAGCCGAACTCTGCCCGTCGCTGCTGGTGATGCGTCGCACGATCTGACGAACCAGTTGCTCGACATGCCCGCGATCAATGCCAGATGCACTCATCGATGTTCGCTTATGTTGGGGTTAGGTTGGGTTGGGGTTGACGGATGGAATGCCAAGGCCGACAAATCGCCAAATCTCAAATCTCAGATTTCAAATCTCAGATTTCAAACTTCATACTTCAAACTTCAAACTTCACGCCGTCGTCTTGTTCTTTAATATTGGCGGTCTCCGCCAAGTGTAGTTCGACGCCGGCGCAGCGGAGCCGCTCACGCCACGTACTATCCAACTCATCGTCACTGACGACCGTGTCTACGTCGGATAACTCGCACAATCGGGCCAGGGAGCTGCGACCAAACTTACTGCTATCAGCCACCACGATGGTGGTATCAGCGGCTTTCATCATGGCTCGCTCGGTCTCCACCAGCAGCAGATTGCTGTTGTAGTAACCTCGCTCGTCAGCCCCAGCGATGCTGAGCACCGCCTTCTGCACGTTCAGCGAAGCCAACATTTGGTTGGCGTAAGGACCTAGAGATACGCCGGTGCGGCTATGAACGTAGCCGCCCAGCAATACCAGGTCTACTTGCTCGCTAGCGGCAAATAGGTTGGCCAAGGGCAACGAATTGGTAACGATCTGTAACGGTCGGCCCACAAGCTGTCTGGCCAATTCGTAGGTCGTACTACCGCCGTCCATCAGGACCGTATCATGCGGCTCGATCAACCGGCTGGCCGCTATCGCGATCTGCCGCTTCTTTTCCCACTGACCGGCTCGCCTGTTCTCGAACAATCTCAAACTGGCTGTCGGACCGGTGAAAAACACGCCGCCATGCGTTCGTTGAGCCTCTCCAGTTTCCTCAAGCGCATCCAGATCACGCCTGATCGTCGATTCACTTACCTCCAACGCGGCTCGCAGGTCCGGAATTGACACAAAGCCTTGAGCCCGAATAAGTTCCAGCAGCTTCATCCGCCGCTGCTCGGACGTCATCGCGTTGCTCATGGATCGGCCTCTGTGACTGCCCGGTTTCACCCACTAACCATCGTCGGCTGAAAGAATTCTATCATCGGAATGAAAGATTTCAATCAGGACAGCCGTTACAGTCGCTCTGATTTGCCTAACTTTTGATTTAGGGCGTTTATGAAAACGTTTTTGTTGGCAGTGCTCCTGCTGGTTTGCAGCAATGTCTTCATGACCTTCGCCTGGTATGGGCACCTGAAAAACCTGGCCGGTCGGCCGATCGTGCTGGTGATCCTGGCAAGCTGGGGGATCGCGTTTTTTGAGTATGTGCTGCAAGTGCCGGCCAACCGCGTCGGCCACCAGGTAATGAGCCTGGGGCAACTAAAGATCCTGCAGGAGGTGATCGCCCTGAGCGTCTTTGTGCCGTTTGCCATCTTCTACATGCGAGAGAAGCTGACCTGGGATTACCTCTGGGCCGGACTGTGCCTGCTGGGAGCCGCCTTCTTCATCTTTCGCAACAGCGGGGGTCACACACCTGCCGACTAAGTTCCATGGGCCCAATGCTCCTGGGCTCAGTGCTCCTAGGCTCAATGCTCCTAGGCTCAGTGCTCATGAACTCAGTGCCCATGAACTCAGTGCTCCTCAGGCCCAGTGGGACTGGAGTTAATCCGGCCTTCTCTTGCCGGGGCCGGGGGAACTTCGTCTTGCAACATCCTGGATTTCGGGTACATTCTGACGCAAACAAATCCCAAGACTGAAGCTTTATTCGAGCGTGCCAGCCTGAGAAAGGTGGCACCTAACACAATCGGTGTTAAGGACTTATGACAATTTCGACCGAATCACGACGTCAAGCCATTGAGCAGTTCCGCAGTACCGAAGGCGACACGGGCAGTTCGTCGGTGCAGATTTCGCTGCTGACGCAACGCATTAATCACTTGACCGAGCACATGCGCACCAACACCAAGGACTACTCCAGTCGCCGTGGTTTGCTGCGTTTGGTTAGCAAGCGACGTGGATTGCTGGACTATGTCCGCCGCCATGATCCTCAGCGTTATTTGGACATCATCAGCCGTCTGAATATCCGCAAATAGTTGTTCTGCTTTGGTTTGCGCCGGGGGTTGGTCCTGCCACTCTGCCAGTCCCCGCTTGAATGTCGATTGCTTCTCGCTTGTCTGCCTGCGCAATTGGCAATTGTTTCTGCCTGAAACAAGAACAGCTCTAACACAATCTGCTCGACTTGAGCGGGGCAGTTCAGGTTGAGCTGAGCATTCGCTGGCAGTGTTTCATGTCGGCTCATTCGACTTACTGTAGGAATCATTAGTTGGAACAAGCGGTATCGTGAATGGGATACCGTTTGAAGCCAGCCTTCTGAAGCTGGCTTTAGTAAAAGTCGCGTGCCCCCAAGTCCGTTGGCGCATGCGACAAGCGTCGCCGTTGCGGTTCTTTACCCAGCACCCAATGCGACCCCCAAGTGCGGGAATCACTGATTGCCGGCCAATGCCGGCCGACTGGCGACGTGCCTGTCCATTGCCTCGCACTCATGTAGTTGATGTTTGTAGTAGGAAGTAGTGAAGTGAAGATTCGAGTAGAAAAACAAATTGGATCGCAAGTCCTGTCATTCGAAACAGGACAATTGGGTAAACAGGCCGCTGCCTGCGTAATGGCGCAGTATGGCGACACTATCGTGCTGAGTGCCGTGGCCACTGGACCATCGCGTCCAGGCACAGATTTCTTTCCGCTGACCTGCGATTATCGCGAACGCATGGCCGCTGCCGGCAAGTTCCCCGGAGGCTTTCTGAAGCGCGAAGGCCGACCGACTACCAAAGAAACTCTGACCAGCCGCCTGATCGATCGTCCCATTCGCCCACTGTTCCCCAAGGGCTTTAACGACGAAGTACAAATCCAGTGCATGGTCGTCAGCAGCGACTTGATCAACGATGCCGATGTGATCGCCATGAACGGTGCAGCGGCCGCCCTGCTGATCACCCCGCTACCCTTCCAAGGCCCGATCGCTTCGGTCCGCGTCGCTCGCATCGATGGCGAACTGATCGCCTTTCCGACCGCCGAGCAATTGGAAGAGAGCGAACTGGACCTGATCATCTCGGGCAGCGAACATTCGATCCTCATGATCGAAGGCTTCGCCCAGGAGCTGCCTGAAAATGAAATGGTCGATGCCATTCTGTACGGCCATAACGTTGTGCGCGAGATCATTGGCTTGATGCGCCAACTGGCTGACCGCGTGGGCGTCAAGAAGATGGACTTTGTGGCTCCTTCGGACAACGGCCTGTTCGATCGACTCTCCAGCGCCTATTACGACCAGTTCCGCGTGGCCAAGACCACCGAAGGCAAACATGCCCGCGCCGATGCCGTCAAAGCTTTGAAGGAAAAAGCCTGGTCGGAGCTCTGTCCCGATCCAGCCAATCCAACGATCGACCCCAACCAGTTTGCGACTGTCTGGCACGACCTGCAAGAGAAAGTTGTTCGCGACTTGATCATGAGCGGCACACGTCCCGATGGTCGCGATCGCACCAGCCTGCGAGCCATCGAGTGCGAAACCGATGTGTTGCCACGCACCCACGGCTCGGCCATTTTCCAGCGCGGTGAAACTCAATCGCTGATCACCGTGGCCCTGGGTACAGCCCGCGACGAACAGCGTGTCGATGGCCTGGTTGAAGAGTACAGCAAGAAGTTCATGCTGGATTACAACTTCCCCTCGTTCTCGGTGGGTGAATGCCGACCGATTCGTGGCCCAGGGCGTCGCGAAATCGGACACGGCGCTCTGGCTGAGCGTAGCGTAGCGCCTGTGCTGCCTGATCACGAAGAGTTCCCTTACACCATTCGCGTCATCAGCGACATTCTGGAATCGAATGGCTCCAGTTCGATGGCCAGCGTGTGCGGCGCTACTCTGGGCTTGATGGCCGCAGGTGTGCCGATCACCAACCCAGTAGCCGGCATCAGCATCGGTCTGGTCAAGCAATCGCATGACCAATGGGTACTGCTGACCGACATCATCGGTGACGAAGATCACTATGGCGATATGGACTTCAAGGTCGCTGGAACGCCTGACGGTATCACCGGCATTCAGTTGGACCTGAAGATCGATGGCATCAGCGAAGACATCGTACGGGCCACGCTGAAACAAGCTCGCGAAGCCCGCATGGAAATTCTGCGCAAGATGATCACGGCGATTCCTCGGCCGCGTACCGAGACCAGTCGTTACGCACCGCGCTTGCTGCGTACCAAGATCGATCCCGACAAGATTGGCCTGCTGATCGGTCCCGGTGGCAAGAACATTCGCGCCATCCAGGAAGACACCGGTGCCACGATCGATGTGGAAGATGATGGATCGGTAACGGTAGCCGCAGCCGATGGCGATGCCGCCAAGGCAGCCTTGGCTCGCGTCGAAGCCTGCACCGCCACCGCCCAGATCGGCAAGATCTACGACGGCGTGGTTTCCAGCATCCGCGACTTCGGTGCCTTTGTGGAAATCCTGCCCGGTCGCGATGGCCTGTGCCACATCAGCGAACTGTCCAGCGGCTTTGTCTCGAGCGTCGATGACATCTGCAAAGTCGGTGATCCGATGAAGGTCATCGTTATCGACATCGACGAGCAAGATCGCGTCAAGCTCAGCCGTCGCCGCGCCTTGGAAGAGCTGGGTATCGAAGACGAATTCGCTAACGTCACCGAAGGCGAAGGCGGAGAACGCCCAGAACGAGCCGAACGCCCAGATCGCGGTGGCGACCGCGGCGGTGATCGAGGCGGTCGTCCACGCAGCGGTGGCGGTGGTGGCCGTCGCGATGGCGGTGGCCGTCGAGACGGAGGCGGCCGCGGCCGTCGCTAATCGACACCCCTTAATCTCCAAACCCCAAGAGCCGGCGAGAATCCGCCGGCTCTAAGAAAATGGGGTCAGGTCTCGATTTGCACGGACTGCAATTGAGACCTGACCCCATTTATTCGATTCTATTCCCGGTCCGCATAAAAAACCGCGGCTAGCGCCGTGCGGCTGGCTGGGTCTCTACGCCAGGCCACGTTATGAGTTATGCCGGAAGATACAATTACTTTACGCATAAAGTATTTACAGCATATCGGCTTTGACAGAAATAACGAACGACTGGCCACCACCTAGACACTTGCCAGCCGCTCAGGCGCTAGCCGCGGTTCCCGATCTGATTCTATCCCGGTCTGCGTAAAAAACCGCGGCTAGTCTGCTATTTGTCTTAGGCACCGTCCGGACCGAGAAAATGGGGTCAGGTCTCGATTTGCACCACTTGTCGTTCCGTTGTACGCAGGTAGATCAGGATGTCGTTCTTGGGCCGTCTGAGCCCTCATCACGCCTGATCTGAGATCTTCTCAGAACCTGACACCATGGACCGTTGGCACCATAGTTTTCGCTTGCGGTGCGACCAAGATCCGATGTTGGTGCTGACCGATGATTTCCAATTTCACATCATCGAGCTTCCCAAGTTTCGACCAGAGAGCGATAGTATTGGGAAGCTGCCACCGGACCAGAAGTGGCTGTATTTGTTCACGCACGCGGCTGAAATGGAACCCGAGCAGTTGTCTGATCTGCTTGGAGAAGATCCGTACCGCGAAGCGCTTGGAGTTTTAAAGATGATTTCCAAAACACCTGAAGACCAACAGTACTACGAAGATCGCCTGAAGTTCTTGCGCGACCAAGAAGCCAATCTGGCGGACGCCAAGCAAGAAGGACGTGTGGAAGGTCGCGAAGAAGGACGTGTGGAAGGACGCGAGGAAGGCGAACTGGCCGGGAAAATTCGGATCCTTCAGGAGTTGCTTGGACAACCAGTTACGCCCAGGGATGAACTTCTGACGATGGATAGGTCTGTCCTGCTGACGCTGTCGACGGAGCTTCAGCAGCGTTTGCGACAGCGTCTAGCCTAGTCGCAGTGCAAGCCTTCGAGGCAATGAAGGCCCAGCGAAGCCAGGTGGTTTCGTTCATCAGGCGACCAGGCCCGGAAGTTCCGACACAGCGGTGCATCCTGCAGAGATTGCGGCGACTTCCTGCCGCTCACTCAGCCTACAATCCAAGGTCTGCTCCCGCTGCTGAATACTTTACGCGTCAACTATTGGACTGGCTCGCCCGCCGGCTTGTCCGGTGGGAAGCAAAGGTTGGTTGGCTAGGGACGGGCGGCCTAGCCAGCCAACCTTGCGCTCCCATGAGACAAGCCCATGGGGGGGCGACATGCCGCGACGTCATTCGTCTATGCTCAACACAAATGCTTGTTGGGCGATGAATCATTCCTTTGACGTCACTGGCTTCGAAGATTAGTGTGATTGGCAAACTTGAGAAAATGGGGTCAGGTCTCGATTTGCATGGACTGCAATTGAGACCTGACCCCATTTCTTTGACATAGTTCCGACCGTCTCGACTACGCAAGCCATCAACGCGCTTCGAACATCATACGTTGCAACGTTCACTCAGGTTCCGCCGGACTTGCGGCTGTACTCCTTCGGTCACGTTCACTGTCCGGCGGTCTCAGTGGTCCACGACACTTCGTTCTCGCTCAAAAAGTTTGGAGCTTGCGTAATGGAATGTCGTTTGCATCCATCATCAACTTGCCAAAGCCCGTCACCTATCACATCGCAAAACGCATCGAACTCGTCTACTGTCCTTGGAGCTTCGGTTGACTGGCTTTCGTTCCATGACTCGCAGAACTGGATGAATTGCCTTGCCCTTAACGCAACACTACTAATGGCATCGGCGTCGCTATCGACCAAAGTTCCGAACCAAGTACCATCAGACTCGAATACCTCATCGAGTCGACCAATCGCAACATCTCTGTATAGAAGTTTCATTCCTTAAAGCCCTAGCCTGGATTGTTGTTGTTGCCTCGATAAATCGTCGGAGTGGCCTTCCAGCTTGGTTTTGGCGCAACTGCGTTCGGCGGGGGAATCACTCTTAATACGCTACCAGGGTTGAGGTATGTAGGCGTATACTTATCGCAATTGCCGCACGTACCTTTGGGATTATTATGGTAAACAGTGCCCTCAACTATTCCGTTGTTGTTCATATGACGAGCAGCATTTGTTTCTACGTGGCCATCTGCTTGACTGTAAGGGAATCTCGATCCCTGTCGAGGAGTTGAAGTCAAAGGTATAGGAGGACCGACAGGATTCGTTGGATACAGAACACCACTTGTCGTTCCGTTGTACGCAGGTAGATCAGGATGTGCGTAACCATTCTTACGACTCCACTGACTCAAAACCTCGGTAAAGTTCTCAGCGTTGTAAGCGGAGCCACTCAGTGGCTTAACTGGGGCCATGCTCGACTTTGTCGAAGTCCCTGCTCCAGGATTCAGTGTAGCTGAGTAGGATTTGGTGGCAACTGGTGGGGGTGTGATGGTGACTTTGCCATTGGCGGTGGCGACGGCGGCACCGGCTAGATTCTGGATCGCTTCGACGCCCGCTTTGAAACGCTGCTCAGCGGCGTAGTCTTCGTACTCCGCAGGATACATGGCCCAGTGCCAATCCAGCTCATTGCGAATCGACCGAGGCATGCCACCGCTCAGTTCGCCAATCAATTCAAGCCGACGAAGGTATGCTACGTGGTACTGTCGTTCCTGGGCCGTCTGAGCCCTCATCACGCCTGAAGGAGAAGCGTTGTCATAGCCCCCCGGCGGACGAATCGAATAGTGTTCTTGCCATTGGCCATCGACACTCTCGCCGATGGCATACACCTGGGTGGGCTGACCGGTCGGCCGTTCCACCCAGCCGGTCGGATCGATGTAGTTGGTGGGCTCATTGCCTGCATACCGATACAGATTGGCATCACCGCCGGCAAAGCCTATGGGATCTTGGCTGACGAAGCGGCCCAGTTTGGGGCTGTACCAGCGGTTCCAGTTGTTTTGCAGGCCGGTGAAGCTATCGAGGAACTTGCCGGTGTAACCGAAAATGACATCCACCACCCCCGACTGCGACTCCAGGTTGCCAAAGGCATCGTACTGGCGGTTATCAACCACCGCTGAAGCCCCGGTGGTGGGATTGAAGTCCAGCAGGTCCTTGATACTGCCTTGATGATCCGCCAAGGCCCACACGGTATTAAACGCTACGCTACCAGTGGGCTTCTGCTCGTCAGCCAACAGCTCATCCACGCGGTCCGACCACAAGTAACGATTGGTCACTACCCCATTGTTATCTACTTGCAGAAGTGGATTGATGCCCTCGTCGTAACCCCAAATAGCCGCCACCCCGCCACCGCCCCGGGCTATCAAGCGATTGAGAAAATGGGGTCAGGTCTCGATTTGCATGGACTGCAGTTGAGACCTGACCCCATTTCTTTGAACTTCTCAATACTTTACGCGTCAACTATTGGACTGGCTCCCCCACCGGCTTGTCCGGTGGGAAGCAAAGGTTGGTTGGCTAGGGACGGGCGGCCTAGCCAGCCAACCTTGCGCTCCCCATGGTACAAGCCCATGGGGGGCGACATGCCGTGCGAGAAAATGGGGTCAGGTCTCGATTTGCATGGACTGCAATTGAGACCTGACCCAGACCTGACCCCATTTATTCGGTCACGTTCACTGTCCGGCGGTTTCAGAAGGCAATGAACACTTCTTCGCAATGTCCTTTAACTCGTCCAACGGAATGATGAACTCCGGACCTGCGTCCATGCCGTAGACTTCGTACATGATTTCGCCTAGCCCGTCTTCTAGGTCATGTTCATCGAGGTACTTTGCATAGCACCACCTAGCGATGCGTACTGGGTCGTACTCCAACGACAACTCATCTAGAAGTTCAGTTCCAAATTGCCGCTTTGTGTACATCATGGCAACTCGCTTCCGATCGGTGGATAGTGAGGCAAGTCCAAAATTTCGCCGTTGAGTGTCTTCGGGTGAACACGATTCACGTTGCCAGCGTGGTCATAGCATTCCTCCCAAGAACGGACCCGGCCGGTACTTGGATCCCATTCGGTCACGTGAGAACGACCACGAGTTGGACCAGGGTTTCGAGCCAACGACTCTTTACCGTAGTACCGGATACGACCGTCGGGCAGAGTTCGCGTAGAGGCTGCTGCTTTCTGAGCTTTCTCCAACTCAGCAAGCTTGCGATTGAGATTGACCAGTGCCTGCGGACCTTCTGCACCAGTGCGAACCGCTCCTTTAACTGGGGCGGGAGGCGCGGTAGTGGATGTAATTGGCTGTTCTGGTACATCAATGTCGACTTTGCTGTTAAGCTTTTGTAGCTTCTTGAGCTTCGCTACATTGGCTGCTTTGGTTGCGGCGAGAATAGCCGTTGTGACATCAAAGAGTATCTCTCCTGAGCCCTCGGTTGTCGACGCCTTTTCGTAGTAGTCCTGTTTGATTGCGTTGAACGCCGCTATTGGGTCAGAGGCCGCAACTTGTATACCTGCCAGCGTGTCATCGTAATTGTAGACCGCCGAGGCTGTCCCCTGCACCGCATTGACAGGAGCATTCCAAAAGAAGCCTTTCCAAAATCGGCCAACTTCTCCCGGATAAGCCTTCACCTCCGGTGGCATCCAATCAAGCCAGTCCGCCAATCCACTGGGATCTCGCTTGTTGGTTGGCTCATTGCCTGCATACCGATACAGATTGGCATCACCGCTGGCAAAGCCTATGGGATCTTGGCTGACGAAGCGGCCCAGTTTGGGGCTGTACCAGCGGTTCCAGTTGTTTTGCAGGCCGATGAACCTATCGAGGAACTTGCCGGTGTAACCGAAAATGACATCCACCACCCCCGACTGCGACTCCAGGTTGCCAAAGGCATCGTACTGGCGGTTGTTGACCACCGCTGAAGCCCCGGTGGTGGGATTGAAGTCCAGCAGGTCCTTGATGCTGCCTTGATGATCCGCCAAGGCCCATACGGTATTAAACGCTACGCTACCAGTGGGCTTCTGCTCGTCAGCCAACAGCTCATCCACGCGGTCCGACCACAAGTAACGATTGGTCACAAACCCATTGTTATCTACTTGCAGAAGTGGATTGATACCCTCGTCGTAACCCCAAATAGCCGCCACCCCGCCACCGCCCCGGGCTATCAAGCGATTGAGAAAATGGGGTCAGGTCTCGATTTGCATGGACTGCAGTTGAGACCTGACCCCATTTCTTTGAACTTCTCAATACTTTACGCGTCAACTATTGGACTGGCTCCCCCGCCGGCTTGTCCGGTGGGAAGCAAAGGTTGGTTGGTTAGGGACGGGCGGCCTAGCCAACCAACCTTGCGCTCCCATGGTACAAGCCCATGGGGGGCGACATGCCGCGAAGTCATTCGTCTATGCTCAACACAAATGCTTGTTGGGCGATGAATCACTCTTTTAACGTCACTGGCTTCGAAGATTAGTGTGATTGGCAAACTTGAGAAAATGGGGTCGCGTCTAGATTTGCACGGACTGCAATTGAGACCTGACCCCATTTATTCGGTGGGTCGCATGGGATAGCCTGACGTAGTTATGATCGTGTCACGATTGGCATGTATGCAAGTCGCGACCTGCCCCATTTTTCCGCAGCCGCTGTACTAACTGGGGCAAAGCAAAACGGCTACAAGCTGTAGTGCCTCTTCAATTCCTTCCATTTGTCTTTGGAGTAGTCGCCAAATTTCGCAAACAGGCAATCGATGGAATCGAGGGCGTTTTTCAGTCGACTTGGCATTTCCGTCGTCTCTGACCGAATTGCAAGAGCCAGAAGCGTTTCCATAACCTCGGTCGCAGTCATTTCTGAATCTTGTTCAAGCAACTGGTTGACGGTGGCATCGACGAAACGAAATGCTTCCTCCGATGATAGCGAGCCAATGCACTCTTCCCGAAGTCGTTGGAACTGCCACTCGTCTTCAATGTCACCTGTATTCCATGCGTGAATGGCGGCTGAAAGCTGGCCCTCGTAGTCCATACTAGTCCTTGAACAAGAAAATGGGGTCAGGTCTGGGTCAGGTCTCGATTTGCATGGACTGCAATTGAGACCTGACCCCATTTATTCATCCTCGATGCCCCTTGTGTCGTCCCAATTCAAACTTTCAACTTCTCAATCACCATCTGGTGTACTTGCTGGACGCTTTGCGTGGCGTCGATGACGTAGCTGCGGCCGCCGGCCAGGGCGTGTTGGCTTAAGAAACCGGCGCGCACTTTTTCGAAGTACTCGCGGCCGCGGCTCTCCAAGCGATCTCGCGTGCGCGTGATGCGCTCGGCCGCTATCTCGACCGGCAAGTCCAGCACGATGGTTACGTCGGGATCCAGTCCGCCTGTGGCCACGCGACCGACGCTCCAGAGCGCATCGGTGGACAATCCGCCCGCCACTCCCTGATAGACGACGTTGGCTAACAAGTAGCGATCGGTGATAACCACATCGTGCGTTGCCAGCGCCGGCCGCAGCACCTCGCTGACCAGTTGTGCTCGGCTGGCCATGTACAGCAACATCTCGCTGGTGGCCGCCAAAGGGATCTCTTGTTTATGTAAGAGAATCTCGCGCAGCGCTTCGCCCAGTCGGGTACTGCCGGGATCGCGATAGGTAACTACGCTCTGGCCACGCGCCACCAGCCAATCAACCAGCAATTGCACTTGAGTTGACTTGCCGCCGCCATCAACGCCATCGAATGTAATGAACTTGCCCATGCTTGCCTTGTGGGTTGGTGAATGGGTGGCTACATGTTCTGTGCGATTTGACTGACGATCGCTTGATCGAAATAGTTGATCGACATACCTGCGTCCACCACGATCGACTGCGCTGTGATGCCGGACGATCTCGGGCTGAGCAAGAAGGCGGCCGTATTAGCGACTTCGTCGGTTTGCACGGCCTGGTGTCGCGGTATGACTTTCTCGGCAAACAGGTAGGAATCTACATAGCCAGGAATGCCAGCCGAAGCGCTGGTCTTCAGTAGCCCGGCGGCCACGCCATTGAATCGCACCTGCGAAAAGCGGCTGAATGATTTCGTCAGGAACGCCAGGGACGAATCCAGAGCGGCCTTGATCGGGGCCATGTAGCCATACGATTCGCTCGCCATGCGCGTCGTGGAGATGCTGATCGTGACCACGCTGGCATCGGTGGCCAGTTGCGATCGCAGGGCGTTGGCGATGGCGATCAGAGAGAAACAGGAAATATCGACGGCTTGTAGAAACTGCGCCCGGCCCGTTTCATGAAAGGGCTTGATGCCATCGCTATAGTCAGCAAACGCGATCGAATGGACCAATCCATGAAACTGATCGAAGTCGTGAGCCAGTTGTTGTGCCAGGGCATCGATCTCGGCTTGACGCTCGACATCGCACACATACACCGGTGCATCGCCCAACAGCTTTGCCAGTTGGTTCTTGCGATCTTGACTGCGAACCACGTAAACGACTTGAGCCCCGACTTCGTTCAATACCTGGGCAATGCGATAAGCCACACTCTTCTTGTTGGCGACACCCAACACCAAGACACGCTTGCCAGTTAACTGCAAAAAATCCATGGATGGCAACCTTGTGAATGGAACCTCGAGTCCCTGGGGACAATTGAGCGCCCGGCCTATTGAGGCCTCAGCCTGTTGAGCCCGGCAGGCGTCTCATGGGCTGGGGCGCCAGTGAGCGTGATCAGACGACGGTGCAAGCAAACTCGAGTCGAGCAGCCAGCTTGCCACCGACGGTTACTTTACCGGTCATGAAGTAAGCCGTGGAAACAACTTCGGTCAGCGTTACTTCGATATCGACCGTGTCGCCTGGCCGCACCATCTGCTTGAACTTGACACCATCCAAGCGTGTGGCCACCGGTACTTTGTTGCCGTCGGGAACCTTATCCGACAGCAAGATGGCTCCGCTCTGCAGAGCGCATTCGCACAGAATCACGCCGGGCACCAGCGGGAAATGGGGGAAGTGTCCTTGCAGAAAGTACTCATCGGGCCGGAATGTCTTGCGGCAATGGATCTTCTCTTGGCTCTGCTGAACAACCTCGTCGACCAGCAACATCGGAGGGCGATGCGGAATGGCTTTTAGAATAGCGTCGGGAATTGGAGTCATCAGCGTTCAGCTCGTTCCAAGAGGCTTGGCATTCCCAGGCCGCTGGCTTACTCAGACAGCGCAACAATCATTCCCAGGTAATCACCGCCAGGACTTGAATGTACCGCTATCGCCACGCACGTAAATGGGTGCTCCTGTAGAGCGACTCTCCCGAGTCGCTAGCAGCACCCAACTGCTCTCTTCCCCCCGCTTCATTGCTTCAGACCAAGCCACGCAACGGCTGTAGAGGCTTGGTTACGCTGGGCACCAGGCCTCTGAGGACAGACGCTCTACGGTTTGTTGCTCAGCGTCTGAGGACAGACGCTCTACGGCTCAAGCGTCGATCACGGTGCCTTCGATTTGGGTGTTCTGGCCATCGTGAATCACCAGTTCAAAACGGCTGCCTTCCAAAGCTTCGCCCAGCGCGCTGTCCAGCCTTTCGAGGAAATCGACTGGTGTCTCGTCGGCTAGCGCCTGGGCGATCGAGATCGCCAGGCGGTCTGGGCAGTGCTCACTTGGCACCCATTCATCGCGACAATTCTCCAGCGCCGCCTGCATCCGCGAAGCCCGTTCAACAGCAGCTTCTTGCGAACAGCCTGGCAAGAATACGCACGCGGTGTTGGCGCGATAGACGCACACCACATCGATGCCACGGAGATGGGATTGGATCAAGCCGAGGGTCGTATTCCAACTGGCTTTGATCTCAGCGGAGTCCATTTCCGTCGACCAGGTCGGAGCGATCAACATGCCCGTAGCCGGTAGTTCTGCGCGACGCAACTGATCGAAGTAGACATTGGTGCGAGTCATGAACGTAGGCAGGTCGAGCACATCTCCGAGCGCCTTGCGGTACAGAGTGCCGCCTTCCATTTCGCTCAGATCGTCGCCTCCCGACTTGCCGCGACGTTCATTGCCTTTGTGCTGGGACTCTTTAGCCTGGCGATCTTGAGCTGCCTGCCGAATCAGCGACTGGGCATCAGCCGGTTTGTTGTGAGCATCTTCAACTGGCTCTTGATTTGGGAAGGGATTCCAATGCGTTGTATTGAGCCAGAAACCCTGATTGCGTCCAGCCTTCTTGGCGCGATACAAGCCTTCATCAGCGCGATCGTAGGCCGACTGCAGCGTATCGCCTTTGGCCAAGATACACAGGCCCGCGCTGGCGGTGATCTTCAGTTGCAGATCTTCCCAAGCAATGGTTTGGCCGCTGACAAATTGGCGTAGTTCCGATGCCCGCTCAGCCAGCGAGTTCGTATCGCGTCCAGTCAAGATGATGGCAAATTCTTCGCCACCATAACGGGCCGGGTAACATTCCTGGCCGCAGAACTTCTTGATATTGCGGGCAAAGGCTGCCAACACTGCATCGCCAGTGGTGTGACCGTAGGTATCGTTGAAGCTCTTGAAGTGATCGATATCCAGCAGCAGCAGACCGGCGCACTCTTCGGGCTGCAGCGCGTCCAGGCAGCTTTGCAAAAACTCGTTCAGCGCGCGACGATTGGCCAGCCCGGTCAGGGCATCGGTGCGTGCCTGCTGCGAAACCTCTTCAATCATCTCGGATTGATGAGCGATGCGTTTGCGCGCGTCAGCCAACTGACTTTGCATCTGCTGGTTGGCCGCGACCAGTTCATTGATCGCCGAGAGAATATGTTCGGGCTGAGCCGCCGCGGGCTCGGCCAGCCGATCGTTGATGGCTTCGACCTTTTCGCTATGAGCCGATACGTCCGCTGCGACGCGGTAGGTCAGGATCCGCAATTGATCTGCGATCCCTTTCATTTGAACAGGCTCTTCCAGGTCGCTGACTGCGGCCGGTTGGTCAGCCTGCCATCGCGTGCGATCTCCTCTGGCTTGCAGGATGGCTGCCACAATCGCCACGCCCGCCAGTATGCCTGTGATAGTACACAGTAGCTCAACCATGAAACTTGTTCCGTTAGAAGAAGAGACTTCTTGGGCCTAACGGACGTTAGGTTGAGAAATGCTAGCAGTCAAACAAAAATGCAGTACGCGGCCTCAGGAATGGACTCTGTTAAAATGGGTGGTTCCAAAAGCGCAATTATTCGGCAATCTATGGGAAAATAGTTGACATCCACGAGCCGTAGGGCATATTTCAAGTTGCGCTCGGACCACCCGAATGAGTTTGTTTTTCTGTCGTCTGGACAAGACGCCTACATGGAGGTCCCGGACCATGATTGACGCCGGAATGCGTGATGTGACTGCTCGAGTTCGGCAGATCCTTGCCGATAGTCCCTTGGCCGAATTGCGCAACGTCCAAGTGGAGCAGCGGGGGAATCGATGCTTCTTGCGCGGCAAGGTGCGATCCTTCTACGCCAAACAGATGGCTCAGGAGAGCGTGCGATGCGCCGTGCGAGGGCTACGATTGATCAACAACCTGCTGGTGGATTGAACTAGCGCAGCAACAAAAGCATAGTGACAAAACCGCCATTAGTTGAGCGACGGCCGGCCCATGCCGATCAGGCCCCTGTCGATCAGGTCCCTGTCGATCAAGCCCCTGTCGATCAAGCCCCTGTCGATCAAGCCTGTTGGCTAGTCCGGATCGATTCATTTGTGAACGGAGCACGGGCACTTCTCGTGCCTGTTGTTCTTGATGAAGTCCGCCGAGAGCGGCCGAGCTACGACTAAATCAACCGTTGCAGCCTCTCTTTTAGCGAGTCACGCTGGAACTGGCTTGCGAGATCTTCGTCACATCAAACGTCCAGTAGGGCACCGGATCGCTTTGCACCGCTTGCAAGTACTCGCGCAAGCAGGCCGGCTGGTTGTTCAAGATGCGTCCCAGGTCGGTCAGCACAGTCACATTACTGCCATAATACGAGTGCCCGATCAAGCTGCTATCGATCGAGGTTGCATCGATCGTCTCAATGCCCGGCAACAATAATACTCCGCCTGCCGAATCGCCGACGCGCTGGCCGTTATTGAAGTAACGCGAGGCAATCAGAGCCAGATCGGTTTGGGACGTGTAGAGCGTTACATGCCTGGCCTTGGGAACGATGGCTGGAGCGATACGTTCCTTGAATACACTGGCGTCGATATCCGGGGCAGCCAGAACGACTTGATTGAACAGCGGCTCTGGGCTGGTCTGTTCCATCTCTTGCAGGGCTTGCGTCAAACCTACATTGCCCATGCTGTGAGCGACCAGGTTGATGGTTTCGGCACCTGAACGCCTGGCCAGATCGACCAGGAACTCCTTGATCTGCCCCACGCTCCGCTCAATATTCTCTTTGTCTGTGGGATAGCCATACCAATTGGCTTGTGAAGGCCAGCTATAGAAGACCGGCGCGCCAGGGAATTTCAAATCGAACGACATCTGCGCCGTGCGGCGCGCGGCATCTTCGAAGGAGACGTTGTATCCATGCACGAACACCAGAATATGCTTGCCTTTGTTTTGCAGCGAAGTGTGCAGGGTGTCAAAGAACTGGTCTTTCTCCATCGGCTGAACATTGGTGAGCACGACGTGCTTATCGAGTTCCTGCCTGAACTCCAGTTTGAACATATTGGGACCTTCGAGTTGGCCGGGCTGATGGCCAGGTGGAATCGATACCTGGCACATGCCTAACTCGATTTGCTTGCGATACGTGCCGTCGTAGCGGACGGCGGTATTGAGTGACTCCTGGGCGAATCGGTCAGCCGCTTGATAGCCAAATGGTGCGGCCAGCGCGATGCCGACGAGGGCCACGAGCGCAAACATGCGGCTGCCACTGCGTACAAAGCCGATCAAGCAAAACAGCATGACTAACATGCCACCACCGGCGGTTGCCAGTACGCCGATTGCCAGATGCTGGTGAGGATTGTCGTGCATCACGCGTCCACGATTGGTACCGTAGAACACTTCAACCACTTGGGGCTTGTCCAGTGA
Source organism: Ottelia alismoides (assembly GCA_037367405.1). NCBI lineage: Eukaryota > Viridiplantae > Streptophyta > Magnoliopsida > Alismatales > Hydrocharitaceae > Ottelia > Ottelia alismoides. The sequence continues at coordinate 5,017,768 of JAZKJV010011400.1, read as the reverse complement.
CAGAGAGGTTGAAACGGGCACTTGTTGGACGGGCATGGGCGGGGCGTTGGGTTTGGTCGCCGCATCTGCTGGCAGGCCACTGGCGGCTGGCTCGCCAGCCTCGGCGAGGCTACCGGCAGTTGGCGCGTTTCGAGCCAGGCTCTTCATCACGCCGGGCTGCTGCAGGGTCAAGCCTGGCCAATCCTGAGCGTCTTCGCCCGCGCCCAGGCCATCGGGTGAAAGCAAGCCCGCAGCCCGCGCTTGGGCTGCTGCGCGCAGGCGTTGGCTCTCGATCAGCTCCAGGATACATTCGATACCTTCATCGCTCTGCACTGGCCCTTCGGCGCAGACAGCGAATTCGTCGCCCAATTGACTATCGTCCAGTAGCGGTAACAGTGCTGGCCAAACAGGCAAGTCGAATTCGCAGGACAGTCGAAAGGCAACCTGGCGCGTGGCTGGCGGTGCATCTTCATTGGCGGCCAACTGCACCAGCCAGGCTTGCGTTACCTCTCCCATATCTTGAATGGTCCGCCCTATAAACTCGTCGCTCTCCGAGCCATCCAGTAAATCTACCAGCCTGTCGAAACCACGGCGTGAATCGCCCGATAGATGAGTTGCAAAGCCGGCGGACGCTTGTAGCAGCAGCGAGTCGCCGCTATCCAGATTGGCCAGCGTATGTCGAACGGCGACAGGATCGATCTGAGCCAGCGCGATCAGGCACGCACCGCGCAGCACTTCGGGTTGCTCGGCTTGACAAAGTTCGCTGAGCTTAAGCGTGGCGGTGCTGGCTGCGCGACCGAGCGAACCCAGGGCGGTAGCCGCCGCCGCTCTGGTCGACGGTTCTGATTGCGAAGAACTGAGGGCCGTTAGACAATCGCTTACCAATTGGTCAACCGCGCGGCTGTTGACCGGCTGGCCGCCGGCATCGTTTGGACTGTGCGCGTCGCTCTGATTGGTCTTCATTGAGGCCAACGCATGGAACAGATTGTTCATGGTGGTTTCATCGGCAGCCACAACAGCGGAATGGATGCGGGCGGACATCGCTTCCAGGCCCGCCGGCGCCATGCATTTCAGGGCCGCAGCCACTGCATGCTTAACGGGCATCTCTTCGTGTGTGCTGACGATGTGATCGACCAGGCACTGCACCACCTCGCCTGAGTTGGTACCGGTTCTGGCCAGAGCATTGATACACTTGAGCCGTGTAAATGCATCTTGATGTCTCAAGCCACGCACCAGTTGCTCTTGGCAGTTGATGGCCGCCGGACCAAACTGACTGGCCGCATCGACCAGATCGATGAACAGTGGACTCTCTTCGCTGGTGGTCAGGAATTCATCGTGAATGACTTGGACTGCCTGGGGTGATGTCGGCGCGATCGAGGCCAAGGCACGGACCAATATGCCGCGAGTTGCTTCATCTCGATTGCGTATGAGCAACTGCAGCAAGCGTTCCTCACCGCTGGCGGCTTGCGTACCCAGTTCTGCAATCGCTTCTAGTAAAGCGCCGCGCAGCGGAACATCTTGCGAATCATCATCGATAAAGGTCAAGCACTTCTCCAGTACCTGGTTATCGATTTGAGGACTGCGTCCCAACGCACCGGCGGCGGCCCAGCGAATCTCTCCCGCTTGAGTAGGACCAGTGATCAAGTCCATCAGCAACTGTTGAGTTTCCGCTGACCACGGAATCAATTCGGTCAGGAGAATATCGTCTTCGGCCGTCAGCGGTCCGGCGGCCAGGCGGGCCATGATCAACCTGGCCAACAACTCCTGCCCGGGGCGTCCCCAACGCTTGATCGCGTAGTAGAACACGCTGGGGTCGGATTGTTGAGATTCCTTTTCGATGAACATGATACGCAGTTGATCGGGATACTCATTCCAATTGGCCAGTCGTCGGACCAGTTGATACCGACCGACAACGTCGGTGGCGCGGACCATGCTTTCGATGACTTCTTGAGCCTGAAGGTCAACGGCCGGCGGCGTGGGTTGAGGAACTGGAACGGTGACCACCTTGGGTGGCACGAGTTGCTCCACGCGCGCGAGGGCCAATTCGACTGCAATCAGATGCCGCTGCTGGTGTTCGCGTGTGCGTAACTCTTTGATGGCTTTGGCGAGAATACCTGTGAGCTCAGCCGCTTGGGCACTGCCGAGATCGGCTGGAATGCTGGTCGCGATTCTTGCGACAGACCACTGGGCCGAATAACGTACGTGCTCATCCTTGTCGGCTAGCACAGGCACCAGCGCCGTCAGGGCTCGTACCGGTTCGGTTTGAACACAGGCCAAGGCGTAAGCCGACACCAAGCGCATATCCGACTGAGTATCGCCCAAAGCGGCGATCAACGTTTCGGTGGCCGAACTGGCAGCGGTACCTCGAGCGGCCAATTGACGCGCAGCGTCGATACGACCACCCGGAATGGATTGGTTCAACTGAGCAATCAGTTTGTCAATCGGTTCTTCGGCTTGCACTGGCGTGCAGACAAGCCACACCAGAGCACAAATCCACCAGCGTGATCCGCTGAACATACACGGGCCTCCAATGCCTACAGGAATGAGTTCGCAGAATCCGGCGACTGTGACATAGCAATTTCGCCTGGCAACCACAATCTCAATCCTGAAACCAAGATTACGAAATCTGCTAAACTCTCCAAGTTCCCTGAATGATTGGAGTCATGATGCGTTGCGTGCTGTTTTTCCTGCTGGCCGCGTTCTGGGCGGTGACGGCTCAGACACCCGAGAGTGCCTGGCAGAGAATTCATTCACACTTTGATGTCCCCGAGGCGTTTGCGGGTGATTTTGGCGCCTACAGATCGCCGTTGATCATGAACGACGGCACGCCGGTAACCAATGGCCAGCAGTGGCCTGGACGTCGGCAAGAGTTATTGGCAACGTGGCAAACAGCCCTGGGCCCTTGGCCAGAGGTGATCGAATCACCCAAGTTAGAAGTGCTCAGTCATAGCGATCGCCAAGGCATTCAGCAGAAGCGTATCCGCTTGGAGATTGCGCCTGATCAAACGGGCGACGGATGGCTACTGGTCCCCGCATCGACATCGCCGTTGCCGGCGGTGCTGGTTGTCTTTTATGATCCTGAGACGAGCGTAGGTTTGAAACCGGGTAAGACAGATTGTGACTTTGCCTGGCAACTGGCGCAGCGCGGTTTTGTGACGTTGAGTATCGGTACGCCTGGCGGTGACGCTTATCACCCGGACATTGGCCAGGCCCACTGTCAGCCACTGGCCTTTCATGCTTATGTGGCAGCCAACTGTTGGCAGGCTTTGGCTCACTTGCCCGAAGTCGATTCGCAGCGCATCGGAATTGTTGGCCATAGCTACGGCGGCAAATGGTCAATGTTCGCAGCGGCGCTGTGGGACAAGTTTGCCGCGGTTGCCACTAGCGATCCGGGGATCATGTTTGACGACACCAGGCCGAGCATCAACTACTTTGAACCTTGGTATCTCGGTCGCGACCCGGCGATTACTCGCAAACCTGGGTTGCCCTCGATGGACAATCCAACGACCGGGGCGTATCGGGCGCTGCGGAGTTCGGGGCATGATTTGCACGAGGTGCACGCGCTGATCTGCCCTCGGCCATTTCTGGTCAGCGGTGGCAGCGAGGATCCGGTGGAGCGTTGGCGGGCCCTTAATCATTCGGTAGCTGTCAATAAACTGCTGGGTTGCGAAAAGCGCGTCGGCATGACCAATCGGCCTGAGCATTCACCCAACGGCCAGTCCAACGCGGTGGTGGTCGACTTCTTTACTCACTTCTTGATCGACCAAGGGGCGCGATGACCAGGCTGGGCGATAAAGAGTTCATGCAGCTTGCCTGCCAGTTAGCGCGGCAAGGCCAAGGCTACGTCGAACCCAATCCGATGGTTGGATGTGTGCTGGTGCGCGATGGCCAGATCATAGGACAAGGTTACCATCAGCGTTTTGGTGGCCCGCATGCCGAGCGAGTTGCACTATCGAGCTTGCCTGAAGGCGCTGCTCGGGGAGCCACGGCTTACGTTACGTTGGAACCTTGTTGTCATCATGGCAAGACGCCGCCGTGTACCGATGCCTTGATTGCGGCTGGCGTGGCGCGCGTATGTTGTGCGATGCTCGATCCGTTTGACCAGGTGAGCGGCCGCGGCGTGGCCTTGTTGCGCGAGGCTGGAATCGAAGTGGATATCTTGCCAGCTGAGCAGTCGAGTGCCGCCGAAGTGCTGGCTCCGTACCTCAAACGTATCACCACTGGGTTGCCTTATGTGATTGCCAAGTGGGCCATGTCGCTCGATGGCAAAATGGCCACGCGCACTGGCGACAGCCGCTGGATCTCGGGGCCGGAGAGTCGCGCCCATGCGCATCAGACGCGCGGACGCATGGATGCGATCGTGGTGGGCTCACGCACTGCGCAGCTGGACGATCCGCTGCTGACGGCTCGCCCGGCTGGACCGAGGACACCGCTGCGCGTGGTGCTGGATTCGCGTGCGAGCTTGCGGTTGGAAAGCCAGCTTGTTGAGAGCGTCGAGCAAGCGCCGGTTTTGGTTTGGACTGGCCCGGAAGCAGCGCCCCAACAAGTAGCTGCTCTGCGTCGAGCCGGTTGTCGCGTGGAGTGCTGGCCTGACCAGGCGGTGCGTATGGCAGCTCTGATGAAGTTCCTGGTCTCCGAGTACCGTGCCACCAATGTACTAGTGGAGGGTGGTGGTCAATTGCTGGGGCATCTATTCGATCAAGGTTTGATCGATGAGTACCATGTGTACATCGCGCCCAAGATCTTAGGTGGTGCCGCCGCCACCAATCCCTGTAGTGCTGTGGGCTTGGACCTCGTATCGCGCAGTCCCCAAATGCGCATCGTCCAGCATCAGTCTTTAGGCCCCGACATCTTCCTCCAAGCTCGCTAGCATTTCCCACCCAGACGCTAGCATAACCTCCTCACTTCAAAGTGCCCGGGTGTGTCCCCATTCTTCAATGCTAGCATTGAAGAATGGGGACACACCCTGCGCCTCGATCGCCTTGGGGCGATTGCTAGCAAACGGCCCTAATGACGCTGCGGGGACAGGCAACGTAGCCGCTGCGAGGACAGGCAACGTAGACTCGTCACTCATTGCTAGCAAATGTGCACGGGGACACACCCTGCGCGTTCTTCTTTTCGCGACAGGTTTTGCTAGCAGTCAGAAACATGCGGGGACAGACCCTGCCATGTCTGGCGATACCGACCACCAGTGATCACCGCCGATGTCCCCGAATGAGCTTGCGCTAAAGCATGCAAAGCGGGATTGGCGAACTCGCGACACTAGTTGCCTGCGATCGGCTCCCGATATCAGTCAGACGTCACGGTCTCAACCATTGGTTCTTATGCTAGCAACATCTCATGTCTGCTGTTTACTTGTCGTGTAAGCAAGCGGCCGAAAGCCTGGGGGTCAGCCAGTCGACTATTAAGCGACTGTGCGACGACGGAGTTCTAGCAGCCGTGCGTACCCCTGGCGGTCACCGACGCATCTCTCTGAAATCAGTCCAAAACTGGCAGACCGAAGCCGGGCGAGATCCCACGTTGGAACCAGCCGCCAAGCGCGCCGCTACGCTCGGCCTGGATCACGTTCAATGCTGTCATTGGCTGCTGACCGATCGACAACTGGACTTGTTCAACGCAGTCCAAAAACTGCGTCGAAGAATGTGTATCGCTGAGCTCTGTGATGAAGTACTGGGGCCGGCCCTGGTACGTCTGGGTTGGATGGAACAGACTCAACAGATTGCCAGGCACCAATTGCTGCGAGCTGCCCAGCGGGTGCGAGTTCTGCTTTGTCGACTCTCGGCCGAAATGGACGCGCCGCTTATCAACTTGCGAGCCGTCGGCGCAAGCGCCCACGGGGATGATGCTGATCTGGCCAGCCTGTTTGCAGAAGCAACGCTCCGCGAACTTGGCTGGAACGCCGAATCGCTCGGGGCCGGCCTGTCCGGCGCCGACCTGGCCGCCGTGGCCAACCTGAGCGATGCCGTCCTGGTCTGGGTTTGCTACACACACCCTAACGATTCGAACAAGCTGATCCAAGACAATCGGCAGTTGTTCTCCCAACTCCACGACCACTCTCAACTGGCGATCGGAGGTGGAGGTCTTTCCGTCGATCTGCGCCGCCAACTCTCGTTCGATTTCTTTGGCGACTCCATGGTGCATCTGAGCCATTTCGCTCAAGGCCTCATGGGACGCAAAGCGGCGGCTTGAACTAACCGCGTTTCTTCAGAATCTTGGATAGTGCCTCGCGGAGCTTGACGTCCGTAGCATCACCGGCCGCCGGCACCACGGCCATCGCGGGTCCATCGGAGGGCGTATCCACCGATTCGGCCAGTTTGATAACTTCTTCAATCAAGTAGGCAGGTGCAGAGATCACTAACAGGTTGGCTTCCGAATCGGTGCCGACAGACATCAACCCTTGATACTCTGGATTGCTAGCCGTGGCTGCCAGGTTTTGGTTGTAACCGCTGGGCCGGTAGCTGCTGCTACCAGAGAACACGCGATCGTTTATGCTCAGCAAGTCACGGTACACTTCCTTGACCACCTCAACCACCTCGGTAGCCCGGCGATGTTTGACGCGATAGACCTTCTGCTGACGAATCATGCGATCGTCGTTACCGGCTGGTTGATCGAGCACCGGGATGTATTTATTGATCAGCTCCAATTGCCGCGCCGTGCAGTGCTGGATAATCAGCCGATTGGTGCGGGCATCCACCTCGATAACGACCGCTGGCGCAGGTGTCGCTAGCTTCGACACCGGTGCGGCACTGGCTACCGTTTGTAGCATGGACTCCAACTGACGTCGCACCGAGAGGGCCTGGGCATGCTTCAGTTGAATGACACGCACATCGCCTGGATCAGGAACCAATTGCTCAAGCAACTTTTTAGCCGCCACGGCCGCTTCAGGATCGCGAGAGACGATGACCAGGTCGCCCTTCTTCCCTTCGATTATCCGCACCGGCGGCAACTGGCCACCCTCCTCATCCGTCTCCGCCTGCGATCGATCAACGACTTCACCCACGCGACCGACCGGGTTCTCGTCGCTGCTGGAGCTCGACACCAGACGGACATTGGAGCGATCACTTGTCTGACTTACATCGGGCACGGGTGGCACCGGGGCCGCCGGAGCATCTGAGCCAGCCGGCAGCAGAGCCGGTTTGCGCTCGATCACCAGCGGTGCTTCGCTGATCTCATGCCACAGTTCGCGCAAGCGCTGAGTCACCTCGGCAACATCGCCAGGACTGACGCTGACAACATGCATTTGCGAGCTGGCCGTCGGATTGCTTTCGAATGTCTCACCCAAGCTGATCAAGAACTCACGCACTTCTTTCAGTTCATCCGAAGTGGCCCACAGCAGCAAGCGGTTGTTCTCGGGATCAGCTTCGATCTGAAACTTGCCATCGCTGGCCACGCCCGGTGTGGTGCTGGGGCGTTCGGGGTTCTTCAAAATCAGCTGAATCGCTTTAACGGCATATTGGGGCGAGACGCTGCTGAGCGGAATAACCGAAGCGGACCTCTTCTCGGCTCGATAACTCTCAATCAATTGCGAGATCGTCAAATGGTCCTCAGGCGTCGCAAACGCAATGATGCGGTTATACGCGGCTTCGTGTTGAATGCGAGTTTCTTTGGCCAGGTTGCCTCGCTCCTGCAGAGCCAGCAGTAGCTTGCTGATTGCATCGGGATCAAATCCATTGACCGGATGCACTTTCACGCGGCTAACGGTCTGCCATGATGAATCGGTCTCAGGCAGTGGCTTGTCCAACGTCTCGACGGTCTGCTTGACCATCTCCAGTTTGTCAGGCGGCGCGTTGACGACAATGCTATTCTCTTTCTCATTGACAACCAAAAAGGTGTCCTGCTTCTTCTCCCCCAATAAATCGCGGGCATTGGTGCCTAACTGCTTGACAGCCTCGGCTTTGAAGCGAGCCTGTTCGATCTCCAGTTGTGTCTGAGTCGACGCAGCCGGCGTGCCATCCGGTGGCAGGCCAATCAACTGCCGAACCTGAATGGCGATCTCCGCGGCCTTGCGATACTTCAAGCGAAACTCGAGCACGCGCACGCGACGTCCATCCTCCGATTCAGCCCGCGCGATCAGGCGAGACAGCTCGCGCAAATTGACCACCGCATCCAGCACCTCCAAACGGTTGCTGCTGGGCAGTGGAAACATCTGACCAAACGGACTCAACAGCGGCTTGAACTCGATCGCCGCCTTGTCGGCCAACATCCACTCCAGCGGAATCGACAGTCGAACCACCTGGTGCTTGGCCAACCCTTCCAACTCCTCGGTCGTGACGCGCGGCACCAGCGTAATGTCGATCTCTTTCATCGGCACCAAACGCAAGACTTCACCGCGCTTGAGCAACGTAAAGCCCCGGCCAAGCAATTGCATGTTGATCAGGTCTTCAGCCTCTTCCAAGGCATAGTCATTCGAACTGAACAGGCTCAGCTTGCCTTCCGGCAACTGCTGATAATCGAGATTCAATTGCAACTCTTTAGCCAGCCAGTGCAGTGCCGGCAGCCACTCCTCGTCGCGAAAATTCAGAATGACTCGTTTGCTCTTATCAACCGCCCCGCTCTTGGCTGCTCCAGGAATCTCTGATCCACTTTCGGTAGTATCGACTTTGGTTTCGCCTGCTGTCGCGGCGGCTACTGGCACCTCCGCAATTGTTTCCGCAGGTGGGTCCTGGGGAATCGCCGGTGGCTGAGCCCCAGCGCTCCAAGCGGGAACGACCAACACGAATAGCAGGAATAGACAACGAGCTGAATTGCTTAACGGCATGGTGGGGTTCCTCAGGCGAGATCACCCTAAACGGCGACCAGCGGTGCGCAGGCATCGGAGGCAGCAGCGTGGGTGATATCAAGTGATAACTGGTTGCAATCGACCAAGGAGATCCTCAAATGAAGTTCTCTTAAGCCAAGTTGCGGGCCGGGCGAAGCAGGTCACTCCAATGACCAAGGAATGTTCGGTGGGAGGAAAGGTAGGTTCAGTTCGATCCAGTCGCCACCCATGGCAATTGGTGGATCGGTGCATCGCGGGCTGGCAAATTACGTAGGCAGGACCAGCCCTGCAACGTCGCAAGTTTACTAGCCAACCCAGGCAGCGTCAAGGAATCAAAGACCCCTTCGCTCCACCACCAAGGGGGTTTCTCATCACCGCAACTTTCGCTGGATGCAGCCTTGGTAGCCACGGCTGCCAAGCGGTCGAAAGCGATGCCAATCGCGTCCACCGTCTAGCGGGCGGTGGCTACCAGGTTTGCGACCACCCTCTGGTGACGGTGGCTACCAATTTTGTCCACCCTCTGGTGACGGTGGCTACTAGGTTTGCCAAGTGGCTCTAACACCTGCCAGTCCCCAGAGAGATCGAGCGACCGCGTTGTCGAATGTGGGGGTTACCGGTATGCTGAGCAGCAGACGATCAACCGCTTATCTACGCTCACTTCGATGAAGCGAGCTCACGGTCTTTCCCTGGCGAGCTGCTCCATGCCTCCTGTCACCGATGACTTTCTTGCCAGCGCATCGGTGGCCCCCCATAACGCCTGGGTTTTGCTGGCCAGCCTGCTCATGTTGTTGATGGCATCGCCGGGACTGGCACTGTACTATGCGGGCCTGGTGCGCAAGAAAAACGTGCTCAGCATGATGATGCAGTGCCTGTTTCTGATCGCTTTTATGACGTTGCTGTGGGCCGTCGTGGGGTACTCGCTCTGTTTCGGTGGCCGCGGCATGCTGGTTGGTAATCTTGATTATCTGTTCATGCGAGGCGTCTCGCGAACTTGGAGCGCGGAGAGCGCTACGGTTTTGACACCGATGTTCAGCTCGCAATTGCCCCGCATCACGCACATGCTCTACGAGGGTATGTTCTTTATCATCGCGCCGATCATCGTTTGCGGAGCCTTTGCCGAACGGATGAAATTCAGTGCCTTATTGTGGTTTGCACTGCTGTGGGGACTCTTGGTGTACTGCCCGTTGGCTCATTGGGTCTGGGGTGGCGGCTTTTTGTCTTGGCAATCGGGCTTGTTAGGTGGCAGCCTGGATTTTGCGGGCGGGATGGTCGTGCATGTCAGTGGCGGCTTGAGCGCGCTGGTGGCTGCGATCATGATCGGACCACGACTGGGACATCGCCAGGAACCCATGCCGCCGCACAATCTAACCTACACAGCCCTGGGCACCTCGCTGATGTGGATCGGCTGGTGTGGATTCAATGCTGGTAGCGCCCTGGGCATCAATGCTATTGCCACCAACGCCATCATGACGACGCATTTCAGTGCGGCTGCAGGAGCTTTGGTCTGGGCGGGTTGCGAGTGGTGGCAGCGAACCAAGCCTTCGGTGTTGGGAGTGTGCAGCGGAGCGGTATCGGGACTGGTTTGCATCACACCGGCAGCCGGTTATGTGGGCCCCATGTCGGCCTTGATCATGGGGGCTGTCGCTGGTGTGTGTTGTTTCTTGGCCTGTTATCGACTGAAGTGGCTGCTGGATTACGATGACTCGCTGGATGCCTTCGGCGTGCATGGCATCGGAGGAATCGTCGGCGCCTTGCTGACGGGTGTCTTTGCAACCCGCGCGGTCAATAACGTCGCCTCGGGTGCACCGGTTGGAGTGATCGATGGAAACTGGATGATGTTGGTTGGACAGCTGGTCGCTTTGTCGATTGCTACGACCTATGTGGTGGTCATCAGCATTGGGATATTTAAGTTAATCGACATGCTGGTCGGCTTGCGCGTCAATTCGACGATGGAGCGGCAAGGCTTGGATGTGACGCTCTATGGCGAGGAAGGCTACATTTTCTTGTAAGCGACGCCTTAAAAAAAGTGAAAACCTGCTTAATTCCCGGGAAAGTCGCTATTTACGTACACCCATAATCCCGTCACAATGCCCCGGCTATTGGACTGGCGCCGGTTGCAACGGTAGTCCTCGACCGATAGCCAAAACCTGAATAGTTTGGGAAGGTTCGGAAGGATCGAACACAACTTCCCATTGTCGCTGAAGCCATACGTAAGCAAGGAGTGCTGAACGTGCGCATTGGAACATTCTGTGTCGCCCTGGTAGCCGGTTTGTCGCTGGTGACATCCGCTGCTCGAGCTCAACAACCAGCCGGCGCAGCAGCCGCAGCAGCCCCTGCCGCTCAACAGCGTGCCTCGGTACCGGTAGCCGTTATCGACCTGGGCTACATCCTCACCAACCATCCGACCATGAAGGAACAGATCGAACAGATCAAGGCCGAGTCGGAAACCGTTGGCCAGGGATTTGAACAGGAACGCCAATCCATCCTGAAGATGATGGAAGAGCTGCGTGAAAAGTTCCAAGAAGGCACAGCCGATTACGCCAAGATGGAAGCGGAAATTGCTGCCAAGGATACCGAGTTCCGCCTGAAGGTCGTTCGCAAGAACAAAGAGTTCGATGAAAAGCGAGCTCAAATCTTCATGACCGTGCATGCCCAAGTTACTCACCTGCTGAAGTTCTATTGCCAGGCCATGGGTACCTCGGTCGTGCTGAAGGTCAATCGCGAGAAACCCGACCTGAAGAAGCCGCAGACAATTGAAACGGCCATGATGCAAGAGGTCTTCTACCACGTTGAAGACCCTCAAGTGGATATCACCAACTGGGTGCTCACTCAGTTGAAGGATCAGATCAAGCCAACAGGCGCCGCCCCGGCGACCAAGGCGGCTACTGCTCCCGGCGCCAACAATCCCAAGTTCAAGTAAGCGATTGTCAGCCAGCTCTGCTGGTCTGCTGTGGCCCTCGCAGGTTTGCGAGGGTCGCCAGCGAGTGCTCAGTCTTAGGCACTCCGCCATACACGTGATAACACTCAACGCCCAATACAAAGCGATTGCCGCTTTGCCCCTCATCGGCATCGTTTTTTATCCGACGAATCGAAACGCAGAATTGAAACGCAGGACGACATGCGGGCTACCCGATTTCAGCATACGCTCAGCCGACCTTGCCAGGTAACTGGTCGAGGTTACTGGTCGAGCCAACCAATCACGCTGACGTTCTTCCCTGCGCCGGCGGGTGCCGGCATTCGATTCGTGCGCACCGATTTACCCGATTGCCCCAGCGTCCTGGCGATTGCCGACCACCGTGTCGACATGTCATTGCGTACTCGCCTGGCCTGTGGTTCTGCCGTGGTCGATATGGTCGAACACGTCCTGGCAGCTCTGTCAGGTCTGAAGATCGATAACGTCGAGATCCACTGCACCAACTGTGAGATGCCCGGGCTGGATGGCAGCAGTTATGGATACACATTAGCGCTCGAAGCAGCCGGTCGCACCATTCAAACGTTACCGCGTGAGACGCTGCGCATCACCGAACAAGTACGCATCGGCAGCGACAGTCAATGGGTCGCCGCCTATCCCTCAGATCTGGATGGCTTGAGTATCGAATACCAACTGGACTACGGACCAGGCAGTTCGATAGGCCGCGGTACGTTTAGCTGCCCGGTCAGCGAGTTCACCTTCGTCAGTCAGTTGGCAGAAGCTCGTACGTTTGTAACCCAGTCCGAAGCCAATCAACTGCAGAGCAAAGGCCTGGCTCAGCATGTGACCACGCGCGACTTGCTGGTCTTTGGTGAGGCTGGTCCAATCGACAACGAACTGCGATTTGCGGACGAATGTCCTAGACACAAAGCCCTGGATTTGTTAGGTGATCTGGCCTTGGCGGGCGTTGACCTGGAAGGTCACATCGTCGCCCATCGCAGCGGTCACCAGCTCAATGGTCGTTTGGCAGCCACGCTTCGCCAGATGTTCCAGCAGCAGTTTCACGCGCACACCGATTATTCAACTGAACTTAAGCGACGGATCGCTTAACGCCCTTTTGTACTAGAGTTGGAAAGTTGCATCGATGTCCACGATCATAGCACATACGGCTGTCGTTGATCCCAGAGCCGAACTGGATGACGAAGTCCGCATCGGTCACCACTGCGTGATTGGAGCTGGCGTGCAGATTGGGCGCGGGACACGCTTGGAGAACAACGTTACGATCAATGGCAACACGCGCATCGGTCGCAACAACCACTTGTTTCCGAATGTTGTCATCGGGGCCGAACCCCAGGATTTGTCATACAAGGGTACGCCTACCCAAGTCATCATCGGTGATGGCAACGTGCTGCGTGAATCGGTAACGATCAACCGCGCTACGGAAAAAGAAGACGGGATCACATCGGTTGGCAATGACTGTTACTTCATGACCTGTTCACACGTGGCCCACGACTGCAAAGTCGGTGATCGCGTGATCATGGCCAACAATGTGATGCTCGGAGGCCACGTGCACGTCGAACACGATGCTACGCTCAGCGGTGGCGCAGCGGTTCATCACTTTGCCTCGATCGGCTGCTACAGCTTTGTCAGTGGCCTCAGCCGCGTGCTCCACGATGTGCCACCCTATATGTTGGTCGAAGGCTTTCCAGCTCGACCTCGAACCGTCAATGTCGTCGCGCTCAAGCGCAAGAACTTCTCGCCCGAAGCAATCAAGGCGTTGATGGAAGCCTATCGGTTGCTGTATCGCTCGCGAGTCGGCATGGAACATGCCCGCGAAATTCTGGCAGCCGGTGGCACGCTGATGCCCGAACTGCAAGTACTTTTCGAATTCATTGAAAGCTCACAGCTCGGCCGTCACGGCCGTGGGCGCGATAGGAGAAAAGCAGCGTGACCAGGTTAAAGGTAGCGATCATCGGTGCGGGCCATTTGGGCAAAATCCACGCCAGGCTGGCCAAGAGCAACGAACAAATCGAAGTTGTCGGTGTGGTCGAACCAGTCGCTACCGCGCGGGCTCATGTAGCCAGCGAACTCCAATTGCCTACTTTCGAAGATCATCAAAGCCTGATCGGCCAGATCGATGCGGCCATCATCGCCACGCCCACCGTCTACCACTACGACGTGGCCAGCACGCTCCTGAGAGCCGGTGTGCATGTGCTGGTCGAAAAACCACTCGCCTCCTCGGCTGAACAAGCCGACCGACTGGTCCACATTGCTCGCCGTCACAATCGCGTGCTGCAAGTCGGTCACGTCGAAAGGTTTAATCCTTGCTGGACCACGGTCCAAGCTCATCTGGGCATGCCCAAATACATCGATTGCGTGCGGGCAGGTGCCTACAGTGGTCGCAGCACCGATATTGGTGTGGTGCATGACCTGATGATTCACGATATCGACCTGGTGCTCAGCCTGGTGCGCAGCCCAGTAAGTTCAGTTTCTGCTTGCGGTATCGCCCTGCTGGGCAGCCACGAAGACCTGGCCGAAGCCCGCGTTACTTTCGAAAATGGTTGCATCGCTAACTTCAAAGCTTCGCGAGTCAGTTTAGATATGGCCCGGCGCATGTCGGTCTATACGACCTCCTCGATGGCCGAGCTGGACTTTTCCAAGAACGAAGTCCGCGTGATCAAAGCCTCCGATGAGATTCTCGACCGCGAAGTGCAATTGGACGCACTATCGGCCGAAGAACGCGCCGCAGCCCGTGCCACAATCTTTGGTTCGCTGTTTCAAGTGCAAACCCTGCCCGCCGAACCACGCAACGCGATCCTGGATGAACATAACGACTTTCTGTTGAGCATTCGCACTCAAGCCTCACCAATCGTCAGCGGTGAAGATGGAACAGCCGCTCTGCGTTTGGCGTCCCAAATTCTCGACCAGATCGCTGCTCATAAGTGGGACGGCCAGCACAGCCGCCCCTGGCAAATTGGCCCGCTGGCCATACCACAGCCCAAGATCCTGCCGCTGCATCAAGGCAGCCCCCAGCCCGGGACGACTCGCAAAGCAGGTTAGCGCCGCTCTATCAACTGCGACTGGATTATGTAGAGCCGGCTGTCCTCAGCCGCTGGCACCCAGCGTAACCAAGCCTCAACAGCAACTTGGTTTGAAGAGGCTATGGCTTCAGGCTGCTTGGGTTTGAAGAAGTTTGGGTTTGAAGAAGCTTGGTTTGGCAGGTTATAGCGTCTGGGGACAGACGCTCTACGCTCTACGCTCAAAGCGCTCTGGGTTATGATTGGGCGATGGGTAGCGGTGTGGTATAATAAAGGTTCCCACCTTTGATGCCGTACCTCCCATTTACCTGAAACAGCCATGTCGCGGGTCTCTTTTGCTTTTTGTGCTTGGGCAGTTCTGGTCGGTACCTATGGTGCCGCCGTGGAACCCAATGCCATCTCGTTCAATACTCACATTCGTCCCATCCTGTCGGACAAATGTTTTGCGTGCCACGGCTTTGATGCCAAGAAACGGCAAGCCGACTTGCGACTGGATATGGCCGACTCGGCCAATGCAACGCGAGGCCAGCAGGCGGCTATTGTCCCGGGCGAGCCAGACAAGAGTTTAGTTTGGGAGCGGATCGTCGCAACTGACCCCGAAGTCGTGATGCCGCCGCCCTCCAGTCACAAAGCGCTGACCGATGCGGAAAAGCAACTGATCCGGGCTTGGATCCAGCAAGGTGCCAGATTTCAAAAACACTGGGCCTTTGAAGATATTCAACCCATTGCCGTGCCTTCGGCTCGGGCCGAAACAATTTCCAACCCCATCGACAGTTTCATTACTCATGAACTCGCCAAGCACAATCTGTCGCTGGCGGAAAGCGCGCCGCCTGAGATCCTGATCCGCCGAGTCGCTTTCGCGCTGACGGGACTACCGCCTACCCTGGCCCAAGTCGACCAGTTCCTCAGCGACCCGGCGCCGGATGCTTATGAACGCATGGTCGATCGTTACCTCGATAGCCAGCACTTCGGCGAAGAGATGGCCCGCCACTGGCTGGATGTCGCGCGTTATGCAGATACACACGGTATGCACCTGGACAACGAACGCCAGACTTGGGCGTATCGGGATTGGGTGATCAGCGCTTTCAATCGCAATTTGCCCTTCGACCAGTTTACGATCGAACAACTGGCTGGCGATCTCCTGCCGGGCGCTACGCCAGACCAGCTGGTGGCCACTGGATTCAATCGCTGCAACGTCACGACCAGCGAAGGTGGGTCGATCGATGATGAACTGCTGTACCGCTACGCAGTCGATCGCGCCAGTACGACCATGCAGACCTGGCTGGGACTGACCGGCGGCTGCGCGGTATGTCACGATCACAAGTTTGATCCGATCACCCAGAAAGAGTTCTATTCTTTCTATGCCTTCTTCAACTCCGCTGCCGATCCGGCGATGGATGGGAACGCCCTGCTGACGCAGCCTATTTTGAAACTGACCAGTGACTCGGATCGCCAACGCATGGCCGAGCTCGACCAACAAATAGCCGCTACTCAGCAGTCGATCGACCAGCAGTTGGCGACACTTGTTTACACTGATCCGGCCGATAGTCCTGCTGCCGTGCCCACAGACGTGCTCAGCGAGACTATCTGGATGGAAGATGATTTTCCTGCCGGCGGTAATCTGCAAGCTTCACCCGGTCAGCCGACACAGTTTGTGATGATGGGTCCTGGCAACCAGGTCTATAGCGGCCAGCGTGCAGTGAAGAGAACGGATGCAGGATTGGCCCAGGATGTTTGGGATCAAGCCACTACGCCGCTGCGATTGCCAAACCAGGCCAAGTTGTTTGCATATGTGTGGTTGGACCCGGCGAACATGCCCAAGTCGGTCATGCTGCAGTATTTCAAACAAGGCTGGCAGCATCGAGCCGTTTGGGGTGATTACGATGCGATCGCCTGGGGAGCCCCCGGCACTGCCGAACGTGTGCATGCTGGCCCACTCCCTGCCGCTGGTCAATGGGCACGTTTGGAAGTACCCGCCGATCAACTGGGCCTGGCTGCCGGGGACGAACTGAAGGGCTTTGCCTTGACTCAATTCGGCGGCACCGTTTATTGGGACCGCGTTGGAACCAGTGGCTCGAGCAATCCAGCCACTGATCCGTTGCAATCCTTTGTGGCTTGGTGGCAGAGCGTTAAAGGGAAAGACGTGGCCTTCCTGCCAGCCGATTTGAAGGAAGTCGCCAAGCAGGGCCCAGATCCACGCCCCGCCGACGATGTGGTTGCCAGGCTGCGTCAACAATATCTTCAAGAGGTATGTGTTACGAGCCGGCCTGCATTTGAAAAACTGTTGGCCGAGCGCAAAAGGTTGAGCGACGAACGACGGGCATACGAAGAAGCCATCCCTGGGACCTTCATCTATAACGATCGCCCCCAGAAACGCGAGAGCTTTGTCATGATGCGCGGAGCATACGACAAGCCTGGTGAAGCGGTTGAGCCGGATGTGTTGTCGGTCTTGCCCCCCTTGGAGAAGGCTGAACCCAGCGCGCCGGCCAATCGACTAGATCTGGCCAGGTGGTTGGTATCGGGCAAGAACCCGCTGACCTCGCGGGTGACAGTGAATCGCTTCTGGCAACAGTTCTTTGGCACTGGGTTGGTCAAGACCAGTTATGACTTTGGCTCGCAAGGCGAGATGCCCAGCCATCCTGAGTTGCTGGACTGGTTATCGCGTCACTTCGAAACATCCTCTTGGAACGTCAAGTCACTGGTGCGATTGATTGTTTGTTCCAAGACCTTCAAACAAGACTCGCGCATCACGCCCGAGCTGTTGCGCATGGACCCGGAGAATCGCCTGTTGGCTCGTGGTCCTCGTTTCCGCTTGGATGCCGAGCAGATTCGGGATAACGCGCTGGCCGTCAGCGGATTGATCAACCTGCAGATGGGCGGCAAAGGTGTACGCCCCTATCAGCCTGAAAAGGTTTGGGAACCGGTGGCCTTCGGTGGTTCCAATACCCAGTTCTATAAGCGAGACGAAGGTCCAGCGCTCTATCGCCGCAGCATTTACAACTTTTTCAAGCGGACAGCCCCGCCACCGTTTATGGTCAACTTCGATGCGCCCAATCGTGAGCAGTTTTGTACCAAGCGTGAGAAGAGCAACACACCTTTGCAAGCGCTGCAACTGATGAATGACGTTCAACATATCGAAGCAGCTCGAGCGCTGGCCGAACGAACTCTGAAGGCCGAAAGCGGCGTATCGGAGCGGATTCGCTTTGCTTTTCGTACCGTGCTGGCTCGACAACCGTCGGAACGCGAGCGCGCGATTGTCGCTCGCCAGGTCGAAAAGAATTTGGCGCGATACAAGAGCGATCCTCAACTGGCGCAGAAACTGATTTCGCAAGGCGAGAGCCCGGCGGACTCATCGCTGGATGTCGCTGAACTGGCCGCTTATACGATGGTGGCTAATACACTCCTGAACCTGGACGAAACTGTAACAAGAAACTGACCATGCATCCCAGCAGCCGATTACAACTGATACAAACCCGCCGGCAGTTCTTCGGACAACAAGGACTGCGTCTAGGCAGCATGGCGTTGGCTGCGCTGGCTGGCAGTTCCTGGAACAAGCTGGCCAAGGCGGCCCAGCCTGATCCAGCGGCCTCACCGGTGCATCCACCGCTACCGGGACTGCCGCACTTTGCTCCTCGCGCCAAAGCGATCATCTACTTGCATTACAACGGCGGACCACCGCAACACGATACGTGGGACTACAAACCCCAACTGGCGGACTACTTTGACAAGGACCTGCCCGAGTCGGTGCGCGGTGGGCAAAGACTGTCGACGATGACCAGCGGCCAGACTCGCTTTCCGGTTGCTCCGACTAAGTTCAAGTTCCAGCGAGTTGGACAAGCCGGTGTGTGGGCCAATACGGAACTGATGCCGCATACTGCCAGGCTGGTCGATGATTTTACGCTGATCCGTTCGGTTCATACCAACGCGATTAACCACGATCCAGCGTGCACTTACGTTATGACCGGCTCCGAGGTTCCTGGTAAGGCCAGTATTGGATCTTGGTTGGCGTATGGGTTGGGTAGCGAGAACAATGACTTGCCCGCGTTCATCGTTTTCACGCCCCGCTTTCCGGCCGACAGCAATGCGCAGGCTCTATATAACCGCATGTGGGGCAGTGGATTTTTGCCGACTCGATTCAATGGAGTGGCGCTGCGAGGTGGTGGTGACCCGGTGCTGTATCTGCCGAACCCCGAGGGCGTACAGCGAGAAGACCGCCGTACCATGCTCGATACGCTCAGCGAGCTCAATCAAGAAGCGATCGCGCGCTTCGGAGATCCGGAGACGGAGACGCGCATCTCGCAGTATGAAATGGCTTTTCGCATGCAGAGCAGCGTGCCTGAGCTGACCGACATCAGCCAGGAGTCAGCCGCTACGCTGAACATGTACGGCCCGGACGTAAATACACCGGGCACTTTTGCCCATAGCGCTTTGTTGGCTCGTCGACTGGTTGAGCGAGGCGTGCGCATGGTGCAGATTCTGCACAGGGGCTGGGACACGCATGGTGGGTTGCCTCGACAGTTGGCCAACCAATGTCGCGATACCGATCAGGGCACGGCCGCACTGGTACTGGATCTGAAGCAACGTGGTCTGCTGGATGATACGCTGGTCGTTTGCGGCGGCGAGTTCGGTCGCACGGTGTACTCGCAGGGCACACTAACCAAAGACGACTATGGCCGCGACCATCATCCGCGGAACTTCTGCGTTTGGATGGCTGGTGGTGGAGTGAAACGTGGCTATGTCCACGGAGAGACCGATGACTTCAGCTACAACATCATCAAGGATCCGGTCAATGTGAACGACCTGAACGCAACCATTCTGCATTGCATGGGGATCGATCACACGCGGTTGTCCTTCAAATTCCAGGGGCTCGATCAACGCCTCACCGGGGTTGAAGAGCCCAAGGTGATTCCTGAGTTGCTGGCCTAGAAGCCGCGGCGTTGAGGATACGACTGGTAATAGGTCGGACGTGGTGCGGGCTGGACGTAGGTTGTCGTCGGAGCATAGGTGGGAGTGCCGTATTGCTCTTGAACGATGACCGTTCCGCCTGGCGGCGTCATGATCGTTGTGGAAGAGTTGCCGGTGATTGTCGTACCACCGTAGGTGCTGCGTAGTGGTGCCTGTTGCATGGCGTTGATAACGTTTTCCGTCACGCCCTGTTGATGCAAGGAAATGATTTCGTTGGTGCTGATTCGCCGCTGCAGGCCGGTCGAGTAGATGTGGTTGATGATCACCGATTCGCCGACGCCATTGCGAGTCATAGCCAGCACATCACCGATGGTCACTCCAGGAGACTGGACAACTGTCGTGCGTGACGGCACGGTGCGATAGCTGTTGTAATGATGGTGGTGATGAGCCGGTGGGGGCGCGTATTGGGGCTGCTGATAGTAGCGCTGGCGTTGCTGCTGTTCGCGAGCGTGGCCGATCAGACCACCGGCGACCGCACCTACGGCACCACCGATCAAGGCCCCCTCAGGCACTTCGTCGTTCTGGTGGCCGATGATACCGCCGATCACGGCGCCACCCACGCCGCCCAAGACGGCTCCGTTACGTGTGCCTTCCTGAGCTATACCGCAGGAGTGACTAGCCAATACCAGCATTAGTCCAGCAAAAAACTTCCGTGTCATTGTTTTGCTCGCAAGGTCCCAAGGGAAAGACTCAGTGTGGTCAGGCATCATCTCCAGCCACGTTTATTCATCGGCAGCCCAGCATGTTGGAGCGGAGTAAACCAGCGCTAACGCACCAGAGTCAAGAGATCTTAGGCCCCACAGATTAACAACGGCCGCCGCCGGCAGACCAGCCGCATTGCTAGCAAAGAGGCGCAGCCAGAGAGTGCGCAGGGTGTGTCCCCATCACCATTTGCTAGCAAAACCCGCGTGACGCGGGAGAGGACAGGGTGTGTCCCCACTACCAAGCGCAGCCGAGATTCGACCGAAAGGCCTGTGGGCCAACGACTTGCGACGCAAACCAGAGGAGCCAGTTGGCGGTCAGTAGCAGAGCGACTGTGAGCGATCGAGCTTGCGACCGGCGGTCATATGCGGGCTTAAGCGCGCTTGCTCAGTGCCCCGTAGATGATAGCTAGCACAAACGCCAAGACTATCAGGAAGAAGCCGTAGACCACGGCGAGATTTAGGCCAGCGAATACTTGCATTTCGAATGTATCGCTGGCCAGTGCGCTAATTAGCACGAAGGCGACGTAAAAAACGAGATAGACAGAGAACAAAACCAAGCCCAAACGCGTTGTCGAGGTTTTGTCCGTGCTGTTCATGTCACCATTCACTCAAACCCTGGGAGATTATTTCTTGCGATGGCGAATGCGTGCACGCATGCGTCGTTTCTTGCGACCAATTTTACGACGACCTTTGCCAGTCTTCTTAACTCCCACGAGCCTTGCCTCCGAACGTACAGTTGGTTGGTTTGAAAATTATTGTCAATCGCGAAGCCCCATAGAGTACCACGCCCCCCCAGACCCGGCAAGCCTAGAAATGACTGGAAAAAGCTAGCAGCCAGGGGTCAGGCCAGCCAGCATTGCTTGCCAGCGGGCAAACGCCACGGCCACATTGAGGCTAAGCAATCGTGGTGATTCGCAGCCGATGGTCGGCATGCACGGTCGCAATGCGGGCCGTCGGCAAGTGCAGGTCCATATCGCGGGCCAAGGAAGGCAGCTGGAATCGATGAATCTCTTTATCCTGCTGGTCGTTAAAGAACAGTAAAATCCCACCGCTACTGCCGCCGGTGACGCCCATGATCGTACCGTCTGGCAACGCCAGTAAACGCCAGATCACGCCGCCCGGGATCCCGTCGCAAGCATGCGACTTGAGCAATTTGCCATCGGCCATATCAAAGCGGAGGACCAGCGGTTCATGCACCGCCCCCAACGGGTTGCTGGCTTTGTGCAATCCACCGGCACACAACTGGGCTCCGTTGGGCGTGAGTGCCAGACCGCGGACGCCGCCAAAGTCGACGCGTTGCCCGCCTTCGTATGTGTGCAGAGGCTTGGCATCAAATGAACGTTCCAGTTGTTTGGTCTCCAGATTCCAAAGGTTCAGCTTGCCAACCAGGTCACCGGTGAACAGATGTTTACCATCGGGATGAAACAGCACGCTGTAAACGTGCCGGTCGTGACCGGCTAGCTCGGCCACCTTTTCGCCGGTGGAGTTCGACCAGAGCCGCACCACGGCGTCATTGCCCACCGAGGCAATCAGGCTGCCGTCAGGGCTGCGATCAATCGCCCGTATCCAGCCGTTGTGAGCCTGCACGGTGCGCTTAGGCTTGGGCTCCGCATCGAGGATGTTCCACCAAGCCAACGTACCCTCACAACCGCCCGATACTAATTCCTGGCCGTCGACCGAGAACTGCAGGGCATGCACCCAGCTCTCATGCCCCTTGAAAACGATACGACCACCAGTGGCCAGGTCCCAGCGTTGCAATTGGTAATCCTCGCTGCTGGTTACGGCAATCAGACCTGTGGGGCTGATGCGCACAGCCAGCAACGGCCGATCGTATGCCCAGTCGTTAACGACTTTGGCTTTCTTGATATCGATGGCAGGTTGTTGTAACAGCATGGTCGTCTCCCTTATGGATCGAAGTTCGTGCATCGCCGAACCGATTGCGGGCGATCCACTCAAGCCAATTGGCCGGGACCAACTGAGGATTACGGGTCAGCAATCGGTCAGGCGAGGACTTTCCAAATCGGTTGCGAGGCTGGATCGGCCAGCGGCAATTCGCGCCCATCGACCATCAGCGACTGAGTCGAATCGACTCCTACGGCCTGCAGATACGTGTGGAACAATCCACCGTGGTCCACCTGGCCGTCAACCACTTCCGTACCTTCAGCATTGGTAGCCCCAAAGGCCGCTCCGCGAGCAACTTTGGCTCCGCCCATCACGACGGTCCAGGCTTTCGACCAGTGATCGCGACCATAGTACAAATTGATATTCGGCGTACGCCCAAACTCGCTTAGCACTACGACCAGGGTTTGATCCAGCAGTCCCAAGGTATGCAAGTCGGACACCAGCGTGGCAAACGGTTTATCAAACTCGCCCAACTGCTCGATATGGAAATTGAAGTTCTCGTTGTGCGTGTCGTAGTTGGAGTGGGTGACTTGCACAAACGAGACGCCGTTGGAGAGCAGTCGCCGAGCCAACAGGCACTGACGGCCAAAGTCAGTTTTACCGTAACGTTCTTGATCGCTTTCGGATTCTTTGTTGACGTCGAACACGTCGCGACGTTCCATTAGACGCAGCGCTTGATCGTAGCTGTGCGTATACGCATCTGTGACCGCGGTGCGCCCGCGCGACAGGAACTCGCTGTTAATACGCTCGCGCAGCGCATGCCGACGTTTTTCCGTTTCATCAGCCATCCCTTCGGGCTTGGCAGAATACAACGGTGGCTTCTGACCATCCAAGCCGATACTGTTGTAGCGCGGCCCCAGATAGGCCGACTCGTTTCCTCGTCCACCACCGGCGCCAGGTGTAATGACGATGTGGCCAGGCAAGGTTTGCGACTGGTTAGCCAACATCTTGGCAGCTACTGAACCGATCTGCGGGTAATCGGCAGCCGGAGTCTGACGACGTCCGGTCATCATCATGTAGGCGCCTTTACCGTGATCGTCTTCGGAAGTATTGACGCCGCGCATCAGGCAGAGGTGATGCATCTGCTGAGCGGTATAGGGAAGTAATTCGCTGATGTGAATACCAGGCACGCTGGTCGGAATTGCCCGGCAAGGACCGCCCGTTTTGGTACCCGGCTTGGGATCCCAGCTCTCTAGCTGGCTGAGGCCACCATGCATGTTGAAAACCAAGACGCGTTTGTCTTGAGCCTTCATGGTGTCAGCTGCTAAACCGCGTGTCAGCCATCCCAGGCTGCCGACGACCGTCGTGCCGGCCAGCGCGCCCAAGAAACCACGTCGTCCCAGAGAATGTTCTCGGGTTCCACAGGCATAAGTTGCACGTTGCATGGCTGTGTGTCCTCAGCAAATTCCAAGATTGACTAACGATAGAAACGAAACTCGACGCCGGTAAGCGTGGCCCACACCAATTCCTGACAAACAGCGGCCCGCGCATCACCGGCGGCTGTTAGTTGTTCGGATACAAAGGCGACTTCGCTGGGCAGCGGATCGCGCGCCAGCAGAATGTTGTACAGTTCCGTCGCGGCGGCTGCGTTGTCCTTCTGCGCGATCATCCGCGCCGTCACATTCTGACCATTGGGGCCGGACCAGGGAAAGACGGCGCCACCGTTGGCCATGTAGAGCGCCTGGTCTGGTGAAGCAAAATATTCGTCAGCCGTTTGGCCGACGCCAGAGGCATACAAGCTGGCAAAGATATCGATGTTGCCTCGCAGCTTGTCCCAAGCGCCACGCACTGCCTGCTGCTGTCGCTTGGCCACTGTCGATTGATCAGCTCCTTCCGGCAGCGGAGCACTCTTCTGCAATTCGTTCAGCTCGACTTGCACATAGTTATCAAACACACCCGAAATACGCAGGATGCTCTGGCCCAACTGCTCAGGCGACAGCGGCCGCATGGCCCCCATGGCCAACTGCACTTGTTGATCATTCATCACCGACTGCCAGGCATCGCGGGCCTTGCTGATCGACTCGTTGAGGCTGGTTTGCTGCGCACTGAATTCCGCTTGCCGGGTAGCGATCACAGTTTGCTGCGCGGCCAGGGCTTGGGCAGCGCTTGCCTGTGCAGCTTGGAGGGTGGCCAGGTTGGTGGTTGCAGCCATGACCGCCTGTTCGTTCTGAGCGATCATCGTCACCAGGCCCGACGTGGCTGTGGTCTTGGCGGCCAGAGTTTCGTTGATGGCCGTGCTGGCGGCCTTCAGCGGATCAGGGGTGGTGACCAAGACCGTGGTCTTCTCTAGCTGTGCCAGGGCATCGCGAAGTTGAGCCAATTCGGCTTCGTGCTTGACCATCGCTTGTTTGGCAGCGGCCAGCGCGGCGTTGGCATCTGCCAGTTGCTGGTTGCCAGCCGCTTGAGCATCGGTGGCTTGTTTGACTTGTGCCTCGAGCGCCGGCAGCTTGCCTTGTTCGGCTACCAATTGCGACTCGATGGTGCTGCGCTGACCCGCTTGATTGCGAGCGGCCGCGACGGCTTGGACCATCGCCAGGCAGTTATCGCAGCGATCGATCTGGTTGGTTAACAGAGCGATGCGTGAACGATTGCTGGCCCAAACCTGGCGAGCCTGTGCATAACTGGCGTCGACCGTGGCCAAGGCAGCTTGTTGAACATCGAGAGCCGCGGCAACTTCTTTAACTTTGGCGCGCGGCGCATCGACGGCGACTAAGGCAGCTTGAGCCGCTGCTTGGGCATCGGCCGCAGCTTTCTCCAGGGCCGGCAACTCAGCCCGAGCCGCATCGGTCTTGGCCTTGGTTGTGGCAATGGCTGCAGTCAGTTCAGCATCGGCCCCACCTGTGCTGAGAGCAATGGCTTGCTGCAATTTAGCGGCGGCTTCGTCGATCAAGGCGATACGGGCGTTAGCGTCTTGCTGTTTCTTGACGGCAACGGCGTGAGCAGCCGCAGCTTCGTCGCTTTTCTTTTTCACATCGTTGAAGGCGGCTTCTGCTTTGTCCAGTTCAGAGCGCGCTGCGTTGCGAGCAGCTTGCGCCTGGCGCCAAGCGGTGCTAACGGTTTCAAGCGCTTGGTCGCTGACCTTATCGGCTTCGTTGGCCTTGGCCAGTTCCGCATTGAGAGCTTCTTTGCGGGTGCTGGCTGCCGACGCCATCTCGGCTAACTCCGCAGCCCCCGCGTCGACCGGGGCCGACATGGCGATCGGCCAGGGCTGAAAATCGGCTTCGGTACTTCTGCCATAAGCGCTGGTGAGTACCAGTTCTTTCAGCAGCCGATCGTAATCAAACTGCATCTCGATCAGAGCTGTCGTCAACTGCTCGAGTAGTTCAGGATGGGCCGGTGGGTTATCGGCGTGGTGCATGTCCAGCGGATGGACGATGCCGCGGCCGAACGCAATCGCCCAAATGCGATTGGCGAAATTGCGGGCAAATGGCCGCGACTGTTTGCTAGTCAGTTGGTCGGCCAACAGAGCGCGACGACTTTGTACCGGCGGCTTGGGCACACCAGCAAAAGAAGTCGGAGGCGCATCTTTTTGCAGCCGAGCATCGGGCTCTATGTAAGTTTCGAAGATTTCAGTACTGACGGGCAAACGCGGACCGGTTCGCAAGGCGACGCCTTTTTCGAAGACGGATTCAAACGGTGCATCAGCCCCCGGTCGTTCAACATAGAGTTGCGATTTTACCTCCGCGCCTTTGTCATCTTTGGTGGAACCTTCCACCGTCGCGCTGGCGGACACAAACGCCAACATGCCTTGATAGTCAACTTGTCGATACTCAGCGACCAAGGGATGGTCATGGCACTGATTGCACTGCTGATCGCGGCCTAGCATGACTCGCGAGAGATCGCGGGTGATCAAATGCGGATCGCCTGTGCGTTCGAGAAAAAACCGCAGCGCCGGCCGCTGGCTGTTATCCCACCAGTTGGCCGTCAGAATTTGGGTGACTAAAGCATTGAGCGGGGTTCTGGCTTCGACATTGTCGCGGAGCCATTTGAGCCAACTGTTGCGATCGACTTGAGCGAACGGCCGACGCTGCATCAGGGTCTTGTCTAGCCAATCGACCATGTGCTCTTGATGCAAGGGATCAGCCATGAAGCGGTCGACCCACGTCGCTCGCTTGTTGGGATCCGCATCAGCCTTAAAAGCCGCCAGTTCTTCGGCCGTAGGGACCACACCGCGAAGATCCAGGGACAACCGTCGCAAAAAGATCGCATCGGGAGCGGGACTAGCCGACAAGTGAGGCAAGTCCGCTGCGATCATGCGATCAATGATGGTGTGTAAAGGTTCGCTCGCAGGTTGGGCTGCTGGTTGAGTCTCTGCAGTAGGTGATGCAGCCGGTGGTGACACGGGAGCGGCGGGCGCTGCTGGCGGCGAAGCTTCTGGAGCTTGTGCCCACAAATTGGCGCTGGCACCAACCAGGCACAGGTAGACGATCGCAGCACGCAAACGGTCGCGGACGAGTCGATCCATGGGGCTCGATCCTTTGTTGCTAACGGGCGAGGCGGGAAGGCTCCGGTGCGCACATCCGTGGCTGACACCAGCGGGCCATGGTTAGGTGGGAATTGAGGTAGGAGCATAAAGTATGAGTCTTGCCCGAGGAAAAAGCAACTCCGGTCCCTTGCCAGCCCAGGGCGAGCCCCCACTTCGGAACTACAAACGCCGAATGCCATTCTTAACACCGCTTGGCCAGCAGCCGTTCATTTGCTAGCAAACGCTCGCCGAAGCGCAGGTCGCAGGGTGTGTCCCCGTTGTTTTGGCACTTGCTAGCATTGCGCTGGCGGCTCGGCAGCGCGGGTATGTCCCCACCTCGAATCACTCGGGCAAGAGTGCCCAAGCTAACCACCAATCATTTGCTAGCAAACGCTCGCCGAAGCGAAAGTCGCAGGGTGTGTCCCCGTTGTTTTGGTAATTGCTAGCATTGCGGTGGCGGCGCGGCAGCGCGGGTATGTCCCCACCTCGAATCACTCGGGCAAGAGTGCCCAAGCTAACCACCAATCATTTGCTAGCAAACGCTCGCCGAAGCGAAAGTCGCAGGGTGTGTCCCCGTTGTTTTGGTAATTGCTAGCATTGCGGTGGCGGCTCGGCAGCGCGGGTATGTCCCCACCTCGAATCACTCGGGCAAGAGTGCCCAAGCTAACCACCAATCATTTGCTAGCAAACGCCCGCGAAGGCGAAAGTCGCAGGGTGTGTCCCCGTTGTTTTGGTAATTGCTAGCATTGCGGTGGCGGCGCGGGTGTGTCCCTGTGTGAATCGGCTCGGGCAGCAGTGCCCAAGCAACGATCCACTCGCTTCTATGCGGGATGCGTTACAATGCTGGCAAAATTCAGTTTGGGAGGAGGCGGTTATGAGGTGCTGGTTGGTGCTGGTCGCGTTTGTGCTGTTGGGTTTTGCAAGCATCCCATGCGAGGCTCAGGGACCCGATCCGGTCAACCTGGCTCGGCCGGGAGTGGAATACAAGATCTTCCAGTTCCCGCCCGACAAGATCCCCCGCATCGATGGGGCTACCGAAGATTGGGATATGGTCCCGGCCGAATACGTCATTACCATGCAGGACCATCGCGAGACTTACCAGAAGCTGGACGACAAATTCGATCTCGACAACTTGGATGTCAAGATCCGCGTCGGCTGGGTCAAAGGCATGCACCAACTCTACTTCCTCTACGAAGCCCATGACAACTACTGGGACTTTGAACGCACCGACCTGCATAACGATGTTTTGGAACTGGTCGTTGACGGAGATCTCTCAGGCGGTCCCTTCGTCCGCCAATTTCACCCGATCGAGAATCTCCGCGATAAACTGGAAACTCACTTTCAGTATCACGGTATCCACGCCCAGAACTATCACATCTTTACGCCAGCCCAAGGCAAGGACTGGACCATGGTTTGGGGCAGCCAACCTTGGATCAAAGATTTGCCCCATGCCAACGCCGTCACGCGTTACAACTTCAAACATGGCGAAGCCGGCAAGCTGACCCTCGAGTTCTGGATCACTCCCTTCGACCACGCGCCCCCCGACGCCTCGCGCGCCATCCCCAGCCAACTGAGCGAGAACAAGCTGATCGGCATGTCATGGGCGATTATGGACTTCGACCATAAAGAAGATGGTAAGAACACTTTTTGGAACCTGTCCCATAAAACCACCATGTATGGCAATGCGTCCGACCTGGTCGCCTTCCGCTTGATGCCCCTGGAGGAATCGCTGCGGCCAGCCATCGCCGCCGATTGGTCGTTCAAAGTTCTGGACGCGCCAGCCCGCCGCGTCGCCTTCCATGATGACTCAACCGGCAAGATCACCAAGTGGAATTGGGACTTCGGCGACGGCACTACCTCCGAAGCTCAACATCCCATCCACACATATAAAAAAGCCGGCGAATATGTCGTGGTCCTGAACATAGAAGGCCCCAGCGGTAAAGCACGTCGCGCTAAAGTATGGGATGTCACCTTGCCCTAAGTGGCCAAACCCCACTCGGCAGGCTCGTTTTGCTGGAGGTAGTGTTAATGGCCAATGCTGATGAATAGATGAATAGTGGGAAACGTTAGCCATCGCGTCCACCGTCTGGCGACGGTGGCTACGACTTTAATCCACCGTCTGGCTACGACTTGAATCCACCGTCTGGCTACGACTTGAATCCACCGTCTGGCTACGACTTGAATCCACCGTCTGGCGACGGTGGCTACGATTTGCGGCTACCCTCTGGCGACGGTGGCTACGCGGCTACTACTCCAGCGGTTCGACGAACACGCTGTTGCCGCGTACCTCGACCACGCGGACCGCTACGCCTTCATCGATCATCTGGGTACCCAAGACATTGACAATCATCCGGCCAAACTGGGCTTTGCCACTGGGATTAAGCCGAGTGGTCGTCAGCCCGTCCTGACCAAGCAAATGCTCCCAGTGAACAATCGCCTCGCGGGCTTCCAACTCGGCCACATCGTCCGTACCGGCCGGCTCAATGGTCAAGAAGCGCAGCACCGGCGTGTTCTCCAGTCGGCGTCCCATGGCCACCGCTCCGATAACCACCATCAAGGCACAGATGGCTACCCAGAACAAATTGTTGGCGATCAGGGTCAACTGTTCGGAGTTGGATGGAAACACGAATGTCTGGCTGGCCAGCACGATTGAGGTCAGCACCATCAGCGCCCCGCCGATTCCGAACACGCCAAAGCCGGGCAGGACAAACAACTCTATCGCCAGCGCAGTCATACCCGCCAGGAACAGCAAGATCTCCAGCCATTCAACGTTGCCATTGAGTCCCTCGATCCAGAAGAAGCCCAAGAAGCAGACCAGCGAAACAAAGCCGCCCAGTCCCAGGCCAGGGCTACCCATCTCGATCATCAGCGCCATAAACCCGATCATGACCAACATGCGAGGCAACCATTCAAAGGCCAGCATGCGTTGAATCACTGTCTCGACAAAGGGTTCGCGCAAGGACTCCGGTGTGTCCACCACGCCAATTTCTCGCCAGGCAGCTGCCTGATCGGCCGCACGGCCATCGATCAGTCCAAATCGCAAGGCCACGTCGGCCGACACGACTCCATCGCTGACCAAGGTCTCATTGGCCACCCAATCTTCCGGCCGCACCTGACGCTTGAGCTGCCACTCGGCCAGCGGCAATTGCTTGCCACTAGTCTGATGCACATACAACTTGACTACGCACTCAGGATCCATCGCCGCAGTCATCAAACTCGCAGGCCGGCCTGTCTGCTGCTCGATCGCCTCCAAGGCTGCACGGTTCGCCTCCGTTAGGGCTTGTACCATGCCTGGTTTGCGATCGACCGATCCCAAGTTGGCACTTTCCAACACGATCACCTGGTCGCATACCAAGGCAGGTAGCAGCACGGGCGTGGCACACGACTGAGTAATCACCGACGCAGTGGTTATCCCTTCCGCTTCCAGTTCCCTCAAGAACTGCGCTAACCTCAGAGCCTGGCTGAATTCGGCATTCACATCATGGACATCGACGATCAGCAAGTTGAAGTTGGATTGCTTCTTGCGCTCGCCGACTGAGCGAATGAATTGGTTAACTCGCTGAGCGGTTAGTGGATCGGCAATCTCGAGCGTAACGGCATCCCATTTCTCAGGTTGCAAACGCACGTTCTGCAAGCGACCGGTAAGGTTGAGCGCAGCAGGCAATTGTTCCACGCCTGGCACGACGTTCGCCACCCAACCTTGCTTGCGCATAGTAGACGCGTTAAAGCTGGCCAGGCCACCACCAGACCAGATAGGCGACTGGCTAATCAGCTTGCCTTCGTCCCGCAGCCGCTTGGCATCTGTGCCCACGACAACCGACTTGCTGCCATCCGTCATTTCGACTTCGTACAGTTCGACGTTCGGATCCAACA
This sequence comes from Ottelia alismoides, assembly GCA_037367405.1. Taxonomy (NCBI): domain Eukaryota; kingdom Viridiplantae; phylum Streptophyta; class Magnoliopsida; order Alismatales; family Hydrocharitaceae; genus Ottelia; species Ottelia alismoides. Next base: position 4,987,173 of record JAZKJV010011400.1, on the reverse strand, counting down.
TGGCTGCCACGGCGGCTTCCAGCAGCGGTTGGCGCGACTTAACCAGTTCGCGATAAGCACCGCGAATCACTTCATCGACCTTGGGTTCATCAATGCTGGCTCTGCCTAGCTCAGCCTCTTCACTGGCTATGATGTCTTCGCAAGCCAACACGGGCAAAACAGCATGGCCTTCGATCGGTCGCGAGATGTAAGCGATCAAGCGCACCTTGGAGGCCGCCGAGCTGGTCAAATAGCGAGCCAACGAGAGAGCTCGCTCGAAACTGGTCCCTCGGGACGAACTGCTGCCATCAGCGTCGCTGCCTTCGGCTTCCTTGAAGGTAAAGTCCAGCACCACGATCGGGCGCTGGCCACCACGAGCCTTGTTGGCCACCTGGTTGATCTGACGCTGAATGGCCTCGTCGCGCGCGCCTACGATCGGCAGAGGTATCTCGATTCGATAAGCCGATCGAAGCTCGGCTGCCGGTTCGTCTTGCGCCGGGAGCGCACCTGCGGCGCTAGCGACCAGGCACAGAGTCAACCCGACAACCAACTTCATTGCTTTCACGGTCTTATCCTTTTCAAGCGTTTTCCCAAACCGCAACTGCCATCGATTGGACAGTTGCATCTGGTAGCCAGCCGCCGGCTGGGCTACCTTGATTATAGGCCATTACCCGCCCTGGACGCCCGCCTTCCGCCAATCCTCGAGTACCAACCGATGAAACGTTCCATCTGTCACCATGGCTATTTCGCAGGCCTTCTATTGTTATTGGCAGGCTTCTGGGCAGGCGTGGGCGCAAAATCGAACTCGGTTTTGGCCGATCAGCCCGTTTCGGCCCCGCAGGCCGCTACCGACGGCTCGAACGACAATCGAGCTGCCGCCCAGCCCGGCCAGTTCGTGGTGCAGTTGCGATACCAGAAACCGACCGCTCCGGCAGTTGCTCGCTGGCATCGTCTGACCAGCCCGGAAACCTGGCAGGCCAAGGAGATGGCCGTGATCGTGTGCGATATGTGGGATTCACATCATTGTGTCAACGCAGTTCGCCGCGTGGGTGAACTGACTCCGCGCATGAATGCGCTGCTAGCCACTTGCCGCGCGCAAGGGGCTACGATCATTCATGCCCCCAGCGGCTGTATGGATGCTTATGCGGATCATCCTGCGCGTCGTCGAGCGCTCGACACTAAACCTGCCAGCAATGTCCCTAACGATATCGCTCAGTGGTGTGACAAGATCGATAGCGAAGCATCGTGCCCTTACCCCTTGGACCAATCTGCCGGTGGCGAAGACGATGACTTGGTGGAACATGAACAGTGGGCTCAAACACTCAAGGCCGCAGGGCTCAATCCTCGCGCCCCTTGGACCAGGCAAACGGCTGGACTGACGATCGATCAGCAGTTGGATTTCATCAGCGACTCAGGCCCTCAAATCTGGTCGATCCTGGAAGATCGCCACATCAAACATGTCGCCCTCGTCGGCGTGCATACCAATATGTGCGTTCTCGGCCGGCCTTTTGGCCTGCGCCAATTGTCCAGTCACGGCAAACAAGTGGCGCTCATTCGAGACATGACCGATACCATGTATGATCCGCGCTGCTGGCCCTACGTCAGTCATTTCACGGGCACAGACCTGATCGTCGATCACATCGAACGCCTTGTATGTTCGACCTTTACCAGTGATGACATTCTCGGTGGTGATGAATTTCGATTCTCCCAAGACCAACGGCCGACCTTGGCCATGTTGATCGCCGAGGACGAGTACGAAACCGAACAGACGTTGCCCGTGTTTGCGGCCATGCACTTGGGTGGTTATCGCGTCCAGTTCATTCACGGCCACGCTACTGAGCGCAGTGAAGTTCCCGGAATCGAACAACTGGCGGAGGCTGATGCTCTGCTGGTCAGCGTGCGTCGGCGTGTCTTGCCGCCAGCACAGTTGAAGTTTGTTCGCGACTTCATGGCCACTGGGAAACCCGTGATTGGCATTCGCACTGCCAGCCACGCATTCTCACTACGCAATCAAACGCCCCAACCAGGGCTGGAAGCCTGGCCCGAGTTTGATGGCCAGGTGTGGGGCGGCAACTACTCCAATCACTACGGCAACGAGCTTCATCCAGCGATTGAACCCGTGGAGAAACCAGCCGCCACTCCCTTGGCCCAGGCGCTTGGCTCACTACGCTTTGTCTCCAGCGGATCACTCTACCAGGTCTTGCCGCTCGGTCCTGGCACACAGCCTCTGCTGATGGGCAGTATCGAAGGCCAAACTGCCCAGCCCGTCGCCTGGACCAATGTCCGGGCTAGCGGCGGCCGAGCCTTTTATACCTCGCTGGGCCATCGCGGCGACTTCGAACAAGCCGCCTTTTGCATGCTGCTGGCCAATGGCATCCACTGGGCATGCAACCAACCACTTGTCAGCCTGGCAGAGATCGAAGCTCAAAGCGATCGCTACACCCACGGACAAGGAAGGCAGCGGTGAGTGGTTAGGCTTTGGGCTTTGGGCTTTAGGCTTTGGGCTTTAGGCTTTAGGCTTTGGGGATCAGATCTCAAATCTCAAATTTGAGATTTGAGATTTCGAATTTCATATTTCAAATTTGCAAGCTCCACCCTCAAACTCCCAAGCTCACACGACGTTGTAGCCTTTGGCTTGCAGTTTTTCTGTTAACACGGTTTTGGCTGGGGCTTCGCCGTGGACCAGGCGGATGGCTTTGGGGGGCGATGACATCTGCTCGACAAAGCGCAGCAAATCGGCCTGGTCAGCATGGGCGGAGTAACCCGAGAGCGTATGCACACCGGCTCGAATATCGTAGCGCGTGCCATCCAGCTTGACCCAACCCGCCTGGTCTTGAATGTATCGCCCAGGCGTACCCAGCGATTGAAAACCGACGAACACGACATCCGCGGTCGGATCTTCAATAAAGGCTTTCAGATAATTGATGACCCGGCCGCCGGTGCACATGCCGCTGCCAGCGATGACGATCGCAGGACGTTTGGAATTGGTCAAGTAATGGACTTTGGCCAAATGATCGCGATGGCCGTCGACGTTGATCAGGTTATCGAACACCAGTGGCTGGTCGTCGTAGGTCAATACCTGTCGAGCTTCTTCGCTCCAGTATTCCCTCATCGAGTCATAGATCTGAGTCAAACGCAAGGAAAGCGGCGAATCAACGATCACATCGACCGTGTTGAGCAACTGGCAACCACACTTACGCTCGACTCGATGAAAGATCTCGTTCAGTTCGAACAACAACTCTTGTGTGCGTCCGAGACTGAAGGCTGGAATGATGGTCACACCGCTGTTGTTCATGGTGTTGCAGAGAATCGATTCCAGTTTGGCGCAACGATCTTCGCGGCCCTCGTGCAAGCGATCGCCATAGGTGCTTTCGAGCACCAGAAAGTCGGCTTTCTCAGGGCTCTTGGGTTCATTGAGCAATGGAGCATGGCGCGACCCCAAATCGCCGCTGAATACAAACCGCTCATCGCCATGTTCCACTTCGACGTAAGCCGACCCAAGCACATGCCCGGCCGGATGAAAGCGAAACTGAGAACCACCATCCAGCTTGTGCCATTTGCCAAAGCCGATGGGGCGCACCAGGCGTTTGAGTTCTTGCAGAAAGCGGGCAATCAACCGCTTGTTGCGAGTTACGCCCAGTCGCAATGCATCCTCGAGCATCAGCGGCAGTAACTTGGCCGTCGGCGGCGTACAAAAGATAGGTCCGTTGAAACCAGCCGCTATCAGGTACGGCACACGCCCGATATGATCCAAGTGCACATGCGTGAGAATCAAAGCCTGGATGCCATCGAGCGGAAACTCAATCTGCGTTTCATCGCGATTCTTGGCATCCTGGCCTTGAAACTGGCCGCAATCAATCAGCAGCGAGCGTTTCTCGGTGAGCATCAACTGGTGACATGATCCGGTAACGCCTTCATGTGCACCGTGATGAACTACGCGCATCAGTGGGATACTTTCTGGAAATTAGGGGATTTGAGATTCAAATTTCAAAATTCAAATTTCAAATTTGAGATTTGAGATATCAAGGGCCAATCGATTACTTGCCCAGTTCTACAAATGCCTGGTCGGCTTTTACTTTTTCTGGCGTGACCAGTTTCAAGTCGACGAACTGGGTGACCAGTTTGCTCCAGCGCTGGAGCGTCATGCCGCCAGTGCCGGGCTGCTGGTCGCCACTAGCGCAGAGCGGCTTGAGCTTTTCCGCGCCGTAATCGAGTGCTTCTTTGGTCATCCGTTCGGGGTTGACCTTCAAGATGGCCGCATTGGTTTCGGCTGGAGATTCCAAATACTTCTGCCAGCCTTCACGGCAGGCGGCAGTCATACGTTTAGCCAGGTCGCCACGCGTCTTGACCAATTCGCCCGTGGCCATGAGGCAAGACGCATAAGGGTTGAAATCAATCTCCGATAACATCAACGCATTGACTTTGACTCCCTGCTGTTCAGCCAGCAGCGGTTCACTGAAGTTGTAAGCTTGAATGGCCGTGTTCTTGTCTGCTACCAACTGAGCCACCGAGCCGGCATAGGGTACTACCTGAACGCCTTCGAGCATGCCCAGTTTTTCCATGAAGCTCAAGAAGGCTTGTCCTTTATTGGCCTGCAATGTGAGCCCTTTCAGCTTGCTGAGCGAATCGATGCCCGATTCACTACGCACCAAAATGCAGCGCGGCGTTTGTTGAATGGGCGCCAGCAAGGCCACAATGTCGGCGGCTTGTTCACGGAACAGCAGCACATCATCGGCGTTACCGATCGCAAACTGCACGCGTCCGGTCACCAGTTCCTGGGCCACAGGGGCATTTTCACCACCTGGCCGAATCTCGACATCCAAACCATACTTCTCGAAGATGCCGTGCACTTTGGCCGCGTAAAAACCTCCGTGCTCCGCTTCTGGATACCAGTTGAGCATCAAGACAACTTTGTCGACCTTCGCGCCACCACCGCCTCCAGCAGCATCGGGCTGAGGAGAACCGAGCGTGGCCGACTTCTCCGTCGGCTCACAGCCGGCCAGGCTCACAATCATCACACCCAGCAGCAGCGTCAACAAACTAGCCAGCCTATTCTTCATAGCACCGTATTGCATGGTTACTCGCTTTCCGTTTTTGAACGAATCAGTCACTGCTTTCGAAACCTACGTCGCTGGTCCAGCGACGCAGGACAGTGCCAGCGGCCAGATTGACCAGGCCCAGGATCAACAATCCCAATAGTGTACTGGTAAGTGCGGCCGCAATCAGCGCATCGGTACGGGCCAGATTCTGCCAACTGGTCATGATCGTACCCAAACCAGCCGTATCGATACCGCTGCTACCGACAAAGAACTCGCCGACAATCGCTCCAATAACTGCCAGCCCCGCACTGACTCGGGCACCAAGGACGAGGTGACTGACGGCAAAGGGAATATGCAGCTTGACCAGCGTCTGCCAGCGCGAGGCGCGAGCCAAACGAAACAGGTCGCGCAGGTTCTTGTCCACCGAAATCAACCCGGCGGTCACATTCGAGATGATAGGAAAGAGACTGATGATCACCGATACCAAGACAACCGTTCGCCACTTGTACCCAGACCAGGTGATCAGCAGCGGAGCGATGGCAATGATCGGTACCGTCTGCAAGAAGACCACGTAGGGATACAGCGCTCGCCGTAGCAATTGCGATTGACTGAAGAGAATGGCCACCAGCGAGCCGACCACGATACTGGTCCCCAGTCCACATAACGAAGCGGCCGCAGTATTGAGAAACGCTCGGCCGAGCGTGGGCGCTTCAGCCATGGCCACGCGCAACACGCGCGTCGGTGCCGGCAGTACGATCGGGTGAATGTTCAGGATCGCTACCGCCGATTGCCAGATGGCGGCAAAGAGCAACAGAGTTGCCAAGACGGTCAACGATTGTCGGAGGTAGCTGCTGATGGTGGCTCGATGCACTTGATTGGGCCGTCTACTTCAGGGGGAGTTTGACGGACTTGCCCGTCTTCGCGCTTTTGTAGATCGCCAAAATCAATTCGACACTGCGTCGACCTTCGCGACCGTCCAGGTGGGGATGTTTGCCTTCTTTGATGGCTTTGAGGAACTCGCGAAACAGTTCGGCATGTGCCTGGTGACCGATGGCCGCAGGGTCGGCGGCCCCACCGCCGGTCTTGGTACGGTCTTGCATCGATTCCAGCAGTTGCTGGTCGCGCTTGGTCATCTTGGCAAATTGCCATTTAGTAATGCTCTCTTCCTCCAGCACGGCCATCCCTTCAGAACCGCTAATCTCGATCTTCTTTAACGAACCGGGAAAAGCGGCAGTAGTGGCTTCGATGACACCCAAGGCACCGTTGGCAAACCGCAGCGTGGCGGTGGCTACATCTTCTACCTCGATGCGCTCGTGGGCAAGCGTGGCGGTGTGGGCTGACACTTCGACCACTGGTCCCATCAGCCACAGCAACAGATCAACGCTGTGAATTGCCTGGTTCATCAAGGCTCCACCGCCATCGAGCTTAATCGTTCCGCGCCAGGCACCACTGTCATAGTAGGCTTGCGTGCGGTACCACTTGACATAGGCATCGCCGAGGGTCAATTGACCGAAGCGGCCTTCATCGACGGCTTTCTTCAGCAGTCGGCTGGACTGGTGAAAACGCGAGGGAAAGATTGTTCCCAACATCACTCCCGCTTTGTCACAAGCCTCGATCATGGCATCGCAGCGCTTTAGAGTGACGTCGAGAGGTTTTTCGACAATGACGTGTTTTCCAGCTTTAGCGGCAGCGATCGCTGGCTCCATGTGAGCCCCGCTTGGTGTACAGATCGTAACGACTTGAACGTCCGAACGCCCCAGCAGGGCATCGAGATTGTCGGTTGGATCACCTCCGAACTCTGCGGCCAATGCAGTGGCCTTGTCGAGCGTGCGGTTAAAACAGCCAACCAGCTTGGCTCCCTTTATGTCGCGAATCGCACGTGCGTGAAACTTGGCGATCATGCCACAACCAACGATTCCAAAGCCCACAGCCATCTATTCGTTCCTATCCCATTACATGAATCAGCCGTTGCGAAGCAGTAGCTTACACCAGACTGCTAGCTTTAGCTAACCAGCGTACCAAACTGCAATGCTACCTAAAACGCTGCTGTTTGCTATCAAAGGCAATTAGCTGTACAGCGAATTGGCCGAACTAAGGGCAGGCGGCGGATGGATCCGCTGCATTGGAAGCTCAACAGCCCTTGCGTTCGACTGATCCAGGGAGGGACACACCCGCATGCCTACTCTGCGAGCCTGCTTTGGATACCTGATGGTGGCCGTCGTTGCCGGTAGCACGCCTGCGTGCCACCATTCGTCCGCCAGCCGAGGCAGCATGGGGCGCCAATTCGATGCCTTGGCAGCCCGTGCCTCTTTCACCCGGTGGAATCTCGAGACAACCTACGAAGCCGCTCTGCGCCGTTGCCGGTCGTCCGGCTCAACCCGTGCCAACCAGGGCAATTGCGGTCGGGCGCTGGAGTTGGCCAGCCGCAGCCACTTGGATTTAGAGTCGCTGATGGAGCGCCAACCGGCTCCGCCATTGGCCTTGCTGCATGGCAAGTGGTTTGGAATCAATAAAGGCCTGGGTGCAGCCGCCATCGGTCTGACTCAGGACATCAAGGTCTTTCAAACCGAGAGCTGCCCACCGCGAGGTTACAATCTGGCAGTTCACCAGGTGCCGATCGACCAGCTGGCCTGCCGCGGCTTTCAAGCAGTCGAGAGTCCTTTTCACTGCGACCCGAATTCAATCGGTAATTTTGCGATCATCGAGCCGTGCCTGCCCTGTCAGCCAGTCAAGCTGGACTACACGCGAGTGGCCAACAGTTTTCTTAACCCGTCCAAGCGCTTGATCGACGAACTGGTGATGATCGATCACGATTTGCTTCTCGGCCGAGCCAACGTTTCGATGGGTAAGCGTCTGATGCCGATCGCTTACTTCGTACTCTACCGCGGTTCCGAGAATGGGTGCGACACGCTATGCGATCATGACTCAGCGTGCGATGATGAGACAGCCTGCGACAGCCAGCCGGAGGTTGACAGCGCGACGGCTTGCGGCGCACAGCCGCGCGACGGCGGATATTATGATGGCTGCGATCGTTGAAGCGGATCTTATGGACTCAATCGGGCGAGCGATCTGGTCTATGGCATCCATCACATGTTGGCCGGTGGCTGCATGGGTGCAATGGTGAGATGCACCCAGAAGAAATTTCGTTGCACTAGTGCATGCTTAGCGGTACCCAATCGGCCTTTACCGGCTAGATCGAACCTGCTTGGTAAGGATATACGCCAATCGCATTGAAAATAGCTTGACTATGCGATCAATCCCACTTAGTCTCAACAACTATTGAGGTTGCTCGCCTCTGCCCCGTTATCGCTCAATGCCCCTTGTCTTTGCCGACAAGCCCCTCGGAATCTGCCATGCTTCGCCGCCCCTTGCCCGGGCTTGGTGCTTGGCTTGCAGCACTGTTTGCGTGCGCAGCCCAGCTTCAAGCAGAGATGATTACGTTTAGTAATCCGACCCAGATAGTCGTCCCCTCCCGCGGTCTGGCCAATCCTTATCCTACCTCGATCACTGCCAGCGGCATTAACGGGCGCGTGATAAATTTCACGCTGACCTTGCATAACCTTTCGCATACGTTTTCCGATGACCTCGCAGCGGCGGTTGTCGCCCCCAGTGGCGACGCGGTGCTGTTATTCTCAGGACCTGGTCCCAATTTCTTGGACAGCAGCCGGGAATTCCGGGTGGTCAATCAGACCTGGACATTTGATGACCGGGCGACTGCGACCTTGCCTCAAAGTACACGACCAAGCACAGGCACCTACAAACCAGGACTCTTTGAATACGACGACTCGTTTCCGGCGGATAGTAACGGCCGAGAAATCGGCATGAATTACGCCTTCACCTTCGACAAGTTTCTGCACATTAATCCCAACGGCGTGTGGTCTCTTTATGTGCTCGATGGAAACGCAGGCGATTCAGGACGTATTGCCAGTGGCTGGTCCATGGCTTTCGAGTTGTCGACCGCCGCCGTCCCTGAACCCAACGTCATGGCCGTATCTCTGCTAGGAATTGGAATCCTGGCCTGGCGGCGCAGACGAATCGCCTTAAAAGCTGCCGCGCAGTAGCAGCCTGGGCTGCACCATGCGCGGTTGCGAGATCTTGCGTATCCATTGTTCAGAGCCATCGACCGTGTAGCCATCGCCGCCAAGGAGGTCGTGATGGCTACCGGGGAATTGAGTTACGCGGCCCGTAGCTGAACCATTTTCCGACGCAGGCACGTCGGCCACAGTCAGACTAGTCGCTTAGCCAAACAGTTGGGTGATCGCTTGCGCCTTGACCAGCTCACGCGGTTGGTTGAGGTGGTTGTAGACGATCGTCTCCGGGTCGATTCCGAAGGCGTGATAGATCGTAGCCAGCAGCTGCATGGGGTGAACCGGGTCCTCGGTGGGAGCCGAAGCTGTCTTGTCACTCTTGCCATGCACGTAGCCGCGCTTAATGCCAGCCCCAGCGATGACCGAGGTATAGCAGTACGGCCAGTGATCGCGACCATCGGCGGTGTTGCTGTTGCCTGAAGTGCTGACACCGCGCTGCGGACTGCGACCGAACTCGCCGACGCACACCACCAGTGTTTCCTCCAGCAGACCACGTTGATCCAGATCGTCGATCAAGGTCGACAAGCCGGCATCCAGCATGGGGCCGGAGCGATTCTTCATGCGCTCGCTGAGCCCAGCGTGATGATCCCACGAGTGATTATCGGAGTTGGCAATCTTGGGCCAGATCACTTCGACAACCCGCGTGCCTGCTTCGACCAGTCGTCGAGCCAACAAGCAGCTCTGACCGAAGGTATTGCGACCGTAACGATCGCGGATCTCAGCCGATTCACTCGACAGATTGAAGGCATCGCGAGCCCGACCAGAGACGATCAAATTGAGCGCCTGATCGTAGTAGTTATCGAGTTGGAAGTTGGCTACGGCTTTGTTGATCTCGGGCATTTGCTCGTTGACCAGGTCACGCAATTTGGCCCGGCGTTCCAAGCGAGCCGCAAATACGTCCGGACGCAATTGCAAGTCATCGATCTTGATGCGTTCCATCTTGGCCATGTCCATGTCATCGCCATCAGGATACAGCGTATACGGATCGTAGGACTTGCCCAGGAAACCCGCAGTGCCGCCTTTGCCAATCACGTTGCTCTCTTGCAACGGACGCGGCAACATCACAAACGGCAGCATGGGCTGGTCAGTAGGCTTCAGTCGAATGATGTTCGAACCGAAGTTGGGAAAGTCTTTGGGTGTCGGTGGTTCCAGCTGCCCGGAGGGACTGACCTTGTCGGTGGTGTAACCGGTCATCATCTGATAGATGGCCGCCGTATGGTTGAAAAGTCCATTGGGCGTGTAGCTCATCGAACGGATCATCGTGAACTTGTCGTTGATCTGAGCCAGCTTCGGCAAGTTTTCGGTGTAATGAATACCTGCCAGCTTGGTAGGAATCGAACTGAAGACGCTCTTGACGTTTTCAGGAACATCTTCCTTGGGATCCCAAAGGTCCAAGTGACTTGGTCCACCCTGCAGGTAAACCATGATGATGCTCTTGGCCTTACCCCAGCCTGGCGAACCCGCGCTGCCCTTGCCGCTGGCGTTTTCGGCCGAGCGGGCTTGCAAGTGAAACATGCTGCCCAGCGACAACCCGAGGATCCCTGAACCACCGACGCGCAGCACATCGCGACGCGTGGGTTCCAGATGCGGATCGCACAAGTCTTTGCACTTTGGACCTTGAATGCGAAACATGAGCCAGTTCCTTTTTGGGTAGCTTTAGCGGTTAAAGAGGAAGGCGGGACTATTGATAAGCGCCCAGGTAAGGTCTTGAGCAAGCGTCAAGCGACGCTGCTCCAGTTGTGTGCGGCTGGATTGAAGGTCGCCGCGCAATTGTACCAACAGCCGATCTTCGGCCGTGGGTGCCTTGAGCATTTCAGCTTTCATTTGCAAGGCCACCAGCGGCTCGTCAGGCGGTACCGGCGCACCGGCTGCCGCCACATTATCACCCAGCTTTTTCCACTGAGCGTCGTTGGCTCGCAAATATGCGAACAGATCTTTCAGGCTCTCCGGTGTCTTTGCAGATGGATCCAGAGTTTCCAACGAGGCAAACTCTTCGGGCAAGCCCAAGGCCACATCGCCTTCATCGACCGAAAGCGACAAGCGGAAGTGTCCCAAGCGATGCTCCTCGGCATTGTGGAATTGATGCAAGACGAAGGTCAACTCGGTGCCGCCATCGTAGCCCAGCGGTTCTGCCAACTGTAGCGTTGCCCAGTGCGGTATACCTTCCTGCGGATTGATTGCCCAACCACCTTGATCGTTATTCTTACCGTCAAAGATTTGTTCCACTGCGAAACCGGCTTGGGTATAGTCCACCTGGCCGCGCGAGAACTTGACTTGCTTGACCGTATTGGGGTCGGCCAGCGGAGCCGCTTTTACCTCTAACTCGGTCAGCACAAAATTACCGTTGGCTGCCAGGCCTGGACCGCGCCCGCCCAGTTCGGGATCAGGCAACACTTCCAAACGCACGCCGCGAATATTCTTTAGCGGTGTGCGAACGGTCAGCGTATAGAAGCCCGGCACTTTATCGCCGCGCACCTTGATCGAGCGATCGGGCAGACGAGTCAATGTTGCCTTGTTGCTCGACTTCATATTGACCGGATCTACCGGATACCAAGAGCGTTTGTCGGTGCGATCGGCGATGAACTTGTCGGCCACCTTAACCGCTTCGAGTTCATACTTCTTTAGTTCCTCGTTGGCCGCCGCAATCCGAGCATCGCGTTCTTTGGCCAGGCGTTCACGCTCGGGAGCAATCTCTTGCTCGCGAGCTTTGATCGCGGCCTCGGTTTCCGCGATGTCAGCCATTCGCTTGGCTTCCAGCTTGACAAACTCTTCCTTCCACCAGGCCTCGCGATCACTTAACTTCTGCTGCAGCAGTTGATGATCGGCATCCATTTGCCCGGCGGTCTTTAATACGTTTTGTACTTCGGCGTCGCTGGCTGGTCGGCTGAGCACGCGCAAGTAGATTTCTTGCACTAGCTGTTCGTCGGTCATCTGCTGCTGAGCCAATTGAGGCAGCGCGCACTGCGGATCGCTGATCGCAGTACCGACCGTGGGACCGCTGACCAGCGCCATTACCGGCCCCAGTTGCAGATCTTGCGAGCGTTCGCATTCGCAAGCGCTTTCACGCACGGGGCGTCCCAGGTTGTTCAAGAATCCATCGGGCAAGGCCACGGCCACGTCCGACAGGGCGGCGGCTCGCGTACCAGGTTGCACACCCGGGATATTAGACACCGCCCCAGTCACGCGATAGACCGCATCGTAAAGAACTTCTGCCGGCAAACGCCGAGCTTTCGCGTGGGAGTAATTCAGCGTGTCATCTTCATTCCACTGATTGGTTCCCACCGACAATTGATAAGTGCGAGAATTACAGATCAGTCGCAACACATGCTCGACGTTGAAATTGCTGCGTTTGAATTCTTCGGTCAGGTAATCCAACAGTTCGGGGTTGGTCGGCGGATTTCCTGCTCGAATATCATCCAGCGGTTCCATCAGGCCGGTGCCGGTCAGGTAGCCCCACAGCCGATTCACAAAGCTGCGGGCGAAGTACGGATTGTTGGGCGAGGTCAACCAGGCGGCCAATTGTTGGCGACGCGTGGCGTTCTCCGGCGCGGTGAACTCGACAGGGAAGGGGAATTTGGGCGCGACCACTTTACCGGTACGTTCGTGCTTGGTTTCGCCATCCCCTTTATCGAAGATCTCTTCAAACAGAGGCTGGGCACCTTCCACGGCGCTACCGCCAATATTGCGGTCACCGCTAGCCGGGTCGCGCTTGAGCCCAACTTGCGCAAAGTAGCTGGTCAGGTCGTAATACTGATCCTGGGTCCAGCGTTCAAACGGATGGTCATGGCACTTGTTGCAGTTAAAGCGAATCGCCAGGAACAAGTGCGTGGTGTTCTCCATCATCAGGGCCGGATCGCGCAAGATCTTGTAATACGAGGCCGGCGGATTGTCTTTGTTGGAACCCGAAGCAGTCAAGATCGAGCGGGCGAACTGATCATACGGCACGTTATCGTCGACTTGCTGGCGAATCCATTGGCGGAAGGCATCGGCTCCCTCTTTACCCAGGAACTTGCTGTTAACCTGCAGCAGGTCAGCCCACTTGTTCGACCAATGCTCGACATAGTCAGCGTTACCGATCAGTTGGTCGATCACTTCGGCGCGCTTGACGCGTGACTCGCGCGTGTCGGACAGAAAAGCGCGAACCGCTTCCGGCGTGGGTGGCAAGCCGGTCAAGTCCAGCGTGACGCGACGCAAGAATTCGGCATCGTTAGCCACTGGCGAAGGTGCGACCTTCATGCGTTGCCACTTGGCAGCCACCAATTCATCGATGGCGTTATAGCGTTCCGGCTCTTGCCACTGGAATTGATCGCGATTGCCCATGATGGTCAGCGTTGCAGCCACATAGGCGCCTTCGAACCGTGCCAGAATCGGCGCTTCGCCACGACGCAGCGCCTCGACCAATCCATTGGCTCCAGCTTTAGCGACTTCATTGTTGCCGCTTTCGATGAAGGCTTCGCGAGTCACATCGCGCTGCGAGCCATCAGCGTAGAAGGCAGTGATGCGGAACTGTTGCCAGCCACCTTCCAGTTCAATCACGGGCTTGGACGGTTGGATCTCGATGCGAGCGACACGCGGTGAATCCACATTCAGCTTGCTGCCACCTGCGATCCATTGACGCAAGGTGTGATAGTACACACTGCCCGGTGCCAACAACACGCCGCCTTCATGCGGCACCAGGCCGGTTGGCTTGAGCAACATCAAACTTGCATCGGGTGCCGCCGTGTTCAGGCGGCGCGATGCCAGGTCGTCACCCAGCGCGCGAACATCCTCCAGTGGATCATAGCCTCGCAAGGACAGCTTGAAGCCGTTCTTGCCCTTCTGCGCGCCGTGGCAAGTGCCTTGATTACATCCCAGCCGCGACATGACTGGGTTAACGTCATGCACAAAGTCGATTGGAGTAGGTTGTGCCAGCGGAGATGTATCGGCTGCGACTTGTGCCGTCTGCCCGCCGAACTCAATGGCGATATTGGACTTGGCAGCCGTTTTGGGACGCACGAAACCGGAGGCCGAGACTGCCAAGACATTGGCGTCGGCTTGATACTTGGCCAGGCGAGTAACATCGCAGCGTTTACCGTCTTCATACACCGCGGTCACTAGCACTTGCGCGTAATCGCGATCGGTGGCCAAGGTGAAACTGGCCGGTTCAGCTTCGAGCTTGACCAATTTCGACTTGGGCAATCGATCCAGTTCCGTCTGTGGATCAATGGCGACTTTAGTGGGCAAGCCGTGGGTATCAGCGGCCGCCAATGCCTGAGCGGCTTGTTGCTGAGTTGGATCAACCGTCGGCGCTGGCGCGAAGGTTACCTCGGTAACTCCCGTATTGACATTCAAGAGGCGAACTCGACCATCGCTGCTGCCGGTAGCAATCAAGGGCGCAGTGGGGTGGAAGGCAATGGTGTAGATGCTGGTTTGAGGAATATCCACAGCGGCAACTTGCGTGATGTCCTTGACCAGGTAATCGTCGACTAGCTTGCGCTCATCGGCATTTCGTTCGCCGCTGGTCTTGGCCATGACCGCCTTGACGTTGTCAGGGATCGAGTCATCAAAGTTGTACTTATAGACCCGCAGGCTGCTGGTACCGTCGAGCGTACTGGCCGCAGCCAACAGGGTGCCATCGTGGTTGGTGGCCACCGAAAAGATACGGCCCGGTTGAGCCGGAAACTGGCGAACGAGGTTGGAATCGTCACCGATGCGTCTTTCGGTAACACGGAAGACGCGATAGACCTTGGGAACACCATCGGAACCACCGACCAGGATTTCATTGCGGCTGGGATGGCGAGCCAGGGCGTTGATACCACCGCGCAGTGCGCCTGGTGTGATCGAGGTGATGTTATCGACGAAACGCTCGGTGGCCACTTCGACCAGCTTGACCGTCATATCGCGGCCACCAGAGATCAAGTGCGAGCCATCGGGTGTGAACACGCAGGCCCGAACCCAATCTTCGTGCGCGCCAGAGAACAGTTTCTGCTGTCCTGTTTCTGAATCGATTGCCCGCACCGTGTTATCGCTGCAACCAAAGGCGATCAGCTTGCCGTCTGGTGAGAAGACGCCACCGTAGAGCGTATCAAAGGTCACTTGATGGCTCATCAGCAGTTTGGCATTCTCGACATCCCAAACTTGTACTTCACCCAAGCGTCCCGGTGAACCACCAGTGACGGCCAGGCGCGTGGAGTCATGCGAGAACGAAACCGATTCAATGCGTTCCGACAGACCGATCAAGCGTTTGCTTAGTTGCCAGTTGGAAGCAGCCACCAGCAGTACTTCGTGAAAACCGCTGATCGCCAACCACTTGCCATTGGGAGAGAAGGTAACGGAGGTGATCACAGGCGGTTGATCGTAGCGAGGTGGTCGCTCTGGGCTGTACAGCGGCTGACCACCGGCTGGGCGATCATCGACGGCTCCCTGGCTGATCCAGCTTCGAATCAGTTCAATCTCGCTGGCCGACAAAGGTTCGCCCTTCTTGGGCATTTGAGCTTTGCCATCGTGCAGGGTGATCATTTCGACCAGGTAGCTTTCGTCGGGCTTGCCGGGTACCACCGCCGCGGCACCACTTTCGCCACCAGCGACCAGGCGTGCAAAGCTGGTCATCTCATAGCGTCCCTGAGGTTTGGCCGGCTGATGGCAACCTTGGCACTTGTCACGCAGTAAAGGTTCGACCTGCCGGGCATAACTGATCTTGGTCGGATCGGTGGCGGCTGGATCCGCTGGCGGCGTTTGGCCATGGCCCACAGCAGACAGTAGACCGACGAACCCAAGGCTGAGAATGAAAGCGCAGCGAGACATAATGCAATCGTTCATGAGAACTCGTGAAGCGAAAGTAAGCCCGTAGGGTGGTGGGGAAACTCAACTGAACCGAGGGCGTTCAGTTACGGGAAACGCGAAAGGTGGGTCGCCAAGCTGGATTCAGTTCGCCTTAAATTGTAGCCAAGGCGTGCTGAAATGCCGCTAGAGCATTCTACCAGGATAGACTGAACCTGGGGGTAAAGGCAACTAGACGGCCCCCGCCGGCCCTCTTTTCGGCGTATTCGCTAAGCTCTGACATGCAGCCCGTTAAAGATTCGCCAGTCGCGCAGGCTGAATCAAGAGCCATCAGGCTGATTGGTCGATACAAGACAAGCCCCAATTGTCCCACTTGGAACCAGGCGTAGCTGGCCGCATGTCATCGACCGCTTCAACTTCGACTATCACCTTAAGCAACGCGCGCGTTGCCGGGACAAACGCTGGACTTTTTCCTGCGCAGTCATCCGCACTGACTGCCAGGATTCAGGCAGGGCCAAGCGCTCCGCCGGGTTTGGCTGCTGCGACCGGCGATAGTTCTGTCACTACCGCGCGGGGTATCGCCAGCGAGATCTTCAAGTTCGACTCGGGCCACCAGGCAGCCTCAGCACCTGCCGTTTCTCCACGAGTCTCTGCATCCAGTTCTGCAGCCGAAAAGCTCAAGGCCGCCCCAATCGCGATTCGCAAGCGATTCTATCCGGCTCAGTGGCGCAAAGTCGCCCAGCCTAAACTCGATGCGCTCGTTAATAGTCGTGGCTTGAGCATCCAGTGGATCGGCTGGGACCGCAGCCTGCCGCGACTGTACTTGCCGCTAAGTGCTTTGTCGCGCTTGATGACGGAAGTGATCGATGCCGTCACGGCTCAATTAATGCAGATGCCTGGATTTCATGGGCAGGGCTGGCGGCCCATCAGCCTGCGCGTTAGCAGTCAATCGAGCGGCCTGGCCAGCAGTTTGATCCTGGTGATCGAACATGAGCGTTGGCAGTGCAACACGGCCAGCCAGGCGGCGCTGAATTCAACGTCGATGTTGACTTCTGCCGAGATGCAGTGGGATCGAGTTCGACGCCAGGTGATGACGTTGGGCGGCGCAATTTCGGCCAGCTCTTTGCCCGGTGGTGGCACATGCCTGCGCATCGCGTTGCCCATCGACGAACCGCGGGCGCTGGTCAAGGCATGGCTCGATCAACAGTTTCATACGCCCGTCGACCAGGAGCTAAAGGATCGCTCGATCTACTTGCATATCGTCGGACGACGCGCCGCGGAATCGACTGCCCAGTTGATGGCCGCTGACGAGCGTCTGCAATCCTTGATCGAACCGGGTGAGATGGTTTATCGCATCGACCAGGCACGTTGGTTATGGCTGCGCACCACCGCTGAGTTACCAGCCTTTGCTCGTACCGATGCCTGGTTGGTCGAGCAAGTGGCCGCTTGGAAAGTACGTTTGGCCAGCCGCGACAATCAGGAACCTTCGCTGGTGATGCGTTGGCAATTGGCTAGTTCGATCGCTACCACCATGCAGCGCTTGATCGGTGCGAAAGTCGCTCCGCTGGATTGCATCGTCCATGGGCTCAAAGCAACCGCTCGCCCGGCGGTCCAAGCCCCGATCAATCCTCCCCACCACAAGTCCAGCGTACGCGCCCGCTGGCGATACCCGATCTGAGCACCAGCGCTGGACCTTGCGCGCCGCTGCTGCCTCGCCACGACCAACTGCAGATAACCCTGAACACCTACACCTGGTCGACATCCCGTGTGCATGTCCCGCCAGGTTCTTGCACAGCTGCTCTTGACAACGCAGCGGCATGACAATTAATGTCAAGATAGAGGGTAAGGGTAATCACCACCGCAGGAGGTTGCCTATGACTGGAGATGGTGCATCAGATACACTCGAACGTTTCTTCGTCGGGTTGAGCGAGTACGTCTTTCACTCGCAACTGGGCGTGGTCGACACTCAATTAGTTGACTACGTCAGCGATTTACTTGTTCGCTTTACGCGATTGGATAATTTGCATCGAGTTCGCCAGTTCGACGGCCGGCGGGCCACCGAAGTGGTCAGCATGATTGTGGAAGCCGAAAAACGATTGGGCGAAGCCAAACGCGAAGTCCATCGACATATCGGTGACTACACACTCTTTTGGACCGGCGTCTATCCCGAAGCGCTTCGCGAAATGAAGTCCAGCGACAAGTGCGATCAGTTCATCAGTTACTGCGCGCAAGGTAAACGCGCTTACAAAATCGCCAGCGACATTGCGGCCGAAGGCAAACATGTCTCCAGCGATTTGCTGAGCCGACTGAGCGTTCACTTTGAAATGTGCGCCTATGGCTTACGCGAGATTCGGCGAGAATGGGAACGCAGAGACACCGATGGCGATAGCGAAGTTCCCTTTCTGTTGATGTAGCCAATAGCCGACATGAGCAGCGGGATCCGGCCTGAGCAGATAATAAGCGCGTTAAAGTTTCACTAGTCCACACTCCGATAACGATCGTGATAACCGGTCTTGTACCGGACAGTCGTTTCAATTGCCTTTGAGGGAGTGTGTCTCGTGACTGGCCAACCAAGCAACGCTAGCATTCGTGCTCGCCGCCGATTTGCCAAATCTCTAGCCATGACTTGTGTGGCGTTGACGCTAACCATCACCGGCAGTGGCTGTTCCACGATGTCTGCTAGCAAAGGCTGGTGGTCTTCGACCGGTAGCAACATGTATGGTGCGACCACCACAGCGGCCAAGGGTGTCGGTGGTGCGTTCAAGACCATGGGCACAACGGTCAGCAGCGGCTGGAATAAAACCAAAGCGACCGTAGTCGGAGCCTTCAAACCGGGCGATGGTGTTGTACCTGGGGACAAAGATGATCCGACCAGCCTGGCCAGCTTGCCCGGCAAACTGTCGCCTGAGTTATATGTGATGCAAGGTCGCCTGGCCGAAGGCCAAGGTCAACCTGACAAGGCGTTGGAGAGCTACAAGAAGGCGCTGGAAGTCGAACCCAATAACGCTGGAGCCCTGGTTGCCATGGCTCGCTTTTATGATGGCCGCAACGATTCACAACAAGCCATCTCGTATTTCCAGAAAGCCGCCGCGGCCAACCCCAGCGATGCTTCGGTGCATAACGATTTGGGACTGGCTTACTCGAAAGCCGGCAATATCGCAGCCGCCCGCGATAGCTTGAACAAAGCCATTTCTTTGGATGGCAAAGAAGTGCGCTATCGCAATAACCTGGCGACCTTGCTAGTGCAAAACGGTCAACCCGATGAAGCCGTCGACCAGCTCAAGCAAGTCTTGCCACCGGCAGTGGCTCACTACAACGTCGCTTACTTGCACTTCAGCAAACAAAACTACACCGCGGCTCAACAGCAACTCCAAGCCGCGCTGACGATCGACCCGAATCTGAAACAGGCCCGCGATCTGTATGATCGCTTGGGCGGCGGTCAATCGGTCGCCGGCATGACCAATGCATTTCAGACAGCCAGCAACATCTATCAGTCGCTACAGGGTGCACCGGCCGGCAACGTATCGGCCACTCCCGCCAGCACACCCATGGCTGGCCAACCAGGCGTCGTGCCCACAACCCAACAACCGAGTTGGGTAACCACTCCGGCCATGACCACACCGGCCATGACCACTCCGATGCTCAATGCACCGCCCATTCCAACCGGCCCCATGTCCACCGCCACGCCGTAAAGCGACTCTCACGAGACGCTAGCAGTACGAACCGATCTTCGTAGCCACCGCTGCCAAGCGGTGGAAAGCGTTAACTTTCGCGTCCACCGTCTGCAGGCGGTGGCTACCCAGCTTACGGCGCCGCGGCTGGGGAACGCCGCTCTACTGCGCTGTTACACGTCCAGATTGCGAACATCCAGGGCATGTTTTTCAATGAACGCGCGGCGTGGTTCAACCTTGTCGCCCATCAGTACGCGGAACATTTCATCAGCGGTGGCTGCGTCGGTCAACGTGACTTGAACCAAGGTACGATTGGCCTTATCCAGCGTGGTCTCGCGCAACTCTTCCGGGTTCATTTCACCCAGACCTTTAAACCGGGTGACCTGCAAACCTTTTTCACCAGCTTCGCGAACTGCCGACAGCAGGGCGCGCAAATCTTCGATGCCCTTCTTGGTCTCTTCGCGATGCAAGTGGAACTTGGACTCCGTGGCTCCCGTACGCTCTTGCGGGAAGAGGTCGCGAACGGTGAAACCATGACCCTCCAACTCCTTTAACCCCGAGTTGATCGTTTTGACTTCGTGAAGCTCATCCAGATGAACGTGGACCGTCTCTTGGGCTTCTGGCGCGCCGTTACCGGAGGCCGAGCCATTACCTGCCGCCGCAGCTTCGCTGCTGGTCTTGGGATCGTCGCCACGACTATCGATCGCCAGTTTGTTGGAGCTCAAGTACTCCGTCAGCGATTCGCGCGTGGTGAACCAATGGGTATCGGCTCCGACTGACAAGCGAAAGATCGGCATGCGCCCATCTTCCATACGATCGGCGTGCGTTTTGAGGCTGATGCCGCGACGTTCCAGGGCGATCAGGCCATCTTCCATACCAGCCAGCGTCTTGCACAAGGCTCGCATCTTGTCGCCTTCGATCCGTCGCTGGTCTTCGGTTTCCAGCCAACTGTCGCTCAGCCCCTTCTCAAGCAACTGAGTCTTCATCTCATCTTCGCTCTGAACGTAGTAGCGATCCTTCTTGCCCTTGAGCACGCGAAACAGCGGAGGCTGGGCCAGGTAGACATGGCCGCCGGCAACCAATTGATACATCTGCCGATAGAAGAAGCACAGTAGCAGCGTGCGGATGTGCGAACCGTCGACGTCGGCGTCGGTCATGATGATGACCTTGTTGTAACGACGCTTGGCGATATCCTGATCGGCTCCGATACCACTGCCGATGGCCTGGATCATGCTTTGGACTTCTTCGTTGCCCAGCACTTTATCTTCGCGACTCTTGTAAGCGTTGATGATCTTACCACGCAGTGGCAGGATGGCTTGGAAATCGCGGAAACGCCCACCTTCGGCGCTACCACCTGCCGAATCACCTTCCACCAGGTACAGTTCGCATTCTTCCATCTTGCTGCTGATGCAGTCGCGTAGCTTGCCAGGCAAACCACCGCCGCCCAGAACGTCTTTGCGTTTGCGCAGCAGGTCCTTGGCTTTGCGCGCCGCCTCGCGAGCTTCCGCGGCCAGCATGGCCTTCTTCAGAATCAAGCGGGCGTTGCGAGGATTCTCTTCAAAGTACTTTTGTAGAGCATCACCCACGGCCGTATTGATGATGCTTTCCACCTCGGGGTTGCCCAGCTTGGTCTTGGTTTGACCACCGAACTGTGGATGCGGTACGCGCACGCTGATGACTGCGGTCAAGCCTTCGCGGAAGTCATCACCGGTCGGTGCCAGATCTTTGAACAGGTTTTCTTTCTTGCCATAGTTATTGAGCGTGCGTGTCAGCGCGGTACGAAATCCGGACACGTGGGTACCGCCTTCGATCGTATGCACGTTGTTAACATACGATTGCAAGTTCTCGGTGTACTCTTCGGAATACTGCAGCGCGATCTTGTAGCCAACGTTATCGCCTTGCGTATCCGCGGCGGTACCTTCGATCATGATCACATCGGGATGGACCGCCACGCTCGCCCGGTTCAGATGCTCGACGAACTCGACGATGCCGCGCTCGTAATAGAACTCGTCACCCTGATTGATGCGTTGATCGAAGAACTTAATCCGCACACCACTGTTTAGAAACGCCAGTTCCTGCATGCGTTTGTTGAGTGTGTCGTAGCTGAACTTGGTTTGCGGAAAAATCGCTGCGTCGGGTTTGAATACGGTGCGCGTGCCATGACGTTTCGAAGGCGCGCCCTTTTGCACCGGTCCGGTAGCCACCCCGCGCTCATAGGCTTGTGTCCAGACGAACCCATCGCGCTCGACGGCCACTTCGCACCACTGCGAGAGAAAGTTGACGACCGTTACACCCACGCCGTGCAGACCGCTGGAGGTTTGATAAGCTTTCTTTTCGAACTTGCCACCGAACTTGAGCACGGTCATCACACCTTCCAGCGTGCTCATTTCGCGACCGAACTGCTCGGAGAGTTGTGCGTGCCGGGCCGGCGGAATACCGCGTCCATCGTCCTCGACTGTCACCGAGCCATCGGTGTTGACGACGACCGACACGTACTTGGCATGCCCCGCCATGGCCTCGTCCATCGAGTTGTCGACGACTTCGTAAACCAGGTGGTGGAGCCCTTTGATGTCCGTGTCGCCAATGTACATGGCAGGCCGAGCCCGCACGTGCTCCAAATCGCTGAGGTGTTTCAGGTCTTCAGGCGAGTAGTCGGAGCGATCCAAAGACATTTCCCGCGCGTCGTCCGACGACGCATTTTGACTGTCATCTGGGGGCATTTCTGACGGTTTTTCAGCACTCATCCGAGTTTGATTCTGTCTTTGGGGTAGGGAGGCTTTGGAGGCGTTTGTAGGCCCATCATTGTAGCAAATTTGTACCTGTCCGACGACGGGTGGCAAGTTACCACCCGCCGCCCGCGCAGCAGCCCAAAATCGCCCCTGGCAGGCCCGCCAATCGGCCAATCGGCTGCCTCTAGCGCTCAGTCAAGATAGAGAAACTCATTGGAATTCAGCAGTACGCGCGCCAAAGCAGCCAGGCCGCGGCCGCGGACCAGTTCCACGCAAGTCGACAATTCTTCCTCTGTCGGCGACCGCTGGTGAACATGCCGAAACATGATCACCACTTGTCCGCTAATGGCTGGCTGGTCTGTCGTGGCCTGCCAATCAACCGACGTGGGCTGAATGCGAGCCGTTTCATGCTCTACGCGCTGGGCCAGACGCCGCGCGCCTGTCAATACGAAGGGGTGGTTGTAAGTAGCCAAAGCCTGCAACGCCGAAAGCGATTCAGTGCGTTTGGGTGCCAGCAATCCCAAATCGGGAAAGTCCATGGTCTCCATGAAAGGATCGGCAATGCCTCGCCAGACAAAGCGATAGATCGAACGCCGACTGCCCGCTTCCGTATTCCAATCAAAGTTCTGATAGTCCAGTTGCGGCGTCAGTTGCTGACCAGGACTGGTAGAAAATTGCTGGACACCAGGTCCGCCGCGCTGCAGTGACCATGCCCCGGCTGCCTGCAAAACAGAATCTCGAAACGAGTCAGCATCCAAACGCTGCACAGCCCCACCGCGCAGTTCTTGCAGCAACTGATGCACGGCAGAGGTGGGCACACCGCGCTTGCCCTGTTCGCCAGCAACCGAGAGTTGATAAACCTGACTCATTACTATCGAGCGATGCAACTGCTTGAGCGATTGATGCTCGCGCACCTGGCAGGCCAACCATTCGAGCAGTTCTGGTCGCGCGACCTTGCCACCCATGTGCCCCAAGTCGTTGGGCGTATCGCACAGTCCGTTACCAAAGTGATAATGCCAGAGGCGATTGGCAATACTGCGCCACGTCAGAGGATTCTGCGAGTCAGCTAACCAGTCCGCCAGCGCCCCGCGCCGCCAGGCTTCACCCGACGCCGCCGGATGCTTGCCGGTTGGCTCCGTAAACCGCGAGGGCAAGTTGGGCACAGCCGACAAGGCGCCTGGTCCAATTTCGCGAGCCGGTTTATCGAGATCACCACGCAGGAGCACTTGGATCGTATGCGGCTTTTCTCTGGTCAAGGCCGCTGTTCCGTTGCCCGCCGGTACGCTCGTACCGGCCGCATACACGATGGACTGCTTGGGCAGCTTGGCCAGTTCCTCTTCAGCCAATTTACTTAAGGCGGCTGCGGCCACCTCGACCATGTCTTGCCCAGTGCGCAGCGCCGCCGGCTTGATCAGAGCTTTAACAACAGCTTCGGGCAGTTCCGCTTTGAAGGGATCCTCGTTATCCGTAACGGCCAAACGCATGCGACCGATGATATGCGACCGGCCATGCTGCTGTTGCAACACCACGCGCAACGTACAACCGCCTCGGATTGCCAAAGGTTCGGCAAATTGCAAGACCAGGCTGTGGCGTTTGCCTTCCTCTGGATGAATACCCCAAGCCGTGTTAGGATCGCTATCGATGGCATGCGCTGCTGTCCAGCCGCTCTGCTGAAAATCCGCACCTGCTCGTGCGATGGCCAGCGGCCGACTGGCACCACTCTCGGCCGACTGACCGTCGCTGGCCAGCACGGCGCATTGCACTTCGTTTAAATGCAAGTTTCCGTTGACGGCGGCGCCTGGTCCATGTGCCGGCAGCGAATCATCAGGCAACACTTCAAGCCGCAGCGCCGTCAGACGATCTGCTACGTTGCCAACTTTGATGTCCACTGTCGTGGTGGTGACTTCGGGGTAAGGCGACTGCAACAGCAGTGACATATCCTCCAGCGTTTTCCACTGGGCATCGGAAGTTGCTTGTACGTTGATCGGCTGAGCGTCGAACCAGAGCGTCACATCGCGCTGCAGCGACTTTTCCCACGTGCGAACATTGCCTGACCATCGCCGATCCAACAACACCTCCGCATTCTTGACTTTGGTCGCTTGTAATAAATCGGTCCAGACTCGGCGATTGGCAGCTACGCGAACTGAGGAGTCATAAGCCACATCGCCTTTGACGATACCTGCAAAGACGGCTTGCAGTGCAAAGTAATCATCTTGCGATATGGGATCAAACTTGTGCGCATGGCAACGAGCGCATTGCACCGTCAAACTGGCAAACGCCCCAATGGTTTGCGTGACCATGTCGTCGCGATCCAGATACGCAAAGTTCATTGGAGCTGTCGTTAATGAACTAATGTCGAATGTGCCAGCGCCCAGAAAGCCCAGCGCGGCAGTCCATTGCGGTTGATCAGGATAAAAGAAATCCGTCGCCAATTGCTGGCGAATGAACTGCGACCAGGGCAGGTCTATATTGAGTTGTTCAATCACATAATCGCGATAGGTCCACGCATTGGGACGAGCCACATCGTGTTCAAAGCCATGCGATTCCGCAAAGTGAATCGTATCCAACCAATGCCGCGCCCAACGCTCGCCGTACGCGGGACTGGCCAACAAACGATCCACCAGTCGTTCATACGCATCCACGCGCTGGTCAGCTTGAAACTCAGCGACGTCATCATAGCTGGGCAAGTATCCCAACAGATCGACATACAGCCGGCGAATGACGGTCCGGCGATCGGCCAAGGCCGCTTGCCACTGGGCCGGCTCGATCGCGCCAAGCAGAAACGCGTCGATAGGATTCAGCAGCTCAGGCTGATCCTTCATGCTCGGTACGTCCGGGTCCTTCAGCGGCTGGAGCGACCACAGCGTCGCTTGATTGACCGGTGGTTCGGTCACGCGATCATCATGGGCGCCGGCTTCGATCCACCGGCGCAAGGCAGCCAGTTGCTCGGGCGAGAGCGATTCATCCGGCGGCATCTTTAGATCGGCTTCTTCGCCCAGCACTGCTCGGTACAACAGGCTCTGCGCCGGATTACCTGGCAACACCGCCGGCCCGCGATCACCGCCCTTTTCCCAACCCGACCGATAGTCCAGGGCCAGGCCGCCTTCCATCTTGCCTGCATCATGCGAGTGACATGCGTAACAGTGCTGCTGCCAGATCGGCAGCACTTGTTCGCGAAAGAACTGCAACTGCCCCTCGTCCCCATGACCACGGTCGGCCATCAGGCAGCTTAAGCACAAGATCGCAATCAGGATGCAGCGTTGCATAGGTCCAGCATGGGCAGGGTGAAGCAATGGTGGGATGACCTTTATTGTATCTACTGACCAGTAGAGCGCCTGTCCCCAGACGCTGCCCCCATCGCCAGGCCGTGGGCTCGCGTCTAATTGCGGCTTATTGAACAGCGTCGCTTCGCAAGCTCAGTAACCACCGCCTGCCAGACGGTGGAGGCGAATGTTAGCGTTTTTCAACAACTTTCCACCACCTTTCCACCACCTTTCCACCACTTGGCAGTGGTGGCTACGAAGGCAGTGGTGGCTACGAATACTGCTGGCAACGAAATTGCCCAGCGTTCCGGTTGGCACTGTCCAATCTGGCTTCAGCGCACATATAGATTCGCCAGGTCCACTGCGCCATCAGGAAGGATCGCCAGTCGGTTGGACTTGGCGGAAAGCGTCACTGGGAATGGTTGCTCATTGAGAATCAATTGTTGGCTATCCAATTTCAGCTCGGCGCGATTCCACTGGCCTGCTGGCTTGAGCGCCTGGGCGTACTTGGATTGGCCATCGGGCGTCAGTACCAGCGACTCGTCATTAGCCAGTTGAATGGTTAACGAGTGACTCTTGTCGCTAAAGAGAAAGTCGATCACCATCCCTTGGCAAGGCTGGTCGAGAGTATGTTCAAGTCGCGCCTGGTTGGCCGTTACGCTGCCATCGAATCGCAAGGTCCAGTCATCGGGATGCCAAGCCGATTCACCGGCCGGCGGAACAGTCCATCCGGACAGATCGAGCCCGGTATAGATCGAGCGATACCCGCGATTAGCGATCGCCACATGGGCAGGATCGATGGGCGTATCGGGCAACTCCTTTAACAACAAGTTTCGATAATGGACGACACCTCCTTCGGACTCAAGGCAGATGTAACCTTTGCGAGGTGTCGACTCGCGACCGCGCGTAACGACCTTACCGTTCACAGCCAGCGAGATCTGGCCGTCCTGGCAGACGATCTTGTAGTGGTTCCATTGCGGGCTGGGCTTGGACCGTTCTTCGGTGGGAAAGGCTCGACTGCCACCGCGTCCATTTTCCGGTACCATGCGCGCGCCGTGGATAGGAAAGATATCTCCGTGAGTGGTGTAGCTCTGTGTGTTGCCATAGGCATGTTCCAGCACTTGCACCTCAATGCCGCGATGAAACGGCACACCGGGCGCGGTGATGTCATCGGCCCATACGAAGATGCCCGCGTTACCACCGGGTACCATGTGCCGCCACTCGACTTCGAGTTCGAAGTTTTGATACATGCGTTCGGTGCGTAGTTCACCAATCGGCTTGCCGCTGCAGACCAGCATCCCGTCGACCACCTTCCACGTCTGTGGCGGTGTGTTGACCAACACCCAGCCCGAGAGGTCGCGACCATTAAAGAGTGGGCGAGCCTCTTGCGCCCAGCCAGGCGAGGCCAGGCTCAAGGATAGCGCAACGTAAATGAAACTACAGGCCAGCGCGCGAATCATGGAAGACTCCCTTAATCAGTTAAGTGGGCGAGATGTTGTTTTGAACGGGGCCAGTATTCGTAGCCACCGCTGCCAAGTTTTGATGTAGCGACTTTTTGAACGTGACCTCTCCGGGCGCCGAGGTCGTCCAGCTTTGAAGTCGTTTCCTTGGATAGGCTTGGAGCGCGCATGTCACCTCCCCAGCGGTCACGGCATGGGAGGGCGAGGTTCCACCCGAGCCTTGGGCCCGGAGCGCCAATGCAGTCCCACTGGAATTTGAGTTTTGAATCATGGTCGAAGCGCAGACGAACTTCCGCAGGCCAATTATGCCAGGCCGCTAACACCAATGAATCTTTGGTTGGTGATACAAACCGAAAGCTCGGCCGGAGCCTCGCCCTCCCAGCGTTCCTGCGCTTGGGAGAGGTGACACAAAAACGCGCGATGTCAAAAACTAGCAGGCGTTGGCTACCTTTCTCAATTCTACCTGGCACTGCCGGCATGTTTGAGATAGCCGATCAACTGCGCCATTTGCTGGGCAGTGATTTGTTCTTCCAGACCGTTAGGCATCAGCGACAGGCCGGTCGATTTTAATTCGGCCAGCTCCGAGCGTGGAATCGTGTGCAGCTTGCCACCGGTTTCGGCCAGCACGATTTGCCCAGCGGTGGCTTCGCGCACAATTCCCGTCAGCACGCGTGAGTCGCTCATCAGCACCGTATAGCCGAGGTACTTTGGATCGACTTCGCGATTGGGATCGAGGATGATCTCGAGCAATTGCTGAGGACTCTTGTCAGCTAGCTGCTTCAGCGGCGGTCCCACATCGTTACCCGCATCTTGCAAACGATGACACTGTGCACAGACCTTTTGAAACGTCTGGCGACCCGCTGCTAAATCGTCATCGCTCCATTGATTTATCGTATCCAAATGAACGCGATACTTGTCGATAACCTGCGCGCGGTCGGCAGAAGCGGCTGTTAACAAGCCTTTGAATCGTTCCGCCAGCTCCTTGTTTGGTAACGAGAAGAGTTGTTGGCGAACATCGGGCGCGATCTCAGCTCGGCTGATCTTCTTGGCCTGAATCGCATCGGCCACTTGTGACAACACTTGCGAGTAGCGCATGACTGCCACCAAGACCTGGCGTTTCAATTCAGGTGTCATGCGCGACATTTGAGGTACGACCAGTTCGATGGCTTGCTGCGCGTCGTTCCACAGCAGAGCTTCGATCACTGCCAATTGCTGTGCCTCGGCTCGCGTGGGATCAACCATTTGCTGAGCCAGTTCGACCACTTCCGCAGTTGGCAACAGACAAGACCAGTTCAGTTGGCCAGGACTGTCACTGGCCGCAGCCTGTTGCACCTGGCCGCGAATGAAGGCCAGCAGTTCTTGTCGGCTGCGATCATCCAGCAGTTGCGTCAGGCTGTCCGCTTGCGCGCGGTTGGGCAGATTGACCAACGCATTCAACCAGGCAACACACGCCTCGCCTTCGCTGCCCAAGCGTGCAGACACAAGTTTCGTCAATTGGCTGCGCAAGCGACCATCGGCCGCTTGTTTATCGCCACTGCGCAGTTCGCTGCTCCAGGCAGGCACGACTAAACGTAACAGCTCACCAGCGACACGCGGTTCTAACGATTCAGCCAACAGTTCGGGACTATCCTGGCCAGCCGACAACAGGGCAACTGCCCGAACCAGCGGTTCGCGCGTGGCACCCAAGACCTTGACCAACAGCGGGATCTTGCTGGCCGTGGGCAAACCAGCAGCACACTGAGCGAGCGCTAACTGCACATGTGCATCATCAAGCGGTAGCGACTGCAGTTCACGGGTCATGTCACTACTCAGCTGACTGGCCTGCCCCGACCGTCCCGCCAGTTCGATAGCATGCTGAACCACTCGAGGATGAGCATCGCGGAGCGCGCCCATCAAAACAATTGGCTCGAGAATTTCCAATCGCTTAAGAGCATGCAGGGCGAGAATGCGTGCCTCTGGCCTGGTGGCCGAACCAACCAAAGCCACCAGGCTGGCCTTGACGCTCTGATCGCCCCGCTCAATCAACAACTGGCTGGCAGTGCGACGTTGCCAGGCAATGGGACTATCGAGCAGGCGCACGAGCTCAAGCGATGCTAGTTGGCCAGGAAAAGTTGTCTCTCGGTAGGCCTTTACCACCTGGCTGTTATTCGGAACCAAACGCCAGATGCGGCCTCGATCACGACCGCTGGTCAGGTCCAAGTGCTTCTTGATAATCGGCGGCAAACTCTTGGGGTGCTCGATGACTTCGCGATACATGTCGGCGACGTACAGCGCACCATCGGGTCCATCGCCGATTTGTACGGGACGAAACCAGATATCGGTCGAACGAAACAGTTCGCTTTGGCTGTCGATGCGCTGACCGCTGTATAACAGACCTTTGGGGATCAGGCGTTTGCGATGCACCAGGTTGCTGCCGACATCACACACGATCGCCGTGTCAAAGTTCGGATCGCCATAGCCGACTTCTTGATCCATGATCCAAGTAGCGGTAGCACCGGTGAAGTAACCAGCCGCGCGGCCGCCACCTTCGACGATGCCTGGCACAGCGCCGCTGACGCGCAGCCGTGTGCGCACGATCCGCCAGGGTTCGACCGGACTAGCGCGGTAGACTTCGGCTTGTGGGCCATCCTCGGCGATACTGTGCCGCAGCGCTGGCACCGGCACGTTGCCTGGATGTTGACTGAGCCATGCATCCAGGTCGATGATCTGTTGCAAGTGATCGCTATTGCTGGTGACGAACTTGTCGCCCCAACGGTTGAAGGCCATGCCATGCTGGCCGCCACCGCTGGCCGGACTCAAGATTCTCTTCAGCGGATCGAGCGTGAAATCGCGGCCATTGAGTCCGATGCGCTTACCGGCGTCAGCCGTGTCGTCACCCCCGGCCAGTTCAGCGCCACTACTGCTGGTGGCACCTTGTATGTAGCCATCCACCGACCAGCGCAAACTATTGACCAGTCCCTGCACATTGCTGCGACCAAAGCCCGTATACCAAACCTGGCGCTGATCGCTGATGCCGTCGCCATTTGCATCACCAAACCAAATCAAGTTAGGTGGTTCTGCAACGATGACACCATTTTTCCAAGGCCAGATAGCGGTCGGCCACGATAGCCCTTCGACAAAGGTCGTGCGTTTGTCCATGCGACCGTCGCGGTCTACATCCTCCAGCCTGGCAATACTGCCCAGGCGCTCCGTCTCTTGCTCGCTGTAATCGCACATCTCGACTACAAACAAATAACCATCGCCATTAAAGGCAAAGGCAACCGGGTCTTTGACCAGTGGTTCCGCGGCCACCAGTTCGACATGAAAGCCTGGTTGGACTTCGAAACTTTTGAGGGACTCTTCCACCGAGAGCGGTTGAATGCGAGGCAGTTCAGCTGAGTAATCAGCATCTGCCGCGGACTCTTGGGCTCGCGTGAAAGTAGCTAAACCAACACAGATACCAAAGACCAAGAAGATTCGCAGCAGTTTGTGTTTCATAACCAATAAGCACCCAAAAATCCGGTCATTTATTTTTTTGTTATCTGCACTACGGGATAGGGCAACGGTTCCCCCTGCAGGCCAGCAATGATATTGCGAGCGGCCCGCTCGGACATCGCGTTACGAGCGGTCACTGTGGCGCTACCGATGTGGGGTAACACCAGGCAGTTGGGCAGCTTGAGCAGGTGATGATCCGATGCCAAGGGCTCTGGTCGAGTTACATCCAAGCCCGCAGCCAACAGTGCTCCCGACTTGAGCGCTTCATACAACGCCTCTTGATCGACCACTTCACCGCGAGCGGTATTGACCAGCACGGCCGTGGGTCTGGCCTGTTTGAGAGCTTGGGCATCGATCAAGTTTTCGGTGGCCTTGGTCAGGGCCACATGCACGCTGATGAAATCGCTCTCTGCCATCAGTTCGGCTAACTCGACATGCCGTCCACCCAAGGAGGCATCGACATCGGGTTTGGGACTGCGCGAGGTATACAGCAGCTTCATATCCCAACCATGCACCAGGCGTTTGGCCACGGCTTGACCGATACGTCCCATGCCGACAATGCCCAGCGTCTTGCCGCGCAGATCGACACCGATCCAACCCAATGGTTCCCAAGTCTTCCAGCCAGCATTGAGCACACTATCCCAACCTTCGCGCAGCCGCCTGGCCGCGGCCAAGATCAACGCAACGGCGATATCGGCGGTGGCATCGGTCAGGACATCGGGCGTATTGCCGACGGCGATACCGCGATGCCTGGCCGCCGCGACATCGATATTGTTGTAGCCCACCGCAAAGTTGCTGATCACTCGCAAATTGGGACCGGCAGAGTCCATCACATCGCCGTTGATACGATCGCTCAAGAGGGACAGGATGCCGCTGCAACCATCGACATCGCGCATCAATTCCGCTTCGATGGGCGGCAACTGCCGTGGATGAATGATCAGTTCGGCATGCTCGCGCAGAAGATCAAGGCCGATCTGGGGAATGTTGCGAGCCACATAGACTTTGGGCTTACCTGTCATGGCAGGGCACTCAAGTTTCGAGGAACAGATCTTCGGGAGCAACGATCTCCAGCAGTTCAACGGCTGGTTCGCTGTTGCAATAGATTAGCGCCGTGCGGCCGTAGGTTATATGACCTGACTGAGTCGCAAAATAGTCGGCCAAATCGGGGCCGCAACTTACTTGCCACAGTCCCAGGAGCTGTACCGCGCGCATGATCCCGTGTTCGATCAACACTCTGCCCAGTGGAGTCCGCTGGCTGATGATCTCGTCGCGAGCGGGTTGATCCAGCGTGGCCAGCGCCAAACGGACGATACCGAATTGCACCACGCGGTGATCACGTTGTCGTCTGAGCAATATCTTGCGGCTGTAATGCGTGGCGGTTTGCTGGACCTCCAGCACCTGCACGTCCACTGCGCAGTGGTGGCGATCTTCGACCGTCACGGTCATGTGACCGGTATGCGCCAGCAGGCGGCGGTAGGCCACGGGCAGTTCACTGTGGTGCTGGCCAGTGAACGAACCGAGTCGATCGACCTGGCTGTAAAACAAACCGACGAGCGTATCAAGATCGGCCGTGGAGGGAGGTAGGCCACTCACGCGATCAGGCTCCGAAGGGTAATGAAACTGGAACGGCAGGCGGGCGGTTGTGGGAGGGAGGGCGGCGGCCGGCAGCAGCGACCGCCAAGGCGTCAACTGCGCGAGGTCATCGGTACCGTGGCGATCTGCGCGATGGGGACCACAGCCGCTGGAGCTTCTGAGTTGCGTTCCAATACCGTATCGACCAGGTAAATCATCAAACGCTGCAGGGCTTCGGGCTGGATATCCCGTACCACTTCCAACGCGCGTTGCTGATGTTTGTCGACCAGGCGATGCGCCTGATCAAAGGCTTTGGCTTGACGATACAGCCGCTCGATGCGCCGCACGCGTTCAGCGGCCACCAGTTCGCAACCCGGACTGACCAGTCGCAATAACTCTTCTTGGTCGCTAGTGCTTAAACTGGCCAGCGCCAAAGCCCACAGCACCGTTGGTCGGCCGCCCAGGACATCGCCACCAGCTTCCAATTTGTTGTGCTGGTCGCCTTGCCAATCGTTCAAGTCGTTCAAAATTTGAAACGCCACACCCAGGTTGCGAGCAAACTGTCGAATCGGCTCAACATAGGCAGATGCATCGCCAGCCAAACGTACACCCGTATATAGGGCTGCTTCAAACGCAGGAGCTGTCTTGAGCGCATAGATCTTCAGCGCATCCAGCGGTGTCAAACGTCGATCGCGAGCATCGCGCCACAACAGTTCAGCCCCTTGGCCTTCTGCCAGGCGAATATGCGCATTGGCCAGTCCATCGAGAATATCTGCAGCGCACTCCGCACCCAAGGTCGCGGTCTCACGACTGACCAGGCGATACCCCAGGCCAATCATGTAGTCGCCCACGTTGATAGCCGTCGGCAGTCCAAATCGTCGATGCATCGTGGGATGACCGTAACGAAATCCATCGTCATCTTCGATATCGTCGTGGACCAGGCTGGCCTTGTGGAACATTTCGATGCTCATCGCCGCCCGGCGCACGGCATCGGAGAATCTGCTAGCCACATCGGCGCCGTGGCTGGTGGTTCCGTGCCCGCCAGTCATTGCATCGTAAGCGGCCAGCGTAATGAACGGCCGGCTGTACTTGCCACCGCGGCGCACGAAATCATAGGCCAGGGCTTCGGTGGCAGCGATCGGATCATTGCCACCCAGTGGATCCAGCCCAGCCTGGCCACCGCCCGATTCAGGCGATGGATCGGCGATGGGGCGACTGCCGCGCTGCCGAATGGCCAGTCGATCAAACTGCTCGGCTTGAAAGAGATCGTTGGCGGCCCGCAGCAAGTGTACATAGCTGCGAGTTTGGGTCGCGCTGTTATCCGGCGTGCTCGACACATTCTGGATCATATCCATGACCCAAGATTCATCGACACTGGTATTGCGGCAATCGCTCGAGAGCAATGGCACGGCCATGCAAGGGATACCGGCCAGTAGAATCTTGTCGATCGCCTTCTCCAGCACGTTCAGGCAAGCCACGCCCACGATGGCATCGACATAACCGCTGACGATAATCTTCAAGACTACTGGCGAGCCTTCGGCCACCAGCACCTTGTAGCCCATGTCTTCCGCAATCGTTCGGAAGTCGGCGATGCTGCAGGCGCCGCATTTCTTGCAGTTCATGCCGAACTCGTCATAGTCAGCCGGGCAACCTTCGGCATGTTTGAGGCAGTGCGGCAAGAGGAACAATCGACGACTGGGTGGGATCGCCCCGATCTGATCGCGCCAGAACTCACTGGAGAGCACGACCATGATCCAGCCCAAGTAGCCTTCGGGCAGTCCTTCGCGTTCAAGCAATTGCCGAGCGACCGCTTCCATTTCATCTTTGGTCAGCGGATGACTTTTATCCAGTCGAGCCGCAACTTCGACGCAGCGTTGCCGCAACTGTTCGCGCAATTCCAAAGTCTCCGGCACGACCTTCAAGTGACTGGTCTTGCGGCGTCCTTTGGT
Source organism: Ottelia alismoides (assembly GCA_037367405.1). Taxonomy (NCBI): domain Eukaryota; kingdom Viridiplantae; phylum Streptophyta; class Magnoliopsida; order Alismatales; family Hydrocharitaceae; genus Ottelia; species Ottelia alismoides. The sequence goes on along the minus strand of JAZKJV010011400.1, from coordinate 4,953,190 downwards.
GGGCGGCTGGATCGAGCCGTTGGTTTCGGACGACTCCGTCGTGCCGCTAGGTGAAACTGTCGACAACGTGAACTCCCTTCAAAGGGCTCTGACTTTTCTTTGGAACTGCTTGCCTGTGGAACTGACAGCGGCGGTCAATTCCGGTTCGAGCTGCGAGGACTTAATCGCTCTGGTTTGACCACAACCGAGGCGACTCGACCGCAGCGCCTAGTGTAGCAGTTGCCGCAACCACCGGATAAAGCCGCTCGTGGTACCAAAGTTTGGCGAAATAAAATCCTATGGGCCAACTGGTGGCCAGGTGGCCAGCTTCTACAGCGGCTACCAACCATTCCAGGCCTCGCATTATAGTTGGTTTCAGACCGGTCTGGGTAGCACCACAGGCCAAGAGGGCTTCCAGGGCCAGTCCCGTTTCCTCCAAACTACTGCCTGGCTGATCGCGAACTCCAGGTCCCACGCGATACGGGACGCTGATCCCCCCACCCCATCCGCCATCAGCGTTTTGGTGCTCCTTCAGCCATTGCAGAGCTCGCTGCACACAGGCTTCCTCGCGTTGACACGCCGCATAGGCCATCAGGACTTTGGCCGTTCCATAAACCGGGTTTTCTTCGTCGCTGCGATCCTGGTTGCCAAACCAGAGCGGAAACCAACTGCCATCGGCATTCTGTTTTTTTCTTAAGAATTCAAAACCCGCTTCATGCGCACGAGCCATGCGTGACAGCGTCGACTCAGGCAAGCGTACAACATCGTCACTTGCCAAACGCTGCCACGCATGCAGGGCGCGCAGCGCATGAGCCGTCAAGTCCGAGCCGCTGCGATCAAAGGGCAGCTTGCCCCAACCTCGACAAAAAGTCGGCCAGCCTCCGTCTCGATTCTGCAGATTCATTAACCAGGTCAAGCCCTGGCCAGCCGCCTGTTCGATTTGGCGCATCATTAAAGGGGTGCGATGCCCGGGCGGTAGCAGCCATCGCTCCAGAGCCAACAAAGCTGCCGGCGTATCATCAGCATCAGGCACCGCGCCGCTCAAATTCGACCATCCCCAGCCACCGGGACTGGCACCGGTAAAGGGATGATCCGACCAATGTTGACAGCTCAGCAGCCAACGCATGGTGGTTGGAGTAACCGCTTGATCGCTGCCAGCAGTCCCTTGGCTGAGAGCCCAGATCGAGAGACTGGTCGTCCACGTTGCCAGGTTGGTATCGATCGGCAAACTGCCATCGGCCAGGCGTGAGTTGAGCAGAAAGTCGACACCGCGCACCGCCACTGGATGATCCCCCAGTTGCATGTCCGCCAGGCACATCAGCACAAAACTGGTTAGCGGTACAGCCTCCAAGTAACCGCCGCTGGTCGGTTGCATGCGCTCGAGGACTTGCAAGGTGGGCTGGATCGCGCGGCTCCGCAGGCTGCCCCACGGTCCCTTTAGAGGTCGGTGATAATGCTTGGCTTGACCAATCGCAACCAAGGCCGGTACGGCGTAGCTGACCACCGGCATGCGAGCCCAGCGATACCAGCGCTGCGGTAACCAGGCCGCTTCAAAGGGCAGCGTGGGCACATCATCCCAGGGGACGATCCCGGCCAGTGCGCAATTGGTCAAGATCGGGGCCACAAACGTTTTGTCTTTACCGTACCGCCTGCGCAGCGCATCCCACTTGCCCAAGCGTTCGCAATACTGCCAACCACGCTCGATTGGCTGATGCGCATGCTGGCCATAGTCGGCCAACTGCCAGGCTGCCAGAACCAGGAGCGTGGTGGCGATGTTGGAATGACTCAGATCGGTATCCCCAAAACCACCATCGCTGTTTTGCTGGGCCAGCAACCAGCGGCAGCCCACCTCGATAGCAGAATCGATCTCGGCGCGGCGAGCTTGATAAACCTTGGCATTCGCGCGCCGCAGCAGCGACCACGCGCTGATCGCCGTGGCAGTCGACAGGGCCGACGTCGATAACTGGCCAACCCAATGCCCGGCAGAATTTTGTTGTTGGCATAACTGAGCGCGAGCCATTTGCCAGGCATGCACCAGCCGCTCAGCCGTTAACGGCGGAGACTGAGACTGGTCAACTTGGGGAGGGCAAACAAGCGGAGGATTCATAGACCAGCTCATCAGGCCAAATTACTTCGCGACAGATGCTATGGTACAATGGGCCCCCGGCTGATGCCACCATCGTAGTTACTCGCAGCAGTGGAGCTTGGTCCGATATGCAACGCATTCTGGCAATCGCCTTGATGCTCACTTATATGGCTGGATGCACCGGCTCGACAGATTCATCCCAAGGTCAAGCCGATCGAACAGCAGCCAGTGGCGCAGGCAGCGCAAATGGTCAGGAAACGGCCGGCCAGGCCGATCCACCTCCGCCAGTCCTGATCAACGAAGTCGAAGTCAGCCAGGCAGACTTTGGCAAACTCGATAGCGCGATTCAGTCCTTCCATGGACGAGTCGTGGTGGTGGATATTTGGAGTACTTCATGTTTGCCTTGCATGAAAGAGTTTCCCAACCTGGTAAAACTGGCCGGGCGTTGGCCTGAGGAACTGGTCTGCATATCGTTGAATGTCGACTACACTGGATTGCCAACTAAACCGATCCGCGAGATTCTGCCGAAAGCCAAGGAGTTCTTGGTCAAAGTCTCGGCCAGCCCTTCGAACATGATGAACCTGGTTTGCAGCGAGCCTGATGAGCACGTGTTTACCAAGTTCGAGATCGAGGCCTTGCCGGCGATTTTGGTTTACGACCAACAGGGCAAACTGGTCAAGAAGTTAACGGTCGATACCGCCGGTGAAGATGGTTTGACCTACGAAAGCGATGTAGTACCGCTGGTCGAACAATTGATGAAAGCGAATGCTGAAGGACAGCCTTGAAAAAGAAATCACTTCCGCCCAGCGATGCGGAACCGACCGAACAAGAGGGGCAATCGCCACTGATCAGCGATCAAGTGCTGATCGAACATCTTCCTCTGCTCGACTTTGACCACGCGATCCTTGTATCCAGCGGTCGTGCGCAAGCCGCCGAGCATTTGCACGCCCATCGATCGACAGCCCACATCTGCGCCTGGTATCTTGACTTGCACCAGGCCAACCAGGCCAGGTCGACCCTGCCTGATGGTGTGCAGGTAGTCTGCAGCGCTGACTTGCCCTCTCAGGAAGTACAACTGGCCGGGCTGGCGATCTCCAAACGCGGTGAAGCGGAACTGACGCGCGAACTGTTGCAGCAAGCTCATCAGTGCCTGGCAGTGGGGGGCATGTTGGCAGCCTCGGTCGACAATCCCAAGGACACCTGGTTGCATGAGCAACTGGAGGGGATGTTCGATAAAGTGACTTGTATCGATGACCCGCGAGGTCGAATGTACTTGTCGCGCAAGACGGGTCCACTACGGCGAGTGCGTAACTTCCAAGCCGAAGTTGTCTTTCGTGATGAAGAGAACTTGATCAAGCTGGTGACGCGTCCCGGAGTATTTGCCCATCGACAACTCGACCCAGGTGCGCGGCAATTGTTGCTGAGCGTCGATATTGAACCGGGCCAGCGCATCTTGGATCTGGGCTGTGGCAGCGGAGCCATTGCGTTGGCGGCCTCGCTGCGAGCCGAGAACGTTGAATCGATCGCCATCGACTCCAATGCCCGCGCGATTGCATGTGCCCAAGCAGGCGCCGAGCTAAATGGTGTGACCAACTTGCAAACCATTCTTAACTGCGATGGCCAGCCGGGCCTGGATGCATCGGTCGATGTGGTCTTATGCAATCCGCCCTATTACAGCAACTTTGAAATTGCCGAGCGCATGGTACAAGCCGCCAACCGCGCACTGCGGCCCGGTGGAGCTGCCCTGTTCGTCAACAAGCAGCCGCGCTGGTATAGCGAGCGCATGCCCCAGACCTTCATCGATGTCGAGCAGTTCGAAAGCGGCAAGTACTTCGTCGCCTGCGGCCGCAAAGCTTGATTCGCGGTTGTTTATGAAGTCGGCCACGAGTGAGTGGTCGACCTATGGCTAAATCAATAGTCCCTCGCTTACGCTTCGGGTTGGGATGGGATCGGCGGCAAAGCTTGTTGAATTTCTCTGGTTGCGGAGATAGGTTCTTATTCCACGCCGAACAGACCGGCGGGGGTCACCAATTGGCCGCCGGCGGTACCGATGCGACCGCTGGGCAAGAAGCGTGGTTCGATATTAAAGTTGAAGCTAACGTTGTCGCGGCCACTGTCGACATTGACGCCCACTTGAACCAAGGCCGACTCACCGATGCGTGTAAGCGTGAACGTCTGGCCGATACTCCCGATCTTGCTGAAGTCCCAAGCGGCCCCGCCAGCGGCTACCCACTTGTCGTTCAGGCGATAGTTCATGTAACCGTTCAAGACGTTGCTACTGATTGGACCTTCTAGCGAGAGGATTCCCAGGTAGGCCTGACCGCGGCCTGGACGCGAGATCATGGCCCCGGCCGAGATCGCTTTTAGTCCTTGCGAGAAGACATCGAAGTAACCATCCGATAGCAACGTCAAACGATCGCCGACGTGATAACGGAAGTCGTAATTGATCGCGCCGACATCTTCACCAAAGTTATCGCGTTCGGCTTTGGGGTAGTAGATCCAATCGACATCGAACGAAACCAGGTCGACGATGCGTTCACGCCCCGGATAGCCACGTTTGGTTTGCCAGCGCTGGTTGACGCTGCTGCGGAGTTGCATCATATCGTCAACCACTTCGGAACTGCTGGCCGTGACGTAGCGCTGCATGCCTTGTCGCAAAGCGTAGTTGCGTTCTTCGAATCGTTCGGGCCTCGCGCCGCCGAAGGTATTGAAGATCATACGCCGGCGGAAGTGTTCTTGCGCGTTATCGTCCAAGGGATCATACAGTGGCAGTCTATCCAGATCCTGGCTGGAGTCGGCATAGAACAATTCGTTTTCGAAACTGACTTTATGCGCCAGCCCGTTGATATCCAGCAAACTACTGTTGAACGATGGATAAGCGCGCCACATAGGCAGGGCTGAACGAATTCCACCTTGCCCAGTCAAACGCGTTAGCTCTTGGCCGGTGACATCTTCACCCCAGTAAGCGGCTTCGCCCGAAACGAAAGGGGCTAGCTTCAACACGCCGAAGTTGAACGGCGCGCTCAGTTCCTGACGAGTAATGGCCCGCACGCCTTCGCTATCGACTTCCCAAGGCAAGCGTTGAAAAGTAGCCGCATCTCGAGGATCGGTGGGCGTAGTAGCCACGCGCTGGTGAGCATAGCCCACGGTCGTGCGTTCATACCAGGTGAGCCATTCGCCCAGGTCTTGTCCCAACCAGTAGTGATCGGCTTTGGGCAATTGTTCGGTTTCGGTGAAGAACTTGTTGATACGCGGTTGCCCCACGATATCGAAAATGCGATTGCCGTTGTAACTGCGCAGTCGCAGCGAGGTGTTGAAGTCCGTTTGTTGATCCCACTCGTTCTCGAAGTACTGCTCGAGGAAGTTACGATCGGTGATATAGCCCAGTTCGGACCACAGCTCGACGTTGGGAGTCAGGAAGCTGCGAAATCGCCCGACGGCTCGACCGCGAACATCGGCTTCGGGCACCAGGTTGATTCGATCGTTGCCCAAAATGTCCAGGCCTTGTTCATTAATGAACCATGCATCCGCATAGCCTGAGGTCGGACCTGCGAAAAGAAAGTTGGGGCGATCCATGGTGAAGCGAGCGCCGCCGGCCAGGCCGCGTTTGGACAGGTAGTCGGCTGACAAGCTTAGATCGGTTCCATCTGGACCGTCGATACCCATCAATTGGTAGCCATCGAACTCGGTCAATACCTGGGTACCGAAGATCTGATCGTTCTTGAATTTGACACTGGATACATAAAAGCTTGGCTTATTCAGATCTGTGGTGAAGATGGGCCAGTAACTGACTGGCAAGCCGGCCAGGTAGATAAAGTTGTTGCGGCTAGTGGCCTGCAGTCCAGTGGGTTGTCCGCGAGCCGGATAGCGACTGTTATCGACATCACCTTCGGCACGTGTATCTTGGAAGCTGACACGATCGGCTTGCAGCCAATAGCGCGGCACTCCCAGTCGACTGCTGGTGATGGCTGCGCCGTAGGCCAGGAAGTTTTGTCGGTCGCGTTGTTCAACTACGTCGGCCTTCAGTCGCAACAGACCTTGATACTGCGGCACGGGTGTGAGGACTTCGGCCGACAGCACCATGCCGTACTCGCTGTTGACGTTGTAATACATGCGCTCGGCATAGATCACGCGTTGCCCTTGGCGAACGACGATGTTGCCTTCCAGGTACAGTTCGATGGGTCGATCGGCAAAGGACTCTACCCCGCCCAGCAAGCTTGGCTGAGCATTGCTGTTGCCGCGGATCCACATCACGGCGTTATCGGTTTCGATGGTCACGGTCCCAAAGTCGGTAACCGCGCCATTGCTGTCGCGAACCTGGACACCGGAGATAGTCAACATGACGCCATCGCGGATCGTGGCTACGGTGTCATTGCTCTCGGGGCGTGATTTGTAATGGATCAGCGGAGGGCGACTGGCGCTGCGTGGGCTAATGGAGAGCAGTTTCACACCGAAAGGCCCAGGCGGTGAGACCTGGGCTGCGGAGTAGGGCTGAACGGCTTCGTTTGGCGCTGGCAGGCCGGTTGCCGGGTAGGGGGCAGATCCATCTTGAGGGATCACCAGACCGCCGGGAGGCAGCATGGCTGTACCTGGATTGCTGACGTTGGAATCGGCCGGCCACTGCACACCGCCTGGCAAAGGCTGGACAGCCGGCTGATTAGTTGCGGGTTGATTGGGGAAGCTGCCCGTTTTTGGTGCAGGCAAGAGGTTGCCTGGCCCGATGGTGATGGCCCCGCCGGCGGCAGCCGGGTTGGAGTTGTTGGCTGGCAGTAGTGGTGGGGCTGTGTATTGAGCTGGACGCACTGCTTGGTTTGGATCGCGATTCCAATCCAGGCGCGGGATATCGTGTCGAATCTCCTCGCGATGAACGTCGCTTTGGATCCCTTGATAGCTAAACAGATGGCCCATCCAGATGGCGTCATCGAGAAGTTTGTTGCCTTCCCAAACCATGTGGACGTTGCCTTCCATGGTGCAGATGAACTTGTTGGGCACTTTGGGATCGGCTGGCGGCGTGCGATCAACCCACAGGATCAGGTCATCGCAACTGGCTTCGAGCGCGCCCTGACGCAACTGGCAGCGGCCTCGAAAAGCGATGACTTCGTAGGAGCCGCGGAATTGTCGGGCCAGCGTTTCAGCTCGAACATGGATCGAGTGATGGGGCGAGACGGCCGGCAGGGTAATATCGGCAGCTTGGGCGGTGGCGCAGAGCGTCCAGCAAGTTAGCAATAGGTATACGAGCAGCGGCACGCCAGGCAGTTTTTGGAAACTGCAGGCATGGATCACCGAGGGCAGTTTGGTGCTGGAGGCTTCCTTGCCGCTCACCAAAATCGTTCTTTTCGTTGGAAAAACCTAATCCATCGCTCGTATAAAACCACAAAATGGTGGCGGATTATAGCGCGGGCGGTCGCTCGCCTCAAGGCGAATAAAAACGCGAGTGACAATCCCACAGCTAGCAATTTTGCTTGGGCACTCCTGCCCGAGGCCTCCACCAATCAGGCCTCCCTGCGCACGCTGCTTTGCTAGCAATAAGCGCTTGACGGGGACACACCCCGCTCATTCAGCTCCATAGCCCATTTGCTAGCATAGCGCGGAATGCTGGGGACACACCCGCGCGTTTTTGGGGAGACGGGTTGCGAAGGCTGGGGGGCTCTTGTCAGTGGCGGGGGGTGTCGGGGACAATGATCCGCGGTGTTGAAGTTGTAGAACCTTTGAATGACGCGGCATGAAAACTCTGGCTGACTTTGCTCATCTGATTCGCGAAAACGAACCTCTGGCTCCCCATACCTGGCTGCAAGTTGGAGGACCGGCTCGGTATTTCGCTGAACCGACGACGGTGGCGGAACTCCAAGCCCTGGTAGCGGCTGCTCATCATCAACAAGTCCCAGTGCGTGTCTTGGGCGGTGGCTCCAATTTGCTGGTACAAGAATCCGGCTGCGATGCTTTGGTGCTGCATCTGGCCGCACCCGACTTCTCCACCATCAACGTCAACAGCCCCAAAGTCGTGGTTGGTGGCGGCGCGAAACTCAATCACGTCATCTCACGCGTTGTCGGCGAAGGACTCGCCGGTCTAGAACACCTGGTCGGTATCCCGGGTACGATCGGCGGCGCGATTGTCAGCAATGCTGGCGTCGACAACGGCGATATTGGTTCACGCGTAACCCGCGTCACCACGCTCGACCTTCATGGCAAAATCACCCAACGCCAGAAACCTGACTTCCAATTCTCGTACCGACGTAGCGACTTGGACGACACCATCGTTATCGAAGTCGAATTGGAACTCGAGCCAGGCAACGCCGCGGAGTTGACTCGCCGCATGCAAAACAGTTGGATCGTCAAGCGCGCCGGCCAGCCTCCCACCGACCAACGCTCGGCCATCGCGTTCGTCGATCCTTCCGGTATCACCGCCGCCGAATTGATCGAACAAGCCGGACTGCGCGGCGCCGCCGAAGGCGAAGTCTCCCTCAGCAGCCAGTTCCCCGGCTATATCGTCGTCTCAGGCAATGCCAAAAGTAGCCAAGTGCTAGCATTACTGGATCGAGTTCGCAAAGCGGTCCTGCTTCGCACCGGAATACAGTTGCAGTCGCATCTAAGAATTTGGTAGGCTCCAGCCGGGCGGTTAGGAACATTGATTGCATACATTGTTCCAACTGCCTATTCAATCCAGTGTACGCCTCCCTTGAGACGCCCTGCGCTGGCCACCGATATTCAGACGATCACATGCACCCGGAGCACCGGGAAAAGGAGAGGAGTATGGGGCAGGAAAACGCCAACGAACAACCCCCACCACCTCCTCCTACCTTTTGGCAAAAACTTGGTGAGCGCATACGCAATACACCAGGCAGTGGTTTAGGGTTCGCCGTTATACCGCTGCTGATCCTGGGGTATCTGGGTTGGTACTACTACGGCGCGGACCATCTGGACCAGACGCTGTACTCGTTGAAGTTAGAGAACATCGAACTGACGCCTCAACCGGCTTGGATCCGCGACGATCTCAAGGCCAAAGTCTATCACAGCAACCAGCTCTCCAAAGTATCCCTACTGGAACCTCAAGCCACCGCCACGATCGCCCACGCGTTCGATGCTCACATGTGGGTCAAGAGCACCAACCATGTCCGCAAACTCAGCGGTGGCAAAGTGATCGTCGATGTCACCTATCGCCGACCAGCCGCGATGGTCTACTGCGATCAAGTCAACATCCCCGGCAACATCACCAAAGGCGGCGCATATCCGGTCGATGAAGATGGCGTCATCCTCGATAGCAGTGAGTTTGCCCCAGCCGAAGTGCATAACTACTTCATGATCATCGCCGAACAAGCCTGTCCTACAGGCAAAGTCGGCAATCCCTTCGGCGATCCTCGCATCAACGAAGCTCTCGCGCTGTGCAAGTTACTTGAGAACCTCCGCGAACCGCTGCGCTTGGCATGTATCTATGTCGAACCAGATTCGGTCGATTTGCAACTTGGTGGATTCAATTCGTGGATCCTGAACATCGCCACCAAAGAGAAACGCAAGATCATCTGGGGCCACGCGCCGGGTAAAGAAACGCGCGATGAACCCTCCGTAGAAGAAAAGATCGCTGCTTTGACCGCCTGGCTGAAAACGCCCGCAGCCGAATCTCCGGTAAAAGTTCTCGATCTGCAACTCCGCCGCGGCCAACGTTTGACGTCAACACCCAACCTCTCAAGCTCACTGCCTTCGTCAACAATCGCGCCGACCTCTCTGGTAACTCCACTATCAGGCAGCGTACCGCGACCATTGCCTCCGCAACAAGACATGCACCAACCGGTGCCCACGCGATTGCTGCCCACTTCCGACAAGAAACCCAGCAAGCCTATCGATGTGTCACTGCCGGAACTGACTTCGCCAGACCCTACGCCATCAGGCCCATGACAGCTTCGCCTTCTAACCCACCGTCCGCTGCATCCCAGCCCGGCACCCCCGAGCCAAAGGGTCGCGAAACCATCGGACTGATCGGCTTGGGACTGATTGGGTTTGAAATTGCTCAGCGATTCATCAGCGCTGGTTGGAGGGTATTGGGCTGGGACATCGACGACCAGCGCCGCGGGCTGGCTGACTCTACTGGAGTCGATATAGCTTCTTCCGCGGAACACGTTTGGCAACATTGTCAACGTGTCGTGCTCAGTTTGCCCAACGATAGGATCGTTCAGTCTGTCTTGAACGAGGCTATTCCTCGACGCGGCCATACGATTATCGATACGACCACCGGTGAGCCAGATCTTCGTACGCTCTTGGCCAGCCGTTATCAGGCTCAAACCGTAGAGTTCGTCGACGCGACCATCTCGGGCAGTAGCGCCCAGTTGCGAGGCGGCAGCGCAGTGATTCTCGCCGGGGCCAGCGAACTGGGCTGGGCCAACGTCGCCAGTCTACTCAGCGCGCTTTCGCCTGAGTGTTATCGCGTGGGCCCACCTGGCGCAGGCACGCGTATGAAACTGGTCACCAACCTGGTGCTGGGCTTGAATCGCGCAGCCTTGGCCGAAGGCCTGGCATATGCCGACGCTCAAGGCCTCGATCTGTCGCTGACACTGCAACTACTAAAGGCGACACCCGCCTACTCGCGCATGATGGACGCCAAGGGCGAGAAGATGATCCAGCGCGACTTCACACCGCAAGCCAGGCTGACTCAACATCTCAAAGACGTCAACCTGATCATTCAGTGTGCATCGCAGTACAAGCTGACCTTACCCTTGAGCGAAGCCCATCGCCGAATTTTACAAGCCGCAGAAGGCCTGGGTTATGGCGATATGGACAACAGTGCCTTGATCGCAGCCTACAAGTTCAACTCGGGTTCCGCCTGAGCCTGCCAGCGTCCCAGCACGCCCAGTCCAATCAGCGGAAAGCCCGGCACGCGCTGCGCATACTCGCGATAGGGCTGGCCGATGAATCGCAGCAACCGCTGGTCTTTCAAGTAACTGCCTATATAGATGTAAATGGTCCACACGACCGTCAGGATCACATGATCCATCGACATGTGCGGCGTGAACCAGATCAATCCCAGAAAGCTCAAATAGACCGGGTGCCGCATCCAGCGAAACGCCCCCTGCTGCACGAACTGGCGGCGCGGTGGCTGGACACCTCGCACCCAATACAACCATGGCAACAGACCAGTCTGATACCCCAGACCGCTCAACCACAAACTATAGAAGAGCGCAACCCAACTACCATAAAAGGCCATCAGCATCAGCGTCTCCGACCAACCATGCAAATCCCACAGGCATTCGCTGGCCGGCGTCCACAACGCAAACAGCAACAGCAAGCTGATGCATGTCGCCACACAATGAATACATCCCATCATCGCCGGATGGATATAAGCCTTAATGCGTTTCTGAACCGCAGGGACCAGCAGCAGACTATGCGGCCAGGCAAATAGTATGGCCAGCAATAGGTCACCGACAATTGAAAAGCGTCCCTGTGGCACCAGCGGTCCGCGCAAGAAGCCAAACAATTGCCAGGCTGTCCAGAGAAACAACAGTTGCGTACCAGCCCCAAACGCTATGCCGCCAACTCGGCTCCAGCCCAGCCGAACTGGGGCAGGCACAATACTTGATGACATCAGCCCATTCCAACTAACGCATTCTTCAGCCGACCATTTGGCCAGCCTTCAGAGCACCTGACATGTCACCAGCACTCCGCTGGCAACATAGCAGCGATCCTCGCTGCCAACCGCTTTCAAGTCAAGCTCATGTCGCAATCTTTTGAGCGACGAAGCAGCCATATTCCATGGCTTTGGTCTGATAGGCCTCTAAAATCGCATCGAATCTATCTAAAAACAGAACATGGTCGCGCCCCAGCACCCGGGCCAAATGCCGCACGCCAGTTCGTCGCACTCGGTCGCGACAAATCTCCCAGGTCTTCCAAACACGCTCCGTCCATAACTGGCTGTGCACCATTGTCAGGCCGGCACCCTGCAACCAGCCTTCGTAGTCAGCTTGAGTTCCCAGCGACGGGCAAAAGAAGCCTTCGCAGACTTCGAAACATAACTGCTGTGTACGGGGTGCAGCTTCATCGTGACCAGCCAACCAGGCACAGATGGCCACTCGCCCACCGGGCACCAGCCACGTAGCTGCTTTGCGAAAGAAAGCCGCTTTGTCAAACAGATGTTCCGTACATTCAATGCTCCAAACAACATCCGCGCTCTGCTCGGGTAACTCCAGTTGCTCCGCATCGGCGCACAGAAAATTGGTTCGCTTGGAAGTACCATGCACCAGCGAGGTAGTCTTGGCCCACCTACGTTGAACGGGCGAAATCGTTACCCCGGTCACCTGGCACTGGCGATGTTTGGCCAGCCAGACGCTCGAACCGCCCATCCCGCAGCCCACATCCACCACGCGCTGGCCACCATCGATCCCTGCCAGGCTGGCCAGTTGTTCAGTCAATTGCCTGGCCGCTACTTGCGGCGATTCATTGGCTTGCCACAAACCATGATGCAGGTGCGGTCCCCACATCAATCGATAAAAGAGCGTCCCCAGATTGTAATGAGTTCGGATAACCTGCTTTTCAATGGCTGGACAAGTAATCAATATGGCCTCGGTCTGTTAATATGAGCACTTCCAAGTTCAGCAGCTTTGGCGAAAGAGAGACTTGATCTCCTTTTCAAGTGGTGATTACACCGGAGCGGTGAACCGGGCACAAGTAGACGAGCGAAATTGGTGAACACAGCCGTGCACACAAAACAACTGGGATCGACTGAGTTACATTTGACACGCATTGGCCTGGGGACCTGGGCCATCGGCGGTGGTAATTGGAAGTTTGCTTGGGGCCCCCAAGATACCAATGAATCGATCGCCGCCATCCATCGTGCCCTCGACCTGGGTATCAACTGGATCGATACCGCGCCGGTTTATGGATTGGGTAACTGCGAAGAAGTCGTCGGCCAAGCGCTGGCCGGACTGGCCACCCGCCCCATCATCGCCACCAAATGCGGTCGCTGCTGGACCGAAGATCGACAAATCGTCGCCCGCATTAAACGCGAGAGTATCCTGGCCGAATGCGAAGAGAGCCTGCGACGCTTGCGCGTGGATGTCATCGACTTGTACCAGATCCACTGGCCTCAGCCCGATGAGGATATCGAAGAAGCCTGGGAAGCCGTCAACTTGCTGATCAAAGCCGGCAAGATCCGCTACGGCGGTGTCAGCAATTTCAATCGTGAACAACTCCAACGCATCGGTCAGGTCGCCCCAGTCGCTTCGCTCCAACCACCCTACAGCATGCTGGTCCGCGGGATCGAAGGCGAACTGTTGCCCTACTGCGGCCAGCACAACATCGGCGTCGTGGTCTACAGTCCCATGCAGAAAGGCTTGCTGACCGGCAAGGTAACACGCCAATGGGTAGAGAGCCTGGCGGCCGATGACCATCGACGCCTCGATTCACAATTCAATGATCCCAAGCTGACCGCCAACTTGAAACTGGTCGAGTCACTGAAACAGATTGCCGCTGCGCATGACAAAACCGCCGCTCAACTAGCCATCGCCTGGACGCTCCGCCGCAGCGAAGTGACCGCCGCGATCGTCGGTGCCCGCCGCCCCGACCAGGTCGACCAGTTAATCGCCGCCGGCGATTGGCAGTTAGATCCCGCCACCATAGACCAGGTGCAACAAGCACTCAGCGAGTTGCCGAGGCTGTAGGCTGTAGGCTGTAGGCTGTAGGCTGTAGGCTTTTAAATCTCAGATCTCACATTCAACTCTCGGGTTCTCGATTGGGACAATCCATGCCTGGTAAATTCTGGCTGATCAAGAGCGAGCCGGATGTGTTTAGCATCGACGACCTGGCCAAAGCGCCCAAGCAAACGACCTATTGGGATGGCGTACGGAATTATCAAGCTCGCAATACGCTGCGCGATCAAATGCAACTGGGCGATATGCTGCTGTACTACCACAGCAACTGCGAGCAACCGGCGATCGTAGGCCGAGCCAAAGTGGTTCGCACTGGTTATCCTGACTTCACCGCTTGGGATCCCGATGATCCGCATTTTGATCCCAAGACCGATCAAGCCAACCCGCGCTGGTTTATGGTGGATGTCAAGTTTGTAGACAAGTTCACCCAGCCCTTGACCTTGACTGGTCTGCGAACGGTTCGCGGACTGGAAAAAATGGTCCTGCTGCAGAAAGGCTCGCGCTTAAGCGTCCAGCCCGTCACGGCCAAGGAGTACGAGATTATTTGCCGACTGGCAGGTCTGGCGAGTTAAGCTGCTCAAAGCCAGCCAGTTGATAGGCTCGCGCATAGCGTTCCAAGTTGTCTGAATTGGCCAACGTTTCCCAGTTCAATTGCTGTGGATAACAAGCCTCAATCCAGCTCTCGAGTCTGTCGGCTAGTTGATCGGTCAATCGATATTGCGGAGCGAACTGCTCCAGTTGCTCTTCAGGCAGTTGTAGTCTCAATCGCAAACAGGCCGGGCCTCCTCCACCTGACATGCTTTCGTTCAAGGCTACATAGTGCACGCCGGCCACCGGGTTGGAACTGTCCGCAATGAGTCGCTCGATCCAGCGCTGAACGCTGTTGGTTTGCCGGCACTGCTCTGCGCAGACCAAGATCATCGCCTCCGGATCCTCGGCTGGAGTTACTAGTTGGCTGTTGAACAGGTAACTGCTCACCGCCTCTTGTAGTGTAACTTCGTTACTGGGCACTTCGATCAGGTTCAGCCGTTGGCCGGTAAGACTTAGAAAAGACTCGGCGATGCGATCCAGTTGGTTATGAGCGTTCAGGAAGGCTTGCTGGTGCATCATCAACACATGGCGATGACTGGTTGCAATGACGTCGTTGTGGAACACGCCCGCGTCGATAGCCAAAGGATGCTGCTGCAGAAAAAATGTGCGATTCGGCGCCAGTCCATGCAGGCGTGCGACTGCGGCGCAGGCATCCTGAGTCTGCCTGGCGACGAAACGTTGACTGGTCTGGGCCTGATCGACTGGCAGGCCAGGATCACCATGCACAAACAGATGGAGTGCCTTACTGCCAGTGCCGTCGCATAGCCGCATATGATTGGCGGCCCCTTCATCGCGCAGCGGCAACACGGGTGGCAGGGCTTCGTGGATCGCGTAGGAAGTCACGGGCAGGCTGCTGAACATTTGCTGGAACTGCACCTGGCGGTCGGCATGTTCTGACAACCGGTGCCAACTGCTGGATAGATTGGCCAGCGTCAAATGATGGCGGCCATCGCGACAGTCGCAAGCCGGCGCGAATGTACCTGCATTGGCCGCCCACATAAAGGCACTGCTGAAGGCTGCTGAGTAGGCATGAGGCGCGCTAGCGCGGGCGGCCTGACACTGCTCGGCCAGGGAACCTTCAAACCCCAGCCGCTTGAGAAACTCTGGCAGCGGGCGGCGGAGCGGTGGCAAGACAAACTGCGGCACGCCTAGCGAAGCGACCAGCCGTGCTTTGCGCAGGCCTTCCAGCGCGCCGCGCCGAGGACTGGAAGGTTGCCGTTGATGCTCGGCCGAAGCGACATTGCCAACACCTACACCACCAAAGTGATGCGTCGGTCCGACGATTGCATCCAGGTTTACTTCGATATACATGCTTGGGCGGCTCCGTCTAAGCCTGGTGAGAGTTTAGCGGTTGCACTCGGAACGCGCTGAGCTTCCAGCGAAGCCACCGGGTAGGCACAGTAATCAGCCGCAAAGAAGCCGCTGGGCATATGGTTGCCGCTGGCTCCGATACCACCAAATGGCAAGCGCCCACTGGCACCAGTGGTTTGTCGATTCCAATTGACGATACCTGCCCGGATATGATCGACGAAGTAGTGGTAGTCCTGCGGATCGTCGGCCAACAGTCCAGCCGCTAAACCAAAGCGTGTCTGGTTGGCTTGCATGACTGCGTCAGCCAGGCTGCCAACGCGTATCACGCTCAGCAGTGGCCCAAAGTGCTCCACGTCGTCGTGGGCGATGCCAGTCATATCGATCAGTCCGGGAGTCAACAGGGCATTGGAGCGCGCGTCGAGCCGCATCTCCACCAGGGCTCGGCCACCTTTGGCGAGGTTATCGGCCTGTGCTGCCAACATGCGGGCCGCCGCCGCTGGCCGCACGAGCGTACCCATGAACGGCGCCGGTTCATCAAAGGGTAAACCCACGCGCAGCGATGTGAGAGCGGCCTGCAACATGGCCAGCAATCGTTCGGGCTGAGATTGCTCGGTGATGATCAAGCGGCGAGCGCACGTACAGCGTTGGCCTGAAGTGATGTAGGCAGATTCGATGATCTGCATCACGGCGCCGGGGAGATCGCCCACAGCATGCACGACCAAGGGATTATTGCCGCCCATTTCCAAGGCCAGCAACTTCTCTGGCTGGCCACCCAACATCTTGTGCAGACTCGCCCCAGCCCGATAACTGCCGGTGAACAGAATGCCTGCGACGCGCGAGTCGCTGGCCATTTGCTGCGCGATACGCGCATCGCCATGCACCAGGTTCAAAACACCAGCGGGCAGTCCGGCCGCTTGCCACGCCTTGACCAGCCACTGTCCAACCCCGGGTGTTAACTCGCTGGGCTTGAAGACGCAAGTATTACCAGCCAATAGGGCGGGCACGATGTGCGCACCTGGCAAGTGAGCCGGCAGGTTGAAGGGCCCCAGGACCAACATGACACCATGAGGTTTGTAGCGCGTAATCGCTTGCAGTTCGCCTTGGGCCTCTTGAGTGGTCCAGCGTCGAGCGCGCAGCGCATCGATAGCGTTGGTGACTTTGCCGATAACGGTAGCCACTTCCGAATGCGACTCCCACAGTGGCTTGCCCGTTTCCCAACTGATCAGTTCGGCCAATTGCCCGCGCTGGCTGTCTACCTGGCTGGCAAACTGACGGGCGATGGCGATGCGTTCATCCAGCGATCGCAGACTCCAGGCCGGCAGCGCTTCGACAGCCGCAGTCACGGCGCTTGCCGCCTGGTCGCTATCGGCGTAAGCGCCTTGCCAGCAGATTCGACCATCGATCGGACTTTGGCTACTGGCCAGCTCACCTCGACCAGCCAGCCACTCAGCGCCAATCCGTTGGTGGCCTACCCAGGCTTGAAACTCGACCACTCTCGCACTCCTTGATTGCTGCCCTTGAGGTTTGTCTGTCTCAATCATAACGCGCACAGCGACTGGTCATCATGGATGGACAAGTATCATGCGAGGTCCACGCGGGGCGGGGCTGGTAGCGCCGGCGCGGCTGGTGCCGGGCCCAAAGAGCCTGCAGCGCTGACACCAGTCCCGTGCGACTTTATTCTGGCCGGCCCCTCGCGCAAACCGGTTTAGCATAGAAAACGGTGCCTTAGCCGGGTGCCAATCGTAACGTTCGTAGCGTTAACAAGGGAATGGACGATTTCAAAGCTGCGATTCTCCATGAGGATTTCCGGACATAACTGGTTGGCAAGCTACCTTTTCAGGACCCCAGAATCTGCTCGTCAACCGCAGGTCCAGCTATGCCCGGTTTCTTTATCGATCAACAAAGCCGCATCTTCACCACGATTCAGCGGGCCAGCGACGCCCTCTGTATCATTGGTGGTTTGTATGTGAGCGTGTGGATCGTGGGCGAGCAGGTGAACGATTACACGCTGATCGTCGCCCTGGCTGCCTCGACGCTCTTTCTGTTAGTAGGCGAGATCAACAACCTCTACACGCAAGCTCGCAATCAAAGCGTCTCGCGCGAGTTGCTCAGCGCGCTCAGCTCCTGGTTGGGCACCCTCTGCTTGCTGGCTGTATTTCTGTTGGTAACCCGATTTGGTCAAGAGTTCGCTCGGCGCAGCCTGCTGGCCTGGTGCTTTGTCGCCATCGCGCAAATGGGTTTGATGCGCATCAATTTGCGAGTCATCGTCGAGATGCTCTTCAGCGGCGACTGGACAACTCGGCGCTGTGCGATTGTAGGTCTTAATCCGTTAGGCAAGCAACTGGCTGAAAACGCTCGCAATAATCCGGCTTGTGGTCTGCGCATGATCGGCTTCTTTGATGACCGGGCCACCCAGCGTATGCTCGACGAGTTGCAAGTCCCCGAGATGCACTTGGGCCGAATCCAAGAACTGGTTTGTCGAGCCAAGGCAGGTGAGATCGATACGGTGTTCATCACCCTGCCGATGCGAGCGGAAAGTCGCATTCGTCAGTTGCTCGAACAATTGGGTGATACGACGGCCAGCGTCTACATCGTGCCCGACTTTTTTGTTTTCGAGTTATTGCACTCCAGTTGGACACAAATCGGTGGCTTGCCGGTGGTCAGCGTTTTTGAAACGCCACTGTACGGAGTGGACGGATGGATCAAACGAGGCTTTGACCTGGTCGTCGCCATCTGTGGACTGATGGTAATCGCTCCAGTCATGTTGGTGTGCGCGCTGCTGGTGAAGCTCAGTTCGCCAGGCCCGGTCTTCTTTCGCCAGCGACGTTATGGACTGGATGGCAAAGAGATCCTGGTTTGGAAGTTTCGCTCGATGCGCACCTGTGACAATGGCCCTCAGGTCAATCAAGCAACCCGCAACGATCCACGCATAACGCCGATCGGGGCCATCTTGCGCAAAACTTCGCTGGATGAACTGCCTCAATTGTTCAACGTCATCGAAGGTACGATGTCGCTGGTGGGACCGCGGCCGCATGCCACGGCTCATAACGAACGATATAGAAAGTTGATTCCCGGATATATGCTGCGTCACAAGGTCAAACCGGGCATTACCGGGCTGGCGCAAGTCGAAGGTTTTCGTGGCGAGACCGAGACGATCGACAAGATGCAAAAGCGAGTCGAGTGTGACCATCGCTATATCCGCGAATGGTCGGTGTGGTTGGATTTGAAGATACTCTTCCGGACCGTCTTTGTGGTCTTGAAACAGCAGAACGCTTACTAACAACTTTTCCCAGCAGGTCGATCTGGCCAGTCCGGGTGGTTCAGGCAAAGTTTGATAGGTCGCGCCTGGCGTAAACCTTTGCGAATGTTCGACTTGTGACGCCCCCCATCTGTTGGCGGGGTGATTGGAACAAGAAAAGTAGTCGCATATCCCATTGCCCGTCGTTATGATGCGTGGTGCCAGTGAGGCCATCCGCAGGGGTGACTCTCAGATGCGTGCTTGGAACTATGGACAGCTTATGGAGCGACTAGTATGAAATCGGGCATGGCCCTGGCGGGCGACAAGCCGTCAGCCGATGAGCTAGTGATGGATAAGCGATCGGCAGAGAATAGCTTAAGCGATATGCGGAATCCTCGACCAGAACCAGCGTCGGTCTATGAACTGGAAGTCCTTATTTGCCGTTTGGGCGAAGGCAGAACTCGTGGGCGTGCGGCCAATCTGCCGCTGCCTGAGTCGAACGGCGCGACGGTCCGCGAAGTGTTGCAACTGGTCATCGATGCGGCGCGAACGATGATCAACGAATGCCTGGCCAAAGATAACCATATCCCGTGGATCGATCCGCCAGCGCTACCTGAGGAAACAGAAAGTCGCTTCGTGGTTCCCTTGGTGATGGATCTCTGATCGCTTGCCAAGGTTGAGCCGTATCATCTGGCCAATGAAAAACCCCGCCACCAGAAACCTGGCAACGGGGTCGGAACAGAGAAGAGGCCGGAATGATAGTTAACTTTCTCTCTATCTCTTTATTGTGCGCCAGTCAGCGGCCGTTGTCTACGATTTTCCGCGCTCGAATTCTGGCCTCTTCGATAGGGGTAGGGAAGACGCATTGAGTTGCGTCTCCCCTCCCTCCGAACCGTACGGGCGGTTTTCCCGCATACGGCTCTCCAGTGAGTAGGTTCATAGGGACTGAGCGAATCGTACATGGGCATCGTGCAGGCTATAGAGCCCTTGTTCGAAGAAGTATTGATTTGGCCAGCGCTGATGCGGTGGTAGGCGCTTCGGATTGCGTCGATGACGTTTCTGGAGGATACGCCTCAGGCGGCGACGGATCATTCCATCATAGGCACCGAACACATTCCAGAAGCAGTGGCGAAAGTAGTTGAACCAACCGCGGAGAGAGCGATTCAGGGTCGTTATGATCTTGGTCATGGAATCGCCAGACGTACGAGGCGTAAGTTCCTTGATGCGATCAACGACTTTCTGATGGCTTTTCTTTCGTGGGAAGCGAAAACGCCCCCGGAATGAATAGCCCAGAAATGAGAAGCTCTGCTCACGACTGTCGACGATGTGCGTCTTCTCTGGATGGAGCGTCAGCCCTGCTTCATTAACCCATTGGCGTACCATCGCCAGTGCAGTCTCTGCTTCTGATTGGCTGCGGCATAGGATGACGAAGTCATCTGCGTAGCGAACCATCTCAAAACCTTGGGCTGACATGTGATGATCCAGTGGATTGAGGTACAGGTTGGATAACATCGGAGAGAGAACCGCTCCCTGGGGGACACCTGCTTCGGGAGTCCAAGTTGCCAGTTCCGACATGATCGCCTGATCCAGGTACTTTTTCACCAGTCGTATGACTGCACTGTCGGAGACCTTCTGTTGGACTAAGGCCAACAGGCGATCCTTCGGTATCGTGTCGAAGTAACCTTTTAGATCTGCGTCCACGACGAAGACATAGCCCTCAGCCAAGAGTTGATCTACGCACCGTAGTGCGTCGTGACATCCTCGTCCGTGGCGAAAGCCAAAGCTGCGTGGATGAAATGTGTGATCGAAAATTGGCTCTAGTACGTGAACCAGGGCCGTTTGCACGACTCGGTCACGGACCGTGGGAATGCCTAGGGGGCGTTTTTCTTGACTGCCGGGTTTGGGTATCTCTACTCGACGAACTGGAGCCGGTCGATAGGTCTCGGTTTTGAGTTCGTGTTGTAGCTGAGCGAGTTCCTCTTGGTTGTTGGTCCAGAATTCGTCAACTGTTTGTCGGTCAACTCCAGCGGCACCTTTCTTCTCAACGACCTTAAAGGCCGCGTGACTCAGGTTCCGCTGATGCCACACCTTGTCATACAGCGTATGCCATTTCCCTCCTCTCACCTTGTTTTCCAAAAGTGTCGTCAGCATGCTTTCTGTCCAGACCGCGAGCGAGGCCCATTGGTTTATTGCCGGTGGCTCCACGACTGGTGTAGCCGTAAATGGCACTGTAGTCGTTACGTAATCTTTCTTGCGTTCTCGTGGTTTGTTCATAGTTGCATCTACCTTCCTGTCGCCCTTTGCTCGACCAAGTTATGTTGTCTTGGCTTCATCGCTACTATGACGACTCTGACTTCCATTCGTGCGATCTACGCGCGCCCGTGTGGCCCTATGGGGGAGGCTGGTTTCGCTTGCGTATGATCTGCCTTCACGAAGGGGGGATCCCTTCTTATCTCGTTTAACCTTCCTTCCATTCCGTCTCCAACCACCGCATTGCCATTCCCTCACTCCAGCATCTGCGCGTTACTGCACCTGGTGTAAGTTCCCCATGTCTATCCTGCTGACAAGTCGATACATAGGACTACAGGATGGTCGTCGCACGAAGAAGGGTTCGGATTATTGTTTGCCAGGTACCTCCCCGGTTGGCTTGGCCGAATCGAGTTCGCTTGCGCTACGGACTGGAGTTTCTCCTCAGGTTGCTCTCCACCTTTCCTCACGGAAACGCAGTTACCACTGTCGGATACAGGGCGGTAACGTTACCCTGACAGGGACTTTCACCCTGCTGATTAAACGCCTTCAAAGGCGCACTAGCCACCGCTGCCAAGCGGTGGAAAGCGTAAACTTTCGCGTCCACCATCTGGCGATGGTGGCTACGGAGTTATACGTGGGCCGCTACAGACCGGTCCGCCGTCTGGCGAGGGTGGGCAGCAGCCACTAAAATCCTAGCGGAGTGCCACTTTCTGACAGCGGATTTCGAGGTAGCGCGTGAACGAAACTTACTTGAAAGCAGCCGTTGAAGCGGCCCAATTGGCTGGCGGCGTTCTACAAAGTTACCGCAGCAAGTTCAGCGCCCGAGAGAAAGCGCCTCGAGACCTGGTCACCGATGCCGACGTAGCGGCTCAGCAAGCCATCGAGCGTCACTTTCGCAAGATCTATCCCGATCATGCGTTTCTGGGGGAAGAGTCGACGCCGGCGGAACGTCAAGCGGCGATCGAGAGTGGCAAACTACTGTGGGTGGTTGATCCGTTGGACGGGACTGCCAACTATGTGCATGGGCTGAACATGTTTGCCGTCTCGATAGCCCTGGTGCGCGGCT
The DNA here is from genome assembly GCA_037367405.1 of Ottelia alismoides. Lineage (NCBI taxonomy): Eukaryota > Viridiplantae > Streptophyta > Magnoliopsida > Alismatales > Hydrocharitaceae > Ottelia > Ottelia alismoides. The sequence continues at coordinate 4,931,039 of JAZKJV010011400.1, read as the reverse complement.
CGCAAGTTCTCTGCGGCGTGGTTTATGATCCGGTGGCCGGCGACTTGTTCACCGCCACCGACGATGGTCCGGCTCTGCACAATGGGGAACCGATCAGCAGCAGTCATTGTAGTCGTCTCGACCAGGCCATGATCGCGGCCAGTTTCCCGGCTGGCGTGAAGCGAGATGATCCTGAAGTTGAACAATTCTTGCGGGTGCTGGAAGCGGCTCAATCGGTGCGGCGACTGGGCTCAGCCGCGCTGAACCTCTGCTATGTTGCCCAAGGGTGCTTGGATGCTTACTGGGCATCCAATGTCCAGACTTGGGATATTGCGGCCGGCATTCTGATCGCGCGCAAAGCCGGGGCTCAGTGTCGCGATGTGAGCGGCGGCGATTTCCAGCTTTGGCAGCCCCGCCCTCTGGTCGCTTCCACCGTGCGACTGCAAGAAGAACTGCTCAAGTGCATCGGCTGATACGCACGTGGAAAGATCCTTGTGCGTAGGAATATCAGGTGACGTCTGTGCGCACGACCACGGCTGTTACATTATCGCGGCCACACTCGGCCACCGAGGTCAAGACCAAGCGCTGAGCGACTGGCCCATCGTTGGGTGGAACCTCTTCGGCGCGCACGATCTCATCGATCCCTCGATCCCAGAGGCCTTCGATCAAGCCATCGCTGCATAACACAAAGCGATCGCCGGCTTGATACTTCAGGCACCCGATGTGAGGTTTGAGAAACTGGTGTCCGGCTCCCAAGGCTTGTGCCAAAACGTTCTTGCGCGGGTGCATGCGAGCTTGCCGTTCGTTGAGTTCGCCTTTGCGTCGCAACCAGCCGACGTGCGTGTGATCTTCGCTGACTTGCTCGATACCACCGGTGACAGGCAAACGATACAACCGAGTATCGCCGACATGTCCAAACACCAGGTGCCCGCGCCGGAACCAGGCCAAGGTCAACGTTGCGCCCATGTTTTGGCAGTTTGTATCGAACCGACCTAGCTTGGTCATTTCGCGATGAATTGCCACGAACAGTTCCATCAAGATCGAATTGCTATAGGCCAGGAAACGATTCTCGGACAGACTAAACTGCTTGGGGAGAATTGAGGTGATCTTCTCCATGGCAATCTTGCTGGCAAACTCGCCCGAGCGTTCGCCACCCATACCATCGCTGACGGCAAAGATGAAATCGGTTTCGGCCATCGACGCTTCGCCATTCTTGCCCAAGTAACGCACGCCGCGTTTATCCAGCAGAATGGCCAGGAAAGTGTCTTCATTGTTGGGCCGGAAACGCCCTGGATGCGTCATGCCAGACCAGTGGATTCGCAGTGGTGTCGGGGCGGAGACTTCATCGCTTTCGGCGACCTTATCCGGTTCTGGTCCGATGATCGTGGCGAATTCAAAGTCGATCACGCAGAAGCGACCATCGCTGGCTCGGTAAGTGATATTCCTCAGAAAAGGATCGTCATGCCGTACTCCGTAGGCTTCCAGTTCCTTGAAGATCTCCTGCATCCGTTGCTCGCTGAGATGCTCAACCCGGGCGCCACAGTTAGTAGTCACCAGGGTCAGAGTTTTCTCGTCTGCACCCAACAGGCGCGGCACAAATTCACACTTGCGAGCCTCGAGGTACTTCAAGACCTTCATCTCGTTTTGAAAGCGTGTTTCCGCTTGCGGACCACGAAACTCCTTGTGGACGCGTCCATCGTAGCCAATACGCACAACTGCACGTTGCGTATTCTTTGCTTCAAACATGAACCAGCTTTTCTAGCTTGGAGTGATATCACAGGGAAGCCACTGATTATAACCAGGAGTCAGATTTGTGTTGCGTGCTCGCGCAGTTCGTGGGAGATGCCTTTTCTGACTCAGCACGTCGCGACGCTTTTCACGGTACACTTAAGTGGAGTAACGCATCGCTATTGATTGAAGGACAATCTGGATATGGTTAAGTTTCCTAGTCGACTGGAAGAGTTCCTGCCACCCCAAGCCGTTTCGAAGGTCCTCGACCTGCTCAGTCAGCCAACGCTCACCAGTGCTGTGCGTGAGACCTTGCAGAAGGTGGGTATCAAAGATGCCAATCCGGTTGGACAGGTGCAAGATGCCTGGCGACAAGCTCGCGGTTGGTTTGAGTCGATGGTGGATCGTGTCTTGGAACAGAACCAGGCAAGTCCTGCAGCCATCAATGCCACTGGACAACTGTTCGATGCGCGCTGGTCGAGCTTGCCAGGCGATTCAACCGCCGTACAAGCCTTGGTGGCTTCAGCTATCAACTTCCAGGATCAAGTCCAACTGGAACACTACGCGGCCCATACGGTACAGACATGCCTGAGTGCTGAAGCGGCCATATTCGTCAGCAGTCCGGCAGCGGCCTTGGCACTGATGACACGCGCCGAGGCATTCCAGGGTGGACTGGTCATCGCGCGTAGCGATGTGCTGCGGGTACCTGGACGCACGGATGTGCGAGCCATTCTCGATGGCGGGAAACATCCTTTTCAAGACGTCGGAGCAGTCAATGGTACGACGCCCGAAGAATGGCAAACCGCTCTGACAAGCAACGCTCAAACGCTCGTCCGACTCAGTCCCAATTCGTTGGAAGTCGATGAAGCCAGGGCGCAGAGCCAGGCGGCTGGTGTGCAAGCAACTCAGGTTGGTGCGAAAGTTGTCGACGTGGTTCTCGACGGCACGTTGGATGAAGGGCTGGCCGCCTTGGGCTTCCCTCGATTGAATGCGATGTTGTCATCGGGCACGGACCTGTTGATCGTGCCGCTGGATGGCTTGCTGGGTGGAGTTACGGGGGCGGTGGTCGCGGGTCGACAGAATCTAGTGCACTCGATGCGCTCTGCGGCTCAGTCACTGGGCGTTCTCTTGCATGGACCGGCGTTAGCGGCAGCGGCGGCGATCTTTGCTCGACCAGCGGAAACTCCGCGATCGGCCGTCGGCCAGTTGCTGCTGACCAACAGCGAAAATTTGCGAGAGCGTGCGCGACGACTAGCCATACAACTGAACGACACCACACGAGTCACCGCTGCTGAAGCGGTCGCTCGGCAAACCAAGCTTGGTCCCTCACCCTATCATCGTTATGTGCTAACATCCCATGCAGTGTTGCTCAGCCCCCGCGATCAATCGGCTGAAGATTTTTCGAAGGACCTGGCTAGCGGCAAGCACGGCTCGGTCATCTGGACCAAAGTCGAAGAGGGCCGAGTGGTTTTGGACCTCCGCCTGGTCGAACCGGCCGACGACCACAAAATCGTAGAAGCCTGCGCCTAGCCCGCTTTGCTTGCAGAGCAAAAACAACGGGGACACATCGGACACATCCACCATCTGGCGATGGTGGCTACGGAGTTAGTCTTCGTAGCCACCACTGCCAAGTGGTGGAATGCGTTAACCTTTGGCTTCCACCGCTAGCGGCAGTATTTTTGGAGGGCGTCTGGGTTTAGGGTCAAACCCAAGCCGGGGCGGTTGGGGATTGCTAGCATCCCGTCAGCGTCCAACTGCCAACCGCCTTCCGTAATCTCGTCGATAAAAGGCGAACCAGTCAGATACTCGACGTACTCGGTGCCAGAAATAGCTGCGGCCAGTTGCAAGTCAGCGGCCAGGCCGACCGCGGTGTTCCAACCGTGCGGCACAAACTTGACTCCATAGTCTTGCGCCATCCAAGCGATCCGCCGCTCTTCACTCAGGCCACCCACTTTCGTTACGTCCGGCTGGATGATGTCGAAGGCTCGAGCTTGCAGCCACGGCTGGAAAGCTTGACGACGCGTTAGCACTTCACCCCCGGAGATCGGTACCGGCGAATGCTCGCGCAGCTTCACAAAGTCCTCCAAGGCATCGGGCACCAGCGCCTCTTCGAACCAGGTAACATCGTAGTTGGCTAACATCCGCGCGGCATTGATCGCCCATTTGTAACCATTGGTCCAATAGGCATCGCTGCCCCCGGCATCCACCATCAATTTGCACTCCGGGCCAATGGCCTGACGCGCCGCCGCCACAATCGCTTCATCGGTCTTGGCATTGCGCCGACCAAACGGTCCCCAACCTATCTTGAAGGCTCGAAAGCCCTGCGACTTGACCTGCAGCAGATGATCGCGCAGCTTCTCTGGTTCATCCATCAGCAGCGACGCATAGGGTTGGATGCGCTCGCGATAACGTCCACCCAACAACCGCCCCACCGATTGACCGGTCGCCTGGCCCAGCAGATCCCACAGAGCGATATCGATGCCGCTGATCGTGTGCGTAATCGAGCCGCCACGGCCCAGCCAGAACATATGCTGATGCAGTTTCTCACTGACCCGCTCAGGTTCAAGTGCGTTCTCGCCTCGATACAACGGCTCGAGCACCGCCAGAGCCGCGCGCACCAGGCCATCGTTGGTAAAGACGCTGCCCAGCCCGGTCAAGCCTTCATCTGTCGATACGAAGATCAGCGTATGCACACAATCTTCCGGTCGCAGTTCGTTGCTCCAACCACCCTCAGGCGTAGCTCCCCGCAAACCCGCACAACGAATTTCAGTAATCTTCATGTGTCTATCAATCGTTTCTTAATTGAATGGCGTTGGCAAACTCCGTAGCCACCGTCGCCAGACGGTGGACGTGTTAGTTTTAGTTGACCCTTTCCACCGCCTGGCAGCGGTGGCTACGAATCAAGATGGAAAAACCATGGCTTCAGGCTTGAACTCTACCTGCTCATCCAGCGGAAATATCGGTCGGGGGCAGCGAATATGACCTAGGTACTGGAGATTGGCACTGGACGAACCCGGCGCATCGATATTGACCATCTGGCTACACCAGGCGGCATACATGTGATGTTGGCAATGCGGCGACTTGATGACCACAGCATCGAACCGTTTGGGGTCTTGTCCATGCGCATAGAAGAACGAGCGATCATACAGACTGACAGCCTGGCTACTGACAACCACAGTGTAGTTGTCGAACTCCAGCACAGCCGTTGGCCCCGCCAGCCATTCTTCGCCGAACGATTCACTGCGAAAGCGACCATCGCTCAACAAGCGAACGCGAGCCGTCACCTCCAGGGGCTGAAAGCGTTCAGGGTCCAGCGATCCACCCAGCCGAGTTCGAATGGTCGCGCCACAGCCTGCGCGATGCGCCTGCTCGGCGGCCGCGCGATCGACCAGCGGTAACAAAGTACGGCCGCGATAGCTAGCTTGCAACAACACGCGCAGCACCGCGTTACTGTCGCCCGATGCACCACTGCTGGTCGCATCAGCCGCATCGACCAGGCCCAGCGTACCGGTATGCGGTCGAGATACGATCTCTTTCAACTCTGCCAGGCTCTTCAGCGGCACTTGCATCTTCTGCCGATGCTTCCAGAAGGCGTCCGCCAGACGCAAAGCTTCACGCTGGGCCAGCTCTGGGTCGTTATCAGCGACCACAAAGCTATAACACTGCAGACTTGGTACATCCGTAAATGGATTGCCAATGAACATTCCCGCCGACAGCGCTGCCCCGGCCTCTAACGCTTGAGCCAGGCGAATGCTTTCGCCAAACAGGCCGGTCTCAGTGATCAATTCATCTCCGCGCACCAGCGCCGGAATCGCTACCTTAGCCGTAACCGGGCGCACGCCTTCCTCCAGGATACGCAGCAGCAGGCGAGCCGCGCGCTGACCGGTCTGATAGAAATCAACATGCGGATACGTATGATAAGCAACAATCGCAGTACTCTGCTGGAGCATGCGATCGGTCAAAATGCCATGCAGGTCCAGCGATACCACGATCGGCACATGCGGCCCCACAATCCGGCGAGTTTCTGCCAGTAGCCAACCTTCGGGATCCAGTTCCTCTTGCGCCGCCATCGCTCCATGCATGGAAAAGTACACGCCATCTACGCGGCCGTCCAAGGCCGTGTAAGCTCGTTGGATACTGCCAATCAGTTCACTGGCCAGTCGCTGCCAATCAGGCTGAGCCAGCGTGCCACCGGAGGTGATAAAGTGCGCGCTGGCCGTCGGTACCAACTGCACATCACTCCGCTGATCAAAGATGCTCAGCGCTCCCCCCACCTCGTTGCGCACGCTGCGGTGATAGTTGACCAGTTCGTCCCCAAAGCGCACCGCAAAATCTTGATAGCGGCTGAGATGCGGATTGAACGTCGAGACTTCTTGCTTGCACTCGGCGATCAGAATAGTTGACATATCAATGAACTCGCTCGTAGTCCCGCGGAAACAGCACGAAGATACAGACGGTTAAACCAGCAGCGGCCGCAACGTAAGCGATCGAAGTATAGGTCAGCAAGCCTTCGATCCCAACCGTCTTTTTCCAGACACCAGCCGTCAGCGGTGCAAAGCCCGACAGGGCAGCTCCGAAGAAGTTCAACCAGCCCACGGCGCTGGCCCGCATCGTCGAGGGTACAACTTCGAAAGCCGCCGGAAAAATATTACCTGCCAAGAAGCCACCCAATAATCCAAAACCACCAGCAGCCACACAAGTAATCGTCAACGTCGATGAGTTACCGATGTAGTGCAAACAAGGAGCACAACCAACCAGGCTGACCACTAGCAACCACAATCGAGCCGCCTTGGTCAACTTGAATAACATGTCGGCCAAGACTCCGCCACAGAGCAGTCCAACCAGCATCGCGCCTTGTAGATACACGGTCGCGGTAAAGCCAGCCTGGCCCATCGTCAGTCGAAACTTCTCCGACAAAAACGCCGGCAGCCACGACATCAGCATCCACAAGCCAAACACAAACACGGGAAAGATCACGCACAACACGGCGTAGGTTGGCACCAGCAAGTTACCACGACTGCCCCTGAAACCATCGCTGCCACCACTCTGCTCGGCAGGCTTGCCAGCTTCGGCGACCGGGCGTTCATCGACTTGTCGCAAGAACAGAAAGTAGGGCAGGGCATACACGATCCCCACGCAGCCCAAGATAAAGAAGGCAGCCCGCCATTGACCTTGCTGCGCCATCCAGCCACCGAACCAGCCGCCGGAAATCGTGCCCATGATCTGCGCGGTCGTCAGCACCGATACCGCTCGCGAGCGCTGATGCGGAGCATGTGCGTTGGCTGTCAGCGACACGGCCGCGGGCATGTACAGCGATTCGGATATGCCCATCGCTGCGCGCAGCAGCAACATGGTCAGTACCGAACTGACAAAGCCCGTAGCAATCGTAACGGCGCTCCAGATCACCAGGCTCAAGACCACCAGCACGCGTTTGCTGAATCGATCCGCCGCCCAGCCCGCAATCGGACACCCAATCCCATATACCCACAAGAACACGGCCCCGATCAACCCCAGCTGCCGATCGTCGAAACCCAGATCGGTCTTCAGCGCCGGGAACATGCTGAAGACCGCCTGACGATCACAGTAGTTCAAGAAGTAAGCTAGCCACATAAAAGCGACTAACTGCGTGGCTTGAACCGCAGTCCGCGTCGTCGCCCCCGACTGGCCAGAGGCTAACGGTGGTTGGTAAGGTTGGCTGGCTGGCTGGCGCACTGGATCACTCGCTGGATCACCCGCCTTATCGCTCACTGGCGCGATCCGTCTAGACTGCTAAGGGCCACCTCTTGAGCGATGACGGCCACGCAATCGCCTTGAGTGGTCAAGCAAGGCGTGCGCATCGTTATCAAGTAACCATCACCTTGCGCCACAATTGGATCAGGCAAGCGATCGTGACGCTCCAAATGATGGATGTAACCAACCGTCTGCCCAGCGGCCACATGTGCCCCCAAGTCCACACACACTTCGAAGATACCCGACTCGGGTGCCAGCAAGTAATCCTCGCGGCGCAGGGCTTGGGTAATCACTGAAGGAGGCAAGCCCAGATCGGCGCGCGAGAGCACTTTACCTTCCAGTACGCCCAGGTGGCGCAGGACATTGGCCAGGCCCTGTTGAGCAATCCTATGCACGGCCGCTGAAACACCTTCACCGCCTCCCAGCTCAGTGGTCACCACGATCTTGCCCTGGTTCTCCGCCTCGACCGGTAACAAACCACTGCCAGCGATATCGGCATAGAGGAAGGCGAAGTCGGTATTCCAAGCCAACATGGCCGCCAGCATTTGGCGCCGCTGATCCATGTTCTCGACCAGGTGCATGTGAGCACATGGCACAAATTCCATACTCCGTCCACCCGAATGAATATCGATCACGCAGTCGGACATCGGAAAGAGAACGTTGGTCAGGTAATGCGCGATTTGGCTAGTGACGTTGCCTTCGGGTTGACCAGGGAAGGCGCGATTCATGTTCATGCCATCCAAGGGCGATAGTCGCGTCGCGGCCCGCGCGGCCGGAAAGTTGAGCGACGGAATAATAATGATGCGTCCACGCACCATCTCCGGCGTCAACTCGCGAGCCAGCTTCATGCCCGCGACCTGCCCCTGGTATTCATCACCATGATTGCCACCCAGGATCAAGACCGTCGGCCCCTGGCCTGCAGCTACGGTCGTGATCGGGATCATCACGTTGGCCCAGCCGCCCAAGTTGTGCGAGTAAGGAACTTGCAGAAAACCTTGTTGCTTGCCGGGTCGATTAAAGTCGATCGAGGTGAATAACATGTTGCGTTACTGGCCCAGTAAATGTTGCTTGACAAACATAATGGTCGCGTAGAACTGATAGTCAGCATTGTTCTTCTTGCGAAAGCCATGGCCTTCATCGCGAGCCATCAAGTACCAGATCGGGCCCCCACCGCCTTTGACTTTGGCCACCATCTGCTCCGCTTCGCTCAGCGGCACGCGGGGATCGTTGCCGCCTTGAACAACAAACAGCGGCTTGGTGATCTTATGTGCTAAATTCAGCGGAGCAGTCTTTTCAAAGAACTCAGCGACTTCGGTGATGCGTTCGTCGCCATATTCAACGCGGCGCAAATCGCGACGATAGCTCTCCGTGTTCTTCAAAAAAGTTCCAAAGTGCGAAATGCCGACCACATCCAGGGCGCATGCCAATCGGTCGTTGTATTCCGTGGCACAGGCCAGCGTCATATAGCCACCATAGCTGCCGCCGGTAACCATAATGCGCGACGCGTCCAATCGCGAATCACTGGCGATATGATCCAACAAGGCTCCGATATCCTTGACCGAATCCAGGCGTTTCAAACCGTTATCCAGTTTCAGATAAGTCTTGCCATAGCCATCCGAACCGCGCACGTTGGGATAGATCATGGCTACCCCTAGTTCATTGATAAAGTAATTGTTCCGCCCCAGGAATGTCGGACGCGATTGACCCTCTGGTCCACCGTGGATGTTGATGATCACCGGTCGCTTGCCAGTGAAGCTGGCCGGTGGATTGTATTGAAAGCCGCTAATCTCCAAACCATCAAAACTCTTCCAGCGAATCAACTCTGGTTCGACCAGGTCTTTGGCCACCAATCCCCCCAGTTCACTCTCCGTCCAGCGCGTGATCTCCAGGCTATTGGCGTCGACGGAATAGACATCCGACGTGCTTTGTGCCGAGCTGATCGTCAGCGAGAACTCTTTGCCGTTCTTGTGCCACTCTCCCAAACTGAAGACGCCTTGAGGCAAGCCTCCCACCGGCTTGGGCTCGTTGCCTTTGGTGTCGAGCAAGTAGAGCTTGGAGACACCGGCTTCGTTGGTTACAAACGCCAGTTTGGAAAGATCGTGCGAGACATCAAAACTTTCCACATTCCAGGGAATGTCGGCCGTCACTGGCGTGAACTTCTTCTGCTTTAGGTCGTATCGTCCCAGCCGCTGAAACTCGCTGTCTTGATCGCAGGTAACCCAGAGCACATCCGGGCGATCGCTGAAGCGGGCATTGCCATAGGCCACCGACGGATCGGTCGGGGTTATCTGTTCCAGCTTGCCAGCGGCATCGACCAGGTGCAGATTGGATTGATTGATCGACAAGAATTCCATCACCAACAATTGTTGATCATCCGCCGACCAGTCCAGCGGCCGCCAACCGCCGCCTCGCAGTTCGATCATCAACTTGTTGCTCTTGGGCTGGGCAGGTTTGATGACCCAGATATCGCGATCCGCCCCATTGCGACTGGTGGATGCATACGCAAATGTGTCAGCCTTGTGATTCCAGACGACGCCACCGTTTTGCGAACGACCGCCATCGGTTAGCAGCGTCGACTTCATCGTCCCGCGATCGAAGCGATAGAGCTGCGAGAACTCGTTGCCGCCCACGTCCTTGGAATAGATAAACGAAAAGCCTTGTTTCGGATCGAAGCTGGCGCTAGCCACCGGTTCATCAAAGAAGGTCAACTGCGTTCTGGCACCCAGCGGGCGCTTCAGCAGGTGGACCTGCGTTGAATTACCAAAGCGAGTCCCGATCAACATGATGCGCTGCGTCGGATGCCAACTGTAGGCCGAAGCCGCCCGCGACTCGGTGTAGCGTCGAACCTCATCGGCGACCGAATAGGGGATCGCAGGTATGCCTTCGATAACCAGGTTATCACCAGGTTGCACCTGACGCTGGGCAGCATTGGGGCTGGGACTTTTTTCTTGAGCATGGGCTACCAGGCCACTGGCCATGATCCAACAGCCCAACCAGCAGCAGGACGCGCAGCGGGATATCATGAATCGCTTCCTCTCATGGGTATAAAAAAATGACATTGGCGCAGGGCCATGGATTTCCTAGTGTTGCACGCGCGGGGGTGCGCTTCTATCCAAGAACATAGTGCACCCGGAATTCTAACCAGTGCGAGCACGACCATGAGACTGCAGCCACGCAGGTGCAACTTTTTTCAGCTATCTCAAAGCGCCACCATGGTGCTGGCGCCAATTGTGATGCTGAGCACCGCAACTTGGGCACAGTCCCCTTCGGCGGCACAGCTTAACTTTAACAAGTGGCAAAAGGCTCCGGCATCTGCATCCCAGCCAACCAGCCGCGCTACTGGTGAGGTTCGTCAAGCCAACTTTCAAGCGCCCGATGATACGCAGTTGCCCTCGCTGCCCGGGCCCGGCCCCGCGCCACTGCCAGACTTGGGATTGGCCGTCCCCAATTTCAATGCGTCCTTACCGGGCAACGACCAACTGAATAATGGCCAATTCAATAACACACAGTTCAACAACACACAGTTCAATAACACACAGTTCAACAGTGCGCCGGCCAGCGGGTCGCTCAGCGATGGCCCCGTGTTGCCACCGCCGACGGTGCCACAGTCGGCCCCTGCGATGCCCGGTGGCGGCTTCAACCAGTTTTCCAATCCCGGTGGCGCGATGGCTCCAACTCATGTTCAGCCAGCCGGTGGGGCGGGACTGCGCGACGTGCGTCCCTCTCAATTGCCACCGCTCAATCCTCAAGCCAATCCTCAAGCCAATGCGCAGCCCGGTTACCGACCTGCCGTCTACCAGAACGGTAATGCGATGCCCGGTTATGGCCAACCTTATAACGGGCAAGTGAATCCCTATGCCAATCAACAAGTCTTGCCACCGGGCAGCATGCGCAACAGCAACCCAGGACTAGGCCAAGCCAATCCTGGGCCAGCTGCTCAGTTACCCGTTGTATCCAATGACCCTCGGTTCATCAGTCCACCGATACGGACTGGCAATTATGCCACGATGCCTTACCGAGCTCCGCTGCGCACGATTTCGTATCAAGTGGGGCCCCAAGGCATAGTCGGTCCCTTGCCAGGCCAGGTGGCTGCGACCACGCCTCAAGTTCAACCACCACTGACGGCAGCTTTGCAGCCTCAACCTGGCGCGGTTGCCAACACTTCGTCTTTGCCCCAATATCAACCCACCATCGCTGCCCAGTTGACCGGGTATCAAACGGGTTATCAGACTGGATACCAGGCTGGTCAATATTGCCAACCTGTGCCGGGCGTGGCCCCCGGAGCCGTGGTACCCCCAACATTGACACCCAACTTGGCCCCGCAGATGTACTCGCCAGATAATGCGGGCTTCAGACCGCTGTTTACACTCGGCCAAGAAAACTACAACGTGCTGCTGGGCCGCGGCATCATCGGCCAGCCAACAGCCTATGTCCCTGGCCAGCCCATCCGTAACTTCATGCGCTATATCTTCCCTTAGAGCGTCTGCCCCAAACGCTTGAACCCCATCGTAGCCACCGTCGCCAGACGGTGGATGCGAAAGCTAACTTTTTCCACCACTTGGCAGTGGTGGCTACGAAGGGCGAGGCTCTCGCCGAGCCTTTGCTTCAAACCTAAATCCCCATGAATCTTCCTGCACGCACCAGGCTGAAGGTTCGGCTGGAACCTCGCCCTCCCCGCGCATGGGAGGGCGAGGCTCTCGCCGAGCCTTCGCTCTGCATCACCGCACAAGATTCATTGGCACGACCGGCCTGGATCAACACCCTGCGGACGCTTGTCCGTATTGTTCCATGCTTCAAACCTACATCCCAATGAATCTTGTAACGCGCTCCAAGCGTTAAGGCTCGGTTGGAACCTCGCCCTCCCGTGTTTCGGCGGTTGGATTCGAGGGAATCGCGGGTAGGTGGCGGGCAAAAAGTTGACGGGTGGGACTGGTCCAATTAGACTGCGCTTGAGGTGCCTGAGCACCCTCCGACTCGTCTTGCCGCACAAAAACCGGCTCATAATCCTTGAAGGAAATTGGTATGAGAATGCCAGCCGTTGTGCATCCAGTGCTTCGTTGCCTGGTTGCTGTTCCTGCACTTGTGGTCTTGGCCATGGGACTGATGGTCACTAGCGCGCATGCGCAGAGCTCGAGTCAATCGACTCAGAGCACACAAGGCGGCGAGTCCACGCCCAACCCAGTTCCTGGCGCTGGTGCCAGCGGTGGTGGTGCGTTTCAAGACTGGGGCTCGCTGATGATGTTGATTCAGCAGACGGTCGACCCAGATGATTGGCGCGATGTCGGCGGTGAAAACTCGATGATCCCTTATCGTAACGGTGTCTGGATGGACGCCAAGGGACACATCAAGCGTATGCAGCGCGATCAACAACTGCCCGGCTTTGCAGGTGGCCCCGGTCAACTGTGGCGAGCTGGCAGCGGACTACGCACTGTCTCGCTGAAGGCACTCGACGCTGCTGTCGGTCTGACCAGCGCTCGCGGCCTGGTGCCAACGAATGAAATGTGCAACCTGGCCGGCATTACTCACATCCAGTACATCGCCGTTGACAAAAACAATCGCGATATCCTGATCGCCGGTCCAGCCGCCAAAGGCCATCAGAGTGCTTTCTTGCTGGAAGACTTGCGTGAACTGGCTGCCGTAATGAATCGCGACACCGAGCCGATGGGCTGCAGCTTGGACCCGAACAATGATGGCATCGTCGAAGCCTACAAGTTCTTGAGCGATCCAGCCGTGGTGGCTCGCCTGGGCCGCGCACCGCAAATGGTGGCCGATCAGCTAAAGGCCAAAGTTGGTTCGCATACGGTCAACATCTACGGTTTGGACCCAGCCTCCAGCACCGCCTTTGCCTTGGTCGATGCAGATGAACACATGAAGCGGGTGGGCCTGGGTCTGGAATCGACCACACCTAAAATCAAGACCTACTTTGATCATCTCGATCGTAAAGGCGCTGCACCTGCACAAAGCCTCATTCGCTGGTGGTTCGCCTACAATCCCGCAGCCATCACGGTCAATGCATCCAACGACCTGTTCGAAATGCCTGAGAACGCAGTGGCAGTGATGAGCGAACAGCAATGGATGAACGCTCGAGGTCAGCGCGAAGCCACCGGCTCTAACGACGAAGCCGCCGATGCTTTCGCGGCTGAAATGACCGCCAAGATGCGCGAGCTGGCCAAGAACGAGCCCGAGTATGCTCGACTGCTCGGCATCTTCGAAATGGGTCTGGCCATCCAAGTTTCGATCGAAGCTTCCGGCGAGCATTCGCTGGCTGAATGGTTCCCCAATCTCTGCCATCGCAGTCGTCAAACCACCGCAGGCCGCACGGCTCCTAAGAGCGTCGACGGAGTCACCGCTTGGGACCGCCTGAAGAACGGCACCGTGGTCGCTGTCATCAGCGGCGGTGTCAAGCTGGAGCCCGGCGAACCAGCCAGCAAATCGAACTGGCAGAGCGGCTCAGTCACTCGCCCAACCTCGCTGGCTGCCAAGAACGATGGTTCGGCCAAGTGGTGGTGGGACTAACGGCGGCTGAAGACTGTCGCGGGAAAAAGTTGGATAGCTGGAGTAGTCTGATATTGGTACAGCAGCTGGGAACAGCTGCTGTACGTTTTGATAGCGGCTGAGAGCAGCCGCTCTAAGCTCTAGGTTCTGCGGCTGAGGGCAGCCGCTCTACGCTCTAGGTTCTGCGGCTGAGGGCAGCCGCTCTACGGGTCGGCTGCTTTACTTTTCGTACGGGTCGGCGAATGAGCCGAAGGCGCTCAGGCCGCCGTCTACAGCCAGGTCGGTGCCGGTGATGAACGAGGCTTCAGAGCTGGACAGCCAGAGCACAGCGGCAGCGATCTCTTCCGGTTGGCCAATGCGTCCTAAGGGATGACGATTGGCCAGCGCCGCAGCCCCGCCTTGCTCTGCCAGCGTGGCCTTGACCAAGGGCGTTTCGATGGCCCCGGGCGAGACTGATATCACGCGAATGCCCTGTCGCGCGTACTCCACTGCCCACTGCATGGCCTGTAGGATATTGGCCGCTTTAATCGGCCCGTAGATGGGTACGCCCCGCGTCGTGCGATCACCTTGTCCGCTGGCGATATTGATAACCACGCCCGAGCCTTGCTCTTTCATGAATCGCAGAGCGTACTTGGCCATGTTCGTGTAGCCCATGAAGTTGATATCGACCATGCGCTGGGCCAGCGACGGATCGAGGCTGTCGACCGGCGTATAAGAACTCGGTGGTTGAATGGCTGCGTTATTGACCAGCACGTCCAGGGCGCCGTACTGCTGAATGGTCCATTGCACCACCGCGTGGCAATCGGCTTCTTTGCCCGTATCGGTCTGCTTCAGGATCACGCTCTCGGGCAAGTCGGCAGTGCGGCTCAAAATGTCGGCCGCGACCACCGTAGCACCACTTTTTGCATAAGCATTGCAAATGGCTAAACCAATGCCTTGAGCGCCGCCGGTAACCAGCACAACCCGGCCGGTGTTATCGTAGCTAACTTTGCCTGATGGACGACTAGTCGTCATGGGGATTCTCGTCTTGATGGATTGGTGTTAGCCCCTCTGCGGGCTAGCGGGGCACTTTAACTCTAAGGTTGTGCGGATACAATTTCCCATTCCGATGATTGGAACGTTCACCAATCTGCCCCTCCGGAACAACGCACAAATTGATTCAGCAGGCCCGAAGTGTCGGAACCAATTATCAGTGTTAGTGGATTGCGTGGCATCGTTGGCGATCAATTGACCCCTTTGGTAGCCATGCGTTATGTCGCTGCTCTGGCCGCCAATCTAGGCTCTGGCGAAGTAGTTGTTTCACGCGATGGTCGCAGCAGCGGCGAAATGCTGCTGCAGGCTGTCTCCAGTACGCTGCAAGGTCATGGCATGACCGTGATCGACTTGGGTGTCGCCGCGACGCCCACGGTAGGCATTGCGGTGCGGCAATACGGAGCCAGCGCGGGAATTCAAATCTCTGCCAGCCATAATCCTCGGCAGTATAACGGGTTGAAATTGTTTGGTGGTAGCGGCCGCGTTCTCAGCAAGTCATCCGGGGAGCGCGTGCTGACCGGCTATCACGAAGGCCGCAATCGATGGCAGGGAATCGATCACCTGGGTAAACAAGTCTCGGTCGAAGATCCTCACAAACATCACCTGGATGCAGTCTTGGCCACGATCGACGTCGACCTGGTACGCCGCCGCGGCTTTCGCGTGGTGCTCGACTCTAATCACGGTGCCGGCAGTCTGCTGGGATTACGTCTGTTGCAACAGCTAGGTTGCCAGGTGACAGCGCTGGGCGAAGTACCCGATGGTCAATTCGAACATGGCGCCGAACCGCTGGCCGAGAACCTGCAAGACGTTGGCCAAACCGCCCTGCGAGTCAAAGCCGATGTGACTTTCTGCCAGGATCCCGACGCCGATCGCCTGGCCGTGATCGACGAAAATGGCCAATACATCGGTGAAGAGTTAACCTTGGCCTTATGCTTGCTGAACGTCCTGCCCAGTGCTTCAGGGCCCGTGGTCACCAACTGTGCGACCAGCAGTCTTTCCAAGCACCTGGCCAACCAGTTTGGTGCTACCCACCATCAATCAGCAGTCGGCGAAGCCAACGTGGTCGATGAGATGCTGGCTCGCAAAGCCGTCTTTGGTGGCGAAGGCAATGGCGGCCCGATCGATCCGCGCGTGGGCTATGTTCGCGATAGCTTTGTCGGCATGGCGCTTATTTTGGAGCTCATGGCGCGCAGCCAATCGCCGGTCAGCCAACTCGTACGCTCGCTACCGCCACTGGCCATGGTCAAGGACAAGATCAACCTGCCTGCTTCCAAGTTGCCACAGTTGTTGGATACACTAAGCAGCCGCATGGCCGCCCAAAGCGAGAACCGCTTGGATGGTTTGCGATTAGACTGGGAAGATCGCTGGTTGCTGGTCCGCGGTAGCAATACGGAACCGATCGTGCGTTTAATCGCCGAAGCCCCCACGGTCGCTCAAGCTCGAGACCTATGCGAACAAGCCCGGCAATTAGCGCTCCAGCTCTAGCTGGCCCTTAACCCACCCGACCACCACTCTCACCGTAACAACCAGCGTGACTTCGACCAAACGTGCCGCGATCGCTTTCATATTCATCACGGTCGTGTTGGACGTGTTGTCGCTGGGCGTGATCATCCCAGTGCTCCCCAGCCTGGTCGATAGCTTTATACCAGGTGATGAACAAGCTGCAGCGCCTTACTATGGCTGGTTCGCGACTGCCTGGGCAATGATGCAGTTCTTCTTCGCGCCGATCCTGGGCGCGCTGAGCGATCGCTTTGGTCGTCGGCCGGTACTGCTGCTATCCTGTTTCGGCCTGGGACTCGATTACATCTTGATGGCCTTGGCCCCCAATCTGACTTGGCTCTTTATTGGCCGAGTGATCTCAGGCGTCACGGCTGCCAGTTTCTCGACAGCCGCCGCTTATATCGCCGACGTGACACCACCGGAGAAGCGGGCCGCCAGCTTCGCGCTCTTCGGAGCGGCTTGGGGATTGGGATTCGTCCTCGGCCCAGCCGTAGGTGGTTGGCTGGGCAGCATGGATCTGCGCTGGCCGTTCTGGTTGGCAGCCGCCCTGACCTTGCTCAACGCCGCTTATGGTTTCTTTGTCTTGCCGGAATCGCTCAAGCCCGAGAACCGACGCGCCTTCTCATGGGCTCGCGCCAATCCACTGGGTTCACTGCGACTGCTCCGAGCTCACAGTGGTCTGCTAAGCCTGGCGGCCATCATCTTGCTCTACCAACTCGCGCACCAGGTTCTCCAAAGTGTCTTCGTCTTTTACTCCACGTATCGATACGATTGGACGCAGAGCAAAGTTGGACTGACGCTGATGAGCGTGGGCATCGCCAGTATCATCGTGCAAGCCTTTGTCGTGCGCCGCGCTGCGGCCTTGCTGAGCGACCGTCAGATGTTGCTCTTGGGGTTGATCTTTGGCGCAGCCGGTTATGCGATCTACGGCTTGGCGCCCGATGAACGTCTGTTCTGGTGCGGCATCCCGGTGTTTGCCTTGGTCGGCTTCTTTTCACCAGCCATTCAAAGCATGATGACCAAGCGCGTCGGTGTCGACCAGCAGGGCCAATTGCAAGGTGTGAACAGTTCGCTGATGGGTATCGCCGGCATGTTCGGACCCGGCATCTTCACCAAAGTATTCGAAGGCGCAGTTGAACTGAGCAAAACGCAGGGCGCGATCCTGATTGGCTCACCATTCTTCCTGGCTTGCTTCTTGCACCTGGCCGCCCTGGCCATCGTCCCCCTGGTCTTTGCCACCAAGTCCCCAGCGCCTACCATGGAAGACGAGCAACCCGCGTCAACACAGTAAACTCGGGGCACCGTAGCTCGGGCACTCCTGCCCGAGTGGCATCAAGAGTCAACCACCGTAGCTCGGGCACTCCTGCCCGAGTGAACCGTTAAAGCAATAGTCATCCAGCGGCGCTCGGGCCAGAGTGCCCAAGCTACGGCTCATGCACGAATGCCCGACCAACGTCTTTAGCAACAAAGCCTGCAACGTGTTCAATCTCCGCTTCGACAATCGATTTGTGCAGCAGTTACCGGCGGATCCCGAGGCAAGAAATTTTCGTCGACCGGTATCGGGGGCCGCGTATTCGCGAGTCCAGCCGACGGCGGTGGCAGCTCCGCGACTGTTGGCCTATGCACCCGAAGTGGGTGAACTGATCGGCATTGATTTCGATCCCTATGCCACGCCTGAGTTTGCTGAAGTGTTTGGAGGTAATCGCTTGTTGCCAGGCATGGATCCGTTTGCCATGTGTTATGGCGGCCATCAATTTGGCAACTGGGCTGGCCAGCTGGGTGATGGTCGTGCGATCAACTTGGGCGAAGTCGTTAACGCGCGTGGTGAGCACTGGACGCTGCAGTTGAAGGGGGCTGGTCCGACTCCTTACTCGCGCACTGCCGATGGGCTGGCGGTTTTGCGGTCATCGGTTCGCGAATTTCTATGCAGCGAAGCCATGCATCACTTGGGAGTACCCACGACGCGTGCGCTCAGCCTGGTAGCCACCGGCGAACAAGTGGTGCGCGATATGTTCTACGATGGACATCCTCAAGCTGAACCCGGCGCCGTGGTTTGTCGCGTGGCCCCTTCCTTCACCCGCTTCGGCAACTTTCAGATCTTCGCTTCGCGCGGTGACACCGAGAACTTACGGCGGCTAGTGGACTTTACGATTCGCAACGACTTTCCACACTTGTTAACTTCGCCTGACCAGCAACCATCGACCGATACGATCGCTCAGTGGTTTAACGAAGTCTGTCAGCGCACCGCCGAGATGATCGTGCACTGGATGCGCGTCGGCTTTGTGCATGGCGTGATGAATACGGACAACATGTCGATCCTGGGTCTGACGATCGACTATGGTCCGTATGGTTGGCTGGAAAACTACGAACCCTCGTGGACGCCCAACACGACCGATGCGATGGGGCGTCGTTATTGTTTTGCGCAGCAGCCGCACATTGCCATGTGGAACCTGGTGCAACTAGCCAACACGCTGGCCGCGCTCTTCCCCGACCCTCAGCCACTGCAAACGGCCATCGATGCTTATGCCGAGAACTACAACACCTGGTGGCCAAAGATGGTCTCGGAGAAGTTGGGATTGTCGCATTACGACAGTGCCACCGATCGACCATTGATCGATGACTTGTTCAAGGCACTGATGAGCGTCGAGACGGACATGACGATTTTCTTCCGCCGACTGGAAGATGTTCAATCGCAATCAGTCTCTCTGCCACCCAGTGAACTGATCGACCCGATCCGCGATGCGTTTTACGTCCAAGAGCAATTGACCGACGAAGCGTTGGAACCCTTGGTCGCCTGGTTGCGGCGTTATCTACAGCGATTGGAGTCCAACAGTTTCGCGCGCGAGCAGCGTGTGGCTTTGATGCGCAGCCGCAATCCGAAATATGTGCTGCGGAACTATTTGGCGCAGTTAGCAATCGACAAAGCCGAAGCCGGTGATGCCTCGATGATCCATGAACTGCTGGAAGTGTTGCGTCGCCCGTACGACGAGCAACCCCAGTTCGAGTCCTACGCGGCTCGGCGCCCCGACTGGGCTCGCAACCGCGCCGGCTGCAGCATGCTCTCCTGCAGTTCATAAACACAAATCCCAAGGCCACGGGAGGGCGAGGCCACCGCTCTAAACATCTTTTACCTCGCATACGCTTGTATTTCGCGGTAGACAGATGTGTGCGCACCCGATTGTTTTTTGGGAGGTGGTTCTGCAGTTGGCTTTTTTTTGCGAGCCTTGATCCAATCATCATCCCATAGCTTAGCAAGCATCTTTGCCACACGAGCAGGCGTCGGATTCTTTGATAGTATAAGGTCTGCAGTTTTCGCTGCTGGGACAAAAACGGATAGCGAGGCCATTTGCTTTTTTGCAGTACGAGTGATCTTCGGCAAGGATAACTCCTCGGGGGAGACTTTCTGTGCTTCACTGACATGAGCCAGTATCAATCGCATTACGTTGTGAATGATGAGCGTGACTGCAAACTGGAAGAGGGTTGCTTGGGCCGTTGAGCCGATCATGTGACGTAAGTCAAATTCTTTGGTTACATGCAGAAAAGCCGTTTCGATCGTCCAGCGAAGTCCGTAGAGTTCAAGGACATCTGCGGCACTGAACTTCTCCATGTCTAGCAAGCTTGTCACAATGATTAGGTCTGGCGCATTCTTTCGCTTTACGACAATGCGTCTCACGCGAATGCATGTCTTGGTCTCAGGTTTGCCCAGCCATCCGATCTCTTCAACGTATGGTCGCTCCCAATGGTCTTTGCCTTTGCGAACCGCAACTTCTGGATCATTATGAAACTTTACTTTGGGATGGTAACGCATTACGAAGTCCGAGCCGTAGGACAGTATGCGTCTGGGTGTTGTCAGGTCACAAAATTGGCTGTCTGCCAGAATGATATTATGCTCTGGCGACCAAACATGAAGCTTTTCCAAAAGCTCAGGCACAAGTGGACCATCGTTCGCTTCCCCATCAAGCGAGCTAGACATAGCCACAACCAACTGCTCATGTATCGATAGTGCAACCAAAGCCTTACCACCAAGCAATTTGCCAGCTACACCACGAGTTTCCTTTAGCCGCTTGGCGACATCTTTGAGCTTCTTGCCATCAATGCCAAATACGTTGTACTTATTGAAGCATGAAGGAACGCGAGTCTTTACCGAATCTGGGAACATCTCCATCAACGGCTGAATGCTATCGCAAACCAATGCATTGGAAAGCGATGGCTGAATGCGACGTATTTTTCCATACGCCGCTTGATCGGAAACGCCAAGCTTTTCCGCAGCGCGAGCGGCCTTGAATGATTCGCTGCCTACCGCATTATGTTCAATGACCGCTGAATACATCAGCTCCACGACTGAATGAAACGAAAGCTCGCTTTCGTAAGATGTGCCACGATGTCGTTCAAACAATGCTGCCATTCGCTCTTGGCTGAATACAACTGCCAATGAGGAAAGAACACCTTCGGCTACTGGTACGCGTCGTACCGCTTCCACTGAAAACTCGTCCTGAGCCATACAACACCTCCTTGTTGTCATCACCCAAGTCTATACTAGACATCAACTTAGGATCAAGGAAGATGTTTAGAGCGGTGGGGCGAGGCTCCTGCCGAGCCTTCGTTCCGCATCACCGCACAAGATTCATTGGCACGACCGGCCTGGATCAACACCCTGCGGACGCTTGTCCGCATTGTTCCATGCTTCAAACCTACATCCCAATGAATCTTCTAACACGCTCCAAGCGGTAAGGCTCGGGTGGAACCTCGCCCTCCCAGCGCCTGGGAGGGCGAGGCGCCTGCCGAGCCATAGCGCTAGCACCACTAACCAAGATTCGTTGGAACACGCGGCTTAAATCATGAACTTGCGTGAACGATTCAATCTGCCAATTACTTTACACGTAAACTAATTTTGGTTCTTGTTCGTACTCGTACTGGAGCGAACGCGCTACTCCTACTCCTACTCCTACTCCTACTCCTACTCCTACTCCTACTCCTACTCCTACTCCTACTCCTACTCCTACTCAACGAACCTAGGTGACGCATCGAGTACGAGTACCGGGCTATGCCCTTGCGGTTGCATGGCGGCTACAATTCAAGCCGACTTGCTGAGTGCCGAAAAAATACGAAGGCTCGGCAGGAGCCTCGCCCCCAAAGCGCGCTTTACGCCAAGATCTCTTGAATCGGAGCGCTCGGCTCAACACCGGTCAAACGTTGATCGAGTCCTTGGAAGCCGAAGGTAAAGCGTTCGTGGTTAATGCCCATACACTGCAAGATGGTTGCGTTGAAGTCGTTGATATTCACTGGGCGTTCGGCAATGTTGTATGAAAAATCATCGGTCTCGCCGACCATGGTGCCGCCTTTGATACCGCCGCCTGCCAGCCACATCGTAAAGCACCGCGGATGATGATCGCGGCCGTAGTTTTCGCGAGTAAGTCCACCCTGACAGTAAACCGTGCGACCAAACTCGCCGCCCCACACCACCAAGGTCGACTCGAGCAGGCCACGCTGCTTTAAATCTTGCAGCAGGGCTGCGGTGGCTTGATCAACATCTTTGCACTGAGCTGGCAGGTCACCAGCGATGTTGCCGTGCTGATCCCAACCGCGATGCAAGATCTGCACGACGCGCACACCACGCTCGACCAGACGTCGCGCCAGCAGCGCACTGGCAGCGAAGGTACCGGGCGTCTTTACTTCGTCGCCATACATGGCCAGCGTCTCAGCCGATTCGCTTTGCCAATTGACGAGGTCGGGCACGCTGTGCTGCATGCGGAAAGCCATCTCGTACTGCGCGATGCGAGTCTGAATCTCCGGGTCACCCAGTTCATCAAAACGCTTTTGGTTCAGCCGGTTGATCGTATCGAGCATCGCGCGACGATCATCGGCTGTCACGCCGGGTGGGTTCTGCAAGTACAAAACGGGATCGCCTGCGCTGCGCAGCGCCACACCGCTGTACCGCGTCGGCAAGAAACCGCTGCTCCACATGCGCGTAAAGAGCGCTTGAGCTGGTGCTTTGGCTGACCAGGTTGGTGTCAGTACGACAAAAGCCGGCAGGTTCTGACTTTCGCTGCCCAGGCCGTACGCTAACCAACTACCCAAACTGGCTTTGCCTGGCACTTCGCTCCCGGTCATCACGAACGTACAAGCCGGGTCGTGATTGATCGCGTTGGTAAAGACGCTTTTGACCACCGCCAATTCATCGACCATCTTGGCCGTATGCGGCAGCAGTTCGCTAACCCATCGACCACACTGACCATGTTGCGTGAACTTGTACTTACTGGGTGCAACTGGCAATCGCTTTTGCCCGCTGGTCATCGTCGTGATGCGTTGACCTTGGCGAATCGAATCGGGCAAGTCCTTGTCGAACTGTTCGTTCAGTTGCGGCTTGTAGTCCCACATGTCGATTTGTGAAGGACCACCATTCATGTGCAAGTAGATGATCGACTTGGCCTTAGGTTTGAAGTGCGGCAAGCCGGCCAGAGGTGGATGTACTCGAGCCTCTTCAGCATGCAAGCCAGCGGCACCACTTAGACCAGCAGCGGCGCCTACGCCCAAGCATCCTAGTGCCAGCCCACCCAAGCGCAAGCCGGTGTGGCCAAAGAACTGCCGGCGAGTCTGCCAAAGCTCATATTCAACTCTCGGATCCATCGGTGGATTCCTGTCGCTCGTACTTAGAAACGTGGTGTTTTCCGCTGCGTCTCTATCATAACTCGAACCGCAGTCGGGAGGGCGAGGCGGGCGAGGCCACCGCTCTAAACATCTTTGGGTGTAAAAAAACGACGAAAACCCTTGGGAAAATCGCAATTCTTTGGTGAGGCACTTGAATGGACTATGTGGATCAGGGGTCCTCAAACAGGTCAACATCAATAAACGCTGGTATTACAGGGGTTTTCATCTTCGCTCAAGCCAAAAGATGTTTAGAGCACTGGGGCGAGGCTCCCGCCGAGCCTCAACTCTGCATCACCGCACAAGATTCATTGGCACGACCGGCCTGAATCAACACCCTGCGGACGCTTGTCCGCGCTCCGCCATCATTCAAACCGGAAATCCCAATGAATCTTCTTACGCGATCCAAGCGGTAAGGCTCGGGTGGAACCTCGCCCTCCCACATGGGACTCGCCGCGAGGGACGCAAGCTACAATTGCAACTCGAGCAAAGCGCGGCGGATGACCATGATGGCAGCCGCGGCCATTGCCAGCAGCGCGGCGGTGTAGGCCAGGTTGATGATCGTCCACCAGACCTTTTCATTGCGGCTGAACACGGGGCTATACCAAAGCAGTGGCAGCCCCAGAGCCCCGGTTACTCCAAAGAGAATCGCAAAGATCAATGGGCGACTATGCCGAACTCCATCAGGCGCAGGCTCTTTGGTCGCCGATATCGGCTGACCGACAATCGGCGGTAATTCATCCTGCGTCATAACCCGTCATCCCCATCCTCATCCCAACCCGCAGCGTAAGCGAGGGACCACCCCATCCTCATCCCAACCCGCAGCGTAAGCGAGGGACCAGCGGGTACTTCGTCCCTCACTCCGCTTCGGGTTGTGATCTACGGGTTGCCAGGTTTCTTTTTGTCGGCTGTTTTGCGGGTCTTGTCTTTGTCGTCGTCCTTGTCCTTATCTTTATCCTTGCCCTTGGCGTTGGTGCGCGAAGAACGAGCTTGTTTGGGGTTGGGGACTTCGGGCTGCGTCAGTTTCTTGGCTGCTTTGATCGTGATCTGTTCGGCCATCACGATAGTGGGCTGAGCCGGATTGCGCAGGCCGGACACGGTGACATCATCACCTTTGATGGCCAGGTTCAAGACGGTCGACAACTCTGTGGCATTGACGGCGATCTTGCAATCAGGAGCCAGTTCCAACTGCATCGGTTGGCCGGCGATGACCATGATCGTATTGTCTTGCACACCAGTCACGCGACCGATCACGCGATAAGCTTGGCCAGGTCCAGCCGCGACTGCGGTTTTCTTCTTGGAGTCTTTCTTAGCAGCCGCATCCTTTTTGTTAGCATCTTTATCGTCTTTTGCAGTCTCTTTTTTATCGCGCTGCGCCGCTGCTTTTTTATTGCCGTTGTTGAATAAATTCTTGGCGCCAGCCGGTGGATCTTTGCCTTCTTGATAGACACCTGGCGTTTGCTCGCGAATTTGTTCCGGAGCCAGGTTGCGATTCATCACCGGGGTAAACACTTCGATGCTCTTAAGTGGTTCAGTCGGTGTACCGTTAGCATCAAAGCTAGCCGAGAAGCGAACGAACACACCAGGCGACAGCCAGGCCAGATCTGCTTCGGCCGTGTAATTGACTTGAGTCAATTCGTTGGACTTCAGGAAGACTTCTTTTTTGTCGGCAGTGCCAATCTTGATAATGCCCTGCTGCATGGCTTCCAGCTTGCCTTCAGCTTTAGCGATCTCCATGGGACCACCAGCCGCTTGAAAGGCATCGGCAGGTTTGGCACCCGCCATATCCTTCTTGGCACCGGGCTTGGCATCGTTCTTATTCTTAGTCGTATCGGGCTTGGCATTCTGAGCCCAAGCGGTCTGCTCGAGGGCCAATGGGAACAAGCACAAACATCCCGCAACTATCCAACTGCACAAACGCATGGCACATCATCCTCTGATAAGTGGCAACCACTTTCATTATAGTCGCTGATTGCATGGCAGGGCGAGACAATTCGAGGTTGACGCGTTGGGAGGGCGAGGCGCTGGGTGGGTGACGCTTTGGGAGGGCGAGGTTCCACCCGAGCCACACCGCTGGCAGCACTAACCAGAGTTTCATTGGGAGAAGAGGCTTGAGTCAACATTAGGTGGACGCAAGTCCGCCAGCCCCTGTTGCAAACGTGGTGTACCAATGAATCTTCGTCCGCGCTCCTGGGCCGAAGGCTCGGCAGGAGCCTCGCCCTCCCAACACCTCGCCCTCCCAACACCTCGCCCTCCCCACGCCGAGCCGTCCCAGTTGCCACGCCCTGCTTGGCCGTCCGGCTAAAATCCAAAGCCTGCGGGGCTGTTAGACATTAGGCAACTTGTGGTCCTGTGGTTAAACTGATGGTTACGCGAAGTTCTTTTCTCAGCGGCTACCACTAGCTCTCAACGGCCAGTGTTGCCCCCTGGCCCACCACTCGAGCGCCCACACATCCAGGCACCCTATAGGAGCCCCTCATGGACCAACCGATGCGAGACTTTACCGACCTGCTGCTCCGGCGCGGCGTGGTCAGCTTGGATCAGTTGTCCGAAGCCAGCAACATGGCTCGGCAAGATGACATCTCAGTGGCCGATGCCCTCATCAAGATGCAATATGCGGCTCCGCAGGATGTCTATCGTGCCCTGGCCGATTTCCACAAGATGAACTTCGTCGACCTGGCTTCGGTCCGCATCGACGATTCGATTATCCAGTTGGTGCCGGAATCGGTGGCTCGCGAAAACACCATCATCCCCTACCAGGAAGATGGCGATGCCCTGGTCGTGCTGATCAGCGACCCCTTCGACCTGGAAACGACCGAAAAGCTCCGATTCATCCTCAACCGCCGCATCGAAACGGCGCTGGCTCCGCGCGAGACGATCAACGACGCCATCAACCGTTACTACGGCCAGGTCGAAGGTGAATCGGCCGACTCGATTCTGCAAGAGTTCACCGACACGCAAATTGACTTCACGGAAACCTCCGAAGATGGGGCATCCAACGATAGCGAGCTGGTCGACGAGAACAGCGCGCCGGTCGTGCGCCTGGTCGGCCTGATGATTCAAGAAGCCGTCCAACTGCGCGCCTCGGACATCCACGTCGAACCTTTCGAAGACCGCGTCCGCATTCGCTATCGTATCGATGGCGTTCTGGTCGAGCGCGACAGTCCCCCACGCCGCCTCCTGGGCGCGATCCTCTCGCGCATCAAGATCTTGGCCAAGATGGACATCGCCGAACGACGCCGCCCTCAAGACGGTCGAATCAAAGTCACCGTGGGGGAAAAGGAACTGGACCTGCGCGTCAGCATCATCCCGACTAATCACGGTCAATCCGCCGTTATGCGTCTGCTGGACAAAGACAACATCAAGGTGGGGGTCCGCCAATTGGGGTTGGCCGAACGCGACTTCAAGGTCTTCACCCAGATGATCAAGCGTCCCAACGGCATCTTGCTGGTAACCGGTCCGACAGGTTCCGGCAAGACCACGACGCTCTACGCCGCGCTCAATGCTATGAATCGCCCGGACCGCAAGATCATCACCGCCGAGGACCCGGTCGAGTACTATCTGCCCGGTATCAACCAGGTGGAAGTCAAGCACAACATCGGGCTGGACTTCGCGCGCATCATTCGCGCCATGTTGCGACAAGCACCCAACATCATCCTGGTCGGCGAGATGCGAGATACCGAGACCGCGTCGATGGGAATCCAGGCTTCATTGACTGGACACTTGGTATTCAGTACACTACATACGAACGATGCGCCCAGTGCTGTTACACGCATGTGCGACATGGGAGTACCCGGCTATCTGGTGGCAAGCTCGGTCGTGGCGGTGCTTGGCCAGCGGTTGGTGCGGACCATTTGCAAGCGCTGCAAGACGACGGTCAAGCTACCCGAGAGCGTGCTGATTGATGCTGGCATTCCACTGGACGTGGCCGAGAAGGCAACCTTCTCGCGCGGCAAGGGATGCAGCTATTGCCAGAAGTCAGGCTTCCGTGGACGCATCGGGATTTACGAGTTGATGGTGGTTACCAGCAAGGTACGGGAACTGATGTTCCAGGGCCGGTCGACCATCGAGATTCGCGAAGAAGCGATCAATCAAGGCATGACGACGTTGTATTGCGACGGCATTCGCAAGGTGCTCAAAGGCATCACTGTTTTGGAGGAAGTCTATCGGGCAGCCAAGCGCACCGAGCAAGACGACCGAGCCCTGCAGCTGGTGTTCAAAGAGTTCCGCGAACCCGCCCCCACCCCCACGTAAGCCCTGTGAATTTCAAATTATCAGATCTCAAATCTCAGATCTCAAATTTGAGATTTGAGACCTAACCCCAAAGACTCCCCATAGGAGCGGTTTGCAGGGATGCGTGGTTGTCTCATCTTTTGGTCCTAGCACCCATGCACTGATTACAATGTCAACAGCGAGCGAGCCTGGCTGCTATTGATTCATTCCTTTCATCTCATCTCAAGCCAAGCGTAGCCCAACGCAATGTAGCCCGACGCAGTGTGGCCCGACGCGCCGCGTCGGAAAATGTATCCCCGACGCGCCGCGTCGGCCAATTAACCAAACATTGCCCGATCGCGCTGCGTCGGAAAATGTACCAGCCGACGCGCTGCGTCGGCCACCCAAAAACCGTTTAATCACCCGTCCTTCCTTCCCAGCCCAACCTGCGCGCACGTCAAACCGCCGGGTAGCTTGGCGAAGCGTCGGAGCCAGAGAGATCTATGGCCACAGTTCTGATTGACAAGCTGCTCTCAGCAGCGGTAAAGCAAGGTGCCAGCGATATTCATATCGTTGTCGGTCAGCCTCCCGTGTTTCGCTTGCATGGTCGCATGCGCAAGCTCGAGACGAAAGTCCTCGAGCCGGAAGACACGGTTTCGCTAATGAAGAGTATTGCCCCCGAGCGTTGCCAACGCGAACTCCAAGAGGCGGGCAGCTCCGACTTCGGCTTTGCCTTCGGCGATATGGCTCGCTTCCGCGTGTCGATCTTCAAGCAGCGTGGCAACATCTCGATGGTGCTGCGGCAGATCCCCAATGACAAGCTGACCCCCGAACAACTCGGCCTGGCCGACTCGGTGGTCAAGATGGTTCAGCGTCCCCGCGGACTGGTACTGGTGACCGGCCCGACCGGATCGGGCAAAAGCACCACGCTGGCTAGCCTGGTGAACTTCCTGAACGAAACGCACGACCACCACATCATCACGATCGAAGACCCGATCGAGTTCTATCACGACCACAAGAAGTCGACGGTCAATCAGCGCGAAGTCGGAGTCGATGTGCCCAGCTTTGCCGAAGCCATTCGCCGCGCTCTGCGCCAGGACCCGGACGTGATCCTGGTCGGCGAGCTTCGCGACTTGGAAACGATTCAAGCAGCCATTAGCGCCGCCGAAACCGGTCACGTGGTCTTCGGTACGCTGCACACCAATAGCGCTCAAGGTACGGTCAACCGCATCATCGATGCCTTTCCCGGTAACTTGCAGGACCAGATTCGAACTCAGTTGAGTACTTCGCTGATCGGTGTGGTCGCTCAGACGTTGCTACCCAGGATCGGTGGCGGTCGTTGTGCGGCCTATGAAGTGCTGGTTGTGACTCCAGGTATCGCCAACCTGATTCGCGAAAACAAGACCTTCCGTATTAACTCGGCCATTCAGACCGGTGCCAAGTACGGTATGAACCTGATGGATGACGCGCTCTTTAATTTGTGGCGCGACAATAAATGCACCGTCGACGATGTGCTCAGCAAAGCTCACCGACCCGACGACCTGGCCAAACGCATCGTTAATGTCCGACGCGGCTTGGGCGACGAAGCCATTCCCGTTGAAGAAGAAGCCCACTAAGCAAACTCAGTAGCCACCGTCGCCAGAGGGTGGACACAATCCTCGTAGCCACCATCGCCAGATGGTGGACGCGAACGTTAACGCTTTCCACCGCCTGGCGGCGGTGGCTACGAAGACTAAATCCAGCGAACTTACCCAGTGGCGATTGTCCAACTAGAGCGCACAAGCGAAGCACGCACAAGCTAAGAATTAAGAGCAGATCACCATGGCAGTGAGAAAGATTGGTCAAGTCCTCGTCGACATGGGCTTCATCACCGATGAGCAGCTCGAAGCCATCCTCGACGAGCAGCAGCAGCGGCCTGGCGCGTTGCTGGGCAAGATCGCCGAAGAAATCGGCTTGATCAGCGACGAGCAGTTGGCTCAAGCCCTGGCCGAGCAGCAGAACATGCAGGTGGTCAGCCTGGGTGAACTGAAACTGCCACCCGATGTGATCAGCAAACTGACCGAAGCCATGGCGCAGATGTACCGCGTCGTGCCCGTCCACTTCGACGGCAACACGCTGACGGTGGCCACCTGCGATCCACAGAACCTGAACATTCAAGACGAACTGCGGACCTTCTTGGGTTACGAGATCCGCATGGTGGTCGCCACCGAGCGCGATATCCAAGCGGCAGTCGACAAGTACTATTCGACCGAACTGGATACCTTCGAGCGCGTGGTCGCTGACCTGGCCAGCGATCAAGAGCTGGAGGCCGCTGCCAAGGCGCTGGCCACCGAAGGCGCGTTCAACTTGACCGATGCCGAAGCCCTGGCTGACTCAGTGCCCGTCCGCAAGCTGCTGAACATGGTGCTGCTGCTGGCCATCAAGGACCACGCTTCGGACATTCACTTCGAACCATTCGAAGACGAATTCCGCATCCGTATCAAAGCCGAAGGTGTGCTGTACGAAATGGTGCCGCCGCCTCGTCACCTGGCTTTCGCGATCACCACCCGCATCAAGGTTATGGCTAACCTGGACATCGCCGAACGCCGCTTGCCACAAGATGGTCGTATCGAATTGATGGTCGGTGGTCACCCGGTCGATTTGCGCGTCAGCGTGTTGCCGACGATGTTCGGCGAGAGCGTCGTTATGCGAATCCTCGACCGCTCGGTGGTTTCGCTCAGCCTGAACAACGTCGGTATGAACGAAGAGACGTTGACTTACTTCCGCAAGATCATCGATCGTCCCAACGGCATCGTGCTGGTTACCGGCCCGACCGGTTCGGGCAAGACCACCACGCTCTACTCGGCCCTGTCGGAACTGAACGATATCGAAGACAAACTGATCACCACCGAAGACCCGGTGGAATACGACATCGATGGTATCGTGCAGATCCCGATCGACCACGATATCGGCGTGACCTTTGCGTCTTGCTTGCGAGCCATCTTGCGGCAAGACCCCGATACGATCCTGGTCGGTGAGATCCGCGATTTGGAAACCGCCGAGATCGCCATTCAAGCCTCGCTGACCGGGCACCTGGTCTTTAGCACGTTGCACACCAACGATGCCCCCAGCACGATCACGCGTTTGAAGGACATGGGCATTCAAGCCTTCTTGATCACCGCGTGTGTGGAAGCCATTTTGGCGCAGCGGCTGGTACGGCGCATTTGCACCAAGTGCCGCGAAGAGACCGAAGTGCCCCGCGAGCTGATCGCCGACTTGGGCTTGAAGCCGGAAGATGTCAAAGACAAAAAGTTCTTCCGCGGCCGTGGCTGCGATAACTGCAACAACACCGGGTACAAAGGCCGCGTAGGTTTGTTTGAGCTGATGGTCATGAACGACGACTTGCGCGACGCCGTGATGCGCAACGTCACCACCGACGAGCTGCGCGACAAAGCCGCCAGCTACGGCATGACCACCCTCCGCGCCTACGGCATCAAGTTCGTCTTCGAAGGCGTAACCACCGTCGACGAAGTCCTGCGAGAAACCATGCAAGAATAGGAAGAAGTTTGAAGTGCGAAGTTTGAAGTGCGAAGTTTGAAATCTCAAATCTCAAATCTCAAATTTCAAATCTCAAATTTCAAATCTCAAATCTCAAATCTCAAATCCCCTGAGCCATCCACCTGATTTTTCCCAAAGTCTAAAGCCTAAAGCCTACAGTCTAAAGCCTATTTATCATGCCAACCTATCAATTTGAGGCGATGGATGCGACCGGCCAAGAGATCAAGGACGTGATCGAAGCCGCAACGGAGGAAGAAGCCCAAACGACTATACGTCAGATGGGTTACTTCGTCACCAAGATCCATCTGAAGAAGGGCTCGAACAAACAGGCGACCGCTGGTGGCAAGAAGAAGCGGCCCTTTGCGATCGGTGGTGCCAAGACCAAGCACATCTGCACCTTTACGCGACAGCTATCGATTCTGCAGGATGCAGGTCTGCCGATTCTGCGTTCGCTGCGGATTCTGGAAGCCAACAACAAGC
This sequence comes from Ottelia alismoides, assembly GCA_037367405.1. Lineage (NCBI taxonomy): Eukaryota > Viridiplantae > Streptophyta > Magnoliopsida > Alismatales > Hydrocharitaceae > Ottelia > Ottelia alismoides. The sequence goes on along the minus strand of JAZKJV010011400.1, from coordinate 4,899,701 downwards.
CTGGCAAGCTGAAGAATGCGCTGGGTGATACGTGCGATGAGATTGAAACCGGTTCGACGCTTTCGGAAGCGATGAGCAAGTCGCCCAAGGTGTTCAACCGGTTGTACGTCAACATGATCAAAGCCGGTGAGGCCGGTGGTGCGCTGGAAACGATTCTGCAGCGTCTGGCTGACTTCTTGGAGAGTTCGGAAGCTCTGAAGCGCAAAGTCAAAGGTGCGTTGATTTACCCGATCGCGGTGGTGATCATTGCCAGCTTGATTCTGGTGTTGATCATGGCGGTGATCGTGCCCAACTTCACCAAGATGTTCCAGGAGTTCGGCCTGGACTTGCCGGCTCCGACGGTGCTGCTGGTCGCGATGAGCGATTACATCGTGCGGTATTGGTTCTTGCTGTTGATCATCCCGTTCTGTTTCTGGCTGGTGACCAAGCTGGCGCGCAAGTTCCGTCACGGCCGGATGGGCTTTGACATGTTTGTGCTCAAGCTGCCGGTGTTCGGTCGCTTGATGGAAAAGAACATTATGGCTCGTACGACACGGACGCTCGGTACGCTGGTCAGCAGCGGTGTACCGATTTTGGAAGCTCTCAACATTACGCGTGAGACGGCCGGCAATGCGCTCTTTGAGCGGATATTTGCTCGCGTCAACGATGCGATTCGCGAGGGTGAAGTGATCAGCAAGCCGATGCGTGAGAACGCCACGCCGGGTTTTCATCCGATGGCCATGTTTTTCTGGGCGCTGTTGGGTGTGTTTCCAGGCGTGATGATCTTGTCGGTGGCCATCACCGCAGGTCGAACGGTCAAAGGCGCCAAGGGTTCGCTGCAAACGCTGACGACCGTCGGTGGATTTGCTTGCGGCTTGGGAGCGGTTTGCTGCGTGCTCTTCTACCTGGTCAAGATGCGAGACAGGGTGATCGACGAGTTGGTCGTGAACATGGTGGACGTCGGTGAAGAGACTGGCGAGTTGGACACGATGCTCTACAAAGTGGCTGACACTTACGACGACGAAGTCCGCGTGATGACCGAAGGTCTGACGCGGTTGATCGAACCTTTGTTGATCGTGTTCTTAGGCGTGGCCGTAGGTTTCATCGTCGTAGCCTTGTTCATGCCCCTGATTCAAATGATCACCTCGCTAACCTAATCACTTGGTTTCCAATCCCAGTTTTTCAAATTCTCGAATCTCAAATCCCAAATTTTCAAATCTCAAATCTCAAATTTTCAGATTTCAAATCTCAAATTTGGGCTTTGAGATTGAGCGGAAAAAACTCAAACCCAAGCTACTGAGCGGCGCCGAGCAGAGCCAATTCACCGACAGACTGTAAAAGGAGTCCGATTCATGCGTCACCACCCACCCCGCCCCCGCGCAGGCTTCACTTTGGTTGAGCTGCTCATGGTGATCGCCATCATCGGGATCCTAGCTGGACTCGCTGTGCCCGCTGTTTGGCGAGCGTACAACAACATCAAGAAGCAATCATTTGCAATCGAAGTTCGTACACTTGCTAATGCGATTGATCAGTACAAGAACAAATATGGCGATTACCCGCCTGACGGAAGTGACTCCACAATTTTCGCCCGGCACTGCCGCAAATTGTTTCCGAACATTGCCGCAACCGAGTTGGGCATAGTTAGCGCGGGGAGCACTTGCAATGCACGAACGACCGGTGGCGTAATGGATGCGCCCGAGGCATTGGTTTTCTTTCTAGGCGGCTTCAGTAAAGATCCGCAGCATCCGTTTACGGGCCCGGGCGGTCCGTTCGTCGCAACGCCGAGCGGCTCGACCAGTCCCTATCAATACAACACCGATCGAAACGAACCGTTTTTTGAGTTCCCAGAGAGCCAGCTCAGCTTGACAACCTTCATGGACAATGGGAATCCCATCACGATATCTAGCGATGACTCGGAGTTTGGCATAGCAACTCCCAGCGGATTTCCTGGCGATGTCGTTCCCGTTTATCGCGCGAAAGGTAAGCTCGCTCCATTTGTTTACTTCGATAGTCGCAGCTACAGCATCGGTGGCTCGTTCTTCAACGAATACAACCTCGGAACTAATCACGGCGTAGCTCGCCCTTACAAAGCCAGTAAGGGTAACGATTTGTTGGTCAGTACCAAGGTAACTCCAACGTTCCCTGCAACCACACCAACGGCCATCGCTGTGGCCGACCAGTACTATCGCTACGCCAACGAAAAGACATTTCAAATTATCTCGCCTGGTTTAGATGACAACTACGGTGGCATTCAGAAAGGCTCAAACCCAACTCCAACGTTTTTCGCTTTTCCCAGCGGCTCTGGCGTCAACATCACGGTGAATGTTGCAAGTCAACCGTCGATCTCTCGATTCCAAGAGCAGAACGGTGCAGCAAGCTTGCAGTTGGATAATGCGGCAAGCTTTACTGAAGGTTTGCTTGAAGATGGATTGAGCAACTAAGCGGTACATTAGTTGCTTAATAAAGTAATGCAGAGCGGTTTAGTGGCTGAATCGAACAGTTCGCGCCGCAAAACGAGAGTTTTGTCTCAATGTGTGACCACTAGAGCGTGATCCAATGCCGCTTCAAAAGTTGTTTAAAAATTTTTTGGACTCGACCAACCGAAAACTCAAAACGTTTTCTGGTCACTCACTGCCCAGCTTCAAGCGAAGATCGCTCCCAAGCTTTACCTTGATTGAACTGCTGGTTGTGATATCGATCATTGGAGTCCTAGCTGGCATGGTGCTTTTCATGCTGGCGGGTGCACAGCAAGATGCATCGATTGCAAGGACTCAGGCGACCATACAGAAACTGAACAACATCATCCTGGCACGATGGGAGGAATTCAGATACCGTCCCGTAAAGGTCAATCTGCCTTCTGAGGCGCTGGAACCTTTTGTGGTAGCTGGACAGCGTCAGACACGGCTGAGTCCACGTGAAGGCGCACGACTCCGAATGATGATCTTGCGTGACACGATGAGGATGGAGTTTCCAGATCGTTACTCAGACATTCTCTACCCACCCACGATCTATAACGCGGTTTTCTTTACAGCCGATAATGCAAAGCCTCTTTCTGATACAAGCAACGACCGCGATTTGTACACGATCATGGGGTCACACATGTCCCGTGAAGTTCCGGGGCAGTACAACAACCTCCGGCGCCGTTTCGTAACCACGGGCGCTTTGGCCAATCCTACGACGGTCGATCCGACACTGCCTCAAGGTGCACTGCTAAGCAATATCACCCTGGAATACCAGGGGGCTGAGTTGCTGTATCAGATCGTCAGCACTACGAACTTCGAAGGCAGCAATGGACTGGAGTACTTTCGCCCGACTGAAATTGGCGATGTTGATGGAGACAACATGCCGGAGTTCATCGACGCATGGGGGCAACCAATCCGTTGGATACGTTGGCCTGCTGGCTACGGTATCGTGGATCCTAGCGGATCTGTTTTGACAAGCACGCAGAGACAAAGCTCGCGTCCTTCCGATTATGTAATGAACGATTGGACGACTGCCGAGCCTGATCCATTGGACCCGTTGCGAACGGACTGGAGATGGACAGACTGGGTAACCCCACCTGTGACTTACGCGTACAAGCCTTGGATGCTTGTGCCGTTGATCGTCTCTGCGGGACCAGATGGACAGTTCGACCTTCAGTTCGACGAGGGAACAGCAATTGTCTACTCGACGCAAACCTGGAGTGGCCCAACTGATTCGCCCCGTCACACGGCTACACCTTACTTTTGGGTCGATCCATACCGCGGCTTCTACAATCAAGTGACCGGCGCGTCGGAATTGGGCGGTCTTGGACAATGGCTTGATGAGGATGGCAACCACGACACCTTCGGTGCGGCTGACAACATTACGAACTATTCCTTGCTACTCCGATAGGTGATCGATGCCAACTAACTGCAAGCATATTTCGGCGCGCCGACTGAACTTGCGCGACGGAGTAACTCTGGTTGAGTTGCTGATCGTAATGGCGGTCATAATTCTTCTGGCTGGCGTGACGCTTCCTTCGTTTCGTACGATGTTGCAGGATCAGAAGATCACGCAGGGCAGTCGGATCGTGAAAGGCATGATCGAGAACGCTCGTGCTCGTGCCATCGCTTTAGGTCGACCAGTTGCAGTGGTCTTTGACAGAGTCGCTGTCGATCCATCGGCGGCCTCTGGGTTCAACCATGTGGCCGACAACACGTGCACCCGTCTATCGCTTGGCGAAGTGTTTCCGCCGTATGAAGGCGATTGGGCAGGATCGACCGGTGTACTGACAGACACCAATTCGGACAGCGTTCCCGATACCCTCACTATTGAAGTTGCTAAAGTCAGTTCGTTGTACGACGCTGATAACAACAAGTGGACCGGACTGGTCACTTCAGGTGACCTAATCCAACTGGCTGACCACAAGCAAACCTTCTCGATCGAAACCCTGACATTCAACCCCGGACCCGCGACAGTATCAGTCAAGTTTACGAACCCGCCGAGCTACTTTGCACCTGGCAACGCACTGTGGAATGTGGCCTCAGAGGTTCGATTTCGTATGCTACGACGGCCCACTAAATCTCTCACTGGGTCAGTGTCTTTGCCCAGAGGTGTGTGCGTTGACCTGGCGCAATCTGGGATTGGGCCGAGCGCGAACAGTTTTTGGGTTGCACCACGCCCCCCGGTAACGCTTCCAGATTATTACGGGCCAGTGTTTATGGTCTTTAACGCTAGTGGGCGTTTGGAGGGTTCTTTCTATCGGCAGAAGACCCTAGCAGGGGTCAGCAGCATAACAATCGCGTCTCCTGGAGTTGTTCACCTGCTTGTCGGAAGAACAGACCAAGTCGAGCCCACCGAGACGCTAACGGGTTCTGACACCGAGCAATTCGTTCCCAACCTTTACGACGAGCGAAATTTCTGGGTTTCTATAAACCCATACAGTGGCGCTATCACGTCAGCCCCCAACGGAACAGGCGTGCCCACGGCGAGTAAGCCGACAGACCGCCTAACTGCAAGACGTTTCGCGATATCAGGCAAGACGACTCAGGAGTAGAAGATGAGAACCAATTCAAGCCTGAATTTCGGACGAAACAGAGACGGCGTTACCGTTATTGAGACGCTGTTTGCGATGGGAATCGCGTTGATGGGATTGGCCGGTATCGCCTCACTGCTATTGCTCGCGGGGCGGCAGGCCAGCGACAGCAACCGGCTGTCCGAAGCTCAGTCCTTTGCCCATGATTGGTACTCGGAATTTACAGGACGCGGGCTCAACAACACCAACCGTTGGGCTTGGTGTAACGATACGCCCAGCACACCGGTGTTGGTTGGATTCAATAAGCTGCTGGCGACGAGTTTTCCTTCCAAAGGATCGACAGCAGTTTTTTTGAGAGAGCTTGGTCGCGAATCAGTTTGTTTGGATCCCAAGTTTTTCTCGAGCCGTGAGATTGGCAATCTGCCTGACGATTCCGGCTGGTATCGACCGTCAGTGTTCCCCTACTACGCAGACCGATACAATCCGACCATGGATCCTGCGTACACGGCTGGGACATCAACTCATTTTTGGGGAGATCAGCCGCGGATGCTGCGAATCACAACCGCGAATGTAACCTCCACGGGCATCACGGCGACGAGTGCGAATGCAGTAAATCGGATGTTTGCGTCGGAAGACGACCTGAGTTTGTTTGCCGATGATACAGACCACTCACTGCCGCCAGTTCGCCTAGGCAGCTCGCGCTATGTTGCTGATTCAACGTACTCCTGGATGGCGACAATAAGTCCTACGGAACCCAGCGTCCCTACAACGGCTACGACAGACCTGTACACGCTTTCATTAGTAGTGATCAAGAACAGGGATCTCGTATTTATTCTGCCTGCCGCTCGTGGTACGGGTGTCGCGCCTCTACCATCAGAAAACCCGCAGGGCGAGCGTAACGTTTGGGTTATTCCTCAATCCGGCAACTTCGCAGGAGGAAGTGGCGGACGTGTTCGAATCGTTGGCAGCGAAGGCATTGACTCGCAAATCCAAGTTGGTGATTGGATCATGCTGAGCAAGTACTACAACATCGGTTTTGTGTCACCGTCATTCTTTCGCCCTAACTCGGTCTTTAGATGGTACCGCGTAGTTGCGGTCGACAGTGAAGAAATAGTTTCTGACCTTGGCTCGGTGGGAGTGCCAGACCCTTACGGCAGAACTCTGCCTGCTGGCCAGAATGTTTGGTTTAAAGATGTTGTGCTCGACGGTCCTGATTGGTCCTTCAGTCCCAGCGTGACTGTCGACACAGGTAGCGGTCTAGTCACGCACCCAACGCCCACAACGGGCACCATGGTCAAAGGTGTAGTTGGCGTATTTGAACGCGTCGTCAATGTGTCAACGAGTACCATTCCTTAAACCGTGTGCCGTTAATTAGTGCATATTTTGGAGCTTATCATGAAAACTCGATCCAATCCCCGCCGTTCAGGCTTGGTATTGCTGATCGTGCTAGGAATGCTTGCACTGCTTAGCTTGCTCGCGGTGACATTTGTGGTTTATTCAGGCCAAGCACGCACAGCCAGCATAGCGCTTATCAAACGTGATTTCAGAGAAACGCCTGCAGATAAACTGCTCGATGATGCCTTTAAGCAGATATTGCGAGGCACAACCGACACTCATTCCATTGCCTTTAAGAATGACATTTTGGGGGATCTGTATGGTAGCGATCGGGTACCAGCCAGTGGCCCAATCGCAACGAATATAGATGTACCGCTTTTCTTGACTGCGCGTCTGAGCGCCTCTCCGGTAGCTAGAGACAATCCTATGCGTGTCGCTAGCCTGGGCTATGTGGTACCGTCGGCAATGTCGAGCTTTACGCCAACCAGCCCGGAAGCACCCAAGACATACCCGGTGAGTGCTACGCCTGGTCAGTTCCTGAAGATACCAGTCGAGTGGACAACGGGCAGTTTCACCGTAGGCCAATTTCCTTTGCCTGAGCAGTGGGATGGATTAACGGGACGCGTGCTTACCTTCCTGCAAGGACCGTTAAGTGGACGCTCGTTCCGTATTGTTCGTTATATCGGAGAGGTCGATGTAGTAGATATCTCTGGTACCCTTACATTGGATCCGCTACGGGCCGACCTTCAGTATACGGTCACCATTGACATGTCGGAGGCAATGGACGATATCGTTTCGGTTCGCAATCCGGACAATGGGCAAGTCGAGTCCCGCTCCGTTTCTTCGTGGTTAGCGGTATCGCCCGCTGCTCTGCTATATAACAAACCGGCTACTCTAGAGGATTCTTACATCTTTCTAGTAAATGCAGGGACCACGAACGCCAGTGGAATGGGCATGGATGTTGCCGGCAACGTGACCAACACCACAACGACCTATGGCAGTTTCTCAATTCCGGACTCGTTCCTCGCAAACCGAGGTAAATCTTCACAGCTTAATGGCGCATACGTTCCGACAGGTGACACCGACGAACCTTGGGATGCGCCAGATGCGGAGAATTTCTACTTGGCACACAAGCGAGAACCGCTTCCAAGTTCTTCTGGTGGCGATGACATCATTCCGTCTTTTCATCGCCCCGCAATCATCAACTACTTGGTCTCCATTTCGCCCGATCTATCGACCATTAATAAAAACAATGCAGCCGAGGTTGCCGCATTCATCGACTACCTAGAGCTGATCGAGCGAGCAACGGGCAGACCCGTCTCGTACAACATTCGTGGCCTTACGACACCTGGCGGTACACCGGTTCGCAAGAACACCGAGTTTTCGGGCTCGAACGGCCTATCGAGTGATTTTGCCACTGGCTTGCGCGCGCCGCAGCTGGAGATCACATGGGCCAATGTTCCCAGTAGTGCAGAGAATGACAAGTTCGAGGCTTGGCTTAGATGGCTTACCCGTGGACCTTGGGATATTGACAATGACGGAGATGGGATTGCCGACAGTCTATGGGTCGATCTCAACTTCCCGCTCATCACATCCCCCGAAGGCAAACTCCTAAAGACATTGGTGGCCTTTTATATTGAAGACATGGATGGCAAGATTGACATCAATGCGGCTGGAGACAGATCGCAGAGCGCGGATTCAACTGGCGCTTTGGTAATGGCATCCAACAAGTACGGCCATCTGCATGCCGATCCGGTTGCCGCCAATGCAGGTCATTGGCCACAGGGAATGGGCTTCGGCACAGCAGAAATCTCTGCTCGTCCGGTTTTGGCCGCAGGTGAATACGCAGGATTGTTTAATGCCCGCTATGCGTCAGCCTCAACGTCTGACACTGGCCCAGGCCAAGTCGGTAACGATGTTGCGAGCATGCTGCTCGAACGCAACAGGGCCGATTCACCAAGCATGGTTTCCTCTGGTGCAACCGCAGGTTTTCCCGCTGCAGCGTTTCCGATGGCTGTACAAGGAAAGTCAGGCTTAGGGTTGGATCTATTGGGAAATCCCATACTTGTCGAGACATCTGCGATTAACGAGACCCTCGATGACGCTTACGAAGCGAGGCTACTTTTTCATGGTCGTGGAGATTCTCCATTCACACCAGCAGAGTACCAGCGTTTATTGCGACTGAACGACTTAGACCGAGCTGCACTTCCAAGGCGATTGCAAACTGTGCTGAGCAGCACGTTTAGCCATACGAACGCAATTTCTGCTTACTTGAATAGTCTGAGATCAATCTCGCCACGAAATGCATCGCTTTCGCTCCCCGCATTCCCACTTGAATACACATATCCCCGTTACACGAACGGTTCGGGCACTCAAGCAAACGCAACCAGGCGAGTCTCATCGTTTATCGAATTCGTTGAGGCTTTTGCCCAAGGTAAACCTTTAAGCACCCCGGCCCCGCCGCTTTATTTCCCTCGGGTTGCGCTTCAACGGCTGTTCCCACTTGAGTTCATGCAGAACCGGCCACTCGATTTGAACCGAGCATTTGGAAATGGTTTGGATGACAACCTCAACGCGATTATTGATGATGCTGATGAGACCGTTCCCGTAGCATCATACGCGGCCACAATACCGCCACCTTCGTCTATGCCATTCGAAGAATACGAGCGAGATGCAACCGGCCAACCCTTCAATTTTGACCCTACGCTGGAAAGCCAACCGGCAGCAATCCAAAGTCGCTACAGTGGTAACCGCGCCAAACAGCTTTTTGCGCGACATCTTTACTGCTTAGCTCAGTTGATACTTCCAGCCAATCATCGTTTTTCGAACCATCCAACGGCCGGAACTGCGCCACCAACGGCTGCAGAACGCGCGAGAATCCTGGCTCAATGGGCCGTCAACGTCGTTGATTTTCGAGACCAAGACGCCGCTTGCACTCGGTTCGCCTACGACTCAACTCCGTTCAGCCCTAAGGGGACGCCACCGGTCTATTGGTCGCCCGGCGCTAGTGCCGATGACGGGGTCGTTTGGGGCCTTGAGCAGCCAGAGATGCTGATCACCGAGTCGCTCGCGTTTCACAACTCCAATGTGCGTCGGATTCCAAGCCCCGATCCTCCGCCCGCCCCACAGTTCGAGCAACTCAGAGTTCCTGAAGGCTCGGTGTATCTTGAGTTCTTTGTTCCGCGCACAACCAACAACGTTAATAATGGTGACTCGTCGCTACCACCGGCTACTGGCTCACTTTATACACTTGATGGGACGGTACCTAAGCTAAATCTCAATAAGACAGCGCCCAACCCGGATGATACGGCGAACCCATTTCCGGTATGGCGAGTTGTGTTCCTGAAGCCGGAAGCAGAGGCCGCTGGTGGCTTCAGGGATGCTTTCACACGCGTCTATGAAGACAGCAACGCCGCTACGCGATTCTATTACTCCTATCAATTGGGTAACGATTCATTGTCTGGGCTCAACTGGAAGCCGATTAATTCGACAACAGTTCCCACTATTGCCGAACCCGACATCGACCGTGTTCTCTGGTTTGCTGATGTTCAACCGACAGCCACCAACCATGCGTTACCTTCATTGGTCGCCGATGGTATCACCGATCCAGAGAACTATATCTTTCGATTTACTGCCGGCCATAATGTCGTCTCTGGCGGCCAGTACCTTGTTGTAGGACCTCGCCCCATTACCTACATCGGTAGTAAGCGCCAAACCGGAGTCTATAACAAGAGACCAAGCAATCATCGAATTCAGTTGGTGGATGGATGGATGCAAATCTGGAATCAGAACAACGAACCGGCGCTGTGGGCAGATGGAACCCCAGTGCCGCTGGTCGCTGGAAATACACCGGCTAACGCCGCAAACAATGTAGCTTTCAGCGATCGCATCCGTGACTGCGTTACGATGACCGCAGGAATGCAAGTTCCCGACGTAGCAGGTAACGACTGGATGAATGACACCGACATTCGTTACAAGTGGATTGGTCTTAATGTCTCGGAGCCAGTTCGCAGCAAGTACTATCGGCTGCCAGAGTATTTTTTGAATAGCAGTGACAACGGGGTCGACAACGATACGAATGCTCCCGGTTACGCTCACAGTACGTCATCCAAAGATGCTTATACGGATCTGGCAACAAACACGGGTACGCCACCGCAGCCCCTAGATCTGCGTCCTAATTCACATTTACGGGAATCGAATTGGCCTGGATCAGACTACCCCGACGTTAGGACTGAAACTAATTGGACAGCCGCTGTTCTACAACGGCTTGCCGACCCAATACGTCCGTGGCACCCAGTTTTCAATCCTTACATTACAGTGGATTGGATGTCGGTTGACTTGACCGTTTTCTCGGGTGAAGAAAGACTGCCAGCGGCTGGCCCCATTATCTTCGCAAGTCGTCAGAAAACGGGTCAGACCATGCTGCCTGGCGAGCTACCAACTAGCCCAGGTTTGCTGCAGGGAAGGACTTTCTATAGCTACCACACTGCAAGTCAAACAGGAGCCTCAACAGCGACTGGCAATTCAAGCGATCCAAACTTCGATTACGAGTTGCCAACTGAGCTTTACACCAATTCAACCCCTTCCCTCGCGACGCGTAACGCGACTGCGACGTTTTCTACATTCGGATATTTGAATCCAAGGTTCATGATCCGTGGAACTGGCACTACGTCGCCCTACTCTGTGCCAGGTGATGATGATTATCAGTTTACGCCGTACTTCCGGGGAGCACCTGGGCCAAACCCATGGGCAAGCACGGATCCTGTTCCACTTCAGCTTCCGCTTGCACCGTACTTCCCTAATCGTGACTTTGTTAACGCGTACGAACTCACGAGCGTGCCTCTTAGCGCGCCGGGCCAGTTCATGCAGGAGTTTGCTTTCAATAGCGGTTCCGGGCCGAAGTTCGCGCACACATTGGATTTCGAAGACTTACTACTGCCTTCGGTAACTCCACCAACGAGACCAACAGCCGGAAACTCCAAGTCCAGCGCAATACTGTTCGAATGCGTTGGCGTGAAGAGTCCGTGGAGCGATTCATGGCGTGTTGTGCATCCCAACGCAACAAGAGGTTTTAGTACTGGTTCACAACAAGAAATTGCGCAGACGCATCTCTTCGAACCTTACCGTGCTCCATTCAATATGATTCCGACATATCGCGAGCCCGGACGAATCAATCTGAATACCATCTCTGAGCCCTTGGTCTATCGTGGACTAATGTGGAACATCATGACTCCGACTAGCACTTCGGCTCGAAACTCTAACACAATTCCCTACAAGGCCAGCTTGGGTACTTCACGACAAGGATTCAATACACTGACGGGCCCACCGCCGACTCGGGCTCTAAGCGCACCCAATCCACACTTAGATGCCAGATCCCCGACTGAGTTCTTAAGGATTTTCGGTAGTCCGCTGACGCCATATAACTTCCCGCTGACAATACAGCAAAGTTCGACCTCAGCAGCCATGACCATACTGCGTTCGGGAACAAGTGGCCTGAGGATTCTCAACCCAACTGAGCCGGGAGTATACCCGGGAAGCAACACGGGAACTTATAACACCTATACACATAACTTTCCGGTATCGCGAATGGCCAACCTTGTAACCAACCGATCTAATGTGTTCTCGATCCGAATGACATTAGGTTTCTTTGAAGTAGACACTAGCGGTCAAATCGGGCGAGAATATGGTGCGGAACAAGGGCGGTCCAAACGGCATCGTGCGTTCTATTTGATCGATCGGTCGATACCCGTCGCCTACCAGATGGGTGACGACTTCAATGCGGCAGATTGCGTTCTCGCTAGGTCAATTATTGAATAGGCCTGATTGGCTCAGTCGTATGAAACCGGAAGGAAGCGGCTGGGCCATCAGCCGCTTACTTGCATTTCTGGGTCACACAACGGATAGCCCTGGCTTGACAAAACGTAGCAACCTTACAGATCGCCCCTCTCGCTGGATATAGGCTCCGTTGTAGAATGGGGGTGTTGTAGGTTGGTTGCGGGGGAGGTTGGGTGATGAAACGGGTGATGGCTGGGGTGGCTGTGGCTTTGTGCCTGGTGGTGGTTGATACCTCTGCCTGGGCGGGCGATGAGTATTCAGATTTGAAGACCGTACGCTCGCTGCCTAAAACTCAAGCTGAACTGGAACGGCTGCATCGCGATAGTAGTGGCAGCCGCTGCGAACCGGTCGCCGAAGGACAGTCGCTGGAAACAACCAACTTCTCCATCATCAAAACGGCCCGCGATAACCGCGAGAAACTGGCTCGACCCGCCGCTCGACATAACGTCATCTCGGTCGGACTGACCATGGACTCCGCCGATCGTTCTTCCCTGCCCCTGGTCAGCCGCAACAAAATCCTCGAGTACATGGACGAAAACTATGTCTCGATCCAACTCCGCGTCTGCCGTGACCTGGTCAGCAGCAAACTCTACTTCCACCATCGACCACTGGCCGCCACCGCCAAGTTCCGCGGAGCCAAAGTGACTCAGCCCTTCGAACCACTGGTCACCACCGCCGTCAACGAATTCCGCAGCGTCGGACTCTTCACCCGCAAACCCAGCGATGAACGTCAGCCCGAAGACTTCCGCACCCTGGTGCTGATCTTCAAAAACAACGTCATCAAAGCCGGTGAACGCACCGGCAGCCAATTCGAATACGCCTTCGTCCGCGGACGCGAAAACGAGGCTAACCCCGATCGCTTGAAAACCCACGTCTTCGTCACCGCCCAAAACCGTACCCAACTGGTCTACCTCAACCCCTACTCGCGTCCAGCTCGACCCGACGATTGCAGCATCCGCGGCAGCGTCACCATCACCGAGTTCGATAGCAAGACCGGAGCTTACCCCAAAGAAAGCGCCACCCGCAGCTATCGACTCGACGCCCGCCGCTTCTTCCCCATGGAAAACATCGACGCCTATTGCCAATCCCACGACCTCAAAGGCGGCTTCCACGAACACGTCGATACCATCCTCGACGTACTGATCGATCAAATGGACAAGAAAGAATGACGCTGCGAGGGCGAGGATCCCGCCGAGCCTTCGCTCTGCATCTCCACACAAGCTTCATTGGCATCACCGGCCTGGATCAACACCCTGCGGACGCTTGTCCGCATTGTTTCATGCTTCAAACCTACATCCCAATGAATCTTCCTGCGCGCTCCAGGCGGTAAGGCTCGGGTGGAACCTCGCCCTCCCAGCCTTGCCGTCGCATTATTCAACACAAATAGCCGGGTCTTGCGACTCGGCTATTTGCGTTTGGGGTTGGGTGTCTGGGATGAAGAAGGAACTCGTGCTTACAAGACCTTCTTGATGTCGCCGCCGGGCTGGATGACTTCGTAGTAGCCGTCGGCATCTGGCTGGATGGGAGCTGGGTCGTCCAGTGTCTTGATGGCGTCAAAGTCGGCCAGCTTCAGTTCGCTGTTGAGCACTTGTTTCCAAGTCAACTCGCGACCGCTGTAAGTGGCCATGCGTCCCATGATCGCCGTCATGGTGCTCTCGGCACCATACTTGCCCTCTTGTGGCTTGTTGCCGGCGCGGAGTTCGCGGAACAAGTCATGGTGCTCTTCCTGGTGGCCGTTGCGATTGCCTTCGCTCTTCCAGACCAGCTTGTTATTGTTGTCGTAGATCTTAGCACCGCTGATGTCGCACCAGCCCTTGGTGCCGTGAGCGAACTCGCTGACCGAATTCCAGCAGTTAGGAATGTGGCGGCACATGCTCAGCATCTTCACGCCGTTGGGATAGGTGAACTCAACTGCGTGATGGTCATAGATCTGACCATACTCTTTACCGGTGCGCACCTGGCGACCGCCCATACCTTCGGCCTTCTCAGGTGGGCCGTCCATCAACCAGTTGATCACGTCGATGTTGTGAATGTGCTGCTCGACAATGTGGTCGCCGCACAACCAGTTGAAGTAGTACCAGTTGCGCATCTGGTAAGCCAACTCGGATTGACCTTCTTGACGGTTGCGGACCCACAGCTCAGCCTGGTTCCAATAGCAACGGCAGAAGATGATGTCGCCGATGGCCCCATTTTTGAGCTGATCCATCGTTTCCTTGTAAGCCACTTCGTGATGGCGCTGCAAGCCGATAGCCACGGCCAGCCCCTTCTCTTTGGCTTTCTCGTTGGCGGCCAAAAAGCGGCGGACGCCTGGTGCATCGGTAGCGATTGGCTTTTCAGCAAAGATATGCTTGCCGGCCTCGACAGCGGCTTCGAAGTGCAGCGGCCGGAAGCCCGGCGGGGTGGCCAGGATCACCAGGTCGCAGTTGGTGTCCAGCACGCGTTTGTAAGCGTCCATGCCGACAAAGCGAGTATCGTCGGTCACGTCGATCTTGTCCTTGTGGTTGCCTTGCAACGCCCGGTAGCTCTGCTGCAGCCGATCCTCAAACACATCGCCCATGGCCACCAGGCGCACATCGCCACCGGTGGTGTTCATGGCTTGCTCAGCCGCTCCGGAGCCGCGGCCACCAGAGCCGATCAAGCCGATCTTGATCACGTCCGAACCGTAGGCATGAGCCGCCCGGGCGATAGGCAAGCTGCCCACCATCGCGCCGCCGGCCAGCAGCGTGGCGGAACCTTTGATGAAACTTCGACGCGAGGCATTGTCCTGTGCGGCGGGGGAAGTCTTCGCAGCCACTGGCTCTGTCGAGCCGGGGCCCTGAGGTGCTTGGTCGGTCATCTTCATTACCTTCAACTAACTGGCATGGTATTCAAATCGTCGGGAAACGGAAATTGTTCCTGGCAATGCGTCCAACGACAAGAGGAATCAAGACGTGCGAAGCTGATAGCGTGCAACGGGGGTGCTGCACTATAGCGATAAGATAGAGTTTTAGTTGGCAATACCAGCTTCGCACGTCGGTGGGACAGTTCGAACAATCGGAAATTCATCGTACCGGATACCAACTGTCAGCAGTCGGTTGGGCACCATGAGCAAAACAACCAAGGAACGAGTCCGCCAACTTTGCCAAAGAATAACCCAATCGCAGCCGTTTATCAACTAGCGGACGACCCTTTCGCGAAAACAAACAACTAAGGGAAACAATGTCAACCTTGCTGCAACCTCGTTACGTTTGTTGCCAAATGCAAGCAGCGCGTAGCACGAGCTCTCAGCCCGTCCTCGTTAAGTTCATTCGGCGATTGCTAGCAAAAGGTGCGTGGGGACACACCCTGCGATTGGGCAGGTTCACCTGGCAATTGCTAGCATAGCCGCGTGGGGACACACCCTGCGCAGCGGCAATGCGGCGGGCGAATGCTAGCTAATCGATCGAGCGGCTCTCGGGCAGGAGTGCCCGAGCTGCGGTGCACACTATGGTGCAATTTTGGGGATGCGACTCTGCGGCTTGCGGGGACCCTGGTTGTCTTGCCGGTGCGGGGGGCAGGGCTGGGATTCTTGCAGGTCGTTCAAGCTGATTTTCGTTGACCCTGGGGGTGTGTCACCTAGAATGTTGGAGGCACGGACTTCCACGCCACCTCGGCTGGATGGTGCAAAACGGTGTCACCTTTTGGGGTAGAGGACGATCTGTTATGGCAAGTAATTGGCTGGCCGCTTTGCCGGTCTACAACGAAGCAAATACGGTCACCGACGTTTTGCAACAAGTCTTCGAATACGCCGATAACGTGCTAGCGGTCAACGATGGCTCGACCGACGGCACCGCCGACAAACTCGAAACCTTGCCAAAGCTGCGCGTCGTGCACCATGCGCAAAATCGTGGTTACGGTGCCGCCCTGGTGTCTGCGTTTCAATATGCCATCGAGCACGAGTTCGAATACCTGGTGACGCTCGACTGCGACGGCCAGCACCAACCCAAACGTATCCCGCGCTTTATCGCCGCTTGCAAGAACGCCGATATCGTCTCCGGCAGTCGCTACCTGAAAAAATATCCAGGTGACAGCGAGCCACCGGCGCAGCGCCTGTTCATCAATCGCAAGATCACCCGCCAGATCAATCAGCGTTTGGGCTTGTGCCTGACCGATGCCTTCTGCGGCTTCAAAGCCTACCGCGTCTCAGCCTTGGCTCAGTTGAACATTACCGACCTGGGCTACGCGATGCCACTGGAGGTCTGGGTTCAAGCCGCCATGCTGGGCATGCGCATCATCGAAGTGCCCGTACCGTTGATCTACTTGGATTTGAATCGATCCTTTGGCGGCGCGCTGGACGAAGCCGAGATTCGTTTGCGCTACTATAATGATTGCCTGGAGCGCAGCATCGCTGATATGCAGGCTCGTGGTTTCGAATTGCCAGTGCGCGAACGAATATGCCAAGAATGTCAATGTCCGTAATGGCCCAGCCAGATTCGTCGTCGCCTGCACACGCTCAACCACCCCAATATCGAGCTCCCTCTGAGAATCGCCAGTCGCTGGTCACTCCTTCGCTGGCGAAACTGCTGCGAGCCCGTCGTGGCTTTGGGACTCAGGCGATCGAGTTCAATCGCGATTGCCATCGCATCCAGGTGGGCGGTGCCCAGCTAAGCCAACTGCGCACAAACGCTCGCCGCGATGCGTGGCAAGCTGCCATGGCTTACACGCGTTCGTATCGCGATGTGAATATCGATACCACGGACGAAGGTACCTGGCTGGTTGCCGGCCATCAACCCGAACTGTTTCATCCAGGTGTCTGGTTCAAGAATTTTTTGCTCAGCCAGGCAGCCAACGACGCGGGCGCCTTGCCACTGAACCTGGTGATCGATAACGACCTGTGCCGCGCGCCAGCGGTGCGCGTACTGGCTAGTCACATTCAGCCGGGTTCCACTGAACAGTTTCGCACCGAGAGTGTCGATTTCGATTCACCCTCGCCGCCGATCGCGTGGGAATGTCGCTCTATCCTTGATTATGATCGGTTGCAATCGTTCCCGGAGAGAATTCGGCAAGCGTCGATCGCGGATTTGCCCGAACCACTGGTGGGCCAGTTGTGGCCGCTGGTGATGGCGGCTGCGCGGCGCACTGGACGCCTGGGGCTCGCCTTGGCTCAAGGCCGGCACATGCTGGAAGAGCAATTAGGCTTGCGTTCGCTCGAACTGCCGCTCAGCCAACTATGCAGCCAGAACAGCTTTGCCCGATTCTCGCTGGCGATCCTGGCCGACATTGCCCGCTTTCAACAAGTCTATAACCAGCAGCGGACACTCTATTGCCAACAGAACGGTATTCGCAGTTTGTCTCATCCAGTGCCCGCCCTCTCCGCGCGACATGGTTGGCTGGAAGCACCGTGGTGGGTCTATCGCCAAGCCGAACCAACTCGCCGCCGACTGTTCGTGCGTTTGGATGGCCAGGATCTGCTGCTGAGTGATCAAGCCGGCTGGCAAGCCACGATCGAAGGGCCGCTCGATAGCGATGATGCCGTGGCCGATTGGCAAAACCTGGCGATCGACGATGTCCTGCTGCGACCGCGTGCCCTGATCACAACCATGTTCGCTCGGCTGGTGATTAGCGATCTGTTCATGCACGGGATCGGTGGCGGCAAGTACGACCAGATGACCGATGCGATCATCGCGGAATACTATGGCATTGCACCGCCGCAAATGGTGGTGGCCACCGCTACGTTGCATCTGCAATTGGGCGGCCATCGACCGGATGAATCGCTGGTCGATAATCGTTTGGCCACGCAGCAACTGCAGGCGACCGCCTGGAACTTGCGTCATCATCCCGAAGCTTTCGTCGATGCCAATCAAGCCGAAATCAGCCAATTGCTGCAAGCCAAGCAACACTTGCTACAGAACATTCCGCCGCGCGGCGAGAAATGGCAATGGCATCATGAGATCACGCGCGTCAATCAACGCCTGGCCGAACTCAACCAGGCCGCCCTGCAACAATCGCAAAGTCGTTTGCAAGAACTGGCCGCCCGCCAACGGCAGTTGAAGCTGGCCTTCTCGCGCGAATTCAGTTTCTGCTTGTTCCAGCTCGGCTATGTCTCCGATGCATTGAAGGCGCTGGCAGCCGCTGAGTTTGAGATCGCTTCTGCCAAATAACCGGCCAGCGACTCTCCTGGGCCAGTGCCTGAGCTTGATGCTCATACTCCACAAACAGCCTCAAACTCTCGGGCGGCAAATCAGCCAGCCGCAGATCGCCAGGCAATCGCCATTCACACTCAGCCTGCCAATCATCAGCGCCTGCAGGCTGCGAAGACACAGGGTGCGATAAATCATGCAGCGCTGAACGGCGCAGTGCCGGTTGATAGAACGGCCGATCGCTGTCCGCAAGCTGGTCGTACACAGCCTGGTCACCATAGATAACCGGCCGGGCACCAGCGCTTTGAAGATAGTTGCGATCGACCAGCAAGCCATACGGCTCCCAGTCCCAACGACTCAGATGCGATTGAAAGCTGCGCCGCGCGAGCAACTCGGGCAATGGCACCGCCGAAAAACTGACCAGTGGCAGCCAGCCACGCAACAAGTGATTCTGGGCTCGCAACCGCCCTGTCTGGAGAATCGTCAACAGCGTCTGATAGGCACTCAACTTCGGAAAGCGACCGCACAGAAGCGCATCGATCAGTTCAGCCCGCGTGACGCGTTTATCGGTTCGACCTTGATCGCCGCGCACACAGTGCACCAGGTAGTGATCCCAGTTGCTTACCAGCTCTATAGGTGCGGTCCACTGCGTTGTCGCACCTCGAACCTGCGTGGCTTGCGCGCGGCGACACGCCAGCGCATGCTCGCGACTGCTGAGAGTGCGCTGCTCCGTCACAGGCAAATACCAACCGACCGCATGACGATCCAGCCAACTGATCTGCGTAGCCTGCGCGCGACCTAATTGCGTATGCCCCACACGCACCGAAACCGTTCCGGGTGGAAATCGTGAATCATCCAACCGCATCTGCAACAATCGCTCCAGCACTCCATGCGCTCTTATGCTGAGTGCCAAGACCGAGTGGGCCAGCGCAATCGCGAGCCGATCCTCGATCGGCAGTTCGGCTAACACCTGGCCTGTCCAATCAGCCGCCTGTGCATCGCTCGCACATACATCGCTCGCACATACATCGCTCGCACATACATCGCTCGCACATACATCGCTCGCACATACATCGCTCGCACATACATCGCTCGCACATACATCGCTCGCACATACATCGCTCGCACATACATCGAGCGTGTTATCCACGGGGGAAACAAACAAGCGATCGCGACATGCGATGGGGTCAGTACGGACTACTTGCAAGACCTCAGCCCGCCACTGATGAACGTCATGGCCTTCAGCCAGTTGCACCTGCAGAGTTGCCTGACTGCGCAAGCGAGTGGCCGCTTGTAGCCAGCACGCGGTCGTAGTACCTGGCACGATCAGGCAAGTTTGCCGCTGCCGTTCCAGTCGTTGCAAGGCTCGACTGAGCGCCGCCGGCCAATCATGAAACTGTGGCTTGGTGCGACTGATGCGCGAACTGATGATGCTCGACCAGCGATTGCTCTGAGCATAATGAGCGCGTGGCACGGCCAACCATCTGCGTCCCAACCAGCTTTGCAGCAGATGCGTATCAATCCCTGGCAGAGCCGGCGTGAAGATATGGTCCATGAGATTTATCTCCAGTGCAGGAACGCTGGAAGGGCGAGGCTCCCGCCGAGCTTTCGGTTTGTATCACCAACCAAAGATTCATGGGTGTTAATGGCCTGGCATAAATGGCCTGCGGACGTTCGTCTGCGCTTCGGGCCATGATTCAAAACTCAAATTCCAATGGGACTGCATTGGCGCTCCGGGCCCAAGGCTCGGGTGGAACCTCGCCCTCCCATGCCGTGACCGCTGGAAGAGGTGACATGCGACATCCAATTAACGGTTTGAAGGCGGATCTGTGCGTCGCCCTCCTTTGATTAGCGCTACGAGCAGGGTGCCGATGGCCAGGCACCAGGCGGGCAGGTCGCCCCAAAGTTGCGTTAGTCCCCAACGACTGTCGCGCCGAGGCTCGGCGATGATATAGCCTGGTTCAAGCCGCTGCAGTTGCTCGATGATCCGCCCTGAACCGGAAATCCACGCGGAAATGCCGGTGTTGGCAGCAATGATAAAGGGACGCCGCAGTTCAATAGCGGTCAACACTTCACAGGCCAGGTGATGATCGAGCATTGATGAACCGCGAAACCAACTATCGTTGGTTACGTTGACCAGCACATCCGGCTCTTTGTCCATGGCTCGCAGCGCGCGGAATTGCCAGGCCATCGTCTGAGGCATCATGCTTTCGAAACAGATGCTGGGCGCAAGGACAACCGAGCCGATCTCGAAGGCCCGCGCCGACTGGCCAGGATCGGTCGAAGCCAAACCGAAGGCATCACCCAAAAACTTCAAAGCCCACGCCAGCGGAATGTATTCACCAAACATCACCAGGTGCATCTTCTCGTATCGATTGGCCAGCTGGCCTTCTGGATCGATCAACAGCGCCGCATTGAAGCGATCGACTTTCTCGTCGCGCATATCCATGGCATCGTTGCCCACTAACAAGTAAGGCAAGGTTGCCTGGCCAGTGCTGGTAGTGGCCTCGGTACCCACCGCAGCCGCTTGCACTACTTGACCTTCGGGCGCTTGGGCAGCCAGGGCAGGGTGCGCACTGCGCAAATTGTTTTGCAGCAACTGCGTCTTGGCTTGAAACTGCTGCTGCAATTCGGTGACTTTGCTGCGCATCGCGTAGCGGTCGTAGTTGAGCTCCTTGAGCTCTTGCGGCACATCGCGCACCGTGTGATCTTCGGTCCAAGGAATCATGGCGGTGTACGTCGACTCGGGCCAGATGATCACATCGACTTGTGGATGAGCTTGCCAGGCTTCTAAACTTTTGTCGGCATAACGCGTCCAGGCTCGCTGCAATCGATCGGGATCCGCATCGAACATCGAAGGTGTATTCTCTTGAATCAGCGCCGCTTGCAATAGCGGCGCGCCCGAGCGGGCCAGTTCATCACCTTCGCGCAAGCGATATGCTCCATATCCCAACAGCCCGCTCAAGAGACAGCCGGCAGTGATCAACTGGCCAATCGCACGCGGCCGACTGCGGGCCAGCAAGCTGCACGTCAGATGGTACAAACCGACGCTGGTGGCCACCATGATGAAGCTGACACCATAACCGCCAAGCTGATCGGCCAGTTGCAGAACCATGGGATGCTGGTACTGGGAATGGGCCAGTGTCGAGGCTGCGTAGCCAGTCAACAAGTAACTGCGCCACAGATCCAGCCCGGTCCAAACAAGCGGCGCGGCCCAGACCAGCGGGACATGCCGCGTGTGTCGCAATTGCCGGGTGAGGCCTACAAACAGCGGCGTATAAATCGCCAGGTACAGACTCATGGCGATCCAACCGAAGTACAGCGGCCAGAAGGCCAGGCGAATACCTTGCAAGATGGCCAGCCAGAAGACACAGCCGGCCAACCAGATCAAAAAGTAGCCGCTCTTGCCGGGACTCTGCTGGCGTTCGACCAAGTTCAGCAATCCCAGCGGCGCCAGCCACGCCAGCCAACTCCAACCCAGCGGTGGATGGGCGGCCCAGAGCGCTACACAGCTTGCCAGCGCCGGACCACCAATTTCACGCCACGAGCTCTTGGGAATCATCCTGATTCTTTCTACTTGCGAATCGTTTACTGCTGCAAACCAAATAGCACGATATTGATGCCCAGTCGCGCAGCATCTTCGCGCACGTAACCACGGCACTGCAACGAGTGCCGGCTCTCCAATGCACAACTCATATCCAGCGGCGAAAAGACCACGGAGACCAGGTCGCCACTGCGTATCACTTCTAACTTGGGAGTCATCTTGCGCTGGCCGGTGACCAGTTTGTTTTGTCCAGGAGTGGGATCCAACACGGTTACTTGCCGAACATCGTAACCACCATACGCCGCGGTCAGCATCAGATGCGTGGCTGGCAAATTCTCCAGTGGCTTGCCGGGCAAGATCAGGTCCATTTCGCGGCGAAAACTGACTGCAAAATCTTCATTGGCACAGATAGCATCCGCCAAGAGGAACCCGCCATTTTCAAAGTACTGCCTCAAAGCCGCCCGCTGCTTTTCGCTCAGCTTAAAAGCTCCACGACCATGCATGAAGACAATCGGATACTTTTCCAGTTCGGGTTCGGTGATCGGAATCAGCCGATGTTCATTGCTGATCTGAAATGGATTTTCGCGATCCATCCAGAGCATCAAATTCGATAGGGCTCGCGGCGCATCATCAGCCCCCGCGCCGTGTTCCAGTTTGGGAATGATCAGCGTATCTCGATCCCCGGGTGGCGAAGCGAGATCGCCTTCCAAGATCGAGACCGCATCGAGTTTCTCTTTGAGCTGCTTGCCTGTGGCAAACGAGAGCACGTTGATACCGATCTTGGTTGCGTTATCCAGTTCGGCTTGAGTCTTGGGTGTCTGCGTCAGTTTCAAACCATAGGGCGAATTGATTTCCCAACGGCACGAGAGGCTAATGGGACTGTAGACCAGGCCCAGCCGACAACATGATTGCACGCCGTAGAGCCAGAAATCATGGGGCAAGTTCTTGGGATCGACACGCGCCTCGACGCTCCAGATCGGATGATCGGGCGAGAGCTTTTCGAGCGGTTTTTCGAATGTTTCCACCACAAACTTCTTGAAGGACTCTTCGAAGGCAGCGCCGTCGCAGCCATCTTGATTGCAGGCTTCGGCAAAGATGAATCCGCCTTGCTCGACGTATTCGCGCAGTTTGTCTCTCTGCTTCTCACTCAGCTCGAGCGCCTTGCGTCCACTGATAAAGAGCACGGGCGTTTCCAGCAGGTCAGCAACGGTGGCTTCGCTGATGTCGACCGTCTGCCAGGCCAGTTCGCGTTTCCAAACCGACTCGGTAGCCATTGTCAAATGCTGCAAGGCGCGGCGATGCGTGTTCCAGTCATCGCGATTGCGGGGGCTATGCTCCAGACGGCTGACCACTACTTGTCGTTTACCTTTAGACAAGAACAGCAGTGCCAGCGAAGTGTTGACCAGGCGATTACTTTCGAGCGTCGATGTCGATACAAAGTCGCCTCCGGGTGTTTGCTGACGCAACAATTCAGCCGCCCCTTCGCGATACCAATCCGAGTTCCCGATGAATCGCGTCCCCGTCATGCGGCCCGCGCGCTCCAGCGCGTACAAGTAGTAATAGTGCCAGTTGGGATGCATGGGATTGGTGGCCACGGAGAAATTCGCAGCCAACCAGCGCATGGCTGCTTGCAAGCGATTCTTGCGATCATCGCTGCTTCCACAGCAAGCGATCTGACCGTTCTCGATGCTGGCCTCTTGGCTGCTGAGCTGACTGGCCGTGATGATCAGCGAGGCAATACCTGCGCAAGTCATGCTGCCGCGACTGCCTGGTTCGTTACGGTACGGAAAGCCACCGTCTTCGGACTGGATCGCATGCCAATAACCTTCAGCCGTGGTGTAGCACTCGTTCCAGACGCGTTCGTTTTGCATCGGATCATCGGCCAGGCGCACGCCCACGCGCTGACCTTCGTGCAAGGCCAGGAGCGCGAACTGGCTGTTGCTGGGATCGGTGTCTTGGCCGGTGGCGTTGTAACCCCAACCGCCGTTTGGCTGTTGGCCAGAGACCAGCCAGCGGCAATTGCGCTCGATCAGTGGCAGGTCGTCGGCTTGTTTGGAACCGACCGCGCAAAAGACCATCGTCTGCAGAGCAACGGTGTAGGTCTGCTCCAGCGGTGCTCGGCGCAAGTAGTTGAGGGCTTTGCGCATCTTCGGCGAATCAGACTTCTCACCGGCATTGAGCAAAGCCAAGACGGCCAGGGCGCTGGCTCCGTAGCTGTAACCTGGATACTCCGGCCAGCCGCCATCGGCTTTGTCGCCTTGAAGATTCCACAGATAAGCCACACCTTTGCGGATGGCCACATCGACTTTGGCACTATCGAGTTGTCCCCCGGCCAGTGGACCACCTGGGGCTTGAGCATGCGCGCTCTGGGCAAGCAAGCAAAGCCGGGGCAGATGCAATGCACCGCAGGCCCACGCCAGCAGCGCGAGGAAAAACGTGAGCGATAGGCGATGCATGGCTGGTCCCCAGCGAAGCAAATTTCGGTAACAATGGGTGCGTGGTAGCTGGGATCCGTAGCAGCCGCGCCAGGCGTGCGGCGCCCAGCCAACGCTTTCCTGGTTTCTATTATAGTGCCTCGACAAGGTCTAATGCGTGTCGACTAAGCCCAAGAACATCGGTGATCTGCTTCGCGAGTTCCGTGAACATAGCTCGGTCATGCGCCAAGAACTGGCGAAAGTCGTGATCGGCCAGGAGGAAGTCATCGAGCAACTGCTGGCGGCTATTTTTACGCGCGGCCACTGTTTGTTGGAAGGCGTGCCGGGGCTGGCCAAGACATTGATGGTCAGTTCGCTGGCTCGCATCCTGGATGTCAGCTTCAAGCGCATTCAGTTCACCCCCGACCTGATGCCCTCCGATATCACCGGCACCAACGTGCTGGATGAAGATGCGGCGGGCAAACGCGAGTTCCGCTTCGTCGAAGGGCCGATCTTTACCAACATCTTGCTGGCTGACGAAATCAACCGCACGCCACCGAAAACTCAAGCGGCCCTCTTGCAAGCCATGCAAGAGCGCGAAGTCACCGTCGGTCGTACGACTTACACGTTGCCCGATCCCTTCTTCACCATCGCCACCCAGAACCCGATCGAACAAGAAGGCACCTATCCATTGCCCGAAGCGCAGTTGGACCGCTTTATGTTCAACATCCAAGTCGGTTATCCAACGGCCGATGAAGAAGAGCGCATCTTGCTGGCAACTACGCGCAATGAGAAACCCGAAGTCAACAAGATCCTGACCGCGCGGGCTATCTTGAACATACAGAAGTTGGTGCACAGCGTGGCCGTCAGCCCACATGTGGTCAAGTATGTGGCTCACCTGGTACGAGCCACGCGGCCAGCCGATGAACGCGCACCGGGCTTTGTCAAAGAGATGGTCGATTGGGGCGCCGGTCCGCGAGCGGGTCAGTTCTTGATCAACGGCGCCAAAGCAATCGCGGCTTTGGATGGTCGCTTCAGCATCGACTTTGGCGACGTCCGCCGCATCGCCGTCCCAGTCTTGCGCCACCGCATCAGCACCAACTTCCAAGCCCAAGCCGACGGCATGACCAATGAAAAGATCATTCAACGTTTAGTCAAAGAATTACCAGAACCCGCCATCCCCAAATTCGCCACGCCCCCCCCACCGCCTGTGTGAGGGTTGGTAAGGGGAGAAGAAATTGCTGAGCCTGGCTTTAGCCCTTCAGCTGCATTACTTTACACATAAAGTAATGAGTGCTCCCTTGGAGAGCGTCCACATTTTACGTCTCGCAGCAGTAAACGTTTGCAGAATGTCACCTCTCCCAAGCTTTGGAGGTCGTCCAGCTTTTAAGTCTCGTAGTAACAAGGGTTTGCGGTAGGTAACCTCTCCCAAGCGCAGCTTGGGGGAGGTCGAATCGAGCCGTTTAGGCGAAGATTCGGGAGGGGGCATTGCGCCAGGGAAGAGTCAACCATAGCGCATTGCCCCCTCCCGGAGCCTCGCCAAAAGCGGGCTCCGACCTCCCCCAGCGGCGACCGCTGGGGGAGGTGACATGCTCGCTCACGAGCGTGTGTGATCTTTTCACTAGTCATCGATATGCACTCCTTTGTATGCCGTTATAGTTGGTTGGTCGCTATATAACAGGTCGCCTCAAGCCGCTTAGGCTCCGACTCGGGATGGGGACACTCGTGCTAAGAGCCGTTCATCTTCGGTAACGAACCCCCTCCCGAAGCCTCGCTAAACGCGGGCTTCGACCTCCCCCAGCGGCCGCTGGGGGAGGTGACATGCGCGCACCCAACTTATCAGATTATGAGTGGAAACACCTTAAAGACTCGACTGCTTCAAATCCAACTCAAACACCGTTCGGTCATCTTCTCTTCGCCACCGGACTGTGCCTTCGAGAGCTTGGGCGGCGGATTGGACTACGGCCAGGCCGACGCCTAGGCCTTCGGGTTTGCTGGATACGAAGGGCTCGAAGATGCTCCCGCTTAGTTCAGGGGCGGGGCCGGGGCCTGAGTCGCTGACGGAGATGCGTGTCTGGCCATCGCTCAATCGGCTTGTGCTCACACTCACATCGCCACTGGCTCCGGCAGCATCCAGCGCGTTGAGCACCAGGTTCATGACGGCAGAACGCAGAAGCTGCGCGTCGGCAATCAGGATCGACTCAGCCTGCGCATCACGCTGCCACTGCAGCGCAATGCGTCGATGCTGCGCGATCGTCTCCAGCAGCGATTGAGCTTGATCGATCACACTGGCCAGCGGGGCGGCTTCGATCGTTTGCGTCTTGCCTGCCGCGGAATGCAAGAGCTGCTGGATATAAGCGGCAGTGCGAGCTAGTTCCGACTCCGCCACCGCCAGGCTCTCTTGATTGCTCAGCGGACAATCACGCCGATGCAGTTGTACCGCCAGGTGAATACCGGTGATGGCGTTGCGCAGTTGATGAGCCAAACCGCTAGCGACCTGGCTGAGCAAACGCGAGCGTTCGGTGTCACGGATCGTGCGCCACACACTTCGCAGCTCACCAGCCATGCTATTGACCGAACGAGCCAAACTTGCCAGTTCATCATTCGGCCCAGCAATCGTCACTTCCTCGAGTTGATTGCGGGCGATGCGCTGCACCTGGTGCTCGACATCACCGATGCGCTGGACCAGGTGACGCGATAGTCCCCAAGCCACAGCTCCGACCAGCACCAGCGTGGCTAACCCGGTTAGCAGCGGCATCAAAGCCAACTGCATCCGTTGTGATTGACGTTTGGCTTGAGGCTCCAGCAAGATCAGCAAACCATCGGGACTGGAGGGGCGTATCAAAGTCGCGACACGATAACCCTCACTGTTCAATCGCAGGAGTTGGCTGAAGGTCAAATTCGTTTTGGTTAGCTGATCGGTCTCGCTCAGATTGACTTGAGACAAAACGTTAGCAGCATCTTCTGCTTTCAAGCCTGCGCTATGGCCGCGCAAGTTGGCTCCGCTATCGCAGACCACAAACTCCAGCCCGCTGATGCTCCGCAAAATCTCGAGCACTTGAGCGGTGATCGGAAACGACGTATCGGCCAGCGCATCGGCGACAGTGGCCAAACGTGCGCGACTGTCGGCCGTCGCCTGCCGATCAGCCCACCACAAACTGAGCGTGGCCAGACCGATGGCCGCAATCAAACAGGCTCCTACCAGGGGCAGCAATACCTGTCGATTCAGCGAAGCGGTCATTTGCCAACACGTGTAAGAGTTGAGTCGCTGCGAAACACGACGCACTGCGGATGCACCGCCGGTGTAGCGCGGGTGGTTTCGCCCAAAGACACTTTGCCATAGTTCTTGAACTGAGTATCGGCGGCCAAGATCGTCACGATGCCGTCGTCGCTGATCCCGATCAACTTGTCACCGGCTATGACCGGTGAAGTCGAGACGTTGCCACCTATCCGCTCGCTCCAAAGCACTTCGCCCGCGGGCAAGGTTACGCAAGAGACGATCCCCTTGTCATCCCAAGTGAACATCAGGTTACCCAAGCCAACGGGAGTCGGAACATAAGGCGCAGCTTTGCGCAGTTCGAAAACCAGTTCATGATTGCGAGAAGCATCGACTGCGAAAAGCACGTTGCCACCAGCCCCTGAACCTTCGGTACCAATGGCCAGTCCGTTGATCACCACGGGGCTCGATACGCAACGCTTGGTGAACGTCTTGCGATTCCAGACGCGCTGGCCAGTCTTGGGATCCAGCGCAAAGATACCTTCACCCGTTTCGTTCATCAGCAGCAATTCGCGGCCCGTATCATCTGCGGCCACGACAGGCGCACCGTAACAGACGCGCGTAGTGCGAAGCGGTGTCTCCCATATCGTTTCTCCCGACTTGGGATTGAAAGCCGTAATGCGAGATTGCCCAGGCTCGACACCCGCGGGCAATTCTTCTGCATCCTGGCTATTGACCAGGATCAATTTGCCATCGGCCAGGATGGGCGAGTTGCCGAACCCATGCTGACTGATGTAACGCTCCAAGGTGCGCGACCAGAGCTGATCGCCGTTATGTGCAAAGGCCGTCAAGACAACACCATCAGGTGCACCCCAAGCCACGTAAACTGCGGACTCATCAGCGCAGGGTGTCGACGAGGCATAACTGCTGCGAGGATGAAGCGGATGAGTGCTGGAAGGGAAGCCAGCTTTCCAGCGCTCTTTACCGGTGGCCAGGTCGTAGCTAAGTACATGACGCTCCGCGGTCTCCGGATCGGCGCTCAGCACATAGACCGCGTCGCCTTGGATAATCGGCGAGCCATTGCCTTTGCCCGGCAGTTTGACGCTCCAGGCAATATCGGTATCCTTCCAAGGCAGCGGGGCCTGGCATTGTTCGACCACGCCGGAACCATTTTCACCGCGAAAGCGATTCCACTCTGGCTGAGCCTGCAGCGAGCGACCAGCCAGAACTCCGCTGACGAGCGACAGGCTGAACAGCGCCCAGCTGACAAGCGGCAGAGTAAGGCGCGCGAAGCAGCGACGCAGTGGATCGAGCAAGGCAAAGTCGAACATAGAGCTACTCAGCAGGGCAGAGGTGGTAGTAATCGGAACGGGCCCATGCTCTATTGTAACTCGTAGCCACCGCCACCAGGCGGTGGACAGCCAATCTCAGACTTCAGACTTCAGACTTCAGACTTCAGACTTCAGACTTCACACTTCACACTTCACACTTCACACTTCCAACTTCACACTTCACACTTCCAACTTCACACTTCAGACTTCCCCCATGGCTTGGCGAGAGTGGTACGACGCGCTTGAGAAACCTGGTTGGACACCGCAACCGGGGACCATTGGACTGATTTGGCAGATACTCTATCCGGTCATACTGGTGACTTTCGGATATGTGTTTGTTCAAGCAGGCCGAGGCAAGCTGCCGGCGCTGGTGGCCTTGCCCTTCGCGATCAATCTGGCGGCCAATTTGATCTTTACGCCCATTCAGTTTGGCTTGAGAGATCTACGCCTGGCCGCTGTCGACATTGTGATCGTGTGGGCCAGTATCGTATGGATGATCGTGTGGATCTGGCCGCACTCGCGGACGATCGCCCTGGCGCAGGTGCCTTATTTTATCTGGGTGTCGATTGCAACCGTGTTGCAGCTATCGATTACCTGGATGAACTGGCAAAAATGAAACAAAGCGGCCGTGGGCGTGATTGGGCCGCTTCGATTATGGCTATGGGCGTATCGCGCACCATGCCGTCTGTATGTGGACTTACGAACTGAAGATTTCAAATTCGAAATGTTTAGACGTTAGCCACCCAATTGGTTGCCGACGTTGGTGAAGGTCGTGCGTGCGCGGCTGCCGATCGACGTGATGGCACCCAGGCAGACAACGACGATCAAGGCCAGCATCACAGCGTATTCCACGGCGGTTGGGCCATCTTCGCTAGTGAAAAAGCGTGCAAGTTTGCGGTTCAAGTTCTGCATGGCAGGTCACTCTGGGCAAAGGGTTCGGGAGAAATTAGATACTGAACCCTAGGTCGCTATGCGCGCTTGTCAAACTGGGATTTGTGGTTTCCAGCCACCAACTTGGGTTGCCAGTGCTCTGCCAGAGACACAGGCTGTCGATTTGCCCCACCTTGCAGGTTGTACGGGCTTTTGAAGATACTAGGGGTCTGCTGGTAAACCTTCCAATTAGATCCAATCGAGTAAGGGTGGGATTGAGATGACGCGTCTGGATACACTGTGGCGACATCTAGCCTGTGGCGCCAACAGCCGATGGCAATATACCTGTTGGCTGATCGTCCTGGCCTTGGTTCAGGTTTCTGGCGGCTGGTCGGCGGCCTCTGATCCTCTGGACTGGCCGATGTGGCGCGGTCCTGAAATGAATGGTGTCTCGCGGGAGAAGGGCCTGGTCGACAAGTGGTCCCCCAAAGGCGAGAACCTGCTGTGGTCCAAGACCGACTATCCCTCGCGATCCACGCCCATTGTCATGAATGGCAAGATCTACCTGGTCTGTCGCCACGAACCAGAGACGACCAAAGAAGGTGAGAAGACGGTTTGCTTGGATGCAGCGACCGGCGAGCTGGTGTGGGAGAGCGTGCATAACGTTTATCTCTCGGATGCACCTGCAGAGCGCGTTGGTTGGTCGAGCGTCGTTGGCGATCCCACCACTGGTAACGTATTTGTGCTGGGACTGGGTTGCCAGTTCCAGTGCTTGGATGGTGCCACTGGCAAAGTTATCTGGGAACACTCGATGAGTGAGGAGTACGGCATGCTGAGCACCTACGGCGGCCGCACGAACTTCCCTGTGGTGTTTGATGACCTGGTGATCATCAGCGGAGTAATGACCCAATACGGCGAGAACGCCATCCCTGCGCATCGCTTTGTCGCTTTTGATAAGCGCACCGGGGCCGCTGTCTGGTTCATCAGCACTCGTTTGCGTCCAGAAGACACAACTTATAGCACGCCAATCTTCACGACCTTCAATGGCCAGGCGGCCATGGTTGTCGGTGCCGGTGATGGCTCGGTCTATGCGTTCCAGCCTCGTACGGGCAAAACCATTTGGGGCTACCATGCTTCGACGCGCGGTCTGAATTCGCCACCGGTGGTCGTCGACAACATTGTCTACATCGGCCATGGCGAGCGTAACGTCAGCGATACCGATGTGCTGGGCGCGGTCCTGGCCTTTGATGGTCGCACCGAAGGCGAGATCGGCGAAGACAAACTGCTGTGGAAGATTCCCAAGAAGACGGTCAGTCGCAGCGGAGCGGCGGTCATCGGTGATCGCGTGTACTTCATGGAAGATGGCGGTCAAATGCTGATCGTCGATCGTTCCAGCGGCAAACTGGTCGGTGAAAAGAAGCTGGGACGAATCATCTTTAGCTCGCCAGTGACCGCCGATGGCAAGATCTATGCGACCGAACAAACGGGCAACTACTGGGTACTGAAGCCGACCGAGAACGGACTGGAAGAAGTCGCCCGCGTTCGGCTCAACGGCGAAGAGATCTTTGCTTCGCCCGTGATTTCACACGGCCGCATCTACGTAGCCACAACCAAGACGCTTTACTGCATTGGCAAGGAAGGCACCACGCCACAAGCCGACCCACTGCCACCACCACCGGCCGAGACACCTCGCTACCAGGACACGCAGATTGCGCATATCCAAATCGCTCCTGTGGAAGCCACGGTCAAACCCGGACAAGAGTTCAAATACCAGGTCCGTGGATACAATAAGATCGGCCAGTTCGTAAAAGTCCTGGACGACGCCCAGTTCACTGTCGAAGGTCCAGCCACGGCTGAAAACGGCAATTTCAAGGCCAATGCCGACGCCGCTCACCAGGTTGCCAAGGTCACCGCCAAGAGCGGCGAGTTGACCAGCACGGCTCGCGTTCGAATTATTCCTGTACTGCCATGGAAGTTCGACTTCAATGACAAGCAGGTGCCCCCCACCTGGATCGGTGCCGCCTACCGCCACAAGCCGATCGATTTTGAAGGCGAGTCGGTACTAGTTAAAGTAAAGACGATCCCCAAAGGTACCCGCAGTCAATCCTGGATGGGCTGGACCCGCTTTCACGATTACACCGTGCAGGCGGATTTCTATGCTCCCAAAGATGGCGATCGGCGACCCGATATGGGCTTGATCAACCAGCGTTATACGCTGGACCTGATGGGCAACGATGAATTGGAGATCCGTTCGTGGACATCGCGTTTGCAGTTGCGGTTTGCCAAACGCATCCCTTTCCAGTGGCAAAACGACAAGTGGTACACGGTGAAGTTCAGGGCCGAGACAGCCGCCGGTGGTGTGACGCTGAAAGGCAAGATTTGGCCTCGCGGCGAAGCCGAACCCGAGGCCTGGACAATCGAAGCCACTGACGAAACACCCAACACCCAAGGTAGCCCCGGCATGTTCGGCAACGCCAGCGTAGCCGAATACTACATCGATAACGTAACTGTAACGGCGAACTGAAGTGCGAAGTGAGAAGTTTGAAATTTGAAATTTGAAATTTGAAATCTTCAAATCGCAAATCTTCAAATCTTCAAATCCTCAAATCAACTCACCCATCTGCCAACCTTAAACACACAATCACAAATCCAGGTTAACAAACATGCGAAGAATTTGGCTTTCTCTGTGCCTTGGCTTGGCGACGACAGCCTCCAGCCCTTGGCTGCAAGCGCAGTACGATCCGACCGGCGAGGCGCTCAAGCTGATCAAGGAACTGCAAGTCGGTCCCAAGGATTGGCCCCAGTTCATGGGTTCGTCGTTGCGCAACAACACGCCCGACGCCAAGAACATCCCGACCGAATGGGATGTCGAATCGGGCAAGAACGTCAAATGGTCAGCCGCGTTGGGATCGGAAACTTACGGCAACCCGGTCGTGGCCAACGGCCAGGTGTATGTGGGCACCAACAACGGACACGGGTACCTCAAACGATATCCGGCCACGGTCGACTTGGGCTGCCTGGTTTGTTTCTCGGAGAAAGATGGCAAGTTCTTGTGGCAGCATAGCAATGAAAAACTGCCCACCGGACGCGTGCATGATTGGCCTGACCAAGGTGTTTGCGCTGCGCCGCTGGTCGATGGCGAAAAACTGTGGTACGTCACCAATCGCGGCGAAGTCGTCTGCTTGGACACCCAGGGCTTCCATGACGGCGAGAACGATGGGATCAAGGGTGAACCCAACGAGAACAAAGACGAAGCCGACGTGATTTGGAAAGTCGACATGATGAAGCAACTGGGCGTATCCCAGCACAATATGTGCAGTTGCTCAGTGACTTGCGCCGGCGACATGCTGTTTGTCAACACTTCCAACGGCGTCGATGAAGGCCACGTCAATCTGCCAGCTAGCAACGCGCCTAGCTTTATTGCGATGAGCCGCGAGACGGGCAAAGTCCTGTGGACGGATAACTCGCCAGGTGCCAATGTGCTGCACGGTCAGTGGTCATCGCCAGCCTATGGCATACTGGGTGGCCAGGCACAAGTTATCTTCGGTAGCGGAGATGGCTGGCTGTACAGCTTTGATCCGGCTGGCGAAAACGGCAAGAGCAAACTGCTGTGGAAGTTTGACTGCAACCCCAAGGACTCGATTTACGTCTTGGGCGGCTCGGCGACTCGCAACCACGTGATCGCCACGCCAGTGATCTATGATGGCCTGGTTTATGTGGCCGTCGGCGAAGACCCCGAGCACGGCGAAGGCAACGGTCACCTGTGGTGCATCGATCCCACCAAGCGCGGCGACGTCAGCCCGACTCAGGTGTTCAATGCCAAGTCACCCGACAAGCCGATTGCTCATAAGCGTCTGCAAGCCATGGTTGCCAAGGACGGAGATTTCCAGCGTGACAATCCCAACTCGGCGGCTGTTTGGCACTACATGGGCGAAGATCCCGAGGACTTCCCCAAGACCATGCACCGCACCTGTGGCACCGTGGCTATCAAGAACAATCTGCTGTTCGTAGCTGACTTCAGCGGCATGTTCCATTGCTTGGACGCCAAGACTGGCAAGCCGCACTGGACCTACGACATGTTCGCCGCCTCGTGGGCTTCGCCACTGATTGTCGAAGACCGCGTCTATATCACCGACGATGAAGGCGAAGTGGCTATCTTCAAGTTGTCGGACAAGATGGAGAAGATCAACGAGTTCAACATGGACAGCGCGGTCTTCACCACCCCCGTGGCCGCTAACGACACGCTGTACATCGCTAACCGCAACCGCATCTACGCGATTGCCGAAGGCGCGCAAAGCGAACCGAGCAACTAAAGCCATCCATCGTAGCGCGGGCACTCATTCAGCCCGCACGCATTAGTAGCGCGGGCACTCTTGCCCGCGTTATTTTTTGTACCGGCAAGTATCATTCGTAACCACCGCTGCCAAGTTTTGATGTTGCGCGTTTTTGTGCCACCTCTCCCGGCGGCCGACAGGCCAAGGGAGGGCGAAGCTCATGCTGAGCCTTCGTTCTGCCCCGCCGCACAAGACTCATTGGCATCAAGGCCCCGCACCATGGCCGCCTGCGGACGCTCATCTCTCACACTGCCGATGATTCGTAACTAGATTTCAACGGGACCGCTACCGCGCCCCGTGCTCAAGGCTCGGGTGGAACCTCGCCCTCCCTGCGTTTGGGAAAAGCTGGACGACCTCTGCGCCGGGAGAGGTTACCTGCGAAAAGGCGCAACATCAAAACTGCCAAGCGGTAGGAAACTTGGAGTTTCGCATCCACCGTCTGGCGACGGTGGCTACCTAGCTTGTCGTGCCCGCCCAAGAGACTGGGGAACGATTTCACCCCGTAGTATTTTTTTAAGGGTGGCGAACTGCCCTAAGATTCGTTTTGGGGGCTGGAAACGCGATTTAGATTCTTTAAACTACACTCCCTGTTTTCTTGGCCCCTGCAACACCTTGGAAAGAGTATGGATCCCATGAAACCACCTCAGATGCTCAGTCGGTGGATGTTGGCCCTCTTGGTAGGACTCATCAGTTACTGGAGTTTCGATACCCTGGCACTGGCTCAGGATGCTGCCACGCCAGAGCCAGCCGCTGCGGCGGCGGCACCTGCCGAACCGGTCCATCGGCCTGGAGGCGAAGCGAATCTGGTTCTGCCCGATCTCTCGCAAGTCAAGTTCCTCGGCGGCTTGGATGGCCGCACGCTGCTATTTGCCGGCCTGATCATTAGTGGGCTGGGACTGGTCTTCGGCATGGTGATCTACTCGCAGCTCAAGAACCTGCCGGTGCATCAAAGCATGCGCGACATCTCGGACTTGATCTATGAAACCTGCAAGACATACCTGCTCAAACAAGGCATCTTTATTGGCATGCTATGGATCGCGATTGCCGCGGTCATTGTCATTTATTTCAAACTGCTGCTGAATTTCGAGAATCAGCGTGTGGGCATAATCTTGCTCTTTAGCATCATCGGTATTCTGGGCAGCTACGGCGTCGCCTGGTTCGGTATCCGCGTCAACACCTTTGCCAATTCACGCACCGCCTTTGCCAGCCTCCGAGGCTTGCCTTATCCGATCTACGCCATTCCGCTGAAGGCTGGGATGAGTATCGGTATGATGCTGATCAGCGTCGAACTGTTGATCATGCTCTTCATCTTGCTGTTTGTGCCGCGCGAGTATGCGGGCCCCTGCTTCATCGGGTTTGCGATCGGTGAGAGCCTCGGCGCCGCAGCCCTGCGTATCGCTGGCGGGATCTTTACCAAGATTGCAGACATCGGCGCGGACTTGATGAAGATCGTCTTCAAGATCAAAGAAGACGACGCTCGTAACCCAGGTGTGATCGCTGACTGCACCGGTGACAATGCGGGCGACTCAGTCGGACCTAGCGCCGACGGTTTTGAAACCTACGGGGTCACCGGCGTGGCCTTGATCACCTTCATTCTGCTAGCCGTTAACGAAAAGACAGCCGGCTTGAATTTCGAAACCCTGCAAGTCCAACTGCTGGTGTGGATCTTCGTGATGCGCATCATGATGGTGGTCGCTTCGGCCGCCGCCTACTTCATCAACGAGAATATGACCAGCAAGCAATTCGCGACTTCCGAAGAGATGAACTTCGAGATGCCGCTGACCCGCCTGGTCTGGATCACTTCGATCGTTTCGATCGTGATGACCTATATCGTATCGTGGCTAGTGATTCCTTCGCTGAGCGACAACTCTACGCTGTGGTGGAAGCTTTCGACCATCATCTCCTGCGGTACGCTCGCCGGTGCCGTGATTCCTGAACTGGTCAAAGTCTTTACCTCGACTGAATCCAAACACGTGCGGGAAGTGGTCTCATCGTCCGAGCAAGGCGGTTCCTCGCTGAACATTCTCTCTGGTCTGGTGGCTGGTAATTTCTCGTGCTTCTGGTTGGGACTGGGTATCGTAATCCTGATGGCCGTCGCCTACGGCGTAACCGAAATCGGCCGCGGTACACCTACTGGGCTGGATGCGATCATGGCCGCTCCGGCTGTGTTTGCCTTCGGCCTGGTCGCCTTCGGGTTCCTGGGAATGGGACCGGTAACGATCGCCGTCGACAGTTATGGCCCAGTGACTGACAACGCCCAGAGCGTGTATGAGCTCTCCCTGATCGAAGATGTTCCCAACGTCGAGTCTGAAATCAAGCGTGACTTTGGCATCGACGTCAAGTTCGAACGGGCCAAACACTTGCTGGAAGAAAACGATGGAGCGGGCAATACGTTTAAAGCGACCGCCAAGCCTGTGCTGATCGGTACCGCCGTGGTGGGTGCGACCACGATGATCTTCTCGATCATCATGGGTCTAACGCACGGCTTGACTCAGGACTTGGACAAGCTGTCCTTGTTGCACGCCCCGTTCATGCTGGGTTTGATCAGCGGTGGAGCCATCATCTACTGGTTTACCGGTGCATCAATCCAAGCGGTAACCACCGGCGCTCACCGGGCCGTCGAGTTCATCAAGGAGAACATCAAACTGGAAGGTACCACGCGAGCTTCGGTCGAAGACAGCAAGCGCGTCGTCGGTATTTGCACCCAGTATGCCCAGGCTGGCATGGTCAACATCTTCCTGGCAGTCTTCTTCGTGACTTTGGCCTTCGCTTTCCTGGAGCCTTACTTCTTCATCGGCTACCTGGTTTCG
Source organism: Ottelia alismoides (assembly GCA_037367405.1). Lineage (NCBI taxonomy): Eukaryota > Viridiplantae > Streptophyta > Magnoliopsida > Alismatales > Hydrocharitaceae > Ottelia > Ottelia alismoides. Next base: position 4,862,938 of record JAZKJV010011400.1, on the reverse strand, counting down.
ATCGCCATCTTCGGCTTGTACCAGGCCATCTTCATGGCCAACGCCGGTGGTGCTTGGGACAATGCCAAGAAGATCGTTGAAGTCGAATTGAAAGCCAAAGGAACCGACTTGCATGCTGCCACCGTCGTGGGTGATACCGTCGGCGACCCGTTCAAAGATACATCCTCAGTCGCTTTGAACCCGGTCATCAAGTTCACCACGCTGTTCGGATTGCTGGCTGTCGAACTGGCTGTTGAACTGGGCCGCGAATACGGCTCCAACGCTACCAATTGGCTGGCACTTGGCTTCTTCTTGCTCGCCCTGATCTTTATTCATCGCAGCTTCTACGGCATGCGCATCAAGAAGTAGTGCGTCCGAACCACCCTGGTCCAGACGCAGCAGCGGTTATCAGCCCGTCGGCCGTTCCAACGGCCGGCGGGCTTTGCTTTCACCCAATCTCGAAGGGAGCCTTGTGTGTCCAAAGCTCGTTTAACCCGTAGCCGAAGGCGAGGAATCGGAGCACATGGCTTGGACGCAGAGGTAATCTGCCTAAGCGAAATAGGCAATCCTCAGGCGGCCTCTCCTTCAGAGGCTATACGGTCTGCTTGAGCGGTTTCCTGCGGCGCCTCGCCTGCGGCTGCGGGTTAAACGAGTGCTTCACAGTACAGCCAAGATGCAGGCGAGACAACGGTTTCTTACGCTATTGAACATGACAGATCCACCAAATCCAGTATGCATTGTGGATGTGGCAGCCGATTGCAGTCAAGGACAACAAGGTCATCGTTACTCGAGACCGTCGTAATACCGGAATCAATTCAAGAAACGGCAGTAAGCCAAGTGCGATCAACCACGTCCAAAGCACCCAGCCGTACGGGCCGAAGAACCGATTCATAACAACAAACCCTTCATAAGGGTTGGTCGAAAAGTAGGGGCTAATCGACAGCCAGAATGAAGCAGGAATAAGCAGTAGAGCGACCAGCCACCAGCGTGTGCTCGACGGCGCTGCCTCACCGGACCATGCCGTTAGCCTAGGTATATGGACAAGAAGTGAAACGGGTGTAATAAGAAACACCACGTGGATAAACACGTCCCAGAGTTCGCGCGGAACAGTCGTCGCGGTCGCGTAGTTTGCGACAATCACCGCGATTGAAATCAGAACAATCAATGCTTTGGTGGGGCGCCAAGATTTCGAAGCGGACGTGCCACTGAGCGACTTCGTTGCGTATGGATTCTCCATGTAAATCCTGAAGGACAAATGACACGCATGAGCGGGCTGACGCGAGATGCGTTCGGTTAAGAACAGACTACTCCTACTCCTACTCCTAATCATACTCGACGCAGACGCAGACGCAGACGCAGTTAGCCAAGCTAGAAATCAAACCGGCTGTTGTGCACTTTGGACTTGCGTCTGGCAGCAAGTGATTACGGCCAGGCAGCCAAACATAGCTTCGCATGTATCCGTTAGTCGAAGCGGTTACGCTTTTTAGTTCAATACTTTTCACGACCAGATCCGGGGCTCTAGTATGTGCCTTTGACCCGAAAAAATTTCACTCAAGTGCTTAGATCCGATCTTCACGAGTGAGAGTCAAGCGTCTTGTACTCACATGGGTTGCGTGAACCGTTTTTTTCGATGGCTGTGCAAGGCTCGCCTCACGATCTAGCACACAACCAGAGAATCTGTCCCGTGTGATGTCTCCCGTGCCATACATAGTACGACAACGCCGAATTCAGGGTGATCGTTGCACTGGTTTCTGGATGGACAAAGGCTCGCTCGAAATCTTGCGGCGTAAGCGTCGTCAAGAGTTGACACCACCGCGAGTGAAGCCCATCGAGTAAATGCAGCGATGGAGTGATAGGTCCAGTCCGGGATTCGGGCAGGTCCGACCAAAGGCCTTCGTCGTAGGCCTTGATTGTTGGTGTGTCTTCCGTAAGCGTCCATTTGAAGCGTATGTAGCTGTTCACATGGCTATCAGCGACGTGATGCACAATTTGCCGGATTGTCCAGTTGCGATACTTCATGCCAAGCCGTGAGTCTGTCAGTCCTTCGACGGCCTCCCGGAGTTGTGTAGGAAGCTGCGCCAGGTCCCTAATCCAGTCTCGACGCATTTCATCAGTCACTCCCGCGGGCGGAGCATAGGGGCCAACCGGAAACGCCGGTGGATCGATTTGCATCACCATACTCCAGTCACTTTGTCCGACGAGAGAATCCATAAGCGGGTGCACCAATCAGTTGTCGGATCTCCGTGCTTACTACGCCGCCCTCGACGCCAAGTTGCTGCAGAAGCTCGAGTGCTCTTGTTTGAGCGCTGACCATTCCCAGTAACAAGTGCTCAGTGCCGATAAAGTTATGGTGCAGAGAAGTCGCCAAGCTCCAGCATCCATCTAGTGCTACCGTCAAGTCGTCGTCCAGCCCAGGCAAGGAGCTTCCACTAGTATCGAGCCCACGCGCCACCGCTTGATCAAGTCGTTCGCAAGTCAAACCCAATTGATTCAAGACGTGAAAAGCGACTCCATTGCCTTCACGCATCAATCCACAAAGCAAGTGTCGCGAATCGACTAGCGGCGAACCAGATTCACGCGCCGTTAACACAGCCAGTTCAATTGAAATGCGAGTGCGATCAGTCGTCCGCTCCGGTTTACCGGTCAATGCAAGGGCGTCATTTACAAGTTTTGCGATGGAATCATGCCATGCCATGGACTGCCATTACCTTGCCCTGGGCGACGAACACCAGCCATCGACGCGCAAATCACCACTTCAATTCAGAGTTTCAACCAAAGGCGTCGTCACGATCGGTGAACCATCGGATTTGCCAGTCAGCCATGCGGAAATGGGCTGAGCATTTGTGCGTCGCATGGTCACGAACACTTCAAACTTCTGCTTGGAGGGCAACACACCGACATCCCATTCAAGCGAGCCGTCTGGATTTATCTTGGGAGCGAAATTCGCTTCCACGAGCGTAGCGTTCGCGACGTCCTTCAAAGTCAGCGTCGCACGTTGCAAATCGTCTTGGGTTGGATTGGCCAGCGAGCAGTGCACAGTGAGCACTTCTGCATTCGCGGCTTCCGCTACAGGCCGGCAAGCAACTTCCAGCGGCAAGAGTTTAGGAGATGCACTCAACTCTCGCGATGCATGTGCTCCGCGGCGAACACCCCAGATTGTATAGAGGTTGGTCGATGCCAGTACCACAATAATTGAACATAGAAGCAGTGTCTTACGATCACGAAACCGTTTCATAAATCACTCCTGTTCTGACTTAATGCTCTAACCATGTTTATTTGGGATAAGGTGGTGGCCAAGGTTTGTCAACATTGTACGCTTGCCTCTGGTTAGCGTCGGCCATCAGTGGACTCCGAGTCAAGATGAAACGTTTGACCAAACCGGCCAGCGTAAGCTCTATTTGCATTTCGTGGTTGCGGTATTCATAGAACGCGATGGATTCGTTTTCATCGGTATCCAGCCAGTACCAATCCCCAAAAATGTTCGGCAATTGATCGCGCGTCAAGCGGCTTGCGTCCAGTCGTACACCTTCCCACAGCAACTCGCCGCGATAAGGTTGAAATTCGCTGTCCTCATCGCGGAGAACAACCATGTATCCCAGAAAACTTCCATCATCGGCATGGTCTATACCGATGCCTAAGTCAAGATAGCATAACGTACCCAACTGTAACGTGTCATTGCGACCGAGCTCCGAAAGGCGATCCAATCGCGAGCCAAGCGTAACGCCATTCAGCGACGGCGCGTCCAAGGACGCAGTCAGAGTCAAATTCGGCTTGCGCATCCAGCCATTAGTCGGATTGCCGCGTCGAAATAGGAAATCAAACATAAGTTACGCCTCAGTATTATTCGACTCCAGATCACCAATCTGGCGATGCCTGCATACGAGCAACTGGTTGTCGAAGTCTTCGTAGCCACCGCTGCCAAGTTTTGTGAATGTCGCCTCTCCCGGCGCAGCTGGGGGAGGTCGCAGACGAGGCCTTTAGCCGAGACTGCGGGAGGGGGCCATGCGCCATGGTTGACTCATCCCTGGCGCAGTGCCCCCTCCCGAATCTTCGCCTTAAGGGCTCGATTCGACCTCCCCCAAGCTGCGCCCCGGGAGAGGTGACACAAAAACGCACAACATCAAAACTGCCAGGCGGTGGAAAGCGTTAACTTTCGCGTCCACTGTCTAGCAGGCGGTGGCTACGCAGCTTACCAAGTGGCGCTGTCCAGTTCCAGTTAGGCAGATTACCTGTGCGTCAAAGCCATTCACGCCGATTCCTCGCCTTCGGCTGCGGGTTAAACGAGCGACAGGCTTACAAACTGCCTCCCAGTGACCTGGCAATGGTGTCGAGATTGTGCGTCATCATCCCGATGTAGGTTCCTTCTGGCGTTCCTGGTTTGCCCATGGCATCAGAGAACAATTCGCCGCCGATGGCCACGGTATGTCCGCGAGCCTTGGCGCCTTCCAGCAACGCTTCGATACTTTTGGCCGGGACACTGCTCTCGACAAAAACGGCCTGGATCTGGCGACTGACGATCAAGTCGACCAGTTCGTTAATGCGCTGCAAACCGGCTTCTGAATCGGTGCTGATTCCTTGCACGGCTTGAACTTCCAAGCCATAGGCCTGGCCAAAATATCGAAAAGCATCATGCGAAGTGATCAAGACACGGCGCTCGGCTGGGATTGTTGCCATGATTTTCTGGCCATACTGATGAAGCTCGTCCAGTTGTTGCCTGAGAGCTTCACCGCGCTGCTGATACTCGGCCGCATGTTTGGGATCGTACTCTTTCAAGAAGTCCGCCACTATGCCAGCCGCCTGGCTCCACAGACTGACATCCATCCAGACGTGCGGATCAGGATGATGCGGATCGTTACCGGTTATCCCTTCGGGACGTTTCAAACGCTCGCCCACGGCGCAGGTGGCTCGCGAACGCGAGGAAGCTTTGAGAGCTTCGGACATTTTGCCTTCCAGCATCAGGCCATTGTTGAAGACTACATCGCAGCCCAGGATGGCTCGCAAATCATCGGGCGATGGTTTGTAGAGGTGCGGATCGACTCCGTCGCCCATCAACTGGGTAACTTGGACCTGCTGGCCACCAATCTGTCGCACCAGGTCGGCCACCATACCCACAGTCACGGTGGCCTTGATCGGGTACTGACCTTGGAACGACTTGACCGACTGAGAATCGGCCGCCGGTTTGCACCCAATCCAGGCGAGCAGTCCAAGAACAAACAATGCACGCCAACAGGATGCCATAGAAACTCGCTTGTCACTCAGGAATGATTGAAAGTTCAGCTTGCGCCAGTCGACCAGCGGCGCAGCCAGCTCTCGAACATCAAAAGGTTCCACAGTCGGTAGCTATGGTTGATGCGACCACTGACATGCTGGTCTAACAGTAGTTGAATATACTCCGGCCGGAAGTAAAGGTGGCAGTGCGCATCGGTGCCCAGCAAGCGAGAGTAAGCCAGTTCGCGCAGCTCGCGCCGAAACCAGATACCCAGCGGCACTCCGAATCCCATCTTGCGGCGTTCCCAGATCTGCCTGGGCAACAAGCGGTCGAACGTATCGCGCAGCAAGCGCTTGCCTTTACCCCAACGAAACTTCCATTTCGATGGCAGGCTGGCCGCAAACTCTACCAGTCGGTAATCCAGAAACGGTTGACGGCATTCCAGCCCATGGGCCATCGAAGCAATATCGACTTTGGTCATCAAATCACAGGGCAGATAAGTGACCAGATCCGAAAGCGAAGCCTGAGAGACCAGGTCGCGACCGCGCGTTTCTGCCCAAGCACCTTCGAAAAACTCGACTGGATCCTCGTCGGGCAACTGTTCGACAAAGCCAGGCTGATACAACTGGGCGCGCATACCTTCAGGAAAGATTTGCAGCCAGTTCATATAGCGGCGGGCCATCGGTTGCTTGAGTGCCGCGCCAAAGCGTTGCAGACGACGAATGAATGAGCGTTGACGATTCGAGGTGGGTAACTTTTGAATTAGTGAGCTTCCCAGCACCGCGCGAATGCCCAGCGAATGCTCCAACCAACGACTAAGCCACAATGCGCGATAGCGATCATAGCCGGCGAACAACTCGTCACCACCATCGCCGCTCAAGGCCACAGTCACCTGCTGGCGCGTCATTTGGCACAGATGCCAGGTCGGGATGGCTGAACTATCGCCGAATGGTTCATCGTAGTGATAGGCCAGCGAGTCGAGAATCCCAACAGCATCGGGCGCTACCTGGAACTCATGATGGTCTGTACGCGCCCAACTGGCCACCTGGCGAGCATAACTGGTCTCATCGAAATCAGCTTCGGTAAAGCCGATGCTGAAACTCTTGAGCGGTTGTTCGAGTTGCTGCTGAGCCAGCGTAACAATCAAGGACGAATCAATGCCGCCCGAGAGAAAGGCTCCCAGAGGTACATCGCTGCGCAGTCGCAAGCGAATCGAATCATCCAGCAGCTCGGTCAGTTGCCGGGACGCTTCCGCCTGGCTGATCTCCTGCTCGTAACGCCAATCAACCTGCCAGTACTTGCTGATCTTGATGTGGCCATCGTGGATCACCGCGTAGTGGCCAGGCGGTACTTTGCGTGAATGCGTGTAGATCGTATGCGGATGGGGAATGTATTGATAGGTCAGGAACTGGTCGATGGCACCCGGCGAGATTCCGCGCTGAAAAGTCGGTGCTTGAGCCAGGGCCTTCAGTTCGCTGCCAAAGAGAACTTGCGCGCGGTTAGCCTGGTAGTAGAGAGGTTTCTTGCCCAGCCGATCACGTCCCAGCAACAACTGGCGTTTTCGCGTGTCCCAGATGGCAATCGCAAACATTCCATTGAGTGCCGCAAAACAATCGGCGCCCAGGTCTTCATACAAGTGGACGATCGTTTCGGTATCGCTGTCAGTGGCAAAGCGATGCCCCGAGCCTTCCAGTCGCCGCCGCAACTCGCGATAGTTGTAGATCTCGCCATTGAAGACAATGACTACGCTGCCATCTTCGTTGGTCATCGGTTGATGACCACCGGCCACATCGATAATGGCCAGCCGCCGAAAGCCCAGGGCCACGCCGGGCGTATCGCCAGTCACATCGCGTTGCAGAGGACGAATATAAGTCCCACGGTCGTCGGGACCTCGGTGCACAAGCGCATCGGTCATCGCATCGAACGTCGCCGGTGCAATCGCCGAGTCATCATCGAACCAAAGTGCACCAGTGATCCCACACATGCGCTGCGCTTTCTAAGGAACAGCCAAAACCCCTGGCCCGACAGTTTTCCAAGGGCAAACGAGTATCATACCGTGATGTGCAGCCATGGGAGGTATGGGAGGGCGAAGGCGACGAGGCTCCCGCCGAGCCATACCGTTGGCAGCATTAACCAAAGATGCGGTGGGGCTGACGGATTAAGGGACGATCACTGCGGAGAAGGGTCCGTCACTGCGGAGTTGGGTCCGTGATGATCTGATTCAAACGCTCTCTCCCAACGGTGCTTGATTAGTAGTTCAGGCCCAAGGCTCGGCAGGAGCCTCGCCCTCCCAGTAATTCAGGCCCAAGGCTTGGCAAGAGCCTCGCCCTCCCAGGGTCTTGCCACTTAGAAGCCTCGGCAGCCTTTGATGGTATCGAAGTCTCGCAACTGATATTCGATGCCAACGTAGTCCAGCACGCGGCACAGGCCACGCATGGCGACACCAAAACCATCCGGGCCGCTGAAGCCGCCGAACTGGCCACCGCCCTTGACGTGCGGCTCCAAATCAAAAATGACGCCGGGTGCGCCGCGTTTGCGCATGCGTTTGTCGATCTTGGGTAACTCGGTAGCCAGGTCGCGCAAGATGGCTTCGTGCCCCGTATCGCCGCAATCGGCCGGCACAAAGTTCTTCAGCGAAGCTTCGTCGACATGCTCCAGTCGTCCGGTGGGCGTCGGGTGGCGATAGTCCTTGATATGGATCCATCCCAAGCCGGGCTTCATCGCCAGGTATTCAGCATAGACTTCATCGGGCGTCATACCTTGGCAAACCAGGTTGGCCCCATCAAAGATCGTAACCAGGGCTGGATGCTTGGCTTTGCGATGAATCTCGGCCAGTAACTTGCCGGTCTGGCCAACCAGGTTGGCTTCGACTTCCAAGCCGAAGGTCAGCCCGTGTTTGTCGCATTCATCAGCGATCTTGCCGAGTTGATCGATCACTTGATTGAGATGATCCTCAGGCCGCGTGCCCACGGGATGATAAAACGAAAAGCCACGAATCAGCTTGGTGCCCAGTTCATTGGCCACGTTGCAGGCATGCTTGACGTCTTTCGAGAGGTACTGCTTGAACGGCACGTAGCGATTGCCGGTGCCGTCATCGACATCCAGCAATTTGACTTTACCGATAGGCGAGCCGATGGTGGCCACGCTCAGCCCATAGTCCGCTTGCATCTGCTTGACCTTCTTCAGCTCAGCAGGCGACAGCAGCATCACGTTTTTGATGCCATCACCCACATCGATGAAGCGGATCGAGTAGTACTTCAGCCCTAGGGCCGCGAAGGCAGCAAATTGCTGCACGGCCAGTTTATCGTTGGCCGCTTCGTCACCAAACCCGCTCAAGATCACGCAAGGTGCTTCGCTCATACTAGTCACTCTCTTGGTCGTAGGATACCGTCACGATGCTGGTGATACCGCCTCGAGCGCCCCAGTCGCTTTCCAAAGTTACATGCCGCGGCTTCACAACAGCTACGAAATCGTCCAGAATGCGATTGGTGACGTTTTCGTAGAAGATACCTTCATTGCGAAAACGTTGCAGGTAAAGTTTGAGGCTCTTCAGCTCCACGCACAAGCGATCCGGTACATACCGGAAGGTCAGCACGCCGAAATCGGGTTGCCCCGTTTTGGGGCACACGGAGGTGAATTCGGGGCAGGTGATCTCGATCGTGTATTCGCGATTGGGATAGGAGTTCTCGAAGGTTTCGAGCGTGTCTTGGAAGGGTGTGGTCACTGCTAGTGTTTCCTGCTCAGAAAAAACGATGGTCAACGTGGGCAGTATGAGAGCTGAAAGCCAAGAGGGAAAGGGGGGCACCGCCGACCACGCTCGCCTGCGCATCGCCGAGATCTACGCCAGCCGTCAGGGCGAGGGCCAATGGGCCGGTTCCCCCAGCGTTTTCTTGCGTACCAGCGGCTGCAATCTGCGATGTTGGTTCTGCGATACGCCCTTTGCATCCTGGCACCCAGAAGGCGAAACGCTGTCGATCGATCAAATCGTCCAGCGCACGCTGGCCTTTGCCGAAAAGGACGTGGTGATTACCGGTGGCGAACCGCTCTTGTTCACCGCCATGAAGGAAATTACTCAGCGACTACAGGCCGCCGGCAAACGCATCACCATCGAGACGGCTGGGACGATCGACCAGCTCTTCACCTGCGATCTGCTGTCGATCAGCCCCAAACTGACCAGTTCCGCTCCCGATCCCCAAAACCATCCGGCCTGGCACCAGGCCCACCATCAACGCCGCTACCGTCCAGACCTGGTCCGCGCTTGGCTCGGTCGCTATCGCTGTCAATTGAAGTTCGTGGTCAGCGATGCCACCGATTGCGAGGAAGTCTTGGACTACTTGCATCAGTTAGAAGCCGCCTCGCCCGACCAGGTGTGGATCATGCCCGAAGGTACTCTCGTCGAAACGCTGGACGAGCGAGCCAGGTGGCTCAAGCCCTGGTGCCAATCGCACGGTTTTAATTTTTGTCAGCGCCAGCACATCTACTGGTACGGCAACCAGCGCGGGACATGATCGCGCGGGAGGGCAGGGCTCCTGCCGAGCCTTGGGCTTGGAGCGTGAACGTAGATCCGTTGGGATTTCCGGTTTGAATGATGGCAGAGCGCAGACGAATATCCGCTGATTTTGGTGCCGGCCACGTGTGCCAATGGATCTTGATTCTTGGGGCAGTCGCGAAGGCTCAGCAGGAGCTTCACCCTCCCTCACCCTTTCCCTCACCCTTTCCCTCACCCTCCCTCACCCTCACCCTCACCCTCCTGCACCCTCACCCTTCCAGGCGGTGACCTTCAGCAGGCGAGTGGCTTCTTTGAGCAGGAATTCTTCGTCTTGAAAGGGTTCGTAGCCAATGTCTTGCCACAATACGCGACCTTGAGCATCGATCAGAAACGTACCGTGCAGCGGTTGTTTCTCGAAGTCATCAAAGCAGCGGAACTCTTTAAACACCTTCAGCTCGCCGTCAGACAGCAGAGGAACGTTCAGCGGTTTGTCATACTTGTCGATGCCTTGCGCGAGCACTTCGGGGGTTTCATTGCTGATGGCGACCAGTTCGATACCGGCCTGGCGAAACTTGTCGGCGGCAGGCGAGAACTTTTGCAATTGTTCCATGCAGTGCAAACAACCAAATCCCAGGTAGAAGATCACGATCACTGGCTTGCCCGCATACTTGTCCGAGGCAACTGCTTCGGCCGCGCGCGTCTTGGCTTGCCAGGCGACGGCTTGATAAGGTGAGTAGCGGAAGGGGCCCAGTTTATCCAGCTCGGGTCGAGCTCCAATATCATTGGCCGGTTGATATGGCCTGGCCCAATGTTTGTCGTAGCCCAACCAGGCGGCCAATGGTTCCAGGCGCGCTAACATGGGTGTCGACAACTCGCTGACACAAGCCGCCGCACGTAGAGCTTCGAAATCATCGCGCGCCGCTTTGGCACCGCCGGTCTGCCAGCGCACCCAGGCCGACACGGCCAGCGGCAGCACGGTGCCAGGGTTAGCTTTGACTTCTTCTTCCATCAGCTTGAGTGCCTCGTCGATCTTGTCCGCTTTGGCCAGCCATTCAATCTTCAGCAGTTTGTCCCACTCGCCGGCCTTGTCGAATAGCTCAAGCGCTCTGCTCCAGTTGCCACCGGCAGCAGCCTGGGCGGCTTCGATGGCAGCGATAGCTTCGCTGAGTCGATCGCGCTGTGAATTGAGTTCATCCCTCCGCTGCTGGCGTTCTTTTTGCCGACGCTCTTGGTTGGCCTGAGCCTTTTGTGGATCGGGCTCGGCCTGGCAAGCAGTGGCCTCGGCCGGTTTGGGGCCGCCTGTACCGTTCGAATCGTTAGCCGCGGGCGCCGTCTCGGGTGCAGCCAGGGCCACTGGCGAAGCCTCGGCAGCGGCAGCACTGGGGGGACAGGGAGCTGGTGGCACGCCTTCGTCAGGTCGTTGGGCAACCGGTTGTGGTTGCTCTTCAGCCGCGATCGCTCTGAGCTCTTCTTCTATCTGATTCAAACGCGACTTCAGATCGGCCAGAGTTTTATTGGCTTCCTCGGCGCGCTGCGCCATGACTTCAGCGATTCCACGATGACGCAGCCACTGAACCTGGTCGTTAGGCTTGTCGCCCAGTTCGACCAGGCCGGCGGCATAGGCATCCAGCATTTGGGGCCAAAGTCGATAGGCAGCCAGCGTCTGCACCAGGCGCTCGCGACCGTATCGGGCGCTGCCGCCGTCGAGCGAATTGAACTTGGGATGACGTGGCAATTGAATCATATTGGTCGCCAGGTTGATGGCGTCCTGCACGCGGCCGATCTTGACCAGGTTGCGAATCGTCCATTCGTTGTTATGAGCAAAGTTATGAATCTGGTCAGGCATCAACCGATCGCGCATCATGTGGGCATGGTCCACGCGCGCAGAAGCCTCTTGTTGCCAGACGGCATCGTGAAAGCGATTGAGATTGGAATAGGTATGACCGGGCATGTGCCACATGTGAGCAATGCCTGGCAGGCTGGGACCGCACAGAGCCGCACTGTGCAGGGCTTGCGAAGGATCTTTGTGATCCCACAAGTGAATGCGATAGTGATGGGCTGGATGCATGGGATTCTTGTCAAAGATATCCTGCAGGATCGAGTTGACGGCCACGTGGCTAACGATAGGCACGTCGCTGCGTTCGTTCTCCCATAACTGCAGCGCTAACAGAGCCCGGGCTTCGATGTCCTCTGGGTACTTCAAGACAATCGCTTCCAGATCGCGCGTATAAGTTTCAGCAGTGGCTTTGCGCTTGGCCTTCTTTTCTTCTTCGCGCTTCTGCTTATCCTGCTCTTGGTCTTTGTCCTGGTCTTTGTTCTTGTCCTTCTCAGCCTCTGCCTTGGCTTCGTCGGGTTTGCCGAAGCGACGTTCGGCGGCTTCGATGTACATCAGTTCGCGAGGCGAAGCATTGGCTTTGCGCTGGATGGCCTGGGCGATGAAAGCGCTGGCTCGCTGGCCATTATTGACATTGGCCAGGGCCATACCCCAATAGAACATGGGGCAGTTGGGATCCAGGCTGGCTGCCTGCCGAAAAGAGCGTTCGGCTTCGTAGTACCAAAAGCCGTGCAGTTGAGCCACGCCCTGGTTGAAGAACTTGCGAGCCTCACCATGGCTGGTGGAAACCTCGAACTGAACGTTGCCCATGCCTTCCATCAAATAGGCCGCCTGGCGAGGTCCTTCGTTGAAGGCTTCGCCATGCATCGAATGGCCGGCCAGTGGCTCCTCAGCCAGCAGGGGGTAGCAAAGACTCAAGCAGTGGCATAAGCATAAAACTATCAGAATGCGCATCGTCATTTTCAGGCTCTCGTTGGAATCGAAGAGCCTATTTTAACGTAGCGGCGGTAGATTCTCTGCGCTTAACGCGTCAAATAACTGCAGGACACGACTGTGCGCGGGTAGTAGTTGTTACCGACGTTTCTTGCTGCCCGCTGATTTTGCCACGCCTTTTACTCGTTCCCAGTCCGAGCCTGCTGAGTTTATGGACGTAGGTCGATGCGCAAGTCAGGCTCAAGGCCGAGAATGGTACTGTTTGTACCACTGGACGAAGCGTGCGATACCACTATCGAGGCTGGTAGCCGGTTTGAATCCGATGGCCGCTTCTAAACTGCTGGTATCAGCATACGTTTCCATCACATCGCCAGCTTGCATCGGCAGCATGTTCTTAATAGCTGGTTTGCCCAGGTGCTTTTCGATCAGTTCGATAAAGTATCCCAACTGCTCTGGTTGATTATTGCCAATGTTGTAGACCCGGTACGGGCAGTTGCTGGTCCCGGGGTCGGGATGCAGCGGATCATAACCAGGCTCCGGCACCGGCAGCGTATCGACCAACCGAGCCATCGCTTCGACGATATCATCGACGTAGGTAAAGTCGCGACGCATCTGTCCGTGATTGAACACATCGATCGGTCGACCTTCGCTGATGGCTTTGGTGAAGATATACAAAGCCATATCGGGTCGGCCCCACGGCCCATACACCGTAAAGAACCGCAAGCCGGTCGTGGGCAGATCATAGAGATGGCTGTAGGTGTGAGCCATCAGCTCGTTGGCCTTCTTGGTGGCCGCATACAAGCTGACCGGATGGTCAACGCTGTGATGCACTGAAAATGGTTGCAACTTGTTTGAACCATAGACGCTGCTGCTACTGGCGTAGAGCAGATGCCCGACGCCATGATGCCTACAGCCTTCCAGAATGTTCATAAAGCCGACCAGGTTGCTATCGACATAGGCATGCGGATTGGTCAGCGAATAACGGACGCCGGCCTGTGCAGCCAGGTGTACCACGCGCTCAAACTGATGGGTGGCAAACAGTTTGTCCATCGCCGCGCGGTCGGCACAGTCGACTTGCTGGAACTGGAAATCGGCCTGCGTAGTGAGCTGGCTGAGGCGATCATGTTTGAGTTGAACATCATAGTAGTTGTTCAGATTATCCAAGCCAATCACACGCTCACCACGCGCCAGCAGAGCTTGCGCGAAATGATAGCCAATGAAACCGGCAGCCCCTGTAACCAGGATGGTGCGTGTCATTTGTCAGCTTCTCTAAGGTTGCCCGTCGCTGGCTGGGCCCGACAGAACCAGCGACTTTCGATGTTCCTTGGTTAGGCGATAGCCGACGCGGGGCGTCGGGTATGCGTTGTCCGACGCGGCGCGTCGGATATACATTTTCCGACGCGGGGCGTCGGGCTACCTTACTTCTTGTCTTCCAGGAAACCCAAGTCGATCAAGTTGCCGGCATCGTCGCGGCAGTCGATTTCGAAGTGTTCGGGGAAGAGGGCTTCACTGCCCAGGATCTGGACATTGACCTTGGTTTCTTCCTCGATCTGCATCACTGCGCGGCGTTTGCGGTTGTTGACATACGCAGCCACTTTGTCATTGACGCGAATGGTGATGCGACTGGCGCGAGGCGTGTTGCAAGCCATGGTGAGGATGCGGACGACTTCGATAGCCATGCTCTCGGCGGTCTTGACCACGGCCCGGCCTTGGCAGCATGGACAATCTTCGTACACGCTGCGTTTGAGGCTGGGCCGAATGCGCTGGCGCGTCATTTCGATCAAGCCAAAGGGGCTAGTGCGGAGAATCTTGGTGCGGGCGCGGTCGCGACGCATCGCATCGCGCAGAGCGCGTTCGACTTTGCGACGATGTGTTTCGCGACGCATGTCGATAAAGTCATTGACGATCACTCCACCCAGATCGCGCAAACGCAATTGGCGAGCGATTTCTTTGGCAGCGGCCATGTTCAAATGAAACGCATTCTCTTCGGCCGAATCATCGCCGCGGAAATTGCCGCTGTTGACGTCGATGGCCACCAGGGCTTCGGTCGAATCGATAACGATCGAGCCGCCGGCCTTCAGGGGAACTTTGCGCTGCTGGATGCGGGCGATCTCATGTTCCAGGTTGTACTTGTAGAATAGCGGTTCGCGGCCTTCGTAGAATTGCAAACGGCTGACATAACGCGGCATGACCAGTTGCAGAAATTCTTTGGCTCGTTCGTAGGAGGCTTTTTCGTCGACGATGATCGCATCGATATCCTCAGAGAAGATGTCGCGAATGGTGCGGATGATCATGTCGCTTTCTTCGTAGATATCCGCGGGTGAACCGGTGTTCTTCAAACGGCGGACCAGCACCTTCCACAGTCGCAGCAGGTATGCCATATCGCGCGACAGTTCGCGCCGGGTGCGATCCTGACCGGCGGTGCGCACGATGAACCCCAGACCCTTGGGCGGGTTGAGTTCCAGCAGCGTTTGACGCAGCGTGCGGCGCTTCTGATCGTCTTCGATCTTGCGACTGACACCGACGCGCCCCAGAGCGGGCATCAGTACCAGGTAACGACCGGGAATGCTGATGTAAGTCGACAGGGTTGGTCCTTTGGTACCGATGCCTTCTTTGATGACCTGTACCAGAACTTCGTCACCGCGTTTGAAGATTTCTTGGATCGGTGGTTTGAAGCGTGGACGATTACCACGCATGGGTTTGCGGCGGCGAGCCTGCTCATCGTCATCATCATCGATATCCGCTCCCGGGTAGTTGCCGTCGGCGATCTCATCGGGATCGTAACCGGCCTGGCGGAAATACTGGGCTTCGACGTCGCTGACGTGCAGAAAGCCATTGCGACCTACGCCGAAGTCGACAAAGGCGGCTTGGATGCTGGGTTCGAGATTAACGATGCGACCTTTGTAGATGTTTCCGGCGAAGTTATTCTGGCTGGCGCGTTCGGTGTACAGCTCTTCCAGCACACCGTCTTCCAAGACGGCGATGCGGCATTCCTCCGGTTGGGAAACATTGATCAGCATTTCTTTGCGCATAGAGGGGATCTTTCTTTACGTTGATTGTTCATTTTGTTCTTCAAAATCTGCAGCCTCTGAGGGTGACTCGGCGCTGGAAGCGTGAGCCTTCAAGGCAGCAGCCTGACCGGTCGCCAGATGCACGCGAGTGCGCGTCAGCACGGCTCCGGCCGGCAAGATATGAGCGATTGAAAGGGCTTCCACAAGTTCGGATGGCCTGAGCGAACCGGCAGCAGTGGTGGGCAGTGTGAATCGCAACACATCGCCTTCACAATTGACTTCCAAGAGTGGGTCACTGAAGCTGGCGACCATGGTCTTGCCGTCGCGCTGTACTTCGATCCGGCCGCTGGAGCGCAGCCGTTGAAGAGTCTGACTGGCAGTGGCTGCGTCGTCAGGTTGCAACGGTACTTCGTAGGTAGCCGCGATCATCAGCGCTTTGCCTACACCAGGGGTCAGCTCTACCAGGCTGAGCAGTTGCATGCCTTCGGGCATTTGCTGCTCGATCTGGATGCGCGCCTGGTCGAGGTCAACGTGACCGACCAGGTCCATCTCCACAATTTCATCCAAGGCCACGATGCCCAGAGCCAAGGCGGAAGGGAAACTGATCTTGGGTTTAGGATGAAAACCCTCGCTAAAGGCCAGCTTCAGATTGGCTCGGCGCAGCAAGCGTTCCCACAGTCTCGCCAGATCGCGATGGCTGATCCAACGCAGGTCTCCGCTCTTGGTGAAGTGAATTCGAATGCGAGTCTTGGTCATGGCTTTACACTCCCAGCGCCAGTTCAGGAACCAGCGTCGCAAAGTGCGACATCAGATACGCATCGACCTCTCGGGCTGTCTCGAACTCCATCGCGCGTGCCGCCAGCATTTGGCATTGCTCTAACGTCACGGTACGAATGGCGTGCTTGACACTCGGCAAAGCCGAGGGAGGCGCCGACAGCGTGCGCACTCCAAAACCAACCAGCAAGAGAGCATAGGCTGGCGTAGAACTCATCTCTCCGCAAACGCTGACATCGATGTTATGGGCTCGAGCCAGATCGACCGAAGTCTTGATCAGCCTCAGCACCGCCGGGTCGACGGCCATATACAAGTCGGCCACATATTCATTACTGCGGTCGACTGCCAGCGTGTACTGCGTCAAGTCGTTGGTACCGATACTGATGAAGTCGACTTCGGGCAAGAAGCGATCCAGCATGAGCACGGCGGCAGGCACTTCGACCATCATGCCTACCGGTACATGCTTGGGCACTTCGATGCCTTCTTCGCACAAGTCATCAGCGACTTGTCGCAAGACCATCCGCGCCGTGCGTAGTTCGTGCAGCGTGGTGATCATGGGAAACATGATTTGCAAGTTCCCGCCACAAGCGGCCCGCAAGGCGGCTCGCAATTGTGTGCGGAACAGCGTGGGGTTGCGCAGCGACAAACGAATACTGCGCAGGCCCAAAAACGGATTGTGCTCCTGCTCGACCAATGGCTTGCTGCCCATCTTGTCCGCTCCCAAATCGAGCGTGCGGATGACGACGGGCATGTCGCGCAGTTGATTGACGACGGTCGAGTAGGCCTGGTAATGCTCTTCTTCGCTGGGTTCGGTGGCTGAGCCCAAGTAGAGAAACTCTGTGCGATACAGGCCGACACCGGTGGCTCCGCGAGCCAGGCAAGCTTTGACTTCGTGTGGAAACTCGATGTTGGCCAGCAGTGAAACTTCGCAGCCACAGCGGGTCACTGCGGGCAGGTCGCGATTGGATTCGAGTTTGGCCGCGCGGCTCTGCCGGTCTTCGCGACGTTCCAGATACTGAATGCGCACTTGCTCATCGGGATTGATGATCACGCGACCGCGATAACCATCGACGATAATCGTGCTGCCGCCGCGCAAGCGATACAGGAACGAGCCCAGGCCGACCACGGCTGGGATCTCCAGTCCGCGGGCCACGATGGCGGTGTGACCTCCCGGTCCCCCGATCTCGGTGCAGAAGCCCATGACGCGATCGCGATCGAGCCGCGCAGTTTCGCCGGGCGTGAGATCATGACAGGCCAGCACGCCCTTATCCGCTTTGTCAAAACGATTGTCGGTGGGGTGACCACCGAGAGCTTCCAACAAGACACGTTCGACATCGCGGATATCGACGGCTCGTTCGGCCATGATCGAGCTGCCCATGCGCCGGAAGGCTTGGGCATAACGAGTAAAGACGGTGGAGACTGCGTACTCGGCGCTATAGGCTTCGTCGCCGATCAAGTGCAGCAGTTCGTTCTGCAAACTGGGGTCCAGCAGAATCTGGCGATGCGCGGAGAAGATCTGGCCGACATGTTGGCCCAGCATCCGTGAGGAGTTTTCGCGATCCATGTCGAGACGAATCGACGCAGCTTCAATCGCTTGAAGCAAGCGTTCGGATTCACTCTTCAGGTCTACAGGCGCTACCTGACAGCGTGTGATTCGGTACCCTTCCTGGTCCAGAATCAGCACCTGTCCAATGGCTACTCCCGGTGAGACCGCAATGCCTTGCAGTTCCAGCATGGTGACAAGCGGCGGTTTGCCAAAGGGACAAACATCGCGTGGTTGGTTTCTCGGTATTAAGGTGTTGTGTTCGGGGCCGGAGGTGACGTCACCTCCGAATCGTTCTCTTTCTCGTTAAACCCCAAGGCAAACAACTCCGACAACGCCTGCACCGCTTCGGCAGCTCCGTCCCCAGTGGCTCGCAAATGGAGCTGGGTACCCTGAGAAGCCGCCAGAGTCAGAATTCCCAGAATGCTTTTGCAGTCGACAGCCTGGCCGTCCTTCTCGATTTCGATTTGACACTGGAATCGGCTGGCAGTGCGCACCAACATATCAGCCGGGCGCATGTGCAGCCCTAACCGATTGAGGACGATGACTGTTTGCGACGATGTTTCCATCAACCGAACCGCATTTCGAATACTACTGCTACGCTTCTGAAGTCTGCTGTTGGCTGATTCGTTGAAAAATCAACCAGAAGTGGTCGTTGTTGAAGTCGTGACTAGCCGGCCGCGGGCTTTGCCTGGAAAACTAAGTTCAACGGCTGAACCCAATTGTCTGCGTCCGCTCAGCCTTGACCAAATTGATTGTTATCCGCCTCTTCCAACAATTGCAGAATATCTGGTGTCGTCTTGCTTTGCTTGAGGAAACGACAAAACGTTTCATCGCGCAGTTGACGCGAGATATTCTCAAGGGCTCGCAAGTGATCGCTGGGCCGATCCGGTGGCGAGATGAGCAGAAAGAACAGTTGAACCTTTTCGCCGTCGAGACTTTCGAACTCGACGCCGTCGGCGCTGACGCCTACGGTTCCAACCAGTTTCTTGACGCTGGGATGCTTGGTGTGCGGAACAGCGATCCCGCGACCAATGCCTGTGCTTCCCAATTCTTCACGCTTGAGGATCGCCTTGACGATATCATCCCTATCGGCCGAACTGATCTCCCCAGCGGCTTGCAGAGAATCTACCAACTCACCAATTACGGCTTCCTTGCTGTTGGAGGCAAGTGAAGCGCGAATGGCTTCTCGGCTAACAAAATCTGAGAACTTCATTCATGGTTCCTTTCTCGGAATCTCCTCCTCAAAGGGGAGCCGGTGCAGGTGGCGAGCGTGCCCGAGGGTTCCGCGGGCCAGGAGCTGACAGCCAAGCCCAGCGGCCAAGCCAGCCAGACTGGGTCATCGACTGCTCAACCCAGTGCCGCTCATCAGGGCATCACTTGCCGGAAACATTCCTGCCGAAAGGAAGATCAGATCGGTTAAGCCAAGGCTTGCAAGAGCTCAACTTGCCTGGTCAGCAGCTCAGCCAAGCGTGTTAGCGATCGGCTGACACAGAGATGGCTTCGGCAGGAACGTTCGCTACGTCTACTCGTCCTGCGTCTCGTCTTTGGTCGGAATATGTTTAACGCTTGAGGCCTTGTGGCCCGTTAGTTTTTCTTTGTGCTTGCGAAGCTGTTGCTCTACTTTTCCCATGGCTGAATCAAAGGCCGCCAGCACGGTGGGCGCGTTGGCTGACGCCACAAATTCTGGCGCATGCTCAGCCGTTACATTGATTTCTAACCAAGGATTATCTTGGTGTTGGAAGTCAACCGTAATGGATATCGCATTGATGCGATCATGAAACTTACGTAGCTTTTCTGCCTTCTCACGAATTACGTCGTTGTCCGGTCCGCTGAGTGTTCCATGGCGTGCGGATACATTGATTTGCACTCGAGATCTCCAGTTGAAGCAAACCAGCCTCGGATAAAACTTTTCCTCTTGTTGCAATGGGTCCGCCCAAAGCTCGTCGTCGGCATAGCCTCGGCCTAGCCTCTGCCCCCATGGGTTCGCAGAACCGCCTAGGTGCGAGTTTGCAGGACCGCAATCCCCAGCATTGTAGCTTTGGTCCCGGTTGCCGCTATACGACTTGCCACCCCGAACCCGTCAAATAGAGGTTTTTAGCCCGCCATAGCCCAAGCGGGGGGAAGCATCGAGTGACTCTCCTGAGACAGACACCCTGGCCAGCGGGTGGACGCGATAGCCGTGTTTTCCACCGCTTGGCAGCGGTGGCTACGAAGAGCCAATAGCGTCTCGCGAGAAACGCTCTACGGCTGTGCCTCAAAGAACATCAGATGCTGCCAAGGTAGCTCGTCGTACTCTTTGACCAGCTTGAAACCATGGTGCTTGTATTCTTTCAGGATCTGCTTTTTGCTCATCTTGTGTTCGGGTTTGATAGGAACTCGCGGGTCTTCTTCGCGAAACTCCAGCAGCGCGATCCGCCCGCCGGGCTTGAGACTTTGGCGAATGGCTTTCATCATCGGTTCGGGATGAGAGAACTCATGGTACACGTCGACCATCAGCACCAGGTCGACCGAAGCAGGCGCCAACTGCGGATCGACCACAGTCCCCAGCAGTGGCTGGACATTTTCGATCTTCACTTCATCGGCCCGCAGCTTCAACAGGTGCAACATCTCCGGCTGAATATCCACGGCTAGCACATTACCCGGAGCAATTGATTTGGCAATCTCGAGCGCATAAAAGCCATTGCCACAGCCCATATCGCAGACGGTCATGCCAGGCTTCAGGCCCAGCTGGGCAAGCACTTGCGTGGGACGCTCTTCCTGCTCGCGCTCGTTGCGGATGAGCCAACTGGCACCGTGAAAACTCATCGCCTGCGCAATGCGCCGCCCCATGAAATGCGTTTTAGCCGGCGGAATCTTGTCGTTGGTGTTGCTGTTGGTGTTGCTATTGGTCTTGTCGCTGGCCTTGGCCGCCGACTGGCCCTGGGTCGCGGCAGTGTCTTGAGCCACGCCTGGCCGGGAAAGTGCGAGCATCCAAATTATCGCTAGTACCCAGTACTTCATCTCGATACTCCCGGCTGTTGGCGGCGAGCAAGCGCGGCCAAGGCCTAATCAGACCTGATCTCAGTAGAACACTGCCAGTCACTATGACAAACCCCAGCCATGCGGGCAAGCACTTTCAGACTTGATGCTGCCTTCATCAAACCTTAACGCAACCTTAACAGAACGGACTTGAGGCGGCTGTACCATGACCGGCCTGCAGTTACCGATCATTTCGCAGGATATTTCACAAAACTATTAGAGGAAAAGCCGGCTCATGCAAAACTCTCGCCCAAGGTCGGGTTCGCGTTCAGGATTCACGTTGGTGGAACTGTTGGTGGTGATCGCCATTATTGGCATCCTGGTGGGATTGCTACTACCGGCCGTTCAAGCTGCCCGCGAAGCGGCTCGGCGCATGAGCTGTAGCAATAACATGAAACAACTGGGCCTGGCCCTGCATAACTATGAAAGCGCTCATAAGCGTTGGCCGCCCAGCCGCATCAATCTCTCATCGCCGCAAATCTTCCAGCAATCCTGGACCGCCATGATCCTGCCCTACATCGAGCAGACGACCATGCACTCTCGATATCAATTCGGAACGCCCTGGTATGCCGCCGTCAATGACCCGCTGACCACCAGCCGCATTCCAACCATGCTTTGCCCTTCAGCTCCCACCGATCGCGAGTTGCCCGCGCAGAACCTGTATGGAGCCATCACCAATAGCACGCGAACCGATCGTCCTATTTGGGGTTATGCCGACTATGGTTCGATCAACGCGGTACGCAATTCTGCCTTCGTTCTGGCCGGTTTACCATCGCTGGGAACCAGGGATACCTTCGGCGCGCTGGGCCGTGGTCCTCAAGGCGTGTCGCTGGCCATGATCACCGATGGTCTCTCCAACACCGCCGTACTGGGCGAAGGCGCAGGCCGTCCGAACATCTATATTTCGGGCCGCAAAGGCTTGAATCCCCGTCCTGGCATTGCCTTTGGAACGCCGACCACAGCCGACGGTTGGGGCTGGGCCGACATCAACAGCGGTTTCAGCATCGACGGTGCCAATGCCCTGGGCGTGCAAAACGAAAGCGCCAGCAATGGCAACACGACAATCGTCGGCAACTGCTTGATGAATTGCACCAACGATTCGGAGATTTATGCGTTCCATACCGGAGGAGCCATGTTCACCTTCGGTGATGGTTCGGTGCAATTCCTCTCAGCTACGATCGATCCCCGTACCTTCGTCGCCCTGCTGACCAGAGACCGCGGCGACATCGCTGGCGAATACTAACGCAACAACATCTTGCAAACCTATGGGAGGGCGAGGTTCTACCCGAGCCGTACCGCGGGCAGTATTAACCAAAGATTCGTTGGGCTTACCGGTTTGAGAGACGACCTCCGCGCCCATCGGCTCGCGAAAGGCTGGTGCAGTGACTCTCTCCCCAACGGATCTTGCGTGGTGCTGTCAGCCAAAGGCTCGGCAGGAGCCTCGCCCTCCCGAGCCATACCGCCTGCTTCAGCCTCGCCCTCCCTATGTCCGGCCAGGCAGGCTGGAAGGCCGTGCCGCAGTTGGTTAGAATCTCTGCTTACTACTCGCCGGATGGGTGGCCGAGTGGTTTAAGGCGGCGGTCTTGAAAACCGCTGTACCCTTGCGGGTACCGGGGGTTCGAATCCCTCCCCATCCGCTTTGTCTGGCGCGCGGTGGCGGCTGCTGGACTGGTTGGTTGTTGTTGTCCTGCCTGGTTTTATTGTCCAGACCCTAGTTGGACAGCGCCCCTTGGCAAGCTCATTGGATGAAGTCTTCGTAGCCACCGGTGGAAAGCGTTAACTTTCGCGTCCACCCTCTGGCGACGGTGGCTACCAGGCTTGCGTCCACCGCTCGCAGGCTTGAGCACGTCGACGCATCGAATTCGCTTTTGATCGAAACTCTCATGAAGACAATTAGGCTGGCCGGTGCTCTGGTTGTTGGTTTTCTGGTTGGCGGTTTCTGCCATGCCCAAACTTCGGTGGTCGAGTCCCTGAAGAGTTATTTGGCTCAAGAACCCGCCCAGCGGCCGGCGCTAGCAGAGCAGGCTTTCGCGCGTCAGCAACTGACCAAAGAGGAAGCGGCTCAAACGCAATCGCTCTTGTGGGAGGATCGCCGAGGGCAGCTCCGCCAGGAACGCGCTGCGGAGATGCAAGCCGAGGAAATCAAGCTGGACGACAAGGTCCTGAAGTTCAAGATCAAGGAGTTCGGTGACAAACCCGCCTCCGGTCGATCGTTAGTGATCTCGATGCACGGCGGTGGCGGCGCGCCGGCCGCAGTCAATAACGAACAGTGGCGAAATCAACAGCGACTGTATGAACTGGACGAAGGCCTGTATGTGGCTCCGCGCGCTCCCACCAATACCTGGAACTTGTGGCACGAAGCTCACATCGATGCGATGTTCGATCGCTTGATCGAAAACCTGATCGCGCTCAGCGATGTCGACCCCAACCGCGTGTACCTGACCGGCTATTCGGCTGGCGGCGATGGCGTTTACCAGCTCGCCCCGCGCATGGCCGATCGCTTTGCCGCCGCCGCCATGATGGCTGGCCACCCGAACGAAGCCTCACCACTGGGCCTGCGTAACTTGCCTTTCGCCGTGCATGTGGGCGAAAAGGATGATGGCTATGGACGCAATGAGATCGCCCGCAAATGGGACGAGCAGCTAAGCGCACTGCATGCGGCCGATCCAAACGGCTACGAGTATTATGTCAAACTGCACACCGGTCGCGGCCACTGGATGAACCGCGAAGATGCCGAAGCCTTGCCTTGGATGGCCAGGCATACACGTAACCCATGGCCCAAAAAAGTTGTGTGGCGACAAGATGACATTCTGGGCAAACGTTTCTATTGGCTAGCTGTCGAACCAGAATCCGCCAAAGTGGGACAAGAAATCATCGCCGAGATCAGCGGACAAACCATCCAGATCAAAGCTCCAGCCGATGCTCGCGTCCGGGTGCGCTTGTGCGATCAACTCCTGGACCTCGACCAACCGGTTCAATTGCAAGTCAACTCTGAACCAGCACACACAATTACTTGCTCTCGAACCATCGCGGCCCAAGCACAAGCACTACAAGAGCGAGCCGATCCGGCCAGTTGCTACTGCGCTGAGATTACTGCGACCAAGTAGCTTTCGAAACATAGTCGTATTTCCCTTTGCTCGTGCTCGAAAGGAGTCCAATGAGCGAACCAATCTTCGATCACGAGAAACTCAATGTGTATCGCCTCTCGATTGACTACGTGGCATTCTCTTATGCCATCGCAAATGCATTGTCGGGCAACAATCCTCATGCTCGCGATCAGTGGCTTCGTCCTGCCTAATCGATCCCGCTGAACATCGCGGAAGGCAATGGCAAACATAGCTTGAAGGACCGCAGTCGTTTCTTCGATATTGCGCGTGGTTCGGCCTTGGAATGTGCGGCCATCCACGACATTCTAACTGTGTGCCAGGCGATCGAGCCTGAAGACAGTCTGACCGGCAAATCACAACTGCAGCGCATCGTGGCCATGCTCACTAAGCTGGTGGCGCGAAACAACTCGGTGTCGGAGAGACCATCGGTGTACTTCACTTCATCCGAGCACGAGCACGAGCACGAGTACGAGCAGGAAAGAATGCCAGAACAATGGCACCCACCGAAGTCGCCCACGGTGCTTTCATTCAATGGGGGAGTTATCCCGGCGACTCGGTGACGACCTGCGTTAGCGTCTGAGGACAGATGCACTACGTTGTTGGTGCGTACCGGTCTGAGGACAGATGCACTACGTTGTTAGCGGCAAAGGGCTGTGGGCGAAATCTTCATAGAGCTGCTGCAAACGATCGCTCTCGATGAGTTGGCTGCTGACCAGGCAGCGCAATCGGCCGCGGCGTATGACGCCTTTCTCCATGAAGTTACCGAACAACCGCACCCGTCCCAGGCCAGCCTGAGACAAAAGTTCCGACTGAGGCTGATCGCTGGGGTGCACTAACATGGCCATCGACCCCGTGGCGGTTTGACAGGTCAGCATGGCGACCGGCCCTTCCTCAATCTCTCCGCCGCCATCGTCGATCGCTCGCCACTGACCAGCGGGAATCTGATGCAGGACTTCCAACGTTGGATGCGCATCGAGCAACTGAGTTTGCACGCTCAACCAAACATCAAAGCCGCATTCGGCCGAGCCCAATTCAGCTTCAGGTATCGCCCGGCAATCGACTTGAAAGGCAAAGCTATCGGCTTCCGATTGACCGTAGCGCACCATCAGATCACTTCCGCGAACAAACCAGTCGTCGATTTGACTGGCGTGGCCGGGCACAGGATTGATCGCTAGCAATTGCCAAGGCGTTTGTGAGGGCCCTAACAGAGCCATGCCGGTCGAAGGCTGGGCCATATTGAAAACCCATTTCCAGTTCGACCAATCCAGTTGAGCGGTTTGTCCCTTTACAGACCATTGCATAAAAAACACTTTCCTGAGATACGTATGTAAGCGCCTACTTATGATACTCCTTTTTCTCGAGGCTGTAACACTTTAATGAACGCGGTACTACTGCCTGCTTTAGTGCGGGGGTGTTTGGATACCCATGGCCTGAATCATCGCCCGATACTTTTGGCCATCGACACGGATGTTGACCTCAGCGGAGCGCGAACCAGGCAGTGGCTGGTGATCACGCCCGATCACTACTCGGTAGTTCAAGAACTGGCCACCGCGCCTGAGTACGATTCTGCACTGCCAGCTCCCTCGCCAGCCGAATTGCTGGCCGGTGGCAAGTTGCTGAGACATGTGGCTACCGGCGAAGTCAGTTCTGCGCGGACGCACGCCGGCGTTGGTTCCGGTGTCTTGCAGTTGAAGATCGACGGCCACTGGGTCGATTGGCTGCGTTATTCCAACGCCATGGCCACACGGTTTCACAAGATATCCCGACTGATAGAACGCTACTGCCAAAGCGATCACGCACCCGAGATGTTGCAACTGGTTGGCGATAGTGAAGAAGCCCGACTGGATCCCCATCGATGTCCGAAATGTTCATTACGGCTGACCACGGCCAGTGAGAGTTGCCCACGCTGCGTGCCCAAAGGCCAGGTGGCCAGGCGCGTGGTCGATCTGCTGCGTCCGTATCAGCGGGGCGCGATCATGCTGTGCCTGTTGACCGTGGTCGGTGTAGCTGCCGAACTGATTCCGCCCAAGCTGCAACAAACGATGGTCGACCAGATTCTGACCACACCGGCCGGCGCCGTCGGCTCAGCCAGTGACGCAGCAACTGGCAGCGCTGCAACGACCAGTCAAGTTGATTTCCAAACGGCCTTGCTGGTGGTCGTGCTGGCACTGGCCATGTCGCGTGTCATGCTGTCGGTGGTCGCTGTATTCAAAGGCCGTTTGGCCACGCAAATCGGTACGGGCCTGACCAGTACGTTGCGCGCCCAAATGGTGGAAAAGCTACAGAAGCTAGCGATCGCTTATTACGATCGACACCAGGTTGGATCGATGCTCAGCCGCGTCGCTCATGACAGCGAAGTCCTGCACGGCTTGATGCATCAATTCACCGGCGGTTTCCTGCTGCAGATCGTGCAACTGTTTGGTGTCGGCGCGATGTTGCTGTGGATCAATCCAAAACTAGCCATATTCACGTTGATCCCGGTACCACTGGTATTTCTGGGATCGTGGGTCTTTTGGCGCAAAGTCTATCCGCGCCACTATCGTTTGTGGGACGCATCCAGCAAACAGATGTCGGTGCTCAGCGGCATGTTGTCGGGCATTCGCGTGGTCAAAGCGTTTGCCCAAGAGGATCGCGAGTTCAAGCGTTTTCGCGAGGCCAGCGATCACTTGCGTGATTGGCGTCTGTGGGTTGAATCGACCAACGCGAACTACTCGGCGGCCATGCAAATCGTCTTCAGCCTGGGTGGCTTGATCGTGTGGTATGTCGGTGGTCGCGATGTAATTGGTCATGATATGACGCTGGGCCAACTGATCGCGTTTCTGGCATACCTGGCTATGTTCTATGCTCCGCTGAGTGCCTTATCGAGTTTCACTACCTGGCTGACCAGCTTTCTCTCGGGCAGTCAGCGCGTGCTGGAATTGCTCGATACACCGCTATCGATCGAAGATGCTCGAGAGCCACAGCCCTGGGATAATCCGCAAGGAGCCATTCGTTTCTCCAACGTGACCTTTGGCTACGATCGCAATCAACCCGTCCTGAAAAACATCTCGTTCGAAGTAGCCGCCGGTGAGATGGTCGGCATCGTGGGCCGCAGCGGTTCGGGAAAAACAACCATGGTCAACCTGCTGGGCAGGTTCTACGATGTGCAAGAAGGTCAGATCACGGTCGATGGCATCGACATCCGGCGTATCTCGCGCCAGCAATTGCGTGAGCGATTGGGTATAGTCTTTCAAGATTCATTTTTGTTCCGTGGCACGATTTGGAAGAACCTGTCGTACGGTCGACCGGCGTCAACGATCGAAGAGGGTATCTCAGCCGCCAAAGCAGCCGGAGCTCACGACTTCATCTGTCGGCAACCACTGGCCTACGAAACCTTGCTGGGCGAGCACGGCGCAGGGCTCTCTGGAGGTGAAAAGCAACGTCTCTCGATCGCTCGTACGCTGCTGTACGATCCTCGAATCCTGGTACTGGACGAAGCGACCAGCAATATCGACGCGGAAGCCGAACGCAGTATTCAGCAAGCTCTGGAAGTTCTGATTCAAGGTCGCACGACCGTGGCCATCGCTCACCGCCTCTCTACGCTCCGCAACGCCGATCGCATCCTGGTGTTCGATCGCGGCAGCCTGGCTGAACAAGGTTCACATGCAGAGCTTTTGAATCAAGACGGCATCTACGCTCGCCTGGTGCGGATGCAGACTCAAGTGACCAAGACCCCAACGGTCGACACATTGCTGACCGAGCCACATCCGAATCGTATTCGTCAACACCTGGGTCCGGAGGAAAGCGATTCTGCTCAGCCACCGGCCGCGGCGAATTTCATCCAGTGGCTTGAACCGCACACCTGCCAGTTCAAACCAGGCTCATATGGTCAGTTGGAACTGTGGCAAGGCACCGAGTGCCTGGGCCAGAGCGCCTTTGTCTTGAGGACCTTTCCTGCCACCCACTGTGATGCCTATCTGAGCGTCCGCAGTTGGAACGAAGCAGGCGAAGAGATTGAACTGGGCATGGTCCGCAACCTGAGCGATTGGCCTGCACACGCGCAGCGGTTGATGCGCGCCAGTCTGGAGCAACGCTACTTGATGCGCGAGATCAAGGCCGTACAGAACATTACTCTGCGACATGGATACCTGGACTTCGATGTGCGGACCCAGTCAGGTCCTGAACGCTTTACCATGCGCTGGACGCAAAGCCAGGCCTTGGACTTTGGAGAGGATGGCAAACTGCTGATCGATAGCGAAGACAATCGCTACCTGGTGAGAAACGTCGATTCGCTGGCTGCCAAGGATCGCGAGCGTTTCCTGCAATATGTTTACTGGTAAAGTAATTTGAGAATCGTTACTCCGTCAAAGATTCCTTGGTGTTAACGGCCTGGCATAAATGGCCTGCGGACGTTCGTCTGCGCGTCGCGCCATGATTCAAAACTCAAATTCCAATGGGACTGCATTGGCGCTCCGGGCCCAAGGCTCGGGTGGAACCTCGCCCTCCCATGCCGTGACTGCGCCGGGAGAGGTGACATCAGTTGACAGTCCCCAAAGGCGCAACATCAAAATTGCCGGGCGGTGGAAAGCGTTAACTTTGGCGTCCACCATCTGGCGATGGTGGCGACGGTGGCTGGTTAGAACTTCCAGCGCAGTTCCACTCGGTTGCCCACGATGTCATCGGCCGAGCGGAGGAAGCCATACATGCTGTCGGCGCGGAAGATCCAGCGATGACTGAGCGGCCGTTGGTAGCGTATGCCAGCAGCGTACTGGTCGCCGGCCACACGACGAAACGCTCCGCTGCCGTAACTGCCCAGTGCGGCGGTTTCCAATACCAGTTGATCACGGAAGTTGGCCCCCAAGATATTCAGCCCCAGCGCCGCACCGTAGGTGTTGGCAGCCGTAGGATCGAGCGTGGGGTAACCGGTCAGCGCATCGGTTTCGAAGTTGATGCCAGTATTTCGCAAGACACCGCCAGACCCAGCGGCCCGCCCCAGACTCTGCGGCCGTCCAGACCCGTACCACAGGTTGCAGTAAGGCACAAAGGTATTGGGCATGAAACTGATCAGCGAGTTTTCCACCAGGATCAAGTAACCATCGGCCGTGCGTTCGCCTTCGGGCAGATCTTGTCCAAAGTTGGTTATGAAACGCACCGAATTGGATAGCCGCATCAAATAGCGTCGCGTAAAGGCAACAGCGAAATTATTGTAACTGCGCTGACCACCGACATCGTCATGAACATAGGCGTAGTCCACTTCGAAGTAACCATCGTAGGCTTCGATAAACCACGCGGTACCGAGCGCTTCGGCGGCTGAATTACTGCCAGCAAACGCATCGCTGGTCAATTGGTCACCAATTGCAAAGAAGGTCGCATCAAAGTTGGACCAGTGCAGAGCCGGGCTGTTGCGTGAAGGAATGGCAAAGGCCGCGCCCAGCACGGCATCTTCCATCCAGATGCCGTTCTGATACAGCAGCGGCACCAGGCCGAAGGTAAACGGTAAATCAAACGGTGAGTCGATACCGGAGAAGCCGCCGACGATCGAACCGACATCACCTTCGAAGTAAAGCGTATCGAACTGAGCATCGGTTTCGAATTCAACTTCGGCGTTATCCGTAAAGTCCAAACGCGTGAATTGATTGTTCTGATCCAAAGGGCCCATGAACCCGTGAATGCGTTCGGTCGCTGTCAGTCCCAGGTCCATATCCAAGTTCAAGCGATGCGCCCAGCTACGTGCCTTGCCAGCCTGATTGCGATTGACGCCGACCGCTGTGCGATAGTCACCGTAGACATAAAAGTGTGGAAAGAGCAGATTCGTTTTGCCAAATACATCGGGCGCTGGCGGATAGATGCCAGGCGTATAAAACGGTCGCCAGAATTCGACCCACGGCCGCTGCACCGGAACCGCATACTTGCTGCGATACGTGGCTAGCTCTTCGGCAGGATTGTAAGGATGAGTCGATAAAGGGCTAGGCAAAAACGACCCGGGGTCGTAGGGAGCCGGTCGCACATCGCTACTGAAGCCAGCCCCGCCATAAGGAAGTTGTCCAGGCATTGGCCCAGCACCTGGAGCATAACCAGGCTGCAAGCCCTGAGTCGCCGTGGGTGCCAGCCAGCTTTCGTAAGCCGGGTTCTGAGGCTGCGCTGAAACTGGGCTGGAGATCAACTGCATGGGTACATGCGCTTGCCCGGGCGGCCAGGGCATGGTCAAGTCCACCGGTTTGTCACGCGATTGATTCTGCAGAACCTGATTCTGCAGCACCATCGGATAAGCGCCGCTGACTGACGGCGAGTTCAGTGCGGTCGGCTCAGGCACGAAAGGCGTGTCCGGAGGCAGCAGAAAAATGGATGGGGATTGCGCTCGCGCAGCCGGCCCCCCAGGCCCGCTGCACGCCAGCACGATCCACCAAACAACTACCCCCCACCGCTTCATTAACGAATCCCGAATAGGCTTTGGACTTTGGACTTTGGACTTTAGACTTTGGACTTTAGGCTTTAGGCTTTAGGCTTTCAAATTTGAGATTTGAGATTTGAGATTTGAGATTTCAAACTTCAAACTTCACCCTTCAAACTTCACCCTTCCTCAATACACTTCAAACTCGACTGCGTTTTCTTGGATGTCTATGGTTTGCTCCAACATGCGACGTTCCATTTCAGGGGTCGCGGTGCAGAAGCGCATGAAGTAGATGGGCTCCATGCGACTGCGCATGCGGGCGCTCAGTCGATATGTGCCCGGCTGTCTGAGCAATTGTCCGGGGATCCGGTAGTCGGCGATACGGAAGCCCAGCGGGGGTACTGAGTGAGCTTCCATTCGGATCAGCGGCGGATGGTTTAGTACCGATACGGGCACCGCGCCGGGCCGCAGGAATGGTAATTGGTCTTGATCGACATTGACCGGCAAATACATCTCGCGGTCAGTGCCTTTGACCCCCGTGATCAAGAACTTGGTTTGCAGGTTAAACAGTTGCAAGTCCGGTTTGATTAGTCCACGGCGCACTTGTATCGAATGCATATCAGCCAGGTCGCCATTGCCATCCAGGAAGCCGGACTCCCATAACCATCTGCCATCGGGACCTGTCAGCACAACATTCAGCCAGAGTTGCGGCTGGGCTCCCAGCGAGCCGGTGGGCATGTTGTGCCCATCGCTGATGTTATGCACGCGGTACTTGATCACCAGGTCTTCGCCGGCTCTGCGCGACGAGTGGAACTCGGGGCCTTCGACGTGCGCCGCGTTGTTCATGGTGCGCGTGGCCATCTCACGCTTGAGTGCCAACAGCTTCATGTTGTCATCGACAATCTTCCGCGCATCGCGTCGATCATCGGTCAGTTGCCAGGCAGGAGGAAAACACTCCTTGGCTCCGCCCAGCTTGGCGATGTGAGCTTCGAACTCGGGCGTGCCCCAACCTTCGCGCCATTCGAATTGCAGCCACTGTTCGATTGACCAGCGCAGTGATTTCTCGTTGTGAGGAAAGAGGCCGGGATGGGCGATCGAGTTACCGGGGCCATGGAACATGTGGTTGTGATGTATGCGATTGCTGTCAACCACTTTGCCACTTATCTCGGCGGCTGGGGCGCAGCTATAGCCCAGGGCCTTGCCAGGTTCGATCCCCATGTGGCAATCCTGGCAGGTCACTCCGCGAGCCTTGGCGGGGCTGGCGCGATACTGAGCCCAGACCACTTCCAGGGCGATGCCTGGATGCACGGCGACTTGATGACACGAGACGCAGAATCCACTTTGCCCCAGTTGCTCAAAGCGTATCGCCCCTTGGTGCAACTCTTGTCCAGGGCGTTTATCACCGGGATGCAGCTTGACCTTGTAGTTGTCAGCATCCGCCGCAACGCGCGCGATACCATCGCCGCCGATATTGCCCACCACTGGTTGATAGATATCGCCCGGTTCGATGCGACGTTCACCATTGACGCGACCATAACGCTCGACCACGCGATGGCAAGCCACGCACGTGATGCCTTCGCGGAAGACCGCGGCGCCGTCAGCGATCGATGCTTCGCGTGGATAAGCCATCTGCGTGGCAACCGGTGCGTGACAGCGAACACAGAATGTACCGACGGTGCCTTTGGTGGCCACGGTCATGGCTTGTTCGAAGCGCTGGAACATCGGTGAGATGGCGGCATACGCATGCGCGCTGACTCGCCACTCGTCATAGATCTTTTGATGACACTTGGCGCAGCGAAGAGCGGAAGGATACAGCGTGTCTGCAAAAGCATCGGCATGCGGATCCGAACCAGCCGGAACAGTGGAACGATCCGGTTTGTCTTTGCCATGTCCGGCACCGGGCAGCGCATCGGAGGCGCGCCCAGGCGCTTGCTTGCTCATTGCATCCAGCGGATTATCGCTGGCTGGTTGATTGGGTGTCGCGCCAGGCAGCAGATCGTTACCACCGGGGGCCAGCAGGTCATCGCTGGCCACCTCAGGGCGTCCATTTGGCAATCCAGGATTGTTCGGGCCTGCATCAAGCGCATCGATTCCGCGCGGTGCAGGCAACGGGGCAACTGCGGGTGGATTGGCCGACATGCGTGCGGAATAAAGTGGAGTGCTGGTAAGCTGTGCGGGTACCGAAGAATACACGGGCTGTTGCGTCTGAAGCGTCTGCCCGTTGGTGGAACCGTTTCGCAATAACGATGGCCAGGCACCGGTGGCATAAGCTCCTGCGCCAGGCAGCGCCGGCGAATCTGGAGAACCTGGTTGACTGTAGCGGTTACGCTGTATTGCCGGCGGCGAAACGGGCACGGTCCACTGGCTGACTTGCGCAGCCGGCGCAGTGGGCGGCACAGTGGGTACCTGTTGAGCCAGCACGCGATCCGCGCTGACGCAACAGATTGCGAGCGAATAGATTGCTAGCGTTGCATTTGCGTTGGGACGCAGCAAGGTCAGGCCGACCATTGTCGTTTCTCAAAAAGGAAATTACGCCCTGGCTGGATCAGCCGCTAATGGCGGTTTATCACCATTTCTGAAATCGACCACTGCAAACGGCGCCATGATCCTGTTGAGATTAAAGGTCAGAGCCTCCGCGACCCTTAAGGTTTAGCATCCCCTTTTTGATAGTTCACTGCCTGGGCCATGGCAGGCAGGCAGGCAGTGCGAAACGCCGCGCCGGGATGATATCATACTGCTCATCACTTTTCCTTGCGGAGACCAGCATGAACCGTAGCCCCCAACGACGCAGACTAAGTCTGGAGAGCCTCGAACACCGCAACTTGATGGCCGTGCTGACGGTCAGCAATACCAACGATTCTGGAGTTGGTTCGCTGCGCGCCGCCATCGAAGCGGCTAACGTCGACAGCCTGAGCGATACCATCCAGTTCGCGATCCCAGGCAGCGGTGTGCGAACCATCAATCTGGCCAGCGAGTTGCCCGGTTTGTTCACACCCATCTTGATCGATGGCTGGACACAGAGCGGCTTTACTAGCCAGCCGCTCATTCAATTGCAGGGCAGCGGCTCGATCGCGTATGGTCTGAGCCTGTATGCCAATGACTCCCTGGTTCGCGGCCTGGTCTTCACTGGCTTTACCAATAGCCACCTGGCCATCTGGGGCGGCGATCGCAACAAAGTTCAAGGCAACTACTTTGGAACCAATAGCGCCGGTACTGCGCTGTCCGGCGGCAGCACGTTGCTGGATGCTGTGTTCATCGGGAATGACTCAGTGGGCAATGTGGTCGGGGTCGATGGCGATGGGACCAATGACACGAACGAGCGCAACATCGTCGGCGGCGGCCAGTCGGGTATCGGATTATGGGGCAGTGGTTCAACCGGCAATAGGATCGCGGGCAACTACGTAGGCACCAACGCATCACAAGCCGACTTGGGTAATCGGTTTGCCGGCATATGGCTCGATGCGGGTGCCAATGGAAACTTCATCGGTTCCAATGCAGATGGGCAGGGCGACACGCTGGAAGGCAATATCATCAGCCGCAACAAAACCCATGGTGTGGTCATCAATGGTACCGACACCGATAGCAATCGTATCTTCCGTAACTTGATCTATGACAACGCGCTAATGGAGATCGATCTGGGTAATAACGGTGCAGATCTCTTGGATGACTTGGATGTGGATACCGGGCCCAATCAAAACAGCAACAGTCCCGAACTGAGTTCGTTGAGCATCGGCACGTCGAACTTTGTCATCGGTGGTACCTTGCGAGCCGAACCATCCAAGAGTTATCGCGTCGATTTGTACTCCAGCCCCACGCGAGACAACACGGGTCTGGGCGGTGCTCAGAAGTTTATCGGCTCGTTCACTGTAGCGACCAGTGCTGCAGGATTGATCTCGTTCACGCGTACCGTTACCGGAGCGATCGACTACGGCTGGTTCATTTCGGCGACCGCGACCGATCCTCAAGGCAACACCTCTGAGTTTTCGCAAGGTATTTGGGATGGAGTCAACCTGGTCCAAACCTTTGCTCTCAGCAGCTTGCCCGAAGCGACCAAGACGATCTACTTGGATTTTAATGGTCACACCACCACCAACACTCTTTGGAATAGCACTTACGCGCAGCCCACGATTGTGACGCCGGCTTTCAGCCTGGATGCGCAACCCGCGTTCTCCAGCGCCGAACTGCTGCGCATTCAGGCCATCTTTCAGCGGGTGGTCGAGGACTTCCGTCCATTTCAAGTAAACGTGACCACGCAAGAACCACCGCCGAGCGATTTGATCAAAGATGGAATCGGTGACACACGCTGGGGTATCCGCGCCGCCATCGGTGGTTCATGGAGCGATTGGCTGGGCTCGCCCGCTGGCGGAATAGCCTGGTTGGGCTCCTTCAATTGGAACACCGATACGCCCGCCTTCATCTTCTCGATCAATAACGCACAAAGCGCCGAGGCGCTGACGGCCGAAGCGATCAGCCACGAAGTGGGCCATGCCTTGGGATTGTCCCATGATGGCACTCCAGCTAGCGAATACTACTTTGGTCATGGCAGTGGGCCTACCAGTTGGAATTCGATCATGGGCGGAGGCTCGTCGGCCCAGGTCACCCAGTGGAGTCGCGGACAGTACGTGAATGCCTCCAATAGCGAAGACGATCTGGCGATCATTACCACGCAAAATGGATTCGGTTACCGAGCCGACGACTACGGTAATGGCCTGACGACGGCGGCTCCACTAGGCGGTCAAGGCAGTCGGATCTTGCAGACCGGGATCATCACCACTAACACCGATCGCGATTTCTTTTTCTTTGAAACCTCGGGCGGAGTGATCGACTTGCGGTTCGGGGTAGCCTCGATTGGACCCAACTTGGATCTGTTCGTGCGTTTGTACAATTCGGCTGGCACCGTTATCGGTTCAGCCAATCCTGTCGATCAATTGAGCGCCAGAATTGCGCGAACCTTGCCGGCCGGCAGATACTATGTCAGCCTGGATGGTATCGGCAAAGGTACGCCCCTGACCGTGGCCGATGGATATACCGACTACGGCAGCTTGGGGTTGTACTCGATCAGCGGAATCATCAACGGCTTGAACCAGGCGCCAGTGCTGGCTGGCATCAGTGGGACGCTCAGTTACTCGAACAATGCAGCGCCCATTCTGCTGGCAGCTTCTGCCACGGCGACGGATATCGATAGTCCCAACCTGGCCGGTGGCGCGCTGACGATCGCCATCACCGCCGGAAGCGATGCCGCCAATCGCTTGAACATCGCGACCGGCGCCTTCACTCGCAGCGGCATCACCGTGTTCTTTAATGGTCTGGCTATAGGCACGTTGAACAGCTCTGCCGGTATAGGCACGACGCCTTTGATTATCACCTTCAACGCCAATGCGACGATCAGCATTGCTCAGCAACTGATCCGAGCGATCAACTTTCGAACGCTCAGCAACAGCAACCTGGCCCAGCGCCGCGTGGCATTCACTTTGACCGATGGCGATGGTGGCATCAGCGGCTCTCAGAGCACCACGGTGAATTTTGGCGCAGCCTGAGACCAGTTCACGGCATGGGAGGGCGAGGTTCCACCCGAGCCTTGGGCCGGAAGCGCCAATGCAGTCCCATTGGAATTTTAGTTTTGAATCATGGCGCGAAGCGCAGACGAACGTCCGCAGGCCATTTATGCCAGGCCGTTAACACCCATGAATCTTTGGTTGATGATACAAACCGAAAGCTCGGCGGTCTTACGCTTCGGGTTGGGATGGTGGGTTTAGTTTGATAGGCGTTCGCGCAAGCGTACCAGGAACAGTTCGACGTCGCTCAGTTGGGCATACTGCTCCGCCACCGCGACGGCTGCTGCTGGATCATTGGTGACGATTTGATCGGCGCCGCGGACCATCAATTGAAACATGGTTTCAGGATCGTCGATTGTCCAGACGGCCACTTGCATGTTGCGCGCGTTGGCTTTGCTCAGCAGCGCATCGCTGAAAGCTGCCTGGCTTACGCTCAGCAATTGTACCTTCAACTTCGTGATATCACCCAAGCTGGTTGAAACCAGGAAACCTCGAGGCAGCTTGGGCTCCAGGTCGGCGACCTGTTCGAGGGCTCGATACTCCAGTGAGATGACTTCGCACTGGTCGAGCATATCTTTGGCCCGTAGCAGTTCGAGCACTTGGATCGCCAACTGATTGTTCCAACCGTAGTACTTCAGTTCGATACTCAAGCGGATCTTGTCTCGCGCTATATCGAGAAACTCTTCGAGCGTTGCAAGTTTCTCCATCTGCGCTTGCGAACTGCGTTTCCAGGGTATCTGCACCGCCCGCAGTTCGGCATCGGTGGCTTTGGAAACTTCCAGAGGCACTGCCGCCAACCGCATCAGGTCTCGGTCATGAACCACAAAGATGGTTCCATCACGGCTGAGTTGAACATCGATCTCAGCTGCATCCGCACCTTCCTCGATAGCCAGTCGAAGAGCGCTGAGCGAATTCTCCGGCGCTCTGATCGCTCCTGCGCGATGGGCCACGATCTGTACGTCGTGCTGATCGGCCAATGTCAACGCCTGCTGGAACGACGCCATGCCCAGGACCAGGACTGTCAGCAGCACTGTCACACCCAGAGCCACCGCCCGCTTCCTCGAAAGTGTCGCGCGCAGATCCAGCGATTGATTCGCATCGATGCGAGCACCGTTGCACAGGTAGGCTTGCCACTTGCCGGCCACATGCCAGCACTGGTCGATGGCTGTCAGGCCGGAGGCAATGACCGAATGGATAACCAGCAGGCCCGTTGTCAAAACCACGCTGGTCGACTGGTAATGATCCATCCACTCAAAGCACACATAGGTCAGACAACCAATGCTCAGCACTCCCACGATCCAGCAAAGCACGCGCACTGCCAGCCACACGAGCATCGATCGCCATACAAAGGGTCGAGCTTCACGCGCGCGTGAGCTGTACCGCAGCGCTTCGACGGCGTTTACATTCCCCAGCAGTAACCAGGGCAGCGATACGAACCAACGAAACACCAGCAGCAGTTGCAAACAGCCCAGGATCGCCAACAGCAGGACTCCGATACCAACGGCCAGGTAGAATTTGGGTGGCCGCTGCGTCAAGTAAAAATTGATGTCAGCATCGGCCAGCAACAATCGGTAGGTAATCCCGGCCATCAAGACCAGCGGCGCGGCCATGGCCATCATGAGCGCGATTTGGATCGTAGCCAATTGCATGATCTGTGGCAGACGAGAAGCCGCCCGCAGCATGGACTGGAGCACGCGTCCGGCTGGATCGGCCAGCACATGAACGATACAAGCCTGCTCGAAGTAGACGGTGCCCAGGTAGGCGGCCGGGATCAACAGAATACTGGCCCAGCCAATAGGACTGATGGCAAAACCGATGAGGGCTGTGTTGCCAATCGCCGGATTACCTTCCCAACTGATAAGCCAACCCAGCAAGGCTCCGATGGCCCACGAGAAGAGTAGTACCGAGGTGAGCTTGAGAAAAAACTGCAGCACGGCCAGTGAGTAGGCTCGCTCCCACACACTCCTGCTCAATCGCTGGAAACACTCTCGAAGAGTTGGCTTCGCCGTCGCCGTTACCTGGGGTGGCTGGCTGACAGTTGGCGGCAACGCCATCGATGAGGCTCTCCTAACAAAGATCGGCACGGTATGAAAAACGACTGCCAGATTATAGCTACCCTCAGCACGAACCTGGTCCAGTCGTTCCCATGGCGCGGTTGATATCGGGTAGGATAGTGTCAGGAAGCCAATTAAACAGCGACAAAATTGGCAAGCTGAGTAGCCACCGTCGCCAGAGGGTGGACGCGGCAGCTATCGTTTTCCACGGCCTGGCAGCGGTGGCTACGAAAAAGGGCTCGTCCATTTTCGGCTTATTCTTTTTCGATCTACGGCCTGTTGTATCGTCGCCGATCGGTATTGCCCCTGGTGAGGCACAAGGTATTCATGACAGAGACTGAAATTGTTGTATGCGTGCGAGAGCTGGCCAGCGACCTGCGAAACTTGCCGCCCAGCGAAGTTTTTGCGGGACCAGCGTATAAGAGCCTGGCCAGTGTCCCAGGCAAGGGCGGGGCCTTGACGCAGTGGTTCAATCGCGAGACCGATGCCAAGAAAAAGCGGCTGGTCAGCGACATTCTGGGCCACCTGGCCCGAGCCAGCTACCAGCAAACGCCCGAGTTCTACGCGGCCACGGCTACGGAACTCGAGAAATTGTGCGATCGTATCGAGGCCAAAGAATGATTCGTCGGGCTGGCTCTTGAACGCGATGCAATAACTCCGCCTGAAAAATACTTTACATGTAAAGT
Organism: Ottelia alismoides; assembly: GCA_037367405.1. NCBI lineage: Eukaryota > Viridiplantae > Streptophyta > Magnoliopsida > Alismatales > Hydrocharitaceae > Ottelia > Ottelia alismoides. The sequence continues at coordinate 4,824,373 of JAZKJV010011400.1, read as the reverse complement.
ATTTACTATTCAAAGCGACCGCGTAGACGCGTCGCCGCCAGCTCCGGGGGCAATGGATTGATGAAACAGTCGCTGCCCCATTCAAAACCGGCCACCCGCGTCAAACGCGGAAAGAGTTCCATTCGCCAATGGAAGGCGGGCGATTGGCGTTTGCCTTGCGGCGCGGTGTGAAGCACATAATTGTAAGCCGCTTGCGGATAGCAGATCTCGATCGATCTGAGCACGCGATGAACTAGCCAGGCCAGTTGCTCCAAGCTCTCATCGCTGGTCGTTTCGAAGGTGCTCTCATGATCGCGCGGCAGAATGGTCACCAGCGATGGCAAGCGACTGGCAAAGGGACAGAAGGCCACAAAGTCGCTGGTCTGGGCCACGATGCGAACGTTCTCTTCCAGTTCATCGCGCAGCAAACTGCAAAACAAACATTGGCCTTGCGTGCGATGGTACAGTTCCATCCGCTCGACATTGCGACGCACATCCGTAGGCAGCATGTTCGTAGCGATCAACTGGCTGTGCGTATGCACCAGGGAAGCGCCCGCATCCAGACCAACGTTTTTGAAGATCACCGAATAGGCGATATCGATACACTGACTCCAGTACTGCAGGCGATCGCGGTAAGCGCGAAAGATCAGCGTGGCTGTGCATCGATCCAATTGCGTCAGCGAGCACAGATGCAGCGGGCTCTCGATGATCACTTCGTGCGCCCCACTGACGTGCCGGGCTCGAAACAGATCGATCGGCGAGCCCTCCGCCGTCAAAGCTGGGCTCTCTGAGGGCGAAGACTCGCGCTCATCTACATCGCGCGATCTTAAGTCGCGCTGACTTAAGTCAGGCTCACTTGCATCGTGGCCCCTCGAGCCATGAACAACCGCGCTGGGGTGTTCGACGGGTTCCCAGGACGGGTCGTTGGGCAGCGAGGTCAGCGGATTGCTCTCCAGCAGAGCCCCGACGCCTTGGACGGCTACGGCCGGGAATTTCAGCGAGCGAACTCCGTTGACGGCTGGGAACTTGTTGGGCACGACCCGCACCAGCCAAGGTTCGCTTGTGCCATGGCCACCGGGGGTCGGCGAGTTTTTCGAGTAGACGGCCAGCGGCGGCGGCGTTTGATGTTCATGACCGCGGCAAAACGGACAAGAGGCCTGGGTGGAATCTTCGATGGCCGGGGTCACGACCGGTTCCATAAAGCGCGCAAAGTCATCGGGGCGATCCGTGCGCTGTGGCGCAATGATCACCCAGCGATCCGACAACCAATCATGTCGCAGTTCGCTGGTCGATGGTTCGGTATTGCGCTGCCGATTGCTCATCCCTTGCTCCGCTTGCGCGCCACCGTCTGCTCATACAGTTGGGAATACTGCAAGGCACTACGTTGCCACGACCAGTCTTGGCGCATGCCACATTCTACCAGTTTTGACCAAATCCCTGGTTCTGTGCGACATATATCCACGGCCCGACCGAGTGTATGCTCTAACGTGTCGAGCCCATAGCCTTTGAAAGCAAAGCCTGTAGCAATTCCTTGACCAATCGCCTCCTGATCGGCATGAACGACAGTGTCAGCCAAACCACCCGTGGCGTGCACAACCGGTACAGTCCCATATCGCAAGCTATACAGCTGGTTCAGACCGCAGGGCTCATATCGGCTGGGCATGAGAAAGATATCGCTGGCCGCTTCGATCAAGTGCGCGACCGGTTCGGAAAACTTCAGCTCGATGGCCACGCGGCCACGGTAGTGACTGGCCAGGCGTCCCAGTTCCTGCTCGATCGGTTCTTCGCCTGTGCCCAGCACGGCCCACTGGACCGGCTTGCCCGCCTCCAGCCAGCGATGCATCAGCGGCAGGATCAGGTCCCAGCCTTTTTGCGAAGCCAGCCGCGAGACGATACCAATCAAGACCGTATCGGTGTCGGCCAGGCCTAACTGACTGCGGAGCTGCAGCTTGCTGGCGCGTTTGCCCGTTCGCCAACTGTGCACATCATAATGATGCGGCAGCAGCCGGTCGGTGGCTGGGTTCCAGACTGCATAGTCCACGCCATTAACGATACCGATCAAGTTGGAGCCGCGATCGCGCAAGACGCCATCCAGCGCGCAGCCATGTTCCGGCGTGCGAATCTCGCTGGCGTACGTTGGACTGACCGTGGTGACTGCATCGCTGAAAACCAGCCCGGTCTTGAGAAAACACAAGTCACCATAGAACTCCATCTGCTGCCAGTTGAAGTACTGCCAATCCAAACCAGTGTGCACCATATCGTAGTGCCAGAAGCGGCCTTGATAGGCCAGATTGTGCACCGTCATGATCGACGCAGCTGCCGCGGTCCAGCTATATCCGCCGCTGCGCGTTGCAACATATGCCGGGATCAAGCCTGTTTGCCAATCGTGACAATGCACGATGTCAGGCTGCATATCCATCTGCTCTATGGCGTGAACGACGGCGCGGTTAAAGAACGCAAAACGTTCGCAGTTATCGCGATAGTCGCCCTGAGCATCGCCGTAGAGCGCATCGCGGTCGTAATACTGCGGTTGATCGATCAGGTATAAATCAACCGAAGAATCAGGCAGCTTCGATTTGAGAATACGGCAGGCCACATGCCGACCTGCCATGGGAATCGTAAAGCCGACGTTGGTAACTTCCAGCGGCAAACCGGCAGCTAGCGCGCGTCGGTATCCCGGCAGAAATATTGAGCATCTATGTCCCAGTCTGGCCAGTTCGCGAGGCAACACACCACATACGTCTGCCAGCCCGCCAGTCTTGGCTAGCGGTACGGCCTCCGAAGCGACAAATACTACTTCCAAGGGCGACACAGGTGTTGGCTGAGTCAAAGTTTGTCCTAACGCAATCAATGTTGTAGTTCAAGCAATCAAGTCCCAGTCAAGCGGGCGAATTCTCAGGCGGCAGGTTCAATGTATGCTAGCAATAATTTGACTAGTCTTCATGGGAACATTCAAGCTGTCTGAGGAATTGAACCAAACTTTGCGCTTTGGCAAGCCCATAAGCGGCCCGCTGTGGCACCAAAAAACTAAAGGTTCCCGAGGTTCATTGCTAGCATCACCACTAAATACAGTCCTTAGGTTCTTGCCCTTGGTGGAGGCAGGGCAATCGGACTATAATCGAACGCTGCCTTATCACCACAATCTAAAAGCACGCCCGAAGTCGATTGAGATACGCTGATGACAGTTTCCACCATTCGCCCCCGAGTAGCCGAGCTGACCTTTCAGGTCTTCGGTCGTTCGTTGCATCCTGAGCTTTTCCAGGTTTACAAATCGGCTCAGATCACACGTAGCAATTTCTCTGCCAAAGTGGATATCACCAGCGACGGACATTTGATTACCTGGTCATCGGGGACAGTGACGCTGACAGAAGTGGCGGCTTCGGCCAGACAACCTTTGCCCCAGCGGCGGCGCCTGGCGGCTCACAGTTTGGATGGCACGCTGAAGGAACGCATCGAGTATCACTTGGGCGTGCAATATCGCTACGAATATGCGCTGGAGCGGGTGCCGGCTGAGATGTTCTGGATGATTCAGAATCAGCTGGGCGAAGCGGCCAAGAATCATGAATTGATTCAAGTCTTCGAGAATTCAGGCCGCATGGCCATTGGTGGATTGAGTTTTGTGCATGTGGAAACCCGGCAACGCAGCTTGCTGGTTCAAGCGATTCACACTTTTCCTGACGACCTGGCACTGGTGAAGACCGAGTCTTCATTCTCCCTGGGTATCGACGCCCAGCTTTCGTAAAAATGTTCCGGTTATGCCGACGATGCGCAGCTTGAAGGCAAGCTGGCAGCAACCGTGAGCCAAGTGGGAATTTTGCGCGCTAAAATCCCGCAGCTTGGTCGATGAAAGTAATACGGTTGTAAAGGTAGGACATTCAACCGTCTGGCTCCCGGCGTAACCATTTGGCCAGTGGCAACGACATTCATCAAGGAAGATACTGCTCTCCCCCTCGGGGCAACCCCGACGGCTTTCGCTGCTGCGAAGGCTGACCATGACTGATCGCCCGTATCAAGCAACTGGCTGCCAGTCGTTAATCTATTCCAGACGAAGCGTATCCTAGCAACGGAAGACCCGTGGTGCCTCGTAAAAACGTTCCTCACTTGCGGTTGCATCGAGCCGATCAAGAACAGCCCGTCAACTCTGCTAAAGAGAATCAGACGGCCCGCTTGCTGCAACATTTTGCAGAAGCCACGGGCTGGGAAGTTGCACCGATTGCCGGTTCTCCGTCGACGGATTTGTCGCGGAGTTTTGGCTGGGAAGCTTCTCAACTGAGCTCGCGAGTTCGCCTGGTCGGCAGCATGCCACTGGATGGACTGCTCGACGAAAGCGACTTCTTTGAACAGACGATGACTTCGGAAGATGCAGCCTGGAATCTGCTGCAATCGCTGAACGACCTCGTCTTCAAACTCAAGCAGTGCGACGATGCCATCGCGCGGCAAGAAGCGGAATTGGCTGCGTGCCTGAGCGTCTCGGTGACCGAGCAGCCCAGCGAAGAATCCTTGTACGCGGCGATGGAAGAATCGCTCGAGCGCGCCGTCCTGGCCTCGGGCAGCGATGCCGCGGCCGTCTATCTGCTGGACGACACCACCAGCACGCTGAAGATGCGCAGTTGTTATGGCATCTCCAAGAATCACCTGGCCAAACCGCCGCGCAGCCTGCGCGGCGCGCTGGCCGATCTGGAAGCCCTGCTGGGTAACGCAGTGCTGCTTGAGAACATTGCGGTCGCTCCCGACTGGAACTGCCCAGAACAATTTGCGGCCGGACTGTGTGTACCGATCGGATCGTCCAACATGCCACATGGAACTTTGTGGCTCTGGAGCGATCACGTCCGCGACTTTTCGCATGTCGATATCGAAGCGGCCAAAGGCGCGGCCGACAAGATCCTGGCCGACATCGAGCGACGCGTCCTAAGCAGCGAAGTTTTGCGCGTACGCGGTGCAGCCCAACAACTGGAAGCGGCCAGCCTGATTCAATCCTCGCTGCTGCCCGATTCGCAACCGCTGCATCATGATTACGATGTCGGTGGATTTACGCATCACGCGCATTCGGTCGGTTCAACCTTTCATGCCTGGAGCGTCAATTCATCGGAACAAATCGTCGGGGCCGTGGGGGCCGCGCAGTGCAGCGGCGCCGCCGGAGCTCTCATCGCTGGTCGCTTGCACACGATCGTCGATCTGCATGAGAATTCCAAGCGTACGCCTGGCGAAATCGTGCGTCGCGCCAACGACATGATTTGGAAATTGCAAGATGCCGACTGGCGCAGCTCGCTGGGCATCTTTACGATCGAACCTACCAGTGGCACGACCACCATTGCTTGTGGCGGCAATGTGCAAGCCTTCTTGATTGGCTCGCGCGGCTACCGTCCCTTGATGGTCAGCGGACCGCTGTTGGGATTGCAACCTGATTCCATCTATCGGCCTTTGTCGATGCATCTCGAGCCAGGCGATATCCTGGCGCTGCTACCAGCTTCGCTGCTAGCGGGCGCCGAGCTGGGTGGGCTGCAGCAAGAAGAGTTTCTGCATGCCATCAAGGATCGGTACGATGAGCCGCTGGCCGAATTGGCAGCCGAACTGTCCCAAAGTCTGCCACTGGGACCAAGCCGCCAGGTGCTGGCTGACCAGAGTTTGCTGCTGATTCGTCGCAAACTCTAATTGGCCAGCCCGACTTTACCCCAGCAAGCCAGTCTTCGATAGGGGTAGGGAAGACGCATTGAGTTGCGTCTCCCCTCCCTCCGAACCGTACGGGCGGTTTTCCCGCATACGGCTCTCCAGTGAGTAGGTTCATAGGGACTGAGCGAATCGTACATGGGCATCGTGCAGGCTATAGAGCCCTTGTTCGAAGAAGTATTGATTTGGCCAGCGCTGATGCGGTGGTAGGCGCTTCGGATTGCGTCGATGACGTTTCTGGAGGATACGCCTCAGGCGGCGACGGATCATTCCATCATAGGCACCGAACACATTCCAGAAGCAGTGGCGAAAGTAGTTGAACCAACCGCGGAGAGAGCGATTCAGGGTCGTTATGATCTTGGTCATGGAATCGCCAGACGTACGAGGCGTAAGTTCCTTGATGCGATCAACGACTTTCTGATGGCTTTTCTTTCGTGGGAAGCGAAAACGCCCCCGGAATGAATAGCCCAGAAATGAGAAGCTCTGCTCACGACTGTCGACGATGTGCGTCTTCTCTGGATGGAGCGTCAGCCCTGCTTCATTAACCCATTGGCGTACCATCGCCAGTGCAGTCTCTGCTTCTGATTGGCTGCGGCATAGGATGACGAAGTCATCTGCGTAGCGAACCATCTCAAAACCTTGGGCTGACATGTGATGATCCAGTGGATTGAGGTACAGGTTGGATAACATCGGAGAGAGAACCGCTCCCTGGGGGACACCTGCTTCGGGAGTCCAAGTTGCCAGTTCCGACATGATCGCCTGATCCAGGTACTTTTTCACCAGTCGTATGACTGCACTGTCGGAGACCTTCTGTTGGACTAAGGCCAACAGGCGATCCTTCGGTATCGTGTCGAAGTAACCTTTTAGATCTGCGTCCACGACGAAGACATAGCCCTCAGCCAAGAGTTGATCTACGCACCGTAGTGCGTCGTGACATCCTCGTCCGTGGCGAAAGCCAAAGCTGCGTGGATGAAATGTGTGATCGAAAATTGGCTCTAGTACGTGAACCAGGGCCGTTTGCACGACTCGGTCACGGACCGTGGGAATGCCTAGGGGGCGTTTTTCTTGACTGCCGGGTTTGGGTATCTCTACTCGACGAACTGGAGCCGGTCGATAGGTCTCGGTTTTGAGTTCGTGTTGTAGCTGAGCGAGTTCCTCTTGGTTGTTGGTCCAGAATTCGTCAACTGTTTGTCGGTCAACTCCAGCGGCACCTTTCTTCTCAACGACCTTAAAGGCCGCGTGACTCAGGTTCCGCTGATGCCACACCTTGTCATACAGCGTATGCCATTTCCCTCCTCTCACCTTGTTTTCCAAAAGTGTCGTCAGCATGCTTTCTGTCCAGACCGCGAGCGAGGCCCATTGGTTTATTGCCGGTGGCTCCACGACTGGTGTAGCCGTAAATGGCACTGTAGTCGTTACGTAATCTTTCTTGCGTTCTCGTGGTTTGTTCATAGTTGCATCTACCTTCCTGTCGCCCTTTGCTCGACCAAGTTATGTTGTCTTGGCTTCATCGCTACTATGACGACTCTGACTTCCATTCGTGCGATCTACGCGCGCCCGTGTGGCCCTATGGGGGAGGCTGGTTTCGCTTGCGTATGATCTGCCTTCACGAAGGGGGGATCCCTTCTTATCTCGTTTAACCTTCCTTCCATTCCGTCTCCAACCACCGCATTGCCATTCCCTCACTCCAGCATCTGCGCGTTACTGCACCTGGTGTAAGTTCCCCGTGTCTATCCTGCTGACAAGTCGATACATAGGACTACAGGATGGTCGTCGCACGAAGAAGGGTTCGGATTATTGTTTGCCAGGTACCTCCCCGGTTGGCTTGGCCGAATCGAGTTCGCTTGCGCTACGGACTGGAGTTTCTCCTCAGGTTGCTCTCCACCTTTCCTCACGGAAACGCAGTTACCACTGTCGGATACAGGGCGGTAACGTTACCCTGACAGGGACTTTCACCCTGCTGATTAAACGCCTTCAAAGGCGCACTAGCCACCGCCGCCAGGCGGTGGAAAGCGTTACCAATGGCGCCCAGAGTCGAGCAGGCGTTGCCATGCAGCTTGCCAAGCGGCGTTATCCAATCAAATAATCCGGCCAGTTACCCTGGTACTCACCCTCTGCGCATTTTGCGCGTATCGCCAAGAACCGCCACACTAACATCTTCCAACTGAGGCTAGAAGCCTTAGCCAGATGGAATTAGAATGTGCCCTCATGGGTACAAGAATTGGCAGAGCGGCCGTGGAGCGATTGCGGGGCAAAGATGTGATCTTGCCCAGTCTTTTGCAATGCGACTTCGGCAATTTAGAGCGAGAAATTCGCGCTCTGGAGCAAGCTGGGGTACACGCTCTGCATCTAGACGTGATGGACGGGCACTTTGTGCCAAACTTGACGTACGGCATGCCGATCGTCGCTGCGGTTCGTCGTTTGACCGATCTGCCGCTGGATGTCCATTTGATGATTTCCCAGCCCCAAAAGTACGTAGACCAGTTCATTGAAGCTGGTGCCGACATCGTAACGGTGCATGCGGAAGTGACTGAGGATCTTCGAGTTACGCTCGAAGCCATACGTTCAGGGGGTGCTGGCGTAGGTCTAGCGCTTAACCCAGCCACGCCCATAAATGTGGCTAAAGCGCTCTTGCCCCTATGCGACTTGGTGTTAATCATGAGCGTTAACGCGGGCTTCGGCGGCCAGGCGTTCAATCCGGTGGCTCTCGAAAAGTTGTCCTGGTTACAGGCCAACTGTTCGCCGGATGTTTTGCTAGAAGTCGACGGTGGAGTCAACCTGTCGACCATTCGCAACTGTCGTCAGGCGGGTGCCCGCATGATGGTGGTCGGCTCGGCCATTTTCAGTCAGCGCGATTACCGTTTGGCGATCGGCCAACTGGTTGACCAGCTGCGAATCTAGCTCCTTCGCTGTTTTAAAGGACTGTATGTTAAACGTGTTACTTGTCCGTCCCGGGTCGACGACCTTTGATGAAGAGGGACGGATTAAAGGGGAACTGGATATTCCACTGAGCCCCTTAGGCCAGCAGCAGAGCGCTGCCGCTGGTGAACAACTCAAAGAGATGCCTGTCGAGTGCTTGTATGTCGCCCCATGCGAGTCAGCCCAGGCTACCGGCAAGATCCTGGCCCGATATTGCGGATGGAAATCGCGCACCATCGAGTGCTTTCGCAATGTCAATCACGGCTTGTGGCAAGGCAAGCTGGTCGACGAAGTTCGTCGATTGCAGCCTCGTCTGTACAAGCAGTTTCAAGAAAACCCAGTCGGCATCTGCCCGCCCGATGGCGAGATGTTGGGATCCGCTCTGGCTCGCGTAGAAGCGACGCTGGACAAACTGGTTCGCAAGCATCGCAACGGAACGATCGGGATGGTTATCCCCGAACCGCTGGCGTCGGTGGTACGCTGCCATTTGCTGGGATGCGACTTCAGTGACGTGTGGACGCATCAACTGGATGCGGGTACATGGGAGCTCTTGGCCTTGCATCAACCCGATGCCGTGGCCGTTTCGGTCTAGCAGACACAAGTTACGTTGACTCAACAATCGGTTCAGCCAGGTGATCGATGTCCATCCTTCAATCAACCCAGACAGACTTTACGCCTCGTGCTTTGACTGCCCAGCAGAAACGCGGTGTGCCCGAAGGGCTGTGGATTAAGTGTCCCGGATGTGACAAGACGATTTACCGCAAAGAGGCCGAACGTCGCCAGAACGTTTGCCCCAACTGCCAATATCACTTTTACGTCTCCGCCCAGCAGCGCGTAGCGCAAGTGCTGGACGATGGCACGTTTGAGGAGTGGGATGCCGAGTTGCGTTCGACCGATCCGCTCGAGTTCAAGGACAAGAAGCGGTACAGCGAGCGTCTGGTCGACGAGCAGCAGCGCACGGGCTTGACCGACGCAGCCCTGACCGGCACCGGCATGATTCGCGCTCGCCGCGTGGCGCTGGGCGTAACGGATTCCGCGTTTATCATGGGCAGCATGGGGTCGGTGGTGGGTGAGCGGCTGGTGCGTTTGGTAGAACGAGCCACGACGCAAGATCTACCCCTGATCATCATCAGCGCCTCTGGTGGCGGGGCGCGGATGCACGAAGGCATTCTTTCGCTGATGCAGATGGCCAAGGTTTCGGCTGCCCTGGCCAAGTATCATCAGCGGGGTGGTTTGTATATCTCGGTGCTCACCAATCCAACCATGGGTGGTGTGGCTGCCAGTTTTGCTTCGCTGGGTGACCTGGTGTTTGCAGAACCCAAAGCTCTGATCGGTTTTGCGGGTCCACGTACGATCAAAGCCACCATCAAGATCGAATTGCCGGCCGGTTTCCAGACCAGCGAATTTCTGCTGGAGCACGGTTATATCGATCGTATCGTTGATCGCACGCGTCTGAAGAATGAAATCGCTCGCGCGATCGACTACTGCGGCAAGTAAGTCTGTCGGGCTATGATTAGCCGCGCCCGCCGAAGTACAATAGAACAGATCTTCTCTGCTGGGGTCGAGTTCTCGTTACGATTGTGGTGCGATGGGTCTGTTCGACAAGCTTAAAGGCATGATGGGCGGCGGCAGCGGTCCTCGGCGCCGCGTGTCCGATATCGAGGCGCGCTTCGAGCGTTTGCGGCAGGCCGTCAGCGGCACGATGAGCAACTTCATCGTGGCTCGCGATCGCGAGAACGACCGAATCGTCGGCGTCAAACTGTGCGATATCGAGAAGGTCAACTTCTTCGAGAGCCGCTTCAAGGGCATGAACAAGCCCACCGAAGGCGAAATCGCCACCTCGATGCACCACAAATACGTAGTCGAAACGCTCGAGTATGGCGTCAGCACCAAGGGCGCGCCCTACCTGGTGATGGAATTCGTCGATGGCCCCGGTCTGCAAACGCTGATTCACAACAAAGAGGCCGAACTGCTGCAAGGTAAACGGCTGACACTGATGAATCAGATGGCCGAAGCCTTGTACTACGTCCATTCATCCGGCTATATCCATCGCGACATCTGCCCGCGAAACTTTATTTGCCAGGCTGACATCAACCTGATCAAGCTGATCGACTTTGGGCTGACCGTACCGGCGACCAAAGAGTTTATGGCTCCAGGCAACCGCACCGGGACGCCGCTGTATATGGCTCCCGAAGTAGTCCGGCGACGAGCCACCGATCAGCGCGTTGACATCTTCTCTTTTGGTGTGACCTGCTACCAACTGTTCACCTTCACCCACCCCTGGCCCGGTAGCGAGACCAGCGGTCTGGCGGCGCTCAACCACGACACCTCAAACGCCACCGATATCTTCACCTATCGACCCGACCTGAATAAACAGCTCGGCGCGCTGATCATGCAATCGATCAAGGCCAAGCCAGAAGAGCGCGTGCCGTCGATGGAGCAATTCCTCCGTTTGCTCCGTCAGATCCCTGGTGAAACGCAAGCCTAAACCGTAAACTTGCGGGACGGAACGAGAGCCGATTTTCAAATCTCAAATCTCAAATCTCAGATTTCAAATCTCAAATTTCAACTGGCCGATTTCATAAGGACTTATCTTGAGCCAAGCTGCATCGCGGAAGAAGACTGCCCGGACCAAAGAGTCAGCCAAGGACCAAGAGCCCAGCAAGAAAAAGAAGTCGTCCAAAGAGTCCAAGCCCACAGAGCAGTGGTACGACTACCCCGAATACTATGACCTCTTCTTTCAAGAAGAGACGCCGCGCGAGATCAAGTTTCTCAAAGCAGCCTTCAAGCGCTTCGGCGATGGGCAGATCAAGCGGATCATTGAACCGGCCTGTGGTTCGGGGCGACTGGTCTTCGAACTGGCCAAACTCGGCTACGATGTGGCCGGTTTTGACTTGAACGAGAACGCGCTTGAGTTTCTCCGCCAGCGTTTGGATAAAAAGAAGCTGACGGCCAAGGTCTACAACGACAACATGGTCGGCTTCGAAGTCGACAAACCCTACGACGTCGCTCTCAACACGTTTAATACCTTCCGGCATCTGCTCAGCGATGAAGATGCGATCGCACACTTGAAGGCTGTTTCAAAAGCTTTGCGCCCAGGTGGTCTGTTCTTCTTGGGTTTGCATATCATGCCGCCCGATGCGGATGACCACTGCATTGAACGCTGGAAAGGCAAGACGGGCCGGACCGAGGTCAGCTTTACGCTACGAGTGGTCGAATGGAAACGTCGACTGCGGCATGAGACGTTGCGGGTGAACATGCTGATTCGCAAAGGCGACCAAAAACCGATTCGAGTGCAGAACGAAATGATCTTGCGATCATACACCCTGCCTCAACTCCGCAAGGTCTTGGCCCAGGTGCCCGAGTTCAAGCTGTTGCAGGCGTACGACTTTTGGATGGAAATCGATGAGCCTATGGAGTTAAACCGCGACTCTTGCGACAGTTTGTTGGTCCTTCAAAAGGTTGCCAGTTGAAAAACGCCTGACGCATGGGGGTTTTTCTGCTACACTTCCAGTAGCACACCTTGCGGGCCAGGTTCAACCGAAGGAGACATACATGGCATTGGGAGATCTACAATCGACCACGGGCAAAGCCATGGAGATCATGCTGGTTGAGGACAGCCTGCTGGATGCGCGAATCACGATCGAGTCGTTGCGTAAGTGCGGTATTCATCATCGCGTGACGCTCTTTCGCGACGGCGCGGAGGCGGTCGAATTTCTGCAGCAGCGAGGCATCTTCTCGCGTGCCCCCCGCCCCGACGTAATTCTGCTGGATCTGATCCTGCCGCATACCGACGGCTTTGAACTGCTGAAGGTCTTGCGCAGTTCTGCCTCGATCGAATCGATCCCCGTGGTCGTCCTGACCAGTAGTGACGATGGTGCCGACAAACAAGCTTGTGAAGCCTTGGGCGTCACGACTTATATCCGCAAGCCCTTCAACGAGGTCAAGTTTCTGAGCGTGATCCGACGATTCAAGGAGCTATCGCTGGTCGGAGACTTCGAAGAATCTTCCACTTAGTTGGAAAGCGCCACTTGGTAAGCTGCGTAGCCACCGTCGCCAGACGGTGGACGCGAAAGTTTACGCTTTCCACCGCTTGGCAGCGGTGGCTACGAAGACTTCATCCGATAAGCTTACCAAGTGGCGCTGTCCACTTAGGCACTGTGCCCCTCTTACCAACGAGATCGATGTGATCCTAGTTTTTGAAGATGCGCACGTCGACCAACTCTCACCAATCACCACGGGTCGTCCTGCCTGTTGTATCAGCGTAGCTTCCTATCGCCTGGTCGATCTGTTGGCTCAACTGGGACAACCGCTCTGTGGCGTCTGGCGTGATTATCTGCGTCCAGTGCAACAAGCTGACTTTCCGCACATCAAACTGCCTGAGCAGCTGGTTGAACCAACCGAGCGACCAGTGCTGGCGGTTAATGCTCGGCTGGTACCATCAGCTGCCACCTGGCAAACCTTGCAGCAGTTGCTGGCTCAGGCTCTCGCAGATGGCACCTCGGGAGTCGTATGGGAAGGCACGCAGGTAGCCGCCGTCGTCAATCCACCCTGGGACGCCCAGGCCATCGCTGCCAGCAGCCCCATCGAAAGTCTATTGCTGTCTTGCAAAGACCTGCCCGAGCTGCCGATCACACTCAGCCTGATGTCGTATCCACATGAAGTCATCGCCGCCAACATGCGCGTGTTCAACGAGAACATGAACCTGCGCATCGCTTCTCAGCGTTACCGACAAACCGAAGATGGTGTCTTTCTGGCCGATAGCGCTCAACTGGGTCAGTACATCATTTGCGATACCAAGGCCGGGCCGATCGTGATCGATGCCGACGCGCAAGTTGGACCGTACACGTTGCTGCGCGGGCCCGTGTACATCGGTCCCAAAGCCAAGATCCTCGAACATGCCGCGATCAAAGATGCGGTAGCGCTGGGCCACACCACCAAAGTTGGCGGCGAAGTCGAAGCAGCCATCATCGAGCCATACAGCAACAAGCAGCACCACGGCTTTCTGGGGCACAGTTATCTGGGCAGTTGGATTAACCTGGGCGCTGGCACCTGCAATTCCGACTTGAAGAATACCTATGGTACGGTCAACATGGAGTACACCTGCGGCAAGGTAGCGACCGGCATGCAGTTCCTGGGCTGTGTCATGGGCGACTACAGCAAGACCGCCATCAACACCGGAATCTTTACTGGTAAAGTAATTGGCGTGTGCAGCATGATGTATGGCTTTGTGACCAGCAACGTACCCAGCTTCGTCAACTATGCCAGGCTGTTCGGGCAGATGACCACGCTGCCGCCGGACATCATGACCGCCACTCAGCAGCGCATGTTCGCCCGCCGCAAAGTCCAACAGCGAGCCTGCGATATGCAACTAATCACCGACATGTATCGCTTGACCCAAACCGAACGAGATCGCTTCGGCGATGCGCTGGCCTTTTAGCTCGACAGCGCCACTTGGCGATCTCCCCCAGCTGCGCCGGGAGGGCGAGGCTCCGGCCGAGCTTTCGGTTTGTATCACCAACCAAAGATTCATGGGTGTTAACGGCCTGGCATAAATGGCCTGCGGACGTTCGTCTGCGCTTCGCGCCATGATTCAAAACTCAGATTCCAATGGGACTGCATTTGACGCTCCGGGCCCAAGGCTCGGGTGGAACCTCGCCCTCCCATGCCGTGACCGCTGGGGGAGGTGACATGCGTTCTCTAACCCAACATCAACACTTGGCAGCGGTGGTTACGAAGACTATGGCGTTGCACAAGCGGGGAATCGCGGCTAATTGCCCGCGTTCACAGTCCCAAGCCCAAGGCGCTGATACCCAGCACACCACCAGAGGCGTCATTGAGGCCAGATAGCTGAATGGCTGCTGGCCGTTCGGTAATCAGCCGGACGGTACTGCTGACTTGGGATTCTTTGAAGAACATGGGCGCGATCCAGGTATTGCCCCTGATCGGAATGTGGACCGAGACACTGATCACAGCGGTTGTCTCGGTGAAGGCGCTCGGGCTGATGTCGATGGTCCAAGTATTGACCCCTGAAGCCCGTAGCAAAGCTTCGCTGGCAGCGCGGGCTTCGGCCGGCAAGGCACCGGCCACGATGGCTACGCGAGCTCCCTCGTAGGCGGCCGAGTCGGCCGACTGCTTCAGCATCCAAGCGCGCGATAACTCCAGGAACGCGGCCAACATCAGCATCATGATCGGCAACAAAAGCGATAGTTCCACCAGCAGAGCTCCCGAGCGACCGAGACGCAGACGCTGGCTATGGATTGGCGAGTTTGTGCGGGCTGGCTGCATGGTCATCACGGTTCCTTAACGCGTCAGCAGTATTGGTAAGTGTTCATTGACGCGCCGCACGATATCGATGAAATCGAGCTGCGACTGGGCATGCACATGTCGGCCATGCGAAGTGTCTGACAACGACTTCATTTGCTGGCGATCGGCATCGATACCCAGGCTGACGGTATAGATCATGATTTGAGCCGCGGCAGCCTCGCGGGCGGCGATCCGCGCATCACGACCGAAATTACCCCGTCCATCGGAGATCAGCAAAATAACGCGTGAAGCCCAAGGCCTGGCCTGGCCCCTCATGTTCAGCATGGTTACCGCGCTATTGATACCATCACCAATACTCGTCAGGCCGCCGGTGTAGGTCTGCGCATGAACGGCCAGGGCTGCTTCGATCGTCAGGTACTCATTGGTCAGAGGCGCGTTGAGCAACGACACGTTGTTGAAGGTCGTCAAAGCCACACGTTCGTGTTGTGGTGACTGTCGAAAAGTATTCAGCATGGCCTGGATCCCAGTTCGCGCCGTGTTCCAGCGCGCTCCCGGTGGTACGGGCAATGGCAGGACCAGCAAGCCTTCGGGCGGGGCGCTTAAGCTCGGTGAACTGAGCATGGAACTGGAACAATCCAGGACTATGGCGATATCCAGTTCGGCCTGCGCCGCAGTTGCTTGCTTGTAGGGCCTGAAGCGTGTCGACATCGAATAGGCCGGCATCAGCATGGGCAGCGCGTTGCTGGAACGCTGAAAGAAGTTCGCGCTCAGACGCACGGCATTGGGACGATCGTCTTGGGTGAACGTATATTTTTCCGCAGCGCTCATACGCGTGGCGACTGCGAACTCCAGATCACCAGCTTCTACCGACATCACGCGGCCGGCCACTCGATTGACGTTGGCCAGTCGTTGGGCGCCTGCATAGGCAGCCGACTCTGATCCCGTATCGACCAAAGCGCGACAAGCAGCCCGCGTTGCCAGGTCGGTCGTGATTTGGAGTTCCGTTCGCGTGTATTGCATGTATGCGACATTGATCGCCAGCGCTGCCAACGCAATTGTGGCCATCAAGATGCCTGTCATCACCAACAAGGCACCACCGCAGCGAGTCGCTTTCGAAGTGCTCATTGTTCCACCAGGATGGATACCGACTCGCGAAAGGTACGACCGCGATAAAACCAAGAGGTGCTGAGAGCGTTACTGTTAGCAGGTACCGCGACTTCAACGGTCAGCAGGTCGCCTTTGGAGAGTTCGGATAGTTGGCTGACAGAAGTTGTCATGACTGCACCGCTGACGCTGCGGCTAGTCATGATCGACTGACACAGTCGCGACAGTTGTTCGTGGGTAACGCCAGGAATGATGCCGACGCGAGCGCATTCGAAGGCGGCAATCTTGGCGCTCTGCTTGACGAAGATGACCTTGCATGTATCAACGGTCGCCAGGCAGATCAGCACCAGGACTGGCAAGGTCAGCGAAATTTCGACGATGGCTGCGGCCGAGCGACAACGCACATGACGACTTCGCCATCGACGCGGGTTCGATTGTGAAAATCCCAGGATCACAAAATATGCCCCAGTACGGACATTGGAACATAGGCAAACACAGGCGGGGCGTTTGGAATCTTAGTACGCGGTGCCGGCGCGCAATGCAAATTGGCCAACTTTTTCAGGCCTCCAGCCCGAGCCGAAATGATTTCAAACTGCACAGGCGCTCCAAAGCGGTCGTGGGGCCATAAACTTTGGCCGACCGGCAGCCTGAGCTGGAAGCCACCCAGCTTTGGGGTGAAGCGACCGAATTTTTGATTGGCCTCTCACACGGGTGGGTTACAATAGGATCTCCAGCGGACCAGTCCCCCCTCAGAAGTCTTGCGCAGTGACCAGCATGGAACGACGTATCCGAGTCAAATGTCCAGAGTGCGAAGCCCCTATCGAACTGAAGGTGGATCAAGAACGCCTGGTCGATGTTCATTGCCCGCGCTGTCGCAATGAGTTTACGGCTCGAGTACCCGAACCTGTTATCGAGCCAGTGGCTGCACCGCTGGCCCAGGTTGCCAGTGAACGCTCCATGACCGCGGCTGAACCAGTCGTGCGTCCCAAACGCGTCAAGACGATTCCCAAGAAGAGCCCTAAGCCCGAGTACGATCCGCTGTCCAACCTGGATGCACCCGAAGCCGGCCGCGGCTACGGTTACCCGTACGGCAACTACGGTGGTTCTGCTTATACTCCGCCGACAGCTTCGTCCGCGTTTAATGGACGCGCCTTTGTCATCGCCTTGGCGTCGATGCTATCGATTGGATTGCTGATTGGTTTTGGTTATCTACTGACAACGATCATCTCGCGCGCCAGTCAATCGCTCGGCTCGATGGTCGCCGTCAACTCGACTGAGTCTCAAGGCACAGCGGCGCAGCCATCGGCCGCTTCACCCCAAGCAGCTTCGTCGACCTCACCATCCTCGACACCTGGTTCGTCTCAAGCTTTTTCCACGCAGCCGACATCGGCTCCGGCCTCCTCACCTTCACCAGCGACCAGTGTGTCACCCTTTGGCGGTCCCGGTGGATCCAGCCAGCCGATGAGTTCGCCGGTCCCCAACAGCAGCACGCCGACCAACGCGACGCCTTCGCCTTCACCAAAATATCCAAGTTCGTTGCCGATGAGTGCCGGTCCTGAATTGGCCATTGGCGATGCGAGTCCAACTGGTGGTAGCGGTGGTGGTAGCACACCCGCCTTTGGCGGCGCGCCCCGGCCGAGTTCACCCAGTTTCAGTCAACCTTCAGGCTCGAGCGGCTCGACCACTTTTAACCAGCCGACCTCGGATCTAAGTGGTGATTACAACGGAATGGTTAATCGCGTGGTGGAACAAGCTCGCGTGCTGGGTCGCGCTACGATTGCAGGTGATTACGAGTTCATTGCCGATCAAACCTATCACGGACTGATGACACGGATGGGCGGTCGCGCGGGATTGGTCTCTGCCACACGCAAAGCGTTCGACGCTATGAAGAGCAGCGGCACGGTAATCCACAATTACGAAGTTGATCAGAACGTTACGATCAAACGCAACCACAGTAAAGTGTTTGCCGTAGTGCCGATCACCAGTGAGATGAGCGTCCAGCAGCGACGCGTTCGTACTAACTCGTATCTCCTGGCCATTTCGGAAGACGATGGCAAGACATTCTCATTCTTGGACGGCAATGGCCTGAAAGACGAGCAGGCTCGACGATCGATTGTCCCCGACTTGCCACCGGACCTTACCTTGCCCGCCAGCGCGGCTATCGTCGGCCAGTAATCGCCAAGTCCCGCGACTTCGAACTTGCCCCCCATTAAAGTCGCGTAGCAACAGAGGTTTGCAGGATGTCACCTCCCCCAGCGGTCACGGCATGGGAGGGCGAGGTTCCACCCGAGCCTTGGGCCGGGAGCGCCAATGCAGTCCCATTGGAATTTGAGTTTTGAATCATGGTCGACGCGCAGACGAACGTCCGCAGGCCATTTATGCCAGGCCGTTAACACCCATGAATCTTTGGTTGATGATACAAACCGAAAGCTCGGCGGTGGCCTCGCCCTCCCAGCGTTCCTGTGCTTGGGAGAAGTGACATGCGTGCTCCCAAACCTATCCCGAGCCACGCAGTCCAATTACTTTACATGTAAAGTATTTTGACATAAGACCAGCCATGACTCAACTGATGAATGCGACGGAATTTACAATCGCATACTCCACTGACAATCGCTCGCGATCTAACTGATCCCAACTGTCGCTGGGCAACTGTCCAATTGCGTTGAAAATCGATATTATGTTTCAGCTAATGGTGTCCTTGCCCTTGAATCGACTGTGGCTAACAACAATCGATTCAGGCAGTCAGCCTTTTGGATCGCATTGTCTTACTAGCCTGCAGATTCTTCATCATGACCCAACCCACTTGCGCTGTCTGCGTTATCTTCACCGTCAAGCCCGAGAACCTGGCCGAGTTTCGCGAAGCGGTTTTGCTGCAAGCCAAAAACTCGCTGGAGAAAGAGCCTTGGTGTCATCAGTTCGACGTCAGCTTTGACCCCGAGCAGCCCAACATGGTACTGCTGTATGAGACCTACGATGATCGCGCTGCTTTCTTTGAAAAGCACCGCACCACCGAGCACTTTGCCCAGTTCGGCCAGAAGATCGCCAACTGGATAGCCGCCAAACAACTGGGCGTCTGGGACATCGCCCCCAAAACGTAGAGCGTAGAGCGTCTGCCCCCAGACGCAGACTCTGAGCGTAGTCTGCCTTCCGGCGCTGACTCAAAAAGTAGAACCTCTGTCCTCCAGACGCTGACCAGTCTACTTTTTCATCAGCGCCAAGCGCAAGGTATCGAGAGCTGTCTTGGCCACGCGATCGTTCAAGATATCCGGATGTCCAATAATCGACCTGGTTCGTACTTCTCCTGGCAAGCCATGGCCATAGAGAGCCACATCGACATCGGTCGCCGGTCGGCGTGACAGCAACTGACCAGGCGATGCGTAGGTACCAAACGCCAGGCCAAGATCGCAGCCGAGGCACCTGGCTACCGCTCGTGCCAGTTCAGGCAGCGATAGCTCGCCACTGGTACCGCTCAACTGGCCCAGCGTCGCTTGTGCTTGTTGCCAGGAATCAAAGGACATCGCGCGTACGCGACCTGCATCTTCGGGCTGCAAGGCGGCCAACAGCCAATTGCCTGCCAGCGCACATGGTCCTAGTTCCAAGACAGCCAGGCTGAAGTTATGTCTACGCAGCTCTCGCAATACCGCATGCTCCAGTTCGTCGTCGCCGCTGCCAAAGATCAATACACCCAAAGCGGTCTGGATCTCGGCGACGGTGGGAGCGATCAATGCGTCGAACTCGGCTTGCGAGCGAGCCTCGGCCACAATGCGTAGCGAGATCGTGGCTCGACTGACCGTGATGCCCACGCGTGGGTGGCGATCGCGGCGCATCATGTCAGGCAATTGCACCTCCACATCGCTCTCGCCGATCCCAAACAGTTTGATTGTGTGGAACATGACTTGACGGCGATCAGGCCCCAGCATGGTTTCCAAACGAGGCTTGACCGTACCGTTCCACATCTCAACCATCTCGGCGGGTACGCCGGGTAGAGCAAAGATGCGGCTGGCCGGTTGGCCGGCGCGCGGCACGGCCAGGTCGATACCAGGTGCCGTTCCATGCGGATTAGGAATAACTACGCTGCCGCGAGGCAACATGGCTTGAACACGATTGCGTTCGGGCATTGGCCGTTTGCGCTGGGCGAACATGCTCTCAATATGCGCCAGCGAATCCGCATCCAGTTCCAGCGGCGCAGCAAAAGCCGCGGACAGCGCATCGCGTGTCAGATCGTCCAAGGTCGGGCCCAAGCCACCGGTCGAGATCACTACGTCAGCTCGCTGCGATGCGCTGGCAAAGACTTCGACATTGGCGTCCAGGTCATCAGCGATTGTGGTATGCCGGATGGTGGTGATGCCCAAGTCGGCCAACTGTTGGCTCAGCCAGCGACTGTTGGTGTCGAGGCGCTGTCCGCTGGTCATTTCATCGCCAATCGATATTACTTCAGCCTTCACTCGTGTTGCCCTATCGAATACTGAGACGTCTGCGTAAACACTCGGCGTGTACACTGGCCACTCGGGCACGGGCATGCCAGCCCGCCCCGGCCGCACTACCGGCCAATCCATCCAGGATCTCCAGGTAATCGGACATGCGTTCCGCGCCCAGGTCCCAACCGGCCTGCATATAGTAACGATAACTGTCGGCGTAGTGCTGAGCATGCAGAGCCATGCGGGCCAGGTTCAGCCAGTGTTCACGAATCGCCGTGCGTGTCTGACCGACGGGTGCATTCCACAACCGCTGCAGATACTGGTCGCTCTGTTGGCTTGAGCTCAATTGCTCTTTGTGGCTGGTCAACTGGGCAACGGAGAACTTGCCCGACTGGTCACCGAACCAGTGACTGCGAAGGCGAACCGACTGGTCCGTGAAGGCAGAGGCGTGTCGATTATCGAAGAATGTATTGATTGCTCGCGAAGTTTCGTCCCGGCGCAGCGCGGCCCAGCCAGCAATATCGCCTGGCCAACTGAGATCATCGCGTCTTTCCAACAGCCAACGACTCCAGTACTCGGCCGCTGCCCAGTCTTGTTCGAACTGAACCTCGGGTGCCGCCTGGCACAGCATCTGTCGAGCTTCGCTGGGAATTCGGGATGTATCAAAGAGCCAACTGGTAAAGTCGGGCACCCAGTTAATGCCGCAATGCACGGCCAGGGCGTTATCAGCCAGCCTGCCCAGTCGTCCTTGGAGCGCGAGCTCGACCAATTCACAGGCCGCAGCAGCACTGGCCCAATCGTGCTGAGCCATTAACTCCAAAGCCTGTTGATAACTGCCGCTCTCCAGCAGTCGCATGACTTGCTCAATTGCCTCCGCGCCATCCAGCACCTGGATCAGCCATTGGCGAAAGAGGCGATGATCGTCCGATTCCGAGGTCTGCAATTCAGGACGCGCGGGATACTCATGTGCGGCTTGTTCCACGCTGATCGCCGGGGCGCGCCAGTTCTGCGCATAATCCCACAAGGCAGCCTGGCCAATCGACTGGCCGATAGGTAACCAATCGCCGCCACCATGCGACCAGTGAATGACTTCGGTAATCTCTCCCTGAGCCCCGACGCGCAGGCACCACCAATCTCCGTAATCATTGCTGACGATCGGCAGGCTATCGGGCAGCATGAATCCCGGCCAGATATCCAGCGGAGCCGGCTGACAGAGATCCACTATATCAACCACCGTGCGAAACGCGCCCTGCAGCACACCTCGCTGTGAATCGACATCGAACCACTGACGCCACCAGCCCGATGGGCTGAGGGCGTAATGTTCGGCTAGTCGTTCCCAGGCGGTTGACGCCATAGAGTAACTTTCGCAGTGAACCGTCTAGGTTGGTTAGATGAGAGAAGAGAACAAGACTGAAATAGCGTTTAGCGAGTCGCTGGCGAATCGGCCTGCTGAGACGAGATGGCTGACCAACTGGCCGCTTCCGCAGGCAAAGCTCGGCCGGCCAGGATCTGAGCGATATGCATGGTCACCAGCGGCAGCTTGCGACGTCGGATGATTCCTTCCATATGCATCAGGCAACTGGTATCGGTGGCCGTCATGACATGGCTGCCGGCGGCGATATGATCGGACACGCGATCAATACCCATCAGTACCGAGACGGCTTCTTCAGCCACCGCAAAGGTACCACCAAAGCCACAGCATTCATCGGGGCGTGTGGGTTCGACCAATTGAATCCCTTCAACGTTCTGCAGCAGCTTGCGAACTTTATCGTTCTGCGGTCCCATGCGTTCGCTGCAAGCCCCTAAGCGCAGCTCGCGCAAGCCGTGGCAACTGGAATGCAAACTGACGCGATGTGGAAACTTGACAGGCAATTTCTCGATGCCCAAAACATCCACCAGAAACTCGCACAGTTCCCACGTGTGCTGTCGCATCCGATCAAAGCGCGCATCTTCGTGGAACAAGCCCTCGTAGTGATTGCGGACCATCGAGATGCAACTGCCCGACGGGCAGACAACGTGCTCAAAGTCACCAAACAAATCTACGAATCGCTCAGCCAGTGGCCGCGTATCATCGATGCAACCCGTATTGGCCATCGGCTGGCCACAACAGGTTTGCTCCTGAGGATAAACGACTTCGATATTCTGGCTTTCCAGAATTTCGAGTGTAGCCATGGCTACATCTGGATAGAACTGGTCGATGTAGCATGGTACGAACAATCCAACGCGCATAGGTTACCAATCTGGACAGATCATCGGCAGGACAACTCCGCTGGCGACTAGCCTCGCGTCTGGACGCAGGCGCCCACTGGTCGTGCGGATGGGGAGATGACGATTTTGATACGAGACGTTAGAACAAGTAGGCTGTAACTCCAAGGTTTCTAACAGGATTTATCTCGTGTCCCCAATTCTACTCGACGGCAAAACAACCGCGGAGGCCATCCGCGCTGAGATTCGACAAGAAGTCGCCCAGATGCAAGGGGAAACCGGCCGCGTGCCCACCCTGGCCGCGGTTTTAGTCGGCGAAGATCCTGCCAGCCAGGTCTACGTGCGCAACAAAGAGCGAGCTTGTGCCGGAGTGGGTATGCACAGCCGATTGACTCGGCTGCCGGAAAGCACCACCACACAGCAGTTGTTGGAATTGCTGGATAGCCTGAACCAGGACCGCGACGTTAATGGCATCCTGGTTCAATTGCCGCTGCCGCGGCATATCGATGCGCAAGCAGTGCTGGATGCAGTGCTGCCACTGAAAGATGTCGATGCTTTCGCACCGGAAAACGTGGGGCTACTCTCTCAGGGTCGTCCGCGTTATCTTCCCTGCACACCTCATGGCGTTGCCCAGATCCTGGCCCGCTACAACATCGAAACCAGTGGCAAACATGTGGTGGTTGTGGGACGCAGCGATATCGTGGGCAAACCGATGGCCATGATGTTGATGCAGCGCGATTTCGGCTTGGGTCCCCGCTTTGCCAACGCGTCGGTCACCGTCTGCCACAGCCAGAGTCGAGACCTGGGCGAACTGACCAGGCTGGCGGATATCTTGATCGTGGCAGTTGGTAAACCCCAGTTCATAACTGCCGATATGGTCCGACCAGGTGCCGTTGTGATCGACGTGGGAATCAATCGCGTGGGGGACAAATTGGTGGGTGATGTTGACTTTGAAGGCCTGCAATCGGTCGCTTCGGCTATCACGCCCGTGCCCGGCGGTATCGGTCCACTAACGATCGCCATGCTCCTGCGCAATACGCTCACCGCCGCTCGTATCCAGGCCAGCTGACGATGCTCGACTTTAGCGACGTCCCCAAGCGCCGCTCCGTAGCCACCATCGCCAGATGGTGGACACGGTAGCCACCATCGCCAGATGGTGGACCGACTACCCAGCGCCCGAGAACCCAAGCAGGAATTCACGTTTTCTCCACGTACTATCGACTTCCACCGCCTGGCGGTTTTGAAGTTGCGCTTTTTCAGAGCTAGCAAAAAACTGCTATTGCAAAAAATAACGGGTCCTGACCATGAAGGGTTTGCAAGAACTCAAAACATGGAAGGACCCGTCGTGATCATTTTCGCTCGGTCAGCTAAATCTCTCAAGGGGTATTTGTCGCAGTGTAACGTCAAGGAGCGGGTCTCATTGATGTTCATGCGAATGATCCTGGCTTTTATGCTGCATCGTGGGCGGATGACTTGCTCTTCAGCAGCGGGTAGTATTTGCTCCGAAGTTGTCCACCGTGGCGAGGTCACTCGTTTTCTATCTAGGAAACGGTGGCGAAAAACTGACTTCAACAAGCCACTTGTTTCCGCGCTATTGGCCAAGGAGTCAAAACGCGGTGTGTTCCTGTTCATAATCGATGCAACACAGAAGACGCTGGCTGGAAAGAAGGCGCAGAATACATACTTCTGCAGTAGCGTTAGTCGCCAGGGCAAACGATCAAAGCGCAAAGACCGACGATACAACTCAAGGAAGACTTCAGCCAAGTCGACTCACAGCTTCACGTTTGGTCTGCTGATTACGCCCAGTGGTATACGTATTCCCTTTCAGATACCTCATTACACCCCAGAGTACTGTCAGCAGCACAATCTCCAAGCGCGTACGACTGCTGAATGTGCTGCGGAGTTGGTTCGAACCCTTCCGGTACCTGAAGGCGCGAGCGTCATTGTTTTGGGCGATTCGGCCTACGAATCTAAGGTCGTCGAAGAAGCGTGCCAAGAAAGAGGGTACATATGGATCTTCGCGGCTAATGCAGAACGAGTTTACGAAGGAACCAAGGGTAACCGCCCCAAATTGCGGTCACGTTTAAAGGATTGGACGAGTTTGTCGGTCAAGCGAATTAGGTTACGAGCGAGTACGGGAAAGTATGCCTCTTACAGGCGACTTTCTAAGTATCGCATCGGGCCGAAAATGAAACATCGCGACTACTACGCGTACCAAGAAAAAGCAGAGGTACGGAACGTCGGTCCCGTACAGCTCGTTTTTTCGACAACGAATCCGAAATTGGAAAAAGCGACTCCAGACGACGTCAAAATCCTGATAACGAACGCCGTGAATATGAGCATGCCTGAGGTGATCGAGTTGTACTCCCTACGTTGGCAAATCGAACTGTTCTTCAAGGAGCTCAAGTCGACGCTGGGTTTTGCCCAATACTCATTTCATGACTTCCGTGCTGTGGAGACATGGGCTAACTTGGCGATCACCACCGTGTTGTTTCTCGAGGACATGCGAATCACTCGAATGAATGACTCGCGACTGCCCAAGGAGAAACGCCAGTGGTGGGCCATGCAAAGACTCCATGGACTCTGCTTGGCTTACCGCCAAGAAAACACAGGTGGGGAACTCAAGTACATCCATGACAGACTTAAAACTCCTGGCGGCGTCAACAAACTCAAACGCTTGATGGCCGCCGCGGTGCCAGTAGAATTCAGGATCGTCGCATGATATGACACAAAAACGCGCAACTTCAAAACCTGGCGGCGGTGGCTACGAGCTGCGTTCCACCACTTGGCGGCGGTGGCTACGAGCTGCGTTCCACCACTTGGCAGTGGTGGCTACGAGTGCAGGTTCCAACGCCTGGCGGCTGTGGCTACGGGTGGAGGTGGCTGTGGGCTACTGAGCGTTACTTGGATTCGGTGTTCAGCAACAGCCTGGCTACGATCGGCCGGTGATCAGACGCTAAGGCCTCTTCGAGGACGGAAACGTCTTGAGTTTGCCAGCGGTTGGCTGGCCAGGTGAGAATGAAATCGATTTGGCGCGTCGGCTGGTCGACGGGAAAGGTTGGCAGACTATCTTGGTTGGCAATAGTCCATACCCTAGCGGCCCTTTGAACAACTTCGCTACCGAAGTCGGCGTTCAAATCGCCCAGCAGCAACGTCGGTTGATTGGTGCTGTCCTGCACAAACTTGTTGATCATATCGATCGATTCCAGACGACAACGTGGGTCGCGTCGATGATCGAAATGCGTGACCAAGACGCGAATCGGTTGGCCTTTCCACTCGATCATCACATCCATCACCCCGCGCTGCTCGCCGTTTTCGATATTGGGCAAGGCGTGATTAATCGAGGAGATGATCTTGCCTCGCGTTAGCAATGCATTGCCATACTGTCCACCTTCCAATTCGATATTTCCGCCGAAGGAATGCACCATGCCAGTCAACCTGGCCAGCTCGGTGGCCTGGTCAACCTTCTCCGAGCGTTGGACATTTACGTCGACTTCTTGAAGAGCCACGATCTCGGCTCGACTTTCGTTGATAACCCGAGCAATTCGTTCGAGATTCAAACGGCCGTCGGTGCCTTCGACATGATGCACGTTGTAACTGAGCACCGTCAGCTCCACGCCGTTTGGTGCCGAATTTGCGGGAGCAGATGGCGGGCTGGTTACAACTGGCAATTGCGCCTCGGCCCGGTCCGCTGCGAACAATAAAGCTGCGAATAACAAAAACAGGCCCTCGACGAGGGCTGTCACGCGAAAATGACTTGTGCTGACCATTTTGCTGTATATTCCAAACTAGACCGCGAAGTCGTAAACAGTCCTTTCCTGGCGAACAAACCATGAAGCATAACGGATTGCCCTCTGGCTCTATAGTTGCCGCGTTACTGCCCGCATTGCGTCCCTTGATGCTGGTCGCCTGGTTAGCCGCCTCAGTGCAAATAGCAAGCCTGAATGCTCAAGGGCCTGGATTGCCACCTGGCGCTCCCTTGCCCCCAGGAGCAGTTATGCAACCGGCCGTGCAACCGGCCATGGCCATCAGTGGCGAACCGTTCGGTGTATTGTTAGCAGAGTTCCCCGTCCCGCCAGGTCTGACCGACGATGCCTTGCGAGTCGTCGTCAGCGATTTGCAAGGGCGCGTCTTTTATCCGGCCATCAGCATGCGCACGGTGGAAGTGAAAGAACCCGCACCACCCTTGCCAGGACGGTTGCGGCCAGGTGGTTTGATCGATCGGGTTCGAAATGCCATTCGGGGCGAGAAATCCAGTCGCGTACCTGTGGCCATTACCGTGGCCGCGCTCTATCGTGGCGAAGAGCCTATTGAGCTAACCATCGATGGCGATGTACAAGCTCGACTGCGTATTCAGCCCGATCGCCCGTTGCCTGCAGCCATTCAAGCGCCGCGCGGCGGTGCGGCCCAGTTTGATTCGTCGCATAACCTGATGCTGCAACAGTGGTGGCGAGTTTATACCCAGCAGATTGAACGAGCACGTCGTACCGGTGACCATCCGATGCTGGTGCATGACTACCTGGGATTTATGCTTGCCCGGCGTCTAAACTTGCCTTGGCCAATTGCGAGCCCAGATCCTGATGAAGCCAAACAAAACAAGCCCAAGAAGTTAGCTGAACCCTTGGGTACCCTGGCACTGCTCTCGGGCATCGAACCATTGCGCGATGAAATCCTGCAACAAACTCTGACGCAGCCCACCGTGGACTCTGGCGGTAACCAGCCACTGCCTCCAGCGATCGCCTGGTCGCCAACCCTCTTGCCCCCAGTGCCCGAGGAGATTGCAGTCGAATCGATAGCCAACGCGGTGCCGCCCGAGTGCTTTTACTTGCGTTTCGGTTCGTTCAGCAACTATCTATGGTTTCAAGATCTGTCGGCCCGCAGTGGTGGCGATCTGGCACAGATCGTTATGGTGCGAGGTTTTAATTACGAGACCTCGCGACGCATGGAACGCATGCTCAATACACGCATGACGGCCGTGGCCAAGATGTTTGGCGATCAGATCATCAGCGACATGGCCATTATCGGGCGCGACTTGTATATGAAAGAAGGAGCCAGCCTGGGAGTCTTGTTTGCCAGCAAGAACCGCGGCCTGCTGCTGAGCTCTTTAGATGGCGAACGCAAACAAGCTGTTGGCAAAATCCCAGGAGCCACGCTGCAGACAGTTAAGCTGGCTGGCCAGGATGTCTCTCTGCTGAGCACACCGGATAACTCAGTGCGTTCGTTCCTGGTCAGTTCCGGAGATCACGTTTTGCTGACAACCAGCCGCTACCTGGCCCAGCGTTTCCTGGAAGTCGCGCAAGGCGAACCATCGTTGGGTTCGCTGGCCAGCTATCGTTGGGCGCGGCAGTGGATGCCCGAATCCAACGGCTACAGCGTCTTCGGTTACTTTTCGCCTGAGTTCTTTCATGGCCTGGTCGAGCCAGCCTACCAGGTTGAGCTCAGGCGCCGACTGGAAGCCATCGCGCGCATTGAACTGGCCGAAGTGGCCTCGCGGGCGGCTGCTGCCGAAGGTATTGAGCCATCGATTGAATCGATGATCGCGGCTGGCTTTTTGCCCGAGTGGTTCGATCAACGGGCCGATGGTGGGCGCACGCTGCGAGCCAACGATCAGTGGATCGATTCACTGCGCGGAGCACGCGGCAGTTTTTTGCCGATCGTTGACACGCCGGTTGACCAGATCAGTGTCGCCGAAGCCGAACGCCTTACGCGCTTGACCAGTTTCTATCAATCGCAATGGCAGCAGATGGATCCGATGCTGGTCGGCTTGCGTCGCTTTCAAGGGACAGGCGATGCCAGGTCCGAACGCATTACTCTCGAAGCCTATGTCGCGCCGTTTGGCAAAGACAAATACAACTGGGTCGGCGATATGTTGGCACCGGCAGCCCCGGTGGCCATTGCCACGCCGACTGATGATGTGGCTTCGATTCAGTTCTTGATGAACGGCACCGCGCCTTTGGCTCAGCCGCGTGCACCGTATCATCTCTTTGCTGGGGTCAAGGATATGACACCACCCCAACCAGAGGATATGAAAGGGCTAATCAAAACGTTCCGCGCTCTCAAAGCCACCCCTGGATACTTGGGAGCCTTTCCACAGCCTGGATATCTTGATCAATTGCCTTTGGGATTGGGCAGCGGCCGGCCCGATGCATTTGGGATATCGCGTTCGCTGATCGGTCTATATCGCTGGCAAGAAGCGGGCTTTAGCGTGCTCTCATTCAATCGCTTGATCTTGGAGAGCCTGCGCGGTGTGGTGGCACCGGTGAGAACCGAGGACTCTGCCCAAGTGCGACTGGTGATTCGCAATCTGGAAGGCTCTCAAGTCAGCGGCTGGGTCAATGATCAATGGTATCGACGAGCCTGGCGCGCATCGCATGGTAACGCAGTGCTGCTGGATACGATGATTCAACAATTGAAAGTGCCGGGGCCCAGCGCCCTGCAAGCCGCCGAAACGCTGCTCGACGTAAAACTGAATTGCCCTCTGGGTGGACAATTTGATTTCAAGCCCGCATCGGTCAACCCGGCTGCAGACAAAAACCGCGGCTGGTGGGTCAGCTCCGCCTGGTCTGCCAGCACTGGCAGGCAAGAACTTACTGGAAATCTGCCCGCCAATTACACCGCGCCCTGGTTGAAGTGGTTTCGTGGCGCGCAGTTGCACTTGACTCAGTTCCCCGATCGCCTGGCGGTCGTGGGGACCGTGGACGTGCAGCGCCAGCCACCACCGCCTGAAGCCAAAGCGGAGAGCGAACCCATGTCGTTACCCGCGATGAATTTCGATTTGTTCGGTTTGCCCATGAAGATCTTTGGTGGCGGAGGAAAAGCTGCAGCTACTGAAGAGAAGGAAACGGGCAAGCCGCAGCGGAAACAGTTTTAATCGCAGCCCGCCCCGTAGCCACAGTCGCCAGACGGTGAACGCCCCGTAGCCACCGTCGCCAGACGGTGGACGCGAGAGGTAACGCTGTCCATCACTTGGCAGCGATCGCTGCGGATGCTGGGTGCAAACTTCGCCCCGTCCTCATAAACCCAACACCTGTCAATCGATCTCTGATTTCTCAACCAGATTGACTCTCGAAACGCACCTGGTCGGTGGTTAGGCTGAGCGAGTTACTCGCCGCGTTTTTCGGAAGACCGGGACATGATCAATCTGCGCGCCTTCATTCTGGTGATGTCGATCATAGGGTTGCGGCATGCGTTGCTGAACGCAGAGCTGGCGCAGTTCGGTTTGCCGGGGCTGCCAGAGCAGAGCGATAGCAGAATCTATCCAGACTTGCTGATCGCTAGCTGTGTGCTCTTCTGCGTCTTGGGCAAGTTCCTGGCAGTGATGACTGCCTTGCACGCCGATATCGCCGGTGCCGCATCAGGCTGGCGACGTTTTGCTTATGGGCGCAAGCTTTTGGAATGGGCCTGGATTGCTGTGCAAGCCGCCGCCTGGCCAACCAGCCAGGTTGCCGCCTGGCTCGTGAACCTGGAAGTGCATGGTGCCTGGCCATGCTGGATAGTCTTGATCTGGTTCCTGCCGAGCTTCATCTTCTTGGGCGTGCTGGAGTATTGCTCTGTCGAACTGGACCGCGATATGTCTCGGCATCGCAGGCATCGCACCGACCACTTGCCCATTGGTTGGTGGGAACGCGTTCGACTGGGCATAATTGGACAGGTGCTGACCTGCGTGGTTCCGATGTGGTGCGTGTTAGCTATTCATGATTGCCTGGGCCTGGTAGCGCCAGCGATGAGCGAAGCTTCGCGATTATGCGCGGCCTTGGCCGGGCTGGCAGCGCTCTGCCTGGTGTTGGCACCGTGGTGGATGCGTTTGGCCATCGGCGCGCGACCACTGGATGCCGCTCATCCGCTGAATCTGCGACTGCGTGAGCTTTGCCAGCAGTGGAAGATTCGCCAGCC
This sequence comes from Ottelia alismoides, assembly GCA_037367405.1. Classification (NCBI taxonomy): domain Eukaryota; kingdom Viridiplantae; phylum Streptophyta; class Magnoliopsida; order Alismatales; family Hydrocharitaceae; genus Ottelia; species Ottelia alismoides. The sequence continues at coordinate 4,793,921 of JAZKJV010011400.1, read as the reverse complement.
ACAGTTGCTGGTCGTCGATCCCAAAGGCAACTGGAACGGAGCAGCACTGGTTGGCTGGACGCCGCTGTTCCGACAACTGTGGTTGGGCCAGTCGCTCTTAACCAAGCTATCGCCCGCGCAGTTGGATATGGTCATCTTGCACGAGTTGGCTCACTTGAAACGCGGCCACTGCTGGTGGCGACTGCTGCCGATGGCTGCTGCGGCCATCACCGTGACTTGGATTGTCTGCGACGGCACCAGTTATGCTTGGATTGCAGATCAGCCTTGGCTGGTAATTTTGGTTACCGCCACGATGGCGTGGTCGTTAGGATGGATTTCACGTCGATGCGAGTTGGACGCCGACCGCGTTGCTTGTCGACAAGCCACCCTTTGTTGCCCATGGAGCGATCATCGATCAGCCAATGCAGTGCATGAGTTGACCAGTGCTTTAGCGGCATTGCATGATCCGCACCAACCCGCCGAGACCTCTCATTGGTTACATCCATCATTGAAGGTCCGCGTAAGCACTCTCACGGGATTACCGTAGTGGCAATGCCACCTGGCACACTGGGAAATTCCGCTGGATATCGTATTCGTAGCCACCGCTGCCAAGCGGTGGAAGTCGTTAACACGCGCGCCCACCGACGAGCAGGCGGTGGCTACCAGCTTGCGTCCACCGTCTGGCGACGGTTGGCTACCGGAACATTATGGCTGACTTTGGGTGCGGTAACGCATGGTTGGAATAAGCCTTGCATATGCTCCCTCGACCTCAAATCTTAAGCTAGCCTTGAGGATGTTTTCAAAGTTTTAGGTGGTTGGCGTTCGATAATGCTTGCGTGACGTTCCAACGCTCATGGTCCGCGCCGCTCACCCATCCTGATCTTACCAACTACGCTAAAGGTGCTCTGTGCCCGTTGCGCAACTTTCGACCAACGAACTGCAAACTCGTATTAACCATGTCCTCCAGCGCAGCCCTCACTTTTTGGGCGAAGAGGTTATGGGGACTAATGAAGAGGGCGTGGTCGTTCTGCAAGGTCGTGTCCAGACCTTCTACCACAAACAAGTCGCCCAAGAACTGCTCCGCAAGATCGATGGCGTCGAGCGAATTGTGAACTTGTTGGAAGTTCACTGGGGCCAAGACTAGCGACCAGTTATCACTGGACGTATCCACCGCTGCCAAGCGGTGGACCGCTTTACGCTACGACTGCGGACTGCGAGTTAAGTCTAATCGATTGACTCATCGACGCATGGCGGGCACTTGCTCGTGCCCGGCACAGACGCTGAAGTCGGCCGAGAGTGGCCAACTTACGACCGTTCAAGACCACCGTCTGGCGACGGTGGCTACGAAGGCGACGGTGTGCGACGGTGGCTTAGCGGTTGGTGGCTGCGTTTTGCACTGGCTTGTTGGCAGCATTGGCTGCGCCATCAGCGGTGGGTTCTTTGGTCTTGGCCAGCAACATGGACCCGTAGCTCCAGCCGTTTTCGGCGGTGCGAACGTAGGATCCGCTCGGCTCCAAGTACTTGCTGATCGCTTCGAAGGCTGGCAGTTTGGTGCCATCGACGATCGGCTTCTTTGGTGCTTGTTGCATTTCGGATTTGCTGTCGACCAGGTTTTCCAACAGCATGGCGTACATGCCTTTGGAGACTTGCAGTTTACCGGCTTTGAACAATTCGTATTGAGCTCGGTAGGCTAAGGCACTGCGGTTGATGCGCCACATGCACTTGTCGCCCTCAGCCACTTCGGTCTGGAAGGCTTCTACGACGCGTTGAAAGTCAGGTTGTTCGGCCAGTTTGCTTGGGCCGCCGGACTTGGCCAATTGAATAGCTTCGTCGATCAGTTCTTCGTGGGACGCAAAGAGCAGGTAGCCGTCGAAGACGGTGATGGCCCAGTTGCTCAGCAAGGGTTCATCTTTGTCGCCGGCATTGGCCCCAGCGCCGTCGCCCTTGAGGTCTTCAAAGTTCTCGCCGAAGTCCAGTTCTTCTTCTGGTTCGTGATGAACCTTCCAAATCGTCTGGCCATTGGTCTCATGTTTCTTGGCATCGGGCTCGCGCGACATGGCCCGATCGAGGATGGCACTCATCTTCTTGGGGTCGGTGACGCGCAAGGCAATCATGTTGCGTTTGGAATCCACATCGATCGGCAGCTTGGCATCGCTGATGGCGTAGATTTCATTGGTCAGCAGTGGCATGACTTCTTTGCGGATATCGATTTGAGGGCCCGTGGGGTCAACGCGAATACCTTCGATGATTTCCTTGAAGACATCTTTTTGACCGGCCATGGCATCGACCAGGCCTTCAGCTTTCCAGAACGCCTCTTTGGCATTCCAGCAAACGGCCACAACCGATGAAACCTTGTCGGAAACCCATGAGGGCAGCTCAGTGCGAACTTCGTTGGGAAAATCCAGGATTTGGACGGCGGCAGGTCGGCTCTTCAGCGGGCCATCGGCCAATACAAAGCCGCGGTGCACCAGGTCAAAGCGATCCGAGCCCAACTTGATTTCACCACAAACAGCTTGCAACGAACCAAAGCCCTGCTCTTGCAGCACGGCCAGGACGTCAGCTTTTTGACCACCCCGTTTTCCACCGATGGCTCGCAGCACGCGGGCAAAGCCCAGTGGGCGGGCGAAGTACTCGACTTGACCATCGCCCAAATGGGCCAGTTGCTTGCGAGCTTCTACAAAGACGGGCTCGGTGTTCAGCTTGTCGCCAGTCCCATTGCCTTGCGAAGCGTCGATCAAGTTCTGCAAGGTGGACAGGTCATCGCTGGCCAGCAACTGCTCGTTGACGACTGCGTAAAATGTTTCTTGAGGCAGGATCTCACCGCCAGCCGGTCGCAGCGTGTGTTGGGCAATGTCCACGCCAGCATGCGCCAGTTTGGCGCGGGCTGAACCGCGGTCCTTCAATTGATTGTCGAGCTTTTGAAGGAAATCAGCGGTCTGCTTTTCTTTGCCAACCACATCGACGATCAAAACCAGAGCGTAAGGCTTCTTGACGACTTCTTTGCGTTCGATCCAAGCCAGAGCGACCTGGCCAGCGACCACATCGGATAGATCTCGCGGTTGGATATGCAAGCGCCAGCCGGCGCTGGTCAATTTTTCTTCGATCTCGCCTTGCTGATCCTGCCAGAACTGTTTGATCGACGGATCATCGGCCAACTTCGAAAGTTGTGTACGATTCCAGCCCTCGGCCAGGATGTCCGAATCGGGCATCCACACTACTGCCTGGGTCGTTTGAGGCAGCAGCTCGTAAGCGGGCTTAGGGGCCGCAGCCTGTAGCGCACCTTGGTACGCTAAAACAGCAACAAACGTGAAAAGAGTGCGGACCACCTAAAATCTCCTTGTTAAAATCGCGTCCCTGCGAACCAGATTCTGGCCCGGAAAAGTTGCACCATCTTACCGCACAGCCGACAATCGCGAAAAGGCAGTTTTGCTTGAATATCCACCCAGATTCGCCAATTTTATTCCACCTTCAGGTGGACTGTGCGCCTCTGGCGTAGTGCCTCGTAACACAAAACCGCCGCGCTGACCGAGAGGTTCAGACTGTCGGCACCGGGCATCATCGGGATCTGCACGGCCGGCCAGGCAGGACTGTTCCACTGCTGGCCCAGCCCCCAGGCTTCGGACCCTAGGGCGATGGCCAAGGGGCCGGACAGGTCCAGCGACCACATATCGTCCCGGCCATCGACACAAGCTCGCACCAGACCAATCCCCAGTTCGCGCAGCCACGCCTGCAGTTGGTCCAACGTAGCCACAGCCACTGGTACAGAAAATACTGTTCCGAGACTAGCGCGAATGGCATTCGGATTGAAAACTTCGCACTGTGGGTCGATCAGGATCAAGCCGGTGGCTCCAGAAGTGGCCACCGTGCGCGCTACTGCGCCGATATTGCCAGGCTTCTCTGCGCGATCGAGCACCATGATCAAGGGATTGGCTGGCCGGCGACAGACCGCCGACAGACGCTCCAGGCTCAGTTCGGGTGGCCGGGCGATGGCTACAGCTGCCGTTCGATCGCCATAGCCAAGCTTTTCGAAAACCTTTGGACTTACCGGCTGAACCAACTCCTCGGACCAGTTGGCCGCTTCATCTTCGACCACAAAGATCGTCTCCAGTTCGACCCCGGCTCGCTGGGCGACTCGGATCTCACGAACTCCATCGATCAGGATCAGCCCGGCCTTGCGCCGAGCTCGGCTGTCGCGCAAACGCGTGGCTAATTTGATCTTAGGATTCTGCAGGCTTTCAATCGTCGGCTTCATAAACTCATCATACTCGACTGTGACGGCTAGGGGCATTTTGCTCAATTTTCATCGGGGACAGACTCGACATTAACTCTCGTAACGTCCACCTTCTGTCCCTGTTTTGATTAATAAAGCCAATGCCTGAAATACCCGTCAGTCCTTACTTGGAACAAGAAGTGTTGAGCGCTTCGCCGGCCAAGCTGCGATGGCTGCTGATCAATAAAGCGGTGCAACTGACACGCGTTACCCAGCAGCTGTGGCAAGAGAACAACCCAGAAGCGACCCAGTGGTCGATTTGGCTGCGCGATGTTTTGACCGAATTGCTAGCAGCCGTTCATGGAACCGACGAACTGGCTAAGCGGGTCAGCGATTTGTACATCTACATGCTCAATCTGTTGACCGATGCCGAGCGCGAGCGGGACCAAAAGCGGTTGGGCGAGCTGCTGTCCTTGTTGGAAATCGAAGCGGAAACGTGGCTGATGGTTCAGCAAAAGACGATCAGCGGGGCAGCGGTTGCACCAGCACCCCACATACCAGCTCCAACCTTCGACCTGGCTTCAGGCTCCGAGGGTGCCTTTTCGATCGATGCGTAGCTGGAAAGCGCCACTTGGCAAGCTGCGTAGACACCGCCTGCTAGATGGTGGACGCGAGAGTTAACGCTTTCCACCGCTTGGCAGCGGTGGCTACGAATTTGGCTGCGGTAGCTACTAATGCAGTAAGCTTTAGGGCGGCCCGGGGCGTCGGTGCAGACTGCAAGTTCCTTCGCTGCAATCTCTGCCTGCAATGCGATAGCGTCGGTTGGCAACCCAGCGATATAGGGCGCGCCACAGCGGCATCGTCCCGGGCAGGTGCATGATCGGAGCCAACAGCCACAGGCTGGGCATGCGACGGCTCATGTAGCGAACCGCGTCTGCCCCGCCGAATTGCTCGCCTTGCGGGGTCACAATCCAGAGCTGTTCCATCAACTGATCGTAGCTCAATTGTGGATAACGCTGGCTGACGCGCTGGTCATGCAGGCTGATAAAAGTGAGCAGGCCGGTCCAATCCAGCCTGTAAAGATTCCTGACTTGCGCGCGGCAGAAGTTGCATTGCCCGTCCCAGATGGCCACGACCCTCTCCGGAAACTGATCCGGGTCAGGTAGCTGGCCAGCAGAACTCGACGAGCTCTGCGTTTGGCCATGGGGTGGATTCTGGGATGGACTTTTCAGCACAGTGGGTTCCGTTACGGTGCGCCAACGGTGGACTTTTGCTTGTACAAATATGGGTTCAGCGTAGCATCATTATACATCTTCATTTGGCGGTACGTCTTGTGGCGTTTCTCGCCGGCGAAGATATCGCCCAACAATTCTCGAAGACCTTGCGATAAATCACGTTGCTGCTCGCGGCACATCTGGATGCGAGCCCCCACTTTGTCGAGGTGCGTCACATCGACATCGGAGCGTTCGATTTGTTCCTCGTAATGGAACAATCGCAAGGACATGATGCTCAGGCGGTCGATCGCGCTGCCGGGCGTCTCCGTGTTTTGCCGGGCACCGGGTTTCAGAGACACTTGAACCTGGCGAAGCATTTCGGTGATCGCATCGTCCAGCTTTTCGATGGCATCGTTTCGCTGCTGATTGAAGCGATCGATCCGACGCTTGACCTGGGCAATTTCGCCGTCGCTCACTTCCGGACTGCGAGCGATATCTTCCTGGTGCCAGAGTTCGAAGTTGTAGATATGTTGTTGGCAAACCAGTCCCAGAAAGCCATCGTAAGCATTGACGATTGGTTGCTGATGCCATTCGACGACGGTCACAGCATGCAGTTTCATGATTTCGTCAACATCGACCATCGTAAATCTCCTCTAGGGTCGCAAAGGGCGTCAGTGGCGGTCCATCAGTCTCTATCCTAAGAGTTCTGGAGTCCGCAAGACAAGTGGAAATTGCTAAAAGACGCAAGCTACATGGAGATTGAGGGCTGGCGCAAAAAGGGCAACCGGAATTAGCAAGTTTGCGGAACATGCCGGCCGATACATGCACTGGCTTATCTCTTCGTGGAAAAGGATTTCCGCCATGCGTATCGGCAACTGGATCCGGGTCGCTGTGTTTGGCCTGGGTGTTTGTTCTTGGCAAGCGTCGGCTAATGCTCAGCGTCCCGTAGTCCCTGGTTCGGGTGTGGAACTGACTCAAGTGGGCGATGACTTTGAGGATCCCAAGTGGGGCTACATCTTCAACAACCCCAAGAGCACGGAAGATATCAACGAGGCTCAGAACAATCCGCTGGGCAAATCGACCAATGGCCGTTGGTACGAAGGTATCAAGCGAGGCCAGCCCGACGTGGTTAAGCGTGTACCTACGCCCGAAGGTGGTTTGCCGGGCAGCCAAGGCGCGTTGCTGTTGCAATCGCTCTACACCGGCATTCCGAACAAGCCCAGTCGCCAGATGCATCAGGAAGACTTCATTGCCAACGTGCAGTATCGCATCGGAGGACCAATTGCCGTCTCCAAGACGCCGAGCGTGACGACCCGTGTGTTCTTGCCACCGATCGCTGAATGGGAACGTCGCTCTGGCCCGCACTTTGCATTCCGCGCCGCCGTTGAAACAACCAAGATGAGCGACAAGCAAGTCTTCTTGTTCTCCTCCAAACAAGAAGAGAACGAAGTCTATTGGCCAGGTCTGTTTATTGTTTTGGACAGCAAGCACCAGACTGGCAAAGCCGATGATTACGCTTACTTCCGTGTTCGCGCCAATCGTGGTGGTGGAGACTTTAAAGGGCCACAGATTACGCAAACCGGTTGGTGGACGCTGGGTCTTTCGTTTACGCCTGACGGCATGGTGCACTATTATGCTCGCCCAGGAGTCGAAGAACTGACCGAGAGCGATTACATTACTTCGCAGTATCCTTATGGCTATCGCTGCGAACGGTTCCGCACGTTCTTCTACAATGTGGTCAACGGCGATGATGGTCGAACCTGGTCAACAGCTTGGATTGTCGACGATCCCAAAGTCTACATTGGCGAATCGCCACGCACCGCGCGCGTGCAAGGTGGCAACACGGTCCGCGTACGCTAAGTGGACAGCCGTACTGGGCAATTTCGCGGGATGCAGTATTCGTAATTCGTAGCCACCGCTGCAGCATTCGATTCGTAGCCACCGCTGCCAAGCGGTGGACAGCGTTAACATTCGCGTCCACTGCGGAGAGAACATTGAATCGATGATCATCGAGGGTTTGATCACTTGTGCTGTGACTAGCACGTCTGAGGGCGGGCCGCACGTGGCTGCCTTGGGGCCGGTGGTCAATCCCGAGTTGACCGATTGGACGCTGCGACCGTATCAATCCTCGCGCATCTTCAGTTTGCTGCAAGCTCGTGGTCGCTGTGTTTTTCATGTGATCGACGATCCCTTACCCGTGGTGCAACTGGTCCTGGGCCAGCCGACCGAGCTGACCTTTCAGCAGGTGGAGGCTGACTGCTGGATCATCGAGCAAGCTTGCAGTTGGTACCAGTTGCAGATTGATTCCTGGAACGTCGAGCAACTGCGTAGCGAAGCTCGAGCACGACCGATCGCCCATGGTCAGTTGCGTCCATTCTGGGGCTGGAATCGCGCGAAGCATGCGTTGCTGGAAGCTGCGATCCTGATATCGCGAGCCGGCCTGTTGCCCGCTGACGAGTTGAATCAGCAAGTGCGAGCCCTGCGTTTGCCCGTGGAAAAGACGGCTGGGCCTCGTGAATGGATCGCGTGGGAGCTGGTAGAGCAGTGGTTGAGTGTCAGAGAGCAGTGAGCTGGTGTATCATGGGGCCAGCGTTTTGTTGGTCTTCCTCTACGGATCCTGCTATGACCTCTATTGCACGTTGTTGGGTGTTGAACTGTCTGGTGCTGGTCCTGTGCGGTGCGTCCCACCTGCCGGCTGAAGATTGGTTGCAGTTTCGCGGAACGGCTGGCGATGGCGAGAGTCGCGTCGGCGACTTGCCGCTGAACTGGTCAGCCAAAGAGAAAATCAAGTGGCGTAGCGAGTTACCCGGCGAGGGCTGGTCCAGTCCCGTGGTCTTGGGCAAACGCATCTATGTGACTGCGGCTATTCCGACTTCCGAGCAAGAGGCCACCGATCGAGAGTTGGCTCTGCTGATAATCGATGCTGATTCTGGAGCTTTGCGCGAACGAGTACGCTTGTTTACTCAACCAGCTTCCGCACCGCGCATCCATTCCAAGAACAGTCACGCCAGTCCCACGCCGATCATCGCGGGCGATCGCGTCTATGTCCACTTTGGCCACTCGGGCACAGCCTGTACTTCGCTCGATGGCAAAATCATTTGGAGCAACGATGAACTGGACTACCCACCGGTGCACGGTAACGGCGGTTCGCCGGCGCTGGTCGATGGGTTGTTGATCTTCTCGCAAGATGGAGCCGAGGAAGGCAAAGTTATCGCCCTGAGCGCCCAGACTGGCAAGGTTGTGTGGCAGAAGAATCGCCAAGTAGAAGCCAGCAAGAAGTTCTCGTTCTGCACGCCCCTGGTGACCCAAGAAGGCGATCGCAATGTCGTGATCTTGCCTGGTTCCAATGTGGTCCAAGCGTTGAACACCAAGAACGGTGAAGAAGTCTGGCGAGTGCGTTACGAAGGTTACAGTGTTATTCCGCGACCAATCATCGCGGCGGGATTGATCATGGTGTGCACCGGTTATGATCGGCCCGTTCTGTTGGCGATCAAGCCGGGAGGTCGTGGTGATGTCACCGATACGCACGTTGCCTGGCAAACCAAGACCGCGGTGCCGCATACGCCCAGTCTCAACACTCGCAACGGCCTGTTGTTCATGGTCGATGACAAAGGTATTGCCTCGTGCCTGGAGGCAGCCACGGGTCGCGAGGTTTGGAAGGAGCGAATCGGTGGCAATTTCTCGGCTTCGCCGCTACTGGTTGGCGACGATCTTTATCTGCTCAGTGAAGAAGGCACAACCACGATTATCAAAGCGGATCGGGAGTTTCGCGTGGTGGCCAAGAACCAACTCGAAGAACGCACCTTGGCATCGATGGCTGTGATTGATCATGATCTGCTGATTCGCACCAAGACCAGCCTGCTCCGCGTGACCAAGTGAGCACCATGAAGATACCACCAGCGATACGTGTCGGCTTGCTGACCAGCCTGACACTTTTGGTCGTCGGCTTAATCGTTGGTGGTTACTTCTGGCAGGAGAATCCTGGCCTGGGTTGGTTGATCTTCAAACGGCTCGCGCTGGTTGGTCTGGGGCTCGGGTTGGCTGGCAGCCTGGCTCGCGCGATTCAATACACCGATGCGCACGGGCGCCCCATCGGCAAGGACTGGCCGGCGCTGGGATGCCTGGCGGGTTTAATCTTGGCTGGCTATGTCACTCAGCAAGCTCTGAGCGCGAGTGCGACGATGAAGCAAGTTCAGCCGGGCGAAGTGCTTGAGATAGCGGGCCCGACGCTGGATGGTCAAGAGTTTTCTTTGGAGCAATATCGCGGCAAGGTTGTGCTGATTGACTTTTGGGCTACGTGGTGTGGTCCTTGCGTGGCGGAGCTACCGAACGTCAAGCAAGCCTATGCCCGTTACCATAATCGCGGCTTGGAGATTGTGGGGGTCAGTTTCGATCAGAGTCGCCAAGACCTGATCGACTTCGTGCAGCAAGAGCAAATCCCATGGCCGCAAATCATGTTTGAGGACGAAGCCAGGCAGGGCTTTAACAACCCCAACGGCGTGCGATATCAGATCGACGCGATTCCCGCGACGCTGCTCGTGGACAAAGAAGGTTGCCTGATCGCCAAGAACCTGCGTGGGCCGGAGGTTTCCAGCGCGATCGGAGCGGCCCTTGGGATTCTGCCCAGCCTGGGCGAACGCCTAAGTGAGCTACCTTGGCAACTCTTGAACTGGCTGGCTATCGGCATCATGTCCTCGCGCTGGTTCGTGGTGGTAGTCTGCATGGTACTGCCGGCCCTGGCGGTTGCTGCCATGCAACGAGCCCTCACTCGCCCACCGGCCGGCAGCCTCCCATAGCCTCCCTGGCCATTCTACTCCCCTCCGCGCCTTGGCTAGCGCGCAATCTCCATCAAGCCAGCGCGGTGCCTGTCCCTGTCCTCCATCCGCTCGCTAGCATTGCAAGCTTTGCTAAGCAAAGGCGCAGGGTGTGTCCCCGTTCCCCAGGCTTTTGCTAGCATTCGATGCGCAAAGGGCGGGGTGTGTCCCCAGGCACCGGCCTAATGCTAGCATTAGGCGAGAAACGAACGAGTCACGGGGTGTGTCCCCGCACTCGAGCAATGCTTGCATTGAACTTTAAGTCAACCGGGCGCAGGGTGTGTCCCCGTGCGTTGGCCCTTTGCTAGCATTGGGGGCTACTCGAAACAGAGGCGCAGGGTGTGTCCCCGTTCTTTGGGGTTTTGCTAGCATTCGTGGCGGGCCTTTGCCGAGCTGCCACGTGAATCAAACTGCATTGCGAGGCTGGCGACGCTGGGGCAGGACGACCGGGGGCATCTCTTCAACTACCAAAGCGCTTTGCTGAAAACTGGACCATATGCCAGCATTAACAAAGTCTTGGGGCGGCAACTCGACCGGGCACTTAAAGCCGGCAATCGACAAAAAGTTGGCCAGAATCTGATAACCAACTTCGCTCAAGATCGACTCGGGGTGAAACTGAACACCGTAGATCGGCAAGCTCGCATGCTCCACAGCCATGATCAGCGACTGCCCCTCTTCCGCCTGACAAGTCCCGATGACCCGCAGTTGATCGGGCAGGCCTTCCGCCTGGGCAATCAGCGAATGATAGCGAGCCGCTTGGAAGGGATTGGGCAGGCTCCGAAATAGAGGCGAGTCCGTGTAATGGATCGCGCTGGCTCGACCATGCACGGCCCGCGGAGCACGCACGACCCGACCACCAAAGGCTTCGCAAATGGCCTGGTGACCCAAACATACTCCCAGCATCGGCACCTGTCGGGCGAACCGCTCGATCACCTCCAGGCATTGGCCGGCTTGCTGCGGAGCCTTGGGACCAGGCGAGATGATGATCGCGCCAAAAGCACCAGAGGCAATCTGGTCCATCGGCACCTCGTCGTTGCGCACTACGCGTGTCTCTTGACCCAAACGCCGCAGATAACGCTGCAAGTTAAAGACAAAACTGTCGTAGTTGTCGATCAATAAGAGCATGTCGTTCCTAGACCACCAGTTGATCGATGGCTCGCAGAATTCCTTCTGCCTTGTGCCAGGTCTCTTGTTCTTCCAACTCCGGTTGACTGTCGGCTACGATGCCACCACCCACTGGCAACTGCCACCAACCATCGCAGGCAGTTACCGTACGAATCAATATACTCAAATCCATATCACCGGCAGCCGAGATGTAGCCCAGACTACCACAATACGGACCGCGACACGTCGGTTCCAACTCGGCAATGATCTCCATCGCGCGAATCTTGGGCGCACCTGTAATGCTGCCTCCCGGAAATGTGGCTCGCACTAAATCAAACGGCGTGCGACCGCTCTCCAAACGAGCCTCGATCGAACTGACCAGGTGCCAGACGTATCGATAACCCTCCAGCTCGCATAACTGAGCCACTCGTATACTGGTCGGATCGGCCACTCGCGAGAGATCATTGCGCAGCAGATCCACAATCATGACATTCTCGCTGCGGTCCTTGGGACTACCGCGCAGCAACTGAGCAATGCCCTGATCAGCCACTGGATCGGTCATCCGTGGCCGCGTTCCCTTGATTGGCCGCGTTTCGATTTGCTGCTTCTGCAGAGTCAGAAAACGCTCCGGCGAAGTGCTGACCACTTGGGTTCGTCCGAAGTCCGCATAGCCCGCAAAGGGTGCAGGGTTGGTAGTGCGCAAGTGCAGGGCCAGGTCAGCCGCCGGACAGCGAGCCTTGTGGAGCAATCGCTGAGCAAGATTCACCTGGAAGATGTCGCCAGCATGCACATACTCAACCGCCCGGCCAACTGCTTCGCGAAAGCCTGCAGACGAAAAGTTACTGGTCCAGTTGCCCGACCAGCGCGTCGGATGCTGGGGTGCCAAACGGGCTGCTGGCAGCGAACGAGTGCCCTTGGCCGTTAAGGGACGCATGTCCTCGGCCGGCGTCTCCGTCTCCAAACGAGCCAAGAAATACTGCAGACGTCGATAGGCTTGCACGCCTCGCTGGCTAGGACTCTTCAGCCAACCTTGACTGATAATCCAGCTCTGCCCCTGCTGATGATCCCAGGCCAGCACGACATCGAATAATCCCAAAGCAGCCAGGGGCAATTGGAACTCGTTGTAGCGAAAGCTGGGCAAGCGTTCAAAACAGCCGCCCAGCTCATATCCAAACCAGCCCATCCAGCCACCCTGAAACGGTGGCAACTCCTTCAACGCCGCCTGATGAATCCGAGCCGTCAGACTGGCCACTCCATCAAGCGCTTCCGGATAAGGCTTGTCGATCCGCACGGTCATCAGCGGATCAGCCGCCAAATAGCTATATCGCCCCAAGCTGCCAAACATCTGACTGCTATCCAGCCAAACGCAGCCAGGCAAAACGCTGAGCCTGCGAAAACAGTATTCAGGAGTCCAACTGCTAGGAAGCGATCGAACTAGCGGCTCAAACTGGTTGGTAACAAGCGACACTTGAGGAGGAACAGGCTGCAATAATTTGAATTGGCGCGTAAAGCGTTCAGTTTAATCATTGGCGCGAGCCTCCGGAGCATCGAGAACCACAAAAAACAGGCGTTCTCCAATTCTCTCGCAGACTGAAGTTTTTTTAAGGCGGCAGCGCTTCGTCCCGGCCGCGGTTCACTCGCGAGTGATAAACGCAGCCAAGATTCCGCCGGCTGCCAACCCACCAACCAGGAACAAAGCAAACGGCGTCGGCGAGTGAGACCACGACCAGTTGTCTGTCAGCGTCGTTCCAAAGATTGCTCCCAAAGTCGCAAAGGGAAAGAAGAGTGCAGCCAGTACATTCAAGCGGTGGGCCGACACCAGCATGCGGTGACTGGCCGTCGCTTGCTCTTCCGCCCGGCGCACGACCGCCACATCCATCGAGTTCTTGGCGTCGTCATACAACAGGTCCGCCCAGCGAGACAGTTCATAGGCTCGGTCGCGATGATCGATCAAACTGCGTTCACTGGGCATGGCTTTGCGAGCCTCCTCCAGTACATCCAGCAGATTGCGAAGCGATCGCGCTACCGGAGCCATTCCTTCCAGCAACCTGGAATAATCATCGGCCGATTGGGCGGCGTGTTCGAGCTGATCAAACTCTTCCAACCGCCTGGTAAAGCGTTGCAAGTGTTGCTCCAAAGCCACCTTGCCTGGCGCGCCGTTACTGGCATGCCACTGACCGCTGGAGTCTCGCCAGTACAAGATGCCAACACGCGATACATCGTCGGCCGCTGGCACATCATGCAACACCAACAACAACTGGTATTGATGGTGCATCAATCGTTGCCGCCCCGCCGTGCTACCGAGGCGTTGCCGAAACTCGTCAGGAAGTTGCCAAAGAGCAGGTATCAATGGCGCTGAGGCCATACACAGGTCCTTTTGCTAGAGAATGGGCACGTGAACACTTGCCCAATTCGGGATCAAGGCACTTTTTGTGTCAGGAAGATTGGCCCGGTGCATTCTAAATGGCTCAATTCCCTCGGCATGTGGGCGCTGTTTTCTGTTGCCTGGCCGGATATGCTAAGGAGCCCTGCGGCCGCTGCCTACCAGGCCCAGGGATTTTGTTGGGTGGCGTATGTTGAGTGGCTTAATTGAACCGCGCGTCCCTGCGTCCAGCCACAGGCGGCACGGCCTTTTTTATTCAGCCGTCGTCGCTGGCTGCCTGGCCAGATTTGACTACTGAGGAGAATGTCGATTTTGAGCGAAGAGCACGTATTGGTCATTCCGGCAGAGCGACTGGAACTGCTTGGCAACTTTTCAGGTTTTGCCCCCTTTGACCCTGAGAGCTTTCAAGCCATCTTGGCTCCCGAGTTCATGGAGTTCCGGCCGCGCAGCCAGGTTGAAGAGGACCCTAGCTACAAACAGTTGATTCCCTACTGCATCCTCCAGAGCGGCAGTGGCTCGGAAGGCCGCTTCTTCCAATACACTCGTGGTTCAGGGCAAGGCGAAAAGCGTCTGCATGCCAAGCGCAGCATCGGCATCGGCGGCCATATCTCGCGCGAGGATGCTAACGGCGCTGATCTTTATCTCTCAGGCATGCAGCGCGAACTGGACGAAGAGATGATCATCGAGGGTGGCTACCACCAGCAACCACTCGGCTTTATCTTCGATGACACGACCCCCGTGGGGCGCGTTCACCTGGGTGTCGTCCATCTGCTGACTCTCGAAAACACCAGCGCCCGAGCTCGAGAGAGCGAAATGATCGGCAGCGGTTTCGTCAGCCTCGAACAACTCGTCGCAGACCGCCAACAGTTCGAAACCTGGTCGCAGCTTTGCATCGACCAGTTGTGCGCAGCAGCAGTCTAATTGGACAGCGCCACTGGGCAGCTCACTGGGCAAGCTCACTGGATTTAAGTCTTCGTAGCCACCGCTGCCAAGCGGTGGAAAGCGTTAACTTTCGCGTCCACCCTCTGGCGACGGTGGCTACAAGTCACACAGCATCCAGGTCCACCCTCTGGCGACGGTGGCTACGGGGGAGGAAGACTGATCGTCCCTTAGGAACCGGGCAGCCAGAGTTTGCTCTTGCCAGGCTGGCTATCGGATGCTTGACCAGGCAGGACCAGGCTCGATTGGGGCTCGGCTTCTGGCTCAACGCGGCGGCTGGACATGCGTTGCAACATGGCAACTTCGTCCAAGCCTCGGCTTTGTTGCCGCTGCATCTGACTGATGCGCTGAATGAAGTTGATCAATACCGGATCATCTGGATACTTCCTCAAGGCTTGCTCCATATACTGCCGTGCCTCCATTTCGCGGCCCATTTCTCGAAGCGTGCTAAGAGTACGCAGTACGGTTTCGCCAACCGGCATTTTGCGAGCCACTTGCAACTGCTCGATCTCATTGAGAAGGGGCAGCACTTCCTCTGGACTCTCCACTTCCGGAATAATCAGTTGAAGAGCGCCTAAGCGAGCGGGAGCCAGCTGGGGAGAGTTGCCCCGATTGATGACTTCGCGAGCCGCTTCGATTCTCGCGCGGCCCATTCGCAGCCGATCGTAAGTGATAAACAGCTTCAGCAGTTGTTCGTCAGTGGCTTTCGTCAGGTCGCATCGCAGCAGACTCAGTAGGGAACGGGCTGGTGCCGACTCGAGCGTCATCAAATCGGTTTCAGGCCAGGTAACTTGCAATCGCTGGTACAAGTTTCTGATCGTGCCTGGGGGCAGATAGATGTCCTGGCAGGACTCCAGGTGTGTCAACAAGGCTCGAACCAGCGCACGCTTGGGCTCCTGATCGGCCGCTTCGGCCAAGGTCAGATTCTCCAATGCACCCAGGCGGAGCGACAACAAAATCTGCATCGCTGCCTCGCCTTGTTGGCCCAGAGTCAGCCGCTGGTCAGAATTGCGTTTCTCGCGTACCGGACGCGAGGCAATTTCGACATACGATGACCGGCGAATCTCGATCGGTAGTGGCAGGTCACTTTTGGGAGCCAGCGCGGCCATTATCTTGTCCAGCTTCTCCTGGCTGGATGGCGTGGGTGTCAGCTCAACCAGGGCTCGCGGAGGTCGATCGGTTTGGCGACCAAAGAGCGCGATGATACCGCAGTGACATTCACACGTGGCTCCATCGCTGAGCGTCATGTCGTAGTGCACGACGTAGATGTCTTGCGCAGGCACCTCATCTTTGACCAGGGCTGCAAACATCTCGGCCATTTCTCGACTGTCCTCATGGGGCATTAACCAGAGTCCATCGATCTGGGCTAATGCATCTCGAGCCGCGCTTTCGGATTCGATCTCGACATAACGCGTGAGCAACTCGGGTGCGAGGCTGCGCTTGTTGGGTTCCAGTTCCATGGCCAGGGCCGCAAAGTAATCGCGGCTCTGTTCGTCCAGCTCGCGCAGCCCGCTCAGCTTGCGAGCCGTCGCCAGAGCGCCCTCTTGGTCGACCAAGACCATTTGGACTTCCAATAGTTTTTGAAGTGGCCACACCTGATCCGGGTAGTCGCGCAAGATCGAACGCAGCTTGGTCTCAGCCTGACCATAACGGAAGGTCGCCGTTAACGAAGATACTTCTTGAGCTCGCTCATTCCAGGGTTGGCCATTCAAGTTACCTTCGACAACCAGGTGAGCTTTGGTCAGTACGCTATCGTCCAGCGCTCCCGGATCGACTTGCTGCACGTCAATCTCTTGATTGGACATGTGCTCCAGCAGTTCCAACCAGAAATGCCGCAACGTGGCTGACGGTGATTCTCTCAGCCGCACGCACAAGAACTGCAAGCTGTTCAGGGCGATCGGGTGCACCGACTCACGCGATTCGGCCAGGCCCTCCAGTAAGAATCGCACGCCCTCGGCCACTGGCTCCTCCTCAGAGAAACTAACCAGCGACCGCATCAGCAAGGCCAGCGGATTATCGGGCTTGAGTTTATAGAACTTGCCCACCGTTTCCTTGAAGGTCTCGATCTCGTTCAAACGCAAAGAGACTTCGGCTTTTATCGCCAACAGCCAGGCAGCATTAGGCGTCTTGGCCAACAACTGATTGATGCGATCCATCGCGGCCAAGGACTGATCGCCCGCCATGAGCTTGACGAGCTTCTCATATTCTTGAGGCTGATCAATGCACTTGCAGAACTTGATCTTTTTCCCACTGCCACAGGGGCAGGGTTGATAATTTTCATTGGTCATTGGAACAAAGAATCCTGTGTTTGTTTTGGTTTGGCTCAAGCCTGGAGCGACCAGCAGTTTACCAGATTGTGCTGTCAGCCTGTAGCCCGCGGCGCGGGCTGGAAATACATCCATCAGGCCGCTCAAACAGCCCGCTCGATCAGCTTAATGTTGACGCATGCTTTGCATGCGCTGGTTAAGAATTTTTGCCAGCACGGCATCAGGGGCCTGGCTGGGTCGAATCAGCAAGTAGTCGCTCTTGGAGGCCGCGCATGCGCGCCGCACACGATCCAGGAAACGCTCGAGGGCTTCGAGGTAGCCTTCGCGAAGTGCGCGTGGGTTGCAGGTCAGCGTATCGCTGGACTCAAGTCCCTCAAAGCGTGTCGGGTCAGCAAATGGAAAATCCAACTCGTCATCATCCAGCACATGCAGGACCATCACGTCATGGCCAGCCCGGCGCAGCGTGGAAATCCCTCGCAAGATGCTCTCTTCGGCCCCCAACAGATCGCTAACCAGCACCATCAGCCCGCGTTTGGGAAAGATCTCGACGATCTCCTTGAACACCGCATCCATGTCGGTCTTGTCATCGGGCCTCGCCTCCTCCAGCGAGGCCAAGATGGCGCTCAAGTGATTGCGAGCCGTGCGGTAGGGGACGCGCGTGCGAATGCGATTATCAAACATCACACTGCCCACCGCATCCTGCTGACGCAACACCAGGTAAGCAATACAAGCGGCCAAGGTGCAGGCGTAATCAAACTTGTTGAGCGCTCCGCGACCATAACGCATGCTGGCCGACGAGTCCACCAACAAGGCACAGCGCAGGTTCGTATCTTCTTCGTACTGCTTGATGACCAGCCGATCCTGACGGGCCCAGACTTTCCAATCCACGTGCCGCACGTCATCGCCAGCGACATACTGACGATGCTGCACGAACTCCACCGATTGGCCGAAGTACGGACTGCGATGCGAACCGGAGAGAAAACCTTCGACGATCTGTCGAGCTTGCAACTCCAGCCGCGCGACGCGCTTGACTGCCTCAGGAGGCAAAAATCTTTTTGAATCGGGCATCGCGCGTCAGCTCGTCTTCAGCAGTGGGAGTGTTATCAATCAGTTTGCGAACGACATCATCGGTGGTGATGCCATCGCTTTCGGCAGCGAAGGTCACCACCATCCGGTGACGCAACACCGACTTGGCTAGCGCTTGAATGTCTTCGACACTGACATGCGTGCGTCCGCGCAGCAATGCCCGAGCTTTACCACCCAGAATCAGGAACTGTACGGCTCGAGGACCTGCCCCCCAGCCAATCTGTTCATTGACAAAGTCAGGCACACCTTCGGTTCCAACCCGCGTCTGGCGCACCAGCGCCAAGGCGTAGCGGATCACGTGATCGCTGACCGGCACGCTGCGCACCAGATCCTGCAAGTCCAGAATCTCCTGGCCACCCAGCACCGGCGTCACTTCGAACTTGGCGCGCGACGTGGTGCGCCGAGCCACTTCCAACTCTTCGTTGAACGTGGGGTAGTCGACCAGGACCTTGAACATGAAGCGGTCCTGCTGGGCTTCCGGCAGCGGATAGGTGCCTTCTTGTTCGATCGGGTTTTGCGTGGCCAGGACGAAAAATGGATCGCTCAGTGGATGCCGCGTGCGACCCACGGTCACCTGACGCTCCTGCATGGCTTCCAGCAAAGCCGCTTGCGTCTTGGGCGGCGTGCGGTTGATTTCGTCGGCCAGGATCACGTTGGCAAACAGCGGACCTTCCATAAACCGTCGCTGCAGGGCACCGCTGTGCTCCTCGAGCACTTCGGTGCCGGTGATATCAGCAGGCATCAGGTCGGGCGTGAATTGAATGCGGCTGAACGAGAGACTGAGCGTCCGGGCAAGCGAACTGATCATCAGCGTCTTGGCCAGCCCCGGCACTCCCTCCAGCAGGCAGTGCCCGCGACTAAACAGGCAAATCAACAATTCGTCGATCACCTCTTGCTGACCCACGATGGCCTTGCCCAGTTGATCCAGAATTTCTTGACGCGCCTTCTGCAGACGGTCGATGGCATCGCTGGGCAACGGTTGGTCCGGCGAACTAATCATGCAAACAGTCCCTTCTTTCGTTCAGCCTCTCAAGCACACTCCGGTTCATGGTAACACAATCCCCAGGCCGGGAGTACGTGAGCAGCCGCAAACAGCCACGGGCATCTTACGCACTCTGCCACAAGCTTGACTGGGCGATTAGACTAGGAAGCGGACCGTTTGCACCCTCCCCTCTAATGGACTAATGCCGCCTTCGCAAAGGATCGATTGTGACTGCCGTGGAAGTTACGCCACCTTCGACTCAATCTGCCAGCAAAGCCCGCCCAATTCCTGGTACGCACTTGCCTGCGTTCATGTTTGCGACCGGCCGCGACCTGGCTCGCCACGCAGCTCAAATGATCGCGCGTCTGATTCGCGAGCGAACCGAACTGGGCCAACGCACGGTCCTGGCCCTGCCCACCGGCAGCACACCGGTGGGCACTTATCGCGAGCTGATTCGCTTGCACCAAAACGAAGGGCTCGACTTTTCCTCAGTCGTTGCCTTCTGCATCGACGAGTACTACGGTTTACCAGCCGACAGCCCGCAGACACACAAGCTGTGGTTGATGGAGCACTTCTTTTCGCATGTCAACCTCAAGCCGGAGAACATTCACTGCTTCGATGGCACGGTAGGCCCGTCGGATGTCGATCTGCATTGCCGTCGCTATGAGGAAGCCATTCAAAATGCCGGCGGTTTCGACCTGGCACTGCTGGGCATTGGACGCAACGGACATATTGGTTTCAACGAGCCCTTCTCGGTGCGCAAGAGTCGCACTCGGATGTGTACGCTCGATCCGATCACGCGCCTGGCAGCGGCCAGCGATTTCTTCGGCGAAGAGAACGTGCCCACGCAGGCCTTGACGGTCGGCTTGGGACAGATTCTATCCGCCCGCCACGTGCTGCTACTGGCCCTGGGTGAACACAAGGCCACCATCGTTCGCGAGACGCTCGAAGGAGCCATCACCGACCGCGTGCCAGCCTCGTATCTCCAAGAGCATGCCGATGCCCGCGTGCTGCTGGATCTGTCGGCCGCCGGTGGACTGACAGGCGTGGCCAAGCCTTGGCTGCTGGAAAACGTCAGTTGGTCGGAGAGCTTGATCAAGCGAGCCGTGCTGTGGCTGTGCGAACAAACCGGCAAAGCCTTGCTGAAACTGGATGACGATGACTTCCGACAACATGATCTTCATCAGCTCCTGCGTCATCATGGACCGGCTCAGAAGATTGCGCACCGAGTCTTTCGCTGGATGCAAGATACGATCGAGTATCATCCGGCTGGCCGCGAACCCAAAACGATTCTGTGTTTCAGCCCGCATCCGGACGACGATGTGATCAGCATGGGCGGCACGCTGATTCGCCTGGTCGAAGACGGTCACCGCGTGCATGTCGCCTACATGACCAGCGGCAATATCGCAGTCTTCGATCACGACGCGCTGCGCGTGGCCGATATGGTGACCGAATACAACCGACTCTTCGGTATCGATCAACAGAAATCGCTGGAAGTCGAACACCAGGTGCGAGCTTCGCTGGAGAGCAAGAAACCTGGCCAGCCCGATCATGAAACGATTCTGAAGATCAAACAGTTGATACGCTGGAGCGAAGCTCGCGCCGGCGCAGTACAGGTCGGTTGTCGCGAAGATGACCTGCACTTTCTGGACCTGCCGTTCTATCGCACCGGTACCATCGCCAAGCGTCCGATGGGCAGCGAAGACACCACGATCATCCGCAACTTGCTCGACCAGGTGAAACCCGACCAGGTGTATGTGGCCGGCGATTTGGCGGATCCACACGGCACACATCGCGTCTGCGCTGAAGCCATCTTGAAAGTTCTAGACGACATGCGCAACGAAGGTTTGTCCTTGCCCGAAGTGCTGATGTACCGCGGCGCCTGGCAAGAATATGCCCTGGATGAAATCGAGATCGCTGTCCCGCTCAGCCCAAGCGACATCGAACTGAAACGCCAGGCGATCTTTATGCACGAGAGCCAGAAAGACGAAGCTCTCTTCCCGGGCTCGGACCCGCGCGAGTTCTGGCAACGCGCCGAAGATCGCAATAAAGGTACCGCCGAGAAATACAACCAGATCGGCTTGCCAGAGTTCTTTGCCTTGGAAGCCTTTACGCGCTGGAAAGGCAACCCGATCTAGTCGGTCAGCAGTGGACTGCAGTTAACCGGACTGCAGTTTGAAATATGCTCTCCCAGGCTCTAGAATCACACGCCAACGATTCCCCCACCGATTCTTTCGCCTTTGGAGAAACACCGTGACTTACTGTTCGCCTGCGGGTCGAAACCGGTTTTTGCTGCGCTCGGTAGCCCTGGCCGCGTTGATGGTTTGCTCTAGTTGGTTGACGACTACTGGATGGTCACAAATGAAGATTGGCACAATCGAACGCGCCGCCACCAAGATGGATGATCTGGTTGCCAAAGACGCCGTGATCGAAGTCTTGGCTGAAGGCTTTACTTGGACCGAAGGCCCGGTATGGGTCGGCGGTGCCAAAGACGGCCACCTGCTGTTCTCGGACATTCCGCGCAACAGCATCTTCAAGTGGACGCCCGGCGCAGGTATCTCGCTCTTCATGTCACCTTCCGGCTACACGGGTGTCACTTACTACGGACTGGAACCTGGCAGCAATGGTTTGATCCTGGACAAACAAGGACGCCTGGTCTGCTGCGAACACGGCGATCGTCGCGTGAGCGTCTTGACCAAAGATGGCGGCAAGCTGACCTTGGCCGACCGTTATCAAGGCAAACGCTTGAACAGCCCCAATGACGCGGCGCTCAAGAGCAATGGCGACATCTATTTCACCGATCCGCCCTACGGCTTGCCACAGCGCTACGACGATCCACGTCGCGAACTGGATCACTGCGGAGTATATCGCCTGGCCACCGACGGCCAGCTGACGCTGCTAACCACCGCGCTGGAACGGCCCAACGGGATTGGCTTTTCACCTGATGAAAAAACCTTGTACGTGGCCCAGTCGGATCCCAAGAAAGCCATTTGGATGGCCTTCCCGGTCAAGGACGATGGCACGCTGGGCGAAGGCAAACTGTTCCATGACGCAACCGAGTACGTGGGCCCGAAATACCCTGGCCTGCCCGATGGTTTGGCGGTGGATGCAGCCGGCAACGTGTTCGCTAGCGGCCCTGGCGGCGTGTGGGTCTTCTCACCCGATGGAAAGTTGCTGGGCAAAATCCTGACCGGCGAACGCACCAGCAACTGTAAGTTCGGCGAAGACGGTTCGTCGCTGTTCATCACCGCCGATACTTATTTGTGCCGAGTCAAAACCAAGACCAAGGGCAAATAATCGAGTTGGCGACGCAAGTGTATCAACGAAGCACGCATGCCGGCGCCGGAAAAGTTCCGTTAATCGCGCCATTTTAACTCACCCTGATGAATGCTAGCGGCCGATAAGGGATGTACGGTTTGTTTCGTACCTCCCCGGACGTTAGCACGATGGCAAGAAACTCTACCTTGGTCCTGTGGTTCAGTATCGCCGCTTGGACGAGTTCGCTGGGGTGCACGATGTGCAGCCAGGAACATATGTGGGACTACGGTGGAGTGGGTGGCAAGTGGCAGCGCGGCAATCCTACGTGCGGACGAGTCGGATCGGTGCTGAGCGATGCGGGCGGATTCCAGAGTGGCAGCACGGTCGAGTTCGGCAGCAACTACGGCCAGTCATGGCAATTGGTCGAAGAGCCCGACATGGCAGCTCCACCTGAGAATCAGATCACCGAAGGCGAACTGTTCGAAGAAGAACCCGGCGCTATCATGATCGGGCCGTAGCGAGTTTTTCGTAGCCACCGCTGCCAAGCGGTGGACAACTATGATTAACGCTTCCACCGTCTGGCGACGGTGGCTACTAAGGCTTTATTTGCCGCTTACCTTGGCACCCAAACGTTCGGCCAATCTGAGCAGAGTTGTGCTGGCGTCACCTTCAGCCAGTTTGGCATGGATGACATGCACTTGGGACCGATCGTTCCAAGCCGCATCGAGGGCCGACAGGAATTCACCTTCGGTCTGCACCAGGTAGCCTTTGCCAGCTCCGTAGAGTTCGGGCAAGCGATGATAGTTCCACGGCAGGATCTCGTTGTACTTCCACTCGCCCGCGTGCAAGTAACGTTCGGTACCATATCCATGATTGTCGAGCACAATCAGGATCGGAGAGAATCGGTGGCGCACCAATGTCGAAAGTTCGCTGCCGGTCATTTGAAACGCGCCATCACCACAGAGCACCAGTACGCGTTCTTTAGGCCGAGCGAAACAGGCCCCTACCGCGGCCGGCACCGAAAACCCCATTGAAGTGTAGTAGGCTGGGCTGAGGAAGTCGGTGCGTTGGTGAATGCACAGTTCGGTGGCTGCAAACAGGGCGTCACCGATATCGGCGATGACGATTGTATCTTCGTCCAAACGCTGGTCGATGGCCTTGATCATGCGGCTGATCTTCAGCGGCTCAGTGGGCATGGCTTCGTAGGGTTTGCTGGAGCGCGGTCGCAGGCCATCGGGTATCTCGCGCACCACCGGCTTGGGGCCGGCCGCGATCAAGCCGCTGATAAATTCTTCCAGCAGGACATGATGATAGTAGTGATACGAGATTTGCAATTGTTCGCTGGTCACGTAGATGCACTTGGAGACATCCAGCTTGGCCGTGTAGATCCCCAGGTTGATGTCGGTCATGAACGCGCCTAGTAGCAAGACGCAGTCGCTGTTCTCCACATACTCGGTCACTTCAGCTCGGCCCATCGCACCTTCGTACAGACCGATATACAGCGGATGTTTTTCGGGAACTACGCTCTTACCCAGCAGCGTTGCAGCCAGCGGAATCTGTGCTTGTTCGGCCAGTTTCAGCACCTGGTCCTGCAGGCCGAAGCGATGAATCTCGACGCCTGCGATGATGATTGGGCGCTGAGCCTGGTTGAGTCGATCGACGGCTTCGCGCAGAGCCTCGCTCAAGACAGCGGCATCGGTCGGTTGAACCTCGCGGCGATATGCGTGGGCCACCGGCGGTACGACGCTGACCATGTCGCGTGGGATCTCGATATAGACAGGCCGCTTGAATCGGTCGGCTGCATCCAACACGCGATCGATCTCACTGAAGGCCAACAGCGGATCGTTCAGTTCGGCCGTCGCGATACAAAGTTTTTCAAAGACTTGCAGTTGCGTATGAAACTCGCGGACCTTGTGGTGCAGCAGTGGATTATTGGTGCGTTCGTTCAGTCCCGGCGCACCGCTGATCAAGACCACGGGCGACTTTTCGGCAAAAGCACCGGCCAGGCTATTGCAGACACTCAAGCCACCGACGCAATAGGTGACACAGACCGCGCCCATCCCATTGATGCGGGCATAGGCATCAGCAGCAAAGCCCGCACAGTCCTCGCGGGTGCAGCCCACCACGTTGATGGGACTCTGCTCGAGCATGCTGTAAAAGCTCAGCACATAGTCGCCCGGAATGCCAAACACATCGCGGATGCCGTAGTCCTGCAAACGGTTGATGAGGTATTGGCCAATCGAAACTTCACTGGAGCGCCGACTCCGATTCGTGGACATGGAGAATTCCTCAGAAGGTCTATGAGTAGGTGGCTATCCGTAGATGCCTACCCAGAAATGCGCCATAACGGCTCGCGGCAACGCACAATAAACAACAAAAGCACCAAACTTGCACTCGGCCGGCGCAGGAAACGCCTCATCTTTCGACCAGTTATCGACCTTAATCGCCCCCTCTACATCATGCCGATACAAGTCGACTATCGGATTGTTTTAAGGTGCCCGGCAGCGGTTAGTCGTGCATGTCCCAAGCGTCCAGCCACACAGTCTTAACCGGTTTCATTTGGAACTTTTCACCCAGCTCTTGGTGCATGTGTTTGAAGTGCCCCGCACCGTAGAAAATCCCCAGGTGTTTCTTGCCGGCGTCCAGCTCGCGCTTCATTACCTCGAGCGCTTTGGCATTGCGTTCGGTAATCAAAGTACTCTTGCCGTCGTCGCCCGAGATGGCAGCCAGTTGTCCATCCATCTCTTCCATCTGCTCGGCAAACACGCGTTTCATGGCCAGTTCGCGATTCTGGGACAGCATGGCACTCAGCAAGTTCAGATCGCCGCCCTTCCGCGAGCTTTGCATGGCCAGGCTGGAGCCCATGGAACGCATCAGGATGGACATGAGGCCTTCCTGTCGCTGCGTCAGACTCTGGCTGAACTCTTCTGGGCTCATATCGGCATGCACGAAGTTCTTGGCCTGATAATCGATTTCGTCCAGTTGAAAACTGAGCCCCAGCGCGTCTTTCATCCCGCTCTGCACGGCGCTGACTGGACTGCCATCTTTGGCCTCGCGATTCTCCAGCTCTTTCACTCGGTCAGGATCGCTGACCATTTCGTACAGCAGCGCATCGTAGCTACGAAACATATCGTTGAGCGTCTTGTAGTAGCTCTTGTCAGCGATATGGACCGCACCGATCAAATCGACCGTGGCCCCGACGTAAGGACCCGCTTCTGCTTTGTAGGTCACCACCGCCGTCTGCATAGTGACGACTTTGTTGCCCTCCTTGATAGTGCGAACGAAAACTGTTTCGTCTTTATCATCGGCAGAGGTCCGAACAGCCGGCGACGCCTCCTTTTTGGGACTTTTGGGTTTGTCGTCCGCCACGGCCAGTACGCTGACCATCAAAGACAGTACCGACACTCCAATCCAGGCCGGCCAGTTAACAAATCGCACGATCATAGTTGAGATCACCTACAGTGCATGGTTGGCAAAGGTCTGAAGCCACACCAGCTATTCTAGCTTGCCCCTGGCCCAGCGAAACTGGCGAGCCCGCATTCGCTGGGCCATTGAGAACAAGTTCTATTGCATTGTTCAAGTTGAGACCGCGCTATCGCATGTTATCAAGTGCCGCTGCTAGCCCGAGAGGCAAACTGAGCCCAAGGGCTCGATGGCGTGTGGCTGGGGTGCGGGCGAGACTGTCGGAGGTTCGGCCGACGTCGTCGACAGTGGCGGGGCGGGGAGGGATGGACGGGATGGGGCCGACGCGGCGCGTCGGGGATACATCTTCCGACGCAGGCGCGTCGGGCTACACTGCGCGTCGGGCTACATCTGGGCGTTTGAGGCGAGGTTAATTGAAGTAGGCTACGGCGTTGGTGAAGATCGCCAGGCCGTCGCCGTGGGCGGGCTGCTCGCTGCGCCTGGTCCAGAAGGGATGATGAGTCGCTTCGATGTGACGCTCCGGGTGGGGCATCAGACCAAAGATGCGGCCGCTGGCATCGCTCATTCCAGCCACATTCATCTCGGAACCATTCGGGTTGGCAGGGAAGGGCAACGGGTCGTTGACGGCGGGGCCATTCTCAAGCGAGTAACGCAAGCAGAGCTGACCAGAGCCGGCGAACTGACAACCGCTCTCGTCACTCCGTAGGACCAACCGCCCTTCAGCATGAGCCATGGGCAGGTACATCCGTTCGATGCCACGCAAGAAGACACAGTTGTTTTCGGTGGTGGCCAGGTGAACCCATCGGTCCTCAAACCTGGCTTGACGATTCAGGGTCAGCGTAGCCGGTGGCTGGGCCGGGTTGGCGAAGAAGATTCCCAAGCGCATCATGATTTGGAAACCATTGCAGATTCCCAAAACCAACCGATCACCACTGCGAAACTTGTCGACCACGTCGCTCAAGTGCACCGACAGTTGCTGAGCCAGAATGCGGCCGGCGGCGATGTCGTCACCATAGCTAAAACCACCCGGAAAGCACAGGATCTGGTGGTCATCGGCCAAGGCCGGAGACTCGATCAAACGGTTAACATGCAGCAGCGTTGTCTTGGCGCCCGCCAGCTCGAAGGCAAACGCAGTCTCGACTTCACAATTGGTCCCAGGGGCTCGGAGAATGAGCACCTTTGGCGTCGCCATCAATCAACCTCGCGATAGTCTGGAAAACGGGATGCCGTCGAAAGCTAAAGTGTGACCCCCGCGGGCAACTCTGCCAAGGGGACCTGTCCCCTTTCGCAGAGCCGAGGGAGACTATCAAATATCGGCTGATCAGTCAGGGTGTTTTGAACTCTCGGGTAGAAGGTGCTTGCAGGTATGCCGCAGATCAAGGCTTTTCGCGGATTGCGTTACAACATGGCTCAAATCGGGTCGCTCAGCGACTGTATCGCCCCGCCGTACGATGTGGTCGATAGCCAACTGCAAGCCGAACTGTATGCCAAGAGCCCTTACAACTTCATCCGTTTGGAACTGACTAAACCCGAACCCGGCGATACCGATCCCAACGCCGTCTATAGCCGCGCGGCCGCCTTGTTTCGCCAGTGGCGACGCGATGGGGTCCTGCAGCCCGAGCCCGATCCAGCCATTTACGTCTACCACCAGATCTTCGACTACGCTGGCCGGACTTACACCCGCCGCGGCTTCATGGCGCGAATCCGCCTGGTCCGATTCGGCGAAGGCAATATCTATCCACACGAACAAACACACGCCAAAGCCAAAGATGACCGCTTGCGACTGACGCGCGCCTGTCAGGCCAATCTCTCGCAAATCTTCGGTCTCTACCCAGATCCAGAAAACGCCGCCCAGAACCTGCTGGAGCAGCACATCGCCGGTTCAGCCGCCCTGGAAGCGGTCGATCACTTGGGCGTTACCCATCGCCTGTGGCCGGTGAGCGATATGAACGTCATTCATCAAGTGGCTTCCTTGGTGGAAGACAAACCGATGTTCGTCGCCGATGGCCATCATCGCTATGAAACCGCCTGCAACTATCGCGACGAACTGGCCGCCGCAGCCGGTGGCCAGTTGCCCGATGAACACCCCGCCCAGTTTGTCCTGAGCATGATGGTCAGCATGGACGATCCGGGGTTGATCGTACTGCCGACCCATCGCTTGATCGAAGGTTGTGCCACGCTGACCGCCACCCAAGTGCGCGAGAAACTGGGGCAGTACTTCGATTGCGAAATCGCCGGTAAAGGCCCTCAAGATGCCGCCAAAGTTTGGCAGCGCATCGAAGAGCAGAACGACCAAAGCGTACTGGCCTTGTACACCACAGCCGACCAGCAGTGGACCTTGGTCTCCGCCACCGTGGCTGCGCTGGACCGCATGCGCGATATCGCTCCCGAGCATAGCGATGACTGGCGCGGCTTGGGTGTAGCCATCCTGCATCGACTGGTATTCGAAGACCTGCTAGGCGTTCATGAAAAAGAACTGCCCAAGCCCACCTATGTCCACCTGGTCGATGAAGTTGTGGCCGGGCTGGAGGGACGCTTGGAAGGTGCCAAGTCTTATCCGCTGGCTGCCCTGGTGATGCCCGCCACTGTCAATGACATTCGCGCTGTCAGCCTGCACAACGAACGCATGCCGGCCAAGAGTACCTACTTCTATCCCAAGCTGCTGAGCGGTCTAGTGGTTAACCCGCTGGACGCCAACTGAAGTCACTATGCGCTCGTATAACAGTTCGTACTTGCGCAGCTGATCTTCCAAGCGAAAGTGCTGCTGAACGTGCGTCTGATTGGCCTGGCCACAGCGGGCGCGCAGTTGTTCATTGTCGGCCAGGGCAACGATGCGCTCGATGAACTGCGACCAGTTATTGGGAGCGGCCGTTTGCGCTTGGGCCAGCTCGCGCGGGTATCCATCGTCGGCCATGATCAGTTGCTCGACGCCATCGACGGCAAAGGCCACAAACGGTCGAGCCGTGGCCATGGCTTCCAGCAAGACGTTGGGCATGCCTTCGTAGAGGGCTGGCAGAATCAGTATTTGGCTGGCGTGCATCCAAGCCAATGGATTGGATTGCCAGCCCACCAATTGGACTCGCTCATCGAGCCCCATTGCTTGCAAGCGCTGACGCAGCAGTGGTTCGAGCGAGCCTTGCCCCAGAATCGTCATGCTCCAACCGGGCAGGCGCTGGAAAATCTCGGGCAAGCGTTCGGCTAGTGACAGGATACCCTTTTGAGCTTCTAGCCGACCGACAAAGATCAAGCGTGGACCAGCCTGAGATAAGGCAGGCGCTGCGTTAGAGGGCCAGGCCACCTGATCAGCCGTTGGAAGGCGAATGCCGTTGGGGATAACGCTGACCAGTTCGCTGGCCAGGCGCTGCCGCTGGACGGCATGCTGGAGCACATCGCGGCTGACGCAAACCATGTGTTGCATGCGGCGCGAGACCAAACGTTCCAGCCACCAACGGCCACTGCGTGGCTCACTGACGCGCATGCCGGCCACCCAGGGAAAGGGCCTGGTCCACAATGCCCAGCCCGTGATGATGTTGGCGTGCCAAAGCATCGACTGCACAATGTCGGGTTGAAACTGCTCGAGTGAACGGCGCAGCCACCGAGCGATTCGCCAGGCGTCGCGACTGCCGCGGGCGTGACCGAATTCGACTGCGATGCCTGCGCGCTGCAGTCGCTCGAGCAAGACAGCCTGCGGGCCGCGCGGGGCAGGGCCCAGCGACCAGACGCGCACCTGGTGAGCTCGCTCTGCCAGATAGAGCGCTAGCTCGGTCAAGCACAGCTCAGCCCCGCCTGGATCCAATTCAGTGATTACTAACCCGATGCGCAACAGTCCAGCTCCTTATGCGTTCCTCATTTTAGTCTGCCAGTGTATCCTTTAGAGACATTATGCGGGGCCAGGAGCAAATTGATGCCTTCATCATCAGACCAGTTCAACGATCTGAACCAATATGATTACACGCTTCCCAGAGAGCTGATTGCACAGCAACCGACCGACCAGCGGATTGATGCTCGGCTATTGGTCGTCGACCGCGCCCGCCAGGAGATTTCGCATCATCATGTGCGTGACCTGCCGGAACTGCTCAACGCCGGTGATGCACTGGTTTTAAACACGACCAAAGTGATTCCAGCTCGACTGGTCGGCTCGCGCACCAGTTCGGGCGGCCGCTGGGAAGGTTTGTTCCTGCACAGTAGCGCCGACGGCATTTGGGAAATGCTCAGTAATACCCGCGGTCACCTGACACCTGGCGAGACGATCACGCTGCGAGATCGCGAAGGCCGACTGGCCGAAGCGCTCGTGGTGGTGGCCCGGTTGCCTACTGGTCACATTGCAGTCCGGCCGATCGAGGCCGAACCATTCGAACAATTCCTGGAACGTTTTGGCCGCGTTCCCATTCCGCCCTATATTCGCGATGGCCAGATGGTTGACGATGATGTGCAGCGTTATCAGACCGTCTATGCCAGGCAAGCCGGCTCGGTTGCCGCTCCTACCGCCGGCCTGCATTTCACCGCGGACTTGCTCGAGCGGATCCAACAGCGTGGAGTGGTACGAGCACCGGTTTGTTTGCACGTGGGCTTGGGGACCTTTCGACCAATCAAGACCGACGACCTCAGCCAGCACACCATGCACAGTGAGTATGGTGAGATCACCGACGTGGTGGCCAAGCGTCTGACGACTTGCCGATTGGATGGTGGCCGGATCGTGGCGGTGGGAACCACGTCGGTCCGTGTGCTAGAATCAGCCTGCGCTCACAACGGCGGCACCTTGGCCGCCTGGCAGGGGCAAACCGACATCTTCATCCGCCCGCCGTACCGATTTCAAGCGGTCGATGCGTTGATGACCAACTTCCACTTACCCAAGAGCACGCTGCTGGTTCTCGTCTGCGCTCTGGCCGGCCGAGAACTGATCATGCGGGCCTACGAAGAAGCCATCTCGCAGAAATACAGGTTCTATAGCTACGGAGACGCGATGCTGATCGTGTAGAGATTCAGGCTTCAGACTTCAGACTTCAGACTTCAGACTTCAGACTTCAGACTTCAGACTTCAGACTTCAGACTTCAGGCTTCAGACTTCAAATCTCAAATCTCAAATCTCAAATCTCAAACTTCAAACTTCAAACTTCCACCCCGCATGAAGCAAGTGATTGCGATCGTTCGACCTTATCTGGCTGAAAGAGTGCTGGAGAATCTCAAGCTGGCTCCGCTTGAAGCGCTGGCGGTGCGCGAGGTGAAGGGGTTTGGTCGGCAGAAGAATTACTTGGACGAGTACCAGGCAGGCGAGTTTGAATCGGTGTTTTTGCCCAAGGTCGAGATCACGATGTGGGTTGAGGACTTTCGCGTGGAAGAAGTCATGCGGCGCGTTATTGAAGTGGCTCGCAGTGGTCGCATGGGTGACGGCAAAGTCATGGTCCTGCCGGTCAGCTCGCTGGCCGGAGCCGAAGTAATCGACATCTAATCTAGCCTGCTCAAGCGTCGCTTTCGTATCCAGCAAATCAGGGCCACGATGCCAACTCTCAACCTAATTGGCCATTGTAACCCCGCAGAATCCCGAATTTAGTGACCGCTCTGCGCGGAAGGTTAAAGAGAATGGGGGTAGAAACCCCGCCGCTACCCAGCTTATAGCGCATCTTTAGGAGAACCCCGCCTTTCGGGATTGCGCGGGTGATTGATGCTGAGAGTAAATGCGGGAAGTGTGGTCAAAAGTTTAGCAGACCAGCCACACTTTCCTCCACATTGCTTTCGCATGCGTACTCTTTCGAGCAGTGGCTATGATCGACACGGTTGCATCCTCGGCTTTTGTACGATCGCAGATTGTTCAGCATAATCGCTCTGCGTTGGGTTCACGGACTGCGTGTTCTGAATGCCCGAGTTGCTCTTCCAAGGACTGGTGGCGTCGCAAAGATATGCGTGAAAGAAACGTGTGGTTCTTTGAATCGTTACATCGATCACCAAGTGGTCCATCATGGTGGTGATACGAAGATCTTCGATGATTCGGTGAAGGACATGATCCATGAGTTGACTGGCGGAGTGCCGCGATCGATCAACAACATCGCCATCACGTGCTTGCTCGGCGTCAGTAGCAAACGCACGCTGCGTATCGCCGAAGAAGTGTTCCAGTTGGCCGCCACCGAGATGCACTGGAACTGAGAAGGAGAGCGAATATGCCCCGAGTGATCATAACCCGAGCTTACCTTCATCGCCTTCGCAACGAAGTTCCCTTCGCCGGGCTATTCGTAACCACACCGGGGATGATTCGCCATCATCCCCATTTTTAAACACTACGATGGCCAGCTAAAGTGAGAACTCAGTAGCCAATTAAGTTGAGAGTTGGCATTTGGAGCAAGTTAAGCGATTTTGTCTTTTCGGGATCTCTGCGAAATTCTCCATCGTCTCAAGATCACAATCGAACCGGCGCAGGCCACCAGAGCAAACGTGCCTGGTTCTGGTACAGCTGTTATCTGTACTGTGACTCCGAACGTCTTATCAAATGCCGGGCCAAATAGCTCGCTGTCAAGGCTTGTCAGATTTTGATCCCCCAGACTGAAGTCATCAAAGCTAGTGTCTAAATCTCCGAAGCGAATCGTAGTTGTTCCGTCGCCGATTACTCGGAATTTAGCATTTGCTAATTGCACGCTGGCTACCTTCGGCGGAATGAGAGAACCGCCGAAGAAATCAACTTGGCCAGGTGTGGAAAAATCAGCTCCATTTCCAATGAATGGAAATTGAGGTGAGATATCTACACTTAAACCCTGCAGGGTCGCTGAAGAAAACATTCCTCGCAATCCGAAACTAAGCAATCCATCCTGGGTAATTCGGCTGGTATTGGTTTCGACCAAGTAGAGATCGAAGCTAATCGTATCTCCGATGGCAGCGTTAATGGTAGGCGTTGTACCATCAGGGCGAGTCGAAAGGATAATGTCTGCTTTACTGCTGGCTGAGCACGTAAAGCATAAAACAGATAGGATTCCTGTCAAAAGTCTGCGATTAATCATGGAGTATTCTCTTGGTGTTAGCGAAATATAATACGTTTACGATACTGTTGGTTCATTCGCAACAGATCGCGATTGTCGATGACGCCGCTTAGATCAAAGTCAAACGTGGCGTTGTAGCGGGCGTCGCCTGCCCGAGTTCGGTAAGCAGCATTGAAGCCTGCCAAGTCAAAATTGCTGACGACTCCATCGCCATCAGAATCACCCAGCAAGCGGAAGAACTTGTCCGTGGCGAGCACGTTGTTCTGGGCATCCCGCCCCAAGTACGCGTCACCTCCTTCGATGCCGTCTTGATTGCCGTCAAGCAACTTCCCATTACGGCTGATTTTTAAGGTGTTGATCACCAGGTCGTAGTTGCCATCCACGAGCGAACCTTGAGCTTCGATGAAGGCACCAGCGAACCTCAAAGTAATGACCGTTTTGCCAGCCAATGTGGTTGGAGTTGCAATCGTTTCAACAAGGCCACCACCAACTCCTCGCTTGCGAACTTGGAATGGTCTGCTACTAAAGTCACCTGTGTTGAGATCTTGGAAATCGACTAAGCCATCAAAGCTAACGACAACTTCGCGAACGAGCGACCGTTGGATGGCACCGCTGTTGACTTGAATCGCCGCGACTTCTGCCAAGTCATTGACAGCGATTACGAAGGATTTTTCAAAAACGATTCCGGTGCTAGTTGTAGTGCGAACGCGGATCGAGTAACTCGATTTGGCTTCAAAATCGAATTTTGAGGCCGCTTGCAGTTGGTCGCCGACGATAACGAAACTGGCGTTGTCGTCACTGCCAGCGACAACAACCAATTGATAGGTGGTAGTGACACCTGCTGGTAAAGGTGTTTGCAAATTGCCAACAAGGCTTCCAATTGCTCGATTCTCGTTGATGTTTGAAGTAGAGAGCAACAGATCGGATATCCAAGTCTGTGCGTCGGAAGTGGAGGGCGCTACTTCTACGTTACCAACGTTGTCTTCAGCAACCGAATAGAACGCGTAGGAGTGTCCAGTCGATCCGATGTAGGTTGCAGACGTGCTGGTTGTATTGGTAAGCCAAGCTTGGTAGGGGTTGCCGTCGATGGACACAAAGATGTCGTAAGTCGAAATACCTGAGCCATTGGCATCATCCGTGCCACTCCAGGAAACCAAGAAGCTCGTCTGTGAGACAATAGAAGTCAATCCAGTGACCGAGCTAGTAGGAGCACCTGCATCGATCGTGTTGAGGGCTTCTTTTGCAGGGTCCGTTCCGGCCGACGGATCCTGAGGATCGCGTTGGTTCGTGGCGATCGCGTTTTGCCCATCGAAGATGATCGTGGCGATATTGCGTAGCTCAGTTCCGGTGGTCAAGTCGCTCTTGGGACGAATGCTATACCCGACAAAGCCTTGCCCGCGACCTGTACCATCTTCAGGAGGTAAGAAACCAGTTTGGACATCTGGAGGCAACTCAGTCAGCGGGTCGACTGATTGGAAGATCACTCTCACCAAGCCTGTGACGGGATTGAAATCCATTTCGACTTGCAAGTCGAACGAGCGATCGCCAAAAACCACTGGCAGTGTATTGTAGGAGAACTTGCTAATCCCATCGAGCTTTACAACGGTATCACCAAAACCAAACTCAGAGAAAGTGAAAGTACTCCAGTCCAAGAGCGGTGAAAGTTGATCGATGATTTCAACACGTTGAGCTGGTGCAGTCGCCGGCCGAAGCGGTATCGGATCGCTGCCCGGTCCAAGGTTTTCGAAATTGATCCGATACGGAATCTCAACACTGGGCGCGATGAACGATTGAGGAC
Source organism: Ottelia alismoides (assembly GCA_037367405.1). Lineage (NCBI taxonomy): Eukaryota > Viridiplantae > Streptophyta > Magnoliopsida > Alismatales > Hydrocharitaceae > Ottelia > Ottelia alismoides. The sequence goes on along the minus strand of JAZKJV010011400.1, from coordinate 4,759,499 downwards.
CAAAGCCAGCAGCGCCTAGTTTCTCATTGGGGTCAATGGACTGGGCAACTTCAGTATTTGAACGGTCACCCAGGACACTTATAGCATCACCAAAAAAAAGATCGGATAGAAAATTGCTTTTCGGTTGCACGGTCTCTTGCGGCTCATTGCCTTGATAACTCAAGGCATTGGTCGTCATGATCTTGCTTACTTGATCTGCGGAGCCGGGCTTCGTAAACGAACGCCTGGAGTTACGAGTCTGATTGTTGAGTGATGTCTCTCTGGATTTGCGACTTTGCTCGCCAACTATTCGTGGGAGACGGTTGCCAGTGGAGTTGTTATTGGGGAATGCGGCCGAAGTTGGAATTCTGGGTAGGGATGGCAGTCGACCATTTTTCGCTCTCGATAAATCGAGCGCAAACGTTCCCTTTGGATCCACTTGACTTGTAACTTCGTTGCCGACATAGCGGCGAACGTTGATGTCACCTCCAGCTAAATCTAGCGGATCTTCAGAAATAAACTGCCCGATTGCGGATGCATAGTAACGAGCTTGCATGAACTTCAAGCCGTTAGATTCACTAGTAACACCGAACTGACCAACAAACGTGAACGGGTTGGCAACAGCGGCTGACTGGAACAGCGTGTCGCCAAAAGGTGCATACACATAGCGGTTGACAACATTGCCAGCCGAGTTCGTAAGCATGCTCGTCGAGCCGATGGCATCGAAGTCATAGAAGTACCGCGAACTGCCCTGATCGACGGCTTCCAGGCCTAAACCGAAGGTGTAGCTCGCAACCATCGAACCGGCAGCATTGAACTCAGCGACCACATGAAACGCGTTCGAGTAGTCGATCAGATATTCGGTTCTTACACCGTTGACCGTAGACGCCGAGCGATAACCGCTAGCGTCGTATTGGTAGGTCCATGTACCCGCTGGACTGGTCACCGAAGTCAGTTGGTTGCGGGTATCATATTGCAAAAACGAAACACCGTCGGGAGCTTCGATACGGACAAGATTCCCGTCAGCATCGTATTCGTAGTTCGTGGTCCCCAAGCTACTGATTTGGTTTAGGTTGTTCGCAGTGGCATTGGTCGTCATGCCATTGATGATGGTTTGCGTGCGATTACCCAGTTTGTCGTATTGGTATTGGTACAACTGATTGCTGATCGACGGATTCGATGAAACAAACTCGGCTCGAATCAGTTGGCTCGACGAATCGTAAGCGTAGGTCCAGGTACCATCGAGAGTCTGGGTGGTAAGTCGTTGATCGAGCAGGTTGTAGGTGTAGAGAAACTGGTTCTGGATCGCATTGTTGGCGGCGTGACTGATAATGCTGGAAATACGTCCGCCGGAATCATAATTTGTGAGCGTGTAGGTGCCGTTGCCTTTGTCTTCACGAATCACTCGATTCAGTGCATCGTAGGAATAACGAACGACGAGTGTATTGGCTTGATCACGCAGTTCTGTTAGTCGTCCGAAAGAATCATAGACGTAGTTGGTCGCAGCACCCGCCGAGGTACTCAAACGCAAACGCTTGCCTGCGGCATCGTACAAATAGTCGATCCAACGACCATTGGGATAATCCACGCGGGTAAGCAGATCTTGAGCGTTGTAGGTATAAGTCGTGGTGCCTGCTGCGTCAGTTGCTGTCGCCAGACGATTGCGACTGTCGTACGTGAAGACATTGACGGTTCCGTCTGACATCTGTTCGCGAATCACTTGACCCGCAGCATTGTAGGTACGAGTGAGCGATTGACCGCGACGATTCTGCAATTGAACGAGGTTACCTAAAGCATCGAAAGTCGATCTTTCGATCGTACCATCGGCCATAGTTTTGGCGATCACATCACCGGCAAAGTTGTAGTCATAGACGGTGCGGTTGCCTTTGGCATCTACTAGAGCACGTGGCAAGACCGAACTGCTGGATGTTACGAAAGTGGTGACGTTGCCATTAGGATCAGTTTGCGATACAAGAGCGCCTTTTCTGTTGTAGGCGTATGATTGTACGCGTCCGGTAGCATCGCTGATTTTCACCAGTCGACGGCCGGAGTCGTAGCTGTAGTTGAAGTATTGGCCGCTTGGGAGAATTCGACGAGCAACTTGCCCGCGATGATCGAACCAAACTTGGGTGCTTTCACCTGTCGTGCTGGTTGTGGTAACCGTTCCCCAGTCGTCGTAACTGAAATCCAACCGACCAACGCCAGGGCCACTGCCGACGCTACTGGAAATCATACGGCCGAAGACGTCCCATGTATAAACCAAAGGGACCCCGGTTGGATCAGTAATGGACGTCAGGCTATGGCGGCGACCGTCGGTACTGGTCGAATCATACGTGTAGTTGACGGTGCCAATCGCTGTCGTCGCGCTCAAGAGATACTCGTTGGTGGCATCGTACGTATAACTGGCCGTGCGCCCGCTGGAGTCGATCATGCTGATGATACGTCCGGCGGCGTTGTAAGCGATATCGATAAAGCTGCCGCTGGAGTGGGCGAGTCGCGTTAGTCGGTTGCCAACATAAGTAGTCGAAACCCGATTGCCATAGCTATCGGTCTGAAACTTCAGTTTGCCATCGGGCGAAAATGTTTGGCTGCTGCCATCGGTTTCGGTGAGCTGGAAATCGAACGAAGCAAGCTGTGTCAAGGTACCGGTATCGTCAGCGCTGCTGAAATAGGTGCCTGGTCGGCGGATATCGGGCTGGAATCGACGTTGCAAGCCCGCGGCATTCGAGATCACAACGATTCCGCCATTCTCCAAGGTCTGCTTGGTCTGCCAATCAGCCATCCAGCCGCGACCGAAAGCACCGATCTCGAAACGTTGCGCTAAACTGGTGGCGTAGGTGCGACCAAACTGAATGTCATCACCGGGTGTCAGGACTTCCATATCGATAGCGGAACCGATACTGGATACAGAGCTGTAGCCGATGGCTTGAGATAATTCGTAGTTCAGCAATTGACTGGCATTGCTGATGCGTTGCCCAAGCCGACTCAAGTAGGACGCGTTGTCGCTTAGCATCCGAACATAGTCACCCCATGTGCTGCCAACACGAGACTGCAAGGTTTGAAAGACGATGGCCCAAACTTCAGGACTCATCCAACTTGGCTTCAAGAAGCTGTCAAAGGCGGACCAGTTAATGGGTGCCGTTTCCTGTGCGGAAGTGACCAAGACTTCCATTTCGATTTGGGTATCGCTGAAATCGACGGGCGGCGTCAATCCGAGGTAAGTTATGGGGACTTGGATGCGTTCACCCGGCTGCAACAGGCCAGCCGTCGATCCACTTGCATAGATCTGGACAATGGAAGAGACGCCGTCTGGTCGAGCGGATGTCCAGAAGCTGGATGCTAGGTTCGACGTGTCTAGCGACAGTTTGGGCTTGTCACTGTCATCGGGGTCTGCCGATCGAACTGTCAGCAGTGGAGCCGGCATGGCCACGACACCTGTATTGGCATACTCGAGGTAGAGTGTTGCGCTCGCACCTCGCCCCAAAGCGCCAGGCATGATCAAACGTGTTTCCAGTTGCGCTGTGCCTGCTGCAAGTATCTCGAAGGCTCCTGGCAAAGTTCGCTGGGTACCATCGGGCAATCGCACGCGGACATCCATCTGGCCAACTGGTAACGATGATAGATCAAAACGAGCAATCATCTGAGTCGAAGCATCGATCGAAACACTTGAGGCCGCGAGTTGTTCAACTCCATCTTTGTCTAAAAAGACTTGTGTACCGACCAGAAATCCGCCACCTTGAATTTGAAGATTAAGGGGTACATTCCTGGCCATCTTAGATGGCGAAATGCTTTGCACGATCAGAGGGACCGCGTCTACCAACAAGTTGAACGGTGTCGTCGCCGCTACGGCGCGAGTGTAGACCAATGCATACCAGGTACCTGCCCCTGCACTTGGCACGACCAGCGATTGCGTCTGCCCGAACGCGGAACTCTGATAGTTGAATTGCTGCCGGGTCGGAGCGGTTCCTCGGCTGAGATAAACTTCGATGTCGGACGCAGATGGCGAAGTAAGTAGGACCGACAGTGGATTGTTCTGCGGAACATTGAAGCGGAAGAGTTGGGCAAAGCCTTCACCTTGCACTGAACCGGAGAACGGTGTCCCAAGAGTCAGTAAAGTCTCTTGCGAAGGAATGAGTTTGAAAGCATAGCTACCATAGCCGCCGACAGCCGATTCGACTTCGATTTGATAAGTGCCAGTTTCTGGTAGCGTTATCAATTCCGAGTCGGTCTCCAGGTTGGAGAAGCCAACATAACCGTTAGCGCCCGTCAACTTGAATCGCAGACCGACAAACGAAGAGTTCTGAATCTGCAAGCGAACCTGTTGATTGGCAGCGGCAGAGAAGGTCCAGCGATCAATACTGGCCGGGCTCTCAATCAACCCATTCATGGTTTCATTTAGTACCAGAGGATAGCTGTCGAGTTTCGCGTCGATGCCAGTCAGGATATAGTTGCCGGTGCGATTTGGTTCAGCATCGGGAGCGCGAACGACAATGCGATAGTTGCCATCGACGTTCAAGGCCGGGATTTCAATGGTTGCAGGAACGCCCACGCCAGAGCTGGTTGCCGTGGCAATCACCGTGCCGCTTGGATTTACAAGTTCGATCGTAGCCAAGCCGAGCGTAGGGGTGGGCGCTGCGGGCTCAGTGGTTCCTCCTGGATTAACCGTCAGCTTCACGCGTTGTCCGACGCGACCAAAGAAGGCCCAGTTGTCAATTTCACCAGGGGCAGAGATCGAGCCGAAGACAGGTGAATTCAAGGACAACGATCCACCATCGGGGATCAACACGACGCTGCCACCAACTATTTGGCCTTCGTTGGAGATCGAGCGTGCGTAAAGAGTTAGACCATTGAGATCCAGTGAAGCACCATTTCCAACACGTAATGAGTCGACGTAGACAACTTCGCTACCGGCGCCAGGTGCGTTGTTAGCTTCATCGACCAAACGTACGTTGCTTCCGAGAATTTCAAGAACACGGTGTGAAAAGTTCTCATTGAAGCCGCTAGTGTTAGCGCCTAGATTGGTGCTCATCACTTCCATTTTCTGAAGTGATGTTCCATCAAGCCGCGTGATGCCAACAGTTGACCAACGGTCATAGGCAGGTGTTGAAGCAGTGAGATTGCCGGCGACGCTTAGTCTGGCGGCAGCGAGGGTGGTAATTGTTCCATTGCCAGTAACAGTAAAGTTTTGACCATTACCGATATCGAGAGCGCCTTGCTGGATCGCGAGGTTGCCGCTGTTCTCAACGGAGACATCAATTTTGGTATTGCCAGATCCATAGCGCTGCCAGGTACCAAGGTTATTGATACGATGAGCCGCGTTTGAGGTGACGGCCGCGATATCGCCATCGCCGATCATTACGAGTGCGCGATTGGCAAGATTGGTCAGTATTCCAGCGGTGGTGCCCTCACCAAATGCGAGGCTTGATCCGTCGTAGGTCAGACTAGAGTCATTGATCAGCTGCGTAGCAAGTACCTTAGCAGTAACGCCACCTATCTTGCCATCGACACCCGGTGCTAACATTAGCGAGTTGTTACCCACTAGTTTTCCGCCGGTCCACACAAACGATTCACGGATTTCAGTATCAGCGTTGACCGCGATTTCACCGCCTCGCATATCAAGGCTAAGTAACGCAGGCGGCATTTGAATTGCTAATTTGCCGCCATTAATCGTGATGCGATTCAGATTCGGTATTACAACTTCAGCATCATAACTTTGATTGGTGATGGTGACTTCTTGCAGAACTGGAAAAATGATGTGCGCTGTGCCGATGGTATCCAGACCAGTATTAGAAAGCGTAGTCAAGATGGGGAATGTGAAATCCCGATCTGTTACCCTGACATTACCATCGATCATGGACTGTAGAGCTGGAACACTTAGGGAGCCTGTCGCATCGACTTCGATCTCGGTCGATAAGATGCTGGTCAACCGCGGCACAAGGAGCAACCCACCTCCATGGGCGATGAGAGAAGACAAGCCTCCGATCCCCAAACCGAAAGGTGATCGGTCGAGGATGGACGTTAGTGCCGAGAGATCAACCTGACTGCCCGTACCGCTGGCTAGGATAGCGAAGTTACGCCCATCGGGATTGCCAGCATCCGAATCCACGAATGTGGTGACTCTGTGCAAATCGATGCGGCCACCGCTAGAGGCCGAAATGGAGTGTTGCCTAATGTGAGAACTGCTGCTGGTAATGGTCGTGATGTTCTGCAGGTCCAGCAGGCTGCCGCTACCAGTAACGGTCCAGGAATTGAATGTGTTGGAATTGGTATTGGTATAGGTGGTGACATTGGGAAATGCGAGTGAACCGCCACCTGAAACACTCAGATTGATACCATCGATGCTTGTCAGTGTTGGCATCACTACGTTGATACCGTTGACGGCAATCGTAGCCTGGGTGAAAGAGGTTAGCGAAGGTAACGCAATAGGGCTGTTAAAGATCAAGCTGGTTGCTGAGAGGCTAGCAAGTTGTGGAGCAAGGATCTGTCCACCTGCGTTGGCTTGCAGGTATGAGTTTCCGTCGATGCCCAAGCTGGCTGAAGAACGGTCAACGATGGCGGTTAGAGCATTAAGATCGACTTCGCTGCCAGCGCCACTGGCCGAGATAGCAAAAACACGTCCAGCAAGTTCACCCTCACTTGATTCTGCATCGGCGATGGTGGTGACTCGCTGCAAATCGATGCGTCCACCGCCAGAGGCTGCGATTATATGTTGTTTATTAAACGTACTGCTACTGGTGATGTTTGTGATGTTCTGTAGGTCCAGCAAACTGCCGTTACCATCGACTTTCCACTCGTTGGAAAGGCCTGGGTTGGTATTGGTATAGGTGGTGACATTGGGAAATGCGAGTGAACCGCCAGCTGAAACACTCAGATTGATACCATCGATGCTTGTCAGCGTTGGCATCACTACATTGATACCGTTGACGGCAATCGTAGCCTGGGTGAAAGAGGTTAGCGAAGGTAACGCAATAGGGCTGTTAAAGATCAAGCTGGTTGCTGAGAGGCTAGCAAGTTGTGGAGCAAGGATCTGTCCACCTGCATTGGCTTGCAGGTATGAGTTTCCGTCGATGCCCAAGCTGGCTGAAGAACGGTCAACGATGGCGGTTAGTGCATTAAGATCGACTTCGCTGCCAGCGCCACTGGCCGAGATAGCAAAAACACGTCCAGCAAGTGCACCCTCACTTGATTCTGCATCGGCGATGGTGGTGACTCGCTGCAAATCGATGCGTCCACCGCCAGAGGCTGCGATTATATGTTGTTTATTAAACGTACTACTACTGGTGATGTTTGTGATGTTCTGTAGGTCCAGCAAACTGCCGTTACCATCGACTTTCCACTCGTTGGAAAGACCTGGATTGGTATTGGTATAGGTGGTGACATTGGGAAATGCGAGCGAACCGCCAGCTGAAACACTCAGATTGATACCATCGATGCTTGTCAGCGTTGGCATCACTACATTGATACCGTTGACGGCAATCGTAGCCTGGGTGAAAGAGGTTAGCGAAGGTAACGCAATAGGGCTGTTAAAGATCAAGCTGGTTGCTGAGAGGCTAGCAAGTTGTGGAGCAAGGATCTGTCCACCTGCATTGGCTTGCAGGTATGAGTTTCCGTCGATGCCCAAGCTGGCTGAAGAACGGTCAACGATGGCGGTTAGTGCATTAAGATCGACTTCGCTGCCAGCGCCACTGGCCGAGATAGCAAAAACACGTCCAGCAAGTTCACCCTCACTTGATTCTGCATCGGCGATGGTGGTGACTCGCTGCAAATCGATGCGTCCACCGCCAGAGGCTGCGATTATATGTTGTTTATTAAACGTACTGCTGCTGGTGATGTTTGTGATGTTCTGCAGGTCCAGCACGCTGCCGTTACCATCGACTATCCACTCGTTGGAAAGGCCTGGATTAGTGTTTACATAAGACGTGACACCGGGTATCGACAAAGAAGCTGAGGCATCGACACGCAGGTTGGCGCCATTAATTAGTGAGCTTCCTTGAATAGTAACTTGCGTGTTTGTACCCGAGGCTCGAAGGGTTCGGCCTGGCGCAACTTCGATACCGGCAGCGAGCGTTGAGATGCCACCACTAAAGGCTGCGGCAATGGTCAGGTCACCGCTATTGCGGACGATCAATCTTTCCTGCGAGTCGATAGACTGAACCATCACATGGCCAGACTCGATAACAATCGACTTGTTTTGCCCAGGGACATCGATGACTACATCGTCAAAGGCAGTTGGGAGCACATTCCCTAGCCAGTTGGCAGCAGTTTCCCAGCGGTCGTCGCCAGCTTCTCCGTCCCAGACAATGGTCGCCAGCAGACGTCGGCTTTCCATTGCCTCGAAGCGCAATCGCCGCAACTGTCGTTTGCGGAGCTTTGCTAGTTTGGTGGAAAATGCCGCTCGCCATTTGGGGCCGCTCGATTGGAAGGATTTCATGGACTAATGCGCAGTAAATGAATTGGAAAAAGAGTACACCTGTACGCCTAGAAAGACGTGGGGAGGCCCTGCAAGCGAACAGGATTTGCTAGAAATGCGCAGATTAACTGCAGATACAGCCCAGAAGGCTTTTGAAAGCAGTCTGATTGGTGGGGCTATGAAGTAGTTTTCGCGCAGACGTTGTTTCGCTGAAAAGCGAACAGCTTGTGCGCGGTTTTTTCAGAAGGAGTACCGACTGCCTGTTGCGTAAGCACTTGCTAAAGCAAAATCCACGACTAGCGCAGATAACCCTACAAAGCATTGCTTTGGGGAGGGTAAAGAAGGTGAGCGAACCCATCCGCAATAGTGGAAAATTACCAAGTTGAAAAGCGATTCTACTAGCCCTCGATCAAGCGAAGCCTGATTCGGCAAAAATCTGAAAAGCTCGAAAACCCAACGAAAGCATTGGTGTTTAAGAAGTTGCTTACTAAATCTCACACCAAGCAACGGAGGGTTTCGAGTGAACGCCAAGTTACGTCAAGCCATCAAGCGACGCAAGCGTCAACTGAAAAATCGAATCGATAAACGCAATATGCCCAGCACGCCGGCCATCGAGGCGCCGAGCATCAAGCTCGAACTGGCAGAGCGGCAACAGGCAATCAGCGCTGGTGGGTTGGCTGTCATTATGCAGCTGATCAACGCTATCGACCTGCGCAAGCACATCAATCGATCAGTACCACTATTCAAACTCTACTTGCCCTACGACGAAGCGGACCACGTATTCAACATTGCTCTCAATCTCTTGGCCGGAGGCACTTGCCTGGATCATTTGGAACTGCGGCGCACCGACGAAGCCTATCTCAATGGTTTGGGCGCCCAGCGTATTCCTGACCCAACGACCGCCGGTGACTTCTGCAGAAGATTCGATGAACTGAAAATTCTCAACCTCATGCAAGGTATCAATCGTGCTCGACAGACGGTGTGGAAGCAACAACCTGCTGAGTTCTTTCAGCGTGCAATCATCGAAGCTGATGGTACCATGGTCGAGACCTCGGGACAGCGCAAAGAGGGTATCGGGATGAACTACAAAAAGCAGTGGGGCTATCATCCGCTGGTAGTGACACTGGCTAACACTCGCGAGGTTCTCTACATCGCCAATCGAAGTGGCAATCGACCTAGTCATGAAGGAGCAGCGTTCTACTTCGATTTGGCAGTCAAACAGTGTCGCGATGCAGGCTTCCAGGAAGTGTTTCTGCGCGGCGATACTGACTTCGCGTTAACGGACAACTTTGATCGCTGGGACAATGACAAAGTGAAATTTGTGTTCGGTTATGATGCCAAGCCCAATTTGATTGCGATTGCCGAATCCCTTGAAAAAGACGCCTGGAAGCCACTTCGCCGCCGCCATCCGCCGCAACCGGAAACCGAGTCTCGCCAAAAGCGTCCCAACTTCAAAGATCAAATCGTTGAACAAAATGAATACGAGACCAAGCACCAAGTTGGTGAGGACATCGCTGAGTTCGACTATCGTCCCACGTGCTGCGATCGAAACTATCGCATGGTCGTCGTGCGCAAAGATGTCGAGGTCTCGAGAGGGCAACAGGTGCTGTTCAATGAACCACACTACTTCTTTTACATCACCAATGAATCACGCAGCAACTGCTCATCTCGCCAGGTTGTCTTTCACGCCAATGACCGTTGTGGTCAAGAGAACGATATCAGTCAGCTGCATGCCTGTGGCGCGCTAGCCGCGCCGTTGGATAATCTTGTGAGTAACTGGGCCTACATGGTCATCGCGTCCCTGGCATGGACACTCAAGTGCTGGAGTGGACTCATGATTCGCCCACAGGGTACCGACAAGCAAAAAGCCAATCAGGCTGAAGTAAAGCACCGCATCGTGCGCATGGAGTTCCATACATTCTTACAAACGATCATCCAGATCCCATCTCAGATCGTCCGAACTTCTCGACGCTTAATCTATCGACTGTTGAGCTTTCGAGAGTCTGTGGAGCAGCTGTTCATGATCCACGATCACCTCAGCCAACCACTACGCTGCTGACCTGGCAGCTCTATGAAGCCAAAGTCTGGATGCTTTGGTACCGCCGCCACGCCTAACCCAAGAATATTCAAATCTATGTCAAACACACAAACTGAAATCACATCGCTGGCAACGCCAGTCCGATCGTGCACGCCAAAATTTTTGCCCCGCCAAATCGATGCTTGGTAAACTAGGAAACGCTTGATTGAGGACTAGCGTACCTTTTCACACAGAATAAAATTGTGCGGGATGTCATTAATGCGAGATTCCGAATAACTGCCAACAAGCACCAGCCTATTATTTCCGCGATTTGAGTCCATCGAACTTATGTCTAAATCTGAGCTGGAGGTGTTGTCTTTCTCGCCTACTGAGTTACAGCGACTACACACAGTTATGGATGCGGGGTCGGCGGAGATCGAGCGTTTGGAGGATGAGGACGTTCGGCAGTGCTTGGCGGCATTGCAGGGGGCGATGGAAGTCTCAAGCACCAGCGATGCGACTGAGAGTACTGCGAACCGTCGATTCAGTGCCCCGCGTTTTGTTGGGAGCGGTGCGTTTGGCATTGTGTGCTTTGTATTCGACAATGCTCTCGGCATCGATGTTGCAATCAAGATGCTCAGGCCGTCACGCAATTCGCCAGTCGTGCAGCAGCGATTCTTGGAAGAAGCCAAGATCACGGCTAGCCTAAGTCATGCTGGCATCGTGCGTTTGTTCGACTCTGGAACCATTGGGCAGATTCCGTACATTACTTCGGCGGTTGTTTCTGGTGGTTCGCTGGCGGATTGGATTGCCAAGCACCCTCAAGGTATGAAGCCTGAACTCGCTTGCAAGATACTAGTGTCAGTCGCTGAAGCGGTCGCCTTCGCGCACTCAAAGCTCACCTTTCACCGCGATATCAAGCCATCCAATATTCTGATGGATACAATCGCGGGCGAAACTGAAGGAGCGGATCCGAAGGAAGTGCGCACAGTGCTGACGGACTTTGGTCTGGCCAAGCGTTGGGACCGCACCGAGACAGCCTTGACGCTCGAAGGCGATATTCTCGGTACATCGCGATACATGTCACCTGAACAAGCCAGTGGTGCTCTGGAAGACTACTCGGTTGCTTCCGAAGTTTTTACACTTGGGATTGTGCTGCATGAGTTGCTGGCTGGGAAAGTGCCATTTGATGGAAAGAGTGGTACGGAGATTCGCAGAGCCATCGTTCAGAGTCGGCCGGCGGCATTGCGACAGTTGCGGCCTAATCTATCCCGGGACTTGAATGCCATCGTTCAAAAGTGCCTCGAGAAGTCACCTGAGCAACGTTATGAATCTGTTTCGGCATTAGTAAGGGACTTGCAACGCTATCTCGCGGGTCAGCCCGTCGAAGCGGCGCGGCCCTCGCTGTGGCGGCTGGCGATTTGGAATGCTAGGAAGCACCCGCTGGCAACTGGATCGTTGATACTGACGGCACTGACTATCTGTATCGCGACGACCGCGATCGGCGTTGCGTGGTGGAATCAGTTGCAGAGCGCCAAGCGTGAACGACAAACCAAGATCGAATATGTGATGCTGTTCGGAAAGTTGGTGGACGATGTTGTCTCTGGCGAGAAGGACCAGCAAACAGCGATCTTGGAATCATTGAACGGATTTAAGGCAAACATTGAACGGGATCTTGAAACAAGTCCTAAGGATCAAGACCTTCGTCATCTGTTGAGCTTGGTGCTTCACTATCGGACCCTAACCTTGGAAAGAGTGGGGCAAGTGGATGAGGCTTTAAGATCCCGCGTTGATTCGGTTGCAATCCTCAAGGCGTTGCGTTTCGAGTTCCCCGACAATCCCAAGTATCGATTTCAGTATCTATTCGGAATGGCGAAGATACGTGTGGCAATGGATGGTTATGAGCAGGCGAAGCTGCTGCCGCATCTGGCATCTAAGATCCAGTTCGCTAGTCGCTCGGAAATTGTGAATGCGATGATTCCCGAGATTGACCAACTGATGAAAGACTTTCGAAAGCCTAGTTATGAGGATGCGTGTAACCAGTTCAGGGTTGACATAGCCTTCGAGATTAAGCGTTTGAATCGAGAAAAGGGAGCTGAGATGATCGAGCAAGCGATCGCCGACACCAAGGCATTCGCTAAACAGCACCCTGACAAACCAGTTTACATCAAGCCAGCTCTGCTGGCTTATTGGAAACTAACAACTGATGCGGAGGAGGCTAAAGACGGCGAATTAGCTTTGAAAAATGCAGCAATCGCATCTGAGTGCTTTGAGCAGTATTTGGGAAACCTCTTTGATAAACTGTGGGTTCGAACGCTGTTCCTGGACAATGAAGTTTGGCACTCGGCAATACTCTGCGAGTATGGAAAATACGATGCAGCCTTGGCTTTGTCGGATAGATGCCTGACCATCGCTGACGAGTTGATCGAGGATTCGCACTTCAGAGTGCTGATGATCGGGCATTGTTTTCAGTTGCGAACAGTTCGTTATTTGAGCTTCAAAGCCCTGGGGAACATGACCGCTGCAGACCAGGAACTTGTCAAGCTGCAGCAGGTTGCCAAGTTTGCACTCGAGTACGAGAGCACTCGCGATGCTTGTCATGCTTACGGTACCAATTCGAATCTGCCTGACTCAGTGACTTCTATTCTCGAAAGTGCAGTTACTGCTAGCCGATGAGTCTTGCCAAGCAACTCCAGATGATCGGATTAGCAGAATCCGCCTAACGCAAACGCGGTCTGGCTGATATCCCAAAGTTGACTTTATGCAACCAAGCTCAGATCAAAATCGTTCTCAGCCCCAGCCAGAATCGACGAGCGAATTGCTGCTGCGTCGAGACCCGCATGCGGTCGACGAATTGTTGAGACGGTACCGACCGCTGCTGCGGGCCATCGTGGCTGGAGAGATCGATCCAGGTTTACGTGCGAAGGTCGATCCATCGGATCTGGTGCAGGAAGCCAGTATGGAAATAGCCAAATCAATCGATAAGATTCAGTCGACTCAAAGCCCTCAGTTCTTGGCTTATCTCAGGCAAGTGGTGATCAACAAGTTGCATGATGCGCGAAGAAAGTTCTTGCTTTCTCACAAGCGCAACGTGCAACGCGAGCAGAAGGCCAACGTGCAACGCGTCGATGAACTGGTTCGATCGGAATCGAGGCGCCAGGGAACTCTAGATGAATTGATCAACCAAGAGCTTTTGGAAGCGACTCGCACGGCACTTGCAAAACTGCCACTTGAAATCAAGAAGGTCCTGCTCATGCGGTTCCTGCGTGAGATGACCTACCTTGAAATTGGGCAGAAAGTCGGGCGTAGCGAAGATGATATACGGATGCTTGTCAAACGTTGGCTCTCGAGAGTCCGCAAGGAAGTGAAAGCCAACCTGTCATCCAGTTCCTAACTTGCTAGTGCTGTGTCCACATTAGATTTTTGGGTAGCAGAATGCGTCAAGCATTTCGAGAGTGTCAATCGCAACGTAGAACCAGTCAATTTCGCAGGGTTGGCAATGTACGGCATTCGATTCGGCTAACGAAGCAACACCGCTGGCTCAGGAAGATCAAAGGCTGAAATCTTAATTCGTGCGAACCAAACAAAGGAAAGGACAAGATCGCATGAAGCCAAACTCTTTGCAGAAACTGAATCGCCCAAGACGTCCGCAACAACAACCGAGGCTAATGAAAGGCAATCTACAGGCGAGATTCTTCTTCTACGATTCGCCTCAGCCGCTCTTGGATGCGGCTGGAGGCATCTTGTTCAGCCAGGTTCGGGACCGCTTCTGAACGCAGGTCGCGAGCCGTTTGGGCCGGGACTTTGGTGACCAGGCGGCAGATGTTGCCATCGTGCAAGTAAACGCGATTACGCCCACCTAGCTTGGCGGCATACAAGGCTTCATCGCTGCGGCGCACCAGTTTGCCGATCTTGTCATCGGCCAGGATCACGCCGACTCCGCCGCTGAGCGTCACGGGGATTACGGTGTCTTCATGGCGAAACTCGGTCTTGCCCACAACACTGCGCAAGCGATCGAGGCATTCGGCGGCCTCCTCCAGCGGGCGAGTCCACAAGACGGCAAACTCTTCGCCACCATAACGCGCTACGCACTGCGCCTCGGGGAATTCCGTGCGCATGGTCTCAGCCACTTTCTTTAACACCGTATCGCCGGCCTGGTGGCCATAGGTATCGTTGATCTTCTTGAAGTGATCGATATCTATCAGGGCCAAAGCAAAGCTCTGATGCTTGCTGGTCCAGGCTGAGTAGAGTTCGTCGAGCGTTTGATCGAAGGCTTTGCGATTGGTCAGTCCCGTCAAGCCATCGGTTCGCGCCTCGGTCAAGTAATCGGCAATCTGATGGGTTTGCGATTCCAGCCTGGCTTCGGCACTATCCAGTCGGTGTTGCAACTGTTGATTGGCTTGCATGATCTGGGTCAGCAGACCGAGGATCTCTTCGCGCGGGGCTTCGCTGCTGCCTTGCACTCGCTGACTGATCGAGCTCAATTGGTTCTGATACTTGGAGACATCGCCCGCAAACTCGCTGGTCCAATGCGACAGGTTTTGTAGAAAGGACAAGAACTGCTGACGATCCACCACCTGGCTGGCCACGCCTGCCCGTCGACCGAGCGCAAACCCGAGTAGTACGCCGGCGATCAATAGCCCAGTGCCGACGGCCAATCCGAGCAAGAATATCGGTGCATTGGGTGGCATGTTTTACGGTTCCTAACTTAACGCTGGACAAAGCCACCTGGCTTACTGGGCAATCTGGCTGGCAGCAGTTTTCGTAGCCTCCGCCGTCAAGCGGTGGGAAACGTTAACTTCCACGTCCACCGTCTGGCGACGGTGGCTACCTGACAGGTCCACCATCTGGCGATGGTGGCTACCGAGTTTGCCAGCTGGCGCAGTCCAACTAAGCTTCGGGCAGTGTCGAGTTTTTGCCAATGACGACGATGCCCGCTGGGCTGATCGTAAACCCTCGGGCCCGGTCATGCTCTGGATCGTAACCTATATGCGTGCCTGGCGGAATAGATACCCGTTTATCAATGATCGCGCGACGAATCTTGGCATGCCGCCCGACCTCGACGCCCTCCAGCAGAATACTGTCTTCTACTTGAGCATAGCTGTTAACGCGGACGTTGGGGCTCAGCACGCTACGTTTAACCGTTCCGCCGCTGACAACCGTTCCCTGACAGACGATGCTATCCAAGGCATGGCCGACGCGGTCTGAGTCTCCGTAACTGCCAAAGACGAACTTCGGCGGTGGCAGATTAGGTTGCAGAGTCCGCACTGGCCAGTGATCGGAATAGAGATTCAGCATGGGGTCGATGCCAATCAAATCCATGTTGGCTTCGTAATAGGCATCCAAGGTGCCGACGTCGCGCCAATAGGCGTCCTGCTTGCAATTCTCGTCTTTGAACGGGAATGCATAGACGCGATAGTCATCGATGATCGAAGGAATAATGTTCTTGCCGAAGTCATGATCGCTGTCCGGCTCGGTAGCATCGCGGCAGAGCTGTTCAAACAGGAACCGCGAGTTGAACACGTAGATACCCATCGAAGCCAGCGAATGCTCGGGATCGCCGGGGATGGTCAGCGGCTGAGCCGGTTTCTCTTGAAAGCCGATGATGCGCTGATGTTCGTCGACTTGAATCACACCGAACTGCGTAGCCGATTGCCGGTCGACGCGCAGCGCTCCGATCGTCAGATCGGCGCCGTTAGCGATGTGATATTCCAGCATCGATCGGTAGTTCATCTTGTAGATGTGGTCGCCAGCCAGGATTAATACGTACTTGGGGCGATCTTTTTCGATGGCGAAGATGTTCTGGTAAACCGCGTCGGCGGTGCCCTGATACCACTGTTCGTCGATGCGCTGTTGGGGAGGCACTACGTCGATGAACTCCTGCAATTCACTGCAGAAGTATTGTCGCCACCCCAAATTAATGTGCCGATCGAGGCTGAGAGCTTTGTACTGGGTGAGCACCAGGATCCGGCGCAGGCCCGAGTTGATGGCATTGGAGAGCACAAAATCGACGATTCGATAGCTGCCGCCAAAGGGCACGGCCGGCTTGGCACGATCCCGCGTTAGGGGTTCCAGTCGCGTGCCTTTACCGCCGGCCAGCACGATGGTCAAAGTATCCTGCATCATCAAGGGAGCAACCTTTCCTCCTGTGTAGGCACCGCAAGTTTCGAACTCAACAGGCGTTCCGCTACCTGCGATGCGTGCTCGGGGCTAAAGGATAGCAAAATTCAAACGCCACCTGTAGCCCGCTCCTTCCCCCCGGGGCCAAGCCACGCCCCCAGGGGCCCAGCCAAGTCGGTGCCTGCACGCCAATCCCCGCGCGGCGTGGCTGGCTGGGCTGCCCCGCAGGTTCAAGGCTGGCCCAGTGGGGATCGAGCTGGCCCCGGCCAACCGGGCTCGTCCCGGGGAAGCTTCTCGGTTGCCGGGGTGTTTCTGGGGCAGTTTGGGGCTGTGCAAATACGGCAAATTGGCTATCCTAAGCAGCGACTTTGAAATCATTTTTATTGGCAATTCACTTGAGATTAGAGAGTTCTCTATGGGAACAGAACGTACCCGCGAACTTCGCCGTCGTCGTCACCGTCGTCATAAGGTCAGCGCCCTGGTCAAGAAGGCAGCCAAGGCCTCCAAGAGCGAAAAGGGAGTAATCATCGAGAAACTCCGCAAGTTGACCCCGGGTGCACAAGAGATCATCGATCGCGTTGGCCTGGCTAACTAGCCAGCCAAGCGAACTTAGTCTGCTATAGAGCCTGACAACGGATGTGCCAATGTGGCACGGAGCCCTGGGTGGCAACGGTGTCGGTTTGGCAACTGAGTAGCTTGGGCTGGTGTATCGGTTTGGATACCCTGTCGGGTTCGATTTACCAAAAGCGATCCGACTGGTAGAGCCAGGCAGGCTTTGGGGCGCAAATTGGCCCCGGAAAAACGCTGGTTATCAGCGCTTGCCGGCTGACGGGAAGAGACACTGCAGCTCGCCCTTGGGTTGGAGCCAGGCTGTCTTTGGCCCGCCAGATGCATATGATGGTTGGATGCAATCAAATCACTGACGATTCAATCTTTGTGAACTTACCAGGAGCGATGCTGCGATGGGTGCAAACACACTCGAAATCACCGATGACAACTTCCAGAACGAAGTAGTGAATTCCAACGAGCCCGTATTGGTTGACTTTTGGGCTCCTTGGTGCGGCCCATGCCGACAGATCGCTCCGCTGATCGACCAACTGGCCGATGAATATGCCGGTTCGGTGAAGGTCGGCAAGCTGAATATTGACGAGAATCCCCAAGTGACCAGTCAATTTGGGATTCAAAGTATTCCGACACTAATGGTGTTCAAGGGTGGCGAAGTAACGGAGCGCTTTGTGGGCGCGCCGCCACGGGCTCGGATTACCGAAGCCCTCAACTCCGCCAAAGAGTAAGCTAGTGGGCCAACCACTGCCCGGCTTGGATACGGACGGCCGGAAGCGCGCGTGCCGCAGAACTTTCTAGCTGCGACATGTGCGTTTCCGGCTGTTCCACTTGCCGTGCGCAGTAGAGTTGCTCGTGAGGGGAAAGCGGCCATGGCCGATGGAAATCTGGATGTCGAGCAACTTGCGGCCTACTTGCACCTGGCACCGCAACAAATCACAAAACTGGCCGAGCGGGGTGACCTGCCCGGCCGCAAGGTCGGTGGCAGCTGGCGATTCGCCGAAGGTGAAGTGCACGCCTGGCTTGAGAGCCGCATAGGTGCCAGCGACAGCGAGGACTTGCAAAAGGTCCAAGCGGTCGTCGATCGTTGGAGCGATTCCCACTCCGGTCACATTCGCCTGGTCGACCTGCTGGCACCAGAAGCCATCGAGATTCCCTTGGCAGCCCGCACACCCCGGGCTGTCATCCGGCGCATGTGTGAACTGGCCCAGAACACCGGTCTGCTGTGGGATGTGGTCAAGATGTCCGAAGCGGTGCAGGCCCGCGAAGAATTGCACCCCACCGCCTTGGATTGCGGAGTCTCCCTGCTACACCCACGTCGTCCCCAGTCGTCAATCCTCGGTGGGCCGCTGTTGGCCTTGGGGGTCCTTTCCAGCGGACTGCCATTTGGCAACCGCGGTGGCAACCTGACCGACGTGTTCTTTCTGATCTGCTCCACCGACGATCGGGTACACTTGCAAGTGCTCGCCAAGTTATCGCGTCTGCTGACCAGCACTAACTTCTTGAGCGAGATTCACGAGGTAGCCTCCAGCCTCGAAGCCCATCAACTGCTCGATCGTTGTGAGCAAGAGCTCGACCTGGCGGATTCCCAAGCCCTCAGCAACGCCTGAGATGAGCCGCTTGACCATAGCCTGGATCGATGATCGGCGCCACTGGCGCCATGGTCCAGGCATGCTCGAGGCTGACCATTCGAGTGAGCACTTGCTGAAGCGCATCGAGAATGAATGCCTGGCCAGGCAGATCGCTTTAGAAGTCATCGAGCTAGAGACGCTCGACATCCCCGCCGTGCAAAAAGCCGATCGCATTATTCTCTGCAGTCATACACGCAGCGACTATCCTCACCAGACTATTGAACGACTGACACAGGCCGAACTCGGCATTCCATGGGGCCTTGTCACCGGCGTTTGGCACTCAGGCAGTCGTCGCAGCGGTATCGGTGTGACAACCCACTGGATGCAACCCTGGTATCGCTGGTGGGAAAGCTGGTATGGTTGGCTCTTTCCGCAGTGGGCCAGGTCTGCCGCGCTGTGCGCTACGCAGTTCGAGCCCGTCACTCTTCCTGCTGACCTGGCAATGGTCGAGTGCTTGGAGAACACACTCAATCAGAAGTCAGCCGCCCGCTCGCTAACCATCGCCTGCGCTTGCAAGCTGACGGCCATTACGTGGCAGCAGGTAGCCGAGCGAGCAGGCCTGACGGTAACGACCCTCCGCGACTTGGATACGCTGCTCACCAGTGCAGACCGGCCGGACTACGTTTTGTGGGACGATTCATTATTGGCTTGCCTGCCTGCAGTCCCGGTCGAATCGCAACTGATCCAGCAGTGGGCTCAGCTGCGTGAACGTTTTGCAGAAACACGCTTGTTAGCGGGCTTGAGCATCGGTCACTTGGATCTGTGGCCTGTCCTGAGTAACGCGGGCTGTGAAGAGATTTTTGTCAAACCCAGCCATGGATTGCCCTTGGCCGATTACTTGCACCATCAACACACACAAGCAGCCGACGGAGGCCGATCGTCTTCGGGCCACAGTCATTGAAGGCTTTCATGACGCGGCTGAATTGGACAGCAGCGATTGGCAAGCTGGGTAGCAATGGGCTGCTAGACGATGGACGCGAAAGTTAACGCATTCCACCCCTTGGCAGCGGTGGCTACGAATTCTCTCAGCTGGCAGCCGGAGCGGTTCGGCGTGAGAAGCGACATAGCAAGATATGGACCGCCGGGATCCAGTACAGGGCCAAGATGGTCGCACCAAATACACCGCCGGAAATCACCATGGCCATCGGTGGCCAGAATGTTCCGCCCTCAATCAGCATGGGTACGAACGAGCAGCCGACGGTAAAGGTGGTCGACAACACGTGCCGCGTCGAGCGCATGACCAGGTTGAGGATTGAATCCAAGTTGCCCAACCTGGCTTCGGGGTCGCTGCGCAGTTCGGCCAACACGACGATCGAGTCATTGATGGCGATCCCCACCATCCCCATCGTGCCTACGATGGCTGTGAACCCCAAGGCAAACCCAGTGGCCCACAAACTGTAGAATGCCATGCCGAATGAGAAGATACCAACGCAGAAGATAATCATCGAAGCCCGGAAGGACTTGAGGCTGAAGACCAGCACAAAGACCATGGCTGCGGCCAGGATGCTGACATACGAGAGCAACTGACCAACTGCTTCGTTACGCTTGGAATCTTCGCCGCCCAGTTCGATGGTCATGCCCTCAGGCGGCGCGTTGTCTTTCTTGCGCAGTTCGGCCTGCACATACTTCAGTACCGTTGAAGGTAGCACACCTGCTTGCAGATAGGCCCGCACTTCGTTCATGCGTCGACCATCAAACCGAGTGATGAGCGCCGGTTCGGCTTGCAGCTTGACTTTGCCCAGCGAAGACAGTGAGACCGGTCGACCGCCATTTTGAGGAACGATATCGATCGAGTTGATCTTTTCCAATTCGTCGCGTTGGGCGTTGGCTACGCGAACGCGAACCGGTAGTTCTTCGGTGCCTTCGAGGATCGAGCCGCCCAAGCGGCCTTCTAAGGTTGCGTCCAGTTGGCCAGCGATGGCTGCCAGGTCGATGCCCGCCAGGCGAGCTTCTTCTTCTTGAACATCGTAGACCAGTTTGGGTTGCAAGTCGGTTAAGTCGGCTTTCGTCTGCACCACGTCGGGATGTTTCTGCAAGATCTCGCGCACGCGTTCGCCATAAGCTCGTAGCTGATCGCGATCCGTGCCGAATACGCGTAATTCAATCGGTGCATCAAAGGGCGGGCCTTGCTCGAGGGCTCGTACACGCACTTGAGCATTGGTGATCTCTTGATTGAGCCGTTTTTGTAAGCGTCGAATCAGCGGCACATTTCCATAGGTGGTACGCGATTGCACCAGCGCCTGGGCATATCGCGGCGAGTCTTGCATGGTGCCGACCATGTTGTAGTAAAACGACGGCGCACTCTTGCCTAGAACCCAGTTGACACTCTGGACCAGTTTATCCTCCAGCAAAATGTCTCGCACTCGCAGTGCTGTTTGCCGAGTTTCTTCCAGCGAAGCTTCTGGTGCTAACTCTATTTCGACGTGAAACTGATTGCGATCAGCCGAGGGAAAGAACTGAACTTTGAATAGCGGCAAGACGGCAAAACCCGGCACCGAAATCAGCACGCCGAGGAACGTAGTGACCCAAGGATGCTTGAAACTCCACACCAGGGTGCTGCGATAGACTCGCGACATCAGTTGGTTGGAAAAGCCGATATTCCAGAACGTGGGCGGCCCTGGCTCGGTGGGACTGAAAAGGGCTGACAGCGATGGAATGATCGTAAATGACAAGACCAGAGAACAGGCCAGTGCCAAGATCACCGATGTGCCGATGGTGCCAACAAACTCACCTGAGGGACCGGGCATCGAAGCGATCGGCAAAAACGAAAGCACGGTGGTGATCGTGCTACCAAACAGTGGCAGCGCCATATGGGAAACACCATGCTTGACCGCGTCCAAACGCGATTCACCTTCGCGCAGTCGCCGCTGCACTTCGTCCACAATGATAATGGCCGTGCCTTCGAGCATCCCAAGGGCAATGACCAGGCCGCTTAACGACATTTGATGCAGTGGAATACCGCCGATGCGCAAACCCGTAAACACCAGGCAAGATGACAGCGGTAGCGCCAGTCCCACAATCCACGAACTGCGCCAACCCATCATCAAGAAGACGACCAAAAAGACCGTCAGGGCACTGATCGCCAGGTTCTGCACCAGGTCGTTCATGCGCGAGGCCACGTAAGAGTTCTGCTGAAAGACTCGTTGCAGTTTGATGCCTGGCGGCAATGAGCGTTCAAATCTCTTGAGCGTGGCTTCTAGCCTTTCATTCCAGCCATCGATCCGGGCCTCCGGAATAACTGCGGAGGCAATCATGATGGCGGGTAAGCCATTGACCAAGGCCAGGCTGCGCGGAGGCTGGGCGATACCTTTGGTGATATGAGCGATATCCGATAGATAACTGGTCTGCCCAGAGTCGGTGGAACGCACGGGTATGCGTCCGATACGGCTGAGCGAATCGAACTCACCACCCACTTCCAGCAACATATCGGTGCGTGCGCCGCGGATCTGTCCAGCAGGTACTTTGGAATCGCTGCCAGCAATCTGACGCGATAGTTCACCCACGCTCATCCCGAGCCGCGCTAACTCTGTCTGCTCGACTTCGACGATAATCTCTTCTTCTGGATCGCCATAAAGTTCCACGCTCTCGGTATTGGAGACGTTGCGTATCTCTTCTTCCAACTCGCGAGCCGAGCGGCGGAGAACAGAATAGACCGGTTCACCGGGCTGATCCCAGACCAGGGCAACGATCGAAGCAAACGCTCGAGCTTTGACCTTATCCAAATCTGGAGCGTCCGCCGTGGAGGGTAGCTGTGGCCGCAGGTCGCTGAGCTTGTCGCGCACGCGAGCCCAAACTTCATCGACCTCGTAGATTTCATCTTTGAGCGTCACCGCCACGACCGAGATGTTCGGTCGCGACATCGAGAAGATTTCCTTAACTTCATCGAACTCGCGGAGTTCGTTGATGATCTTGTCGGTGACCAAGGATTCCACGCGATCAGCATCAGCCCCGATCAACCGCGTATTGATGACCGCGACGCGCTCGGTCAGCACCGGGTCCTCCATTCTGGGCAAGACCAAGAACGAGGAGACGCCAGCCAAGACGATCGTGACGAGCGTCAGGACCAGCAAGCGTGTATCTTTCAGGAACAGTGTGATCACGGGACCAGCTTTTCAGATTGCTTCGATTCGGGCGTAGATGATTTTTCGATAGGCCGAACTTTCTGGCCTGCCGACAGGCGATGCACTGCGGACACAATGACTCGCTCGCCTTCCTGAATGGCACCGCGCACCAGGATGCGCGAACCCTCGGTCTGCAGAATTTCAACCGCCCGGCGAACAACTTTGCCGCTCTGAGCATTTTTATCCTGTTCGACCACAAAACATTCCCACAAACCACGTTGGGCTTGAACAACGGAGGCAGTATCCAGCCAAAAACCTTCCACTGGTAATTGCCTGGCGACTTCTAACCGAGCGATATCTCCGGGCACAACTTTCTGATCATCCGCTAGCGCCAGAGTAGCCACCACTTCCTGCGAACGCGTCGCATCATCAACCTGAGCGACAATCGACTTCAGTCGAGCTGCCACCGCCTGGTCGCGGATCATTACGCGAACCACGCTACCAGGCTCGAGTGTTTGCGCGAGAGCCGGAGGGACGCCGACATGAGCTTGCAGTACCCCATCTTCGCTGACAACCAAGACCGCCTGCCCCGGCGAGACCACCGAACCTTCGTCGATGTCGCGAGCGATGATCGAGCCATCGAAGGGGCACTGGATAACGCTATGTTCCAAGTCGACTTGGGCGGCAGCAATAGCTGCATCGATCGACTGCACCACAGCTTCTTGGGAAGTGATCTTCTCTTGTCGCGTGCCCAGTTCCAGATCTTCCAGTTGCTTTTGCGCCATATCGCGGGCCGCTTGCCAGCGCTGCACGGCTGTCTGTGCTTGTTCAAATTCTTCGCGAGCTACCAAGCGCTCATTTAGCAAACGTTGACGGCGGCGCTCGTTGGCCACAGCCAGGTCGAGCTGCACCTCTTGCTCGCGGACATTGGCCCGGGCGGCATCGATGGTCTCTTGGCGCGGACCAGCCTTTAGCTCGGCTAGTAATGCCTCGGCCGCTCGTTTGTCAGCTTGCAGTTTGCGAACTTGCGCTTCGAGTTGCTCCGTGTTCAAGCTAGCCAGCACTTGTCCGGCTTTCACCCGATCGCCTTGCTCGACCTCGATCTGATCGACGCGTCCCGAGCGTTCGAAGCTCAACTGACTCTTGCGTTTGGCTTTAACGATACCGGCAAAGGTAGACTTCGTTTCCCAAACTTTGGCCGGCCGTAGCGTTTCTACTTCGACCGCTACTTCGCCAGCGCCTTGCGCCAGAGATTGCGAGGCCGCCATCGAGGTGAGGAGGATTGCACAAACCAGTGATCGAATGTTCATCATAGCACTTCACTTGGAGCCAGCGTCCGCAAGCTCGGGGACAGACCCTGCAGTTGATTTGGGACAAAGCTGCGATGACCGGAGTATGTCCCCGGAGCGCCTGTCGAGCCACTTTAACATAGCTAGCAATTCGATGCGCGTTGGTGGAGTTGGCAGTTTGGGGCAACTTGTGCGGCGGCTCGTAAGGTATATGTGGCAGAATCGGCACAGCTCATTTTTCTTGACAGGCCCCAGCGGCCGATGATTTGGTCGAGCTGTCGTAATTTGAGACGGGCACCAGGGGCCAAGGATGCTTCGATCGGGAGGAACACTTGTTGCGCGGTGGGTCATTATTGGCCTAATGCTGTCGTTGACGGCCTGCGCCGGTAAGCCGTTTGGGCGTGAACAGCCCCAACCGCTACCGCCACCGATGCCTGTCTATCTGCAGGACGGGGCAGCCCAGTCAGTCGCTGGCGCGCAGGCGGTCAGCCCCGATACAGCGTGGACGCCCCTGGGGGCTGGCACAGCTAGCGGTGGACAGTGCGTCGTACCTGCCAGCTATGCGGCCGCCGGGCCACGTCAATATCGAGATATTACGCTTACGCAAGCCGTCGAGATCGCGCTGGCCAACAGCACGGTCATTCGTGACCTGGGTGGCCGCGTGGTCACCCAGCCGGGGTTTGCCAATAGCAACCTCAATCCCCTACTGGTAGGCACCGATCCCCGCGGGGGTATCGACGCGGCGCTGAGCGCCTTTGATGCACAACTGATTGGTGGCTTTTCTGGTCGGCGAAACAATCGCGGCTTGCAGCAGTTCATCCCCGGTTCGCTCAACACGGAGATCGTTCAGAACCAAAGCGATTTTCAGTTGGGAGCCCGGCGCACACTAACCACCGGCACTCAAGTTGGCTTGACCAACTTTGCCAATTATCGCCGCGACGATCTGGGCGTGCCGCCTAACCGATTCTCCAGCGCCTACACGGTCGCTTTGGGCGGTGACATCCGGCATCCGCTGGCGCTGGGTAGCGGGCGTGACTTTAACTTGATTGCTGGTCCCAATGCCCAGCCTGGGGTTTACAACGGTATCTTCATCGCGCGAGTCCGCAAAGACATTGCCGAGCATGATTTCGAAATTGCGGTGCGCGATTACATCGGTAATGTAGTTCGCAGTTACTGGCTGTTGTGTTTTGCCTATGAACGCATGGCGGCCACTGACGATGCGTTGGAGATCGCCAAAGAACTGTGGGAAACGGCTAAGAAGAAACATGACTTGGGTCTGATTGACTCAGACGAAGAAGCCTTGGCGCGCGATCGATATTTAGCGCAGCAGATTGCGCGAGATAACGCCGCCGTGGGAAGTCCTGACCGGACGCTCTCGGGCATTTTGGGAACCAGCGGTGCGCTGCTCAGCGGTACAGAGCCGGGTGTGGAATCGATGGAGCGACGCCTGCGTTACCTGATCGGTTTGCCGGCTTACGATGGCACGATTTTGCGGCCCGTGGATCGCGCGAGCCATGCACCGCTGACCTTCGATGCGGCTGAATCGCTGGGCATGGCCCTGCAGCGTCGTCCGGAACTGGCTCGCCAGAACTTGCTGGTACATCAAAAGCAAATGGAGCTAGTGGCCTCGCGCAGTTTCGCTCGCCCGCGCGTCGACCTGGTTAGTGAACTGCGTATCCTGGGCTTTGGCGATCACCTGGGTGGAGCAGGCCGCGAGCAAGATCAAAACGCGGTTAACGAACTCTTGAACGCAGAACTGAATGAGTGGGCGCTGGGCGTTGAGATGCAGCGGCCGGTCGGTTTACGCCTGGGCCGTACCGCGCAGCGCAACGCCATGGTGGCGCTCAATAAAGAATCCGAGGTCCTCAAACAACAGCAAATCCAAGTCTCACACGAAATCAACGCAGCTATCACCGAAGTCGAACGAGCGCAAAAGATTCTCGACCTGACATTGCATCGCCGTGAAATCGCATTATCGCACTTAAGCGCCGTAACTCGCAAATTTGACGAAGGTATTCCGATTCCAATTGAACAAGTCCTGGAAGCTCAAAGAGCAGCAACCGATGCGGAGACAGCCCTTTCGATCGCCGCGGTCGACCGAGCGATCGCCATCAACAACTTCCTGATTGCTCGAGGTACTTACCTGCAAGACCTGGGACTGTTGCTGGTCGACTCACCCAAAGACCCAAGCGCATACCAGGCAGGCACTCAATGGTCGGGCATCAGTCAGCAGGCCAACACTCAAGTTGAACTGGGCGCCCCCCAAGCGATAGCTCCCAACGCCTTGCCGGAAGTCATGCTGCTGGCTCCAGAGAAACCGTAGGCTACCTTACGAACCAATCAATCGGCTGGTCCGGCCATCTCTTCCATCAATTGGCTGACCAGTCTGCGCAGCTTTGGCTCGAGTTGCTTGCCACACTCGACAACTTCAGCATGAGTTGTGCCTTTGGCCTGGTCGGTACAGGCTACGTTGGTGATTACCGACATGGCCAGCACCTGCATGCCGGCGCGGCGCGCGGCCAGGACTTCAGGGATGGTACTCATGCCTACCGCATCGCCGCCCATCTGGCGAAACATGCGGTATTCAGCTCGCGTTTCATACGTCGGGCCGAGAGTCGAGATATAGGTACCGCGCTGGAGATTGATCTCCAGCGGCAGAGCGATGCGCCGCGCGCGATCCATCAGTACGGCATCATACATTTCCGCCTGTTGGCGCAGCGAGCCGCAGAAGTATTGCGGGGGTACGCTCGCAGGCCAGGGAAAGCCGTTGAGCTCCTCGGCGCTTGCATGCTGGCGAGGCCACAGACAATCAATGTGTTGGTCCACTAACATCAGATCGCCGGCGCGATAACGTGGGTTCAAGCCACCGGCGGCATTGGTGACGATCAGCGTCTTGGCACCCAAGCCGGCCATCACCTGTACAGGAAAGCTAACGCAGGCCGCCGAGTGGCCCTCGTAGCGATGGTAGCGACCTTGCATGACCACGACTGGTATGCCGGAGAGAAATCCGAGCAGCAGTTGGCCTTGATGACCGGCGGCGTGTGTCGGACGAAAGTGAGGTATCTCTTCGTAACCCAGCGCGGTTACATGTTGAACATCTTCGGCCAGGCCGCCTAAGCCGCTGCCCAAGATGATGGCCACTTGCGGCTGCAACAAACGTTGGCTGGAGATCCAGGCAACCGAAGTAGCGATGCGCTGCTGCAGTGTATCCACCTGATCATCTGACCAGTCGTGTATTGCCTGCTGCGAAGTTGTCGCGGACTGACCAACTGCGGTGGACATCTCGGCCCCTTTGCCACCTGGTTTCATAATGCAGGTGAATGTTCCTGAGGGTAGTGGCGGCCAGGCAAGCGCGATGGCTACACAGCCGCGCTATGCAATCGCTCGCTCTCGTATTTGAGCACACCGGTGACCAGGGCCGACAACTTGGGTTCGGCTGCGTTAGCCGTGGCAATAATCTTGGGTACGTCGGCCGGTTCCAGCGCATCTGGGAAACAAAGATCGGTGACCACCGAAAATCCAACCACGCGCAAGCCCGCATGCACCGCCACAATCACTTCGGGAACGGTTGACATGCCGACGACATCAGCTCCGATGGCTCGCAAGAATCGGTACTCGGCGCGCGTTTCCAAATTCGGACCGGCCACGGCGACGAACACGCCTTTATGCGCCACGAAGTTCTGTTGGCGCGCGACCTCCAGCGCCTTGTCAACCAGGTGCTGTTCATATGGCTGACACATGTCGGGAAAGCGCGGGCCCAGGCGATCATCATTGATCCCAATCAGTGGATTATCACCCATCAGATTGATATGGTCTTCGATAACGACGATGTCGCCAGCCTTGTAGTAGGGATTCATCCCACCGGCAGCATTGGAGACCACCAGCAACTGGGCTCCCATGTGCTTCATCACGCGCACCGGTAGCGTGATCTTCTTCAGCGGGTAACCTTCGTACATATGAAAACGGCCTTCCATGGCCATGACGGGCAACCCGCAAAGGTTGCCACACACAAGCCGTCCACGATGGCTGATCGCGGTAGATTTCGGGAAATGCGGAATCAACTGGTAGTCAATCGCAGCTTCGACTTCGATCTGATTGACTAACTGCCCCAGCCCGGTGCCTAGAATGATGCCAGCGTGTGGATCGCGATTCCATTGACTGCGAATGAACTGACACGCGTCCAATACCTGGTCGTATAGCTCGAGCATTATTGCAGCGGTAATCCTGGGGAGTATGAGATCATGCGCACCGTCAGGTCGCACGCGCCGTCCAACAAGAGCAGGCATTAAACCAAGTTTCACGCGCAAGTTCAATAAGTGAACTCGAGAGTATACGAACCGTACGTTAGCCGTACAGCATAGGCTCGCGCGGTTCTTGACCGCGTGACGGTTTTAAGGTAACCAGTCGCGCAGCTTGCAGAGCCAGCAGACTCAGGTAGGCGGGATTCAGCAGCACGTAGCGTTTCCACAGTCGCATTGGTTCCCGCGTGAAACGATACAACCATTCCAGGCCACGATCTTGCATCCAGCGCGGCGCTTGAGCAAGCTCGCCAGCGTGAAACGCAAAGGCCGCTCCTACAGCCAACACGGGCATCGATAGCTGGTCCTTGAATTCATAAGCCCACACCTCTTGACGCGGACAGCCGATACCGACCATGGTAATCTGCGCGCCGCTGCTCTGGATCTCCGCGATCAAAGCTTGGCTTTCCGCGGGTGTTAAGCGCCGAAACTGCGATGGTCGACGACCAACTATCTTCAAACCAGGAAAGCGCGTAGTCAGGTTGTGGGCCAGTTTGTCCAGCGTCGCGGCATTGCTGCCAAAGAGAAAAACGCTCAGGCCTTCGTTGGCGGCCGCTTCGCAAACTTTCAACATCAGGTTGGGACCGTAGACTCGGTCGGGCAACTGTGCACCGTGCAGCAAGTTGATCGCCCAGCGCACCGGTTGACCATCTGGCACCACCAGTTCCAGTTGATTCAATCGATAGCAATGCTGGCGATCAGAGACGCCTGTCATTACGCCGTGCACGGCCAAAGCGCTGACGCCCAGTGGTTGCCGTTGCCTGGCCGCGGCCACGATCTTGGCCACCGCCGCTTCGTAGTCGACGGCTGCGATCTGAATACCTAGCAGATTGACTTTGCCCTGATCGATCATTGAGTTACTCAACTATGGCCGGTGCGGCGCGATCTAATTGGGCGCTGTGAACTGTTTGATTGCAAACTCGCGAGTACGCTCGTCCATCCAAACGTGCAGCGGCTTCGCCTTGCGTTTCGACTTGGAAGCTGCGCGTGATCTGCTGCAAGAATTTCAGCAGTCGCTCACGTTTGACCTGGCCGCTGCTGCGCATGCCTGGAAAGAATGACAGATCTTGCTCGTCATCACCGCCCAGAAAGTCCAGCGGATGAAGCAGCATCGAAGGCTCAATGCGGGCCAGTCGGCACAGTCGCAATGAGATAGCCAGGTACATGCGAGCCAGGAACTCGGACTTTTCGGCGGCGAACTGAAGATACGAAAAATGGAAGGGCGTGCGGAACAGAGGCATCACGGTTACCGGCATCATCCACAAATTGGGCGACCCTACCGGCAAACGATAGGGATAGTTCTTGCCCAACACCGCGTCGAAGGAACCGAACAACTTCTCTCTACCTTTGCGCTGATCGGCTTTCAGACCCGTCTTGAAGAAATAGTAGGCGCGCGCCAGAGGACCGACGCAGCTATTGAGTTGCGAAGCACAATAGCGATAGCCACGTTCGCACAGCATTTGATGCACTAGTGGCGAGTCGCTGTAGCCAGGTCCGCGAAAACCTAGTGAGTGCTGGCCGCTGAGTTGTCGCAGCAATTCGTCCGTCTTGTCCAGTTCGTAAGCGATCTTATCGCGATCGTACAAATGCAACCAAGGTTCGTGATGGAACGAATGGTTGCCCAAGTCGTGGCCGGCGCGCGTCAGCCCATTGACGGCTGATATGTCTTGTTCGCACAGCAGATCTTGGCCCACGACAAAGATGGTGGCGTGCACGCCAGCTTGCTTCAGTACGCTCTCAATATGGCCGCATGCCCTCGGCAAATACGAGGGAAACTCTTTCCATTCAGGCTTGCCCGCAGTCTTCAAGTAAGACCACTTGTTGTCCAAGTCCAACGAGAGATTCAACATCAATACAGGATCCGCATTTGAGTATTGGACCATCGGTCTGTGCGCCGATGGGCAAAAATTGCAGCAGGCCCTAAATCCTAGTTCACAGTAGGTTCAGAGGTCGGCAACCGATGATGGTGCCGAACATCCAAAAGCATCAATGCCGACATCGCTACAAAGCAAAAACCTAAGGCAATACTGAGTCCAACGGGCACCGCATAGGCTCTTTCGAGATGCCAGGCGTCCCACCATGGACCGCTGCAGGTTGCGACGATTATGAGGATCGCAGTACCCGCCAGCCGAACGGTCACACTGGCTACGGCCTTCCCCCGAGCTCGCAGATAACCGTCGATCGCTTGCAACAAGCCCCGGAACATGCCGGCTGGCAAAAGCAGCCAGGCGAAGACCACAGTCGGCGTAAAACTCTGGCCATAGAACATCGGTACCAGGTAGGGCAGCAACAGTCCCAAGGCCGTAGCGCACACGATCTGAATCAACAAACCGGTCACCATCATCTTCCACACCGAGCCAACGGTCGGGATCTCGTGACTGCGCGCGCCGAGGTTAAACGCATACAAACTGGCAGCGTTGGGCACGATGATCAGTAAAGCCGCAATCGGGACGGCCGCTGCGTAATACCCCAGCACGGCATGATCGCTAATCAGGGCCAGCATCAAACACATATCAACGCGTTCTAGCAGCTCGCTGGCAAACCAGGCAGCTATCAGCGGCCGAGCTTCGCGCATCGCCACAGGCACGCTCACGGCCGACGGTCCGAACCAGGATTGACGCATGCCCCGCGCGGCCAAAAGCAGCGATAATGCTTGACTGAGCAAGAACAACCAACACACCGCCGTCAGACTGGTCAGATGAAACAACCAGGCCAGTACCAAAACAAACGGAAACGCGGCAGCAGCCAGAATCCGACATTGGTTATAGCGAGACATGGCGCGCTGCCCGTGATCGACAGCTGCTACCGCCAGGCGTATTTGCTGCAGCGGCACGGTCAGTGCGCATAGGCAAGCCAGCGGCATGACCGAACGAAACTCCTCGCTCAAGAAGACTGCGTTCAGCAACCAGCAAACCACCAGCGACAGGCAACCGGCAACCAATCCGTAACGCGCAGCGCTGCGGCGCAGTGGGGCGTCACTCAGGCCACGAGCTGCATAACCAGCAAACAGCTCGGGCGCCCCCAACAATCCCAGGTAGAGCAAGGCTTGGGGAAATAACACCGTAGCGGCGAAGGCTCCTCGCAACTCAGGCCCCAACATGCGAGCCAGCAGGATGCCCTGTAAAGCAAAGAAGACAAACGCGCCCAGCGAAGCCCCCAGCGTTGCCAGCGGACCGATGACACGCGCGAACTTTACCCTCAACGCTGAAGGCAACCTGCCTGGACTGAACTCGTTGTGCTGCTCTGCAGGCATCGATGACACGACACTAGCTCCAATACAAGTGGCGCTAGTGGCCGACACGTCCTAGAATAACGGCGGAGAAGGTGCTCACGATCAGCTTCATATCCAGCCACACGTTGCGTGCGCGAACGTAACGCATATCCAGACGCATCCACTCCACGAAGCTCATCTTGCGCGACTTGGCGATCTGCCAAAAACAAGTCAGACCAGGTTTGGACAGCATACGCGCCTGCTGCCACGGCTCGCACTGCTCGGCCTCTTTGACCGGCAATGGACGCGGACCGACCAAGGACATATCACCCTTCAGCACGTTGTACAATTGTGGCAGCTCATCCAAGCCAGTCGAACGCAAAACACGGCCGATCGCAGTGATTCGCGGGTCGTGACGCATCTTGAAGGCTGGTCCGTCGCGTTCATTACGCTCCAACAGCGAACTCTGCAGCAGTTCAGCATCGACCACCATCGTTCGCAGCTTGTAAATCCAAAAGGGACGTCCCAAGTAACCGATGCGTCTCTGAGCAAAGAAGGCTGGACCAGGACTGGTCAGACGAATCACCAAGGCCGCCAAAAAGATAAAGGGTAGCGTCAGAGTCAAACCAACGGCCGCACCACCGATGTCCATGATGCGTTTCCAGGCAGGATAGCCGCTGGCCAGGTGCAGGGCGGAAACAGGCCGACTGGCTTTGACAACTTCAGGTTCTACCGGTTCGATCGTGACCGTGGTATCGCTGGCCCCAACTTCTTCGACGGTATCGTCGTGGGATTTATCCAAGCGCCGTGGACGCTCGGGATAAACAAAGGCTTCGCCTTCGATCGGCAAACAGGCCGCCGAAGCCAGCTTCAAAATTTGATTCAGGACAATCTGAGTACCTTCTTCGTCGGTCGAGGGCAACACGACACCAATGCGTCCGTAGTTCAAGTGGCCCTTTTCGTCGGTCTCACGCAAGCGTCGATGCAGTAATTTAGCCAGCTTCAGTGAAACCTGGCGAACGTTGCGCATATCGACGACGCGCAAGATGATCAGACCGAAGCAGGTGCCCTCGCGATCGGCGCGCATTCGTTCCTTGGAAAGCACGCGCTGCAGTTGCCGCTGATTGTGCAGCAAAGGCGTCCAGGTAGTGCGCCTGGTCCATTTTCGTTCGGTCCGTCGTTTTAACCAACTCATCATGTTGTATACCTAGTGCGATTCCACCAACGATTGGGACGTGCTGTCCCCGGTCAGGGCGACTCCATTTGTTTGGTTGTCGTCCGACGCGCCGATGACATTGGAGGGGCGACCAGCGGTGCGAGCATCGCCAGTATCGAGTCTGACAACCGCCGAGGCTTTCCTGGCCGCTGGCTTGCTGGATGCAGCCGACGATTCCACAGCTTCAGAAGACACTGCCTGACCAACATCGGCCGGACTGGTCCGCGGTTGCTTGCGCGTTTTCTTGGGCCCCCGCCATACAGCCAGGGCACAACTAAATACAAATGCTCCCAAAGTCCCCAAAGCTAACAGTAGACCTCGCTTGGGAGCGACATGTTTGTAAACCAACATGGGCGGTTGAGGCACGGAGATGTCCGAGAAGTTACCCAGGTCCAGTTCCTTCAGCAGGCGAGCCTCCTCACGTTTGCGACCATAGGTCAGCACATCGTTGCGGGCTAACTGCGTGATACGCTCCAGCTCGTTGATGCGCAGTTCGTCGGTGTTTAACTGGGTAGCCTTCTCCTCAGCCATCTTCAACTTGTCGTTAATCTCTTCCATCTGAGCCTTCCAACCTTCCAGGGCAGATAGGTTGCGCAGGCGATCCAATTCGATCTCTTGACGAATCGGATTGAGCGCTTGCTTGCTGAGCACCCGGTCGTCGGACTGTTGATCAAAAATCGCCTTGGCTTCTTTCAGCTTGGTTCGCACCTGCAGCACCAGCGGATGATTGGACGAGTACTTGCCGGTCAACTCCTTTTCCATCATCTCTAGTTCAAAAAGCTGATTGCGCATCGCATCGGTCGCAGCATTAGCCACGCCCGCCGTTTGCTCCAAGTCCAATTTGTCGGGCAGACTTGTCAGCTTGCGGGCAATTTCCGCATCACGCCCTTGTGCTGCCGCCAACTCCGCTGAAGCTTTCAAGCGGTCAGCTTGCAATTGACGAATCTCTTGGTGAATCAGCTCTTGCTTGCCAGTGACCGTCATCAAACTGATGCGATTCTTCTCGTCGCGCAGCTCAGCTTCAGCCGCGGCTAAACGCTGCTGACACAGTTCGTACTCTTTGTCGAAAAACTGCAGCGAGCCTTCCATGCTGTGAGCATCGACGTGAATCTTGCGATACTCACTGACAATCGCCTGGCAAAGATCTCGCGCCAATTCGGGTTCCAGCGCACGGACCGAAACTCCCAACGTGTAACTCTCTTTGGCAGCATCAATCGTCAACGCACTGTACAGACGCTTGATCGCCAGCTCGAGATTCTCTTGAGCTTTGAACTCTGCCGGCGTCATACCCGCAGGTGTCCGATCACCACCGACGATACGTTGCCCGAGCACCTTGTCTTGCAAGGAATTGGCCTGGCCCTCAAGCCACAGGGTGGCCTGCTCCAAAGCTTTATTCCACCAGGCATCATGGGCTAGAAACCGATCGACCCCGACTATTTTGACCGCACGATCCAAGACAATTCGGGACCGCAACATCTCGCGCACCGAGTTGATTTCGGATTGCCGACGGTCCATCAAAGATATCGTCTGACTGGCCGCCGTAGAGGCCGGATCTAGCGATACCGTACCGCGCCCCATCCGCACATACAAAAGAGCATCAGATTGATAACTGTTTGGCACAAGCAGCAATACAACGACCAGAACCACCGCTAGCAACATGGTCGTAGTAAGGATACCCAGCCAACGACTACGCATCGACGCAATGATATCGCCGATGGTTACGAAGTCGTGGGGCGAAGATGTTGTCATCAACCAGTCCCTTGAAACCGAACGAAGCCAAGGTTCTTGTGGCAAATCAACTAGTGAACGAATGCTCCCCGTTTAATTCGCTCTTCACAAATTAACCAGACACCGGAGTATTGCTAGCGCCGCCGAACCGCAATATAGAACTTACCTATAATTCGCATCTTGCCGGGTCCGCATATCCGGTATCACTGCGATCTCTATTCTAACTGCAATGCGCACAGATTGTAGGAACTGGAGGAGGGAGGCGAAAAATCGCCACGTGCGCCAGAACGTCAAGGGCGCACAGTGCGCCTTTAGTATAAATTAGGTGGCTTCCGCGTTCCCGGCGACGGTTCAAAAAAGTTGTAAAATCTCAGTCCGCTACGGCGTGAGGCCCTTTGCTGGACAAGGCGGCCTGGCACGCTGGTTAACCACCGTCACCGGAACGTGGAAGCCAAAGCCGAGTTTCCACCGCTGGGCAGCGGTGGCTACGAATACTGCCCCCAGCACGCCAGGTCAAACTGGGGGTTCACCTAGGCGGTGCCCAGTTCGCGCATGACCATTTGGACATCTTGCCAGACCAGCTTTTTGGCGTCTGGGTTCCGCAACAGATAAGCTGGATGGTAAGTAACCAGTACGCGCGCGCCGTGAAACTGATGAAATCGTCCCCGCAGGCGACCAACTGGATCGGTGCTTTGAAGGACCGAGCGGACCGCCACGGCTCCCAGCAAAATGATGAAGTCTGGCTGCAGTATCTCTAGCTGAGTCAACGCAAAGGGGCGGCAGTTGTCCACCTCTTCAGGCAGGGGTGTCCGATTCTGGGGCGGGCGGCATTTGAGAGAGTTCAGTATGTAGACTTCCTCACGCGTGAGCTTCATCGCGCGAATAATATCGGTCAGCAATCGCCCTGCCGCTCCGACAAAGGGGCGTCCTTGAGCATCTTCATCAGCACCGGGTGCTTCGCCAAAAAAACAGATGCGCGGTCGGTGGTTGCCTTCGCCAAAGACCGTTTGCCGACGATAACACACCAGTTCGGGACACTTGCGGCAAGCCTTAACTTGCGAGTCTAGTTCCTCCAGTTTGCTGATCCGCGTGGCGTCATCCATGTTGGGCAACTGCCAAGACCCCGCTGGTAGCAACTCCGCGACGGCCGGTGTCGGAGAAACTGGTTTCGTTGATACAGGCAGTGGCGCAGAGGATGACGCAGGGGGTGGCGACTCAGGTACTGCCACCGGGGCACGGGCGACAGTCGCAGATGCTTCGGCCGTTGGCCTGACCACTGTAGGAGGCGAAGACACCGGGGCTGGCGCGGCGCTGGTCGAGGCCACCAATTGCGACAGGAGCTCGAGGTCACAACCGCTCGAGGGCTGCACGCTGAAGCGCTGAACACCGCTGGCCGCATAGCACCTGAGCATCTGCATCAAGCCCTGCCGCAAGCTGGTTCGGTCGATTGTAGAGTGCGTGTCCATGGCCGCGATTATAGCAACTTAGATCGCAGCACCAACACGATCCCACGAATCGCTGCAGCGATCTCGCAAGCTTGAAAAAGTGGCAGCAGATCACAGTTGGATGGCCGACTGAACGGCGGCCACAAATTGTCTGGCTGAATCTTCAGGGCTGCGATCGATAACCGAGTGGCGTGCCTGTTGACGCATCTGATGGAAGGCCCAATCATCTACTTGCAGGATCGCCTGAAGCGCTTCCCCCAGCGTTTGCGGTTGATCGGGGTTGTATAGCCAACCATTGCGCGGGCTGACGAGCAACGTTTCACAGGCTTGCGCGTGCAGGCTGCCCAGCACCAACTGGCCCGAGCCCAGGGCTTCGTCCACCACCAGGCCCCACTCGTCGCCCAGAGTTGGAAAGAAGTTGATCGGATAACTGGCGTAGAGTTCCTTCAAGCGTGGACCATCACAGTGGCCCAACCACTGGATCACCAGGTTCTCGGGCAGTTCGATCTTCTGCAACTGAGCGGATTGCGGACCGGTACCAGCGATGGCCCAGTGAATTTGCAGCTGCGAATGCCCACGTGCCCAAGAGCTTAACTGCTCGATCGCGCGATCGATGCCTTTGCGCGCGATTAATTGGCTGATCGTTAGCAGCCGCAGTTGGCCCGCGCGACCGGGTGCCGAACATTCGCTCAATGGCCCGCGATAAATCTTGTCCGGATCGGCGGCATAATTCCACGGCAGCATGCGTTCGGCTGGTGCACCTTGAGCTAATAAGTATCGTTGGCAACTCGGGCCATTATAGGTGATTCGATCGGCCGATCGCAGCAAGAATCTTCGCAACCAGGTGCGCACTCGGCCGCGGCCGGCCTCGCTGCGCTCGGAACCATACACAGCCAACACATGGCGCATCGATCGGCTAGAGAGGCGATAGAGTGCACTCTGTAAACTGCGCATGCCCATCTCCAGCGAGACGAGGCAGTCAGGTTGCAAACGCCGCAGTTGTGCCCAGGTATCGCGGGGCACATGGACAAACAACTCTTCGCTGTAGCCTCCGGGATGCGACACGACCTTGCGTTTGGTCCACGTCTTCTGACACGTTACATGCAACCCTTGGCTGTCGACAGAGAACTGCCGATTGGCTTCCATAGGTACAGAGACCAGAATGTCCAGCCGCCTGACGCGCCGCGCGATACCGCGCATGACTTCAACCAGGTTGGGGGACAAAAAGTTAACCAGGAATACAACCCTGGCGTCAGCCGCCAGTCGCCCGGCAGAAAGTTTCGCAGCAACAGTATCTTTCGAATCGATGATCGCCTCGCGTTGGATGAGCTCTCTGGTTAAGGGCTGGCGTGGGTTAAGTGCTCGGACTTGGCAGCGTCTTGCGATTGTCAGTAGCGCGCGGTAGTTGAGTGCCCCAGTAGTTGAGTGCCCCAGTAGTTGAGTGATCTACTGTAGTCAAACAATCGAGCCCCCCGCGCTCCGTCGGCCAGGAATCACAAATCACAAATCACAAATCACAAATCACAGATCTCAAATCTCAAATCTCAAATCTCAAATCTCAAATCTCAGATCTCAGATCTCAAATTTCAGATATCAAATCTCCGATTTCAGATTTGAGAGTTCAATCTCACAATTGCAAAACTTCAAAGTCCGGTGGTTCTCGTTTTTGTAATCTCTGGCGGACTTACGCCAAAACCGGACTCCTTTGCCTGCCGAGCCGGAAAACGAAACCTGATCACTTCAATTATTTCCCGGCACAATTACCATTAGCGGTTTCCTGACTTGCACCCCCCGAGAACGAATATGCGGATTTTGGTTACGGGAGGCAACGGATACGTTGGCCGAACTCTTTGTCGCCTGCTATCGCGGTCGCACGATGTTTGTATCGTCGACAGTTTGCGATATGGTGCGTGGCGATTTTCTCAGCATGAACTGTCGCAGATGTCTTGTCACCGATTGGACATTCGTCAGTTGCAGCCGCTGCGCAGCCTGATCGATGACTTTCAGCCGGAAGCGATCATTCACCTGGCCGCCATTCACTTCATTCCGGAATGCGAAGGGGATCCCGAGTTAGCGGTTTCCACCAACGTGCTGGGAACATCGAACCTCTGCGCGGTCGCCCCAACTGGCTGCCGCGTGGTCTTTGCCAGTACCGGCGCGGTTTATCATCCAGAAGCGACACCGCATGACGAAGTTACTTCAACCACACAGCCGGCAGATGTATATGGCTGGACCAAGCTGCAAGGCGAGCAGTACTTGCGGTACTTCGCCAAACAGCGGCGATTTGCGGCCGCGATCGTGCGACTGTTTAACGTCATTGGACCGGGCGAAACTAATCCACATGTTTTGCCAGAGATCGTGGCACAACTGAAAGCCGGCCGGACAACACTCCAGCTTGGTAATCTCGACGCTAAACGTGACTATGTGCACGTGGCCGATGTAGCGCGCGGGTTTGCCCAAGTCGCGACCAGCGGACGCATCGAACCGACCGAATGCTGCACAGTCAACTTGGGAACCAGTAGTTCACTGAGTGTCAAAGAGTTGCTGAATCAGCTGCGTGAAGTGGGTGCACCGGAATTCTGCGTGGCCACTGACCCGGCGCGCATGCGTCCCTCCGACCGCCCGTTCTTGTCGGCTAACATCAATCGCATCGGCCAGTTGTTTCAGTGGCAACCGGAGATGACCATCGGCCAGGCGTTGGCTGATTTGTGGCAAAACCCGGATCTGCCTCCTGAATGGATCGAGCGCTACCGATGAAGATACTTGCCACTATTGTTATCCCGCCTCACTTGATGGCCAGTGGTGCCGTAAACGCAGCCTTGGCTATATCACAGTCGCTGCTGCGTCACTGCGATATAGATGTGGCATTGATGGCCGATGAAACGCGCCAAGAGCAGCGACAAGGCTTAACGATCTTCAAGCGCCGCGCCACGACCCCGATCGACTTCACGCGCGGCTGGTTGCCCAATAAGTACCGCACCCTGTTTTATCGTTCCGACATTGCCAGGCTGGTCGACAACTATGACCTGGTGCACATCCACAATGCGATACCGGCATTTGAAATGCAACGGATCGCCAAACGCTGCATCAGTCGCAACATTCCTTACGTCCTGACGACGCATGGCTTTGTAGAGATCCTGGGGCTGCAATCAGCTTACCAACTGAATCGCTTCCAACAGTGGGTCGGTCGTATCTGTATGCGCCAGCCGCTGCAGTTTGTTATCGAGCATGCTCATCATATTTGTTGTCTGGCGCCTCAAGATCGAGCGTTATTGCTCGAGCAAAGCATCACGCCCGACAAGCTCTCCACGATTCCCAATGGCGTGGCCAAAGAGTTCTACCCGGAGCCCGCGGCAGAGGACGTATCGGCAGTCTTGCACAAGTTCGATTTACCAGCGGACAAACCAGCCAACGTCCCGGTTTGTTTTTTCCTGGCCAACCATACTCGCAATAAGGGGCTCGATATTCTGCTGGATGCCTTCCTGCAAACAGAGCGGCCCTACTGCTTGATCGTCGGCGGCCGCAAGCGGCAATATGACTACGACGGTTATCAGGCTCGCGTGCGACCGGGCCAGCGGATCATCTTCACCGATCGCATCAGTGATGCCGAGATTCGCTGCTTGCATCACTACTCGGATCTGTTCGTGTTTCCCTCGCGAGCCGATACGTTACCGCTGGTGGTCCTGGAGGCGATGGCCGCTGCCCGCCCAGTCTTGTCGACGCGCGTGGGTGGTATTCCTTTTCAGATCGACGATACCTGCGGTCGCCTGGTGGAACCAGAAAATCCAATAGCTTTGCGACAAGCCTTTGAGCAGTTGACCAGCGATCCGGCAACCTTGAAAACCATGGGGCAGGCGGCGCTGAAAAAAGTCCGAGCCAAGTTCGATTGGGATCGTTCAGCCGACTTGACGGCCGATGTATATCGCCGAATTCTAGGCCTCAACTGGCCCACTGCTTCCAGTTCACGCGCCGGTTCAGTGGATTTAAAGGTGGCTCACCTGTAATCCGTCTGTTAATCTGAATGCTATAAACGCACCTTTGGTCGCGCTCGCGGTGCCGATGCAACACGCCCAGTGTCGCGTCGGCCAGTCGCGCTCGTCGGCCCGTGTGCAATCCCTTCCCCGGCCTTCTTCCGCCCCTGTCTTGGACAATCTGAGTATGCGCATCCCTGCCAGCCTGTTCCTGTGGTCTCTTGTCGTTTGTTCACTCTGCCAGTCGCTGTCTGCGGGCTCGCCGCCGATCAAGACCTTGATCATCGATGGCCAGAACAATCATGATTGGCGCAACACCACCCCGCTGATCCGAGCAACCTTGGAAGAGTGTGGCCGCTTCACCGTGGATGTCGCCACTACTCCAGCCAACCCAGACGAGATGAGCAGCTTTGCGCCGCAGTTTGAAAAGTATGGCGTGATCGTCTCCAACTACAACGGCAGCGAGTGGAGCGAAGCCACCATGCGCAAGTTCTCCGACTTTGTGAAGCAGGGCGGAGGCTTTGTCAGCGTGCACGCCGCGGATAACTCTTTTCCTCAGTGGGACGACTACAACCGCATGATAGGTGTCGGTGGCTGGGGTGGACGCAATGAAAAATCAGGGCCCTATGTTCGTTGGCGCGATGGCCGGTTCCAGCGTGACACCAACGCAGGTCCCGGCGGCAGCCACGGTCGGCGACATGCTTTCGAAGTCATTGTGCGCGACGCCCAGCATCCGATCACCGCGGGTCTGCCAACCAGTTGGTTGCAAGCCGAAGACGAACTGTATGCCCAACTGCGAGGCCCGGCTGACAACATGCAGGTTCTGGCGACGGCCTTTAGTAGTCAAGAGTCGGGCGGTACCGGTGAACACGAACCGATCTTGA
Organism: Ottelia alismoides; assembly: GCA_037367405.1. Lineage (NCBI taxonomy): Eukaryota > Viridiplantae > Streptophyta > Magnoliopsida > Alismatales > Hydrocharitaceae > Ottelia > Ottelia alismoides. The sequence goes on along the minus strand of JAZKJV010011400.1, from coordinate 4,718,678 downwards.
TGGCGATTCAGTTTGGCCAGGGACGCGTCTTTCATACGACGCTTGGTCACGACGTCACGGCCATGAATGGCCTGGCGTTTCAACTCACGCTGCAACGCGGCGCGGAATGGGCAGCTACCGGTCAGGTGACGCTACCACCGATCACCGCTGAGGAACTGTCCAAAGAGCAAGTCTCCAAGCGCGACCCACTGAAGCTGGCTCAGATTGATTTCCAGGCGATACCGGATTCCAGTTCCGGCAACGATTGGCAGACACTGTTTAATGGCCAGGATTTCAACGGCTGGACGCAGCGCAACGGCACAGCCAAATACTCAGTCGAAGAAAAATGTGTGGTAGGCCGAACCCAAGACGGCAGTCCCAACTCCTTTATGTGTACCGAGCAGAACTACAGCGACTTTGAACTGACTTTTGAAGTCAAGGTCGACGACGCGCTCAACTCGGGTGTCCAAATTCGTTCGCGCAGTCTTTCAAGCTACAAGGATGGCCGCGTCCATGGTCCTCAAGTCGAAATAGAGTCAGGCGGCACAGCCGGATACGTCTACAGCGAAGGCACTGACCGTGGCTGGATCAGTCCGGCGCAGCCCAAGACGACGGCCTTCAAGAGCGGCCAATGGAACAAGTACGCCATTCGCGCCGCCGGTGCACGCATTCAAACCTGGGTCAATGGACAAAAGGTCGAAGACCTGGTGGACCCAGCCAGTTTTCGCTCAGGCTTCATCGGCTTGCAAGTCCACGGCATTCCCCAAGGACAAGGCCCCTACGAAGTCCGCTGGCGCGAAATCAAGCTGAAGAAGCTCTGAGGTTTGGCCTCGGGGCCAAATCAGCAAAATAGACGTTAATGCGCGCGGGTAACAGGGCGCGCATTTTCCCAGGTGGTTCGCCGCGTAGTATAATTAAGGTAGCGGCGGTCACTTTTCTCTTTTGCAGCGTCAGCCCGGTCGCCCATCGGGCTCGTCACAGCGGAGGCGCGATAACGCAGTGCGAGAACATTATCGATCAACCAGCGTGGCACAGGAACGTAGCGTCCTGGCTAGGGTTATCGGTCCTAGCGATGCTTTTACCGAAGAGCCCTTGGATGAATTGACTGGTCTGGCCGAAACAGCAGGCACCGAAGTCTGCGGTGGAGTCGTGCAGCGGCGCGAAACTCCCGACCCTAAGACCTACGTCGGCAAAGGCAAAGTTTCAGAACTGAAGATGCTGGTCGAAGCCAATCAGGCTGACCTGGTGATCTTCGATAATGATTTGTCGCCCAGCCAGACTCGCAACTTGGAGAAAGCGGTCGGTTGCAAAGTCATCGATCGCACCGAGTTGATCTTGGATATCTTCGCCTCCAACGCGCAAACTCACGAAGCCCGATTGGCGGTCGAACTGGCTCAGCTCGAATACTCGCTGCCTCGACTCAAACGCATGTGGACTCACTTGTCGCGTCAAACGATGGGCGTCGGCATGCGCGGACCGGGTGAAAAGCAATTGGAAGTCGACCGTCGTTTGGTCGAGCGTCGCATCCATGAACTGAAGATGGATCTGTCGAAGGTCGAACGTCGACGCGAACGCGAAGTGGCTGGTCGCCGCGATTACTTGACCGTCTCACTGGTCGGCTACACCAATGCCGGCAAGAGCACGCTGATGAACGCGCTGACCGAAGCCGAAGTGCTGGCCGTAGACAAACTATTCGCCACGCTCGATACTCGCACGCGACGCTGGACTCTGCCCAGTTGGGGCCCGGTATTGCTGAGCGATACGGTTGGATTCATTCGCGATTTGCCTCACCATTTGGTGGCCAGTTTCCGCGCCACCTTGGAAGAGGCTCGCCAAGCAGATCTGCTCCTGCATGTGGCCGATGCCAGTAACCCCGCGGTCCTGGACCAGATCTCGGCCGTGTATCGCGTGCTGCACGATCTGGGCATCGATGAAAAACAGACCTTGCTGGTCATCAACAAGATCGACGTCCCTGGTGCCATGGAACGCATGGCCGCCGTGGAACAGCGCTATCCACGCTCAATTGGCATCAGCGCTAAAACTCGCTTGGGGTTTGAAAACCTGGCACACCGCGTCAGCAGCATGCTCAGCGAAGACTTTGTGACCGTGGGCCTGCGGCTCAGCCCCGCTGATGGTCGCACGGTGGCCTGGTTATCCAAAGTGGGCGATGTCACCAGCAAACAGTATCACGATGAATATGTCGAGATCCATGTTCGCTTGCCCAGCCGACATGCCGGCCGACTGATGCGCGAAGGTTACCAGTTGGAACTGCATAGTGGCACGCTACCGGCAGTGACGCCCCAGCCCGAAACTTGGCGCGAGCAACTGCCCTCGTTCCGTTCGGCATGAAGGTGGAGAGCGCATAGAGCGTCTGTCCTCAGACGCTCAGCACCCGCTAACCAGAGTATCTGCCAACCGATCGACTAGATAGCTTGGTGCATCCTACTCGTACTCCTACTCCTACTCCTACTCGATCGTCACGCTAAAAGCGGAGTAGGAGTAGGAAACTGCGTGAGGCCAACATGTTGGGCAGGTTCAAGCCGACTTGCCGACGTTAGTGCTCCAAAAAGCAAGACTTGGCGTGAGCCTGCCCGCCTCAGACTTTCGCGCATGCAGCCTATAGATACTTCGAGATGGGCAAGTTCTGCGAAGCCATTGCGTCAACCTTGGCGAGCACTTGTGGATCTTCGATCAACGGCGGCGCGTGATGGGGCTTGACGCGTGCATCGATTACCAAGGCGCCCTCAACAGCAAAATGTTTGTCGACGGTGGTCGCACCTATGCCATAGATATCCGCCGCCGGATTACTGCGAGTGAAGGTGACCCACACGAGGTTGTTGACATTTCGGGCTGCGAACTCCGAGTCGTCAACGATCACGATTAAGGGGAACCGATTCAGCGGTGCGCGTGGATCAATACCGTCACAAACTTTCTGCCAGTTCTTGGCCGCCACGTCGCTGCTGGAGTTCAGGCGATCGCTTTCCACACACAAGACACCTGGCCAGGCCAGCCGTGGCTGGCGCCAACTATCGGGCAACTGCAAATCACTGCTGATTTCTGTGGGCAAACTGCGCTTCGGTTGGCCAGTGGCAGCGACCACTAGTTTCGACCCTGCATTGAGTCCCTCGCCTGAATAATCCAGCGTGTCGATCGTGGTGCGAGTCTGGAAGTGCAAGTCGCGCGACCAATCGACTCGCGCCAACATGTATTCAAAGAAGCTCCGCACATCATGAATATCCAGCTGACCGTCGGGCGCATCGGTAATCCACAAGTACTTGGCCAGCGATAATTGTCCCTGGCCCAGGATGGCCGAAGCTTGGGTCAGCAATTCTTGCGGCCGGCCGGGCTTGGCATACGGAGTGTATCGTTCACTACCGATCGCCAGCAGCAAAGGGTGCACGCCAGAAGCATCGACCGCATGCACCGCTTTGACACCGGGCAGCACTGTCGGAATGACTGGTTCGGTCAGTTCATGGATCAGTTGACCAAAGACCGTATCTTCCTGGGGCGGTCGGCCCACAACGGTCATCGGCCAGACGGCATCCGGACGATGCCACACCTGCTGGACTTTCAACAGCGGAAAATCATGTACCCGCGCGTAATAGCCTAAGTGATCGCCAAAGGGGCCTTCGGGTTTCAATTGGGTGGGATCGACCGTGCCTTGAATCACAAAGTCGGCATCAGCATAAATCGGGGCGTGCGCCGCGGAGGAAGCGGGCGAACAGATCAGCGGTATGCGACCACCCGCCAAGGCTCCAGCAAAACCCAATTCACTCATCCCCTCAGGCAAGGGCATCACCGCGGCGATAGTCATGGCAGGTGTGCCACCAACCGATACATTGACATGGAAGGGACGCCCCACTTCGATGGCCCGCGTATGATGCACACCGATGCCACGATGAAGTTGGTAATGCAAACCGCACTCGGCATCAGGCAAGTAAGAGTTGCCCGCCATCTGAATGCGGTACATGCCCAAGTTAATCGAACTCAAACGCTGATCATCGGGCGGTTGGCTGAGTACTTGAGGCAAGGTTACAAACGGTCCGCCATCATCGGGCCAGCAGATCACCTGCGGCAAGTCACGCAATGAGCAACGGTGTCTGGTCACTGCTCCCGAACTGACCCGCTTGGGCAACATGCGCACAGCGACAATGGGTCCGCGCCATAACTGCCATGGCTTGGCGAAGATCTCTTCGGGATGCGTCTTCCAGCGAATGGCCAGTTGCAAGGTTTCGAACGTATCGCGAAAGATCCAACGCGCGCGATCGATCGTCCCCAGCAGATTGGAAGCGACGGGAAAACGACAGCCGATCACATTGGAGAACAATATCGCCGGACCGCCGCGGGCATAAACGCGACGATGAATTTCAGCCAGTTCCAGCCTGGGATCAACCGGCTGGGTGACTTCGACCAGTTGCCCTGAGGCTTGCAGGTCATTAACAAGTTGTCGCGTACTGCGATAACGCATGCGATAGATCACTGATGGGCTTGATGACGCAGCCAGAGTTTCAGCAGAGCGACACACGTCGGCGCGTGAGTAATCCGGCCGTCATGTACTGCCTCGAGCGCTTCGGGCAGTGGCATAGGCACCCGCTCGATCAATTCCGTACCTTCCAGTTGCGTCGGTACAAAGGACAAGTCTTCTGCCAGGTAAAGTTCAACCGGCGACAACACCGCGGAGGTAAACGGATCAACAGTGCCTAGCGAAGTCCACCGCTGGGCCACAATGCCCAGTTCCTCCAGCAGCTCGCGCCGGGCCGACTCCAAAGCCGATTCACCCTCTTCGATACCACCGCTGGCCCCTTCCAGCGTCACGCGGCCTACCGCGTAATGAAACTCGCTCGTCAAATGGACCAGATTGTCAGCATCGATCGCGATTACCGTCACACCCGGCTTGAGGTGAACTGTCGAGTATGTACCCGCTAAACCATCGGGACGGATAACTTCGTCCCGATCCAAGCGAATCCACGGGTCTTGGTAAACGAGTTTGGATTGAACAATTGTCCAGGGACCATGACGGCGCATGGATCACACCTTTGAGCGCGAGAGACGGAAAACGGCCTGCGGGCAAGTTATACCCGCAGCCGCTGGTCTCCCATAGTCGGCCGCCCATTACCGCAGTATTGGTGGTCACCGCAGCCAGGCGGTGGGAAACGTTAACTAAAGCTTCCACCGCCTGGCGGCGGTGGCTACGGCGATGTTCAACTGGCCAGCCGTGTCTGCAAATCAACGGATCGCGTATTGCATCAAGGTTTCCTGGTGAGCGACCCAGAGTTGCAGTTGTTGCCCTGCAGGTATCAGAGCCAGGCCGCGAACGGGCTGCGTAATTTGGCAGTGATCCACCAGGCGTCCGTCGCCGTTGAAGAAGTGCAAGCGAGTATCCCCAGTGCTGATGGCCCAAATGGGTCCGCCAGCCACCGGGTCGTCCGTCACCGCAACCAGCATCCCGGTACCAGCAACCTCTACCGGTAATGGCGCGTGCCACAACTGGCGCAATTGTTGATCGAGCACATAAACGCCCGGCTCATCATGGGCCAGCCAACCACGAGCCAGCGTGGCTGCGGACTTGCCATCGGTCCACGGACTCCATGGTCCGCGCGCCGGTTTGAACTTCAATTGACGCTCAAGCGGTTCGCTGCTGGTCAGCGGAACATGGCCACCGGTCGCAACCGATACCGGCTGGGCCAAGGCTGCGGGCCGAGCGCCGCCTTCGTCCTGCACGATAATCGGTTCGATGCGGCCATCGGTCAGTATCACCAGGCCACTGGCCAACGATTCGGTTTTGGGACGAGGCAAGATGGCCAACGGCAGCGTGGCACTCTGGCCGCTGTGCTGTTGAGCGCGCTGAGGATCGATCAGCAGTGTCTTGCCGGCTTCGGTTACCGCGGCCAGTCGCAGACCAGCGGCAGTATTGAGCCAGCGCAGGTCGTTGATGTTCTGTTGCTTGATCGTTACGACGGCCCGTTTGCTGTTAGCAGTTTCAATCAGCAAGATCTCGCCACGGTTGCGAGAGGTCAGCGCGATCATGGCACCCGCTGAATCGATAGCCATTTGAATCGATTCACCCGGTGCCGCTTTGTTAAATGTCCATTGAGTGTCCAACTCTTTCTGCACTTGCCCACTGCTGCTACTGCAGACCAGTCGCCCTTGGCTGTTGAGGAGCCACAGATTGTGAGCGGCGTCGGCTTGGAAGGCGACCACCTCGATGGGCTGCTTCCATGACTTGATTAGTTCGAGGGAGAGTTGGCCAGGTGGATAGGTCGAGGGTTGCGTAAACGCGCTGATGGTGGCATCGCTTGCTCGAGCCAACCAGAGTTCAGCCGCGAAGCGTTGGCGCTGCAGCGTGTTCTTGTGCACCATGTCACCGGCCAGGTTTTCACCGCTGGCCAGTCGAGCCAACAGAGCAGGCAAGGCATCGGCCAGCATCGGGTTGGCGCGCGGTTGCAGCAGTTGCAAGCGATGTTGATTGTCCAAGATGACCACGGTCGGTGCTTCGGCTACACCCAGCACATCGCGACCGGCTGCTTCGATATCTTGTACCAGCGGTATCTGCAGTTGCCAGTCGCGCACCAGGTCGGCCCAGGTTGAACCACTGGGTGGATCAGGCTCTGCCCATACCGCCGTCGCGACCACTTGCGTTTTCATCGGCGGAGGCAGGCTGGCAATGGCCGACTTGATCTGGTCCAAGGTCATACGGCACGACGGATGATCCGCGGCCCATACCAACACCTGAACTTTGCCAGCTTGAGCATTGGCAGTCGTATCCAACCCTTCGCCACCGGCCAGGCCAGGCAGTTTGAAGCCTGGCAAGGCTTTGCCCAAGCGGGAATCCAACTCGACTTCAGGCGGCATGACAAAGTAACGCACTTGCTGATCGAGCGGTTTATCGGCCACTTGCCATTGGCTCCAGTCGATGCGTGTGCCCAACTTCGGATCATCCAGTTCGATACTCAGATGGAGATCGGAGATCCGCTTATCGGCCAGCATCACCGGCGGCAATGATTCCGTCGGCAGTTCGATACGTCGCAATAGTGAACTGGTTGAGCTGATCCACAAGCGATAAGCGGCCGGGCCTCGCATCACCTTGACGATTTGAAATGTCTGTCCGGCTTCTGCGCCATGGCCATCCAGCGCCACAGAGGTGGCCCCTTCCAGCAGTGTTCGAAACGGCTGGTCACCAAAGAGCAATTCGAATTGCGGCGGCGAACCGGCCAGGCCAGCGGCGAAAAACTGCGTGGCCGTGGTATCGCTCATCAACCATGGCATGGTGATCGAAGTCGGCAGGGCGCGACTGATCACCTGTCGAGCCAACATTTGCGGCGGCTCGGTCGGTAGATTCAGACGCAAGCGAAAGCGAGTGTCAGTCGAACCAGCCACGACCTGGTAAGCTTTAAAACCCAAGCGGTTGGGCGATTGATAAGCGACGCTCAGCGGTGCCACATCCTGCGTGGCCTGGCCTTCAACCTTGTATCCTAAAACCACGCGCCCGTTATCCTGATAACTGGTCGCACGTTTATACGCCGCCGCGCATTTCTCCAGTAGCCCGACCGCGGTGGCGTCGGCCTGCGCGGACTGGCTGATCAATTTGGCAGCCCGAGCCGGAGCCCGTTCGCTCTCGGCCAGTTCCTTGGTGCGATCGCAGCCCCAGACCAGCAACATGAAAGCAACCCCCAGGGTCGATAATTGCCTCGGCTGGAATCGTGTTTGCTTCTTCACTACCGCGTCCTTTTGCCAAGCTCTGAGGTTCCGCGCGACCAGCGATCAACCTGCCCATGTCGGGCCCCCTGACGAATGGGCACCGCTCGGGTATCCTCAGTAGCAGGTTATCCGTGCAAGGACAATATTTTTTTCTTTTTGCTAGCATCACTCATGTCACAGGCAGTCACCCATCTAGACGTTGTATATGGCAATTCGATCACGGGGCGATTGTCCTTCAGCGGCTCGATCCAACGGGCCGGTGCCAGTGCGAGCATGCAATCGCTGGAAAGCGTGGCAAGTGAAGTCCAGCAAGCTCTCTCCAGTCCCATCGACTTTCCGCCTATCGAGCAAGCGATCGTCCCGGGCGACCGAGTCGTGCTAGCAATTGATTCCACCATTCCAAGATTGGCCGATGTGACTTCGGCGGTAATCGATTATCTATGCCAGCGCGGCGTTGAGCGTCAGCAAATCTCGGTCGTTCTGGCTGCCCATGCCAGCTTTGACACGAGCGCACTTGCGCAGCGATTGACCCAGCAAGTGCATGTTGAGGTGCACGATGCCGACGATCAAACCAAGGTGGCGTATGTGGCGGCCAATAAAGAGGGCGAGCCCATTTACATGAATCGTACGATGGTCGATGCCGATGTGGTCATCCCCATCATGTGCGCCCGCGGCCGCGAAGCGATCGATTACGAGGGAGCCTACGGAGTGTTCCCGCATTTAACCGATCGTCGTACGCGAGGGCAGTTCTATAGCCTGCGGCATCTGGCCAATCCCAGCGAGCATCAACGACTGACCAACTGGGCCGATGAAGCGGCCTGGTGGGTTGGGCTGCTGGTCGCTGTGCAAGTTGTGCCAGCGCCCGCTGGCGGTGTGGCTCGCGTTATGGCCGGCAATCCCCAAGCCCTGGAACACGAAGTTCAAGCTTGTATGACGCAACTGTGGCACACCGATTTACATCAAGCCTTCGAGTGTGTCATCGCGCTGATCGATGGGGATGAAAGCCAACAGAGTTGGGATACGATCGCCCGAGTCGTAGCCAGCGCCTCGCCGCTGGTGGCTATCGATGGCGCGCTGATCATTTGCAGCGACCTGAACGAGCGTCCGGGCCGCGCGCTACATAAACTCAGCAGTCCACATCGATCGGAAGAAAAGTTAGCCCAACAACTTTCCAGCGACTCAGCCGACGACGCGTTAGCGGCCGCCGTACTACTGGAGTCGCTGGAAAGTTGTCACGTTTACTTGCTATCGCAACTGCCCGGCAGCGTGGTTGAACCGCTGGGCGTGGGCGCGATCGAGAACCTGCACCAGGCCGAACATATCTTGCAACAGCGCAAGAACTGCCTGGTGATCTCTTCGGCCCAGCACAGCATCGTGCGGCGAGTTTCTTGATTGTGCAGCCAGAGGCTTAAGTCAACCTTAGCGGTTCTCCAGAACCCATTGCGTACTGGTTCGAACCAATTCGATAGCGCTTTCCAGCTTTAACTTGTTCTTGATATTCTCGCGATAACGTTCGACGGTCTTGGGACTGACCGACATGCGATGAGCGATCTCGCGGGTGGTTAAGCCTTGCCCAATCATCTCGAAGGCTTCGAGTTCACGATTGGAAAGTTTTTGCACAGGCGATTCATCGTTAGGTTTGGGAACACCCGAGAGGGAGGTCAGCATGCGCTGGCTCATCTCTTCGTTGAGGTGGATGCCACCTTCCAAGACTCGATCGATGGCCCGCAGTAGATCCTGGGTAGCGCATTGTTTGTTGACAAACCCGCTGGCACCGGCCCGCAGCACGCGTTCAGCAAACAAGCGATCATCGTGGGCCGATACGGCTAGTACTTTGATTGATTCGTTTTGCGATCGCAGGGCGCGGATTAAATCCAACCCGCTACCTTCCTTCAGCGATAGATCGACGATAGCCAAGTGAGGCTGGGTCTCGCTGGCCAGTTGCAACGCTTCGGATGCGCCTTCAGCGGTAGCACAGATTTGAAAGTTGGGCCGCGTGGCCAGTAGTTGAACATAGCCTTGGCTGACAATCGGATGGTCTTCAGCAATCAGCACACGTAGGGTGGCTCGATCCGTGGACGCGGTACTCGGGGCTAACGCAGTCATCACAACACTCCGGGCAGAGAGAAACAGGAATCGCGGACTTCAGACTTTAGAGCAAAGAGGAGAGAATCGCTGGATTGTCGCAGATGGCTATCTCAATTCAATGCTTTCCCCCCAAAGTAATGCAGTAAGGACATCTGTAAAAGTTTTCCGCCTGGAGAAAGGCGCGTGGAGCAGCACAAAATCGTGAGGGAACCGGGGCTACGAGGGACGACATTACCTAGACGGCATCCAAGGGCGTTTCCGGCATCCGGAAATTCCTGAATGCTTGCATGGGATTTTAACGTCACTGCCAAGGAGGTCTGGCCCAAGGCCCTCTGCCAGTGAGAGGAGATACGACGTTGGTGCGCGCCTGCAGTTCACGCCTCAAGCCGACTTTTTTCGATCGCTGGGGCCGACTCATTTTGTTGTTTACCGTGGCCATGGTGCCCGGCATTTTCTACTGCGCGGGCAAAGCTGTTCAAAGCAACGTCAACAAAGTCGAAGACTGGCTGCCAAAGACATTTAACGAAACCAAACAGCTCTCGTGGTTCCGCAAGCACTTTGCTTCTGACCAATTTGTGGTCATCAGTTGGGAAGGCTGCCGCATTGGGCATGTCGAAGGTCCCGACGCGGCGGCCACCGACGATCCTCGCATCGAACGCCTGGCTCAACTGCTGGTGGCAGACCGCGATCCGACCCAGTTACCCAAGGAACTCGAGCCAGTCAAACCCGTCAAAGAAGAATGGAAGCGCGATGCAGCGCGATTCTTCAAGAGCGTGACTACCGGACGGCGCGTGCTGGATCGCATCACCAGCGAACCGCTCAGCCTGGACGCCCAGGAAGCGGTCAAGCGTTTGAAAGGCTCGCTGCTGGGCCCCGATGGACGACAGACCTGCGTGGTCGTCAGTTTGCACACCGAAGCCCTCGGCCACCTCAAGCAGATCATGGGCTCTGGCCAATACCGCGTCTTCCGCCCCAGCGTACCACCCGGTCTGCTGCGCCAGATGATCATGGCCGCCGGCCTGTCATTGGACGAAGTGCATTTGGGTGGTCCGCCAGTGGACAATGCGGCCATCGATGAAGAAGGTGAAAAGACTCTAGTGCGCCTGGCAGGTGTATCTGGATTACTGGGCTTGTTCCTGGCGTACTGGGCTCTGCGCAGCTTCGTATTGACCATGGTGGTCTTCGCCGCTGGCGTGGTCAGTGCCGCGGCTTCGCTTGGCACGGTGTGGATCACTGGCCAAACCATCGATGCGATCCTGATGTCGATGCCTTCGCTGGTGTATGTGCTCTCGATCTCCGGCGCGGTTCACCTGGTCAACTACTATCGCGATGCTATTCGCGAAGGCGGCCTGCATGGCGCGGTCGAACGCGCCGTAGCCCACGCTTGGAAACCGGCTGCCTTGTCATCGGTCACCACGGCCTTGGGCCTGATCTCGCTGTATGCCAGTGAACTAGTACCCATTCAAAAGTTCGGTTTGTACTCAGCGATTGCCATGTTCACGCTGGTGTGCATCCTCTTCCTGTTCCTGCCGGCTGCCTTGCATGTATTCAACATCGGCCGCCGCTGGGAAGAACCCGAACACGTCAAGGCCGCTCGCAAGGCCAAAGAGCATCAGCAACTGGCTGATGTGCTCACACCGATGGAACGCATGTGGCGTTGGTTTGCCAGTGGCCTGGTAAACAACCACGCTATGGTGATGTCCGTCTGTTTGCTGACGATTGCCGCGATCGGTTACGGTATCACGCGCAACAAGACCAGCATCAACCTGCTGGAGTTGTTCGATGGCAAAGCGCGCATCCTGCGAGACTATGCCTGGCTGGAAGAGAACCTGGGCGTGCTGGTGCCCATGGAGATCGTGCTGAAGTTCGAACCGTCCTCCTTGCTGGCTAGCGATGCAAACCGCCATGAAGACGATGACGATCTGTATCGCCTGTCTTTCCTGGAACGAATGGAAGCTGTGGCTCGCGTTCAAGAAGCGATCAATCGCGAGTTCGGCGAGCAGGGGCAGGGCATTATCGGTTCGTGTATGTCGGCCGTTTCGTTCGCGCCGCCGCTGCCCGGAGCCAGTGGCAATACGGTCAGTTTCATGCATCGCAAGGCGCTCAACATGCGTCTGGAGAGCAGCCGTCAAGAGTTTGTTAACTCTGGCTTCCTGGAGATAGATCCCGAAGACAAGTGCGAACTGTGGCGAATCAGCTTACGCGTCGCTGCCTTCAAAGGCGTTGACTATGGCCAATTGGTCTCGGAAATTCGTGGTGTCGTTCAACCGGTCGTCCAGTCCTATGTGGATCGCAATCGCATCTTGCGTCAGGTAGCCGCCTGGTCACCGGCGGATAGTTACCATGGTGCCCGCGTGATGTTGTGGAATCGCGATCCAGCCAAGCTGGCTGACGCGAACGATGCTACCACCGGCACCCAGGCTGCCGTCCGACCGCTTGCCACACAGCCGCACATCGAAACATTGAATTCATTGCTGGTCAATGCTCGCTGCCGAGTGTTGAGCACCGAAGTTGATCCGACGTCTATCACGATCACAAATCTGGAGCGATTGAAAGCTACCGATGCCGTCGTGCTGGTCGGTGACTTCAGCGAATCAGACATGCGCACGATCGCCGGTCTGCTGCCGCACACCGTGGTCGCCGGTGAACATGGTGGCTCGCGTACCCGGCGTCAACTGGCCGGAGAACCTGGGATCGGCAATCGCGATCCGGAATTGCACGCGGTCTATACGGGCGTCGTGCCCATCGTATACAAAGCGCAGCGCGCCCTGCTTGATAGCCTGATTCAAAGCACGCTCTGGTCGTTCTTGACGATCACCCCGCTGATGATGATCGTATCGCGATCGATCGCCGCCGGTGCGGTAGCCATGATCCCCAACGTCTTACCGGTACTGGTAATTTTCGGCGCGATGGGCTGGATGGGCATCTCGATCGATATCGGATCGATGATGACGGCATCGATTGCCCTGGGTGTTGCCGTTGACGATACGATTCACTTCCTGTCTTGGTACCGCGAAGAACTGGATCGCATCGGCAATCGACGCCAAGCCATCTTGGGTTGTTATGCCAAGTGCGCCACACCGACCTTGCAAGCTGCCTTGATTAGCGGCTTGGGTCTGTCGGTCTTTGCGCTCAGTACGTTTACACCCACGCAGCGATTTGGCTGGTTGATGCTCTCGATTCTGGTCGCTGGTGTGGTGGCTGAACTGCTGATGCTACCAGCCCTGCTGGCCGGCCCGCTGGGCGTGGTGTTCCGAGCCCATACGCGTCGCCGTGGATGGTTGTCGCGACTCTATCTGCTGACTCGTTATCAACTGCGAACATGGCAGAGCCCTGCAGAAGTGGCTCCGCCAAGTCCTGCTGCTCCCGTCACGCGACGCGAAGCTGCATAACTCAACAGCATCCCTTTTCCCTTACGTAGCCACCGTCGCCAGACGGTTGACTCAGACGTACCCACTGCTCGCCGAATGCTGGGCAAGCTACGACGCGTCACCTCTCCCGGCGCAGCTGGGGGAGGTCGCAGACGAGGCCTTCAGCCGAGACTGCGGGAGGGGGCAATTCGCCATGGTTGACTTATCCCTGGCGCAGTGCCCCCTCCCGAATCTTCGCCTTAAGGGCTCGATTCGACCTCCCCCAAGCTGCGCTTGGGAGAGGTGACACAAAAACGCGCAACATCAAAACTGGGCAGCAGTGGCTACATCTCGGATCGGCTACAATTGCTCCGCATCATCCCCGCCTGAAAGCCTTCCTGGCTTTCACTACGTTTCCGTCACTCCAAGGAGTTCTCCATGAGCTATCGTATCTGGCGCTTGCGCGCGTCCCTGAGTTTGATTGGCCTGGCATTGCTCAGCCAGGCCTCTGTCGCGCTGGCCGAAGTCAAGCTGCCCAACATCTTCAGCAGTCACATGGTATTGCAACAGGCGCAAAAGAATCGCGTCTGGGGTAAAGCGAACGCTGGTGAAGATGTTACGGTCAAGATCGATCAGCAAACGCACACTGCCAAAGCCGATGCGGCGGGCAACTGGCAAGTCACGCTCGACCCACTGACCGTCGGTGGCCCCTATGAGATGACGATCAACGGCAGCAACGAAATCAAGCTGGAAGACATCCTGGTTGGTGAAGTCTGGATCTGCTCCGGTCAATCCAACATGCAGTGGAGCGTCAACGCTTCGAACGATCCCGACTTGGAACGCCTGGCCGCGCGGCATCCCAAAATTCGTATGATCAATTTTCCGCAGGTCGGAACTCAGGAGCCCATCTGGTCACACGATAGCCGCACCTGGCAAGTCTGTTCGCCAGAGGTCGTCGGCAATTGGTCAGCTGTCGGTTACTTCTTTGCGCGACAGTTGAATCAAACACTGGACATTCCTGTCGGCATGATCAACAACGCCTGGGGCGGTTCGGCCTGCGAAGCCTGGATCAATCGTGAAGTGCTGGCGGCCGACCCTCAATACCAACCACTGATGGAACGCTGGGCTGGCATGGAGAAGTCGTTTGAAGACCTGAAAGCCAACTCCGAAGGCAAGGCCGAGGAGCTGAAGCGACTCCAAGGCGCGATGGGCGGTAACTCGCGACCGGGCAACATCTACAACGGTGTGCTCAAATCCCATCTGGGTTACGGCATTCGCGGCGCGATCTGGTATCAAGGCGAATCCAACGCCGGTCGTGCGTATCAGTATCGCGAACTCTTTCCGCTGATGATTTCCAATTGGCGCAAAGAATGGAACCAAGGTGACTTCCCGTTCTACTGGGTTCAACTGGCCGACTTCCGCGACGAGAAGTCCGAACCGGCCGATAGCGATTGGGCCGAACTACGCGAAGCCCAGACGATGACTATGAGCAAGCTGCCCAAGACCGGCGAAGCTGTCATTATCGACATCGGCGAAGGCAAAGACATTCACCCCAAGAACAAGGTCGATGTCGGTCGACGACTGGCCCGCTGGGCACTGGCAAACGAATATGGTGTCCAGATCCCATTCCACAGTCCACAGTACAAGTCGATGGAAAAGCAAGGCAACAAGATCGTCTTAACCTTTGACTATCTGGATGGTGGCTGGCGTCCCTTCGATGTCAACACGCCTCGTGGCTTTACAATCGCAGGCGAGGACAAGAAGTTTGTCAAAGCCGAAGCCAAGATTATCGACGGCAATAAGGTAGAAGTCTCGAGTACCGAGATAGCCAACCCGGTCGCCGTACGTTATGCGTGGGCAGATAACCCTATCTGCAACATGTTCAACGGAGCAGGTTTGCCGCTGACGCCTTTCCGTACTGATGATTGGCCCGGCATCACCATCAACAACAAGTAAGCCCGCACAAGCTGTGGGAAGGTGGCGACACTCAGATCGTGACACGCAGATCGTGACACTGGTTGGGCTTGAACCAACCAGTGTCGACCGATGTAGCTATTGAAACGCCTGGCCTACCAAATCAGGGCGAAGATCGTCAGTGCCAGGGTCAGGCTGAGCGCGATACCAATCACGCTGGCCCAAAGAGCAGTGGCCTGGCGATCTTGCTTGCGGAGCGCTCGAAACACTTCCAGGGCAACCTGAGTTTCCTCTGCGTTGTAGGCAGTGGGTGAATCGACCTGACCTGCCGACAGAGCAGATGCTGGCTGGCTAACTGGCGTGGCCTTTACGCGTGGGGCGGGCACTTTGTGAGCAGCATCCCAGCGGTTGGTAACGGTGATGTCCAAGTCTTCTTCGGTCCACAACAGTAGTTGCACTCGCTCGAACAGCGAATGGCGACGGCGTGGATCCAACAGGTGATAGCCGGCCGTGGCGATGCGAGCCAGTTGCTGATCGTCTTCGGCCGCATGCTCAGTCGCTTCAGGTGCTTGGGCATCTTCACTGCTGGTGGCTTTAACCTGGGCAGCAGCTTCTTGCATGGCCTGACGAATGATGTCCACCCGGGCTTCGCGCGGCCTCAAACCCAGCAAACGGAATTCAGGCGTCATGACACGACCAGCGCCGTTACGTGCTCGAGGAGCCCGTTCCGAAGCGGCAGAGCCGCGGTTTTGGTGCTTGAGTGTCGTGACCATGATCGATGCGAGCCGATTGGCGCATCGCTCGGCCGCGATGCTATTCGGAAGCTTCCTGTGGTTGGGTAATTGTGGGTTGGTTCGGACAGCCAATCGGGGTTGGCGATCGCCTGTCTGTTCAACACCGTAGCCCCCACGCTAGTTTCGCGGAAGGGCTATTGACGTTAAATAATTCGGCTGAAGCCCGGCCAATATTTGGCGCGAATTCAGATTCTTTTCGTGTGTAATTTCTGAGGTTTCCCCCCAAGTTCACGCACCACACGCCGCACAGCCCTTGCCGCACAGCTATGGGATTTACACCGCCGTAAGCAGCGATAGCAATCTGGCGAACTGAAGAAGTAGACATCCGAACTTTGGGGAAGGTTCCCGAATAAAAAAATTTCCTCCTGCGGTGGCCCGCCTTGCAATTTGGTGGATCTCCACGACCACGGCCCCCGCGTCCCCGACTAAAGGTTGCCGCACAGCCACAAAGCATGCACCGCAGGCTTGCTCCAGCTTGTGCTAGGCGGCAGGTTGGATATGGTTAGGAATTCTTTGCCCCCAACATAGTCCGTTTGCCCCAGGATCAAGAGATGAATCAAAACGGTAGCCATGCCCATCAAGTTGCCGAAGTGCTGTACGAACCAGCCGACCAAGATCTGAGGTTCCTGCCCGAAGGACCTTTTGACTTGGGCGGGGGACGCTTTAGCTGGGTCGGCATTCAACATGGCGCCAAAGCCCGTTTCGGATCGCTCAATATTTTCGATTTGAACACTCGCCAAAATCAAAACTATCGCTTGCCAGGTCGACCCGGATTTGCTCGCCCGACCTCCAACCCCAATCGCTTTTTGATCGGTGCCGAACGAGAACTGGGGCACTTTGATATTCAAACTGGCCAATGGGAAGTTCTCTGCTCCGGCGTAGATGCCGATGTCGAAAACACCATCATCAATGATGCCACCACCTGGCAGGACAACGTGATCTTTGGCTGTAAGGATCTTGAATTCAAAACCAAGAAAGCCGGACTGTATCTCTACCGCGGAACTGATCGCCAATTAATTCGCCTGCGCGGTGATCAGATTTGCAGTAACGGCAAAGCCGTCGTACCCACCGCCGCAGGAGGCTTGAGCTTGCTGGATATCGATACGCCAACCCGCAAAGTCGTGCGTTATGAACTGGATATCGCCGGCGGTAAGCTGAGCGAGCCGACAACGGTGGTCGAACTGGGCCAGGCGACTGGATTTCCCGATGGCATGGTCCTCACCCCCGATGGCCAGAGCTGTATCATCAGCTTTTACAATCCCGATGAAGCCGAGTATGGTCTGACGCAGCAATACAACCTGGCCAGCGGTCGATTGGAATTCTCGTGGCTTACGCCTGCCAGCCCACAGAACACATGCCCACTGTTACTGAATTTACCCGGAGGCGGGACCAAGCTGGTTATCACCACCGCGGTCGAACATATGCCAGCCGAGCGACAAGCCAAAGCGAACAAAAGCGGTTGCTTGTTCATCGCCGATTTTCCACCTCGAGTCTGATAGTTGAAGCAACTTAGCCGTCTTCTTAGCCACCGCTGGCAAGTGGTGGAAAGCGTTAACTTTCGCATCCACCGTCTGGCAGGCGGTAACTACCCAGCTTGCCAGGTGGCGCTGTCGGACAATCGCAGTCGGCTGATTATTGAGAGCTTTACTCGCATCCTACGATAACTCCGATCACTTATTTTTTACGGTTCCTCATGCAAACCACTGGCGCGTCTGTTTGGCAATTGCGCACAAGACAAATCGAGTTTCATGGCCTGCCGGCGGTGATGGGCATCCTGAACGTCACGCCCGATAGTTTCTCCGATGGCGGCCAGTTCTTCTCGCATCAACTGGCCGTTGATCATGCGTTGCGACTGGAGGATGCCGGCGCGGCGATCATTGATATTGGTGGCGAGAGCACGCGTCCCTACAGTGAACCAGTAAGCTGCGACGAAGAACTAGCTCGCGTGCTGCCGACGATCGAATCGTTGGCCGGGCGACTATCCATTCCGATCTCGATCGATACCTCCAAAGCTCGCGTGGCTCGTGCAGCGCTGGAAGCCGGGGCTGAGATTATCAACGATGTCACCGGCCTGACGGGCGATCCAGAGATGTTGCCGCTAGCCGCTGATACGAGAGCAGGCGTGTGTGCCATGCACATGCAAGGCACGCCGCGCACCATGCAAGATAATCCCCATTACGAAGATGTGGTGGAAGACATTTATCGCTACTTGGCTCAGCGCGATGCGGCGCTCTTGGCCGCTGGCTTGGAGGCATCGCGCATCTGTTTGGATCCCGGCATCGGCTTTGGCAAAACGCATCAGCACAACTGGGAACTGATGCGCTCCTGCCATCGGTTCTTGAGCCTGGGGCGACCTATCCTGATTGGCCACTCACGCAAGGGCTTCATTCGCAAACTGGTGGGCGATTCGCCCGAGCGCCTGGCCGCTGGTTCGGTAGGTGTAGCCCTGGCTGCCGCGCAGCACGGCATGCATGTACTGCGCGTGCATGATGTCGAAGCCACCTGCGCGGCCTTGAAGTGCTTTGCCAGTTGCCAGGCTCAGGTCTGAACCAATCCGGCCTGAAGCAGACCGGATTTTGGTGGCTTGGACTGTTAGCAGATCAGACTTCCAAGAACAATCGCGTGGGATCTTCCACGACTTCTTTGATGGTCTTCAAAAAGCTAACCGCTTCGCGACCATCGATGATGCGGTGGTCGTAGGTCAGTGCCAGGTACATCATCGGGCGAATGATGACTTGTCCATCGCGCGCGATCGGTCGTTCTTGAATCGAGTGCAGGCCGAGAATGGCGCTTTGCGGAGGATTGACGATTGGAGTGCTGAGCAGAGAACCATAGATACCGCCGTTGCTGATCGTGAAGGTACCGCCTTCGAGATCTTCCGGCATCAAGCGATTCTCCATGGCCTTGCGGGCAAAGTCACCGATGGTCCGCTCGACATCGGCAAAGCTCATCTTCTCTACATTGCGCAGCACAGGCACAACCAGGCCTTTACCACCACCGATGGCAATACCGATATCGCAGTAGTGTCGATAGACGATATTGTTGCCACGCATCTCTGCATTGACCGCAGGGAAACGCCGCAGAGCTTCGACACTGGCCTTGGCGAAGAAGGACATGAATCCCAGTTTGACACCATGACGCTCTTGGAAGGCGTCGCGATATCGTTGGCGCAGATCCATAACGGGCTGCATATCGACTTCGTTGAAGGTGGTCAGCAGCGCCGCGGTCTGCTGAGCTTGCACTAATCGCGAGGCGATCGTGCGACGAATCATGCTGAGCGGTTTGACTTCTTCGGTGCGATCCGGGCCGCCCGTGGTGATCGAGGTAGTCGCAGGCTTGCTGGGCTCGATGATGGCGCTGGGCTTGGGCGCAGCCGGAGTTGGCGCAGGCGCTGGGGCAGCCGGCGTAGCGTCCTTGGCCTGGACGGCTCGCTGCGCATCTTCTTTCAGCACGCGACCGCCAGGGCCGGTGGCTTGCACATCAGCCGATGACAGATTGTTCTCTTCCATGATCCGCTTGGCCGCGGGCATCGCGCGCGTCTCTGCTGGTGGCGGGCTGGCGGCCGCCGCGCCATTGCCGCTCGAAGCAGCCGGGCTGGCGTCACCTGTGGGCTTGTCCGCTGGCTCGATATCGGCGATCGCTTCACCGACTGAGGCAAATTCTTCCGCTTGTTTGCGGATCTTCTTCAAAACTCCCGAAACAGGCGATGGCACCTGGACCGAAGCTTTTTCGGTTTCCAAATCGACCAGGTTCTCATCCTTGGCGATCCATTCACCTTCACGTTTCAGCCATTGACCAATCTGGACTTCCTGAATGGATTCGCCAACGGTAGGAACTTTCACCTCAACCATTTCCGGTGTGACTTTCTAGTGATTCGGTTGGAATCTGGAATAGAACTTGTGTAGTTAAATATGCTTGTGAACTGTTGGATTGATTTGGGTTTGTGGATCTCAAATCTCAAATTTCAAATCTCAAATCTCAAATCTCAAATTTCAAATCTCAAATTTCAAATCTCAGATTTCAGATTTCAGATCTCGTTGTCGCGCTCTGATCATTCAGCGGGCTACTGGCCTCAGGCGGATGTCAGGGCTGGCAGGTCGGCGAAGGCGGCTTGCAGCAGATCATCCTGTTCCAATTTGTGCGAGCTAGAGGAGCCGGTCGATGGGCTGGCCGATTCAACACGGCTGAGCGATCGCAAGCGGAAGCGCTGGTTGATGGTGTCAGCGAAATGCACTTTCATGAATTGCCAAGCGCCCATGTTGGCAGGCTCCTCTTGCAACCAGATCACTTCTGTCTCGCTGGCATACTCTTCCAAGGCGCGCATCAGCTCGGCGGTCGAAAGTGGATAAAACTGTTCGATACGAATGATGGCCACGTTGCTGGCCCCGATTTCTTTTCGTCTTTCGATCAAATCGTAATAGACCTTGCCGCTACACAAGATGACGCGATCGGTATGCGAAGCGTCGGCGCGTTCATCGGGCAGTATTTTGCGGAAGCGGCCGCTGACAAATTCCTCGGTGGCGGATACCACCGCTGGATGCCGCAGCAGGCTCTTGGGGGTCAGCACCACCAGCGGTTTGCTCCATTGCCACAGAACCTGCCGGCGCAGCAAGTGGAAGTACTGGGCCGGAGTCGAGGGCTGAGCAATTTGAATGTTGTGCTCGGCGGTCAGCAACAGGAAACGTTCCAAGCGAGCGCTACAGTGCTCGGGCCCTTGGCCTTCAAAGCCATGGGGCAGCAGCAAGACCAGGCGGCTCAGCCGGCCCCACTTGTCTTCAGCGCTGGCGATGAACTGATCGACGATCACTTGAGCCACGTTCCAGAAGTCGCCGAACTGGGCTTCCCAGGCCACCAGGGCTTCGGGGTAGTCCAGGGAATAACCGTACTCGAATCCCAACACGCCAGCCTCGCTCAAGGGACTGTTGATGATATCGATGCGGGCTTGCGAGGAGCTCAGGTTGCGCAGCGGCATGTACTTGGTGTTGTTCTCCGTATCATGCAACACAGCATGACGCTGGCTGAACGTACCGCGTTCGCAGTCCTGGCCGCTCAAGCGCACCGGGTGGCTTTCCAGGACCAGCGAACCAAAGGCCACGGCCTCCGCGGCAGCCCAATCCAGGGGGCGAGTGCCGCTGGCCATTTCCGCGCGGAGTTCCATGAAGCGTTGCAGTTTGCGCTGCAGCGAGAAGCCGCTGGGGAGTTTGGTGATCGAGTTGAGGATGTTGGAAACCACATCCTGCTTGATGCCCGTGGCGGGCACCTCGCCGGCCGGTTCCATGCCGCCGATGTAACCGCGCCAGTTGCCGCCCAGGGTTTGCAGGTCTGGCACGTAGGGCTCGTTCTTGGCGGCTTCGAATTCACGTTCCAACTTGTTTTGACGAACATCGGCGATGGCGTCCGCCTCGGCTCGGGTCAGTTCGTTCATCGTCAGCAGGCGATCCAGGTAGCTTTCGCGCACGCTCTTGCGCTGGTCGATGGCCCGATACATGATCGGCTGGGTGAAGCGTGGTTCATCGCCTTCGTTATGGCCCCAGCGACGGTAGGCATACATATCGATGACCACATCGCGGCGGAACTCGCGGCGGAAGTCCATGGCCAGGCTGACCACCTGGGCGACCGCTTCAGGGTCTTCGCCATTGACGTGGAAGATCGGGATCTGCAGCATCTTGGCCACGTCGGTAGCGTAAGTGCACGAGCGGGCTTCGTCAGCTTCGGTGGTAAAGCCCACCTGGTTGTTGATGATCACGTGCAGCGTGCCCCCGGTCGTGTAGCCCGGTAGTTGGCTGAGATTCAGTGTCTCTTGAACGATGCCTTCGCCGGCGAAAGCCGCGTCGCCGTGCATGAGGATCGTCATGGTTTCAGCATGGCGTTCGTCGCGAGCCCGATCTTGCTTGGCGCGACAGCGCCCCTGGGCAACAGTATTAACGAATTCCAAGTGGCTGGGGTTGAAGCACAGCGAGATGTGGACTTTGTTACCGGTCGAGGTGGTCCAATCGCTGCTGTAACCCAAGTGATAACGCACATCGCCGGTGCCGCGATGCATCTCTGGTTCCGGATCATCGAATTCCCAGAAGATGCTCTGCGCGCGTTTGCCCAGGATATTGGCCAGGACATTCAGGCGGCCGCGGTGGGCCATGCCCAGCACCACACCTTTAACGTTGTGCTGTCCAGCTTTTTCCAGCGCCAGATCCAGTAGCGGAATGAGGCTCTCGGCACCTTCGAGCGAAAAGGTTTTGGCGCCGACAAATTTGCGGCGAACGAATTCTTCGAAGATCGCTGCGTCGGCCAGGCGAGTATAGATGCGAACTTGCACATCGCGCGATAGCTCAATGCGGTTTTGACTGATCTCCATGCGCCGCTGCAACCAGTCGCGAATGGTGCGATTTTCGATGTGCATGAATTGCACGCCGATGCTGCGGCAATAGGTATTCTTCAGCTTGGTGACCAAATCGCGCAGCGTGCGACTGTCGACATGTTCCAAAGCTGGGCAAGAGAAAGCGCGATCCATATCGGCGGGACTGACGCCATAGGATTGAGGATCCAGTTCTGGTGGCGCCTGGCGATCGATTCCCAACGGATCCAGTTGGGCCATCAAGTGGCCGCGGACGCGATATTCGCGGACCAGGTGATCGACGCGGTCTTGCATGCGCGCCAGCCACAAGGCTTCATCGCGTATCGAGCGAGTAACCTCGCCGACCGTCTCGGCTTGCAAGGGATTGGCGACGGGCCCTTGAGAGTCCACCTGCGAAGCGGCGGAGAGCGAAAACTGCTCGAAGTATTTGCGCCAGCCAGGTGAAACGCTGTTCGGGTCCTGGATGAATTGCACGTACAAATCGTCGATATAGTCGAGGCTAAAAGTATTCATGCTCACGATCAACTGGCAGTGCGTGGGAACGACGATGAAAAGTTAGGACCCAATTCAGCAGGGGTCAGTCCAAAGAGGACATATACGCTGTCCGAGGCTTGCGTGGCAATGCGAGCATCCGCAGAAAAAGACGGACTCCTGGCGGGTCCGGCTACGGCACGGGCAATTGCACCGCGTAGCACAGGCTCGGATGTCGGAGCTGTTGATGTCGAAGAAGACACTGCTGCCACTTCGCTTAACGCTGCTAGCATTCCATGCCGTGCAGCTTTGGGAGGGACCGGACGCCGATTGGGAGGCTGAAGGTTGAGCTCCCATGATACCGGATTGGTAAATTTTGACCAAGGTGGCCTGCGCCCGATGGCCCCTGCACTTGTCAAAGCCCTACAATATTCTGCGGACGCGACCAACCGTGTCCAGGACATCGCGATACTTGTCTATGTCGCAGCCAAACGTTGTGCTTCATCGAGCCCCAGAGCCGAACTGGTTGGCCGAGGAAATACGCCCGCGCTGGATTGCCCATTGGCCAGGAATGAGCGGTGGACCCATTTCGGAGTGAGCAGGTGTCGCAAGGCGCCTGGCCCCAGCGCGAAATGAACGGCACATCCCCCAGTGGTAGACCATCTGTGGGAGACAATCTGCGGGTGCCACCCCATGGGCCAACAGCCTGTGGGCCAGCAACCGGTAGCCAGCCCAGGCGGCGACAAATCAGAGAGTTCTCGAAAGAGTGTCCGTTTCATTCACCCAATTTTGGGGTCAGGGATTCCAGGGATATGGTTACAGCGAGTAAGACGATGGCCAAGAAGAAAAGTGTGACGAAGAAGGAAGATAGTGCTCCAGAAGGTTTGGAAGCTATCTACAAGAAGGAGCCCAATCTCAAGACGGCTCTGCAACAAATTGAAAAGCAGTTCGGCGAAGGCTCGATCATGCCTCTGGGCGGTGAAGCCACGCTGAAGATTGACGGTGTGCGCACAGGCAGCCTCTCCTTGGACATCGCTCTGGGTGGCAAGGGTGTGCCGCGCGGCCGCATCATCGAGATCTTCGGACCAGAATCCAGCGGTAAGACGACTTTGGCTCTGCACATTTGTGGTCAGGCCCAAGCCTCCGGTGGGATTGCGGCCATCATCGACGCGGAACATGCCTTCGATCCCAGTTGGGCCAAGAAGATCGGTGTTCAACTGGACACTTTGTTAGTCAGCCAGCCCAGCTCCGGCGAAGAAGCCATGCAGATCACCGAGCACCTGGTCAAAAGCAACGCCGTGGATGTCATCGTCATCGACTCGGTCGCGGCGTTGGTACCCAAGGCAGAACTGGAAGGCGAAATCGGTCAATCGCACGTCGGTCTGCAGGCTCGCCTGATGAGCCAATCGATGCGAAAACTGACCGGTGTCATCGCCAAGAGCAAGACGGTCGTGATCTTCATCAACCAGATCCGCGAAAAGGTCGGCGTGATGTTCGGTAGCCCCGAAACCACCCCCGGCGGTCGAGCACTGAAGTTCTATGCATCCTGCCGCATCGATGTTCGACGCATCGGCAGCCTGAAAGAAGGCGAAGAAGTCGTCGGCCAACGCGTGCGTTGCAAGATCGTCAAGAACAAAGTCGCCCCTCCGTTCCGCCTGGCGGAATTCGACATGATGCACACCACCGGCATTAGCTACGAAGGCGACTTGCTGGACTTGGGCACCACGCTCAAGGTGGTCTCGCGCAGCGGAGCCTGGTTCAAGTATCACGAAACCTACTTGGGACAAGGCAAAGAGAAAGCCCGCGCGTTCTTGCTCGAGAACAAAGATGTTTGCGAGCAGATCAAGGAAGAGATCATGGCTTCAGGTGATTACGCTGGACCAGAAGGTCCGGCAGCCATCGGAGCCGATGCCTCCGAAGCAGCCGATGCCGAACTGGTCGACTCCTAATCGTTCGCTTCCTGATGACGCGCGCTTCCTGATGACGCGCGCTTCCTGATGAATCGCAGCCTGGCGATGGTGGTCTCCTTGCAGCCACCCTCGCCAAATGGCGCTCTTTTCGTAGCCACCATCGCCAGATGGTGGTCCCCTGGATAGGGGTAGGGAAGACGCATTGAGTTGCGTCTCCCCTCCCTCCGAACCGTACGGGCGGTTTTCCCGCATACGGCTCTCCAGTGAGTAGGTTCATAGGGACTGAGCGAATCGTACATGGGCATCGTGCAGGCTATAGAGCCCTTGTTCGAAGAAGTATTGATTTGGCCAGCGCTGATGCGGTGGTAGGCGCTTCGGATTGCGTCGATGACGTTTCTGGAGGATACGCCTCAGGCGGCGACGGATCATTCCATCATAGGCACCGAACACATTCCAGAAGCAGTGGCGAAAGTAGTTGAACCAACCGCGGAGAGAGCGATTCAGGGTCGTTATGATCTTGGTCATGGAATCGCCAGACGTACGAGGCGTAAGTTCCTTGATGCGATCAACGACTTTCTGATGGCTTTTCTTTCGTGGGAAGCGAAAACGCCCCCGGAATGAATAGCCCAGAAATGAGAAGCTCTGCTCACGACTGTCGACGATGTGCGTCTTCTCTGGATGGAGCGTCAGCCCTGCTTCATTAACCCATTGGCGTACCATCGCCAGTGCAGTCTCTGCTTCTGATTGGCTGCGGCATAGGATGACGAAGTCATCTGCGTAGCGAACCATCTCAAAACCTTGGGCTGACATGTGATGATCCAGTGGATTGAGGTACAGGTTGGATAACATCGGAGAGAGAACCGCTCCCTGGGGGACACCTGCTTCGGGAGTCCAAGTTGCCAGTTCCGACATGATCGCCTGATCCAGGTACTTTTTCACCAGTCGTATGACTGCACTGTCGGAGACCTTCTGTTGGACTAAGGCCAACAGGCGATCCTTCGGTATCGTGTCGAAGTAACCTTTTAGATCTGCGTCCACGACGAAGACATAGCCCTCAGCCAAGAGTTGATCTACGCACCGTAGTGCGTCGTGACATCCTCGTCCGTGGCGAAAGCCAAAGCTGCGTGGATGAAATGTGTGATCGAAAATTGGCTCTAGTACGTGAACCAGGGCCGTTTGCACGACTCGGTCACGGACCGTGGGAATGCCTAGGGGGCGTTTTTCTTGACTGCCGGGTTTGGGTATCTCTACTCGACGAACTGGAGCCGGTCGATAGGTCTCGGTTTTGAGTTCGTGTTGTAGCTGAGCGAGTTCCTCTTGGTTGTTGGTCCAGAATTCGTCAACTGTTTGTCGGTCAACTCCAGCGGCACCTTTCTTCTCAACGACCTTAAAGGCCGCGTGACTCAGGTTCCGCTGATGCCACACCTTGTCATACAGCGTATGCCATTTCCCTCCTCTCACCTTGTTTTCCAAAAGTGTCGTCAGCATGCTTTCTGTCCAGACCGCGAGCGAGGCCCATTGGTTTATTGCCGGTGGCTCCACGACTGGTGTAGCCGTAAATGGCACTGTAGTCGTTACGTAATCTTTCTTGCGTTCTCGTGGTTTGTTCATAGTTGCATCTACCTTCCTGTCGCCCTTTGCTCGACCAAGTTATGTTGTCTTGGCTTCATCGCTACTATGACGACTCTGACTTCCATTCGTGCGATCTACGCGCGCCCGTGTGGCCCTATGGGGGAGGCTGGTTTCGCTTGCGTATGATCTGCCTTCACGAAGGGGGGATCCCTTCTTATCTCGTTTAACCTTCCTTCCATTCCGTCTCCAACCACCGCATTGCCATTCCCTCACTCCAGCATCTGCGCGTTACTGCACCTGGTGTAAGTTCCCCGTGTCTATCCTGCTGACAAGTCGATACATAGGACTACAGGATGGTCGTCGCACGAAGAAGGGTTCGGATTATTGTTTGCCAGGTACCTCCCCGGTTGGCTTGGCCGAATCGAGTTCGCTTGCGCTACGGACTGGAGTTTCTCCTCAGGTTGCTCTCCACCTTTCCTCACGGAAACGCAGTTACCACTGTCGGATACAGGGCGGTAACGTTACCCTGACAGGGACTTTCACCCTGCTGATTAAACGCCTTCAAAGGCGCACTAGCCACCATCGCCAGATGGTGGTGGACTGCCTCGTAAGCACACACTCTCTCAACCATTTTCCACCGCTTGGCAGCGGTGGCTACGAATTGGCAGCGGTGGCTACGTGCCAACTCCGGCGGATACGAATTGGCAAAGCCGGCTGCTGGCCTTAGTAAGCCACTTCAAACGTGGCCCATTGCGCGCTGGCGCTCGCCCAATCTTCGACTTGATGGGTGATGTAACGCTTCATCTCCAAGGCAATGCGATCTCGAAAACGAACTAACTCGCCGCGATCTCCTTCCGCCTCCAGTTCGACGCGACCATCGGCCAGATTGCGGACTCTGCCAGTCACTTCAAAGTCGCGGGCCAATCGCGCTACGGTCGCGCGAAAGCCCACGCCTTGCACGCGGCCAGAGAACCAAACAGTGATCCTTTGCACACTAGTTACCTCAAAGTGCTATTGACTTGGTAGGCAGCCTCCATCTACTGTCCGGCCACCATGCGTAGTTTACCTAGATTTATCGATGCATTTTTCGTGGTCAAGCTCCCCAGAGCTCGACGCTCGGCCTATCGCTGGCTTGGGCGCGGGGTGTTTGCCGGCGGATTGTTGTGCGCTTGCCTGCCCTCGCTGGCAACGGCTCAAGAGCCGCCTGGCGCGCGCGTGGACTCATCCGCTGACAGCCTCACTGCCGGCCTGCACATTCCGACCAGCGGGAAAACTCAAGTTGTCCTACTGAAGAACGACCGCTGCCTCACCGGTGTGGTGCGTCAACTGGGTGATCAGATCATCATCGAGATCGATCAGAATGCACGCATCTCCAAATCGATGAACGAAGTCCAAACGATCGCCGACGACATGGAAGCGGCCTATCGCTTTAAACTTTCGCGGTACCCCAACGCGCGGCTGGGCCCCGGCGAACACATTCGCATGGCGCGCTGGTCCATGGCCAACGGCCTGCATGAATACGCCGCTCATCACTTCCTGGCCGTCAATCGCGAAGCGGGACAGAACCCGATCGTGCGCCAGTTGGGTATTGAGCTGCGCGAGCAGTTGCTGCGCGATGAAGGCTTTCGTCAGTATCTGGGCTTGGAATCGATGGCTGCCACCACGCAGGAACCGGCCGAAGTCCGAACCGCCTCGACGGCCGCGCCCGAACAACCACCGGCTCCGATCCTGCCGGCGGTTCTGACAACGTTTGCCGATCATGTACAACCGATCTTGCTGAAGCGATGTGCGCAGTCGGGTTGCCATGGCTTCAGCTCCAGCAATCGCTTGAAGTTCGTTCAACCGTCGGGCAATGCCAGGGCTCGTATCTCCGAACAAAACTGTCGCAGTGCACTCCAGTTCGTCGAAGTCGATGACAGTAACATGAGCGCCCTGCTGCGATATGCGGTCGTAGCTCATGGTCTGCAGAAAGAACCCGCGATCACACCTCAAGAAAAGAAGCTCTCCGAGACGCTCGAGGCCTGGACCACCTTTGCTCGCAACCCTGTGATGGCTGCAGTCCAAGAGACGCCGGTCAATTCGGCGGGCAAGGCTGAAACCTCTGGAACAACTGCGCCGGCTGTCTTCAATGGCAAACCCAAAGGCTCAGCCGGGCCAGTCCCACTATCGCCACTGGCTCCCGGTGCGACCCAGTTGCGACCAGCTGACTCGCCGGCCACGGCCAAGCCGGTTATCATCCCGGGCTCGGGCAAAGTGACCGATCGCGAGATCGATCAACTGGACGATATGGTCCGTCAGGCGCTGGGCGAACCGCCACGCGGACAGTCCTCGGACCCATTTGATCCGACGGAATTCAATCGACGCGCAGCCGGCAACAAGAAATAGGCTGCCGGATCTTGGGGCTACCCGACTCGGCTAAGTGTACTAAAATGCCGACTCTACCCAGGCTGAGAGCCAAACCCGAATCGGGTTCTTGAGTAAGCCGGTTCCCCTTGGGTTGTGCGTTGACACGCAGGCTGCTGGCCCGTCCAGCTCCACATACAAGATTAATGGTTAGCGGGTGCTGAAGGAGTCGGATTTTGTTGCGATCTCACACGTGTGGCGAGCTGCGTAGTGAACATGTTGGCCAGCGCGTTACGCTTTGTGGCTGGGTCGACCGCACGCGCGACCACGGTCAAACGGTTTTCCTGGATCTGCGTGACCGCTATGGCAAAACTCAGGTCGTGGTCAGTCCTGATAGCGGCCCGGCTGCCCTGCAAATCGCCAAAGACTTGCGCGGCGAGGATGTCGCCCTGTTCACCGGCGTGGTCCGTCCGCGCCTGGAAGGCAAGAGCAACGAAAAACTGGGCACTGGCGATATCGAATTGGTTGCCAGCGAAGCCAGATTGCTGAACCGTTGTCTGACGCCACCGTTCTTTCCCAATCAGGCTGAATTGCCCGGCGAAGAGACGCGACTGAAATATCGCTATATCGATTTGCGTCGCGAGTCGATGCAGAAGACCTTGATCCTCCGTAGCCGCATCATCAAAGCGATGCGCGATTACTTTGCCAAACATGATTTCATCGACGTCGAGACACCGATCCTGGGGCGCAGCACGCCCGAAGGTGCCCGCGACTACCTGGTGCCCAGTCGCGTGCACTGGGGCAAGTTCTTTGCACTGCCTCAATCTCCGCAGTTGTACAAACAGATCCTGATGGTCGCGGGTTACGACCGTTACATGCAGGTGGCTCGCTGCTTCCGCGACGAAGACTTGCGAGCCGATCGCCAACCGGAGTTCACTCAACTGGACCTGGAGATGTCGTTTGTCGATGCCGAAGACATCATCGGCATGATTGATGGATTGATGAAATTCCTGGCCAAAGAGATCCTGGGCATCGAACTGCAACTGCCGCTGCCGCGCATCACTTATGACGAAGCCATGCGCCGCTTTGGTCATGACGCGCCAGACGTGCGTTATGGCATGGAAATCGTCGATGCCAGCGACTTGGCTCGGCAAACCGAGTTCCGCGTTTTCCGCGGCGCGGTGGATGCGGGCGGATTTGTGCGTGGCATCAAAGTTGAAAAGCGGGCCGAAGAGTTTTCACGCAAGCGTATCGATGAGCTGACCGACTTTGTCAAACATGACTTCGGCGCCAAGGGGCTGGCCTGGTTGCGCTGCGAAGCCGATGGTTCGCTGTGGTCACCGATCAGCAAGAACCTGGAACCTGCAGTGCTGGATGGATTCAAGTCGAAGTTCGAGTGCCAGCCCGGCGACCTGGTATTGCTACTGGCTGATAGCTGGGAAGTTACCTGCAAGGGCCTGCATGGCTTGCGCAAACGCCTCGGCGCGGAACTACAACTGTACGATCCAGCGGAAATGAATTTTTCTTGGGTGGTCGAATTCCCGATGTTCGATCGCGATCCAGAGGAAGACCGCTGGGTAGCCATGCACCATCCATTCACCGCGCCGCGACCACAGGACTTGCCCAAGCTGAAAGAATCGCCGGCCGCATGCCGCGCGCAAGCCTATGACCTGGTGATCAATGGGTACGAGGCTGGTGGTGGCACGATTCGTATTCATGACAGCGAAACGCAGCAGGCTGTGTTCGATCTGCTGGGTATCACGCCCGAGATGGCCAAGAACCGTTTCGGATTCTTGCTCGACGCTTTGCGCTACGGGGCGCCACCGCACGGTGGGATCGCTCTGGGTATCGACCGCGTAGTCATGCTCTTTGGTGGCCTGGATAACATACGCGATTGCATCGCATTCCCCAAGACCCAGCGAGCCATGGACTTGATGACCGAAGCTCCGGGTGACGTGGAGAACAAGCAGATGAAGGAACTGCACATCCAAATCGAGACCCCACCGGTAAAGAAATAGGCGCGCCGCCCATTCCATAGAAAGCACTAGCGTGGCCAACGTCAAAGTATGGGAAGTCACTTCGCGAAGCGACAAGAAAGAGTTTGTTCGCTTGCCATTCCGTGAATACGCGCATGACCCGAACTGGGTGCCTCCGCTGTTGATGACTCAGGAGGAGCTACTGGGTTTTCGCAAGCATCCTTTTCACGAGTATGCCCAGGTCAATAACTTTTTGGCCAGCAAAGACGGCAAACTGGTTGGTCGCATCAGCTCGATTGTCAACAATCGCCACAACGAACGCTTTGAAGAGAAGCGTGGCTTTTTCGGCTTCTTCGAATCGATTGACGATCAAGAAGTCGCTGACGCCCTGTTTGACACGGCTTGCAATTGTTTGCGTCGGCAAGGCATGACTGCGGTACGCGGGCCCTGCAACCCTTCGCTCAACTATGACCTCGGTACGCTGATCGAAGGCTTTGATACGCCGCCAACTTTCATGATGGCTTACAATCCACCGTACCATGACAAACTGATCAGTGGTTATGGCTTTGGCAAGTCGCAGGATTTGTATGCTTACGAAGGCGATGTCTCGATGCTCTCCAACATCGACCCCAAACTGGCCTTCGTGATTCAGGAACTCAAACGCCGCTTCAATGTGAAGGTGCGGAAGTTTAATCCCAAGAAGTTCATCGACGAAGTGATGCTGTTCTTGGACATCTACAATCGTTCGCTGGTAGGCACTTGGGGTTTCGTGCCGATGTCCGAAAACGAGGTACTGGCCCAAGCCGCCGGTCTCAAGCATTTGCTGGTCCCGGAACTGACCACGATTATCGAAGTGGATGGCAAACCGATCGGGGCCGGCTTGGGACTGCTCGATTACAACCCGATCATCAAGCGTATCGGCGGTCGCCTGTTCCCGTTTGGTTTCTTGCATTTGCTCTTTGGCAAGAAGAGCCTCAAGCGTGTGCGACTGATGAGCACCAATGTGTTGCCTGAGTTCCAGCGCTGGGGCTTTGGTCTGCTAGCCTTGGAACAGATGCTGCCTGCTTGCCTGGAAGCTGGTATTACGCACGGCGAATTCAGTTGGGTGCTCGAGACTAACCACCTATCGCGTGCCAGCCTGGAACGCGGGGGCACGCGCCGCACCAAGACCTATCGCTTGTATGATCTCGACCTCTAGTTGTCCCTCAGGGGCAATCTCGCGCTAGTGACACACAGCTTCCAATCCGCAATTGAATTGGCAGTGAGTGTGGGAGAGGCAGCTACTTTTGACGCGCTAAGGTTACTTCGATCGCCCGCTTCATGGCTTGAGCCTTATTGAGCGTTTCTTGATACTCGCTCTCTGGCTGGCTGTCGGCCACGATTCCAGCCCCGGCTTGGATGTAGATTTTCTCTGGCGTGAAGACCATGGTGCGCAGGGCGATACAGGTATCCATATTGCCCTGATAGTCGATGTAACCAACCGCGCCTGCGTAGGGTCCGCGGCGATGAGGTTCAACTTCGTCGATGACTTCCATGGCTCGCACTTTCGGCGCGCCGCTGACGGTGCCAGCCGGCAAGCACGCCTTCATGGCATCCATGGCATTGCAATCCTCGCGCAAGACGCCATCGACGTTGGAACTGATGTGCATGACATGGCTGTAGCGTTCGATCACCATCACGTCGCTCAGCGAGACACTGCCAAAGCGAGCCACGCGGCCCACGTCATTGCGTCCCAGGTCGACCAACATCACATGCTCGGCGCGCTCCTTCTCGTCGGCCAGTAACTCATCGGCCAAGCGCATATCTTCTTGAGGCGTCTTGCCGCGCGGCCGAGTGCCGGCCAGCGGTCTGACCGTCACCACGCCATTCTGCACACGGCACATGACTTCCGGCGATGCGCCCACTAGCGTGACCGCCGGTGTGCGCACAAAGAACATGAAAGGACTGGGGTTGACCACCCGCAGTGAACGATAGACTTCCAGTGGATCGCAAACGCGATCCATCTCGAAGCGCTGGCTGATGACGACCTGGAATATATCGCCCGCCTTGATGTACTCGGTGCACTTCTGAATGGCTTGCGAGAAGGTTTCCAGCGTAAAGTTGCTGGTCGCCTTCAAAGCCAGGGCTGTGTCGGCGGCTGGCAAATCCGAGGAATCCAGCGGCGCGAGACTCTGCTGCAACTGCTGGGCAATCGCTTCCAGGCGATCGTGCCCGCTGGTCCACGCAGTCTGCAAGTCGGGGAACGCACTTGTATGCACCAAGGCAACCAGGTAGAGGGTCTTGTTCACATTGTCGAAGATCACCAGGTCATCGAAGAGCGAAAAATCCAGGTCGGGCAGATGACGGTCATCTGTGGGTGGATGCGGCAGGTTTTCGACATAACGCACCACGTCGTAAGCCGCGTAGCCAAAGGCTCCGCCGGTAATGGCTGGTAGTTCGGGCAACTGAGCCACGGTCTTGCCGGAGACCATGTGCCACAAAGTGTCCAGCGGATCGGTCGAAGTGATCTCTTGGTCGACCCCGTTTTGGGTCTTGAAGACGCGCTGGCCAAAGGCGGCGATCCGGTCGCCCGGATGCACGGCAATAAAGCTATAGCGGCCAACCTTCTCACCGCCGATGACGCTTTCAAACAGGCAAGCCGATGAATGACCATCGTCGAGCAATTTAAAGGCCGATACCGGCGTCAAACTATCGCTGAGCAACCGCCGGTACATGGGCACCAGGTCAAACTGGCCTGCAAGCTGCTCGAATTGCTCGAAACTGGGTGATGCCGTCATTCAATGTCTCGGAACTTTGGTGGTCGACGATCGCGAAAAGCACATGATAGTCGAGTGGCTGAATCCTGCTAGAATCGATCCGAGGGCGGAACCGGAGAAGTCGTTCTGCTGGTGCCCCACGCGTCGGTGAACACGATACAATACTAGCCGGTAGAGGCCCAAACGGAGGAACAGTCGCCGATGAAGTGCCAGAAGTGCGAAAAAACAGCTACCTTCCATATCACGGAACTTACTGACCCGGACGGGCCGCAAGTGGTTCACTTGTGCGAAGAGCATGTTCGTCAGTATTTGCGCCAAGAAGATGGCAAAGCGACCGCTTCGGCCCTGCACGGCATGCTCGAAAAACAATTGAAGTTCGAGCAGACCGCCGAACAACTGGCCAAACAAGACAAGAAGACCTGCCCGGTTTGCGGGATTACGTTTGCCGAGTTCCGCCAGGCCGGTCGTTTGGGCTGCCCGTATGATTATGTGTTCTTCGAGGCGGAGCTCGAGCCGCTCTTAATGAACATCCACAACGCCAAGATGCACAAGGGCAAACGGCCCAGTCGCAACACTGGCTCGCCCGACCGACAACATCGCCTGTTCCAGTTGCGTCGCGAAATGCAGGAAGCGATTCAAAAAGAACAATACGAAAAGGCCAGCGAACTGCGAGATACCATTCGGCAACTGGAAAGCGATCCGCCCGCCAGCGAATCGCCGCCAGACCCAGCAACCTGAAGCCCCGATATCGAATTCAAATTTCAACTAACGCACTGTTTTCAGATAACGCACTGTGAAACTGGAAGATCTGGCTGAAAAATGTGGTGAATGGCTGCGTGGCTCCGGCCCGGAGTCTGATATCGTCATCAGCAGTCGCATTCGGCTGGCCCGCAATCTGGCTGAATACCCCTTCGTACGCCGTGCCAGCGATGATGACAAAGCGGCCATCGCCAAAGCGGTGCGCCGGCAAGTCGAATCGGTACCCAGTTGGAACGACCTGGTCTTCCTGGACGTCGATCGCTTGAGCGAACTGGACCGGCAGTTCCTGGTCGAACGCCAACTGATGAGCCGCGAATTGGCGGAGAACGACGGCGTCCGCGGCGTAGCGATCGATCTGAATGAACAGTTCAGCGTCATGGTCAACGAAGAAGACCACCTGCGCATCCAGGTTATGCGCAGCGGCTTGGATGTGCTGACCGCCTGGGAACGCATCAATCAGATCGATGATTTGCTGGAAAAAGGCATCAACTATGCCTTTCACGATCGACTGGGGTACCTGACCGCTTGCCCGACCAACGTGGGCACCGGCTTGCGAGTGAGCGTCATGCTGCACCTGCCCGCCCTGGTGATCACACGTGAAATCGAAAAAGTCTTTCGTAGCCTGCAGAAGATCAACGTGGCCGTGCGCGGGCTCTACGGCGAAGGCTCGCAGTTCATGGGCGACTTCTACCAGGTCAGCAACCAGATCACCTTGGGCCGCAGTGAATTGGAACTGGTCGATACCGTGATCCAGGTCGTACCACGCATCATTCAGTACGAGCGCAAGGCTCGCGAATTCCTGGTCAACGAAAGCGAACAGGACCTGCACGACGATGTCAGCCGGGCGTTCGGCATCCTATGCACGGCCAAGAAAATCAGCAGCGAAGAGACGCTGCATTACCTGTCGAAAGTTCGCATGGGCGTGAACCTGGGCCTGATCCGCGACGTGAAGATGGGCACGATCAACAAACTGTTCGTGCACACCCAACCGGCTCACCTGCAAAAGTTGCGGGGCCACGCCATGAGCGTCGCTGACCGCAACATCGAACGCGCCAATTACTTGCAGCAGCACTTGCTGCCGCAGTCACCAGGCAGTTCCAACAACTAGCGGTGGAAAGCGTTAACTTTCGCGTCCACCGTCTGGCAGGCGGTGGATACGCTGCGTACCAAGTGCCACTGTTCAACTATTGAATCGGCAGGTCGAAATCGCCAGTCAGATCGCGCCACACGCAGTGGATATGATTGGCTGGATTGCCGGCCGCATCGGCCTGCACATTGATGAACTCAACCAGGAAGGTCGGCCCTTGAACGCGGTAGTAATGGCCCGTGCCAGGTTTATCGGCGCCTGACCAGGCGAAGGTAACATTGTCAAAGCCAGCCTCTTCGATCAAGGACCAGCGATTCTCAGCCACTTCGCTGCGCATCTTGTCGGTGTAAGCCTTCAGCAAACTCTTGAGCAGTTCTTTCTGGCCGGCATCCAGCTTGGCAACCGCCAAACCTTCGGCGGCGGTTTTGGGTGGTTGTGGTTCAGCCGCGCCACGGATTTCTTTGGGCGTCTCACCGGGCAACATGGCCGCAGTCCGCTGCTGAGCATTGAGCTTGCCTAGCAGTTCGAAGGCCAGGGTTTCTTCCTCGCGAATCACCCGCAAGCCCTTATCAAACCCTTCGCCGTAGCTGGCTTTCAGCTCGGCCGGGTTAGTGGCGAAGAATTGCGGCGTGGAATCGACGATCTTGTCACCTTGCAGCGAAAAGTTCAGCGACAGGTGATGGCCTTCGATGCTCAAGCCCCAATGCTCTTTCGCGCCGGGCGTACCGTAGATGGTGACATAGTACTTCAGCGGATTGCGTCGTTCGTGGCTTTGCGGTCCTTCCAATTGACGCAAGACGTTCTCTAGCGACATGATCTTGGTAGCCTTTTCAAAGCCCGATTGGCTGACGGCTACTTTCAGCAGTGTGCGAGCCGCGTTCTGTTGGGCTTCACTCATCTCCATCATCGGCAAACCTTTGCGCGTCGGCAGCGGCACGAATTGCCAGTTGGTGCGTTCTTTGTCGCTGTAAGGCAACATGGCCTTTTGCTTGGCTTCAGGGCTGAGCGTTTTGGCAAACGCCGTCGCCGCATCAACCATGCTCTGGGGTTCTTGTGGCCCCAAGGCGCTGATGAGGGCATTTTGAGAAATCGCCAGCAGCGCCAAGCCACATATGGTGATCGAAATCAGAGTTCGCACGAGTATTCTCCGGAAGGATGGAAGGGGGTAAGGTGGGAATCAGCAGTGTCAGCGCGGAGACAATCAGGGCGCAGCTCCGACTGTGCCCGATTATAACCACAAGCCGTCGCCAGTGAGCCAGCCTGAATCCCAACCCGAAGCGTGAGCGAGGGACTTCCGATCACCACCCCTCGGCTACTTGGCCGACAGATCAATGCACACGATTTCCTTGTCATTGCGAATGAAGGCGTGTTTGTCGGCGTAAGCCGGATGGGTCCACACGACGGGCCGGCCAAAACTATCGCTGGTCGGTTCAATCACGTGAGCCCGTCCCAACTCCTTGAATCCCTTGGGATTCAGATCTGCCAGAATCAGATCACCGGTTTCAGCAAACAACCAATACTTGTCGGCTTGTTTGACAACGAAGGCGGTGCCATGGTTGGCGCGACGCGTAGCCCCCTTGGCGGTCAAGTCGTAGGTTTCCCACAAGCGAGTGCCGTCGGCTGCGCTGGCCGCGATAAACTGGCCGCTGCCGCAATCGGCACCATAGAGCGTGTTTTCTACAAACAGGGCAGGGGCGTTAGCCGAATAGAGCGCGGATTTGGATTTGCCTCGCCACAGTTCTTTGATCGATTGGCCATCGGCGGCGATCTCGAACATCGCTCCGACTTCGCCGATACCGCTGGCAAACAGGCGATTGCCTTGCAGTCTGGGAACGGCGATCGACATGGCGTAACTGGGTTTGAGTGGTGCAGTCCAATAGACTTTGCCGGTATTGGGATCCAAGCCGTTGATCGAATCGGCGTGCCAGATCAGCAATTGCTGCTTGCCGCCCACTTCGATGATCGATGGAGCGCAGTAGCCGATCTCGCTGGCAGAGAGAGCGCGCCATTTCTCCTGGCCGGTGCGTTTATCCATGGCCACCACCACGCTGCCCTCACCACCAGCCAAACATATCAGCAGATCACCATACACCAGCGGCGCTGCTGAGTGACCCCAGATAGGCGTCGGCGACTTGTATTGCTCGGGCAGCGACTTGCTCCACTTAACTTTGCCATCGCTCGACCCAAGACAGATCAAATCGCCCTCGGCCCCCAAGCTGAAGACCAAGTCACCATCGACTGTGGGCGTAGCGCGTGGTCCGTTGCTGTAGGAGATGTTGTAGCTGCGAACATACTCATGCTTCCACAACTCTTGGCCGGTTTTGGCATCCAGGCACAGAATGCGTTCGGTACCTTCACGCGCATCGCGGCCACCGGGGTTGCTAGTGTTCTTGCCAGAGGTGGCTATATAGTCGGTGACGTAAACGCGGCCTGCAGCTACCGCTGGGCCAGCATACCCACCGCCGATCGGCGTGCGCCATTGGGTCGGCAGACCGCTGGCGGGAATCGAGCTGACGTAACCAGTCTCGCGAATGACGCTATCGCGTTTGGCGCCCAACCAGCCGGGCCAATCTTCCGCGTGTGTTGCGGGCATCGACCACACGAGTGTAGTCATCACGCATAAAGCTACTTGCAGGCTGGATTTCATACTGGACTCCCATCGATGGCGAATGACGAAACTAAACTCTCGGCCACCTGGATTATAGAAAAATCAGTCTGCTGAGCGAAGTTGGGCCCCTGAATTGCTGCTTTCCAGCTCGAAGAATCAACGATTTTCACTCATTCTTAGCGCCGCAAGGAGCACCATCACCATGTCGTTCGGTCAGTCACCTTCCGCCTCTGGTCAAGAATTCAGCCGCTCGCAATCCAATCGACCAGCTTCACCAGGCAGGCAATTCGCCCGTTCCAATCAAGGCCAGCGCGGCATGCGTGGTCAGAGCGAAGGCCAAGGATCCCAGAGCGGCATGTGGACCAGCAATTGCGAAAACGTGGGCTCAACCGAGCGCGTGGTCTCTGCTGGTCTGGGCGGTTTGTTGGTCGCCAGCGGTATCGTTCGCGGTCGTTTGCCCGGTCTATTGCTGACGGCGGTGGGCGCTTCACTGCTGTGTCGCGGCCTGAGCGGTTACTGTGCCCTGTATCAGCAACTTGGCATGAATACGTGCGATCTGGCTAGCAACGAATCACATTCGCAATCCAACTCTGGCTCGGGACCGCTGGCGGCTTTTATGCCCGAGCATTCCGCTATCAAGGGCGTTAAGATCGAAGAGACATTTACGATCGATCGCTCCGCACATGAACTGTATGACATCTGGACCCAGTGGGAGAAACTGCCCGAGCTATTGCCGCACATTAAGTCGATCGAAACAGCGGGCGACAAGAAAACTCGCTGGACTGCCAGTGCCCCGCTGGGCGTTAGCTTGACTTGGGAAGCCGAGATCATCAAGCAAGAAGCGGATCGTATGGTTTCGTGGAAGAGCACGCATGGCGACGTGGCCACGGCGGGCTCGGTGCACTTCGAACCCCAAGGCGACAACAAGACGCGCATGAAAGTGTCTATGCAGTACGACCCACCGGGCGGCAAGGCCGTCGCTGCGGTGGCCGAGTTCTTTAACATGGGCTTGGATCAACGCGTTCGCGAAGATCTTCATCAATTCAAAGAACGCCTCGAATCTCGCAAGACTTAGTCCACGCAGACTGCTGGAACACAGTCAAAGCTCTTATAAAGCTGGCCAACCGACTCGCAGCCCGCACGGCACCAAGTGGATCTGTACTTGGTGCGTGCCAGGCGAGCAGTTGTGGTTGGCTCAAAACACGCGAACGCAGTCCTCAAGTCTCGCCAAGCCGACAGCTCGCGACATTGGTGAGTCCATTCCGGCGGCTCAATCGCTCTTCTCTCGTCCTGCCTGCGTGATACCCCCGCCTGCCTTACGGTCACGCATATTGAAGCCCCACCCCAGATCGA